>OY856410.1:228319406-230719406 GCA_963693085.1 Alisma plantago-aquatica
TATCATTTTTCATAATAAAATTTGTTGTAGTTATGGTGAAGTTTGGATCGGTAAGGATGCTTTAGCACACGTTTCATCATGAACCCGGCGTCACTTATTCGAGCAACTAACAACTACTAGTATTCTGACAAGCTTATTACATTGGGGTCGACGCAAATATTGAAGTTCCGACAATGAAGTATACTATCAAAATATCTAGTAGCATAACCTTTGAAAATTGTACTTACCTTTAGTTTATCAGTTTTTGATCCTATTAACAAAAAAAACCCAGAACCAACAGTCTAGATCAGTAAATTTGTGAAATTGTCAATGGATTATCGATCACAGTGAAATCTGCCAGTAGCTATGTTTGACATAGTTTACTTTCTAGGCTCTCGGTTTAACCCGGTCATACTGAGAGCATGAAACGGAACAAGTGTCAAGACTGTGGAAATGTAGGAGCAAGGGAATTTACATCTAGTAACTAACATCGCAGTAGCCAAGACATTGCCGCTGTATGACAAGGAAATATCAAAAGCAAAAGAGAAGGTCTAAGCTAAGCTATCTGGTTTCACTAAAGCAGGAAAGCGACGAGGAAGCTCACTACAAAATCTCTGGAAGAGAAGTTTATTCTTCGGCCTTCCCTTTCTACCCAAACAAGTCAATAATACTGAAGACTACTTGTTCTGTGTTGGATTGGACTTGCTTGCAGGAATCTTCCTCAGACTGGCTCTGCTCGCACCAGCACCCCTCGGCTTGGCTGATCTTCCTGTCAATTCCTTCACGGTTGAAGAAGATGAAGCCAGCAGATGTTGTAGCGACAGCAGCAATCTTCTTGCCGGATGATGTTGTTGCAGTTGCTTTTGTGTTCTTCCCTCGAAATGCTCCGCATTGATAGAAGCTGATCCGTAGCATCTAAGCAGGTACAGGACAAGCAATGCCCAGCACAGTGTTCCTAATGAAAGTTTTTTCATGGTGGGAAGAGAAGTATGAGTCTAGGGTCTATGGACAATTACAATAGGTATAACAAGAAAGCATTTGCGGTTGATGTGTATCCTGCCCTCTTTTATTTGGGGAATCTTATAGAAGATACTTGTCGTGACTTGACTATAAGATCTAATCTTTGTTAGGCTGCATATAACATTTTGAAAGAGTAAGTTTTTACAATATTCGGTCATAAGGGGTGGAGGTCACGTGGTTTCTGGTCTTTAGCCCGTCTCCCAAGAAATTGCTTCAGATATTTCACTTAAAGAACAAAGTAAAACTGCAGCTACTGGGGGATTAGTTCTGTTCTTTTGATTAGCACTCCCCCTCATCGATCCCCAAGAGGAGATTCCACCGTCTTTTGCAGCATCGTGAAACAAATTCAGTACAGCTTCCATGTGACGCTTATTTGACTATCTCTTTAACTGACACTCTGAGAGATTCATAAAGTTTTACCCGTTGAACAGAGCAGCAGCCATGTGGTTAGTCCTGAATCGTCTGACTGCTGCCTATTGATCATTGTCTTTTCGTATTAAATACATGGTCCCAACACGCAGTAAAATTTCTTTTTATCTTTTCCTCTTGGTGTACTAAATACCTAAGCGAAGGCATCGTTAGTTTGGGTCTGAATCAAACTCAAACAGACTTAGACTTTCTAAAACTTCAGACCAAGCCAGTGATGGTACCCAGAGCGAACCGAACAAAAAAAATCCTAGTTTAGTCTCGTATAAATCATATTGAAATTATCTTTTATTGACGGCTTAGACAGTTACTTGGAAGACTCAGACACTTAAGTTATGTAGAATTATCGACAACAAGTCTAACAAATGAATTACTTAATATTATTTATACATGTACCAAATTAAGAGTGGATATAGGTTTCATTCAATCCTGCCACTTTGTTCTTCACGTTTCTGCGCGTTTTTATCGTTTGATCCTTGTGTTAGTCAAATGTATTATGGTAGATATATAATATACTTATAAAAGATACATGTCAACTGATACCATAAACAACCATGATTGATATATATTATACATTTTATAAGCACTATATATAACGAGTAGTTATTAAATTACTGTAACTCTGCCCTGTTAGGTTCATGAATTACTCCAATACCCTAGACAAGACCATACAACGATGAATTTTGATATCTTATAGACTGAACCAGACCACCCTATCTCTTCGATTCGACACAAATTGGTCGGTTTGGTCAGGTCTCATGTTCAACCTTGTTTGAAGCACATAGTAGTTAACATTGTGACACAAATATTTTGTTTAACAATGGCTGCAAAACACTTTTCTTACATAATAAAACAATTACGAGTCCTAATTGTCAACAAAAATAATAATTGCTTTATAAAATTTCAAATATTGAAACGACTACTACCTTTTCTATATTTTTTCCTTGGTTCAAGTTTTTCATTAGAATTCTTATCAACAAATAAGCATCGAGTGTGACCATTACATTGTAGAATACATGGTATTTATTGGTAAATATGCAAATGATGAAATATAGTTATGACAGACTTGGAGAGTGATCTTATTATTGACGAAAGGAGTTCAATGAATCCTATATATAGATTTGACTAAGGGTATGATATACGTGGGGAACATAGTATGATAAACTAGACTGACACTAACAGACTTTAGTAGGAGAGGTCCATTAGTCTTAATTAAGTACATAAGATATAATTACTTATTACATTAGCACTTCCCCTCAAGCTGGAGAGAATACATTATGTATTCCCATCTTTGTATAGATGTAGCTAAAGGTGGTAGGTGGAAGCAGTTGATGGACGCCCATAGTCCGTTCTCCAATCTTTACATATGGGGTGATGTTCTTTATGGCATGGATCAGTTTGCAAACAAAGTGATAGTCAACCTCTATATGTTGGTGCGCTCATGAAAATCATTGTTTCTTACTATATGGATTGTAGTTCAATTGTCACATTTAAGGACTACTAGAGATGATATAGGAATGCCAAGTTCATGTAAAATTGATGTCACCAATTGGATCTCACATCAAGCATGGGCCATAGTCTTATACTCTACTCTAGTGCTAGAATGGGCAAAAAATGATTGCTTCTTACTTCATCAACTGATGGGATGATTTCCAAAAGAACAAAGTAACCAAATGTGGATTTCCTATCACTGATATCCCCATCGAATCGATATTAGCATAACTTGTTATGAAAATGTCTAGAGGAGGCCTTTTGTAGATAACACCCCTTCCCTAGGCACCTGTTAGATATCATAGAATTCTCTATACTAGGCTCCAATGACCCATGAGAGGTTTAGCCATGTATTACCTAACCACATTGAATGCAAAGGAAATGTCTAGACGAGTGATGTTTAGGTAAATTAACTTCCCAAATGTGCGTCGATACTTCTCAGGATCGTGAAAAGACTCCCCCTCAAACGTGACTTTGCTGCGGTACTCCATTGGAGAAGAGATAATTGTGGATTCAAGAATTCCAGAATAGACATGAAGATATATGACATGTATATATGCACTATAAGAAGTAGATACCACTCTTGGAACATAAAACTTTCATACTCCAAAAAGTAGCAAAATTGACCAAGGTCCTTTATGTGGAAGTATGTTTTAATTCTTTCAAAGCTAAAATGCCTATAGTGTACTTGATAGTAATGATGACATCATCCACGTAGATAGCTAAAATGACGAGTCCCGATCGTGTTGGAGAAAAATTGGTTGTGGTCATTGGAAGATATAGAGAAACTTAGGGAGGAAAGGACACCAATGAGCTTGTTGAACCATGCTCGAGGAGACTACTTGAGGTGTAGAGGGATCATTTGAGATGATAGACATCAGAAGAGTCCCCCTAGATGGTGGATCCCAATGGTTGTTGCATAAAACTCCTCCTCCAGATGACCTTGAAGGAAGTAATTTTGATGTCAAGCTGATAGAAAGACCAACCTATTGAGTTGCTAAAGAGATAACAAGACCAAGGCAATACGAGTGACTGTAGAGAAGGTCTCACAAAAATGCACGCCATATGTCTATCTGAAGCCTTTTACAACTAGACAAGCTTCAAGGCATTCTATCGATCCATCAAAATTGAACTTGACAAAGAAGATCCAATGGCACCCTATGATGTTGGTGAAACTGAACAAGATCCCAGTTTCCATTCTCATGCAAATATGTTATTTCTTCAATCACCACAACATTCCAACTTGGGTGTCGGAGAACCTCATGGTAGCCTTTTTGAATTTGGTTAGAGCATAAATGCAATGGTCTTAGCATTGCAAGAAAGTTTTGAAATACAAAAATATGAGAAAAGGGATGAAAAGTACAAGAACATATATTCTTTCAGAACGTCACAAGGTGTGTTGAATCCTCATAATTGAATAATTGAGGCAGGACTTGGAACTAGGGATTCTTTGTTGGGAATCAACAATAAACATCAACAAACTCAGGGATCGAATTTGCTTCAAAAGCAACATAAGGTTCCACTATATTAGTGGGATGGTAAGTGAGAGGATCACTGGGAGGAGACTCCACTATATCAGATAGATCTAACTCAACAAATTCATTTGGAGTTGACATCAGTGTAGATGAAGGTGTGGCAAAGAAAGTATCAAACATGTGGAAGGTGACATCAACCAAGACATACATATGATGGTGACTTGGACTATGACTTACATTCTTTTTGGAAGGTGGAATAGCCAGGAAAAACCAATTTAACATGTGAGGATCGAATTTATCTACCTTCTGATTGAAAAATGTGTAGAAGGAGATGAAAAATCTTATCTTCTAGAAAAATAAGGGAAAATATAATCTTGTTTTGGATAAAATAAGACGGTTCCTGGTTGATTAGACTGCATGCAATGTGAACAACTTTAGACCACTAAGGTTTGGGTAACTGATCCTGGAAGATAAGAGCTCAGTCAATATCCAAAAAAATGTCAATGCTTGTGCTCAACAACCCAATTTTGTTGGAGAGTCTGGTCACAAGAACTTTGGGGGAAATCCTAATTTTCAAAGCAAAAAGTCAGTATGAAGCTAGTGACATATTCTAAATCTTTGTCAATTCTTAACAGTTAAATGGATTTACTATAAGAACCCATTACACTAAACAAGATTACTCAAAATGTAAAACACAATCGATCACTAATTAGTCACGTACCCAAAAATATGGGCAATTAAAACCGATTTCAACATCAGCACCCACTCAAAAATATTTTCATAAGAGTCCAACATCTTTCTTGTATTCATACTATGCCAAGAATTTGATACAAATTGTTCTATTGTCTTTGCCACAACATATATATACACAAGAGAACAAGATTCATATATACCACACAAACAATCATTAATATGCTAACAAAAGTCTGATTTTTTTGAAACACCATATACAAATTTTCTCACCTGGACCTGAGATTACATGGACGACTCTAGGACACACTAGACATATAATCAACTTTCTCACATATTTATTATTGTAGATCCTCTTTTCCGCCATAGGTTTATTTTCGT
Organism: Alisma plantago-aquatica; assembly: GCA_963693085.1. Lineage (NCBI taxonomy): Eukaryota > Viridiplantae > Streptophyta > Magnoliopsida > Alismatales > Alismataceae > Alisma > Alisma plantago-aquatica. Next base: position 228,324,869 of record OY856410.1, read on the forward strand.
CACTTCCGATTACCTAAAAAAATGTGGCAAACCACAAGGGTGAGACCCATGTCCCAGTAAGAGATATAACCTCAAACAACATTTATTGTTTACAACATTTTAAGTAATTAAATAGTTTAAGCAGTTTAATCAGATATAACAAATAGGCTCAATGGTAGATATGATTAATAGAATACATAAAGGAGCATTTAATAATTATCATCATTAGCCAGACTATCATCCTTTATCTTATTTAAGCAATTCAGTATCATATACCTATCTAGCATCATGAGCAAGTCTAGTAACATAGAATCTCTATCATTATGAATAAGACTAGCCACATAAGCATAGCTAACAACATTATCATGTCTTATAGGTTGGGCAGATCTACATTATAAGTAGAACTAACAACATAAGAACGACTATCTGCATAAGCATGATTAGAAGTATATGCATTTCTAATTACAGAGGAACAGATAGCATGCTAAACATAACTAACAATATAGCTATCAACATAAGCATGGCTACTGTATGTAATCATCTTCAATCTTAACCATATCCACAACATAAGCATATCTACTATCTCTTAATTGCACTAAGCATCATCTTTATATAAAGAGAACAAACAAGGGTTATCATCCAATGTGGAGCATCATGTATAACCCTAAATAGATTTGCTAAACGGTTGTATTACATCTTTTATTATGCCCTGGGGAGTTTGAGTCGTACCACCCAAAGTCCAACCGACCCTTGCGAAGGGCTATTCAGTTCCATACAAGATCTAGGAGTGTCAGTATCCTAGGATCTCTTCCCCTCAATCAGTACGAGTAAAATGGCAGTGACATATCAGTCAAAGCTGCCACCATAGTGGAATATTGTCAAGCTGCTAACCACTACTCTGCCCTTGGTACAGGTCACGACACTAGAAACCAGGGTATACAAAACCCTCTAATCCAAGGTACAACCTCAGTTGTCCTCAATCACATCAGATGTATGAGGCATGACCATAGCCATCCTCCACAACTTGCATTGTGGATGACAAGGATATATCCTCAACTTTCCTCCCCCACATACTCAACAGTATGCGCTCTGAGTTTCCCTTAGGAATACTTGTTTCACCATCCAGTAATTTTTGACACTGAAGATGGCTCTACGACACAGGGCACTACATGATTAGAGTTGCACTTGATTAGTTATACCAATTGGGTGAATTAAGGTTACATAAAACAAGTGGATATACAAACCCTAATTCACTTCTAGCAAGCATATAAATATCACATCTTTTAAAGATATAAAATGTGTGGAACATAATTTCTCATCTCATCATCACATGGTACTATTCACTTACCATTCATGAGACCACACTAGTCATCATACTATCATAAGATATAAATCATTTTTCACAATATCACAGGATATCAACCCTTATCAACACAAGAGGATTACACCTCATTCAGGGCTCAACCATGCCCAAAGGTCATTTAGACCACCATACTATCATAGGATATAAATCCTTTTCACAATATCACAGGGTATCAACCCTTATCAATACAACAGGATTACACCTCATTCAGGGCTCAACCATGCCCAAAGGTCATTAATACCATCATACTATTCCCTGTAAGATCATCATTATCTTTCCATGCCTTATAGCAAGGTTCAACAACATCACTTACATATAATTCACCCATATCAACACAAAGTTGCATTAATGAGGCAAGGATGTTATGTGTTCTTGGCCCATGTGGTAGATACTACCATGGATAGTCCTTACCCTGCTGAAGTTCTGATAGTCAGGGAATTTGTAGATGTATTTCCTGAAGAATTTCTAGGTGTACCTCCGCCTCAAGAGATTGATTTTGAGATCAATCTAATCCCAGACACGCAACCTATATCGCAAACACCATATAGGATGGCGCCTGCTGAAATGGCAGAACTCAAGAAACAACTGCAAGAATTGCTTGAGAAAGGTTTCATCCGACCGAGTACTTCACCCTGGGGTGCTCCGGTCCTCTTTGTTAAAAAGAAAGACGGTTCAATGCGATTGTCCATTGATTATAGACAGTTAAATAAAGTAACAATAAAGAATAAGTATCCTCTACCAAGGATTGATGATCTCTTTGACCAGTTGTGTGGTGCAACCGTCTTCTCAAAGATAGATTTGAGGTCAGGATATCACCAGCTGCGTATTAAGGATGGTGACATATCTAAGTCTGCTTTTAGGACAAGGTATGGTCACTATGAATTCACAGTTATGTCATTTAGACTAACTAATGTGCCAGCTGCATTCATGGAACTCATGAATAGAATCTTCTGACCTTTTCTTGATCAGTGTGTTGTTGTCTTCATAGATGACATCCTGATCTATAGTAGGGATGCTCAACAACATGAACAACATCTTCGACAGGCTCTAACTTTGCTAAGAGAGCATAAGCTATACGCTAAGTTTAGCAAGTGTGAGTTCTGGTTACCAGAAGTATCTTTCCTTGGACACGTAATATCTGCTTCAGGTATACGTGTTGACCCTAAAAAGGTAGAATCTGTTCTACTATGGGAACAGCTGAAGACACCGACAGAGATCTGTAGTTTCTTAGGGTTGGCGGGCTATTATCAGAGTTTCATTAAGAACTTCAGTTCTATAGCTTTACCCTTGACTAAGTTGACCAGGAAGGATGTTCCTTTTACCTGGAGTGACAAGTGTCAACAATCTTTCCAGTTGTTGAAGGAGAGGTTGACAAGTGCACCTGTACTTGTGTTACCTGAACAAGGGAAAGGATATATAGTTTTCTGTGATGCTTCTAAAAATGGACTAGGATGTGTGTTGATGCAGGATAAACAAGTGATTTCTTTTGCTTCTCGACATCTTAAGAAACACGAGGAGAATTATCTGACACATGATCTAGAACTAGCTGTTGTGGTTCATGCCTTGAAGATCTGGAGACATTATCTTTATGGAGAGACATTCCAGATTTTCACTGATCATAAGAACCTTAAGTATATCTTTTCTCAGCATGAGCTTAACATGAGGCAACGCCGTTGGATGGAGTTAATCAAGGACTACGATTGTACAATTGATTACCATCCAGGAAAGGCCAATGTGGTTGCTGATGCTTTGAGTAGGAAATCAGCAACACCAGCCCTAGATAGAGTATAGCTGAATTCCTTAGTGTGCTCAAGGAGAGATATGCTTATCTCCTTAAGACAAGACAATGTACAGTTGAAGAACGGACCTTGGACAACCTTTGGAGCTTCATCCACCATTAAAGACATGAAGCTTGGAGCTCTAGCTCAGATCTTAAGGCGGGTTTTATAACTCTAAACCTTAAACTTTGTTAAATGCATCCTCTTCTCCTAGTATAATTGCTTATTCTTCTTCTTTAGACACTTTAGTGTGTTCTTGCTAGCAATTCCGTGAAGAACAGTCCCTGTTCATGAGGTAGAAGATGATGACGTTATTTCCAACGTTTATCCAAAATCCACTTTAGCGAACGGTCTCCCACTTTTTCACAAACGGTTTCCCAAACCGTTTGGGAGCAAACAGTTTCAAACCATTTGAATGCAAACGGTTTCACAAGACCACATAGAAGCAAATGGTCTAAGACCATTTGGATGTGTTGAACATTTGGAGTTCTGTTGTAAATATTGTGGACTAATCACCTACCAAAACTCATCATCTAATTCCAAGTAAATCACCAATTGAAGGCACATTAATCACCTAAACCCTAATCGGGTTTATTGCTGATTTCAATAATTGAATCAAGTTGAAGTTTGGGTTGAGTGGCCCAAACGGTTTCAAAACCATTTGGGGATCACCCAAATGGTCTCAAGACCATTTGGTGATCACCCAAGACGGTTTGGAGGTCTAGGGTTAAGTAGGGTTGACCAATTGAGGGTCCAATGATATAAAGTTGTTGAATAATTGAGTGATGATTTGGTAACCAAACCTAGGGTTCAACCCTTAATTAAATGACTTGGTTTTTGATGAAATTATGGGAAAACGGTCTCAAGACCGTTTGGAGGATGTCCAAATGATCCCAAGACCGTTTGGAGGTCTATGGTTGACTATGGTCAAGTGATTGGAGATCTAAAGATAACAAGTTGAAGTACGATTGATTAGTGACCTAATGATCAATTCAATGAGCTAAACCTTCATGGGTTGAGTTAATTTTTGATGTTGATTTGAGAAAACGGTCTCAAGACTGTTTGGAGGTCATCCAAATGATCCCAAGACCATTTGGGGTCAGGTCATGACCAAATTGATTGATGGTTCCATGGATTCAAATCAATTAGACTCATGTTGAGGAGTGTTGAAGGGTAATCAATTCCAAACCCTAATTAAATTGATCCAAGACCTAATTGGTGATCAATTGAGGGTCAATTGAGTGTCAAATCAGTAGAGGGTTGACCTAATTAACTCAATTGATAAGTGGCTAACAAGTGCATGGTTGATTGAGGGGTTCAACATTGGAAACCCTAACTCAATTGAAGTAGTTGAGACACTTTTTTGGTCCATGCGGTTTTGAGGTGGTTTGGACCAAACGGTCTCAAGACCGTTTGGGTCCAAATGGTCTCAAGACCGATTGGGACCAAATGATCCAAAAACCATTTGGTGCCCATATGAATTCCAGATTGGTTTTGCCCATGCGGTTTCAAAGTCAAAGTTGGCCAAACAGTCTTCATGACCAAACAGTTTTCACCTCATCTTGGGAAAACGGTCTTGAGTGTGCACTTTACCATGCAGTTTCAAAAGTCAACAAGACCAAACGGTCAACAACACCAAACGGTTTTTCAAGATTGTCCAAGACCGTTTGAGGGTTGAGAGTGCAAGACTGTTTGAGGTTTAAAAAGGTTAAGAACGTTTGATGCCTTAGTGGTCAAAATGGTTTAGTGGTTGATTAACCTAAACCTTATAAATACCTAAAGTGATTAAGGGGTCAAGTAATTAGTTGACTAATGCATGTTATGATCAATGGTGAACATTATAAAGGTACCCTTGATGGGATAGAGTGACCAATACCCTTTGATCAAGTGAGTCTTAATGACCACAATAGTAATGACATAACCCATGATGTCAAGGTTGATTTGACTTAACCTAATCAAGGATGATGAAATCATCATTTGATAGAAAGAGGAGAGAGAGGACTCCTAATATGAATGAGAATCAAGTAATAAACTTCCAATATGTATGAATATACCTAATCTAGGGTAATGTGATGAAATGTGAAAAGTAAACCCTAATCTAGGGTAATGTGATGGTATGAATAGTAAACCCTAAATTTGGGTTATGCTTTTAAACATGAAACTCTACACTTAAGTAAGAAATGAGTTATCATTATGCCTTTGAAGGAAAAAGGGGTTAAATAACCTTAATTAAATTGAATAGAGAAACCCTAACCCTAGAAACCAGCCATGGTAATGTGACACGGCTGTGGTGTTTTATATTTAATTTGAAAAGAACTGGTATTGTGTTGATATAGATACAATGTGCATGTTATCAATTGTGTTAACCATGTAGGTTTTTATAAAGAAGTGAGCATAGCCATGTAAGGGTTATGATGCCATATATATTGGAAGCCTTTATAAGCTTTAAGAATAATGATAAGCTATGTTGCCTAGTGAGAGGTAACATATGAGATTGGTAGGCTATATGAGCTATGAGAAACATCTACACTGCTACAATCAAGTTCATGTCGTTAAATGATTTAATGTCAATATGTTACTTAGTAACAAGTGTTTTGATGGTTAAGGGTTTGAATACCCATATTCTTCAATCACAATGATGAGATGGTTAGGGATTGATATCCCAGTGTTAACAATATGTGACATAAGCTTGACATGATGAGTACTCTTTCTTTATAGCAGTTGTCTTATTGGTTTGTGTTTGAAAACATGCTTGATGTTAAAAGAATGCCATAATGTACTTAAATAATTAAGTATGATGATATCATGTAGCACCCTGACCATAGATTTATCATTGTCAGAAGTTAAATGATGGTGAAACATGTTTTCCTAAGGGAACTCCTGGAGAGCATACTTTTAAGTATGTGGGGGTTATGAACGCGAATATCCTTACGTCCTAATGTAGGATTTGATGTGAGATGTACTTTTAATCTCTCAATCCTTCATTATATGTTTATGTTGGGATGATGTATCACTAATCTCCCAATGATATTTTTAGTGCCGCATCGATGTGAGATAAACAAGAAATCCCTCGATGGCAAAGAGAGTACATAACGCCATTGTAACTCTAATAGCGAAGTTGCCTAGAATACCCTAGAAAGCTTTTATAGAAGAGACACAAGATGTCCTGCATGATGATCCTCACACTGACTGAGGAAGATGAGGTCATAGGAATCCGGCTCTTTTAATGACCTATGTATGGTATCGATTGCGATTTAGTAATGGTCGGTTGGAGTATGAGAGGTGTAACTCATCTCCTCAGGGAATAAATATGTTTGAAAAATGTAATCAGCCGTATAGCATAATTGCTTAGGTTGAACTACGAGAAACAATGATTGATGTTACATTGTTTATAGTGCTCTAGTTGAATAACTAGTATATATGTTCTTCATATTTCTTATTGATTTATGTATTGTCATTCAATTAAGTTATAATTGAAATGATTTCTTAAAAGAATGTTGCTTCACTTAGCCTATTCAATGTTATACCTGTTGTTGTATAATTATAGTCCTACTGCTCAATGTTATTCCATTATTGCAATAAAAATGCTTCTGGCGAAGAGTTATAACTCTCACTAGGACAATTATTCAATTGTCTCACCCCCGTGGGATTCAACTTTTTAGGTAGACACCGAGGATGAAGGAACCCATCAGTGGGTGAACAGCAGCAATAACAACAGTAACATCTGGGACAACAGTGATTCTCAGGTGGAGACACTGTCTGTCAAGCTTTGTAGATAGAATGTCCTATGTGTCATCTCTGTATTCTCAGGTCCTAGGAGTCTTTATATGTTTTATATAGATCTGATATTTTGGCGTAATGCCTCGGGATTTTTTTTGTCTTGCCTTATACAGTTAACAGGGCAATTGATGTTGTGACTCTCGAGATGTGACATTATAGAGATGTGCTAATGTATCAGCTTTTAAATTACTTATCTTATTCTTTTATAAAAGAGTTTCACAGTTTGTAGATCTCTTTCCAAAAAAATTTAAAATTTTGTGATTTTCAGTAATTCCGCTACTAATTATTTGCTTCCGCATTAGTTAATCATGTTTTAGCAAGACAGTCGTCAAAATTTAGTGGTATCAGAACTCTAGGTTTGATCAGTCTACAGAGACATAGGACTTAGGTTGTTGAGTTTGTTCTAGTGTCTTCCAGTATATCTGATAGTGTCTTCTGCTCCTCAGGAGAAGAAGCTAAGATTAAGGATGTATGGACCACACGAGGAACACGTTGCTGAGAGTAGTGTTGTTGCACCCTGAGAAGGTGTAAGAGATCTAGAAATAGAAGAACATGTGCCTGAACCACCCCAGTTCAATCCAACTGACATGGGGAGCCCAGCCGTACAAGCCATGTTTGGGAAGTTCATGACTGCCATGACACACATGACTGATAGGATGCCTATACATGTACCTAGGGCACCTACCCAGCCTGAAGGACAAGGAATCGGCAAGACGTTTGAATGACTTCACCGAGTTGGAGCCACGGAGTATGCTGGAACAGCTGACCCAGCAGATGCTGACTTGTGGTTAACTGAACTAGAGAAAGCCTTTAGAATCCTAAATATCCCAGAAGCTGAGAAGGTTAGACATGCTGTTTATCTTCTCAAGGGGAGTGCTGGTCATTGGTGGACAATGGAAGAACAGAAAAGGCCAGGTGTGGAGGTTTCATGGGAAGTTTTCCGACGGGAATTTATCAACAGATATTTCCCTAAGACGTTTCTGGATGAGAAAATCTCTCAGTTTGAGAGGTTAAGACAAGGTCCAATGAACATTAGCGAGTACGAGGCTAAGTTCATGGAGCTGTTGCGATTTTTTCCGCACATGGCAACCACAGATAAAGAAAGAATTAGGCATTTTGAGAAAGGATTAAACACTGAGTTGACTACTCCCGTGTCTGCTCTAGAGAACAGAGAAAGGTTTGCTACCTTTGTGGATTCTGTCAAGAAGATAGAGAGGTCTATAGCAGAGAAGAGACAGACCCAGAACAAGAGGATGTATCCCCAGTTCCAAGGATCCTCATATAAAGGTTACAAGAAACCTAGGTTTTCTGTGCCTACACCACCACCTAGATCCAATACCCAGACGCAGTGGACATCAAATAGGGGTAGAGGACGAAGCTTACCTTTGAAATGAGCTCGTAGCTCAGCATCTATGTCAGTTATAGGACCACTCAGACCACAACAACTGAACAGAAGTTGTTATATATGTGGAAAGATGGGACATTTGATGAAGGACTGCAGAGCCAGAGAAGTGAGTGTAACTCAACCACAAAGACAGAGTCAGTAAGGATCTCAAAGGAGACAGTTTCTAGGAGGAGCTAGAGGACATGGACAAGCGTCCCAAGCTGGATCATCAGCATCTAGTCATCAAGCATCGAATCAACCACAGGAAATGACAAGATTCTACGCGATGAATCCACCTGATGCAATAATCAACCCTCGGGTTGTGGCAGGTCAGATGGAATTGTTATATTCTGATATGTCTACATCTTGTGTTATATTTGTTTTAATTGATCTGGGTGCTACGCACTCCTTTATCACTCAAAGAGTGATTTTTGACTGCAACTTAACTACAAGTCTTAGGACATATAGTTTGTTGCTAGAAACTCCTTTGATGGGATCTGCTGTATTGCAGGAGGTATGTTCTCCCTGCATTCTCTTCTTTTCTGAACATTGCATTCAAGTGGATCTTATACCACTTGAGATGCATGGATTTGATATAATCCTTGGGATGGATACCTTAGAAAGATATAATGTTGACTTGGATTGTGAGTCCGCTGTGTTTGCTGATGATAGTGACACATGGATCTTTCAAGGAGAGAGAAAGATTCTACCCACCTGTCTTGTGTCAGCTATGGTTGCTGAGAAGCTGATGAGGCAAGGATATTATGCGTTCTTGGCCCATGTGGTAGATACTACCATGGATAGTCCTAACCCTGCTGAAGTTTCGATAGTCAGGGAATTTGTAGATGTATTTCCTGAAGAACTTCCAGGTGTATCGCCGCATCGAGAGATTTATTTTGAGATCAATCTAATCCCAGACACACAACCTATAGCACAAACACCATATAGGATGGCACCTGCTGAGATGGCAGAACTCAAGAAACAACTGCAAGAATTGCTTGAGAAAGGTTTCATCCGACTGAGTACTTCACCCTGGGGTGCTCCAGTCCTCTTTGTTAAAAAGAAAGACAGTTCAATGCGGTTGTGCATTGATTATAGACAGTTAAATAAAGTAACAATAAAGAATAAGTATCCTCTACCAAGGATTGATGATCTCTTTGACCAGTTGCATGGTTCAACCGTCTTCTCAAAGATAGATTTGAGGTCAGGATATCACCAGCTGTGTATTAAGGATGGTGACATATCTAAGTCTGCTTTTAGGACAAGGTATGGTCACTATGAGTTCATAGTTATGTTGTTTGGACTAACTAATGTGCCAGCTGCATTCATAGAACTCATGAATAGAATCATCAGACCTTTTCTTGATCAGTGTGTTTTTGTCTTCATAGATGACATCCTGATCTATAGTAGGGATGCTCAACAACATGAACAACATCTTCGACAGGCTCTAACTTTACTAAGAGAGCATAAGCTATACACTAAGTTTAGCAAGTGTGAGTTCTGGTTACCAGAAGTATCTTTCCTTGGACACATAATATCTGCTTCAGGTATACGTGTTGACCCTAAAAAGGTAGAATCTGTTCTGCTATGGGAACAGCCGAAGACACCGACAGAGATCCGTAGTTTCTTAGGGTTGGTGGGCTATTATCGGAGGTTCATTAAGAACTTCAGTTCTATAGCTTTACCCTTGACTAAGTTGACCAGGAAGGATGTTCCTTTTACCTTGAGTGACAAGTGTCAACAATCTTTCTAGTTGTTGAAGGAGAGGTTGACAAGTGCACCTGTACTTGTGTTACATGAACAAGGGAAAGGATATGTAGTTTTCTATGATGCTTCTAAGAATGGACTAGGATGTGTGTTGATTCAGAATAAATAAGTGATTTCTTTTGCTTCTCGACAACTTAAGAAACACAAGGAGAATTATCTGACACATGATCTAGAACTAGCTGTTGTGGTTCATGCCTTGAAGATCTGGAGACATTATCTTTATGGAGAGACATTCCAGATTTTCACTGATCATAAGAACCTTAAGTATATCTTTTCTCAGCATGAGCTTAACATGAGGCAACGCCGCTGGATGGAGTTAATCAAGGACTACAATTGTACAATTGATTACCATCCAGGAAAGGCCAATGTGGTTGCTGATGCTTTGAGTAGGAAATCAGCAAAACCAGCCCTAGATAGAGTATAGCTGAATTCCTTAGTGTGCTCAAGGAGAGATATGCTTATCTCCTTAAGACAAGACAATGTACAGTTGAGAGTATCGTTGTTATCAGGGTTGTTAGCTGAGATGCATATAAAACCTACCCTGAGACAACAGATTAAGGAGGCACAGTAAGTTGATGCTACAGTTCAGCAGATTAGATAGGAGTATGGTAATGAGAAACGAGAGGGTTTCCATGACTCAGATGATTAAGTAGCCTGTTATCATGGTAGGATGATAGTGCCTGATGTGGATAACTTGAGGAAGTTAGTCCTGGAAGAAGCTCATTCTTTGATGTATGCTATGCATCCAGGAAGCACCAAAATGTATTGAAACTTGAAAGATGTGTATTGGTGGCCTGGAATGAAGAAGAATGTTGTTTAGTTTGTTATGCGGTGTCCGGTGTGTCAGCAAGTTACAACTGAACACCATAAGCCTGCAGGAACAATGCAACCTTTACCCATACCGTAGTGGAAGTGGGATCATGTAACCATGGACTTTGTTGTTGGTCTACCCAAGACAACCAAAGGACATGATTCCATTTGGGTAATAGTTGATAGGTTGACGAAGACAACACATTTCTTGCTGTCAAAACAACCTATTCTGCTGAGAAACTAGCACAGTTATATGTTGATGAGATAGTGCGGCTGCATGGAGTCTCAGTTACCATTGTTTCTGACAGAGGTCCCCAGTTTACGAGTCATTTTTGGGAGCGACTTCATAAAGCTTTAGGCACACAATTAAGGTTTAGTACATCCTTTCATCCACAGATCGATGGACAGTCAGAAAGGACTATACAGACTTTGGAAGACTTGCTTAGAGCATGTGATTCTTCAGTTTACAGGAAGTTGGGATCTACACCTAAGTTTGATAGAGTTTGCTTATAACAATAGCTATCAACATAGCATTGACATGGCACCTTATGAAGCTTTGTATGGTAGACGTTGTAGATCACCCTTATGTTGGTATGAAACTGGTGAATATCAACTTTTAGGTCCTGATCTTATGCAGAAGACCACTGAGAAGATTAAGATAATACAACATCAGTTGAAGACTGCACAGGATAGGCAGAAATCTTATGCTGATAAGCATCGTAGACCTTTAGAGTTCTAGGTTGGAGACAAAGTGTACCTCAAGGTCTCACCTTGGAAAGGAGTTCTTAGATTTGGAAGGAAAGGAAAGTTAGCTCCTAGATTTATGGGGCCTTATCCAATCATTGAACGGATTGGAAGAGTAGCTTATAAGCTAGAGTTACCACCCGAGCTACAAAAGTTACACCCTGTGTTCCACATTTCCATGCTTAGGAAATGTCACCCTGATACATAATTAGTTCTGCAACCTATGGAAGTAGAATTGAATGATGATGTATCTTATGAGGAAGGACATGTGTCGATCCTTGATAAAAGAATTAAAAAGATGAAAAGGAAAGGCATAAGTCTTGTGAAAGTCCTCTGGAGTCACCGTGGTGTTAAAGAATCCACATGGGAACTAGAGGAAGATATGAGAAGGAAATACCCTGCTATTTTCTCTTATAATGTTTTGTTGATTTCGGGGACGAAATCCTTGTAAGGGGTGGATAATTTGTAACATCCCTGACCTGGGTTATGAACTAACCCTAGGTGTTTTGCTTAAATAGGTTATTAGATGCTTATTGTTATCTTATGAAATGTAACTAAAGCTTTTGAGGAACTTATATTTCCATTTCAGTCCTTTTTAAACAATGTTGTAATATTGTTTTGTTAATATTGGACTAAAGTGCAAATTACCCAAGTTGAGGGGTTAACTTGCAAATTGCACATTTTAAGATGTTCCTCTTATTATGAAACATCATAAGAATGAATATGGTGTAGTGTTATGGATTCCACAAGCTTGAGCACCAAGATATAGCTTGTAGAGCAATCCTTGTGCTTTAAAACCTAGTTTTGGTATAATATGCAATTTACCCAAAACCTAGGGTCCAATATGTAAAATTTAGGCTCTAGAGTATCTCTCATGTTTCTTGGCATCAATAAGAGCAAAGAAAATGAGAGGGGCGCCTCATTTGAATGACCAAGTAAGAAAGATAACCTTGATATTAAAATAACCAAGTTTTAAGCAAAATGGCCCTTTATACATGTATAACTTAATAAGGTGATTGGTTTCTTTTCCTTATAATCTTGGATAAGGGAGGAGTCTTTCATGTGATTAGGAGGAAGAAACGTGGCCATGGATGGGCAAGCCATGGTGGATATGATTAGGAAATAAAAGAGATAACTATCTTTTTCTTTACCTTGATAATACCCAAAAATATATAAGCACCCTTTTTCCTCAAAGCAAAGGATCTTTCCTTTAGTTCTTTCTCCTCATCTTCTTTCTTTGGGCCGACCAAGAGGGAGCTATAGAATAGAGGAAGATGACCAACCTAAGTTCGTAAGTATGGAACATCACCTAGCTCGAATTATTGGAGGAAACCCTAATACAAGGTTGGTTTGTTAGTTTTCCTTACACAACTCTTCTTTCTAGCATCTTCTCCATCCTAATCTTGAAGAACGGACCTTGGACAACCTTTGGAGCTTCATCCACCATTAAAGACATGAAGCTTGGATCTCTAGCTCAGATCTTAAGGCGGGTTTTATAACTCTAAACCTTAAACTTTGTTAAATGCATCCTCTTCTCCTAGTATAATTGCTTATTCATCTTCTTTAGACACTTTGGTGTGTTCTTGCTAGCAATTCCATGAAGAACAGCCCCTGTTCTTGAGGTAGAAGATGATGATGTTATTTCCAATGTTTATCCAAAATCCACTTTAGCAAACGGTCTCCCACTTTTGCACAAACGGTTTCAAACCGTTTGAATGCAAACGGTTTCACAAGACCGCATAGAAGCAAATGGTCTAAGGCCGTTTGGATGCGTTGACCATTTGGAGGTCTGTTGTAAATATTGTGGACTAATCACCTACCAAAAATCATCATCTAATTCCCAGTAAATCACCAATTGAAGGCATATTAATCACCTAAACCCTAATCGGGTTTATTGCTGATTTCAATAATTGAATCAAGTTGAAGTTTGAATTGAGTGGCCCAAACGGTTTCAAAACCATTTGGGGATCACCCAAATGGTCTCAAGACCGTTTGGTGATCACCCAAGACCATTTGGAGATCTACGGTTAAGTAGGGTTGACCAATTGAGGGTCCAATGATATCAAGTTGTTGAATAATTAAGTGCTGATTTGGTAACCAAACCTAGGGTTCAACCCTTAAGTAAATGACTTGGTTTTTGATGAAATTATGGGAAAACGGTCTCAAGACCGTTTGGAGGATGTCCAAATGATCCCAAGACCGTTTGGGGGTCACCAAGACCGTTTGGAGGTCTAGGGCTGACTATGATCAAGTGATTGGAGATCTAAAGATAACAAGTTGAAGTACGATTGATTAGTGACCTAATGATCAATTCAATGAGCTAAACCTTCATGGGTTGAGTTAATTTTTGATGTTGATTTGAGAAAACGGTCTCAAGAACGTTTGGAGGTCATCCAAATGATCCCAAGACCGTTTGGGCTCAGGTCATGACCAAATTGATTGATGGTTCCATGGATTCAAATCAATTAGACTCATGTTGAGGAGTGTTGAAGGGTAATCAATTCCAAACCCTAATTCAATTGATCCAAGCCCTAATTGGTAATCAATTGAGGGTCAATTGAGTGTCAAATCAGTAGAGGTTTGACCTAATTAACTCAATTTATAAGTGGCTAACAAGTGCATGGTTGATTGAGGGGTTCAACATTGGAAACCCTAACTCAATTGAAGTGGTTGAAACACTTTTTTGGTCCATGCGGTTTTGAGGTGGTTTGGAACAAACGGTCTCAAGATCGTTTGGGTCCAAACGAAACGGTCTCAAGACCGTTTGGGACCAAATGATCCCAAAACCGTTTGGTGCCCATGCGGTTTCAAGATTGGTTTTGCCCATGCAGTTTCAAAGTCAAAGTTGGCCAAACGGTCTTCATGACCAAATAGTTTTCACCTCATCTTGGGCAAATGGTCTTGAGTGTGCACTTTACCATGCGGTTTCAAAAGTCAAAAAGACCAAACGGTCAACAAAACCAAATGATTTCAAAGATTGTCCAAGACCGTTTGAGGGTTGAGAGTGCAAGACCGTTTGAGGTTTAAAAAGGTTAAGAACGTTTGATGCCTTAGTGGTCAAAATGGTTTAGTGGTTGATTAACCTAAACCTTATAAATACCTAAAGTGATTAAGGGGTCAAGTAATTAGTTGACTAATGCATGTTATGATCAATGGTGAACACTATAAAGGTACCCTTGATGGGATAGAGTGACCAATACCCTTTGATCAAGTGAGTCTTAATGACCACAATAGTAATGACATAACCCATGATGTCAAGGTTGATTTGACATAACCTAATCAAGGATGATGAAATCATCATTTGATAGAAAGAGGAGAGAGAGGACTCCTAATATGAATGAGAATCAAGTAATAAACTTCCAATATGTATTAATATACCTAATCTAGGGTAATGTGATGAAATGTGAATAGTAAAACCTAATCTAGGGTAATGTGATGGTATGAATAGTATACCCCAAATTTGGGTTATGCTTTTAAACATGAAACTCTACACTTAAGTAAGAAATGAGTTATCATTATGCCTTTGAAGGAAAAAGGGGTTAAATAACCCTAATTAAATTGAATAGAGAAACCCTAACCCTAGAAACCAGCCATGGTAATGTGACACGGCTGTGGTGTTTTATATTTAATTTGAAAAGAAATGGTATTGTGCTGATATAGATACAATGTGCATGTTATCAATTATGTTACCCATGCAGGTTTTTATAAAGAAGTGAGCATAGCCAGGTAAGGGTTATGATGCCATATATATTGGAAGCCTTTATAAGCTTTAAGAATAATGGTAAGCTATGTTGCCTAGTGAGAGGTAACATATGAGATTGTAGGCTATATGAGCTATGAGAAACATCTGCACTGCTACAATCAAGGTCATGCTGTTAAATGACTTGATGTCAATATGTTACTTGGTAACAAGTGTTTTGATGATCTAAGGGTTTGAATACCCATATTCTTGAATCACAATGATGAGATGGTTAGGGATTGATATCCCAGTGTTAACAATATGTGACATAAGCTTGACATGATTAGTACTCTTTCTTTATAGCAGTTGTCTTATTGGTTTATGTTTGAAAACATGCCTGATGTTAAAAGAATGCCATAATGTACTTAAATAATCAAGTATAATGATATCATGTAGCGCCTTGACCATAGATCCATCATTGTTAGAAGTTAAATGATGGTGGAACATGTTTTCCTAAGGGAACTCCTGGAGAGCATACTTTTGAGTAAGTGGGGGTTATGGACGTGAATATCCTGACGTCCTAATGTAGGATTTGATGTGAGATGTACTTTTAATCTCTCAATCCTTCATTATATGTTTATGCCAGGATGATGTAATACTAATCTCCCGATGATATTGTTAATGCCGCATCGATGTGAGATAAACAAGAAATCCCTCGATGGCGAAGAGAGTACAGAACGCCACTGTAACTCTAATAGCGAAGTTTCCAGAATACCCTGGAAAGCTATTATAGCAGAGACATAAGATGTCCTGCATGATGATCCTCACACTGACTAAGGAAGATGAGGTCATAGGAATCCGACTCTTCTAATGACCTATGTATGGTACCGATTGCAATTTAGTAATGGGCGGTTGGAGTATGAGAGGTGTAACTCATCTCCTCAGGGCATAAATATGTTTGAAAAATGTAATCAGTCGTATAGCATAATTTCTTAGGTTGAACTACGAGAAATAATGATTTATGTTACATTGTTTATAGTGCTCTAGTTGAATAACTAGTATACATGTTCTTCATATTCCTTATTGATATACGTATCATCATTCAATTAAGTTATAATTGAAATGATTGCTTAAAAGAATGTTGCTTCACTTAGCCTATTCAATGTTATACTTGTTGTTGTATAATTATAGTGCTGCTGCTCAATGTTATTCCATTATTGCTATAAAAATGCTTTTGGCGAAGAGTTATAACTCTTGCTGGGACAATTATTCAATTGTCTCACCCCCGTGGGATTCAACTTTTTAGGTAGACGCCGAGAATGAAGGAACCCATCAGTGGGCGAACAGCAGCAACAGCAGTAGCAACATCCAGGACAACAGTGATTCTCAGGTGGAGACACTATCTGTCAAGCTTTGTAGATAGAATGTCCTATGTGTCGTCTCTATATTCTCAGGTCCTAGGAGTCTTTAGATGTTTTATATAAATCTGAGATTTTGGTGTAATGCCTCAGGATTTTTTTTTGTATCTTGCCTTGTATAGTTAACAGGGTAATTGATGTTAGGACTCTCGAGATGTGACATTATAGAGATGTGCTAATGTATCAGCTTGTAAATGACTTATCTTGTTCTTTTATAAAAGAGTTTCACAGTTTGTAGATCTCTTTAAAAAAAGTTTTAAAATTTTGTGATTTTCAGTAATTTCACTGCTAATTATTCGCTTCCGCATTAGTTAATCCTGTTTTAGCAAGACGGTCGTCACAGTATCGATCTAATTTAATCATTTATAACCAAGAGATTGATAGGATTAATCTAAACTAATCTAGAACATGCAAAAGTAAAGGCAAGTATGAAATCTTGTTAAAGTTTGAAATCTAAGATTATCAGAGGATGAAGGATCACTGGGGTTATGCAGATATTCACCACCACTACACATGCATTGTACATGTACCAACATAGCAAGACCTACAAGCAAGATACATGGATGTTGTGCAATGTTGATGCCCTCTCAGACAAGGAACATTGCACACATCCTTCACAGGTTGAGTAGCACCCATCCAGTACATATCTACATGTTAATAGAGATATGTGCCCTCCAAAGAGAGATCTTACTCAACCTCGTGAAATGTGCATCAGAAAACTAACAAGCGAGAAAAATTATCAATTTGATTAGTATCCTTATAGACTGTCCCTCTTTCGAGGACATAGCTACGAGAAATGTGGGAGTGTTACAATGCCAGGCATCCCCGAACAAATGGTCACTTACTTTGCATCACTCCCTTCATAGAGTGTGTTCCTCGACCTATCAAGATTGTACTTTCATATGTCAACTGATTCCATTTCATAATATGAAAGTAAAACGATGGAGGTGAGCTTACTCCACTCCTTGAAAACCATTCCTAGATACTGAAATAGATGTGTGGTGGATACATACATCAAGAACCAACGCTAAACCAGTAATTGAGTCTTAAGAGTAGATGTAGACAATGCACAACAAAAGAAAATAGAGCATGTAAGAAAGAAGCCAACATTCAAGCATGCAATGAAATGATTAGCATTGAATCGGAAAGATAACATCTTTAGGTACATATTACAAAGCATGGGTAGCAGGGCTAGCCCCTGCTCCCTAGTGAATTACACTACTCGCTCCTCATAGAGGGAGCAATAAAGATAGAGAAGAAAAATAGAACAAGCATCGTCAAAGTAGATCTGCGACAGCCCGATGTAGATCACCCAGTCTTCAGGACTGCTCTGACTTGGTCAATGAAGTATGTCTCTTACTGCCTTGATCTACATGTGCACCTCCAGAGACGTATGAGTAGGGCCAGGAAGAGCTTGGTGGAGATGAGGTAGTAGTGGAGCAGCCTTGCGACCTCCCAGATCTGATGCCCAAATGAGGACCATGTTGTTCCTATTTATATGCTTGTATGGGGTCTTCACATTTTTGATGTGAGACTACTCCAAATGGTCTTGGCTCCAAACGGTCTTGGATCCAAATGGTCTTGGCTCCAAACGTCTTCGATGTCCAAACAATCTTCATTTCCAAATGGTCTTGGGTCCAAACGGCCTTGGCTCCAAACGGTCTTGGGACCAAACGGTCTAGGCTTCCAAACAGTCTTTAGTATCCCAATGGTCTTCATTTCCAAACGGTCTTGGGTCCAAATGGTGTTGGCTCCAAATGGTCTTAGGTCCAAACAGTCTTGGCTTCCAAACATTCTTGGGTCCAAACAGTCTTGGCTCCAAACGGTCTTGGCTCCAAATGGTCTTGGCTTCCAAACGGTCTTTGGTATCCAAACGGTCTTCATTTCCAAACGGTCTTGGGTCCAAATGGTCTTAGCTCCAAATGATCTTGGGTCCAAACAGTCTTGGCTTCCAAACGGTCTTCATTTCCAAATGGTCTTGGGTCCAAACGGTCTTGGCTTCCAAACAGTCTTCATTTCCAAATGGCCTTGGGTCCAAACAATCTTGGCTCTAAACAGTCTTCATTTCGAAATGGTCTTGAGACCATGAGAAGGGTAAAATTGGTTGGATGGCTAAACTGCGAGGAGATGTAGATATGTTATCGGATGGATGAGAATGATCTGTAGAGAAGAAGGAAAGTGAGTAAATGTGGATAAGATCAAATAAATTGGTAATTAGAGCACTATTTTCATGAAACTGAGGAGACACTCAGAGTAAACTAAAACAAGGGTGGATTACTCGATATGAGGGACAAAATTCCTAGAAATTTGGTGACTGTGAGGATGAATTTGGAGGATTCATCACCACACCGAACTTAAGCATTGCTTGTCCCAAGGAACAGAAAAGCCTTAGACAGTCTCCAAAAAGCTCGTTCATCTCGTAATTACCTCATCTTCGTGCAAATTTCAGAATTTTCACGAAATTGAAAAGAAATATGAAGCAAAACAAAATTAGGGCAAAAACGTAGAAAATCCTTTAAATTGGTGACTGAGGATGAATCTGGAGGATTCATCACCACACCGAACTTAAGCATTGCTCGTCCTAAGGAATGGAAAACTTAAAATATTCACCAATGAAATTGTTCATCTCGTGATTGCCTCGTCCTTATGTCATATCATAATTTTGTTCATGGCTCAGATCGATAAAACATCAAGGCTTCCTTAGATCACGGAATACATCTTATGATATCCTCATTTTTGAGTTCACTTTACTGAAGTATTTCCTTCTCACTCTCTGTCGTATCAGTCATGTGTAAAAGTTTTATGTGATTTTGAAAAGACCCGCAGATTCAATCAAACATGTATATGATTTGTCGTTGGTGTTTTCAAGAGAATGGTTGAAATGGGGTGTCAGTAGGTTGAAAAAGGTAAGAATAGGGTTGTGATCAAGGGATAAGAGTCTCTCCTCTAATCGATTCAAGACTCTTATTATTGATGGATTCATCAAGATACTTTGAGTGTTTTATGCACAACTCTGGTTGACTTGGCCTTACACCTGATTTTTTTAAAAAGGTAACTCAGAAGTGTGTATAGGTTGGCTTAATGCTTTTGGCTAATTTACCTCTTCGAGAGGAGGTAAGGGGTCATTTTTGGATCCTTATGATCTCACTACCGAGTGCGACACATATGCCTTTGTGAGGGTAGCTAATGTACCGACTGGGTAAGACCTTTATCAGCTATCCTTATTTAGAGAGCAACTCTCATACTTTTATTCACACTCTGGCTTGTATTCATTCTCACATGGCTTAGGAGAAAGGGTATTTTTTGTATTTTTTTATATTTGGGCTGTCGGGCGTCTTTTTGGGATCGGGGTAGATTTTTCATCAACCTCAGTTTGTGCACAATCATCATCGTATACTTTCTGAACAAAATGAGAAGATGATCCACCCTTGTTATGTATTGAGGGTTATGGAGGATGTAGTTATAGAAGAAGGGGTGTGGTGTACCACACCGAACTTAGAGTTCGGCAATGTTCTAGCTTTCACTAGAAAAGATGTGGTGTGCCACAAGAAACTTAAAGTTTTGGCATGGTAGGCGAGTGTTCGGATCATAATGCAATTTGCTTAGCGATTCTATATGACGAGTTCCTCTTCTTCATCACACTCTGCTCATATAGTGACATGATAAAACTTCAAATGAGAATTCCATACAGCTGATCCATTAGTCGGTGAGAGGCATGATGCATTTGATCTATCTCAGTCTTATGGAAGCTTATCATCTTTTTCTATTAAAGCTATGACATTAGGGTTCATAGGCTATACAAGATGAAATCATGTATCGGCTAGTTTTGAGCATTATTTCCTCGTGGATTTGCAACGAATAAGAGGTGATGGACACAGATTCAAAAACCAAAAGTCGACTAGACAAATGCCTTATTTTAAGAAGACTAGGAAAATGTGGAAAAATTACAAAAAAGAAACTAGAATGGAAAAACAGAAAGCAGTAAAGATAGAGGGTGGAGTGAGAATCATACCACCCACCCTCCATCTCAAACTTTATGAGTTTGCTCATTTTTTAGCAAATACTAGGTTCGAGATGGAGGGGAAGAGTTACGTAGTGTTAACCAGGTTGTCCTCACAATTGAAAGAAGGTCTAGCAAAGATGTTTCATGGTAGTAAAAACTGAGAGCGAGGAAGTGGTGTGGACAACTTGTTGACTGGGTGGTCATGGCAACTCGAATGGGTTTTCTGGATGACTTGGATGCACATTTCTTTCACCTCTTTGTCCATCCAGAAGAATCCAGAGACCTTCCCCCATCAACAGGGGAGGTGGAGTATATGCAGTTGAAACTGGAGGATTAGGCAAATAATCGAAGTCGTGCCTATTTGTATCCTCCAGTTGTCTCCTGCCCTCGTAATTCAGAATCAAGCTGCCTTCTTCATGATCCAAAGCAGTTGATAGAGGGTAGGCCACTTGAACTTCTTCTCGTACCAGACTTTTCTTGCGTCGATAGGAGCAACATATTTCATTCCATAGTTAATGTGTTGTTAAAATTCTTCTTCATTGTGCATTCTTGATTTGTCTGAGTAACTAGAGGGAGATTCAACAGGTAGAACAAACTCTTGTTCAAATAAAGGAATCATGAGAACCTGAGGTATAGGCTCCAGCGATGTCTCTTCGTGGGAAGGTTTAGCTCTCATACATGGATTGCACAATAACTAGTAAGCCATGTGCTTATCTCAAGAGAAATAACTTCAAGGTGAGAAATCTCAAGAACATCTTGGATTTATCCACTTACTTCATGTGATTCAACAGAAGTTGTGATGCCCCGCGCCACAAACCACAAGATAACTTAAAACTAACTGTGGAAACAAAGCTAAACAAACAAATTACCAGAAAACATTAAAATTTAAAACCATTTTCATTAAGCACCAAATCAGTAAAAACCCTTACATATATCATTTCGTGGACTAGAATCCTCCCACGAATCTATTTCTTCGATATTGAGATCAATATAATCCATTCCTAAGTCAGGTTGTTGTTCCAGTTCTTCCTCACAGTTCACTCTCAATTTATGTGAGTGACTAGAGAAAGATTCAACGAGAAGAAAGAAATCTTTCTCGGGAGATAGCTCTATCTGGACCTCTTGTGGAAGTGGTATCTCTAGTAAAGTCATTTCTTGGAAAGGATTGGTCATAGAATCGTCATCTTGAGACCCATCATCCTCCCATGATTCTTTTTCATCATTATCGGGATCAGTGAGAGTGGTATGGTCCACTCTAGAATCAAGATCTTGATCAGTCTCATCCTTGAAGTATATTCCTAGATTAGCCGAATGGTCAGGAATTTCTTCATAAGGATAAATCAAATCATGTTCCAATAATGGATATTTTTGAGTTTCTTGTATAAAAGACACCTCCTTATCTGAATCGGTCACATATTCATCTGAGTCTAACTATGAAGGAGTGTAGAGTTCTTGTAATGTAGACCCTTCTTCTTTGTAATTCATCAACAAGACAGCTAAAGTCAAAGAATATTTGTCGTATAGGGAGTCAATCATTGATGATTGCTCCTCAATATGTATGGTTGGGTATGGGTCAATGGGGGGAGAAGATGGATAAATACCAAAATTTATCCCCAATTGATCTCCCGACTGTAGAAAATCTCCATATTGGCTAATCAAATTTTCATCTAAGAGAATAGTGCAGGAGTCATTTTCTGAGTCGGACCTTGGCTCAGAAAATGATTCTTTTTCTTGTGATATTGTGGAGAAATCATCCTCGGGTTCAATCATTACCTCTGAGGATGATTCCTTTCCTTGCACTGATGCTAGAAGATCATTGGAAGGCACCTCCCACATGATATCATAATTGTCATCGTAATCGATTGCTATATGCAGATGAGGAATACGCTTAAGGGGAATTGGTGACTGTTCTTCATGTTGCTCAGAAGTGTGGACAAGTTGTGTAAGTTGACCAATCTCGGCTATCAACTTCTCATTTGTGGCTGTCTGATCAGCTAGTTGTTGAGCCACTAACTTCTGTAGAGAACGTACTTCTTCTATTAATGTGTATTGATCTTCATAGTAGGGCTCTTCACTGTACCTGTTGGGTTGATGCTGATAGTACCTCTCCTCATCGTAGTATTCATTTGCATTGTAATCCGGATTTCCTTCTGTATTGCAATCAACGTCTTGAAATCAGTCATAGTTGGGCTCTTCGTAGTAGCTTCCAGGAGGATATGGATTATAACTTGAATTATATCCATAGTCGTGTGAAGAGGCTGCCTTGAGTTTTCCAACTATACGATTTGTGATTACTTGACATAGTGCATTCACGTAGTGAGGAGGAGCATTGAAGCAGTTGATTGATGAATGGGAGTAGTCACCACATAATTGACATCTAATGGTTGGTGGCATTGACTGCTTCATTTTGAAGAGAATTGGTACCTAAAATCAAAGAAGGTGTTTATCAGGCTTGACCAATCACTTCAAATTCAAGAGAATATGCAATAAAAACTTTAACTTTTGAGATCAAGGATTTCACCCTTTTTTTAAAAGAAAATGAAAAACCCTAGAGAAACCTAGGTCGACGCAGAATTCGACGAAGATGATTCTTACGACGTTGTCCCCAGCAACGACACCATTTTTTTTATGGAGCTAGGACTTACACCAAAAGATTGTTCTTCTAATGGAAGTCCTAATGTGCACCAAAAACCCTAGGGAATTGATGTTCTCTCTAGGTTTACCTACAACTTATGCAAGATAAATGCTCCAACCCCACAAGAGTGTGGAAGCCTTATCGTAGTACAGATTTAGGATCGAACCCAAAGGATAACGTAAAGAATCGAGATGCCTTTATCTCATCTCGTCTCGATCTAAGTTAATCATTTATAACCAAGTGATTGATAGGATTAATCTAAACTAATCTAGAACATGCATAGGTAAAGGCAAGTATGAAATCTAGTTAAAGTTTGAAATCTAATATTATCAGAGGATGATGGATCCCTGCGGATATTCACCACCACTACACATTCATTGTACATGTACCAACATAGCAAGACCTACAAGCAAGATACATGGATGTTGTGCAATGCTGATGCCCTCTCGGACAAGGAACATTACACACATCCTTCACATGTTGAGTAGCTCCCATCCAGTACATATCTACGTGTCAATGGAGATATGTTCCCTCCAAAGGGAGATCTTACTCAACCTCGTGAAACGTGCATTGAAAAAATAACAAGCGAGTGATATTATCAATTTGATTAGTATCCTTATAGACTATCCCTCTTTCGAGGACATAGCTATGAGAAACGTGGTAGTGTTGCAATGTCATCCATCCCCAAATGAATGGTTACTTACTTTGCATCACTCCCTTCACAGAGTGTGTTCCTTAACCTATTAATATTGTACTTTCATACGTCAACTGATTCCATTTCATAGTATGAAAGTACAACGATGGAGGTGAGCTTACTCCACTCCTTGAAAAGCGTTCCTAGATACCAAAACAGATATGTGGTGGATACACACATCAAGAACCAACACTAAATCGGTAATCGAGTCTTAAGAATAGACGTAGACAATCCACAATAAAAGACCATAGATCATGCAAGAAAGCGGCCAACATTCGAGCATGCAATGAAACGATTAGCATTGAATCGGAAAGATAACATCTTTAGGTACAGATTACAAAGAATGGGTAGCGGGGCTAGCCCCCACACCCTAGTGAATTACACTACTCGCTCCTCGTAGAGGGAGCAATAAAGACAAAGAAGAAAGATAGAACAAGTTCTTGGGTTATAGAGGAGGCAGAGAAGGCAGTGAAAACAAAATTTTCTCCCCAAACCCAGTATAAAGGAATCGCGTCAATGTCTATACAGTAGGAAGGATGGTTTGTAGAGACATACCTTGTCCCGAGGATTTCTCGGTGATGTTACCTCACGGCTTGCGCGGTCTTCTCCTCTGGTCTTGGATAGTGTCTGTGCAGCTCCTGGTCTCACCAAGACTGTCGGGATTGACAGTTGTCCTCCAAGTGGCAGAAATCTCCCGCCTCTATAGTAGTCCACACGGACCATCTGGAACTCCGATCGCGTTGTCGCACAAGGCACCAGAAGGAGTCACACCCTCCTGTCGGTGTACTAGTCACTAACACACTCTCCTACCACCAGTCACTTTTCTGTAGTTGGCTTTCCCTTGTTGTGCCTCCCTTATCGGGTAGCAATTTCTCGACTCTCCTAGTTACCACAACCAGAGAGAACAACAACTTTACAGAGCAACTGGTGTTCTGAGTTGTACTCTCAGAGAAGCCCCAAATACCCCTATATATAGGAGGGTCATGGGACAGGGTTCTCTAACCCGGGCAATGCGGGATTAAAGCAGGAGTAGAAGGGTTCGATATTTTCCACAAAATCTGACAAAGTACGCAAGTTGAACCAATCGTTTCAAGCACGAAATGGTCGGTTGGTGACCTCAGCCGATCGGTTCACACCAGAACCGATCGTTTGGGGCATATGAGCTGATCATTTCATGCTTGATCCGATCGGTTCATGCTCCTGGTCCAACTCGAATTGACTTTCCATCCAACTAATCATATATTAGTCCTTGCCCAAATCAAATTTGACAAGTGAAACGAACTCGATTGGTCACCCGACCAGTTCAACTATGTGAACTGATGGGTTCATTGACCTGAGCCGATCAGTTCATCTTCATGAGCGGATCGGTTGGGGTAGCATATCAATCAATTGTAGTTTCAATCAATTTGATACTCTAATCATTTGATCCAACACCTTGAATACTATGATTTTGAGCTATCAATCAATTGGGTGTTTAATTGAACTACTAAACTCATTTAGTAATCAATCCAAATAAGATTTATGGAGAAACTCCTCTTCTAGGAATATGGCCTAGTGTGTGTGACCCTGCAGGTCCATTTCACATTGGCAGTGAAAGTCCATAACACTTATGACTTCACAAGCAAAGAGCGGTGCCTAGTCACACATCAGTGTTACCTAAGTGAAATAGAAAGTTGGAGAACAACTTTCAATCCTACAATCTGTGAATGGTGTTACAGTGAATGTATAATTCCTTTGTCACTAATGTCCTGAATGAACTCAAGGCATGGTAAAGTCATCCTTTCAACGTCCATCCATTTCCTTGATCTTAGAGCAGACTGGGTGAGATGTGTGTGACATCAATATCACATATTGATTCACACATGCATGTGCATGCCTTTCTCAATCCTACTCATCAAGTGACCATGAACATTAAAATCCCTTAGGAGGGACAAATCCCATATCTATCACTCACCCCTCAAAAGCCCCATGTGTCAAAGTCGCCCAATCATCACCTTTATAACAACCCATGTTTCAAGACTGTGTTTGATGATGTCAAAGTGTACCCAACGACATGTGTTGAATGTAGTGATTTTAGGTCGAAGAATCACACTCACCACCATCACTGTGAGAGCTAACTGTGACTACCAAATCATGGTTCCATGTGTCACTCTCACGGTGGGTCTGTCTGGTACACTTGTTTTCTAACAAGTACCTATGTGCTTGGTTTGATATCACTATATCATGAATAATGAGATTTTGTCATCAACCAATACACAATCTAGTCTTTAGTGTTATTGATGCCTATGGTTATCTCCACAATAAAAACCGACTAGGAATAAAACAAGAATGTATACTCTTAACATCCGTATGATCTCATCGTTTAGGTCCTGAACCTAAAAGCATACGTCATCGAGTAAAACAATTCTTTAGACATCTATCATGTTATACTATCATCTCAGAAATAGTTAAAACATATAGATTAGAAATTGCCTTTTATTATTCAAATCATTTACAGAGTATCCCATTACAATCATCACATGACTTGCTCTATGGGCATACATACCAATAGACTCCCACTTGCACTTAGATCCAGTCACCTAGGAACCTCAGTCCTTGTGACCTAGCATGACCATCATGCTTCTACTGAGAAAGGGCCTTCGTCAGTGGATCAGGTATGTTGTCTTCAGTTGGTACTTTGCAAATCTTCACATCTCCTCACTATACAATCTCTCGTATGAGATGGAAGCTCCGCAGTATGTGCTTGGACCATTGATGTGATCTGGGTTCCTTAGCTTGAGCAATAGCTCCATTATTGTCACAATAAAGCTCAATTGCATCACAACTACTGGGAATTACACCAAGTTCAGTGATGAACTTCCTGATCCACACAACCTCCTTTGCTGCATGTGAAGCAACAATATACTCGGACTATGTAGTAGAATTGGCAGCTATTTCTTGCTTGGAACTCTTCCAGCTCATAACTCCATTGTTTAGGCAAAATACAAATCCTGATTGCAATCTGTAATCATCTTTGTCAGTTTGGAAGCTTGCATCAGTGTAACCTCTTACAGCCAGTTCTTCCTCGCCGCCGTATATAAGTAAATGATCCTTAGTAATTCACAAGTACTTGAGGATGTTCTTTACTACTGTCTAGTGATCATCCCCAAGATCTAACTGGTACCTGCTCATCATGCTGAGGGCATACGAGACATCTGGGCATGTGCACAACATAGCGTACATGATAGATTCGATGGCTTATGCATATGGGATCCCATTCATACGCTCCCTCTCTTCATAAGATTGGGGACATTGAGCTCTAGAGATGGTGACTCCATGTAGCATGGGGATGGTGCCTCTCTTTGAGTTCTCCATGCTGAACCGCTTCAACACTTTATCAATTTATGTGCTTTGACTTAGTCCGAGAAGCCTTTTAGATCTATCTCTATAGATCTTAATACCTAGAATGTAGGATGCTTCTCCTAAGTCTTTCATTGAGAAAGTATTCCCAAGCCAAGTCTTTACCTTGTCTAAGGTTGTGACATCATTCCCCATCAATAGTATGTCATCCACATATAATATGAGGAATGTGGTCATGCTCCCACTAACCTTCTTGTACATACAAGGTTCATCTTCATTTTGAATAAATCCAAACACTTTGACTTCCTCATCAAATCAAAGATTCCAACTCCGAGATGCTTGCTTCAATCCATAGATTGACCTTTGTAGCTTACAAACTTTATTGGCATTATTTGGATCTACAAAACCTTCAAGTTGTGTCAGGTACACATCCTCATTTATATTCCCATTAAGGAATGTGGTTTTAACATCCATTTGCCAAATATCATAGGCATAGTAAGCCGCAATAGCAAGCATGATCCTGATGGACTTAATCATGACAACTAGAGAAAAAGTTCCATCATAGTCAACACCTTGAACTTGTCAGAAACCCTTCGCAACCAATCTGCCTTTATAAGTTTGTACATTGCCATCCATGTCGGTCTTCTTCTTGAAAACCCACTTGCACCTATGGGTTTTATCCCTTCGGGTGGTTCCACCAAAGTCCATACTTTGTTGGAGAATGTGGATTCCATCTCGGATCACATGGCTTCAAGCCATTTCTCATAATTTGGTCCCTCCATAGCCTCTAGATAGGTAGTTGGATCATCGTCTATGATCAACTCACCGCCTTCTTGAGTCACAAGGTATCCAAACCTCTCAGGCTCAAGGTGTGTCCTACTATATCTATGAAGCCCTTGTGTTACTTGAGGAGACTGAGATTCCACAACACCTTGTGAATCTCCATGTTCCTCTTGTACATTTACTAGTTCAATGTTTTCCTGTTGGGCTTGAACCTCTTCAAGTTCTATTTTCCTCCCACTACTTCCTTTGGAAATAAATTCCTTTTCTAGGAACACAGTTGTCCTAGAAACAAACACTTTGTTGTCAGTAGGGTGGTATAAATAATATCCCCTCATTTCCTTGGGGTATCCAACAAAATAACATTTATCAGACTTGAGTCCATGCTTATCAGGAAACATTTTCCTGATGTAAGCCTCACAACCCCAAATCTTAATAAAAGAAAAATCGGGGCGCTTCCCGTGCCATATCTCATATGGTGTCTTTTGAACCGATTTAGATGGTACTCAGTTAAGTGTAAATTTGGTGGTTTCAAGAGCATGACCCCAGAAGGAAATCGGAAGATCAACAAAACTCATCATTGATCGCACCATGTCCAGTAACGTGTGATTCCTTCTTTTAGACACTCCATTATGTTGTGGTGTTCCAGGCGGAGTCCATTATCATACGATACCATGGGCTCGCAGAAGGTCCTCGAACTCTTGGCTTAAGTATTCTCCACCTCGATCGGATCGAAGTGATTTAATACTTTTACCAAGTTGGTTTTGTACTTCATTCATGAAATCCTTGAACCTTTCAAGGGTTTCTGACTTATGTTTCATCAGGTACACATAGACATACCTACCGAAGTCATCAGTGAAGGTAATGAAGTACTGACACCCATTTCTGGCATTACTTCTAAAAGGCCCACATACATCAGTATGTATGAGTCCTAATAGATCACTAGCTCTCTCACCTTTACCTGAAAAGGGAGTCTTGGTCATCTTGCCCAACAAACAAGATTCACATGTCTCTATTGATTCATAATCAAAAGAGTCTAGATAGCTATCTTTATGGAGTCTAGAAATTTGCTTCTCATTTATGTGCCCTAGACGACAATGCCAAAGATACGTTTTGTTTTAGTTGTTGATTTTTTTTCCTTTTGGTGTTTGCATTGTACACGCTTGTTTCTAGATCTATTAAGTATAGACCATAAGACATTGGGGCACTGGCATAAAATATCCCATCTTTTGAAATGGAACAGTTTCCATTCTTAATAAGAAATTCAAAACCATCCTTGTCCAAACAAGAGACAGAAATGATATTCCTATTTATGGCAGGTACATAATAGCAGTTCTTCAACTCTATTATTAGCCCACTAGGTAGAGTTAACTCATAGGTTCCTACAGCACCGGCGGCAACTCTTGCCCCATTGGAAACACATAGTTCAACCTCGCCTTTCGCCAAAGGCCTACTTCTCTTAAGATCCTTCATATTTGAATAAATGTGAGATCCACATCCGGTATCAAGTACCCATGACAAAGAAGTAGTAAAGTTAATCTCTATCACGTATACACCAGAAGTAGAGATCTCTATCTCTATCTTCTTCTTCCATCGTTCCTTGCATCCTTTCCATGCAGAAGACTCTGACATTGGTTTGGCGAGAGAACCCTTCTCTCCCTCGCCTTTGTCCTTGGACTTTGTTCCATTGATCTTCATCAATGAACTATCCTTCTTCTCAAACAATGCATTAAGCATGCATGGAGTGGATTCATAGGCTACCAATATATCTAGATTGTGCAGAACACTTCTCACAATCCCCAACCAGTTATGGAATTTATTCTCAATTAATTTGCCCATTTTAAAAGATGATTCTTTTGCTATTCTACAAGAGAAAATTGCATTTGTCAAAACTCCTTTTGATTTGATTTGATTTGAATAAAATTTGATGATAGTTAATTAGGCCTTTAATTAATTACCGCTCCCACTATTTTGATTCAAATTGACAGCCCTCACCGTCAATTCGGAAGATTGCAGCTCATAATATTCTAGTGGGTCAAGATCCTTAAATCCTCTCAGTCACGGACCAGCTAGGGCTGTCACCCACAACTTAGATCTTCCAAGTAAGAAACTCTTGCCAATTGCATCATATCCAACTCTTGAAAGATGTCATGTGCAACTCCTTGCCATGACCACCTCCAAGCCTCAAGGTGCTAGATCCTATCTAGGTCACCTTGTTAAGTTGGACCCAAAGCCAACACGATGAATATGCACCCTTCTAGGGTAGACCCACATATCCATCCTTCATGCTTCCATAAGATAGATTGTGTACCATGCTAGGGCGTGCCAACACTTGGCCGATCAAGCTTTTCATGTGTGTCGCATTTGGAAGGCATCTAAAACTTTAATATTTAATGAGGGATTTGGTTTTATAGGTACATATACATATCCAATCACCACAATACATAGTACGTATCATATACATGCTATATCCCACAGAAAACATGCAAAATGATAAAAGCAATGACTATGGCCATCCTAATGTGTTTCCTCGAGCCAAGAGGAATCACAGTCATCTAGGTCTACATCACATGCAACCTGTACAAGATGAACTCTGAGCTTTGCCTTTCTGGGTTTAATCAACTCATATCCATGATTGATTGGCTCACCATCAGGCCGGTCAGTTTGGTGCCACTAGCCAATCGACTGGCACCTCTAGATGATCAGTTCACTGGTCGTCGTACATCTCCTCATGTTGCCACTCGCTCATTTCACTTCTCGAACCGGTCATCTAGAATGCCAACTGATCGGTTCATGCCTTGAACCGATCGTCTCATTCATCGTCAGGTTGTCCGCCGTTCTTTGACATAACAAGAAATAAAAGATCTATCATATATTACATTTGGGGGGAGCAAAGGTAGGAAAGAAATCTCAAGTTATCTCGAGTTACATCCAGAATAGGAGATAGGGAATCGGTGTGCAGACTGAGATGCAAGAAACCACATCCAACCAAGCACACATACATAGGGTTTATTGGCCATAACTACGTACGCTATACATCCACCACAAAACTCGTTTAAGGGTGATGTGTATTAAGTGCATTCATATTACATATCATGTATGTATTTTGGGATTTGTGTATTTAGGATTGGACATACATAAAGCCAATTTTATTTGCATCGTATGTAATAAATAAAGGCGACAAACCAAAATCGATCACATCGATAATCCTAAAGTATATAGCAGTTGACATGGCTTTGATACCACTGTTGCGTTATAGAGGAGGCAGAGAAGGAAGAAGAAACAAAATTTTGTCCCCAAACCTGGTATAAAGGAATCGCGTCTACGACTATATAGTAGGAAGGATGGTTTGTAGAGACATACCTTGTCCCGAGGATTGCTCGGAAATGTTACCTCACAACTTGCGTGGTCTTCACCTCCGGTCTTGGACGGTGTCTGTGCAGCTCCTGATCTCACCGGGACTGTCGGGATTGATAGTTGTCCTCTGAGCAGCAGAAGTCTCCCGCATATGTAGTAGTCCACACGGACCACCTGGAACTCCGATCACCTTGTTGCACAAGGCACCGGAAGGAGTCACACCCTGCTGTCAACGTACTAGTAACTGACACATTATCCTGCCACTAGTTGCTTTTCTGCATTTGTCTTTCCCTTGTTGTGCCTCCCTTATCGGGTAGCACTTGCTTGGGCTCTCCTGGTTACCACAACCAGAGAGAACGACAACTTTGCAGAGCAACTGGTGTTCTGAGTTGTACTCTCAAAGAAGCCCCAAATACCCCTATATATATAGGAGGGTCATGTGACAGGGTTCTCTACCCCGGGCAATGTGGGATTAAAGTAGGAGTAGAAGGATTTGAGCTTTTCCACAAAATCTGACAAACTGCGCCAGTTGAACCGATCGTTTCAAGCACAAAATGGTCGGTTGGTGACCTCGGCCAATCAGTTCACACCTGAACCGATCATTTGGGGCATCTGAGCTGATTGGTTCATGCTTGAGCTGATCAGTTTATGCTCCTGGTCCAAATCGAATTGAATTTCGATGTTTGTTTCCAACTAATCATATATTAGTCCTTTTCCAAATCAAATTTAATAAGTGAAATGAACTCGGTTGGTCACCCGACCAGTTCATCTATGTGAACCGATCAGTTCATTGACTTGAGCCGCTTGGCTCACCAGCCTGAGCCGATCGGTTCATCTGCATGAGACGATCGGTTGGGGAAGCATATCAGTCAATTGCAATTTCAATCAATTCGATACTCTAATCATTTGATCCAACACCTTGAATACTATGATTTTGAGCTATCAATCAATTGGGCGTTTAATAGAACTACTAAACTCCTTTAGTAATCAATCCAAACAAGATTTATGGAGAAACTCCTCTTCCAGGAATATGTCCTAGTGTGTGTGACCCTAAAGGTCCATTTCACATTGGCAGTGAAAGTCCATAGCACTTATGACTTCACAAGCAAAGAGCGGTGCCTAGTCACACATCAGTGCTACCCAAGTGAAATAGAAAGTTGGAGAACAACTTTCAATACTACAATCCATGAATGGTGTTACAATTAATATATAATTCCTTTGCACTAATGTCCTGAATGAACTCAAGGCATGGTACAGTCATCCTTTCAACGTTCATCCATTTCCTTGATCTCAGAGCAGACTGGGTGATATGTGTGTGACATCAATATCACATATTGATTCACACATGCATGCGCATGCCTTTCCCAATCCTACTCATCAAGTGGCCATGGACATCAAACTCCCTTAGGAGGGATAAATACCATATCTATCACTCACCCCTCAAAAGCCCCATGTGTCAAAGTCACCCAATCATCACCTTTATAACAACCCATATTTCAGGACTGTGTTTGATGATGTCAAAGTGTACCCAACGACATGTGTTGAGTGTAGTGATTTCAGGTCAAACAATCACACTCACCACCATCATTGTGAGAGCTAACTGTGACTACCAAATCATGGTTCCATGTGTCACTCTCACGCTGGGTCTGTCTGGTACACTTGTTCGCTAATAAGTACCTATGTGCTTGGTTTGATATCACTATATCATGACTAATGAGATTCTGTCATCAACCAACACACAATCTAGTCTTTAGTGTTATTGATGTCTATGGTTATTTCCACAATAACAACCGACTAGGGACAAAACAAGAATGTATACTCTTAACATTCGTATGATCTCATTGTTTAGGTCATGAACATAAAAGCATATGTCATCGAGTAAAACAATTCTTTAGACATCTATCATGTTACACTATCATCCCAGAAATACTTAAAACATATAGATAAGAAATTGCCTTTTATTATTCAAATCATTTACAAAGTATCCCATTACAATCATCACATGACTTGCTCTATGGGCATACATACCAACACAAGCATCGTTGGAGCAGAAGAGTAGATCTGTGACAACCTGGTGTAGATCGTCCTAGTCTTCGGGACTGCTCTGACTTGGTGCTCCGACTTGGTCGATGAAGTTCGTCTCTTACTGCCTTGATCTTCATGTGCACCTCCGGAGATGTACGAGTAGGGCCAGGCAGATCATGGTGGAGATGAGATAGCAGTGGAGCGGCCTTGCAGCCTCCCGAATCTGATGCCCAAATGAGGACCCTGTTGGTCCTATTTATAGGCTTGGATGGGGCCTTCATGTTTTTGATGTGAGAATACTCCAAATGGTCTTAGCTCCAAACGGACTTCGATGTCCAAACGATCTTCATTTCCAAACGGTCTTGGGTCCAAACGGTCTAGGCTCCAAACAGTCTTGGGACCAATGTCTTGGCTTCCAAATGGTTTTTGGTATCCAAATGGTCTTCATTTCCATACGGTCTTGGGTCCAAACGGTCTTGGGTCCAAATGGTCTTGACTTCCAAACGGTCTTCATTTCCAAACGGTCTTGGGTCCAAACGGTCTTGGATCCAAACGGTCTTGAGTCCAAATGGTCTTGTCTTCCAAACGGTCTTTGGTATCCAAACAATCTTCATTTCCAAATGGTCTTGGGTCCAAACGGTCTTGGCTCCAAACGATCTTGGGTCCAAATGGTCTTGGCTTACAAACAGTCTTCATTTCCAAACGGTCTTGGGTCCAAACGGTCTTGTCTTCCAAACGATCTTGGGTCTAGATGGTCTTGGCTCCAAACGGTACTCTTGGGTCCAAACGGTCTTGGCTCCAAACGGTCTTCATTTCCAAACGGTCTTGAGAGCATGAGAAGGGTAAAATCGGTTGGATGGCCGAACCGCGACGAGATGTAGATATGTTATCGGATGGATGAGAATTATCTATAGAGAAGAAGGAAAGTGAGTAAAGGAGGATAATATCAAATATACTAGTAATTATAGCTATTAGAGCACTATTTTTATGAAACTGAGGAGACACTCAGAGTAAACCAAAACAAGGGTGGATCAGTCGATATGAGGCATAAAATTCCTAGAAATTTGGCGACTGTGAGGATGAATCTGGATGATTCCTCACCATTACTTTATTACAACAACATGCAAGGAATCTAGATATGATTAACCCTCATCATATTCATAATGCACATTTTAGCATAAAAAACTATCAATCATGTGGATATGATAACCACCAATTAACATATTAAGGTTATTATCATTTTAAGGAGGTTATTTCACCATCATGCCATAATATAAGAAGGCTAAACATTAATACTCATCTTTATCTATTTGCATTAGAGTTAGGTTCAACAAGATAAATGACATTAATGTTGCTAATCAACACTTATACCCAAACCCTGACTCACGGAATCCCCATTGGACCATGGATGCATAAGGTGAAGCATCACCATCACATTACATACTATTCTCAAGTATGAACCCACACATAAATCAAGGTGTAACCATCATGTTATATCATACTAGGGTTTCAATAATAGTAACAAAGTACTCCATGATTGTATTATTCATTCAAGGACTATTCATACCCAATTACCATCGTTTAGTTATATTAATGCTAGGTAAAACAAGCTATACCTCATTAGGGTTACCCCTTAATTCATTCTGGTGATTATAAATCATAATAATAGATGGAAAGGGTAATAATACAAGTTTAAGGCATTGAACCATCAAATTATCATCATTATAATCATAACATTACACTACACACTTCACCCAAAACAATGGGAATATTAAGGCATCAACTTCTAACCATGAAATGTTGAAAAGGTAAAGCCATTGGTCATTTACATAAGTAAACAACTTGAATGAATGATCTATGATGTCATTGAGTTTTGATCTATAAAAGTCACCATTTAATCTTGGACATCCTTTGATTAACAATAATAAGGGTTCTATTGAGAGTAGGGTAAACCCACAATCAACTGTTCATTTAAAATAAGCCATCCATTATCAACAAGTAAGCTCCTTATGTTGATCATATAAAATAAACCATCTAAATCACATTATTAGGGCCAACATATTACATTAGCCATCATTCCACCTAATTGGAGGAATAAACATTAGATCTTGACTATTGGGTGCAGTTCATATGTTAAAACCATCAATTATAGTATAAGTTCGACCATTGCATCAAGTGACCCAAGAAACCATTGGTCTAAGTTTTAATTGACGCTACAACTATATGATTAACTCACCATAGGTTGTAGAGACCTGATCCACCATCATTAGTGACCATTAAATCACCATAGGTTGTTAGATCAACACTATATTCATTAATCAACACCAAATATCAAACTAATATCACCATTGATTTATAGCATCATTAGGGTACTTAGTTGTTAATCACTAGGCTTCTAATTAGGCCAACACCTGACCTAAGGGGTGAATGTCAACTGACACCCTTGGTCACCACCATCAGTTTTCATGAAGACAATCACCATCGGTTGTTGCAATGGTACCACCATTGAGTCATGTGTTTATAGAAGAAATCAACTTTAAACCCTAAAACTGACCATTGGTTGATAGGTGTTTAGAAACATAGGTTGTCAAACCAACCTGATCCAAGTCATATTATACCTTAGGAATAACATACACATGATCACAGATTCATCTAGAACTGAAATCAACACACAAAACATTATAAAAATCAAAATCCAACTCAAGCATAGCTTTTTAGTGCATGGATCATCATTTAAAAGCAAGAACATGAGCTAGCAAGCTTATGGTAAGAAATAAACGTGGAGAAAGTTATAAAACATACCTCTAATTAGAATATAAACTCCCAAATAGAAGAAAACATGAGCAGGTAGGGTAGAAAATCTTAGCATAAGCTGTGAACTCATCCATCTAGCACCTTTCTTCATCAAATGAGCAAACCCTAAGCATAAGGAGCAAGAAAGGTAGAGTTTTAGAGCTTTAGAGAAATTTATACCATAGAACAGCAAGGTTCCAACCTAGATAAAGGTAGGAGGAAGGATAAAAAAGAAATAAACTGAGGAAAGAAGAATATTCTTACTCTTTTAGGTCAAGATCACTAGAAAGAAGCTTTTTAAATCCTAAAAGGAAGTCAATTGCAACCCTAGATTCTTTTTCCAAGAAGATCCCCTCTTTCTTCTTCCTTGGATAGGAAATTAGCAGAATCATAGAGGGAGAATGAGGTTTTTAAAAGGAGGGAAGTGGTGGAGAGAAAATAGCTCATTTGGGTGCTTAGGGATAAGTATATGAAACTTTAAGATAAAGAAAAAGAAAAAGTTGAAGTTCGAGTATCTTTCCAAGTGTCCATGGCCTTAAACTATTAAGAATATACAAGAACACACACAAGTAGCTCCCTCACCATCCATATAGACCTGATTATATCTCCTTTGTTGAATTTCCAAGCCAATCAAATAATTCATTAGTTGATAGCTACTAAAGGTAGCTCATCCCTGAAGGGGTAAACCCTAAAATATCCTTGAGGAAAACACCTTCAAACCAAGGTTTAAATGGGCACCCCATGGATCAAAAATCTCAAGCATTATGAGAAAATATCCAAGGAACATAATTCAAGTGATAAATTGTAAAGAAAATCTCTCAATTGGGTAAATTGTAGAAAAGGCCAAAATGTGCATAAAATTGCATAGCTTGCTCAAATAGTGTCCAAATTGGACCAAATTTGAAAATTAAGCTTGTATTATGATTTAAAAGAATATAAAAATGTTATATTAGGCTTATAATAATTCAATTATGATAATTAAGCTTGTTCAACACTTTAAGCAAGGTTAGGGGTCTCACAACCATAAACCCCTAATAGGGATTTTGCCCTCGAAATCCAAGGTACACATAGATGGACATTTGCATGCATGTCATCCTCAATATTACACATGGTTACTTCCATATTATGGTAATGTAACGTCGCTCTTATAGAGGTCATGTCTTCTCTTTCAATTCATACATATTTTATCTTGGTTCAGCACAAAAACCCCCACATAAGAAGACATTTACATATATCGAACATAGAAACTTGTTGTGTCACATTTACAAATCTAATAGTAACTTTCAACTTTAAATTATATCTATCATCCTGAAATTATATCTATTGTATCAACACATTACTCAAAAGTCATACTCGCTGGCTCTTATCAAACATAGAACATTATGTATCTCTTATCATATGTGACTTTATAAGGTTTCATCTCTATGCTCCTTTAACGGTTGTTGTAATCAACAACTCAATCAACCACGTAGACACCCCCTAGTTTTCAATAACTATGAGGAATATGTTTTTAGAGGATTCTCCAATCATCTCAATGGTGGGTTGACCATATGTTTGGTTGAAGAACCATACACTTGTATATAACTGTCAACAAATATAACTTCCTGATTGACCTTGTTAGGGGTGGAGCAATGGCATTATCTTCATCTTATCAGGATTCATGTAGCATACTTAACAGAGGTATCATAAATCCAAGAGGATACTCTAGTCAACCCCCAATTCACTCTTGCTAGAATTGTCACACATAAGTATAGTTTCTTCAACATTCTTAAGGTTTAGCAAAGATGTTAGCCATGCTATTAACCATCTCTAAAATACTTTGAGATGTCATCATTCAAAGCTTGCTACAATTTGTAAGTCATTACGTGAACACTATGTTCTTCCTATTCATAAATTCTATTGGTACATTGGTTAGTCTAAAGGGAAAAACCCTAAACTCACCATGGCCATGTAACATATGTCATTCATTCTAACGCTTATGTCTAATGGATATTTTATCTTAAAGTAACATGATAGCACATGTTTACTGATCAGAAAACTATCTATCCTTGATAGTGGTATAGCCCAACTATCACTGAACCATACACAACATTATAGAATCACTTTTGTTTTTTCCTTCCAAACAACATTTAGAGGGTCATCATTAACTCTCTCTCTCTCTCTCTAAGGGAGAGGAATACTTGGAATGTTCATTTAATAAACATCTCCAACCTTCACATATTTCCCATACTGTTGACACATCTTGGATACTAGGATTCATTACCTTTCTATCCACCTCATGTGCTATAAGGAACTCACATCCTTATCTCATCTACTTTTACCAACATAACAAATCTCAAGACATATAAGAGGAGTCTTCTGAATTATTGGAAGGATCAAAAGAAAACTCATCACAAACTTTATGATCTTATAACCATAGTCCAAGCAACCTTATTCTATAATAAGCTATCCACCTTCATGTTTACTATGAATCCACACATACCAAGTGGCAATGATCCACTTGAAAGATGTGCCCTAGAAAGGAAAGACAGAAAGGGAAACACACTTCACACATCATATCATAATTGTTTAAGGGTCACTAGTAAAAAGGTAACCAATTCTTTTTTCATTATGCAAGTTACAACTGCTTATGTATCATTTTACCTTTTTCATTTTGGGTTCCTTGCCATTAGCATAGGAATTATCATGATTAACATATATCATTACTCCTTCCTTCATGACTATCTATCACACTTGGGTATGTTATCTTATTTTATTATCTTTTTCAACCACTTATCAACAAGCAAATCATCATATTCCACATTTTCTTCATGAAACAAGGATCATCTCCCTTAATTTAATTCACATGCCATCTTGATTTTACATTAACACTTTCTTACACGCATAGTTGGTCTAAGATTAACTGAGGTTCCACCATATTCTTTTGTCATTGTTCCCAATTATCTTCTCATTTTGTACTTATCATTGGAGTTCTCTCCATCTTATGTGGATTTCATACCTTGAATCACTTTATAAGCATAGACTTATCTATCTTTTACTTTATTATCTTCTTGAATCACATCTTCAACTCGTCTTTTGCTTATTTGTATTCAGATTTAGATTTCATGGTGTTGTATCTTTCTCTTATAGTTACTAACAATTCAAGTTTTGATAGATAATGATGTAATCCTCATCTTCTCTTGAGGTAATATTGAGTTATCTGCACCATGATTTCTGATTTTATTATGCTCTTTAGATTGTTTCAAAATGACTACTTGATCAGAGTAATCAAAAAGATAACAATCTAAGATTTCCATACTTACCTTTTCTTCAATAATTGAATACCTAGACAGGGCACCCCAGTACTAAGATCAGGCAATGTGCACCATATTTTTAGGTCATATTCCTAACTTTGACATCATCCTAGTCCTAAGTCCTAGTTTCCCTATAGACTCAGTGAACATAAAGCTTTGATACCAACTTGTGAGAACTCGTTACACTAAATAAGATTACTCAAAACGTAAAACACAATCGATTACTAATTAATCACATACCCAAAAATATGGGTAATTAAAACCAATTTCAACATCAACACCCTCTCAGAAACATTTGCATAAGAGTCCAACATCTTTCTTGTATCCATACTATGCCAAGAATTTGATACAAATTGTTCTATCATCTTCATCACAACATATATATACACAGGAGAAAAATATTCATATATGCCACACAAAGAAGAATTAATATGCTAACAAAAGTCCTATTTTTATGAAACACCATATACAAATTTTCTCGCCCGAACCTGAGAGTACAAGGACGATTCTAGGACACACTAGACATCTAATCAACTTTCTCACAAATTTATTATTGTAGCTCCTCTTTGCTGCC
This sequence comes from Alisma plantago-aquatica, assembly GCA_963693085.1. NCBI lineage: Eukaryota > Viridiplantae > Streptophyta > Magnoliopsida > Alismatales > Alismataceae > Alisma > Alisma plantago-aquatica. Next base: position 228,365,064 of record OY856410.1, read on the forward strand.
ACATGTTTATTTTCGTCACTTCTGATTACCTAAAAAAATGTGACAAACCACAAGGGTGAGACCCATGTCCCAATAAGAGATATAACCTCCAACAACATTTATTGATTACAACATTTTAAGTTATTAAATAGTTTAAGTAGTTTAATTAGATATAACAAATAGGCTCAACAACAGATATGATTAATAGTTAACATAAAGTAGCATAAGCATCGTCTTTATATAATGATAACAAGCAAGGGTTATCATCCAATATGAAGCATTGTGTATAACCCTAAATAGATTGGCTAGATGGTTGTATTACATCTTTTACTATGCCTTGGGGAGTTAGAATCGTACCATCCAAAGTTCAACCGACCCCTATGAAGGGGTATTTTTTTGAAGTTAGACAGACAAATTGCATTATGGATGATCCATACGGCATCTACATGAGGAGAAAAATAAACTAAAAGACCACACAAAGATCAAGAACACATACAAACCACTACACAAACTCATATCGGAATTTGATAAGACCAATGATGTATAGATCCCTCTTCTCCTTCACTGGCTAACGCAGCTTTCGATGAGAAATACCTTCAACCTGAGTATGTATATGTGGTAGAGTACCTCCACAAAATTAGTGTTCCAAAAGGATATTTCTCCCGCACTTGCTGCCATACAAAACCACAACAAAACTGACTGAGAAAGAGAAATCTACTACGAGAAGAGAAAGAAGCGCTGATTAACAACGAGAGAGACAAAATAAGAGAAAAACCTAGTTTCGTACAAGATCTAGGAGTGCTTGTATCCTAAGATCTCTTCCCCTCAGTCATTACGAGTAAAAAGGTAGTGACACATCAGTCAAAGCTGCCACCACATCGACATATAGTCAAGCTGCTAACCACTAGTCTAACTTTGGTATATAGGTCACAACACTAGAAACCAAGGTATACAAAACCCTCTAATCCGATGTACAACCACAGTTGTCCTCAATCACATATGATGTATGAGGCATGACCATAGCCATCCTCTACAACCTACATTGTGGATGACAAGGATATATCCTTAACTTGCCACCCCCACATATTCAATAGTATGCGCTCTGAGTTTCCCTTAGGAATACTCGTTTTACCATCCAGTAAGTTCTGACACTGAAGATGGATCTATGGCACATACCAATACATGATTAGAGTTGCACTTGATTAGTTATGCCAATATGGTGAATTAAGGCTACATCAAACAAGTGGACATACAAACCCTAATTCACTTCTAGCAAGCATATAAATATCACAACTTTTAAAGATATAAAATGTGTGGAACATAATTTCTCATCTCATCATCACATGGTACTATTCACTTACAATTCATGAAACCACACTCATCTTCATACTATCACAATATATAAATCCTTTTCACAATATCGCAGGGTATCAACCCTTATCAACACAAGAGGATTACACCTCATTCAGGGCTCAACCATGCCCAAAGGTCATTAAGAGAATCATACTATCACAAGATATAAATCATTTTCACAATATCACATGGTATCAACCCTTATCAACACAAGAGGATTACACCTCATTCAGGGCTCAAACATACCCAAAGGTCATTAAGACCATCGTACTATTCCCTACAAGATCATCATTATCTTTCCATGCCTTATAACAAGGCTCAACAACATCACTTACATATAATACATCGTATGAATAAAAATTTGCATTAATGAGCTAGGAGATATTCATAAAAAATCTTAGAAGGGTTATATTAACATTAAGAACATTCCTTTATTACATCAAAATACAAGGAATCTAGATATGATTAACCCTCATCGTATTCATAATTCACATGTTTAGCATAAAAAAGTATCAACCATGTGGCTATGATAACCACCAATTAACATATTAAGGTTATGATCATATTAAGGAGGTTATTTCACCATCATGCCATAATATAAGAAGGTTAAACATGAATACTCATCTTTATCTATTTGCATTAGAGTTAGGTTCAACAAGATAAATTACATTAATGTTACGAATCATCACTTATATCTAAATCGTAACTCATGGAATCCCCTTTGGATCATGGATGCATAAGGTGAAGCATCACCATCACATTCCATACTATTCTCAAGTATGAACCCACACATAAATCAAGGTGTAACCATCATATTATATCATACTAGGGTTTCAACAATAGTAACAGAGTATGCCATGATTGTATTATTCATTCAAGGGCTATTCATACTCAATTCCCACCGTTTAGTTATATTAAAGCTAGGTATAACAAGATATACCTCATTAGGGTTACCCATTAATTCATTATGGTGATTATAAATCATAATCGTAGAGGGAAAGGCTAAGAATACAAGTTTAAAGCATTGAACCATCAAATTCTCATCATTATAATCATAACATTACACTACACGCTTCACCCAAAACAATGGGAATATTGGGGCATCAACTTCTAACCATGAAAGTTTGAAAAGGTATAGCCATTGGTCATTTATATAAGTAAACACCTTTAATGAATCATCTATGATGTTATTGAGTTGTGATCTATAAAAGTCACCATTTAATCCTGGACATCCTTTGATTAACAATAATAAGGGTTCTGTTGAGCGTAGGGTAAAACCCACAATTAACTGTTCATTTAAAACAAGCCATCCATTATCAATAAGTAAGCTCCTTAAGTTGATCATATAAAATAAACCATATAAATCACATTATTAGGACCAATATATTACATTAGCTATCATTCCACTTTATTGGAGGAATATACATTAGATCTTGACCATTGGGTCAAGTTCATATGTTAAAACCATCAATTACAGTATAGGTTCAACCATTGCATCAAGTGACCCAAGAAACCATTGGTCGAAGTTTTAATTGATGATAAAACTATATGATTAACTCACCATAGGTTGTGGAGACCTGATCCACCATCATTAGTGACCATTAAGTAACCATAGGTTGTTAGATCAGCACTATATTCATTAATCAACATCAAATATCAATTTAATATCACCATTGATTGATAGCATCGTTAGGGTACTTAGTTGTTAATCACTAGGCTTCTAATTAGGTCAACACCTGACCTAAGGGGTGAACATCAGTTGAAACCCTTGGTAACCACCATCAGTTGTCATTAAGACAATCACCATCAGTTGTTGCAATGATACCACCATTGAGTCATGTGGTTATAGAGGAAATCAGCTTCAAACCCTAAAATTGACCGTTGGTTGATAGGTGTTTAGCACTATAGATTGTCAAACCAACCTGATCCAAGTCATATTATACCTTAGGAATAATGTACAAATGATCATAGATTCATGTAGAACTGAAATCAATATAGGGAACATTATAAAAATCGAAATCCAAGTCAAGCGTAGCTTTTTAGTGCATGGATCGTCGTTTAAAAGCAAGAACATGAGCTAGCAAGCTTATGTTAAGAAATAAACGTGGAGACAGTTATAAAACATGCCTCTAATTAGAATATAAACTCCCAAATAGAAGAAAACATGAGCAGGTAGGGTAGAAAATCCAAGCATAAGTTGTGAACTCGTCCATCTAGCACTTTTTTTCATCAAATGAGAAAACCCTAAGCATAAGGAGCAAGAAAGGTATAGTTTTAGAGATTTAGAGAAATTTGTACCATAGAACAGCAAGGTTCCGACCTGGAGAAAGGTAGGAGGAAGGATAAAAAAGAAATAAATGGAGGAAATAAGGGGATTCTTACTCTTTTAGGTCAAGATCACTAGAAGGAAGCTTTTTAAACCCTATAAGGAAGTCAATTGCAACCCTAGATTCCTTTTCTAAGAAGATCCCCTCTTTCTTCTTCCTTGGATAGGAAATTTGAAGCAACATAGAGGGAGAACGAGGTTTGTAGAAGGAGGGAATTGGTGGAGATAAAATGTCTTGTTTGGGTGCTTAGGGATAAGTATATGAAACTTTAAGATAAAGAAAAAGAAAAAGTTGAAATTCTAGTATCTTTCCAAGTGTCATGGCCTTAAACTATTAAGAATATACAAGAAAAAACACAAGCAGATCCCTCATCATCCATATAGACCTGATTAGCTCTCCTTTGTCGAATTTCCAAGCCAATCAAATAATTCATTAGTTGATAGCTACTAAAGGTAGCTCATCCATGAAGGGGTAAACCCTAAAATACCCTTGAGGAAAACACATTCAAACAAAGGTTTAAATAGGCGCCCCATGGATCAACAAGCTCAAGAATAGAAAATATCCAAGGAACATAATGCAAGTGATAAATTGCAAAGAAAACCTCTCAATTGGTTAAATTGTAGAAAAGTCCAAAATGTGCATAAAATTGCATAACTTGCTCAAACAGTGTCCAAATTGGACCAAATTTGAAAGTTAAGCTTGTGTTATGATTTAAAAGCATATCAAAAGGTTATATTGGGATTATAAGAATTCAATTTTGATAATTAAGCTTGTTCAACACTTTTAGCAAGGTTAGGGGTCTCATAACCATAAACCCCTAATAGGGATTTCGCCCCCGAAATCCAAGGCACACATAGATGGACACTTCTCATGCACGTCATCCCCAATATTACACATGGTTACTTCCATATTATGGTAATGTCATATCACTCTTATAGAGGTCAGGTTCTTCTCTTTCAATTCATACATATCTTATCTTGGGTCAGCACAAAACCCCCCACAAAAGATGACATTTGCAAATATGTAACATAGAAACTTGTTGTGCCACTTGTACAAATCTAATAGTAACTTTCAACTTTAAATTATAGCTGTCATCCTAAAATTATATCTATTGTATCAATACATTACTCAAAAGTCATACTCATTGGCTCTTATCAAACATAGAACATTATGTATCTCTTATCATATGTAAGTTTATAAGGTTTCATCTCTATGCTCCTTTAACGGTTGTTGTAATCAACACCTCAATCAACCATGTAGACACCCCCTAGTTTTCAAGAACTATGAGGAATATTTTTTAGAGGATTCTCCAATCATCTCAATTGTGGACTGACCATCTGTTTGGTTGAAGAACCATACACTTATATATAACTGTCAACAAATATAACTTCCTGATTGACCTTGTTAGGGGTGGAGCAATGACATTGTCTTCATCTTATCAAGATTCACATAGCATACTTAACAAAGGTATCATAACTCCAAGAGGATACTCTAGTCAACCCCCAACAAACTCTTTCTAGAATTGTCACACATAAGTACAATTGCTTCAACATTCTTAAGGTTTAGCAAAGATGTTAACCATGCTATTAACCATCTCTGAAATACTTTGAGATGTCATCATTCCAAGATTTCTACAACTTGTAAGACATTACTTGAACACTTTGTTCCTCCTATTCATAAATTATATTGGTACATTGGTTAGTCTAAAGGGAAAACCCTAAACTCACCATGGTCAAGTAACTTATGTCGTTCATTCTAACTCTTATGTCTAAAGGATATTTTATCTTAAAGGAACATGATAGCACATGTTTACTAATTAGAAAACTATCTATCCTTGATAGTGGTATAGCCCAACTATCACTGAACTATACACAACATTATAGAATCACTTTGGTTTTTTCCTTCCAAACAATATTTAGTGGGTCATCATCAACTATGTCTCTCTCTAAGGGAGAGGAATAATTGGAATGTTCATTTAATAAACATCTCCAACGTTCGCATACTTCCCATGTTGTTGACACATCTTGGATACTAGGTTTCATTACCTTGGTATCCGCCTCATGTTCTATAAGGAACTCACATCCTTATCTCATCTACTTTTACCAACATAACAAATCTCAAGACATATAAGAAGAGTCTTCCTAATTATTGGAAGGATCTAAAGCAAACTCATCACAAACTTTATGATCTTAGAACCATAGTCCAAGCAACCTTATGCTATAATAATCTATCCACCTTCATGTTTACAACGAATGCACATATAATAAGTAGCAATGATCCACTTTAAAGATATGCCCTAGAAAGGAAATACACAAAGGGAAACACACTTCCCACATCATAGCAGAATTGTTCAAGGGTCACTAGAAAAAAGGTAACCAATTCTATTTTCATTATGCAAGTTACAACTGCTTATGTGTCATTTTACCTTTTTCATTTCGGGTTCCTTGCCATTAGCATAGGAATTATCATGATTAACATATCTCATTACTCCTTCCTTCATGACTATTTATCACACTTGGGTATGTTCTCTTATTTTATTATCTTTTCAACCAATTATCAATAGGTAAATCATCATATTCCACATTTTCTTCATGAAACAGGGATCATCTCCCTTAATTTCATTCACATGCCATGTTGATTTTACATTAACACTTTCTTACACGCATAGGTTGGTTTGAGATTAACTAAGGTTCCACCTTATTCTTTTGTCATTGTTCCCATTTATCTTCTCATTTATAATTATCATTGGAGTTCTCTCTGTCTTATGTGGATTTCATATCTCGAATCACTTTATAAGAATAGACTTATCTATCTTTTTCTTTATTATCTTCTTGAATCACATCTTCAAGAACTCCTCTTTTGATTATTTGTATTCAGATTTATATTTCATGGTGTTGTATCTTTCTCTTATAGTTACTAACAATTCAAGTTTTGATAGATAGTGATGTAATCCTCATCTTCTCTTGAGGTAATATTGATTTATATGCACCATGATTTCTAATTCATTATGCTCTTTAGATTGTTTCAAAATGACTACTTGATCAGAGCAATCAAAAAGATAACAATCTAAGAGTTCCATACTTACCTTTTCTTCAATAATTGAATACCTGATCAGGGCACCCAAGTACTAAGATTAGGCAGTATGCACCATATTTTATGTCATATTCCTAACTTAGACATCATCCTAGTCCTAAGTCCTAGTGTCCCTATAGACTCAGTGAACCTAAATCTCCGATACCAACTTGTGAGAACCTATTACACTAAACAAGATTACTCAAAACATAAAACACAATCGATCACTAATAAATCACATACCCAAAAATATGGGTAATTAAAACTGATTTCAACATCAACACCCACTCAGAAACATTTGCATAAGAGTCCAACATCTTTCTTGTATCCATACTATGCCAAGAATTTGATATAAACTTTTTTATCATCTTTGCCACAACACATATATACAAAGGAGAATAATATTCATATATGTCACACAAACAAGCATTAATTTGCTAACAAAAGTCTGATTTGTTCGAAACACCATAACATATTTTCTCGCCCAGACCTGAAAGAACATGGACGACTCTAAGACACACTAGACATCTAATCAAATTTCTTATAGATTTATTATTGTAGCTCCTCTTTGCTGCCACAGGTTTATTTTCATCACTTCTGATTACCTAAAAAAATGTGGTGAACCACAAGGGTGAGACCCATGTCCCTGCAAGAGATATAACCTCCAACATTTATTGATTACAACATTTTAAGTAATTAAACAATTTAAGCAGTTTATTCAGATATAACAAATAGGCTCAACAATAGAGATGATTAATAGAATATATAAAGGAGCATATAATAATTATCATCATTAGCCAGACTATCATCATTTATCTTGTTTAAACAATTCCATATCATATGCATATCTAGCATGATGAGCAAGTCTAGTAACATATAATCTCTATCATTATGAATAAGACTAATCACATAAGCATAGGTAACAACATTAGCATGTATTACAGGTTGGGAAGATCTACATTATAAGTAGAACTAACAACATAAGCATGAATATCTACATAAGCATGATTAGAAGTATATGCATTTCTAATTATAGAGGCATAGATATCATGCTAAACATAACTAACATGAGATATCTAGCATCATAATTATAACCAGCACTAGCAATATAGCTATCAACATAAGCATGGCTAATGTATGTAAACATCTTCAATCTTAAGCATATCCACAGCATAAGCATATCTACTATCTCTTATTGCACTAAGCATCATCTTTATATATATAGAACAAACAAGTGTTATCATCCAATGTGAAACACCGTGTGTAACCCTAAATAGATTTGCTAGACGGTTGTATTACATCTTTTATTATGCCCTGGGGAGTTTGAGTCGTACCACCCAAAGTCCAACCGACCCCTGTGAAGGGCTATTCAGTTCCATACAAGATCTAGCAGTGCCGGTATCCTAAGATATCTTCCCCTCGATCAGTACAAGTAAAAAGGCAGTGACATATCAGTAAAAGATGCCACCACATCGACATATGTTAATCTTCTAACCACTAGTCCACCCTTGGTACAGGTCACGACACTAGAAACCAGGGTATACAAAACCCTCTAATATGAGGTACAACTGTAGTTGCCCTCAATCACATCTGATGTATGAGGCATGACCATAGCCATCCTCCACAACCTGCATTGTGGATGACAAGGATATATCCTCAACTTGCCACCCCCACATACTCAACAGTATGCACTCCGAATTTCCCTTAGGAATACTCGTTTCACCATCCAGCAAGTTCTCACACTGAAGATGGCTCTACGGCATAGGACACTACATGATTAGAGTTTCACTTGATTGGTTATGCCAATTGGGTGAATTAAGGTTGCATCAAACAAGTGGACATAAAAACCCTGTTTCACTTCTAGCAAGCATATAAAGATCACAACTTTTAAAAGATATAAAATGTGTGGAACATAATTTCTCATCTCATCATCACATGGTACTATTCACTTACCATTCATGAGACCACACTAGTCATAATATTATCACAAGATATAAATCCTTTTCACAATATCATACGGTATCAACCCTTATCAACACAAGAGGATTACACCTCATTCAGGGCTCAACCATGCCCAAAGGTCATTAAGACCATCATACTATCACATGATATAAATCCTTTTCACAATATCACAGGGTATCAACCCTTATCAACGGAAGAGGATTACACCTCATTCAGGGCTCAACCATACCCAAAGGTCATTAAGACCATCATACTATTCCCAGGAAAGATCATCATTATCTTTCCATGCCTTACAACAATGCTCAACAACATCACTTACATATAATACACCGGATCAACATAATATTACATTAATGAGTTCAGAGATATTCATAAACAATCATAGCAGTGTTATATTAACATTAAGAACATTCCTTTATTACATCAACATGAAAGGAATCTAGATATGATTAACCTTCATCATATTCATAATGCACATGTTTAGCATAAAAAAGTATCAACCATGTGGCTATGATAACCACCAATTAACATATTTAGGTTATGATCATATTAAGGAGGTTATTTCACCATCATGCCATAATATAATAAGGTTAAACATGAATACTCATCTTTATCTATTTGCATTAGAGTTAGGTTCAACAAGATAAATTACATTAATGTTTCTAATCAGCACTTATACCCAAATCCTAACTCATGAAATCCCCATTGGATCATGGATGCATAAGGTGAAGCATCACCATCACATTCCATACTATTCTCAAGTATGAACCCACACATAAATCAAGGTGTAACCATCATGTTATAGCATACTAGGGTTTCAACAATAGTAACAAAGTACTCCATGATTGTATTATTCATTCAAGGACTATTCATACCCAATTACCATCGTTTAGTTATATTAAAGCTAGGTATAACAAGCTATACCTCATTAGGGTTACCCATTAATTAATTATGGTGATTATAAATCATAATGGTAGAGGGAAAGGGTAAGAATACAAGTTTAAGGCATTGAACCATCAAATTCTCATCATTAGAATCATAACATTACACTACACGCTTCACCCAAAACAATGGGAATATTGGGGCATCGACTTCTAACCATGAAATTTTGAAAAGGTAAATCCATTGGTCGTTTACATAAGTAAGCAAATTGGATGAATCATCTATGATGTGATTGAGTTGTGATCTATAAAAGTCACCATTTAACCCTGGACATTCTTTTATTAACAATAATAAGGGTTCTATTGAGAGTAGGGTAAAACCCACAATTGATTGTTCATTTAAAACAAGCCATCCATTATCAACAAGTAAGCTCCTTAAGTTGATCGTATGAAATAAACCATCTAAATCACATTATTAGGACCAACATATTACATTCGACATCATTCCCCTTTATTGGAGGAATAAACATTAGATCTTGATCATTGGGTCTAGTTCATATGTTAAAACCATCAATTACAGTATAGGTTCGACCATTGCATCAAGTGACCTAAGAAACCATTGGTCGAAGTTTTAATTGATGCTACAACTATATGATTAACTCACCATAGGCTGTGGAGACTTGATCCACCGTCATTAGTGACCATTAAGTCACCATAGGTTGTTAGATCAGCACTATATTCATTAATCAGCATCAAATATCCAACTAATATCACTATTGATTGATAGCATCATTAGGGTACTTAGTTGTTAATCACTAGGCTTCTAATTAGGCTAACACATAACCTAAGGGGTGAAAGTCAGTTGACACCCTTGGTCACCACCATCAGTTGTCATGAAGACAATCACCATCGGTTGTTGTAATGGTACCACCATTGAGTCATGTGTTTATAGAAGAAATCAACTTTAAACCCTAAAATTGACCATTGGTTGATAGGTGTTTAGCACCATAGGTTGTCAAACCAACCTGATCCAAGTCATATTATACCTTAGGAATAATCACTGCTACAGAAACAACATTTATTGTCGCTTTTCTGGGCGTCAGTTCTTTACCAAAACCGACGCCTATAATATTCAACGTCAGATATTTAGGAACCCCGACATCTATATTCGAAGACCAGGCAGACACGGGTACCACTTTGTATTCAGTGTCGGCTGCGCAACACAAATCGACACCTAAAATCGCCCGCGAAATCCAATTTTCGAGTGAAAATTTTTTTGCCCCAAAGTAGCACATACATCTTCGGTGTTTTAACTAATAACCGACGTCGATATAAGATGGAAATTTGCGCAAAAAGTTCTAATATAGGCATCGGTTATCCTTTTGAAAATAGACGCTGATATTGGTTCCCGACAAATAATTCAGGGCAAAGATTGTCTAATTGGACGTCGGTCATTTAATATCAACCGACGCTTAAAGGTAAACATTGTCGGTGTTACAGATAACTGACGCTATTGAAAAACTTAATAGACCCGTATCACTCATCTCTTCCCCTTCCTGCCTGTTTCATTGTGATAGTTTGTTGTGATTGCCGCTCACCTAAAATCCCCCGATGATCGTTGCCACTGTCGGTCTGCTCTGCTCTGCTGCCGCCGCCAGTCTACTGCTGCTCGCCGCTACCGGTCTTCTCTGTTGCCACCGTCGCCGGTCTGCTCTGCTGCTGCCGCCGGTCTGCTCTGCTGCCGCCGCCGGTCTGCTGCTGCTTGCCTGCGTTGCTGCTCGCCTGCTCTCTGCCACTGCTGCCGCCGGTCGCCGCCACTCTTCTCCACGCTAGCTCCAGGTAGCCCTAGCCTCTTTGCTTTCTTCTCCATAGATTTCCTTCTCCGTAGCTCCTTACCAACATCAAGCACGGCCGTGGTTGTATTGGCCTACCACAGCCATGCTCTCCAGCACGGTCGTGCTTGCTGTTGGTAAGGATATGAACAAATCTTTATGTAATGCTTTATGTAAATCCTAGGAAACGAACAAATCTTTTGCTTGCATATATTTGTGTTTCTAATCCTTGTGTTTGACCTAATTCAGTAAATTTTGATGCATGTTGAAATAATATTTAAACTTGTCCATTCTAGCATCCTAATTTGATTTGATTAAACCCTAACATTGATGAAACCGTAACATCAATTTTGATGAAACCCTAACATTAATTGTGATGAAACCCTAACATGTACCTATCTATTATTGTGTTTGTTGGCCTGGAAACCCGTCCAAGATTTACTCATTAGGAGTAAATCTTGGATAGTCCCCGGTTTGGGAATGTTCTTGAACACCTAATCTCACTTAGGATGTAAGTGTATAATGTGTATTGGGTTTTTGAGAAAATTTCGGTAGCATTTCCCCATTTGTTCTCTAAGTACATATGTACTTAGAGAATAGTGGGGAAATGCTGCCGAAATTTTCTTGAAAACCCAATACACATTATACACTTACTAGTGACATTAGGTGTTCAAGGATGGGATAGGTGGTATACATTTATTATATATCAAAACTTTGGCTCCTGAAGCTAAATGTTTGCTTTTTTAATATCAATATCATTTTCAGATTTGATGTTTCATTATCTTCTAGTTAATACAAATGCTAAATGTTTGCCTTTTTAATGACATTTTCAGATGGATGACCATGATGAGCATGATGTCCATGATGAGCATGAAGTCCATGATGAGCATGATGTCCATGATGAGCATGGCCAGGATACCAATGTAAGTTCTAAAAACATATCATGTATTTCTATAAAATTCATTATCTTCTAGTTATGTCATATATCCCATACTTCTATATTGGGATAATTCTGTGTGTTTATTTTTGTCAAATTTTAGGTTGATGATGCACATGTACCCACTGAAGCACTGGAGGAACTTGATGTGCATCACCAAAAACTTAACAAGAAAAGGGGCATCACTCTATTAAAGAAGTTAATAGCGCTAAGTCGCAGTGGATCCATATTGGTTGTGGAGTTTGATAATGGAGGAAATGCAATTGGAGTGAACCGCAATAATTTTGTAAACTATCTTGGAGTTGTCACTCGAAGCCATTGTGGTGTTAAGTATGATAATTGGCATAAAGTTCCTCAGGTGAAGAAATACTTGATATGGAAGTATTTATGCGTGAGTTATTATTATTTGCAATTCTATTTTGTAGATTAAAAATTCTATTATTTGCAATTCTATTTTTGGATACTAGTTAATAAGAATTTTATTTTACAGAATCTATTTGCATTGGATGAGAAGCTGCATCGTAAAAGCGTGATGCAACGCGCTGGAAAGATGCTAAGGAACTATAGGACAAATCTCAACAGAGAATACATAAAAGATGGTGATAAGAAGAAGTTAGCCCTTAAATAGTGGAACTTCTTGGACAAAGAAGATTGGGACACGTTTGTTGCTTCAAGAAAATATGAAGAATTCAAGGTATTAGGCGTCACTCCCAATTTAACTAATATACATTGTATTCACCTATTCAAGATTAACATTTAGTGCTACTAACCAAATCATTAATGTGCATACTAACTAGGCCCTCAGTGAGGCACAAAAAGCAAGGCGTGCACTGAATGTGCATGACCACACTATGGGTCCAAAGGGCTATGCAAGCATTCGCCAAAGACTACAGGCGGAGTCTGCTGCTACTCAGGAGTCCTCTACTACATGTGCCACACCCATGCCTCGCCATGATGTCTGGATAGCTGGGAGGCAAAACAAGAAGGGTGAAATAAAGAAGCCCGTAACTGCTGAGGCGGTTGCGAAAATGGTAAAATACAACTCTTAGAGAAATCGTTTGAATATTGATTATTTTTGGTGTTAACTTACCAATTTCTGTTGATGGTGATTAGCGGGAGCTGCACGAGCAGAGGAAACAAGGCACGTTCATCCCTCAGGGCACAAGGGATGAATTGACAGTTGCTCTGGGCAACCCAGAGCATCCTAGACGTGTTAGGGGTGCAGGCGCTGGTGTGGGCATCAAAGCATTCTTTGGGACATCCCAGCGCAAACCTAGAGCGGGACTTTCACAAGAAGAGGTAACCTATTCTTTTTTTAGAATGTTACTGCAAAAGAAATTCAATAATAAGAAGATAATGTTTCTTTTATCCTTGTATATGAGAATAAGAGAGTCGACGACATAGTTTCTAAGAAGGTCAATGGTATAGTTGCTGAGAAGGCCAAGGAAGAAATAGTGTGGTGGCAGGCATCTCCGGCTTCCAATCAGCCTATGGCGACCCACTCTTCTCCTGATGCACAGACTAAGAGTAATCTTGTAGACCCACCGCCTAACACGTCTACTGTAAGTATTGTTTATGGCATTGTAGCTAGTCTTTTCAAGATGATATGTTTTCAAGATGATATGTATATATGTATAATATTCTTTATGTAAATTTGTAGGCATTGAAGCCATGCCGCATAAGAATACAAGATTATGTTGTTGTAGAGGCGCAGGCTTACCCGTCCCTTCTTGGGGCAACATTTCACAAGACTCCAATGCCATAGGGCTACGTTCGTGTGAGCCCGATACATGTATTACCTGATTGGAAGGAAGCTACATTGCCATATCCCCACCTGGATAGTGATACACTTGCTGAGGTAGAAGGCGGGGTGATATTGTGGCCCAAAGCAGATGTCGTCTACACTACTGAAATTGTAAGATAAATTTACATTACTTTAGATTGTTAATGTGTATATATGAGGTCAACTGATCTAAAATTATATATACAGGTTAAAAAGAAGACACCCGGAGCACCTAGGCCTCCACCTCCACTTCCTGCATTACCAAGTTGGGTTCCAACTGACCTAAAATACCCGTTAGGTCCTTCTTGTAGGGGAATGGCATGTTGGCTACGGGTACATAATATAGATTGCCCTATAATTGTTTTTTAGAAGCGAATTATGCAGGTCAATCATATGAAAGCTCTTTATTTATACAAGATATTATTGAGTTGTTTATGTATGTTTGGCTGAATACATCAATGATAGAGACATGGATAAGGTGAGATCTTGTTTATACATCCATATACCTTGTGTAAGATCTGGTGATCTGGTTTCTTATATATTAATGCATACGTAATACATGTTTTGCAGCTACTTAGTCGAAAATTAATGCAAACAATTTGCATTTGATCATTTGGGATTTTTGATTCCATCATTGATTAGTATGGTAGCTAAAGACCATGATAGTGTTCAACAATACTGTATAGATGCTTTTACAATTTTCAGTCAGTAAAAGAAGACGATAATAATAGCTCCATTCAATGTCAAGTAAGTTTACTTTATTTATAATTTGGACTTAAGAAAATTCCATTTTTATTGTGGATTTTGAGTTATTAATTTTTAACTTTTTTACCTCTAGCGGTAGGCATTGGGAGTTACTGGTTATTCTCCCCGGGACGTTCACTGTTTATTATCTAGATCCTGCGGGGAGTACATTGAATACTAAAATTGGACACATAATGAGAATGCCGTTATTCTGGTGAGAAATATTTCATTTTTATATCCGTTAACATCTGTTATTACATTACTATTTAATTATGCAATTTACTGTGTTACATTAACATGTAGGGGTTTAGATGCATTCAAAAATGTTGGAGGAAAGGTCCCAAGGAGAAAGAACCAGCCAATAATTTGGGAGAACGTAAAAGTAAGTTTCCGACTCTAATGTATATATTATTTATGTGAACTGTGCTTAGTTGTATTTTTTAATATTTTGTATGTTTCAATTTATAGTGCACTACACAAGGCAACGACTGGGCATGCACATACTATGTGATGTGATTTATGCAGATGATTATCCAATATGCCGCATTGGACATCAATACCATACATGAGGTATTATATATAGTCTCATTAGTTAGTATGAAATATATCAATCTTATTTTTATATTATTACTTATATATACATCATTATCTTTGCAGGTGTTTAAAACTGACCACACTATAGGTAAATGCTTAAAATATGTACATGCTACATATACGATGGAAGTATTAAATGAAGTAAGAGAAGAATGGGCAAGAGCCATACAAACAGTGGCGATTGTAAAATATAATTGGGATGTTGATAGCGATGTTGAATGATATTTTGTAAATGAATATTTTTGAATGTTTATACATGTCTGAATGTTTCTACATGTATTTGAATATTTCTACATGTGTGAATGTGAGAATTGAATTGATGTATGAATGTATCTACTTGTGTGAAAAGTATATATGTTGATTTTGTAGGTTTGTGGTGTTGGGTTTTAGAGGAGCCAGAGAAGAAGCGGAAACAAAAATTTTCTCCCCAAAAACCCATAACAAAAGGAATCGTGTCAATGTCTATACAATAGGAAAGATGGTTTGTGAATTCATACCTTGTCCCGAGGCTTGCTCGGTGACAGTACCTCACGCCTTGCGCGGTCTTCACCTCCGGTCTTGGACGGTGTCTGTGCAGCTCCTGGTCGCACCGGGACTAAAGACTCCTGGTCTCACCGGGACTGTCAGAATTGACAGTTGTCCTCTGAGCGGCAGAGGTCTCCCTCCTCTGCATTCATCCACACAGACTGCCTGGAACTCTGATCTCCTTGTCGCACAAGGAACCAGAAGGAGTCACACCCTCTTGTCGGCGTACTAGTCGCCAACACACTCTCCTGCTACTAGTTGCAACTGCAGTTGTCTTTCCCTTGCTATGTCTCCCTTTTCGGGTAGCACTTGCTCGAGCTCTCTCGGTTACCAAAACTAGAGAGAACGACAACTTTGTAGAGCAACCGCCTTGCACTGGGTTGTACTTTGAGAATCCCCCAATACCCCTATATATATAGGAGGGTCATGGGACAAAGTTCTCTATCCCGGGCAATGCGGGACTAAAAGCAGGAGTAGAAGGTTTGAGATTTTCCACAAAACAATCAACTCACAACCTGAATCGATCATTTCACAACTGAAACAGTCGGTTGGGGATCTGAGCTGGTCGGGTGACACCACAACCGATCGGTTGGGACCCATGAGCCGGTCGGTTCATTTCTGAACCGGTCGGTTCGTGGTCCTAACCAGTTCCCGATTGACTTTCCTTCTTTTGTTTCTAATTGGTATCGAATACCAATCCTATTTCCCAATCAAATTGGGCAAGTGAAACAAAAGGAAAATTCTCACCAATCCTACTTTCCCAACTTGCCCGGTTGCAATAGTTGAACTGATCGTTTCAATACTTGAAGCAATCGTTCACCCTGTCCATGAGCCGATCGACTCACCAGTTGAGCTGATCGGTTCACCAAGCTCAGCCGATCGGTTCATCACATGAGATGATCGGTTGGGAGTACAGATTGTGCAGAATCAGCCAATTGCAGTTTCAATCAATCCGATACTCTAATCAATATGTCCAACATCTTGAACACTATGATATTGAGCTATCGATTAATTGAGTGTTTAATTGAACTACTAAACTCCTTTAGTAATCAATCTAAACATTGTTTGTGGACAAAACTCCTCTTCCAGGTTAAATCCTTTGTGTGTGACCCTGCAGGTCCATTTCACGTTGGCAGTGAAATTCCATAACACTTATGACTTCACAAGCAAAGAGCAGTGCCTAGTCACACATCAGTGCTACCCAAGTGAAATAGAAAGTTAGAGAACAACTTTCAATCCTACAATCCGTGAATGGTGTTACAGTGAATGTATAATTCCTTTATCACTGATATCCTGAATGAACTCGAGGCATGGAACAGTCATCCTGTCAACATTCATTCATTTCCTTGATCTCAGAGAAGACTGGGTGAGATGTGTGTGACCTCAATATCACATACTGATTCACACGTGCATGCGCATGCCTTTCTCAATCCTACTCATCAAGTAGCCAAGGATATCAAACTCCCTCAGGAGGGACAAATCCCATATCTATCACTCACCCCTCAAAAGCCCCATGTGTCAAAGCCACCCAATCATCACCTTTATAACAATCCATGTTTTAGGATTGCGTTTGATGATGTCAAAGTGTACCCAACGAAATGTCTTGAGTGTAGTGATTTCAGGTCTAAGAATCACACTCACCACCATCACTGTGAGAGCTGACTATGACTACTAAGTCAAGGTTCCATGTGTCACTCTCATGATGGGTCTGTCTGGTACCTTGTTCTCTAACAAAGACCTATGTGCTTGGTTTGATATCACTATATCATGACTAATGAGATTCTGTCATCAACCAACACACAATCTAGCCTTTAGTGTTATTGTTGTCTATGGTTATTTCCACAATAACAACCGACTAGGGACTAAACAAGAATGTATACTCTTAACATCTGTATGATCTCATCGTTTAGGTCCTGAACCCAAAAGCATACGTCATTGAGTAAAACCATTCTTTAGACATCTATCATGTTACACCATCATCTCAGAAATAGTTTAAACATATAGATCAAAAATTGTCCTTATTATTATTCAAATCATTTACAAAGTATCCCATTACAATCATCATATGATTTGCTCTATGGGCATACATACCAATAGACTCCCACTTGCACTTAGAGCCATTCACCAAGGAACCTCAGTCCTTGTGACCTAGCATGACCATCATGCTTCTGCTGAGAAAGGGCCTTAGTCAGTGGATCAGCTATGTTGTCTTCAGTTGGTACTTTGCAAATCTTCACATCTCCTCGCTGTACGATCTCTCGTATGAGATGGAAGCGCTGCAGTATGTGCTTGGACTGCTGATGTGATCTAGGTTCCTTAGCTTGTGCAATAGCTCCATTATTGTCACAATAAAGATTAATTGCATCACAACTACTGGGAACTACACCAAGTTCAGAAATGAACTTCCTGATCCACACAACCTCCTTTGCTACATGTGAAGCAGCAATATACTCGGCCTCTGTAGTAGAATCGGCAACTGTTTCTTGCTTGGAACTCTTCCATCTCACAGCTCCATTATTAAGGCAAAACACAAATCCTGACTGCGATCTGTAATCATCTTTATCGGTTTGGAAGCTTGCATCAGTGTAACCCTTTACAACCAACTCTTCCTCGCAGTCGTAAACAAGAAACTGATCCTTAGTCCTTCGCAAGTACTTGAGGATGTTCTTTACGGCTGTCCAGTGAGCATCCCCGGGATCTGACTGGTACTTTCTCGTCATGCTGAGAGCATATGAGACATCTGGGCGTGTGCACAACATAGCGTACATGATGGATCTGATGGCTGATGCATATGGGATCCCATTCATACGCTCCCTCTCTTCACAAGATTGGGGACATTGAGCTCTAGAGACGGTGACTCCATGTAGCATGGGGATGTTGCCTCTCTTTGAGTTCTCCATGTTGAACCGCTTCAGCACTTTGTCGATGTATGTGCTCTGACTTAGTCCGAGAAGCCTTCTCGGTCTATCTATATAGATCTTAATTCCTAGTATATAGGATGCTTCTCCTAAGTCCTTCATTGAGAAAGTATTCCCAAGCCAAGTCTTTACCTTTTCTAAGGCTAAGACATCATTCCCCATCAAAAGTATGTCATCCACATACAATATGAGGAATCTGGTCGATCTCCCACTAACCTTCTTGTACACACAAGGTTCTTCTTCATTTTGAATAAAGCCAAACACTTTGACTTCCTCATCAAAATGAAGATTCCAACTCCGAGATGCTTGCTTCAATCCATAGATTGACCTTTGCAGCTTACAAACTTTATTGGCATTCTTTGGATCTACAAAACCTTCAGGTTGTGTCATGTACTGATCCAACCCTATTCTAGGGCTGTATCTCGTGTCATTTTGTACTTTTATCACGTTCAAATGCATTCGAAATTACAGGTTATTCTCCCCAATATGAGTATCATTGCAAATACGCTTATGGATGTTCTTTTCCCTGTTTTTCAGGTACTTGGACCATGCTTAGATGGACGAGAGAGAGGGAGGAACCCAAAGAAGGCCCCAAACTCTCCCTCAACCTACCTCCAGTGGACAAGAATCATCCCCGAGCAAAGACATCCGAAATTGACAAAGTAAGAAGCAAAATCAAGAAGTCAAGCCTCACCACGGCCGTGGCCCCAATGCCACGGTCGTGGCTTTATTGCCAAATTCCAACATGTTGCAACAGGGAAATCCACAGAATCCCACGGCTGTGGCCACCTGCCATGACCGTGGCCCTTGAAGACACCACGGCCGTGGCCATCAGAACGGTCGTGGTCAGTAGAAGAGAACACGGCTGTGGCACCCTGCCACGGTCGTGGGAATTAAATTGCGAAAAATCAGTTTCCAACAGGGAAGTTGCCCAGAAAGCCACAACCGTGGCCAAGTTGCCACGACCGTGGCCGATGCTGATCAAGACGCCCGTGGCCCCGCCCCACGGTCAGCTCCAACTCCTCCAAAACGGCCGTGTTACCCAACACGGCCGTGGTGCATGCTACACACCAAAACCGTGGCACTCCGCCACGGCCGTGGCCACCACCCTACTTTGCTTTTTCACCACTGCCTTCACCCCACGACCATGTCCACCACCCCACGGTCGTCCCCCACTACCCTCACCACGGTCGTGGCACACCCACCACGACCGTGGTGATCACATACCCTACATAACTTTCCACTGTTATTCCTATTCTACCCCCACTTAACCCTAGCTCCTATATAAGCACTAGTTGCTTCTAGGGTTCGAGGTTAAGCACCCCTAGCCGAACTTAGCTGCTTCCTTGCCTCCATTACTCCAATCCACCAACTCCCTTGCATCTAACCCCATTTCCACCCACTTTCCACTCATTTCCACCATAGAAACCTAGTTTCTCTAGGTTTCTATCCATCCATTCCACCATTTTCATGCACCCCTGCACCTTTGGAGGAGGGAGGTCGTCTACAGCTGCTTGGAGGTGAAGAAGGAGGCCACTACATCGAGCTTCATGGCGTTTTCCCTTCTTCTATCCCCTTCTTTTCCTAGTTTGATCATGTATAGCTAAGCCCCCTTGGGTGGGCTGTTTGGGGCAAAAATGTGACTTTGATACCATGTTGGGGGAATATAATTTGTAATGAACATATTTCATTTCTATGATGATTGCCTTTGCTTATACCTCATTTCCCATTACTTGTGCATGTGGTTGTTGTTTAATTACATTAATTGCTTGCCTTGTGGTGTTTGAAGACATTTGTCTCTAGGATGTTTTGGTTTCTATGTAGCTATCATAGGATTGGCTCCTAGGTCCTTAATTCGGATCCCTAGCTAGCCCCCTATCTTCCTACATAATCACCTTCTTCCTACATGCAAATGTGGGTTCTAAGTGACTAGTATAAGTGTGATTAGTGCAATTGCCTAGGATTTCCTAAAGGCTGAGGTGGCTAGTGGCATGAGGTCAAATACCCTCATCTCTACTCCCATCCTTACCCTTGGTCCTCAATTGACTAATACCACTTATCCTAGAGACCTAGACTTGGTACGTCCTATGAGAATTACACCTAGCCCTAGTTCTCCAATTAGTAGCTTAGGGTACATTCTCATAGCACCCACCTCGTTGTTTGGTTTGGTAATCTAGAATGAGATATGTTAATTGCTTATTATGGTGACATCCCCCAACTAATGTCAAGGTCACATTCCCAAACGGCCCACCTCCTTCATCTAATTGCTTAAAACCCTAATTGCCTAGTTTGCTTGTTAATGCTAGCTTAGTTCAATTGCTTTAGTCTAACTTAGTCAATTGCATCGTTTTGTTAGCTAGTGTTAATTTGGATCTTTCATCTTGCTTAGTGGTTAACTTAGGCTCTAAATTGTTAGTTGCTTGCTTAGTTTGGTATAATTCGTTCTTGCTCTTGGTTAGATAGCTCGTTAACTTAGATTTCTCCCTTAGCCTATTGATAATTTAGCTTTCATCTCGCATTTCTTAACTGCTCTATTAGTTAATCAATCAACAATCAACCTTAAAACCCTAAAAACCCTACTCTCTGCACTAGGAACGTATCTCATGCCATCTAACTCTAGTGCCCCCTTTATCCTCGCGGATCGACCCCGTACTTGCCACCTCTCCTATACTACGACACGACCCCGTGCGCTTGTGGGTGTAATGTCTTAGTAGAAGTAGGTAGTTAGTGCGGGACCATACAAATTTCGAAAGCAAAGATCCCATCTCATCCTGTGCCTCCCGACCTCATGGATTGCACTTGTTGCAAGCCTCTAGCGGGAGCGCACCAAGCTTTCTGGCGCCGTTGTCGGGGATAGAGGCGCTCGGCCTAGTTAGATAGCGTAGCTTAGCCTTTCCTTTTTCCCTCACCATTGCTATTCTTTATTTTTTGTGTTACTCTTGCATATTGGTTCACTAACTTGGCTCTTTGTTGTTTGTTTGTGATTTGCGCAGGTGACAGCTGTGCATGCGCAGCACGCGTTCGCCTTGCACCGACTTGGTGGTTTACGACCCCGAGATTGGGAGAAGAAGACATCAAGCACGCCGCAATCTACACCGAGGGGCCGAGATGGCCGATAACAACCCGCCACCGGAAGTTCCTCCACCACCGCACCGCCCGCTTCATGAGTATTTCACGCCGGGGAACTACAATTCCCCCATCGCCACGCTAGTTGATCAAATGCCCGGACAGCAATTTTCCATCCGACCGGCACTCTTGGGGCTTCTTCCCACGTACTACGGAATGGAGAACGAAAATCCTTATCACCATATAGATGCATTCTTGGAAACGTGCTCCACATTCCGTATGCCTGCCGCCACAGACGACTCGATTAGGAGGCCGCTTTTTCCCTTCTATCTCAAAGAGAAGGCCAAGGAGTGGTACGTTTCGAGGCCCGAGCTCGTCACATGGAATGAAGTAAAGAATGAGTTTCTGAAGAAGTTCTTTCCGATATCCAAGTTATCCTACATGAGAAGGTGCATCACGTCCTTCGTCCAAAAAGAGAACGAACCCTTCCATGAGGCATGGGAGCGGTTCTAGAAGTTGCTTCATGACTGCCCTCACCACGAGGTCCCTCTTTGGCAGCTAGTTCAGGCCTTTTACACTGGGCTTGAGGAGCAGAGTCAAAACAATGTAGATTCTTCTTGTGGGGGCACGTTCATGGCAAAGCCACCCGAAGACTCATGGCCGTTGTTTGAGCATCTAGCCGAGAACTCTCGCCACCGAGCTTCCACAAAAGGGGGGCATTGCGGCTGGGACTACACCTCCCCACCCTCCTCCGTGGCGCCCGCACGCAACACCGCCAACCCCGATATGATGAAAATGATGGCAGATATGATGCAAATGATGAAGAATCAAGTGGGTGGCTCTTCTAGCCAACCCGCAATGGCTGTGGAGACTGTAGACGAGGAAGTTAACGCCTTACATTCCTTTGGTGGCCGCAACAACCAGGGCCCGATGTCCCAATCCTACACTCCCGAGTGGAGGAACCACCCAAATTTCTCATGGAAACGATCAAATGAGGATGGACAAGGACAGGGGCAGCAGAAGCCACGATATAGCTCCAAATTTGAGGACGAGGTTCTTGGAAGGCTAAGAAGCCTTGATGAAGTCAAAAAGGATGTTAATGCACATGGCCAATCTATAAGCCGTCTTGAGCAGAGGCTGGATCAGATCTCCCTCTCTTTGGCTAGAAGAGAAGAAGGAAGACTCCCCTCTCAACCTATGCCAAATCCAAACAACGATGGGACTTTTCTAGGAAGCACTTCAAGTGCTTATGTTCCGCCACCTTGCCAAGCCCCACTGAACCCTTTTGCTCCTCCGCCTCCTCAAGCGCCGCTCAATTATCAATATGCTCCACCTCCACCTCACACTTACCAACAACCACCCCCACAATATCACCCTCCACCACAACAACAACCGCAACCCCAATTCATCCTCCAAAATCCCAATTCCCATCACCAAAGGCCTCCACCACCCCAACAGCCACAACCACCTCCACAAGTTCCCCCTTCTACCACCCATGAGCATGTGAAGGTTGTGACTACATTGAGGAGTGGTAGGACTTTGGAGAGACCCCATTGTATAGTTGTTGGCAGAGATGACACCGAGGCAGAGCAGGTTGATACTGAGATGCGGATGGATGATACTGTGATGAGAGGTAGTGTTGATATCGTGACGCCGAGCAGTGATGTTGTGATTCCAGTGATACCGGTAGATGATATTGTTGATTTGGACCACTTGGGATCCCAACTCCCGCCATATCCTGATGCACTTGAGGAACCTTCTGCTGCAAAGAAAAAGAAGAAGCATGCGGATGATATCTTGGAGATCTTCAAGAAAGTGAAAATCAATGTACCTCTTCTAGATGCAGTCAAGCAAATTCCATCCTATGCAAAGTTCCTTAAAGAATTATGCACCTTCAAGAGAAAGACAACAGGGAGGACGCCTAAGAAGATCAAGCTCACTGAGCAAGTGAGTTCCATTCTCCAACACACCATCCCCCAGAAAAGAAAAGACCCCAGTGCTCCAATCATCTCGTGCTACATCGGGGCACATCGCATAGACTAGGCTCTTCTTGACTTGGGGTCTAGCGTAAACTTGATGTCGTATGATCTGTTTGCTGAGCTCCAAATGGGAGAGTTGAGGCCAGCCCATTGCACTCTACAGTTGGCCGACCGATCTGTGAAGATGCCTAGAGGGCGTGTGGATGATGTGCTAGTCCGTCTTGATGAGGATACTTCTGCCTTCTTCCCAGTCGACTTTATCATTCTTGATATGGAAAGGGAAGCTAGAAAGGTGCCAATCATCTTGGGGAGACCTTTCTTAGCCACAGCTGATGCCGTGATCCATGTGAGGACGGGGACCATGTATGTTACATTCATGCACATGAAGATCAGGTTGAACATTTTCAAGTCTTCTACGACAGCCGAAGTGATAGGGGCCACCGAAGAAGATTGTTATTTGGTGGAATGCCTAGATGAGATTGTTGAAGAGTTCCTACCTGCGTGGATTGAAACTGCTACTCAAGGTAGAGGTCTTGAACCAATTGTTGAGTTCCCTGATGATGATGATGAGGATGATGAAGAGTGCGAGCTAGCCTTAGTGGCTGCAAGCCAGGACCTCCCGTCTAATTCTGCACCTTTGAAAAACTCCCTTGAAGCACCCCCCGTTCTTGAGTTGAAAAAACTTCCTGAAGGATTGAAGTATGCTTTCCTTGGCTCAAATGACACCCTCCCGGTGATCATTTCCTCCATTCTCTCTCCTGAGCAAGAAGATGCCTTGATGAAAGTCTTGAGGAAGAACATCCAAGCCATTGGATGGTCTATTGCTGACTTGAGAGGGATTGACCCCTCCATTTGTGTGCATCGGATATACTTAGAAGAAGATGCGAGACCGACCCGTCAAATGCAAAGAAGGCTAAATCCAAAGTTGAAGGATGTTGTAACTCAAGAGGTTGTAAAGTTGCTCGATGCAGGGATCATCTATCCCTTTTCTGACAGTACGTGGGTGAGTCCCATCCAAGTTGTGCCCAAGAAGGGCGGGATTACAGTTGCAGAAAATGTCGATGGTGAGATTATGCCGGTGAGAGAGCAATCAAAGTGGAGAATGTGCGTGGATTACTGGAAGCTCAATGAAAAGACAAAGAAAGATCACTACCCACTTCCTTTTCTTGATCAGATTCTAGAGAGATTGGCTGGGCAGAGCTTCTACTGTTTTCTTGATGGGTACTCAGGATATTTTCAGATTGTTGTGCATCCGGCGGACCAGGAAAAGACGACATTCACTTGTCCAAGTGGTACATTTGCCTATCGGAGAATGCCATTTGGACTGTGTAATGCCCCTTCCACTTTCCAGAGATGTGTAACCTCAATCTTCGCTGACATGCTCGATTCATCACTTGAAGTCTTCATGGATGATTTTTCAGTTTTCGGGAAAACTTTTGATGAATGTTTGCTACACTTGGCTGCCGTCCTCGAGAGATGCGTGAAAGTTCGGCTGGTTCTTTCTTGGGAGAAAAGCCACTTCATGGTGCCTGGGGGCATCATCCTAGGCCACCGAGTCTCTAAAGATGGGATTGAAGTTGACAAGGCCAAAGTGGGCCTTATTTCTACACTCGACATTCCTTCGACCGTAAGACATGTTCGATCTTTCTTGGGACATGCAGGATTCTACCGGCGTTTTATCAAGGACTTTAGCAAAATCTCAAGACCACTCTGTCGATTACTTGAGAAAGATGTTGAATTTCAGTTTGATGACAAATGTGTTGAAGCCTTCAATCATCTGAAAGAGAGGCTTATTTCTGCTCCTATCATGCAGCCCCCGGATTTCTCTTTGCCGTTCGAGATCATGACGGATGCATCCAATATGGCGGTGGGGGCTGTGCTGGGTCAACGCATTGGCCGAATTCCTCATGCTATTTATTATGCGAGCAAAACATTAGACGATGCTCAAAGAAACTATACGACTACCGAGAAAGAGTTGCTTG
Organism: Alisma plantago-aquatica; assembly: GCA_963693085.1. Taxonomy (NCBI): domain Eukaryota; kingdom Viridiplantae; phylum Streptophyta; class Magnoliopsida; order Alismatales; family Alismataceae; genus Alisma; species Alisma plantago-aquatica. The sequence continues at coordinate 228,390,998 of OY856410.1, forward strand.
CGGTGATCTTCACTCTTGACAAGTTCCGGCCGTATCTCTTGCAAAACAAAGTGACAATCTACACAGAACATGCTACGTTGAAGTACCTCATGTCCAAGAAAGACTCAAAGCTGAGATTGATCTGATGGATTTTGTTACTCCAAGAATTTGACATAGAAATTGTGGATAAGAAAGGGATAGAAAATGGTGTTGCGGATCATCTCTCCCACCTTGATGGACCTTTTGATATGACAAGTCCAATCAAAGAGACAATGCCACATGAACAACTCCTCTTAGTCTCATCTGTCCAAAAGCCATGGTACACGCATATAGCGAATTTCCTAGCCAGTGGGAGGATACCAAGCATGTGGACATGAGAGGAAAGCAAGAGATTGTTTGCCATGGTAAAGAACTACATTTGGGATGACCCTCACCTCTTTAAATATTGCCCGGACCAACTCATTAGGAGGTGCATTCCGGAGTTGGAGCAGCAAGAAGTCTTATCTATGTGCCATTCCGGAGTGTGTGGAGGCCATTTTGGAGGGAAACGCACGGCCGCCAAAGTTCTTCAATGTGGATTCTACTGGCCGACATTGTTCAAAGATGCTCATGTCTTTTGTAAGAGTTGCATCAAGTGCCAAAAAGTGGGCACTATCTCAAAGAGGGACATGATGCCTTTGTCACCTATCTTGGTGGTAGAAGTGTTTGATGTTTGGGGGATTGACTTTATGGGTCCTTTCCCCCCTTCTTTCGGGTATGTCTACATCTTGGTCGCCGTAGACTATGTATCAAAATGGATTGAGGTTGTGGAAACAAGAACAAATGCTCATAAAGTGGTGTGTGATTTCGTGAGATCCAACATCTTTAGCCCTTTTGGTGTTCCAAGGGTTGTGATTAGTGATGGCGGGAGTCATTTCATTCACCGCACTTTTGAAGGACTGCTAAAGAGACATGGGGTGAACCATCGTGTAGCTACTCCTTACCACCCTCAAACGAGTGGTCAAGTTGAGTTGGCAAATCGGGAGATAAAGCTCATTTTGGAGAAGACGGTGCGACCGGACCGTAAGGATTGGTCACTTCGACTCAATGAAGCTTTATGGGCATATATGACTGCATACAAAGCCCCGATTGGCACTACACCGTTCAAGCTTGTCTATGGTAAGAGTTGCCATTTGCCGGTTGAGATGCAACACAAGGAACTGTGGGCCTTGAAGAGGATGAACTTTGATGAAGAGAGTGCCGGAATGAGAAGAAAGTTTTAATTGCATGAGCTAGAAGAGATGCGACATGAAGCCTATGAAATGTCAAAGAACTATAAGGAAAGAACCAAGTTTCTACATGACAAGATCATAAAGAAGAAAGAGTTTGAGCTCGGCAAATGGGTATGGTTGTACAATTCAAGGATGAAGTTCTTCCCCGGAAAGCTTCGTTCTAGATGGGAAGGTCCTTACCTTGTCAAGAAGGTGTACCCATCTGGGGCAGTGATCATTTGTGCAAAAGAGGGAACTAAGGAATTTTCTGTCAATGGGCAAAGGTTGAAACCTGTCATTGAGGTCGGCCCGGACAAGGCCAACCAAGATTTTGATATTGTCATGATGGTAGAAGAAGAATTTGATGAAGATGAATGCTTAAATGAGGATGAGAAAGGGATTTACTACAAGGATGTTTTGAAAGTCCCAAAGAAGTGAAAAGTCCAACAATCAATAAGCCTGGCTGAAGGCGGTAAATTTAGCGCTAGTGGGAGGCAACCCACGTCGTTTGAGACTCTCAACCCTTCTTTTGATACGTTAGTTTTGTTTTACACAAATACACACACGCACACTTGTGCTTTACAGTTTTTGTTTGAGTTTTGATGATGGCAGGTGATAGACATCAGAGAGAGAGGATCTAGAAGTTAATCGTGGTCATTAAAACCAAAAGATCATGTTTTGAAGTTTGAAAATTGAAGAGACAAATCCACCACGGCCGTGGGGCTGGACCACGACCGTGGCACAGGCGGCCAAACACGGCCGTGACTCTATGCCATGACCGTGGGAATTAAAGCACCAAATTGGCCAAAGTTGCAGGTTGATTTGAAGATCGGCCACGACCGTGGTGAGCTGCCACGATCGTGGCGAAGGAGAGTGCTAACGACCGTGGTCCTCACCACGACCGTGTTAAAGAAGGCTGGCCACGACCGTGGGTAACGGCCACGGCCGTGGGAGTTATTGCTGCATTTTGGCTGAAGTTACAGGTTGTTTCGAAGATCAGCCACGACCGTGGCAATTTGACCACGTCCGTGGCGTGAGGATAGAGCCACGACCGTGGCGGGACACCACGACCGTGGCGAGGTCAGACCGGGGAGTTCTTCATCGACAACACGACTGTGGAACCCACCACGGCCGTGCTACCCAACCCTGGCCACGACCGTGGCCCTCCGCCACGACCGTGGCCGGACCCGGTTCAGAAAATAAAATATACTTTTAAGTGTCCAAAAACGACCCTCCCCCTCATTCTTTCGTCTTCCACCTCCAGAAAACATTCGTGGCGGCGGAAAACGACCTTGAGCTCCCCCGTGGGTCACCCCTAACCCCCAAATCCACCTCCTTTTGATCCCCAATCCATCCCAAATCGATCCCCAGCCTTCCCTCTCCCATTCCCACCGTCCAATCTCTCCCAATCGCACCTCCATCTCCATTTCCATCTCCATTCCACCCAGCAACCCCCCCCCCCCCACACACACAAAACCTCCACAAAAACCCCTCCATTCTCGCCCAAATCCACCACTAATCAGATAACCATCATCCGTACATCACTATCCTTCCATTCCACCCATAAAACCACACCCACACCACCTTCTCCACCAAATCCGAAAAATCCCCTCCTAACACCACTTCCACCTCCATCCTTACCATGAAGAAGTTTGGGAAAGCCTTAACCAAGGGGACGAACATCATAACCGGAGGGAAGCGGCATTCTAAAAACGCCTCCTCCAAGGTGTCCATTCCATCCCACACCCCATCACCCACTGCTTCCGCCCATCACTCCCTCCGCCGGTCGCAATCGGTGAGCGGATCACACACCCGCTCCTCCGATAGCCAAAATATCACAGACGCTACCTACGAGGGGGAGGACGAAGAATAGGAGGAGTCCATAGAGGTCGAATTGGACAACTTCATTGATGAACTCGAGCCGGTGGCCGTGAAGAGAAACCCAAAATCAAAAGCGGCACCCTCCTCATCTAGGCTGCCTCCAAAGCCCACACCACCCCGCCACTTAACGTCTCAGGTGACGGCGAGGCATGGTGGGCAGCCGCAACCCTCGCGGCAATTGCAGCACGACGAGGAGCAGTCGGCCCACTGGTACAATTTTGATACCAGTTCGGGGTCGCAATCATATGCGATGGAGGAAGAACAAGATAGCGAGGAGGAAGAGGTGGAGCTGGAACCGGAAGGAGAAGATGTCGTGACATTTTTGGAGGCAGACAGAGAAAGAACCCTGGGCAAAGCACAGGCGGGAGTGTCCTATGGAAGAGGACACAGGCAAAAGAAGGCTCATCTCATTTACCCCGAGTGCATGACAAGGCGAGTCGTCGCCTCCAGGTACGGTTGTGAGGTGACCATCGAGGATCTTAGAATCAAGGAGATAGTGGAAATGGGTTTGAAGACAATTGGGTTGTGGGGCGTTCTTTTCACACCCCAACCTACATATCCAACATTGACCCAAGAATTCTTTGCCACTCTGGAGAAGACAAAAGTGAGGGGTTGTGATGTACTCAGATTTGCCATGATGGGCAACATGCACACCCTCACTTCCACTGAGGTGAATGCTATCTTCGCCTCTAGTCCTGAAGAAGCCATGAAATTAGATGATGGCATGGTAGAGAGAGACGGCACTCTGGACTATGCATATTACTGGAAGAAATTCTCGGGCAAAGAGGACTACTACGCGGGTAGATCAAAAACTGCTGCTATATGTAACCCGCTGATGTTCTATGTGCAGAAGGTCGTGGCAAACACTATTGTGGGGAGGTACGATAATCAAGGCTCCATCTCCCAAAAGGATATGATTGTCTTGATCGGTATGCACCACAAGAAGTACATTGACCTTGGAGTTCTTTTGATTGATCATATGAAGTCCATACCCTACAAGAGCACAAAACCCTTTGTCATGGGTGGGTTTGTGACTTCTATTGCACTAGCGTTGGGATATGATCTCTCGGGGGCACAAGACGCGATTGAGGCAGAACGTGTTGACCTCAACTATCTGATGCATTTGCACACCATAAAAACGAAAGATAAAAGAATGTTTTATTTGACTACAAGTGTGCAGGATTTTGAGCTTGAGCTGCCTTATCACGCAGAACCCCTTATTTCCGTATTGGGACCTGGTGACAGGTTGAGGGAAAAATTGATGGCATGGCAGCTAGACCACCCGAGAGAGTCGTATACTAGGGGAGCCGCTGCCGTACAGGAAGACGTTGCTGAATCAAATGTACAAGGGCAGGAGCATGAAGCAGAAGAAGCAAGGCAGCCCCAAAGAACTAAAAGGAGGGATGAGGGGACATCCCAGCTGCAGCCACCCTCAGGGAATGCCTATGACATGGCTACCATCCAGGCACACCTTGAGAGTATTCAGAAGACTCAAGGTGACATGCAGCTTGTCCAGCAGTACATGTGGCAAGATCAACAGCAAATGCATTACCAGATCAACCACTTGTACCAATACCAACATGCCCAAGCAGCACGAAACCCCGAATGGGGTGCAGACTTTTGGGGTGGTATAGATGGACATCCACAGGCGTATCCTCCACCCCAGGACGACTACTGGGGGCACTACTATCAGCACCCTCCATCCAGCTCAGCTCCAGACTCAGCTCCTCCTCCGGATCCTCCTCAGATGCCAGAACAGCCACCACAGCCTTGATTCTTCCCTTATCTTCCCTAAGCTATAGTTTCATGCTGAGGACAGCATGATTCTAAAGTTTGGGGTGGGTAGGGCGGTATGCATCACTCCTTTTCTCTTTTTGTCATTTTGATATCACCTCTGCCATCTAGTTTAGTTTTTCTGATTTTGTTGCATAGCATGTAGTTCATTTCTGCATTTTTGAGTATTTAAAAAAAAAATTTGCTTCTTCAGCCATGCATTGCATCTCATGTAGGTTTTTGCTAATTTTTGCATGTTTTAGCTAGGATTTACTTGCTTTTTACCTAAAATTGTGTTTGAATGTGATTTAGTACAATGTGACACATTTTTGGCCAATTTTGCCTAGATTTGATGTTTCTTGTCCAAAAAACGTGTTTTGACTCAATCTTTACCATATTGAATGAAATTGCTCATCTTTGACAAATACAAGATGATATGCTATGATAAAGTGCTATGTGGTATCAATGAGTGACTTCTTACATGCTCGTCACCTCCCTTGGGAATGTGTTGGATTGATTGAATTATGATCTGAGCAAGCATAGAACGTTTAATGTTTGTGGAGTTACTTGATTGATATATGGATTTCATTTGGTTCATTCATGTGATGTGATATCTATGGTGAAGTGTCGGACTAGTTTTCATGTAGGAGACCTTATGTGGAAGATTATGCCAAGTGACCCCTCTTTGACCCGACCACTCTTTCATCATCTTCATACCTCTCTGCCTCATTAAAAGATGCCAAAGTGCACATATTAGCCGTGGCCACCTCCAAAAGTGTGGGGTGGCCACATCTTTATCTCCCCGCTTCACTCTATCTAACATATGCCCTATCTACACCAAGGGAAAGAAAAAGGAAAGAAACAGAAAAACAAAATAAAATAAAAGGATGCTCCTGTTTAAGAGCATTCAAATAAAGAAAAGATGAGTGTGTAAAAGCACTCCAAATCTTACCGCAACCCTTTCTTCTCTTTTCATACCCATGGAGCTAGGAAAGATTAAACCTAGCTCACTTTATCCCTTTTCCGCAGCCATGTGGGTCATTTGGCATAACTTGAAGCATAAGGTTGAAGGCATGAAGGTGAAACAACACTCCTAGTCATCGGCGATTAACATCATCATGAAACGGTCTACCCGGAACCTTATGGATGAGATATTGATAACTTGTGCAATCCATGCATTATATGCGAAGTTCTTGTGCTCTGTGCTCCCTTCATGGTTGGTTTGTGAAAGTAGAAGAGGAGGGAAGTGATTTGCATGTACCTAGTCACCATTGATCCCATTTAGCATTTGTCGCCCATCATATTGTATTTGTCATATCTTTTGATTATGGAAAATGGAAAAGAGATTGAGTTGGAGCATACTTGAGGACAAGTATGTTTCAAGTTTGGGGTGGTGATCCAACCCACTCTAGGGCTGCATCTCATGTCATTTTGTACTTTTATCACATTCAAATGCATTAGAATTACAGGTTATTCTCCCCAATATGAGTATCATTGCAAATACGCTTATGGATGTTCTTTGCACTATTTTTCAGGTACTTGGACCATGCTTAGATGGATGAGAGAGAGGGAGGAACCCAAAGAAGGCCCCAAACTCTCACTCAACCTACCTCCAGTGGCCAAGAATCATCCCCGAGCAAAGACATCCGAAATTGACAAAGTAAGAAGCAAAATCAAGAAGTCAAGCCTCACCACGGCCGTGGCCCCAATGCCACGGTCGTGGCTTTATTGCCAAATTCCAACAGGCTGCAACAGGGAAATCCACAGAATCCCACGGCCATGGCCACCTGCCACGACCGTGGCCCTTGAAGACACCACGGCCGTGGCCATCAGAACGGTCGTGGTTAGTAGAAGAGAACACGGTCGTGGCACCCTGCCACGATCGTGGGAATTAAATTGCGAAAAATCAGTTTCCAATAGGGAAGTTGCCCAGAAAGCCACGACCGTGGCCAAGTCACCACGACCGTGGCCGATGCTAATCAAGACGCCCGTGGCCCCGCCCTACGGTTAGCTCCAACTCCTCCAAAAGGGCTGTGTTACCCAACACGGCCGTGGTTCATGCTACACACCACGACCGTGGCACTCCGCCACGGCCATGGCCACCACCCTACTTTGCTTTTTCACCACTGCCTTCACCCCACGACCATGTCCACCACCCCACGGTCGCCCCCCACTACCCTCACCACGGCCGTGGCACACCCACCACGACCGTGGTGATCACATACCCTACATAACTTTCCACTGTTATTCCTATTCTACCCCCACTTAACCCTAGCTCCTATATAAGCACTAGTTGCTTCTAGGGCTCGAGGTTAAGCACCCCTAGCCGACCCTAGCTGCTTCCTTGCCTCCATTACTCCAATCCACCTACTCCCTTGCATATAACCCCATTTCCACCCACTTTCCACTCATTTCCACCATAGAAACCTAGTTTCTCTAGGTTTCTATCCATCCATTCCACCATTTTCATGCACCCATGCACCTTTGGAGGAGGGAGGTCGTCTGCAGCTGCTTGGAGGTGAAGAAGGAGGCCACTACATCGAGCTTCATGGCATTTTCCCTTCTTCTATCCCCTTCTTTTCCTAGTTTGATCATGTATAGCTAAACCCCCTTGGGTGGGCTATTTGGGGCAAAAATGTGACTTTGATACCATGTTGGGGGAATATAATTTGTAATGAACATATTTCATTTCTATGATGATTGCCATTTCTTATACCTCATTTCCCATTACTTGTGCATGTGGTTGTTGTTTAATTACATTAATTGCTTGCCTTGTGGTGTTTGAAGACATTTGTCTCTAGGATGTTTTGGTTTCTATGTAGCTATCATAGGATTGGCTCCTAGGTCCTTAATTCGGATCCCTAGCTATCCCCCTATCTTCCTACATAATCACCTTCTTCCTACATGCAAATGTGGGTTCTAAGTGACTAGTATAAGTGTGATTAGTGCAATTGCCTAGGATTTCCTAAAGGCTGAGGTGGCTAGTGGCATGAGGTCAAATACCCTCATCTCTACTCCCATCCATACCCTTGGTCCTCAATTGAATAATACCACTTATCCTAGAGACCTAGACTTGGTACGTCCTATGAGAATTACACCTAGCCCTAGTTCTCCAATTAGTAGCTTAGGGTACATTCTCATAGCACCCACCTCGTTGTTTGGTTTGGTAATCTAGAATGAGATATGTTAATTGCTTATTATGGTGACATCCCCCAACTAATGTCAAGGTCACATTCCCAAACGGCCCACCTCCTTCATCTAATTGCTTAAAACCCTAATTGCCTAGTTTGCTTGTTAATGCTAGCTTAGTTCAATTGCTTTAGTCTAACTTTATCAATTGCATCATTTTGTTAGCTAGTGTTAATTTAGATCTTTCATCTTGCTTAGTGGTTAACTTAGGCTCTAAATTGTTAGTTGCTTGCTTAGTTTGGTATAATTCGTTCTTGCTCTTGGTTAGATAGCTCGTTAACTTAGATTGCTCCCTTAGCCTGTTGATAATTTGGCTTTCATCTCGCATTTCTTAACTGCTCTATTAGTTAATCAATCAACAATCAACCTTAAAACCCTAAAAACCCTACTCTCCGCACTAGGAACGTAGCTCACGCCATCTAACTCTAGTGCCCCCTTTATCCTCGCGGATCGACCCCGTACTTGCCACCTCTCCTATACTACGACATGACCCCGTGCGCTTGCGGGTGTAATGTCTTAGTAGAAGTAGGTAGTTAGTGCGGGACCATACAAATTTCGAAAGAAAAGATCCCATCTCATCCCGTGCCTCCCGACCTCGTGGATTGCACTTGTTGCAAGCCTCTAGCGGGAGCGCACCATGTACACATCCTCATTTATATTCCCATAAAGGAATGCAGTTTTAACATCCATCTACCAAATCTCATAGTCATAATAAGCTACAATAGCAAGCATGATCCTGATGGACTTAATCATGGTAACTGGAGAAAAGGTTTTGTCATAGTCAACACCTTGAACTTTTCGAAATCCCTTCGCAACCAATTTGCCTTAATAAGTTTGCACATTGCCATCCATGTCGGTCTTCTTCTTGAAGACCCACTTGCACCCTATGGGTTTTACCCCTTCGGGTGGTTCCACCAAAGTCCATACTTTGTTGGAGTACATGGATTCCATCTCGGATCTCATGGCTTCAAGCCATTTCTCAGAATCTGGTCCCTCCATAGCATCTACATAGGTAGTTGGATCATCATCTATGATCAACTCACCACCTTCCTGAGTCACAAGGTATCCAAACCTCTCAGGTTCAAGGCGGGTCCTACTAGATGTACGAGGTCCTTGTGTTACCTGAGGAGACTGAGATTCCACAACACCTTGTGAATCTCCATTTTCCTCTTGTACATCTACCGATTCTATGTTTTCTTGTTGGGCTTGAACCTCTTAAAGCTCTATTTTCCTCTCACTGCTTCCTTTGGAAATAAATTCCTTCTCTAGGAATACAGCATCCCTGGCAAAAAACACTTTGTTTTCAGTAGGGTTGTATAGATAATATCCTTTGGTCTCCTTGAGATATCCAACAAAATAACATTTGTCAGATTTGGGTCCAAGCTTATCAGGAAACATTTTCCTAACATAAGCCTCACAACCCCAAATCTTCATAAAAGACAAATTGGGACACTTCCCGGTCCATATCTTATATGATGTCTTTTGAACCGATTTATATGGTACATAGTTAAGTGTAAACGTCGCGGTTTCAAGAGCATGACCCCAGAAAGAAATCAGAAGATCATCAAAACTCATCATTGATCGCACCATATCCAACAATGTGCGATTCCTTCTTTCAGACACACCATTATGTTGTGGTGTTCCAGGCGGAGTCCATTGTGATACAATACCACGGGCTCGTAGAAGGTCCTCAAACTCCTGGCTTAAGTATTCTCCACCTCGATCGGATCGAAGTGCCTTAATACTTTTACCAAGTTGGTTTTGTACTTCATTCATGAAATCCTTGAACCTTTCAAGGGTTTCTGACTTATGCTTCATCAGATACACATAGCCATACCTACTGAAATCATCAGTGAAGGTAATGAAGTACTGACACCCATTTCTGGCATTAGTTCTAAAAGGCCCACATACATCAGTATGTATGAGTCCTAATATATCACTAGCTCTCTCACCTTTACCTGAAAAGGGAGTCTTGGTCATCTTGCCCAATAAACAAGATTCACATGTCTCTATTGATTCATAATCAAAAGAGTCTAAATAACCATCTTTATGGAGTCTAGAAATGCACTTCTCATTTATGTGCCCTAGACGACAATGCCAAAGATATGTTTTGTTTGAGTCATTGAGTTTTTGCTTTTTGGTGTTTACATTGTATACATTTGTCTCCAAATCTATCAAGTATAGACCATAAGACATTGGGGCACTGCCATAAAAGATCCCATCTTTAGAAATGGAATAATTTCCATTCTTAATAAGAAATTCAAATCCATCCTTCTCCAAACAAGAGACAGAAATGATATTCCTATTTATGGCAGGTACATAATAGCAGTTCTTCAACTCTATTATTAGCCCACTAGGTAGAGTTAACTGATAGGTTCCTACATCACTGGAAGCAACTCTTGCCCCATTAGCAACACGTAGTTCAACCTCGCCTTTCCCTAAATGCCTACTTCTCTTAAGATCCTTCACATTTGAACAAATGTGAGATCCACATCCGGTATCAAGTACCCATGACGAAGAAGTAGTAAAGTTAATCTCTATCACGTATACACCAGAAGTAGAGATCTCTATCTCCGACTTCTTCTTCCATCATTCCTTCCATCCTCTCCATGTAGAAGAAATTGGTTTGGCGAGAGAACCCTTCTCTCCCTTACCTTTCGTTCCATTGATCTCTATCAATGAACTTTCTTTCTTCTTCACCATCACATTAAGCGTACATAGAGTGGATTCAAAGGCTCCTAGTATATCTGGATTGTGCATAACACTTCTCACAGTCCTCAACCAGTTATGGAATTTGTTCTCAATTAATTTGCCCATTTTTAAAGATGATTCTTTTGCCATTCTACAAGAGAAAATTGCATTTTGTCAAAACTCTTTTTGATTTGATTTGAATAAAATTTGACGATAGTTAATTAGGCCTTTAATTAATTACCGCTCCCACTATTTTGACTCAAATTGACAGCCCTCACCATCAATTCGGAAGATTACAGCGTCCAATCTTCTAGTGGGTCAAGATCCATATTTCATCAAGTCATGAGTCAGCTTTGGCTGATCGCCCATAATCTTGACTATTTAGGTAGGCCATCATGCCAGTTGCATCATATGCAACTCTTGATGAATGAACATGCACAACACCTTGCCATGAACATTCCGTGCCTCTGGGCTTAGACGCTCTAAGAATCACGAGTTAAGTCTAACCCAAAAGCCGACACGGTAAACATGCACCCTGCTTTCGCAGAACCTGCATGTCGACCCTTCACACTTCCACAAGATGGACGGCGCACCACGCTTTGGTGTAACCTACGCTTGGTCGATCGAGTTTTCCATGTGTGTCGCTAATGTAAGGCGTAAAAGACTTAATATTTTAATGAGGGATTTGGTTTTTATATACATATACATATCCAATCACCACAATATATAGTAAGTATCATATACATGATATATCCCATAGAAAACATGCAAAATGATAAAAACAATGATTATGGCCATCCTATTGTGATTCCTCGAGCCAAGAGGAATCACGATCATCTAGGTCTTCATCATATGCAACCTGTACAAGATGAAATCAGTGCCTGCCTTTCTGGGTTTGATCAGCTCATCTCCATGACTGATCGGCTCGCCATCAAGTTGGTTGTTCGGGTGCCACCAGCCGATCGACTGGCGCCTCCATCCGATCGGTTCACCGGTCATCGTGCATCTCCTCAGGTCGCCACCCGCTCGTCTCGCTCCTCGAACCGGTCATCTGGAACGTCAACCGATCGGTTCACACCTTGAACCGATCGTCTCAGGTCGTCCGCCGTTCTTTGACATAACAGGAAATAAAATCTATCATATTTACAATTGAATTGGGAAACCCCGAGTTACATTCGGAGGGAGCAACGGTAGGAAAGAAGTCTCAAATTATTTTGAGTTACATCAGGAATAGGAGAAAAGGAATCGATGCGCAGACCGAGATGCAAGCAACCACATACAACCACACACAGATATAGGGTTTATAGGTCATAACCATGCTACACATCCACCACAAAACTCGTTTAAGGGAGACGTGTATCGAGTGCATTAATATTACATATCATATATGTATATTTTGGATTTGTGGATTGGACATGCATAAAGCCAATTTTATTTGCATCGTATGCAATAAATAAAGGCAACAAACCAAAATCGATCATATCGATAATTCTAAAATATAGAGCAGTTGACGTGGATCTGATACCACTGTTGGGTTTTAGAGGAGGCAGAGAAGCAGCGGAAACAAAAATTTTCTCCCCAAAAACCCATAACAAAAGGAATCGCGTCAACATCTATACAATAGGAAAGATGGTTTGTGAATTCATACATTGTCCCGAGGCTTGCTTGGTGATAGTACCTCGCACCTTGTGTAGTCTTCACCTCCGGTCTTGGACGGTGTCTGTACAGCTCCTGGTCACACCGGGACTGAAGACTCATGGTCTCACCGGGACTGTCAGGATTGACAGTTGTCCTCTGAGCGGAAGAGGTCTCCCGCCTCTGCAGTCATCCACACAGACCGCCTGGAACTCCGATCTCCTTGTCGCACAAGGAACCAGAAGGAGTCACACTGTCGCACCCCAATCTCTCATTAAATACAAACCACGGAATTAGGGCACGACAGGTGGGATTTACACACAACCAACCATACATTTCTTCTTAAAACAATTAAAGATATTAATAAGAAAATCTATTTATTACTGCAAATGAAAACTAAACAAGTTGCGGAAGCATTTCTATTAAACTGACAAGAAATATAACAAGTCTACAGCATACTGCATTGTTCAACATAAAATAAAGCTTAACAGTTAATTTACATATGTGCACACATTCTCTCTCTCACTCACACCTTGTCCCGAGGATCGAGGGGAATGGACTAAGAGACCTCTATCTAGACTAACAACGAACCTTCTATCGACTAAGCGTTAGGGTGAAACGATCCTTCTGATTCCTGATGCTGATGCTGACCTGAAAATGTTTTGAGTAGAGGTATGAGCCTACTCGCTCAGTGAATAACATTTCACTTAGCTATCATTAAACAACTCGTCATGTTTATAAACTGAAATAAACAAATATACAGTTCAAGTAGGGCAGTTCTATTAGCATAGCAAATATACAGACAATAACCACACTTCTAAGCATTTACAGGTATTTCGGGTAAATAAACAGTTATATAAATTTACTGTGAACCTACTCGATTATTTATTCATTTTATTATTATGCCCTAAATATATGCAGTGTACTCTGCATATAAAGATCCGCAACAAGTCCATGCTACGGTCCCACCGTACAAGACTTAGCGACACACCCGGGAAATGCTAAGTCTGACGCCAGCCCTGCTCTGCTACAGGACCCCTGGCTCTCCGGCCAGAACATAGGCTCTACGGCCTCAATGCACAGCCACGTGTGCTCCCGACTCCTCCTTTAACCGGAGTACACCGGCGGAGAGTCACAGGGTTACCTTCGTGACACACGCACGAATGGTGTTAGATAACCGTGTTTTCTTTTTCTTTTCCCCAGTGCCATCGTGACACACACACGATTGTTGTTAGACACTGCCTTTCTTTCTCTCCTCGTGCCACCAGAATTACTCAACCGGTTGATGTTGGACACAAGTTTCACCCCTAAGAAACAGACCTTCATTTAGGGGTTCTACGGTGTTAGGGCATCTAGGTCTATACTTGATTAACAAATAAACATTTAAACAGAAATATCATATAGCAACTGTAAGACATAGAATTTCCTCTTTTTCATCATTTACATCACGCAATTCAAGTTCCACTGAACTTATCATACTGAAGTACATGCTACACTGTTCAGGAATCATATTAACTGATACTGAAGCAAATAAGTATTTAAAATGAGTTAAATAATGATTTCTAAATGAACTATTACTCACCCACTTCGGTGTGTTCGTATACACCAAAAAACGTCCACAAACACGCCCAATTCTGACCTTTACAGCAGCGTGCACGCCGTGCACCTAGGCTGCACGCCGTGCACCTTCAGTGCACTTCTGATCTGCTTTTCTGCACCTTTGCACGCCGTGCAAACTGACTTGCACGCCGTGCAAACTGACCTGCACGCCGTGCAAACTGATTTGCATGTCGTGCACCTGGGCTGAAACTCGTTCCGCTATCTGCAACTTTGCACGCCGTGCAAACTGAATTTGCACGCCGTGCACCTGCGCAGAAACGGATTTTTTCCCCTATATCAGCTATCTGTAATGTTGCACGCCGTGCAAAACGGATTTGCACGCCGTGCAACCTGCGCAGGGGCGGAAATTGCAGAAATAAAAGAGACGATTGGGGTCGATTCGGTGGACGATTCTTACCCGAATCACTCCTATAGCTTCGGATTGACCTAGCAAGCACTTGGCAAGAAGAAAGAACGGAGGGGGAAGCATCGTTCGCTCCCTAGACCATCTCCATGGTCGTCTTCTTCATGGCTGCAGGAGGAAGAAGAAGGTGAGGAAGAAGAAGATGATGCAGCCGGTTGGTTTGGCTGGAGAAGATGAAGAAATCGAAGAAGAACGGAGAAGGAAGGAGCTGGGTTGCCTAGCTTCTCCTCCAGCTTGCTCTTTCTCCCTTTCTCCTTCTCTGTTTCTCCCAAGCGGCAACCGAAGGAAATGAACTATCGTTCATTCCAAAGTCGGTTAAAAGAGTTAAAAAGGAAAACTGAAGGAAAAGATAAGGAAGGGCGCCCAGGGGGCCGGATGCAAATTGCCCAGAAACTTTCCGAAATTACACATAGGTCCCTGCACACTAAAAAGCTTATATCTTTTTACTCGTAGGTCGGTTTCACATGATTTCTTCGGCAACGGATTAAGCACAAACTTGCCCTCAATCTCAGGACAAGAGAACAAGCTAATGATACATTAACACTAGCTCAAAACTCAAAACACTATTAACAAAAGCAAGTACTCATCTCAACATAACTAGTTCAATTTTGCACTAACCAAGGTACTTACTGGTAAAACGAAACGTGGGTCATAACAATCTCCCTCCCTTATAAGAATTTCGTCCCAAAATTCCTTAAAGAGAAAAGGAAACTTGTTACGCATTTCTGATTCAAGCTCCCACGTAGCTTCTTCTATATTGTGATTCCTCCACAAAACCTTCACTAAAGATATCTCCCGGTTCTTAAGCTTTTTGATCCGGTGATCAACTATCTGCACTGGTCCTTCTACATAGGACACATCTGTTCTAAGCTGCGCCGGTTCTGGATCTACAATCTTTTCTGTACCGGGATGACACTTTTTCAGCATAGACACATGGAATACATCATGAAGATTTGCCAACTCAGACGGCAAATCCAACCTGTAAGCTACAGGTCCAATCCTCTCAAGAATAGGATATGGACCCATATACCTAGGAGTCGATTTACCTCTCTTGCCAAACCTCAACACTCCTTTCCACGGTGAAACCTTCAAGTAAACCTCGTCACCAACCTCGAACTCAAGAGGTCGACGTCGTCTTTCTGCATAACTTTTCTGTCTGTCCTGAGCAGCTTTTAACTGCTCCCTGATCACAGATATCTTCTCTGTAGTTATATCAACTAGCTCAGGTCCAAGAATTTCCTTCTCACCCACCTCGTACCAACAAACTGGCGATCTACACTTCCTGCCATAAAGAGCTTCATATGGAGCCATTCTAAGACTAGAATGGTATGCAAACTCCATTAGGCTTAAGTGTTCTTCCCAGTTACCTCTGAACTGTAGCACGCATGCTCTCAGCATGTCTTCAAGGGTCTAAATGGTCCTCTCAGATTGACCATCTGTCTGCGGATGAAACGCCGTACTGAACTTCAGCTTTGTGCCCAACGCACGATGTAACTGATTCCAGAATCTAGATATGAACTTTGGATCTCTGTCAGAAATAATGGAAACTGGAATCCCATGTAATCTGATTACCTCATCCACATAAACTTTGGCCAACTTTGAAACGTCAAAGGTTGACTTGACAGGAAGAAAGTGAGCCGACTTAGTTAGTCTATCCACAATCACCCATATCGAGTTTGAACCCTTAGGCGTTCTGGGTAATCCGACCACAAAGTCCATCGTGATGTGCTCCCATTTCCATTCTGGTATAGGAAGCGACTGCAAAGTACCAGCAGGTTTCTGATGCTCAGCCTTAACCTGCTGACACACCCCGCACCTAGCTACGTATTCAGCCACATCCCTTTTCATACCAGACCACCAGTACAGCTCTTTGAGGTTCCTGTACATCTTTGTGTTACCTGGATGCATAGCATACATAGAAGTATGTGCTTCCTCAAGAATCTGCTCTTTCAGCTCACTGTTTCCAGGTACACATAACCTATCATGAAGATACAACATGCCTTCATCAGAAAACCTGAACTCTGTTCTCTTACCTTCTGACATATCCTGCATGATTTGCCACAACTCATCATCACTCTGTTGTAATTCCTTAATCTGATTATAAAAAGTAGGTCTGACTTGCATCTGAGCAATCAACCCACTTTGTCCAGTCACATCCAAGTCTAAGTTCATCCTTCGCATATCTACAAGCAAGTCTCTCTTGAAACATGCCATAGAAAATGCATTTGCTGTTGACCTTGACTTTCTACTCAAGGCATCAGCTACAACATTTGCCTTACCAGGATGGTAATCGATTGTCACATCATAGTCTTTAATCAGCTCAAGCCATCTGCGCTGTCTCAAATTCAAATCTTTTTGAGTGAAAAATATACTTCAGGCTCTTATGGTCTGTAAACACCTGACATATCTCACCATACAGGTAGTGACGCCATGTCTTAAGAGCATGAACTATAGCAGCTAATTCCAGATCATGAGTAGGGTAGTTCTCTTCGTTCTTCTTAAGCTGTCTAGATGCGTAAGCCACAACTTTGCCTTCTTGCATCAGTACACAACCCAAACCTCTCCTGGAAGCATCACAGAACACTGTATAGCCTTTCTCTGCTTCAGGCAAAACCAACACTGGTGCTGAAGTCAATCTCTTCTTCAAAATCTGAAAACTTCTCTCACAGTTATCAGACCAAACAAACGGTACATCCTTCCTCGTCAAGCGTGTCAAAGGTGATGCTAACACACTGAAGTTCTGTATGAACCTTCTGTAATAGCCTGCTAATCCCAAGAAACTTCTGATCTCAGTAGGAGTCTTAGGCTGTTCCCACTGAAGTACAGAATCAACTTTCTTAGGGTCAACACTAACTCCACCTCTCGAGATAACATGTCCAAGAAATGCTACCTCGGCCAACCAGAACTCACACTTGCTAAACTTAGCAAACAACTGGTGTTGTCTCAACAACTGCAACACTACTCTCAGGTGTTGTTCATGTTGCTCATCATCTCTGGAATAGATTAGAATATCATCTATAAAGACTACAATAAACTGATCTAGAAAAGGTTTGAAAATCCGATTCATCATATCCATAAAGGCTGTTGGGGCATTGGTCAGCCCAAACGACATGACCAAAAACTCATAATGCCCATACCTTGTTCTGAAAGCTGTTTTAGGAATATCAGAAGCCTTTATCCTAAGCTGATGATATCCAGATCTCAAATCAATTTTAGAAAATATCGTCGCTCCACGCAACTGATCAAACAGATCATCTATTCTCGGCAATGGATACTTGTTCTTTATAGTGATTTTGTTCAGTTGCCTGTAATCTATACAGAGACGCATGGTACCATCCTTTTTTCTTAACAAACAGGACTGGAGCACCCCACGGTGAAGAACTGGGTCTAATAAAACCCTTATCCAGCAATTCCTGCAGCTGCACCTTGAGTTCCTTCAACTCTGCAGGTGCCATTCTATAGGCTGGCAGTGCTACTGGATGACTACCTGGATATACCTGAATTTCAAAATCCAAGTCTCTGACAGGAGGTAGGCCTGGAAAATCTTCTGGAAAAACATCAGAAAACTCACAAACCACGGGCACATCAAAAACACTGGTGGTGCTCTTCTCTGCTCTGGTGTCAACCACATGAGCAAGGAACGCTTCACATCCTTTCTGTAACATCTTATCAGCTACAGCAGCTGATATTATGCACGTAGGTAGAACTTTCCTGTCTCCAGTAAAGACACAAGAAAATTCACCTAGTTGAAAGGTAGCTTCCTTCTTCCAACAATCGAGTTGCACTCGATATGTTTCAAGACAATCCATACCCAAGATGACTTGAAAGGTATTTACATCCAGGGGTATGAGATTAGCAGCAAAGGTGAACCCTCCAAAAGATAACAAGCATCCGGGACAAAACTCAGATAAAACTGTTGGTCCACCTAGTGGAACCCTCAACACTAACTCATCTACCAACTCTCGAGTTAACAGATTAAGTTCACCAACTAAAGAACGTCGTATGAAAGAGTGAGTAGCACCCGGATCTATCAAAACTGAGACTGGTATACTATTAAACAAAAGCATCTCTCCTGTAACAACTTGTGAAGAAATTATACCTTCCTGAGGTGTCAAAGAGAAGAAATGTGCTGAAGCTCTCCCTCTGCCACGCTGTCCTCTCTGACTGCTCCTGCCACTAGGCACTCCACCACCTCTAGACCCAGAAGCCACAGAAGAATTCGGAACATCATGGTACTGAGGCTGGAAAGCTTGCAATGCTGCTTGTCGAAGCTGAGGACATTCCTTTTTGAAATGTCCTACTTGTCCACAGATAAAACAACCTCGAGAATTTGCACCCCAACACTGACCAGTATGTGGCCTTCCGCATTTGTCACATGGTGGTATCTCTTGCCTCTGAGGACCTGTCACTGACATTGACGACCCAGAAGACTGTCCATTATCGGCACTGCCCCATCTTCCTGGGTTGTATCCTCCTCTGCCTCTAGAAGTAGTGACATCCTCAGATCTCTGCCTGCCGAAACAACCAAAACCACATCCGAGTTTAGAAAAGAACCCTCTACCTCCACCTCTATATCCGCTACTGGACTGTCCTCTACTGAAATCTGCAGATCTTTTCTTAGACTCAGGCACCTTATCAGCATTCACAGATTCTTCAACGTGTCTAGCGGCCTCGACAAACTCACCAAAGTTCTCTCTGTTCCTCCTACTAGTAGCAGAAACTGTATGCCGAATCTCTGGCCTTAGTCCTTCCTGAAACCTTCTACATCTCTCTATGTTATCAGGAACAAGCTGTGGACAGAAGTTTGCCAACCGTGTGAAAAGCGCTTCATACTCAGTAACTGTCATGTTCCCCTGCTTGATATTCTGTAACTGCCTGATTTTCTCATTAAGAAAAGTGGGTGGATAGAATTTGAGATGAAACTCCTCAGAGAAATCCTGCCAGGAAAGCTCTGTACCTCTCCTCTTTTCTTCCACACCACGCCACCACAACTCTGCATCGCCTGTCAAAAGGTAGACCACATGATTGATCTTCTTCTCTTCTGAAATCTCCATCAGACGAAAGACCTTCTCTATCTGTCTAAACCATTCATTAGCCTCTGCTGGATCTGTAGTGCCACTAAACTCTGTGCCACCAAGCTTCTTCACAAGCTCATAAGATCGCATCAAATCTTTACTGCTGGTAGAAGAAGAAACTCGCCTATCAGCCTTGTACTTTTCCTTGGTTTCCAGAAACATCCTGTACATCTGGGATGCTTCATCCACGTGGTCACCACCACCTGGACCCAAGTACAAAGGATCAGGGCCAACATGGCTCTCGGCCTGATCATCACGATCAAAGCCTCTTCCTGCCATCTGCAATGATATAACAGAATATTTCCTGTTAGAAAACTACAGATAGAAGAAAGACACCTAAACCTTAATCCTATTGGTCTCTTATCGTCCCCTGACTTGGACTCTGAGTAACTATGTACTCAACCTAAGCTCTGATACCAAGAGTTGTCGCACCCCAATCTCTCATTAAACACAAACCACGGAATTAGGGCACGACAGGTGGGATTTACACACAACCAACCATACATTTCTTCTTAAAACAATTAAAGATATTAATAAGAAAATCTATTTATTACTGCAAATGAAAACTAAACAAGCTGCGGAAGCATTTCTATTAAACTGACAAGAAATATAACAAGTCTACAGCATACTGCATTGTTCAACATAAAATAAAGCTTAACAGTTAATTTACATCTGTGCACACATTCTCTCTCTCACTCACACCTTGTCCCGAGGATCGAGGGGAATGGACTAAGAGACCTCTATCTAGACTAACAACGAACCTTCTATCGACTAAGCGTTAGGGTGAAACGATCCTTCTGATTCCTGATGCTGATGCTGACATGAAAATGTTTTGAGTAGAGGTAGGAGCCTACTCGCTCAGTGAATAACATTTCACTTAGCTATCATTAAACAACTCGTCAGGTTTATAAACTGAAATAAACAAATATACAGTTCAAGTAGGGCAGTTCTATTAGCATAGCAAATATACAGACAATAACCACACTTCTAAGCATTTACAGGTATTTCGGGTAAATAAACAGTTATATAAATTTACTGTGAACCTACTCGATTATTTATTCATTTTATTATTATGCCCTAAATATATGCAGTGTACTCTGCATATAAAGATCCGCAACAAGTCCATGCTACGGTCCCACCGTACAAGACTTAGCGACACATCCGGGAAATGCTAAGTCTGATGCCAGCCCTGCTCTGCTACAGGACCCCTGGCTCTCCGGCCAGAACATAGGCTCTACGGCCTCAATGCACAGCCACGTGTGCTCCCGACTCCTCCTTTAACCGGAGTACACCGGCGGAGAGTCACAGGGTTACCTTCGTGACACACGCACGAATGGTGTTAGATAACCGTGTTTTCTTTTTCTTTTCCCCAGTGCCATCGTGACACACGCACGATTGTTGTTAGACACTGCCTTTCTTTCTCTCCTCGTGCCACCAGAATTACTCAACCGGTTGATGTTGGACACGAGTTTCACCCCTAAGAAACAGACCTTCATTTAGGGGTTCTACGGTGTTAGGGCATCTAGGTCTATACCTGATTAACAAATAAACATTTAAACAGAAATATCATATAACAACTGTAAGACATAGAATTTCCTCTTTTTCATCATTTACATCACGCAATTCAAGTTCCACTGAACTTATCATACTGAAGTACATGCTACACTGTTCAGGAATCATATTAACTGATACTGAAGCAAAGAAGTATTTAAAATGAGTTAAATAATGATTTCTAAATGAACTATTACTCACCCACTTCGGTGTGTTCGTATACACCGAAAAACGTCCACAAACACGCCCAATTCTGACCTTTACAGCAGCGTGCATGCCGTGCACCTAGGCTGCACGCCGTGCACCTTCAGTGCACTTCTGATCTGCTTTTCTGCACCTTTGCACGCCGTGCAAACTGACTTGCACGCCGTGCAAACTGACCTGCACGCCGTGCAAACTGATTTGCACGCCGTTCCCCTGGACTAAAACTCGTTCCGCTATCTGCAACTTTGCACGCCGTGCAAACTGACTTTGCACGCCGTGCACCTACGCAGAAACGGATTTTTTCCCCTATATCAGCTATCTGTAATGTTGCACGCCGTGCAAAACGGATTTGCACGCCGTGCAACCTGCGCAGGGGCGGAAATTGCAGAAATAAAAGAGACGATTGGGGTCGATTCGGTGGACGATTCTTACCCGAATCACTCCTATAGCTTCGGATTGACCTAGCAAGCACTTGGCAAGAAGAAAGAACGGAGGGGGAAGCACCGTTCGCTCCCTAGACCATCTCCATGGTCGTCTTCTTCATGGCTGCAGGAGGAAGAAGAAGGTGAGGAAGAAGAAGATGATGCAGCCGGTTGGTTTGGCTGGAGAAGATGAAGAAATCGAAGAAGAACGGAGAAGGAAGGAGCTGGGTTGCCTAGCTTCTCCTCCAGCTTGCTCTTTCTCCCTTTCTCCTTCTCTGTTTCTCCCAAGCGGCAACCGAAGGAAATGAACTATCGTTCATTCCAAAGTCGGTTAAAAGAGTTAAAAAGGAAAACTGAAGGAAAAGATAAGGAAGGGCGCCCAGGGGGCCGGATGCAAATTGCCCAGAAACTTTCCGAAATTACACATAGGTCCCTGCACAATAAAAAGCTTATATCTTTTTACTCGTAGGTCGGTTTCACATGATTTCTTCGGCAACGGATTAAGCACAAACTTGCCCTCAATCTCAGGACAAGAGAACAAGCTAATGATACATTAACACTAGCTCAAAACTCAAAACACTATTAACAAAAGCAAGTACTCATCTCATCATAACTAGTTCAATTTTGCACTAACCAAGGTACTTACTGGTAAAACAATGTGGGTCATAACACACACCCTCCTGTCAGTGTACTAGTCGCCAACACACTCTCCTGCTACCAGTTGCAACTGTAGTTGTCTTTCCCTTGCTATGCCTCCCTTTTCGGGTAGCACTTGCTCGGGCTCTCTCGGTTACCAAAACCAGAAAGAACGACACCTTTGCAGAGAAACCGGCTTGCACTGGGTTGTACTTTGAGAAGCCCCCAATACCCCTATATATAGGAGGGTCATGGGACAGGGTTCTCTATCCCGGGAAATGCCGGACTAAAAGGAGTAGAAGGGTTCAAGATTTTCCACAAAACAATCAACTCGCAACCTAAACCGATCGTTTCACAACGGAAACGGTCGGTTGGGGATCTGAGTGGGTCGGTTGACACCTCAACCGATCGGTTGGGACCCATGAGCCGGTCTGTTCATTTCTGAACTGGTCGGTTCGTGGTCCTGACCAGTTCCCAATTGACTTTCCATCTTTTATTTCTAATTGGTATCGAATACCAATCCTATTTCCCAATCAAATTAGGCAAGTGAAAAGAAAGGAAAATTCTCACCAATCCTACTTTCCCAACTTGCCCGGTTGCAATAGTTGAACTGATCGTTTCAACACTTGAAGCAATCATTCACCCTATCCATGAGCCGACCGACTCACCAGTTGAGCGGATCGGTTCACCAAGCTCAGCCGATCGGTTCATCACATGAGCCGATCGGTTGGGAGTACAGATTGTGCAGAATCAGTCAATTGCGGTTTCAATCAATCCGATACTCTAATCAATCAGTCCAACACCTTGAACACTATGATATTGAGCTATCGATTAATTGAGTGTTTAATTGAACTACTAAACTCCTTTAGTAATCAATCTAAACATTGTTTGTGGCCAAAACTCCTCTTCCAGGTTAAATCCTATGTGTGTGACCCTGCAGGTCCATTTCACGTTGGTAGTGAAATTCCATAACACTTATGACTTCACAAGCAAAGAGCGGTGCCTAGTCACACATCAGTGCTACCCAAGTGAAATAGAAATTTGGAGAACAACTTTCAATCCTACAATCCGTGAATAGTGTTACAGTGAATGTATAATTCCTTTGTCACTGATATCCTGAATGAACTCGAGGCATGGAACAGTCATCCTGTCAACATTCATTCATTTCCTTGATCTCAGAGCAGACTGGGTGAGATGTGTGTGACCTCAACATCACATACTGATTCACATGTGCATGCGCATTCCTTTCTCAATCCTACTCATCAAGTGGCCAAGGATATCAAACTCCCTCAGGAGGGACAAATCCCATATCTATCACTCACCCCTCAAAAGCCCCATGTGTCAAAGCCACCCAATCATCACCTTTATAACAATCCATGTTTTAGGACTACGTTTGATGATGTCAAAGTGTACCCAATGACATGTCTTGAGTGTAGTGATTTCAGGTCTAAGAATCACACTCACCACCATCACTGTGAGAGATGACTGTGACGACCAAGTCAAGGTTCCATGTGTCACTCTCACGGTGGGTCTGTCCGGTACCTTGTTCTCTAACAGGTACCTATGTGCTTGGTTTGATATCACTATATCATGACTAATGAGATTCTGTCATCAACCAACACACAATCTAGTCTTCAGTGTTATTGATGTCTATGGTTATTTCCACAATAACAACCGACTAGGGACAAAACAAGAATGTATACTCTCAACATCCATATGATCTCATCGTTTAGGTCCTGAACCCAAAAGCATACGTCATTGAGTAAAACCATTCTTTAGACATCTATCATGTTACACCATCATCTCAGAAACAGTTTAAACATATAGATCGGAAATTGCCTTTATTATTATTCAAATCATTTACAAAGTATCCCATTACAATCATCATATGACTTGCTCTATGGGCATACATACCAACATGTGGCCTGTTTGTAGGTTGATATCAATGGATGTCGTAAACCTACAGTTCAGAAAACTGAACTGCAGGTTCTCATCCTGCTGATCAGCCACAGCAGGCCTGCAAACTGATAAGAAAAATAAATAAAACATAGGTGTCAGTTATTTATAGAACACCGTCATCAAAGGCTTACAACGTCAGTTATTGGATGAAAACCGCCGCCTAATGTGACAAACAACCCGATCGTGAAGGAAAGCACGGCCGTGGTGGGAAATGGCATCGGTTAATAGTATAACACCGATGCCTATAGTACTAAACACGGTCGTGCAGGGAAGCACGTCCGTGGCGTCTGGAAATATGGCGTCGATTATTTAGTTGAAAACTGACGCAGAAAGTGTCCTAGATGGCGCCCTTTTTATGGAGTGAACCATTTTAGCGTCGGTTATAAAACCGACGCCGAAGAGTTCGACCTTTAGCGGCACCCACATAGGCATCTCTTGATAACCATCACTAAAAGGGGTTAAACAACTGACGCCAAAGACATGTTCTGTAGTAGTGAATGTACATGTAAAGAAGTGAAAACACCTCCTTACTAAAAATTTGAACAATAGAACCTCCAGTCCAAACACACTTAGAAGGTATGATGGAGTAGGTGTAAAAGTTTCAAATCTTTATATAATGGTAACTAAAGACCAAAGTATAACAGTGGAATGTAAAACATGACTATATTCAATTATAAAAAAAGGGAACATCTTAAACTTACATCACAAGGATCCATGTAGAGGAAATCTAAACCACCTCAAGATTGTCTCCAAGATTTTACTTCCCAATCTAAGTCCAGGTCAACATGCCTTGTCATCCAAGTCATCCACCTAGGGTTGGAAGCATACCCCAACAAAAGAAAGACAATAGGAGACATCAGCAAGGGCTGGTATGTGCATACTAAAAAGCAAATTGAGCAATTTATAAAGAATAAGGGACATCAAAATAAAAGGTTTCCCATGCAAGAGATAAGGACTACCCAAACGGGCATCAAGAGAAAAGGATCATCATCATCATAAAAGAAGATAATTACCATAATCAAAACAATAAAGTAGTGCGACATAAGCACATATCAATATTTGGGCACATAAACCATCAATATTTTTGGGGCACACAACCCATCATAAACATCATCAACCTGCATGCATGTGATACAAGCATACCCCTAGAACAATATAAACACAATTGGCGGCCAACCCTCATAAACTTGAAACCTGATAGAGAAAGGAATATTTCCAATCTCCCAAATATATATAAAATGGGTCAAGACACACATCTTTCCCAGGGTACGAGGTTCCTTGCCATCCCAAAAAGAGCAGGAAATATCACATTTGCTATAAGTAAAACTAATGCAATTACACTACTCTAGTGCTATTGAATCACATAGCATGTTTAATGTAGAGGCAAGTAGACAAGTATGGTCAGAATTATACAATGTTTCCATCACACAATGGACAACACAGACATATAAGCATCCACTACAAAGTGGGAACATATCAATATAAGAGACCAACATTATCAAGAAAATATCCAAGTTTATAACAAGCAAGATAGTTCCCACGAACCATGATATCAAAAGATAAGACATATTATGTAGGCCAAATTCAAGCGAATGAAAAGATAGGTGAATTACTCATTATAGAGTAATAGGGGATACAACATACCTCAACATCAGAGTCCAAAGCCCAAAGTCACTTCTAGGTCCCAGCCTAGGCTTCCAAAAACCTATTATACATATATGTGGAGATAGGGTTAGGTTTCCATTAAATATTTAAAACCCTAAAAACCACCTTTTTATTATTATGTGAATTAGGTTATGAAACCATGCCACTTATTAGATTATGTTATTAGGATTCCAAAACATATTTTACTATATTTTTATGACTTATAAGTAATTAGTTGTGATTTTTACAAGTATCATCTATTAAATTTAAATCCTAAAAACCACATACTGTTAACATCAGATTCAAGTGACAAAACCAAAACCATTAGAAATCTTGCATTTATCTAAATCCAACGAGTATTTTTTCATATTTTTCTGATCACCCAAAGGCTATATTTATTATGTAGATTACGAATCTATGATTATTTTCCTCTTTTGGAGTCATTTATTATTTTATTTGATATTTGGGGGAAAACACACATCTTCTTTTTTTTTAAATTGAATTAAATGAATTATGTGAATAATGTGATACTTGACTCCCAAGGCAATTGGGACCCAAGGAACACGATTTTAAACTTAGATTTCACTTTTGGGATTTCTTTTTGTGAAATATGTCATATGGCCCATTAGTGGCCCATTATTTTAATTACTCATTCAATTAGGTTTATTAGGGTGATTTTACATGCATTTACTCACATGATCATTCTAAGCATATTTTAAATCTAACCTCAACCTTGTTTGGCTAAATCCAAAAGGTCAAACTTCCAGAGTAGGGTCTAAGATCCGATATGTTACAACACTCCACCCCTTAAAAGGATTTCATCCTCGAAATCTATAGATCAAAACATAAACAACTAACTACTCTCCACCTCTTAAAGGGTTCAACCTAACAAGTCAAACTAAACAACATTTTAGAGCTATCCACATCTCTTAGTTGTGAAAGTTTTAGAGATTCATATTACTCATGTATCCAACTAAAGTCACCATCTAGGGTTGAGCTTTAGGTCCTCGTGTATCTAACATATCAACCCTACATGAACATATCCAAAATTCATAGGGTAGGTCAACTACACCTTTATATCAATCCTAGTCACAAACTAGGGTTATATTCTACTCAAACTAGAGTTTCTCTTCATTGTCACTTGGTTTAGGAAAACTTCGTTAAAATCCAGGGAAGATTTTGTACATATAGTAATATAATTGAAAATAATGTTTGTTGATGAAAAACTTTGCGATGTAAAACCAACATGCCGACACAAAATCAATACGAGAGCCAAGTCACAATTTTTCCATATGAATACTTCCTCGAAACCTAATCTTATCCTCAAACAAAACCTTTTTGTATAATAAGATCATCACAGATCAAATCTAAGGTCAATATCTCACTTAGAGCTAACTAGCAAAGTTAAGGGTTCTATAGGGAGACAAAATTGAAATAGTCAGATTCCGACCACCATGAGCTCTGATACCATGTTGTAAAGAAGTGAAAACACCTCCTTACTAAACATTTGAACAATAGAACCTCCATTCCAAACACACTTAGAAGGTATGATGGAGTGGGTGTAAAATTTTCAAATCTTTATATAATGGTAACAAAAGACCAAAGTATAGTAGTGGAATGTAAAACATGACTATATTCAATTATAAAACAAAGGGAACATCTTAAACTTACATCACAAGGATCCATGTAGATGAAATCTAAACCACCTCAAGATTGTCTCCAAGCTTTAACTTCCCAATCTAAGTCCAGGTCAACATGCCTTGTCATCCAAGTCATCCACCTAGGGTTGGAAGCATACCCCAACAAAAGAAAGACAATAGGAGACATCAGCAAAGGCTGTTATGTGCATACTAAAAAGCAAATTGAGCAATTTATAAAGAATAAGGGACATCAAAATAAAAGGCTTCCCATGCAAGAGATAAGGACTACCCAAACGGGCATTAAGAGAAAAGGATCATCATCATAAAAAATATACTTGCCATAATCAAAATAATAAAGTAGTGCCACATAACCACATATCAAGATTTGGGCACATAACCCATCAATATTTTTGGGGCACACAACCCATCATAACCATCATCAACCTGCATGCATGTGAGATAAGCATAGACCTAGAACAATATAAACACAATTGGTGGCCAACCCTCAGAAAGTTGAAACCTGATAGAGAAAAGAATATTGCCAATCTCCCAAATATATATAAAATGGGTCAAGACACACATCTTGCCCAGGGTACGAGGTTCCTTGTTGTACCAAAAAGAGTAGTAAATATCACATCTGCTATAAACAAAACCAATGCAATTACACTACTCTAGTGCTACTGAATCACATAGCATGTTTAATGTAGAGGCAAGTAGACAAGTATGGTCAGAATTATACAATGTTTCCATCACACAATGGACAACACAAACATATAAACATCCACTACAAATTGGGAACATATCAATATAAGAGACCAACATGCACCAAGGCACAATATAAGGTATCAAGAAAATATCCAAGTTCATAACAAGCAAGATAGTTCCCACTAACCATGATATCAAAAGATATGACATATTGTGTAGGCCAAATTCAAGAGAATGAAAAGATAGGTGAATTGCTCATTATAGAGGAATAGGGGATACAACATACCTCAACATCAGAGTCCAAAGCCCAAAGCCACTTCTAGGTCCCAACCTAGGCTTCCAAAGAACCTATTATACATATATGTGGAATTAGGGTTAGGTTTCCATTAATTATTCAAAACCCTAAAAACCACCTTTTTATTATTATGTGAATTAGGTTATGAAAACCATGCCACTTATTAGATTATGTTATTCGGATTCCAAAACATATTTTATTATATTTTTTGACTTATAAGTAATTAGTTGTGATTTTTACAAGTATCATCTATTAAATCTAAACCCTAAAAAACCACAAATTATTAACATCAGATTCAAGCGATAAAACCAAAACCATTAGAAAGCTTGCATTTATTTGAATCCAACGAGTATTTTTTCATATTTTTCTGATCACCCAAAGGCTATATTTATTATGTAGATTACAAATCTATGATTATTTTCCTCTTTTGGAGTCAATTATTATTTTATTTGATATTTTGGGGAAAACACACATCTTTTTTTCGAATTTGAATTAAATGAATTATGTGAATAACGTGATACTTGACTCCCAAGGCAATTGGGACCCAAGGAACACGATTTTTAACTTAGATTTCACTTTTGGGATTTCTTTTTGTGAAATATGTCATATGGCCCATTAGTGGCCCATTATCTTAATTGCTCATTCAATTAGGTTTATTAGGGTGATTTTACATGCATTTACTCACATGATCATTCTAAGCATCTTTTAAGTCTAACCTCAACCTTGTTTGCCTAAATCCTAAA
This sequence comes from Alisma plantago-aquatica, assembly GCA_963693085.1. Classification (NCBI taxonomy): domain Eukaryota; kingdom Viridiplantae; phylum Streptophyta; class Magnoliopsida; order Alismatales; family Alismataceae; genus Alisma; species Alisma plantago-aquatica. Next base: position 228,420,293 of record OY856410.1, read on the forward strand.
GGTCAAACTTCCAGGGTAGGATCTAAGATCCAGTATGTTACAGTACACATGATCACCGATTCATCTAGAACTAAAATCAATACAGGGAACATTATAAAAATTTAAATCCAAGTCAAGCATAGCTTTCTAGTGCATGGATCATCATTTAAAAGCAAGAACGTGAGCTAGCAAGCTTATGGTAAGAAATAAATGTGGAGCAAGTTATAAAACGTGCCTCTAATTAGAATATAAACTCCCAAACAGAAGAAAACATGAGCAGGTAGGGTAGAAAATCCAAGCATAAGATGTGAACTCGACCATCTAGCACCTTTCTTCATCAAATGAGCAAACCCTAAGCATAAGGGACAAGAAAGGTAGAGTTTTAGAGCTTTAGAGAAATTTCTACCATGGAAAAGCAAAGTTCTGACCTAGAGAAAGGTAGGAGTAAGGATAACAAATAAATAAATGGAGGAAAGAAGGGGATTCTTACTCTTTAGGTCAAGATCACTAGAAGGAAGCTTTTTAAACCCTAAAAGGAAGTCAATTGCAACCCTAGATTCTTTTTCCAAGAAGATCCCCTATTTCTTCTTCCTTGGACAAGAAATTTCCAGCATCACAGAGGGAGAACGAGATTTTTAGGAGGGAAGTGGTGGAGAGAAAATGGCTCATTTGGGTTCTTAGGGATAAGTATATGAAACTTTTAGATAAAAAAAAAAGAAAAAGTTGAAGTTCTAGTATCTTTCCAAGTGTCCATGGCCTTAAACTATTAAGAATATACAAGCACAAACAGAAGCAGCTCCCCCACCATCCATACATACCTGCTTAGCTCTCATTTGTCGAATTTCCAAGCCAATCAAATATTTCATTAGTTGATAGCTACTAAAGGTAGCTCACCCATGAAGGGGTAAACCCTAAAATACCCTTGAGGAAAACACCTTCAAACCAAGGTTTAAATAGGAATCCCATGGATCAACAAGCTCAAGAATAATGAGAGAATATACAAGGAACATAATTCAAGTGATAAATTGCAAAGAAAACCTTTCAATTAGGTAAATTGTAGAAAAGTCCAAAATGTGCATAAAATTGTGTAACTTGGGACCAAATTTGAAACTTAAGCTTGTATTATGATTTCAAAGCATATAACAGGGTTATATTAGGATTATAAGAATTAAATTATGATAATTAAGCTTGTTAAACACTTTAAGCAAGGTTAGGGGTCTCACATTTACCATATTGTGTTGAAATCAATTTATAAAGGGTTTTGATAATACTTACCATATCATCATAGGATTTCAAAATATATATTCAACATGTCCTTGAGAAATAATTGGCAAATTAACACCAAATAGTAATATCCATTAAAGATAGTGGTTCAAAGTGAACCATAAATGACACTAAAAACCAGATCATAGACAATTTTTTAATATAAAGAAATGTTGAAGGGAAAAGAAATTCTATGATATGTTCCTAATTGACAAAAAGCACAAGGTAGGCTTTTTGAGTTAGATAAAGATGGATCTAGATGTTTGGGTTTGTCTAGTAATGGGTGAATGTAGCGTTGGTGAAGCTGAATGGGAGAGAAAGAAACAAGGGCAGATTGGGATGAGCCATCACCAAAATAGTTTAAATCACCAGTTCTTCAACCCAAACCAAGTGTATTCATGTTCTAAGAATACTGTAACTAAATTTGTGACTATTTAAGGTTATATTCCAAGTAATGGAATCAACAAGTTTTGCAACACACAATAAGTTGAATGGAAAGTTAGAAACAAAATGCACAATTTGGAGTTCAAGTTTTGGAGATAGATTCACATTGTGACACTATTGGGCAACTTTAATTGAGGCATCTTGTAGGGTGATAGAGGAATGCAAATAATAAAATGAAAGTTTGAAAGTGGGTGTCTCATACTAGTAATGTGTCATGTGGCCCCAAATCGACTATCCATAGAAAGGCCTTGATAATCCAAAACTTCTCATAACACAAAATGATGTTGAAATGCTTCCAAAATTTTGATTTTTGTAACAATCATTTTCCTAAACCCATGGTTCAAAATTCTCAATGTTTCAAACTTTTGATACAAATTTTTCCAAACCACTAAACCTATATAAGGTCTTTATTATGGTAAATTGGATTTTTTAAATAACATGACATCGAATTTTGACTTGTTGATAACAATAATTTTTCTAAATAAAGCCAAACTAGGGTTGAGATGCTAATCATTTAAAACATTTGTTGCTACCTATTTTAAAACCCAAAGTCCATACAATTGGATCCCCTCATACTACCTTGGTGGAGACCAGATGTATTGAAGAGGTCGTAGCATTTTGCACAGTCCCCATATCTACTATATTGTTGAGAAGTTTGCAGAGTTGTTCAATACTCTACAGAGGAGATAATGATAGAGGATGTGAAAGCATTTTAGGTGACATGAAAAGTATCTCATCCTCACCCACGTCCATAGTGATGATTTTGCTTTTGGTATAACTTCTCCTCAATATGTCCTAACTTATTATAGAAGGTGCACTTGGGTATGAGAGCATATCATGTCCCCAATCTATGGCTACTAAAGTCATGGCTATATGTGTATCAAGTGAGATGGTTGGACTTTGTTGTGGTTTAAATTTGATTGTTGTAGATGATAATAGGCATTCTCTAAGGTAGGAAACTGATCTTCTGCTTCATCCTAGTTTTGGTTGCATTTCAACTTATTTTTGCATCCAATTCTTTCATTTACCATAGAACTATCTTGCATTTATGCTTTCTTAATTATATGATAATTTGTATGATTTTGATCCAATTCTTTGGTTTCCATGATAGGCTTGAACCTCATATCATGTACACCAATGTAGGAGATCATGGTCTCGCCAACCGACTAGCAGTACCAAGCAACTTTAAATAAAATGAACACAGTTTTCAATTATTTGAATCTTCATTGGGCCACTTTTCATTAGTAATAAGCTTCATTGGTACAAACCATTGACCATACACCAATACCCCCTGGCCTGGGGTGGGTTTGCATCTTCTATAAATCCTATCGATTCGATGAGAAGTTGGTCTAATGACCAACTTGGGTTCAAGTATCAATGTCAAACCCTCCGATGAAGAGTCACACGGGATGACCAACAATCCTTTAGTTTTTCCATCAACTGACCCCAAATGGAAATCCTACCCAACAAAAGGCTTATTCTCGTCCTCCGATGACTGTCTAAACCCTACTAACTTATGATTGGGAAAACACCACTCACTGATGCCCATCCTTGACTACCGATGAGAATCCAAATGGTCTCAACCAAAGAGAGTTCCATTTCTATGACGGAATTCTAGTTTCACACCACTGATGGTCGTTCTATACACCTTTGTGAATGATAATACTAAGGGTAATGAGGCCATTCATCTACCTTCTACTAGTTCCCCTTCACATCCATGACAATTGAGACTTCAAGACACCTGGGGAGGGTTCCAAACCCTACCCTCCTCCAAAAATACAAAGCTAAAACCACCAAGAAAAGGAATCTTCCCTCGATGTTGCCACACTGCCAAAATTACTCATGAGCATTCCACCTCCAGTTCCATTGGCCCCTCCATTATTTGCCTTCATTGGTCAATAGACTGACAAGATCCCAACCTTCATGAAGGCTTCAAGACTCTGACTTTGAATGAAGTTAGAACCAAGGTGTTTACTGATCCATCATCCATCATCTACCTACTTCATCTCCATGATAGTAGATACAACCCACATGAAAGGGAGATTCAATAGCTTACAGTCCATCTCTGGAAAATTTCAAGGAGGAGTTCTTAGTAATTGTTTGATGCCTTCATTCCAGAGTCGAGAAGAACCTCTCTTACACACCAAAAATGCCATTTATTCTTCTTTGTGACAATGACCTCTTCTCTTATTTTCCTTGTTGTATTTGTATTTGCAACCATGAGCAAGTAGTCCTCTTGCTACGGTATAGGGAGTAGTCCCGCTACCCGATTTTATTATCTTTACTACATCTATTATTGTATGAATCTTGGTATGTTTGGAATCAATCATTTTCATTCTTGTATTCTTTCCTGATCATCAATCTTACATGTTTATCAGATCTTGGGTGTAGAGAACTTTGAACCTAGGATCTAGGATATCGATCGATTCCTTTGAACCCATAATGAGAATTTTGAATAGGTGTTTTCTAAGGCAATATATCTAAACTCTAGGTAATGTGATGGTGAGCTTAGAGTGTTATATGTCTGGGTTTTAATCCTAATTCTAAAGGGGAATTTTTATGGCCTCAACATATTTATATCCATGCTTAATATGATGCAACGAGAGAGTGAATGATAGGTAGTAGTGGGAAACCCATTCCACCCTATTGTTTCCATCCATTGATATATCAACCCTTAATCTATTTTCTTCTTCTATTGTAATCTTATAATAATCAACAATCAGCCAAATTTTATGATAAGTGCTCATTCTTGTTGGTTATTTTGACCAGACTAATTTTTACAATTATTGTACTTCGGGTTCAATCTTGAAGTATACTATGATAAGATATGTCCACTTGCAGGTGGTGATTGTTGTATGTAGTCTAGATAAAAATCTAAGGACTTATCCATAGGTGAATTTTCCTGTTCGATAGCACTCACAACAAATTTGATGTCATTTCCATGGACAATAAAAATTTATGACCGACTTAACCTACTTAGATTAGAATTGATTTTTCTTTTACAAATTGGCAGTATTGCATATCTTTTTTAATTCAAATCCACATCAACCATTTTAATTGTGGAAATCTTCCTCCTTTAGGAATCAACTCTAGTGCATGAGACACTCATCCCGCCAATCACTGAGTAGTCTTCAACCTTGAGATTGAGAGAAACTAAGGTTCTTTCATGAACACAAAGAAAATATGGATGAAGAGGAGATCAACCACAAAGTTGAAGTAGAACTAGCAACACAAAAAGATAGGCTTGTGGTGGAAGACAGATCTGCTTTGTAAGTAGAACTATGAGCAGATTAAGAGGCTACATGACAAAGAGAGAACAAGAGTTCTCTACCCAAAGGTTGTAGATATTCATAGCTCCATCATCTAACCAGTTTAAAACTTCAAAATTGAGACACAATGCATGATGATTATGCAAAACAATAGTTTTGCAGGACAAGCTGGTGAGAACGCACATTACCACTTTTAGATGCTCATAAACCTTTAAGGATTTAGCAAGCAAGCTGGTGTATCCAATGAGACTATGAAGCTAAGATTGTTCTACTATTCCATCACCAACAAAGCTAGGGTATGATACAATTCCGTATATGATTACAACATCAAAATTTGGGAAGATCTTCAGAATAAGCTCCTAGAGAAGTTCTTTCCATCCTATCTCACCTACCAACTTAGAGGGAAAATAACTCAGTTTGAACAACTTCCAAGAGAAATTCTCTTTGAAGCCTGGGAATGATTCAATGAGCTATTGCACAAATGCCCTCATCACGACATCCCATCTTTACATGTTATCGATAACTTCTACTGGGGAGTGGATGATGACACTAAATAGTTCTATATGCCTCTTACAATGGATAGTTCATGCACAAAAGTTTTGATGAAGAAAAGGTGGTTAACAAAGGATCAGAGAACCAAGCAAATTGGGGCTCATCGTAAAAGAGAGGAGTCCTCGAGGTCGTTATGGTTGAGGACAAATCTGATATGAAGTTACTAAAAATTCAAAGGCCCTTGTGTTGGGTTTTAGGGGAGACATAGAGGGCAGCGGAAACAAAAATTTTCTCCCCCAAACCCATACCGAGGAAACGCGTCAACGTCTATATAATAGGAAGGATGGTTTGTGGAATCATACCTTGTCCCAAGGCTTGCTTGGCGACAAAACCTCGCGCTATGCGCGGTCTTCAACTCTGGTCTTGGACGGCGTCTGTGCAACTCCTGGTCGCACCGGGACTGACGACTCCTCCTCCTACCGGACTGTCGGATGACAGTTGTCCTCCTGAGCGGCAGTGACCTCTCGCCTCTGTAGTAGTCCACACGGACCATCTGGAATTCCACACTCCTTGTCTCACAAGGAAGTGGAAGGAGTCACACCCTCCTGTTGACGTACTAGTCGCCAACACACTCTCCTGCCTCTAGTTGCAACTGTAGTTGTCCTTCCCTTGTTGCACCTCCCTTTTGTGGGAAGCACTTGCTCGGGCTCTCTCTTGGTTACCAAAACCAGAGAGAAGGACAACTTTGTAGAGCAACTGGTTGCACTGAGTTGTTGTCTGTGAAGCCCCCACTACCCCTATATATAGGAGGGTCATGGGACAGGGTTCTCTATCCCGGGCAATACGGGACTAATTGCAGGAGTAGAAGGGTTCGAGATTTTCCACAAAAAGCAACCGGTTCGCAACCTGAAATGATCGGTTCATAGCTGAACTGATCGGTTCGGCCGTTGAGCCGATCGGTTGGACCAGAGCTGACCGTTTGGGGCACTCCAACTGATCGGTTGGTGCCCTAAACCTATCGGTTCATGGTCCTAATCTGTCTCAAAAAGACTTTCCTGGTTTCTTTCCCAATTGATATCGAATACCAATAATATTCCCAGTCGAATTGGGCAATTTGAAACCAAAGGAAAATTCTTACCGACATGACTTTCCCAACTGGTCGGTTGCACCAGTTGAGCCGATCGGTTCAACCCTTGAACCGGTCATTTCAACCTGGTCATGAGCCAATCGGTTGGACACTCCAGCCGACCGGTTCAGCAACCTCAGCCGACCGGTTCAACACTTGAGCCGATCGGTTGGGAGTGCAGGTTGTGCAGAATCAGTCAATTGCGATCTCAATCAATCTGATACTCCAATCAATGCGTCCAACACTTTGAACCATATGATATTGAGCCATCGACTGATTGAGTGTTTAATTGAACTACTAAACTCCTTTAGTAATCAATCTAAACATTACTTTGTGGACAAAACTCCTCTTCCAGGTTAAATCCTATGTGTGTGACCCTGCAGGTCCATTTCACGTTGGCAGTGAAAGTCCATAACACTTATGACTTCACAAGCAAAGAGCGGTGCCTAGTCACACATCATTGCTACCCAAGTGAAAGTAGAAAGTTGGAGAACAACTTTCATCCTACAATCCTTGAATGGTATTACAGTGAATGTATAATTCCTTTGTCACTGATATCCCGAATGAACTCAAGGCATGGAACGGTCATCCTGTCAACGTTCATTCACTTTCTTGATCTTAGAGTAGACTGGAAGAGATATGTATGACATCAGTATCACATACTGATTCACACATGGGTGCACGCCTTTCTCAATCCTACTCATCAAGTGGCCATGGATATCAAACTCCCTCAGGAGGGACAAATCCCATATCTATCACTCACCCCTCAAAAGCCCCATGTGTCAAAGCCACCCAATCATCACCTTTATAACAACCCATGTTTCAGGACTGCGTTTGATGATGTCAAAGTGTGCCCAATGACATGTGTTGAGTGTAGTGATTTCAGGTCAAAGAATCACACTCACCACCATCACTGTGAGTACTAACTGTGACTACCATGTCATGGTTCCATGTGTCAAACTCACGGTGGGTCTGTCCGGTACACTTGTTCTCTAACAAGTACCTATGTGTTTGGTTTGATATCACTATATCATGACTAATGAGATTCTGTCATCAACCAACACCACAATCTAGTCTTTTGTGTCATTGCTGTCTATCTACCTTCCACAATGACATCTGACTAGGGACATAACAAGAATGTACAAACTATTAGCATCCGTATGATCTCATCGTTCAGGTCCTCAACCTGAAGGCATACATCATTGAGTACTGTCATTCTCTAGACATTCAATCTGTTCTATCACTATCTCATATGATTGAACCAGAAAGAATTGGAAGCTTGCCTTTGATGTTTATCAAATCAATCTCAATGTATCCCACCAATCATCCCATGATTGGCTCTCAGGGCATACATACCAACAGACACCCACTTGCACTGCGAGCCAATCACCCTTGAATCATATTCATAGTGATCCTCAAACATGTCCCACATGTTACTGTGCTCTTAGTGCAAACATAGTGAGTAATGGCAACACCTTGCCAAAGTCAGTATAAATTGCATGTCTCACATCTCTTCATTGTACGTCACACGTATGAGATGGAGTTTCCGTAATATGCGATCTAGTATTCCTTTTCTAACCTTTAGCCACATTGCATGATCAAGGATTCCAGACTTGTCATCAATGAGTGGAATATCTATAAGTTCATTTCATGAGCTTCCAGATCCATATAGTATCCATTGCTATTCTCTAACACACGGATACTCGACATTTCCTTTTAAGTGGCTTTATTGGAACAATTCCAATTATCAACGAACTTTCACTTTTATACATCCTATGCATATTTTGCGATTAATTTTCTGTCCTTTCGGAAGTTCGCATCAATGTAATTCTTTACATCGAACTCTTTCTTATCTCCATAGAACTAATACTTCATAAGTACTTGTCAAGTTCTCATGGTATTCCAGTAACCCTTACTGGAGGTAGACAAACATCCACTCGTCATGTCCCACATATGAGTTATCAGGATGAGCACATCTTATTGTTATGTCATACATACAAAATGATGAATGCATTTTATTCTTGCCATGTCGATACATGCAAGATAATGGGATGATTACATACATGATAGATCCATATCTATTCTTAGTGTTCCCATTCTTCATAAGAATTGGACACTTGGCCTTGGGATACTAACTCCATGTAGCATGGACAAGTTTTTCTCCCACTGAATCTGTGCATACTGAACACTTCAGTACATATTTCCAATGTATGCTCTCTCCTTTCCAGGTCAAGAGATTTTCGAGAACTATCTCTATAGATCTCTATTCCTATCACATAGGAAACATCTCTATCTTCCTTAAAGATAATTTCCACTTTTGGATTTCCATTTTAGAACATTTCCATTTCACAACAACATGTGAAATGTGAACACGCTCCCACTAAATCACAGATCCCTTCTTTATCTTTGACATATCAGTCAAACTCTTTGACTATATTATCAAAGTAAAGATTCAATTATTGAGTTGCTTGTATTGAATCAATCACATTGATTAGTCCATTGTAACTTATAGACTTCATTTGCATTAGTGGATTCATAAACCTTACAGGTTGTGTCACGTACACACCCTTGTTTTATTCCTCACAGGAATGCAGTTTTAGTATCCATATGCCAAATGTCTTAGTCATTAAGTTGCAATCAACAAGAACCATCCTTCTCAAAATGTTATCCATGTATCTTAACACTTAAGATTCATTTGCACTTATGGATTTCATCCAATGGGTGCTACCATCAAGGTCATACCTTATGGTTCACATGGATGTCATTTAGGATGTAATGGTCATAAACCATAACTCAAAATTCAGTTCCTCATATTCATCTAGATAGTTGACTCATCACATGAACAACTCATCACATAGATAATTGAGGTGTATCTGTCAAGGATATAAGAACTCACAACCCTTGTGATTCTTAATTCCTTTTATTAGTGTGGGGTATTCTTTTATTAAGAAGAATTCAGTTATTTGATAATCATTCTCTAACTCCTTAGAGTATGATTCCTTCTAGATTTAGATGTCACCATGCCTTAATCATGAGTTCATTATGATACACTATCATAATCACTCATAAGGATCTCAAACATTTGGTCCAAGTATTTCATTCATTGATCTCATCAAGAATTAACACTTTACCAAATTTATACTTCATTCATGATAATCTTGAACACTTCAAGACATTCATATTGGTATTTCTTTAAACACCATTAGAAGTATTAGCATGTGTTCCAATAGGTATGTAAATACATCACATGTATTATACCTAATAGGATAATCATTCTCCCACTACCTTTAGTGAAGATTGATTAATCATGTCTAAGAGATTCATGTCTCTTAATGGTTATCTAACCAAAAGAGTCTAGATGTATCCATCATATGGAAACTAGAAATGAATTTCTCATGACTGATGCTAATTTGATTGTTTGAGTTATCTATAACTTTTAGGTATCATCTTATCTTATGCATATCAAATACCACAAGATAAATAAGGCATTGCCACAAAGATCATATCTTTAAGATTGAAAACTCAACTTTATTAATTGCCATCATTGTCATACAATATGCAAAAAATAAAGTGTTTCTATCTATTGGCAAATATGAAATAGCAGTTCATAACTGTATTACATGCCTTATAATAAACTAAAGTACTCCTATCTATGAAGGAAACACTTGCCCCAATTATGAGTGTTTTACACTTTACATCTTGGTATCATATACCTCAAAAAGTATTACAAGTTTACTTTCATGACACCTTTAAGTAGAGGCTTCAGTCGCCTCCTTCTTCTTTTGTTCTTCCAGATAGAGAGGACAATTCCTTTTCCAATGTCCTGGCTTTTGACAGTGGTGGCAATTTCCTTTCTTGGTCACGCCTCCCTTGGCCTTGAGAGATGAAGTCGTCTTGGGCTCCTGGCTAGCATCAGAAATTTTTCTTAGCTTTGCCCTTACCCTTGCGCTTGGACTTGCCTTTCTTGCCCGTGATCACCATCACAGACTTGGGCTTGTCCTTCTTCATCTATATCTCGGTTGTCCTCAACATGCCCAACAACTCTGACAGTGGCCTATCAAAGTTGTTCATGTTGTAATTCATCACAAACTGACTGTAAGATTCTGGCAACGATTGCAGTATCACGTCAGTAGCCAACTCTTGGCTCAGTGGAAATCCCAATCTTTGCAGGTTCTCCACATACCCAATCATCTTGAGTGTGTGAGGACCAACTGGATCTCCTTCTTTCATGACGCACTTAAATAGCGCCCTAGAAACATTGTATCTCTCTTGTCATGCCTGATCTTCATACATGTTCCTGAGATGCTGAATCATCTCTATGACACCCATGTTCTCATGTTGTTTCTGCAACTCATGGTTCATTGAACATAGCATCAAGCACTTAGCATCAATGGCATCATCAGCATGCTTCTTGTAAGCATCCCTTTCTGCCTTTGGTGCATTAGGAGCGGGTTCCTCTGGAATTGGAGTATCCATGACATAGAGCTATCTCTCTTGAGTGAGAACAATTCTCAATGTCCGATACCAGTCGTGGAAGTTTGTCCCATTTAGCTTGTCCTTGTCAAGGACCGATCGCAAAGAAAAGTTATTGTTGTTTGTTGCCATTTGTACTACAAAAAGGAAAATATGCAATTTTAGTCCAAAACTCTTTTTGACTTGTTTGATTGATTTGAAAAGTTGACGATAAAATTAGGCCTTTAATTAATTATTGCTCCCACTATTTTACTTTAAATTGATATCCCTAACCACCAATTCGGAAGATTGCAGCGTACAACCTTCTAGTGGGCAAGATCCTGAAATCCTCTAAGTCATGAGTAAGCTTTGGCTGATCGCCCACAACTTAGATCTCTCAGGTAGGCAACTCTTGCCAATTGCATCATATGCAACTCTTGTTGAATGAACATGCACAACACCTTGCCATGAACATTCCTTGCCTCTGGGCTTAGACGCTCTAAGAATCACCAGTTAAGTCTAACCCAAAATACAACACAGTAAACATGCACCCTGCTTTGGCAGAACCTACATGTCTACCCTTCACACTTCCATAAGATAGACGGCGCACCACGCTTTGGCATAACCTACGCTTGGTTGATCGAGCTATTCATGTGTGCCGCTAATGGAAGGCATATAAGACTTAATATTTTAATGAGGGATTTTGTTTTTATATACATATACATATCCAATCACCACAATACATAGTACATATCATATACATGCTATATCCCATAGAAAACATGCACAAACGATAAACAACGATGATTATGGCCATCCTAATGTGATTCCTCGAGCCAAGAGGAATCACGGTCATCTAGGTCAACATCACATGCAACCTGTACAACATGAACATCTGTGCCTTGCCATCCGAGTTGATCAACTCATCACATGAATGATCTGTACTCTCCAGCCGGTCGTCTGGGTGCCACCAGCCGATCAGTTGGCTCCTCCAATCGATTGGTTCGCCTGGACGTCATGCATCTCGTCATGTTCGCCACCCGGTCGTCTCGCTCCTCGATCGGTCATCAACCGATCGGTTCACTCCTTGAACTGACCGTCTGGAACATCAACCGATCGGTTCACGCCTTGAACCGATCGTTTCAGCTATTGTCAGATGTCCGCCGGTCTTCGACATAACAGGAAATAAAATCTATCCTAATTTTACATTGCTTAAAAGGGAAACCCCGAGTTACATTGGGGGGGAGCAAAGGTAGGAAATAATCTCGAATTATTTCGAGTTACATTAGGAATAAGAGAGAAGATCGGTGCGCAGACCGAGATGCAAGCAACCACAAACAACCACACACAGATAGGGGTTTATAGGCCATAATCATGCTACACACATCCACCACAAAACTCGTTTAAGGGCGACGCGTATCGAGTGCATTAATAATACATATCATATATGTAATTTGGGATTTGTGGATTTAGGATTGGACATGCATAAAGCCAATATTATTTGCATCGCATGCAATAAATAAAGGCGACAAACCAAAATCGATCATATCGATATTCCTAAAATATAGAGCAGTTGACGTGGCTCTGATACCACTATTGTGTTTTAGGGGAGACAGAGAGGGCAGCGGAAACAAAAATTTTCTCCCCCAAACCCATACCGAGGAAACGCGTCAACGTCTATATAATAGGAAAGGATGGTTTGTGGAATCATACCTTATCTCAAGGTTTGCTTGGCGACAAAACCTTGCTCTATGCACGATCTTCAACTCTGGTCTTGGACGGCATCTGTACAGCTCCTAGTCGCACCGGGACTGACGACTCCTCCTCCTACCAGACTGTCGGATGACAGTTGTCCTCCTGAGCGGCAGTGACCTCCCGCCTCTATAGTAGTCCACACGGACCACCTGGAACTCCACACTCCTTGTCCCACAAGGAAGTGGAAGGATTCTCACCCTCCTATTGATGTACTAGTCGCCAACACACTCTCCTGCCTTCAGTTGCAACTGCAGTTGTACTTCCCTTGCTGCACCTCCCTTTTGCGGGAAACACTTGCTCGGGCTCTCTCTTGGTTACCAAAACTAGAGAGAACGACAACTTTGCAGAGCAACTGGTTGCACTGAGTTGTTGTCTGAGAAGCCCCCACTACCCCTATATATAGGAGGGTCATGGGACAGGGTTCTCTATCCCGGGCAATATGGGACTAAGCGCAGGAGTAGAAGGGTTCAAGATTTTCCACAAAAAGCAACCGGTTCTCAACCTAAAATGATCAGTTCATAGCTGAACCGATCGGTTCGGCCGTTGAGCCGATCGGTTGGACCTGAGCCGACCGTTTGGGGCACTCCAACCGATCGGTTGGTGCCCTGAACTGATCGGTTCATGGTCCTAATCTGGCTCAAAAAGACTTTCCTGGTTACTTTCCCAATTGGTGTCGAATACCAATAATATTCCCAATCAAATTGGGCAATTTGAAACCAAAGGAAAATTCTTGTCGACATGACTTTCTCAACTGGTCGGTTGCACCAGTTGAGCCGATCGGTTCAACCCTTGAACCGGTCGTTTCAACCTGGTCATGAGCCGATCGGTTGGACACTCCAGCCGACCGGTTCAGCAACCTCATCCGACCGGTTCAACACTTGAGCCAATCGGTTGGGATTGCAGGTTGTGCAGAATCAGTCAACTGCGATCTCAATCAATCTGATACTCCAATCAATGCGTCCAACACTTTGAACCATATGATATTGAGCCATCGACTGATTGAGTGTTTAATTAAACTACTAAACTACTTTAGTAATCAATCTAAACATTGATTTGTGGACAAAACTCCTCTTCCAGGTTAAATCCTATGTGTGTGACCCTGGAGGTCCATTTCACGTTGGCAGTGAAAGTCCATAACACTTATGACTTCACAAGCAAAGAGCGGTGCCTAGTCACACATCATTGCTACCCAAGTGAAAGTAGAAAGTTGGAGAACAACTTTCATCCTACAATCCGTGAATGGTGTTACAGTGAATGTATAATTCCTTTGTCACTGATATCCCGAATGAACTCAAGGCATGTAACAGTCATCCTGTCAATGTTCATTCACTTTCTTGATCTCAGAGTAGACTGGAAGAGATATGTATGCCATTAGTATCACATATTGATTCACACATGCGTGCACGCCTTTCTCAATCCTACTCATCAAGTGGCCATGGATATCAAACTCCCTCAGGAGGGACAAATCCCATATCTATCACTCACCCCTCAAAAGCCCCATGTGTCAAAGCCACCCAATCATCACCTTTATAACAACCCATGTTTCAGGACTACGTTTGATGATGTCAAAGTGTGCCCAACGACATGTGTTGATTGTAGTGATTTCAGGTCAAAGAATCACACTCACCACCATCACTATGAGTACTGACTGTGACTACCATGTCATGGTTCCATGTGTCAAACTCACGGTGGGTCTGTCTGATACACTTGTTCTCTAACAAGTACCTATGTGTTTGGTTTGATATCACTATATCATGACTAATGAGATTATGTCATCAACCAACACCACAATCTAGTCTTGTGTGTCATTGTTGTCTATCTACCTTCCAGAATGACATCCGACTAGGGACATAACAAGAATGTACAAACTCTTAGTGTAACTCCCGAGCACACAGCCCAAGGCTCTAGTAGAGTTTCAGGAATGACGACTGTGCCCACAGACCACCACTAGCCTTAACTGCGCACTTTATCCACACCGACGCGCAAGCCAGGATCAACTTCCCGACTGGTCACCCATCCCAGTACTACTCCAAGCTGAGCACGCTTAACTATGGAGTTCTTAGTGATGGGCTCCCGGAAAAGGAGATGCACCTTGGTGATATGGGTAGTTCAATCATTCCTTTTAAGATCATGTTATCTGAGGCCTCAAATCCTGGGATGTTACAATCTCCCCCACTTAGACTCTTGACGTCCTCGTCAAGGCTCAACTATATGACCTCATAATCTGACCCCATTTCAGTGCAGACCCACAATGGCCCATGGACACCTAGCTCCCATCCACGGCTACCAACGCAAGGGCGGCTCCATCTCGTCTCTACGGATAGCCCTTTCCAACTTGCCTGGACCGCACGGCTCAAGACTGGCATGCCACATGCCCATGTGGGCCCCACCTACTGGCGGGGTTATGGCTATGATACCATTTGTAACGCCTGGGCACACAAACCAAGGCTCTAGTAGATTTTCAGGAATGATGACTGCCCCCACAGACCACCACTAGCCTTAACTGCACACTTTGTCCACACCGACGTGCAAGCCAGGATCAACTTCCCGACTGGTCACCCATACCAGTACTACTCCAAGCTGAGCACGCTTAACTATGGAGTTCTTAGTGATGGGATCCCGGAAAAGGAGATGCACCTTGGTGATATGGGTAGTTCAATCATTCCTTTTAAGATCATGTTATCTGAGGCCTCAAATCCTGGGATGTTACACTTAGCATCCGTATGATCTCATCGTTCAGGTCCTCAACCTGAAGGCATACGTCATTGAGTACTGTCATTCTCTAGACATTCAATCTGTTCTATCACTATCTCATATGATTGAACCAGAAATAATTGGAAGATTTCCTTTGATGTTTATCAAATCAATCTCAATGTATCCCACCAATCATCCCATGATTGGTTCTCAGGGCATACATACCAACACCTTGCTCTCAAACAAGACAAACTCAAGTCAACTCTATAGAGGTACAGACTGAGAGGTCAATCCTCTTTTCCTACTTTGATAGCCCAAGAGGTCTGCTAGGTCAGTAGTGTCGAGGGTCACACAAGTCTAGAGTGCAACAACCTCTATCAAGCCATAATGAATATACACCAACCTCAGTTCAATAGCATCCTAGTCATTGAAGAAGTTAACATTGTAACCCTATTCCATGAATGAGGTACTATAGCCCCAATAGGCCAAGAAATCATACATGATTCCAATATGGAAATCTTGATGGATCATAAAATGCCCACCACCTCAAATACGACCACAATCAGAATCAAGTTTGGGGTCCTCCTGGTTTCTAAGAGAATAAAAAATCTAAAAAAACTAGAATCCTGGACAACACCACAACAACTTCAACCAAGGCAACAACTACAACTCTATAAAACAAGCCTACAATCAACAAGGAAATTTTCTCCTAGGGCAGGCAACCAATAAAAAATGGCTGCCTCGAACAAATAAGATGCTTAGACACCATTGAGAACATACTAGCAAGTCAACTTGCATACAATAATTCCATGGAGGTCAACTTGTGAAGATTTTTGTGGTCATTTGTCCTTCGTCATGTTCATTTGTTACCCAACCTGAGAACAATCTTAGACAAATTTGACTTATTGATATTCAATTTGAAAAAAAATGGTTTTTATGCATGTTTAAATATATAAAGAGGGATTCAAACACTCACACAAGGTGGTAAAATCCCCAAAAATATTGTTAAAGCTCTAAAATTCCAAAAATCCTATCCAAATCTAAGTATCTAATTCCTTTCTTCCTCTTTTCTAGCCAAACCTCAACACAAACAAATTAATAGAAAAAAGAGAAAAATTATTTTGGAAGTTATAGAAATGAAACAGTTCAACAAGTAAATGGAAAGTGTTAAGGAATAAGAGAACTAGCATGACTAGTTAGTTAATCAACATATTATTACACTTCATTTGGTTTGCTTATCAATGTATTATTATAAGAAATACGTAGACATAACCAACCTTATGGATGTTAGGGGTTTTGGTACCTCTAATCTAGTTACGTTTGAGCATTCACAAGATAACACACTTATAGGGGTGCGTCTACCATGAATCTGTGGAAATTGTGGATTTTGTTATAGTGGGTACTTGTTACATAGATCTAATATGTAATGGAAATCTGGGACTTTTGTTGTCAAACATCATGCTTCTCATTATATCATATACATAATAATGAGTATAAATTCATAGACCCTTTTTGTTATATACAATATTTGATCATGATGTATATGTTAAATTCTTGTCACAAAAAGCCCATGCTTTACTGACATACACTAGAGAAGTTAGATTACCACATCTTATGAGGCATCATTGTCTTAGATTACCACATATTATGAGGCATCATTGTCTTCCACATATACCATTCATATATGATTCAAGAATAATGTATCACAACCTTTTGAACGACTGTACATAGATGTTTTCACTTCTCTACTTTAATCCTCAAATATATGGTACTCACAACATTCCTAACTAATATTTTAGTTTCCGTCAACTACTATTCACATTAATCATCTTAAGAAGAATATATAAGAAACCTTATATGTATGTAATCCAATAATTGAGCAAGAAATATTAAAGTAGTCTTGTAATTTCTATAAAAGCACATCAAAATCAAAAGGCCATACTTCATGAAGACCATGCTTTGAACACATTATTATTTAATGTTGAATTATGTATGAGGTTCCTTGTTAACCTAAAATCATACAAAATCTAATTATTTTACTTATATTATATACCCTTCAACATTGTCCTAACTTGTTAAAAATACAATTTATCTTGGAAATAGTGTTCTAACTGGCATATATTGTTCCTATTGAACTTGTATCGGTAAGAAAATAAGCAATAGTGTAATCTCAATTTTCATTTCAGTATTTCCAAATTCATTCATAATTTTTGAAAAGCAAGCCTTTTTAGTATTCATTATCATAAAAATCTTCAGAATCAAGGATCAAAACACTCACTCATAGATAAGAATGTAAACCAAGGTTAAAATTCTTCTACTTCCACATAACCTCTTTGAAGATGCATTTTCTTCACCAAATGCAACACCTAAATCTCCAACTTGGCCAAGAGAGAAGAAATTAGGGTTTAAAGTGGGGATTAGGGTTTTTCATGGATTTATGGAGAATTTCACTCAGAAGGGTTATAAGAGACGATGAGATTCAAAAGATGAAAAATATAACAACTAACTCAAAAACTTTTCTTATTTTGGTAGAAAGTTCAATTCTTCACTTGCTTCTAGTAACTACAAATATCTCCTTCAAGTACCTTATAAAACTCTGAAATAGTAACCATATTTATAGGATGAGTTTTAAGTAGTATAGAATCAAGTTCAGGTCTTATATATTAAACTAAATATATATATAATTCATTCAACCATTAATATACATATTTAATCTGATTGGACCATGCTTGGACGACCAAACTGTTAACATAACTGACTAAAATGGTTTAGTATTGAAACATGATTCTTCATAAGGGATTACTAGCATATGAATGTTAGTCAGCTTCAGATGCTCTTTTTTAGTCAAATAAGGCCCTTGGTTTGGTAGCAGATCTATCAACTAGTGTTGACCTAGAAACTAATGCACTAGGATGCCCTCAAAACAACATCAATGACAATGGTGACCGTCATTAGAAGTCATTATATTTTTAATTGGTTAACAAATATCATGTACTTAGTCAAAAAATGACCCACTTAATCTAGAAACCTTCTAAGGTTCATGTAGATACCTAAGGGTCTAACTAGGGTTAAAGGATCTTGTAAACTTATATATATATATATATATGCATACATAAATATAATTGGGAAACATATGAAATATGTATTTATCTACTTCCTTATCAAATTATAATGTATACTGAATGTGATACCCTAAGAATCTAATTAAGTGAAATTGAGGTTTCACTCAAAGAAATCCTACTTAACCAAAATAAGTATAAACAGCTTAGTTATTGAGAGTGTTTTATATAAATATGATACAAGAAAAAAAGTTTCAAGCAATTAAAAACTAATTATAAATTAGGGTTTAAATGTGTATCATGGTCTTATATATATGACATGGGCATCACCAAATAAAATTCAAGTTGATGCTTCACCAAGATATAGGGTTGGTTTTATAAGATACGAAAACCTTTAGTTGCTCATACACATGCACATGCACGATGAAGAAACTAGTCGTGGCACATAAAGCTAATATAAGAACATATTTAGCAAAAATGAATCACTTTTCTATAAGATAAAGATGAGAATGGAAATCTAGATGTGTCACTATTGCTAACAACAACCAACTCTAATGGTTATCTATACTCCTCCTACCATTATCTCCTTGAGTACAATCGGGTGGATCCCATAAATGATTACTGGACATGATTTAGAAATATCTTTAGTAACTATGAGAAGGCATACATTTCCTATCAAGACTAGAGTTGTATGATGGTGTACGTATACAATGACACACAAAGTCTGACCACATGTAGTTTGAGTTACTATTTCTAACTCCTATTTGAAGTTATCAATTCTATCTTTTAAAGAGTCTGATTTCTAAATCCATTTATGAAGGTTAGTATGATAATGGAATTATAGTATTAGTTTGGATATTATAACACTATATTTGATTATGTGAATAAATATATTAGACCTCATTAGAAGCATACAATCCTCCCAGAATGTCCTAGGAAATTAATGAGGAGAGTCAAGATAATGACAAGGGTTGGATAATATTTACCTACCAGACTTTATATTGAGGACTTTAATGATGTTATCTATTGTTCCTAACCTATAGAATTTGCGTCTAAGGGCATGCATTTTACCTTGAAAACCTAGCATATGAGAACCAAAAAGACTCATAAAATAATTGATAAAACCATGTATATTCTTTGTTTAATGGATCAATTTGCTATGACATGCATGGAAATTATCTTCAATAATGCATACTAAAAATAATTCTTAAATCCTTTACTTAAATCACTAAACTATAAGCATAACTACCCATTAAAAATTTCTATGATCCGGTAAAACATGCTATATTTAATGATGTGAAGATACATATAAGATTATTTGTTGTGATTGGAAGTCCTTTCTTCTATATTGCCTAATGAGTTTGTGTTGTGGAGCCTGTTATGAATATATTGTGCTAGGACACAATTTAGTGACCAACAAGATTCATCCCATACCATATAGTGGAAAGCCATAGTATCTTAGGTGCAATTTGATCTAAAAACTAATCAACAAATCTTGTTGGAAGTTGTAAAATTAAGAAACATGATATTATATAAGTAAAAGGAGATTAAATTCCTGATGAGACAGAAACATGTTTCATTTTACTAAAAATGGTGTGAAGGTTACTGAGTACTTGCACTCATCCTTGAAGATGAAAGACACATGTACTACATAAAAGTCTTAGAGTACAAGTAGGAATCACTACTGTGATAACCCTGATTTTAGGGTTCCAATAACAAAGATAACACTTGAGATTCATTAATATTCATTAAATGACCAACTAAAGTGAAATCATCTTATTTAATCAAGATTGGATGATTCATTGATTTGTACTAAATGTTTACACATTTATTATGAGGACATATGAAAAATTAGGTCTTATGAACAAATGATAAACTTTTGGTACCAAAACTTAGTCAAGAGAAAGAGCAGCTTATTGGGGAGGTGTGGTTTAAACCTCATGGCATTCAATCACCCATTTGAAAGATACTAATGTTTGGGTTTTTTATTAATTGACCAAGATTTCAAAGATATTTATACCTAAGTTGGAATTGTAATTATGTCACGTACCAAACACTCAAGTGAAGGGAGAAACTTCAGTAAGGCAAGGTCACGGATGGGATATGTGGCCCAGAACGTGCCGTTGACTTCGTCAAATCCTTTTCTAGTCCAAAAAAACTTTCCCGCCACACCTTTTTGTCCAAGACACTTTTTTTTTTCTCCAAAACAACATTTCGTGTCAAATCTTTTTTCCCATCAAGACCTATTTTTGTTTTCATAATTTTCAATAAAGTATTTCTTTGCAATGATTGTTAAGAAATATAAGTCGTATGTGAAAGAGTCTTCTTGATATTTCTTTAAATTAAATAGTTCATACCCATACTAAAATTTGATGATAGAATGTTTTTATTATTCATGTCATAAGAAATTTTCATGTCTAATGTGTTTAATAAATAGAATTTATATTTGTATGAGGTATTTTCTATAAAAATAATTCATAACCATGTAACAAATAATAATTTTTAAATATTTTTCCATCTCTTTTACCGTCTAGGTGTTACCAAACAATTATTTTTAACAATTTCATCATCAGCGTCAGCGTCACCGTCACGGTCACCGTCACCACTTATTTTATCACCACATAACAAACACAGCCTTGGTTTCTAATCTCCAGATCCCACGGAGCAAGACACTGACTTCGTTATAGATCTCCCATCCCCCATTATCAACGTAGTTGCTAAACAAAGAAAATTAGCTCTAAGCCTTTGGATCCGCAAGAAACAGAGCACCTCAACGACCCCTCACTTGAAGCTGGATACCCATGGATCTGAAAGACAGTAGCCTCCTCCCCTCAACCTTTCTCTATTGTCTTTCACAGGTGCTAGCCATAGTAGATGTGAGAAGTCTAGGGCCACCCTTTTCACCCTGTTAAGTTCTGTAGATGGTGAAGGAACCTCCTTGAACCCCGTCGCATCCAGTTCTAATGCCCAGTGCCGACTCCACTGCCTTTGATCCATGGTGGGAGAAGCCATGTCCTGTTGTGGATTCAGGAGCTTAGGAGAATTAGGTGAAGGGTCCACAATGGTTCTGGAGACTTTGGAGGAGCTTCTGAAGGTACTAGCCATCACGAGAGCACTCTTCCAGGTGTCCTGATTGTCGTCGAGAACCCTTCACCTCTTCCTGCTTCATCGCAGTGGTGCCATGGCTGCGACCTTGGGCTAGATCAGGATGGCGCCTCTTCGCTTTTCCCACCTCAGAATGATGAACAAGCTGGGTTCTCTAAGTCCCACGCCTCCTTCCAGACGCTGCATCTGTGAGATTCAGAGGCGGAGGAGTAGAATCGCAACCCTCCCTGCTATGATCCGCCGCTACCCCAGCACAACACCAGTCAGCGTTGGGCTGGGACTTTATTGGCGTTGGATCTGTATCACGGCTCATCCTTAATCATCGAGGCCTAAAGCAACATCCTTTCCTCGCTACAAACATGACTGGAGCTCACCGGAGGTCTAGCTTTGTGACGGTGTTCGAGTCTGGTCTGCAGACGGCGCTATCACATATCACGCGGATCGGGGACGGACGCACCAGGGGTGAGAGGGAGACGACCCGGTCCAGCAAGTGCCAAACCAAGAACCGGCCAGCCTAGGGACCAAGCTGCTGGACGGCACCCCACCTGGATGGCCTGCGTGAGCCAATTAGCAAGCACCACCCGCCACCCAGAGAATCAGGTATATACTTATATATTTCCAATAAATAGATGTGGTCATAGAAAATCAATTATAAATAGTTCCCATGGCCAAGTAATTCCCAAAAATATCCATAGACTCAGAAAAATATCCTCTACAATACCGGACCCTTAGATCAGGATTTTGATGAACAAATAATGATGAGTTATAATGTAGATGATTTACAGTTCATTAGTTGAAATAAATAGACAACATATGATATTAATTCTCAAAAAAAAATTCAGATCCCTAATTATGATTGAAACCCATATTTGAGCTCTGAATGGAATAATATTCACTAATAGTAGGTATTTTTCTATTAAAGACTAGCTAGATGCCTTTTACCTCATTTTAATTCTAGAAAATAGACCGGTCATCAGAAAAATACGAAAATTAAATCAAACCTAAATAAAAACCTCTAGATCAGTAAAAAAATATTATAAATCAGTTAAGTCTAGTTTGAGCCTAGGTTTGACTAAACCCTAATTTGGACTTAAAATACCTATAATTTGACGAACAATTATTGATGATGATTAATTATTATTAATCAGGTGATGACCAGAGTAGTAGATGACTTTGAATGTATAAGGAATCTATGAACTCAGGTATGTGGGTTTTATTAATTATAAGACTAGTTTTCCGTAGTTGCATAATGATATAATGTACCTTGGATGAATTTATTTGTTTATAAATTATTGGATGCTTACCAGTATTGTATGCTTCACCAAAACTTAAAGGAACATACAAGAATTTTGATGATTTGAATCTACTGAGGTCAGCACAACCCCATAGGTTAAGAGGCGGGGAATGGCCCAGTATGGATGTATGATAAATTGCCCATTATGGGTGTATGATAGATTGCCAATATGGATGCATGATAAATTTCCCATGATGGATGTATGATAAAGTTTTGATATAAATAGTAGTATAACTACATCTAAAGATATGCCCAAAAATATGTGTTTACCTGATTATCGCATTAAATAATGTTTTCTTTTTCCTTTTCTTCTTTCTCAAAATTTTCAAGTATGCAAGAACAATATATATGTATCTTTCACCCACGTACACAACACATCGTCTTGATTCGTTGTTTCATGTATGTTTTAGGTTCAGAGCTAGCATGGGATAAAAGAACAGGATGTGAGAAAGTTGTACATGTTGTACCTATTGTCTAAGATCCTGTTAGCATACATGTTCAGACTATGTGTAAAATTCTCTTTTAATATATAATTGTAATTCATGTTGTAATAAGTCATCTTGTAATTAATTACATGTTGATTGTTGAGATATGTTATGGTGTATGCATTATATTTGAATGTTCATGTATGCATATTATGCTTCTGCATCGCTCTCTGAAACAATTACCTAATATTTTCGAGTTTGTCTTCTCGGGCCTTCTAAGTCTCGAGACGGTAGAATTTGGGGATGTTATAGTTGGTATCAGAGCATGAACAATAGCTATACCTAACAATTGCTCACCATGAAACATGAACTAAATTTCACCTTTTAGTAAGTTGTTTTATAGGAATAAGGTTTGACTTAGCCTCCAAGTTAGAACCTAGATGTTTGAGAACTAAGTTTAGACAAGTGTGTGAAACCCTTCCCATATAGAGCTCATATGTATTGGGTAGCTACACTAGTCTACATTGTGTTCTCACCATTTCATTGGGTGACATGACACTAGACTATCTACTATGTGTGGGAGTCTCATTTTTCTGATTTGGTTTTGTTTTCTTATCAGCTCAAGCCTCAACCATTTTCTCTATCGTCTGCCTTCTCAGAGAAAAACTATATAATATTTTATTATATATATGTAAATAAGAAAATGTGTCCCTCACACAGGAGAGTAGTAGGTGTTCATGCAACCAAAATGAAAGGAAGTGACATCAGTCTAGAAGAGAGAGTAGATATGGATTAGATGTCTAGACCCTTATCAAGATATGTGATAGGTAGAGAATAGAATAGTAAATGATATAAGTATGGATGATTGTATCCTAGGTTGAAATCTGATGATATAAGTTTCTTTGTATATATCTATGTTATATATGAGTTCTGATCTCAATTTTGAAAATATGAGCTAAGTCTAGACGATGAAAGTACATTTCCTTTTCTTACTTAAGATGAGCTAAGTAAAGATAAAATTGAATATGCATGAGTCTCAAACTCTTTTATAAAGGAGGACCTCCAGTATTAGAATAAGATATGTGGTGAACTCTAGAGTGAGTGAGACCCACGGGAAGAAGGTCATAGGACCTACCTTGTAATATATGAAAAATATGAAATATATGTGAATTGATGTGTCCTAAGCTGGGTTACTCTTGAGTAAATGAGTTGAGTCCTTTTGCATGATTCAATCATATATGTGAGAGTTGGGTAAAAAAAATGATGGGTAGGTGACGCATAATGAGAAAGTCAATCCCTTGATTCAGTTAGGTCCTAGCTTGAGTGACTTATGTTTGTGAAGCTCATCCTTAGTTGCAAGTGAGGTGATATATGAAACTCTGGTTGCGAGAGTAAAATACCTTGTACATAAGATACTCATAAATGTTCTTCCCCTTCTACTTCTCTTTCTTAAAATATGACGCTAGAAATCTCACTTGAGCTAGATACATGATTTATATATGAGGTGTCACTTGTATAAGCTTGTCCTATTCTATATTCCCTTCCTACATCATACATGTAATATCCAAGTTTGAAACCATGAAAAGATTGGCATAGTATATTCTATTCCCAACTATCATAAAAGAAAGATATAAGTTTGAAATCATGACAATCTCGACCGAATATATTCTCTTTCCCTTCATATCATACATGAACGATGTAAGTCTAAAATCATGAGCTTGAAATAAAGATACATTTGCATCATATATGAAATGATCATGAAATAAAGTTCTTAACCTCAAAACTTCCTACTCTTAAGTTTCTAGTATAATAGTAACTCTCATGGAATAGGGTGAAACCCTAATATACAAAGACATATATTAGCTTCCCCTAATGATGCATGCCTAGTATGTGTTGATAAAGAAAACACTAATGATGTTAAGTTTCATAATTCCAGTAATGAATTACTTGAAATCTTGATATCACTTATAAGGGCGAGTAGGGTGAAATACGAAAACTTGAACAATGCCTTATTTATATGTGTGGATAAAACCATATTTTTTAGGAAGATAGGGGATGCAATTCCTAAAAATTAAACAAGGACAAGTTATGAGTAAGACGTAAACTGATGCATTGACCTATATAAGGTGGGGTGGGTACCCCTATATGCTAAAAACCTAAGATTGCAACTTAGGGTTCATTAAGTACTATGATAGCCTTGGCACCTAGAACTGTTGATCAATATGAAGCTAGATTCTGTGTTGTCACCTTAAGTATGAGGCTAGTTGAATTTCTAGGATGAAATTTCATATAAGGTGGGGTGAATGTGATAACCCTAATTTTAGGGTTCCAATAACCAACATAACACTTGAGGTTCATTAATATTTATTAAATGACCAATCAAAGTGAAATAAACTTGTTTAATCAAGATTGGATGATTCACTGATTTGTACTAAATGTTTACACATTTATTATGAGGACATATAAAAAATTAGGTCTTAAGAACAAATGATAGATTTTTGGGATCAAAACTTAGTCAAGAGAAAGAGCAGCTTATCGGGGAGGTGTGGTTTAAACCTCATGACATTCAATCACCCATTTGAAAGATATTAATGTTTAGGTTTTTTATTAATTGACCAAGATTTCAAAGATAATTATACCTAAGTTGGAATTGTAATTATGTCATGCACCAAGCACTAGACTGAAGGGTGAAACTTTAGTAAGGCAAGGTCACACAGATGGGATACGTGGCCCAGAATGAGTCGTTCCCTGTGATCTGGTGGTGGAGACTTCGTTCTAACCTATGTATCCCGCGGAGCAAGACACTGACTTTGTTCTATGTCTCCCATCCCCCATTCTCAACGTAGTTGCTAAACAAAGATAATTAGCTCTAAGCCTTTGGATCCGCAAGAAATGGAGCACCTCAGTGACCCCTCACTTGAAGCTGGATACCCATGGATCTGAAAGACAGTAGCCTGACTCCCCTCAACCTTTTTCTATTGTCTCTCACAGGTGCTAGACATAGTAGATGTGAGAAGTCTAGGACCACCCTTTTCACCCTGTTAAGTTTAGTAGAGGGTGAAGGAACCTCCTTGAACCTCTCGCATCCATTTCTAATGCCCAGTGCTGACTCCACTGCCTTTGATCCATGGCGGGAGAAGCCATGTCCTGTTGTGGATTCAGGAGCTTAGGAAAATTAGGTGAAGGCTACACAATGGTTCTGGAGACTTTGGAGGAGCTTCTGAAGGTACTAGCCATCACCAGAGCACTCTTCCAGGTGTCCTGATTGTCGTCGAGAACCCTTCACCTCTTCCTGCTTCATCACGGTGGTGCCATGGTTGCGACCTTGGGCTATATCAGGATGGCACCTCTTCACTTTTCCTACTCAGAATGATGAACAAGCTGGGTTCTCGAAGTCTCGGGTCTCCTTCCAGACGCTGCATCTGTGAGATTCAGAGGCAGAGGAGTAGAATCACAACTCTCCCCGCTATGCTCCGCCGCTACCCCAACACAACATCAGTCAGCGTCGGGCTGGGACTTCGTTGGTTTTGGATCTTTATCACGGCTCATCCTTAACCATCGAGGTCTAAAGAAACATCCTTTCCTCTTTACAAACACAACTGGAGCTCACCATAGATCTAGCTTTGTGACGGTGTTCGAGTCTGGTCTACAGACGGCGCTATCACTCATCACGCGGATCGGGGACGGACGCACCAGGGGTGAGAGGGCGACGACCCGGTCCAGCAAGTGCCAAAGCAAGAATCGGTCGGCCCAGGGACCAAGTTGCTGGACCGCACCCCACCCTGATGGCTAACGTGGGCCAATTAGCAAGCGCCACCCGCCAGTGGGACCCAGAGAATCCGGTATATGCTTATATATTTCCAATAATTACACGTGATCATACAAAATCAACTATAAGTAGCTCCCATGGCCAAATAATTCCCCAAAAATATCCCTAGACTCAGAAAAATATCCTCTACATTACTAGACCCCTAGATCTGGTTTTTGAAGAACAAATAATGATGGGTTATAATGTAGATGTTTTTGAGTTCATTAGTTGAAATAAATAGGCACCATATGATATTAATTCTCATATTTTTTTTCCAGATCCCTAATTATGATTGAAACCCATATTTGAACTCTGAATTGAATAATATTGACTAATAGTAGGTCTTTTTCTATTAAAGACTAGCTAGATGCCTTTTCCCTCATTTTAATTCTAGAAAATAGACCAGTCATGAAAAATACAAAAATTGAATCAGACCTTAATAATGACCTCTAGATCAGTAAAAAATATCATAAATCAGTTAGGGCCAGTTTGTTCCTTGGTTTAACTAAACCCTAATTTGGATCTAAAATACCAATAATATGATGAACAATTATTGATTAAGATTAATTATTATTAATCATGTGATGACCAGAGTAGTAGATGACCTTGAATGTATAAGGAATCTTTGAACTCA
Source organism: Alisma plantago-aquatica (assembly GCA_963693085.1). Taxonomy (NCBI): domain Eukaryota; kingdom Viridiplantae; phylum Streptophyta; class Magnoliopsida; order Alismatales; family Alismataceae; genus Alisma; species Alisma plantago-aquatica. Next base: position 228,448,092 of record OY856410.1, read on the forward strand.
TGTACGTGGATTTTATTAAGTATAAGACTAGCTTTCTATGGTTGCATAATGGTATAATGTACCTTGGATGAATCTATTTGTTTATAAATTATTGGATGATTACCAGTATTGCATGCTTCACCAAAACTTAAAGGTACATAAAAGAATTTTGATTAGTTGTATCTATTGAAGTCCGCACAACCCCATAGCCTAAGAGGCGGGGAATGACCTATTATGGATGTATGAAAAATTTCCCATTCTGGATGTATGATAGATTGCCCATTATGGATGTATGATAAATTTCCCATGCTGGATGTATGATAAAATGTTGATATAAATAGTAGTACAAATGCATCTAAAGATATGCCCAAAAATATGTGTTTACCTAATTATCACAATAAATAATGTTTTCTCTTACCTTTTCATCTTTCTCAAAAATTTCAAGTATGCAAGCACAATATATATGTATCTTTCACCCACGTACACAACACATTGTGTTGATTCATTGTTTCACGTATGTTTTAGGTTCAAAGCTAGCATGGGATAAAAGAACAAGATGTGAGAAAGTTGTACATGTTGTGCCTATTGTCTAAAATCTTGTTAGCATACATGTTCAGAGTATGCGTAAAGCTTTCTTTCATTATATTTAATTGTAATTCATGTTGTAATAAGTCATCTTGTAATAATTTACATGTTGAATGTTGAGATATGTTATGGTGTATGCATTATATTTGAATGTTCATGTATGTGTATTATGCTTTCGCATCTCTCTCTAAAACAATTAGCTAATGTTTTTAGGTTTGTCTTCTCAGGCATTCTAAGTCTCAAGACGGTAGAATCTGAGGACGTTACAACTACAAATCAACATGATATAGGAAACAAGCTTGTGGATCATTTCAAAGAATTTTGTGTAGACATAAAACCTCACATCAATCTACTATAATATACCCTTAATATATATGAAGTCTATGTAAGATAAACATGGATATAGTAAGACTAACTCTACCATTTATGCTGACTAAAAACCAACTAGTGGTGTCTATGTCTAGTTTACCTACCATCATTTCTTGGAACACTCATGGTGTCTGCATCGAAGGAACCTAGGACTTGTTTCTTAAGTAGGTATTATGAGCACTAAACATAATATTATTCCTAGGGAGTTGGAAGACATAATTTCCATGTTGTATTCACTAGATCTTGGGTTTATTTAATTAGGGTTGATATACTTTGTTCCTATTACAAGTTGCAGATATACATTATTTTGAACGACCTCTCCATGAAAAGGCAAGTAGGATAAGCTTATACATATAATAGAAATATCAGGGACACTTGGCTCACCATGATGACTATGTGTTATGGATTTATCGATGAAAACATGTCAATGGAAACAACTTTTTTTCAAAACATCACAAGAAGATTGATGTGCACAATTTATTTAGACTTTTTGTCCACTTATACACACAAATTCAATCCATTTTTGCTCTCTATTTTGCCTCTAATCATACTTAATTTTTCACCATTTTAGTTGTTTTACTTGTTTCATAGTTTTGACCAAAGGTACATGATTTGATGAAAAATTGGGATCAATCCAGCCCAAACTCGACCTTAGTTGAATTCTAGAAGAGTTTGCATGCTTGTCAGAGTTGATATTGAAGAATTTGAAGAGAACATTGTGTGTGTTATTTTATACACGCCGTGTATGTTTACAAACACTCATGTCCTCAACTACTGAGAAAGGATACGACGTGTTGCTACTCATAACATGGCGTGTTCGTGCGTTCAAATGCCATATTTCAAAATTTTGTCAAGTCACACAAAGTGTGTTTATCAAGACACAACATGTGTCATTAATGCAGGTCGATTTTAGACAACAACAACACAACGTGTCTTTTAGTGACACGATGTGTACTTATTGCAAGGGCAGTTTCAGTCAGCAGTTACACACGCTGACATGTTGTGTGCCTCCTCAAACACGTCATCTCCGCGATGGTTCTACAATTTTAAAAAGACAATCCCACCTTTTAAATTTAAAAACACTTAGATGGGACAATCATCTCTCGTCATTTGGAAACACTTTGTGACTAGAGAAAGGTGCAGAGAAAAAGGAGGGCGATTTTGAAGAGGAAGAAGAGGTTTCTTGGGAGAGAACCTCCATTCTTCACCATTTCTTCAAAGAGTATAGCAGAGCTTCTCTACTCCATCCGGGCTTCTCGGGAGGAAAATTGGTCTGAGTAAAAGCAGCTAAAATGGTGGAATTCCCTCCGCAAGTTGGGGTTTTACCTCCCCCAACTTCATTCTTTGGTTTGTTTTGTTGTTTCCTCTGTCTAATCATGCCAGACTCTGAAGTTTGTGTCCTGCACTTGTGTTTCTTTATTATGCACAAGTAGAACCCTTTTTCTTAGGCATGGGAGAGTAGCTCCCATTCCATTACTCAAGTGAACTTGAATTTCTTAACAAATGATATTTATCTTGCTTTTCCAAGAGTTTTTGTGGTATTACATTGCTTGTATGTTTGCTTGGCCATCAAATCTACATGTTTTATGCTTCTTTATGTGATTCTGGAGAATGTGTAGAGAAGTAAGGAGTAGTTCTTCTTGGCAACAAATCCTTGATCATGGGAGTGGCAGGATATGCTGAGAATATAAGGTTGCAGTTCCAATTTGTATATAGGCATGAGAGTGATATGTTAAAATGAGAATAGTCTCATATCACCAAGAGGTGTATGATGATGAAAACCTCCTTTGAAAGTTAATTGGCATGCTAATTACATAGTTGCATGTGAGTAGTGGTATGGAAGTGAAACCTTATGTCCAAGATCTCCTAAAATCTAATCTAAATCCCTTTAGTTTAGTTTTTTATTTCTTTTGATTGCAAGTTAGTGAATCATAATCCAACTCAACTATTGCAAATTGATCTAGATTGATGAACTGTAACACACTTGCGCCTAACATTGCCTTGCTCCCTTAGATGATCTTATTACTACAGGAACCCCTGTACTTGCGGGGTAGTGCTCGAGTTTATAATTATTAAAACTTGCACATTTAGCTAACAAGTTTTTGGCACTGTTTCTGGGGAGCATCAATATTTTTCTGTTAGAGTAAGATGTGTTAACTAGTAAGAGAGACTAGATCACTCACCCACTCATTTCATCATTACATTGTTGTTTATATCATCAATGTTTCTTCCATTGTTTGTTAAGTGTTTAAATCACTTGTGAATTTGTAGGACTGTATGCAAATATCAAAACATGGTCTTCAACCATCAGTGTTGCTAGACCCAGAAATTAAACACACTCTTAGCAGTCATAGATGAGCAAGGAGGAGTGAAGACTCTTCAAGCTCGGGAGACTCACAACCATCATCACCTCATTCTTCACTGCCATCTTTATCGGACAACCAAGAATTGATCATAGAAGATGACCATACTCTCAAGGACTTCACCATTCCACCTGCATTCAACATCAATGGGGCTATCAAAAGCCCATAGGTCGTGACAAACAACTTATCCATCAACCCAACAATCATACAAATTATTAAGCAAAATTGTGTTGGAGGGACTCCCATGGAAGACCCCAACCTTCTTGTAGTTGAATTCTTGCAATATTTGATTACTTTCAAGATTAATGGCGTTGCTCCTGATGGTATACACATACTATTGTTTCCATTTTCTGTGGGATAGAGCCAAGGCGTGGCTCTCTTCTTTGCCATGAAATTCCATCAATAGTTGGGATGAACTTCTTAAAGTCTTTTTAGCCAAGAACTTCCCACCAAGCAAGACTACTCACCTGAGAAGCCAATTGACCAATTTCACTCAACAAGATGGAGAGACTCTATATGATACATGGGAAATGTTCAAATACCTTCAACATATTTTTCCTCACCATGGTCTAAGCAACTGGCTGCTACTTCAAACATTCTATAATGGGCTTTACTATGACACTAAGATGTCTATAGATGTTGCATCAAATGCAGCTCTAATGAACGAATCTTATAGGGAGGCCTATGCTATAATAGAAGACATGGCAATCAACCATTGTCAATGGAGTCCAGAAAGGAGTAATTAGTCACCTTCATCTTCTGTTGCTTTAGGGAAACAAGAAGGAATCCATGCTATTGAAGTTGTTGATCTAATTTTTGCAAAGTTAGATGCCTTGGCACAAAAGTTTGAGAGGTTGAGTACTCAACCATCCCAATCAGTAAACATGATATGTGATGCAAGTGAAACCATGGGACAATTAGCTTCTTCAAATTATAATACTTTCATCCCATCTGAAGAGAACATGAAGAAATACAATGTAGTGGGATGTTTTGAAAACAAACAACTATACAATACATATTCCAATACCTACAATCTAGGATGGCGTGATCATCAAAACTTCTCCTACCACAACAACATTCCTCAAAATCCTCAACAAGCTCAAAGTCAACAACTATTGCATGTGGGAAACAGACCACCAATGGGAAACAATCCTCTAGGCTTCAACAACAATGTCAATAGAAACTTCAACCAACAACAACAACAACCAAAGTCCAATATGGAGTCTCTTCTTGAAGGTTTTATTTCATCTCAATTGAAACAAAATATGGGATTCTACCAACATGGTCAGTTATTGAAGGATGCCATCCCACTACTTTCTTTGAAGGTGGATTGTATTACTACTCATACCAAGATGTTGGACAATCAGATTGCTCGACAATCTCTATCCAATCAACAGAAATCTTCCGATTTGCTTACCCAAACAACCATAGATGAACCCTAAAGAGACATGCAAGTCAGTGACACTAAGACGTGGGGCAGTGATTGGAGGATCCTCACCACCTTCAAAGAGGAAATATGAAGAAGTTATTGACACAACCATGGAGGATACTGCCAAAATTCAAGGGAAGAAAACTACTAGAAATCCAAAACAAGGTGATTCTTTTGGCAAGCCTAATGTTCCTTTCCCTCATAGGTTTGCCAACACAAAAGTTGATGCAAAGTTCAACAAGTTTATGGATGTCTTCAACAAGTTGTATGTGAATCTTCCTTTAGTTGAAGTGATAGATGAAATGCCTTCTTATGTCAAGTTCTTAAAAAACATTCTCACAAGCAGAAGGAGGACCGACCAAGATGAAACAATGATGCTATCTGAAAGAATAAGCTCTATCATTCAGAACTATATTCTAAAAAAACTTGATGATCTAGGTGTATTCACTCTCCCTTGCAAAATTGGAGATTCAACTTTTGACAAAGGCTTAGTTGATCTTGGTTCTAGCATCAACTTGATTCCTTTTTCTTTATGGAAAAAGCTAGATTTGGGAAACTTGAAACTAACGTCAATGACAATACCGTTAGATGACATTTCAATTAAATATCCTAGAGGGATTCTTTAAGACATTCTAGTGTAGATAGGGAAGTTTTACATTCCTTGTGACTTTGTAGTCCTAGACATGGATGAAGATATGACAAATACAATCCTTTCTAGGAGACCATATCTTTAGACTGCAGGTTGTATTGTAGACGTTAAAGAAGGGAAACTAAGTGTTAGTGATGGAGATGAAGCTCTAGTATTTTTTGTATATGATTCTATGAAGGCACGCGACACCAAAGAATATCTTTGTTTGATATATATCATTAATACTTTTCTAGAGGAAGACAAGACCCATCTTGAGCAAGCTTTTGATGATCTTGAAGATGAAAAAGACAAGGATTACTCAATGATTAATTTCAATGGAGAAAGCTCTGAAGCTACATTAGACAGATCAAACTCATCTTCTCACAAAGCACCAACTGAGAAGGAGGCAAGTGACAACACCTCTACACTAGAAAAAAAGGTAGAGCTCAAACCCCTTCCACTGGGGTCAAGGTATGCTTTCTTGGACCCAAATTTTTCTTCCACTATTATAATAAATGTTGATTTGACTCACGAACATGAAGATAAGTTGTGGAAAGAACTTATATTGTACAAAGATGTGACAGGATAATCAATGGATGATCTTAAAGGAATTAACCCTTCAATTTATATGTACCACATAGACCTAGAAGTAGATGCTAAGCCATGCATAGAACCACCAAAAAGGTGAAATCAAAACGTGATGGAAGTTGTTAAGAAAGAAATCTTTAAGATAAAAGATGCATGAATAATATATCCTATTAGTGACAGCCCATGGGTAAGTGCTATGCATGTTGTACCTAAAAGGGAGGAACCACTGTAATGAATGGAGGAAATAATGATTTAATTCAAACAAGGGTATTAATTGGGTGACAAATGTGTATTGATTATAAAAAATTAAATAAATCCAAAAGAAAATACCATTCCCCCTTCCCTTTATTGACTTAATGTTGGAGAAACTTACCAATCACTCTTATTTTTTTCTACTTAGACGTGTATTCTAGATTTTTTTAGATTCCTATCTATTCACCTGATCAAGAAAAGACAACCTTCACATGCTCTTATGGAACATATGCATATAGGCAAATGCCTTTTGGGTTATGTAATGTGTGTGCTACTTCCTAAAGATGCATGATGGCCATATTTTCTGATTTCATAGATAAGATTATGGAAATTTTTATCGATGATTTTAGTGTTCATGGAAATTCTTTAGGACAAAGGTGAGACAACAAGCTCCATGCTATTCACTATGCAAGCAAGACCTTTGATGATGCTCAAATAAATTCAACTGCAAAAAAGGAGATGCTTTCTATAGTCTATGCTATTGATAAATTCTGACAATAACTTGTAGGATCCAAAGTCATTGTCTATACTTATCATGCTGCAATTAGATATCACATGAGTAAGAAGGATGTCGAACCCCTTCTTATCCATTGGATATTGCTGTTATAGGAGTTTGATTTGGAAATAAAACACAAGAAAGGGAGAGAATACAATTTAGCCGATCACCATTCTCACCTCTCCTCTAGTATAGTAGACAAGGTTCCTATTGATGACAACCTACCGATTGAGAAGCTATATGCAGTAAATTCACTTCTAATACCATATTTTGCCAATTTTGCAAACTATCTAGCTATTGGATGCCTTCCTCCTGATGTCACCTATCAACTAGAAAAAGAAGTTCCTTCATGATGTCAAATTTTACTATTGAGATGATGCCTTATTGTTCAAGCAATGTGCAGATGGGATGACTAGGAGATGTATTCCCAATGAGGAGATCCAGAGTATGATACTAGAATGTCATTCCTCTCCCCATGGAGGATATTTTGGAGGAGACATGACTTCAACAAAGATTTTACATGAAGGGTTTTATTGGCCAACTCTATTATGTGATGTACATGCATTTTTTAAAGCTTGTGATAAGTGTCAAATGTAAGGAGGGATTTCAAATAGGGATGAGATGCCACCAAACTCAATTCTAGGGATTGAAGTTTTTGATGTATGGGGCATAGACTATATGGGCCCATTCCCTTCTTCATGTAATTATAAGTGCATCCTAGTGACGTGTGACTATGTTTGGGTAGAGGCTATTCACACTCAAGCTCCAGATGCAAAATCAATGATGAAGCTATTCCAGAAGATCATTTTTATAAGATTTTGGGTTCCAAGAGCAGTCATATATAACAAAGGAAGTCATTTCAATAAGAGGAACTTCAATAATATTCTGATCAAATATGGTTTCAAGCATCATATCTCTACACCATACCATCCACAAACTTCAGGGAAAGTTGAAATTTCAAGTAGACAATCGAAGGAAATATTAGAGAAAATAGACTATAACTTAAGAGTAGATTATGCATTGAAATTAGATGACACATTGTGGGCTTACATGACAACCTACAAGACACCTAGTGGTACGAGTCCATTCAATATGGTCTATGGAAAGTCTTATCATCTACATATAGAACTTGAGCATAGAGCATTGTGGGCAATCAAAATTCTCAACTCTGACATGAAGAAAGTAGGAGAAAGAAGGCTTCTACAACTCCAAGAGCTAGAAGAGATGAGATTAGATGCATATGATAATGCCAAGATATATAAGGAGAAAACAAAGAGATGGCATGATACAAGGATCTGTACCAAAGATTTCAAAGAAGAAGACCTAATGTTGTTGTTCAATTCCAAGCTCAAATTCTTTCCAAGGAAGTCGCGTTCTAAACGGTCCAGCCCCTTCTTAGTGTTGAAAGTCCACCCATATGGAATCTTAGAGCTGTAAGGAAAAGAAGCCTCATTCAAAGTTAATGGTTAACACTACAATTTAGAAAATAGAGACCAGGTAGCCTCCTGCTCCCTCTCAGATGCTTGATGTTGTTGTCAACAATCTTACTCCATACTCAAAATGGAGGACCTTGGGGGAGTTGCTTTCACATTTAGGAAATATTTCTTTACTTGCATTTTCTAAAGAACTTTTCCTTTCCTAAAATAAATTTCCCATGGGTGAAAGTAATATCTTAGACCCTTAAGTACATATATCATTGTCATTGCAGACACCAGAAAAGAAAATCAACTTCTATAGATATTCAATGAGACATGACATGTGAAAAAAAATACACGACATGTCTCCATTCGCAAAATATTGATTCAAGGAAATCTCTAGAACACACGACGTGTCTATTTTAAGACATAACATGTGCCATTCAATATGGGAGTTGGTGGAAAGTCACACATCGTGTGGAATTTCAAACATGATGTGTCATCTTGTTCATTTGAATGCTAAAAATATTTTGGAAACTTACATGCCATGCCTTTAATAAAAAATGATGTGTCATCATCAGCTTGAAGACGACAAAGGGTTCTCTAAAAAGTTACACGGTGTGTGCAAATTCACACACAACATGTGTTACATGAGGAGGCTCTCACTGGAAACAAACACAATGTGCATTTATTCTGACAGGCCATGTCTTCGTCAAGAAAATCAAGGATAAAAAGAGAATCCAACATGTGCGTTGGAACATGCCATGTACTTCAAAGAACACGCTGTGCTTGCTGGTCAGAAATAGGATTTTTAGCCCCAATCTCTAGCCGCCACCCTCATTTCCACATTAGATCATGTTGTGTGTAAGACCTAGTCCTAGCCATGTCCGTCTCTCTCTAGCTATGTTGTTGTCTCCCTACACCCTAGATTTGGTCACTCACCAACCTCACACCCATGAGGAGCTTTTGTCAATGCCAACAACCACCTCCATCATCTTCAGCCCTCCTCTTATGGCATGCCAATGAGAAGCCCTACAAGCCTCGAGCTCTAACACCACAACTCTTTCCCAACCACAGAGTCTTAATTTGGCTCAAGCGTGTTGAGCATAGATCCTTGCCACCTCAAATATGCTTCCTCACACTGCATCATCCGCAAGCTGCCACTCTCCACCAAGTAGCAGTACAATAAGCCATCGTCACCTTAGTGAGATCAGTGAGTCCCCTTTCTTCCATCGCTTGATCTAGGCCGTCATCAACCTAGAGCTCACTGCCACCACATTGAGCACATCATGACTGAGTAGGGACATGATGTGAAATCCTCATCATCTCCAACCTTTAGAAATGCATAATCTACAGAGCATGCACAGTGTATTTCTCTGAACACAACGTGTCTATCAATTCATTCTCTTTAAAATCAACATCTTCCTCTATCGAGTAGACACACCGTATGACACAACACACATGCCGTGTCTCAGTGTTCTGAAACTCAATCACAACACTAGTGCTACCAATAAAGCAAGCCTCCAAATGCTAATGGGGAGAGAGATCTTCCTCAGCTCCCAACTATGTCTCCACCACTCAGTTCAGAGTCACAGAGTCAGAAGACACCATCTACCAAATGTTGATCACTCATAGGATTCTCCCTATAGACTTTGCATGTGGGCAAACAATGGAGGCACTGGGATTCAGAGATGAAGTATTAGGTCTATTACAAGATATTAGAATTGAGTACAATTGTTGTACGGTGAGAAATACCTACCCTAGACTCACCTACAAATTTCTAACTATATTAAAAGCTGAAACTGACCCCAAAAGCCCCATGAGACATTTGTTGTCATTTACTATCATCTTTTGGGTTAGAGTTACAAGTTAACATTCAAACAATTCTATGAAGCATTTCAATGCCACTATGGGGGTGGTTTATCTTATCCTCCATAGTTTGATAGTGATGCTTTCAGGAGAGAACTAAAAATTATGACTTGCATGAAGCAACGAAAGCCAAGGAAACACCCATTCATAATCCCATTTTTTGTCCATTGCCTTCTTAGCATCGAGGTTTTTGCAAAAAAAGAAAATTCAAGGAGTATGTGGTAAGATGGACCTTTTCTTTCTGTGGAAAATGGTAAACAAATACAAAATCAATACATGGTACTTCATTCTCACCAGGTTCTTTGATATCAAGAAGAAGTCATCAAACTATATCATGAACGGGGGTTTGATCACCCACAAAGTTGGTGTTGATTTTATAGGTCTAGATGTTGCACCTAAAAAGTGCCTAGTTGACATATAGTTGCTTGTTTCTTCTGGTTTACTTGTTCAGATTCACAATGATGATTCCAAATTCAGACAATTCTTTGATGATGACCAATTCATTGAATTGCGTAACTTAGAAATCATAACTTTGCTAAGCAAGGACACTTGGAAGTTTGGTCTCTCTAGTTCTGATCATGATGAGGATGCACCCACTACATCTGCTACAAAACTACCACCCCTCCATCAGTATGTAGACATAGCATAGCTGGGCCATGCCCGATGTTCAACATCTACATGGCTACGTACAACACAGATTAGATCAACATGATATCCGTCTAGATCTAATGAGACAACTATATTCTATTATGCACAACATGATACAGAGGATGGACATGTGGCATATTTCCTAGGGCCACTATGGCATGCCTCCACTACCACCACATCCACCTCAACCAAGCTGACCCCTGTAGACTTTCCCACTAATGATGATCTTCTCAACCAACATTTTCTAGCTGGTGATGAGGGCACTGGCCCTTCATCGTGATTCTCCATGGTAGGTACCTAGTTGTTACCAACTTGAGTTTGATTGATGTAGTGAGGACACTGCATATTTCAAGCTTAGGGGGAGAAAACAACCGGTAATGTGGTTGTAGTTTCCCTTTTATCTTCTTTTTCTTTGTTGTTGTTTTAGTTTATGTTCTTCTTGTAACAAATCCAATATGATATGAGGCTTATCTTATGTAATTGGATTGAAACCCTTCTGTGTTGAACTGATTGTCCTTTCAGTGTTGAGAAATATCATTTATAGAAATTGTAAATGGCATGCATTAATTAAATGAAACTTTAAGGCCACCAACATGTGTCTAATTTTGGTTTAATTCTTTTTAGTCTGAACATTCATCTTTCACATCCTTGATTGCTTAACACATGTAATGATTTCAAATTTTGTGAGTAAATCAAATTTACAACATCATTTAGAACACATGATGCCCTTGCTAAGCTCTTAGTGCATTTTCAATCAATCATTAAGTAAAAAATTTTCAATAAAAATGAATGGAATCTAGATACGTTTACAATTTAGTTAACTCTCCTATGTTTTGGGAAAAATCCAGTTTAAGGCCTCATGGTTCTTAAGTGGAACCCAACTTATTTTAAAATTTCTTTTGGCTTACTTCACCTTCATATCCAATGAAAAGATGTCTAAACCACCCACATACCATACTATCCTAGTGTAAGTTCGATCTGGCCATGACGGTTAGGTGTTATGTCTAAAAGAGGGTAAAACTAACCCAACAACACTCCATGTGTACATAAGCCTATTTTAGCGGCTGAGTGCCAGAACCCATATTCCATTATCACATCCTTTTTGAAAAACATGGAGAGAACAACTAAATAATTTAACATTAACTAAGATTCCATCTTTTACATCCTTAATGATTGAGAGCTTTGTTGCAAACTCACTAGTTGTTTGGCTTGGTCATCCAAGTTCCATATAGTGTTGCCTAGTTGATTGATTCATTTAAGTTTTCATCACCCTACTGAATGAAAAATTTCTCTCTTGAGTGTTTCAGATGAATTTAGATCCATAGGCATAAACCTATTGATTACAATTGGTTTGGTCTCTCAAACATCTTTCATTTCATTTGATTTATGCATGGACTTGACAATTCCTTTGTTTGTGTTTCTATGCTCTTTTTGCTTGAGGATAAGTAATTGCACAAGCTTAGAGGAATTTGAGATGCACAATTTATATAGACTTTTTGTCCACTTGTGAACACAAATTCATTCCATTTTTTCTCTCTATTTTTCCTTTAATCATACTTAATTTGTCACCATTTTAATTGTTTTACTTGTTGCATAATTTTAACCACAGGTACATGATTTTCATGAAGAATTGAGATCAATCCAACCCAAATTCGACCTTTTTTGGATTCTTGAAGAGTTTGCTATTGTTAAGGTATGTCCATAGAGTAAATCATATGATGATTGGCATGGCATAATTACCTAGAAGGATTTGATTAATAATAGCATACATAAAGGCAAGCTTCCAATTCATCTATTTCACTCATTTATGAGACAATGAGGATACAGAGTGAATGTTTAGAAAATTATATTACTCAATGACGTATGTTGTCAAGTTCCTATCCTTGTGATGAGATCATACGAATGTTAAGAGTACATATATATATATATATATATATATTCTCATTTTGTCCATGATCAATTGTTATTGTGGAAGGATGATAGACAACAATAACACAAAAGATCAGAGTGTGAGTTGGTTGATGACTAAATCTCATTAATCATGATACAGAAATATCAAATCAAGCACATAGATACATGTTAGAGAATAATGTGTCATACATGCCCACCTTGATAGTGACACATAGTTTTGTGGTCACAATCATCTCTCATAGTGAAGGTGGTGATTTTGATTCTTAGACCTGAAATCACTACACTCTTCACGTGTCATTGGGTATGCTTTGACATCATCAAATGCAGTACTGAAACATGGGTTGTTATAACGGTGATGATTGGGTGACTTTGACACATGGGGATAGACTGTGAGTGATATATATGGGATTTGTCCCTCCTACGGAGTTTGATATCCTGGCCACTTGATTAGCAAGATTGAGAAACACATGTACATGTACATGTGAATCAATATATGATATTGATGTCACATTATCTCAGATAGTCTGCTCTTAGCTCAATAAACATGGATTGAATGTTGGGAGGATGACCAACCATGCCTCGAGTTCATCCTGGATATCAGAGACAAAGGAATTATACAATCGCCGCAACACCTTACGCAGATTGTAGGTTGAAGTTGTTCTTCAACTTTCCATTTCACTTGGGTAGCACTAATGTGCGACTAGGCACCACTCTTTGCTTTTGATGTCATAAGCTAGTTATGTAAATTCACTGCCAATGTGACATGGGACCAATAGGGTCACACACATAGGAACTCATCTAGAAGAGGAGTTTGATCTTGAATGACAATTGAATTGGTTACTAAAGTGTTTAGGTATTCAATTCATACAACTGATTGCTTAATTGGCTGACCAAGACTACCAAACAACCATCTCACTGTGTGAGATAGCTGTTTGGGTATCCAGACAGACATCTCAAGTTGGTGATATGGCTATTTGGGGGTTAGGTTGATCGGAGATCGAATTATCTCAGTTCAAACCCTCGAACCGACCGATTCAATATGATTGAACCAATCGGCTCATCTCAACTCACCAGATGGCTATCTGGGTGAGTAAGACGGGCGTCTCACTTGGGTGAGATGGCCTGGTTGGGTCGAGCAAAGGTTTGATATTTTTCTTGAATAGTTTCGATTGTTCTTTACTTGAGGAATAAGGAAATTAATATGAGATATTAATTGGATTCAATACAGCCAAATTCGATTCATATTGGAAACTTCCAAATGATCATTTGGTAGTGCAAGACGACCGTCTCGTGCACTAGATAACCATCTGGGTGTGTGAAATGGCCGTTTTAGCTGTCGTAGATTGCAAACAGTTGCAAAATATCAAGATCTCTTAGTCCTTTCCACTCCCATTTTTAACCCGCATTGGCTGGGGACTGGGAACCCTGACCCTAACCCCTCCTATATATAGAGGGGTATTGGGGGATTCCCAAGACACAAAAACTACACAAACAACAAAGAATCAGTTGCTCTAACAAGTGTTGTCCTCTCTGGTTGTGGAAACCAGGAGAGCCTAGGCAAATCCTACCCCACTAAGGAGGGATAGCCATGAGAGAGAACAACTGAGGGTTTTTGTAGTGGGAGAACAAGTTGGTGACTAGTACACCAATGGGGAGGACAACTCCTTCCTATCCATTCTTGGTGAACGACAGGAGTTCTAGTTAGTCCGTGTGGACTACTCTAGAGGTAGGAGTCTTTTGAATGTTTCTCAGAGAGAAAAGTCATCTTACAGTCCATGGTGAGACCACAATAGTTGCTATAGAGGTTGCACAGACGTTGTTTGTGGTGAAGACCAAGAGCTACACAACCACCATACAAGAGAAACTTGTCAATAGTGGCAAAGAAGTAAGTTTTGTCACTAGACTTGCTACAAGACCATGTATACCTTTCTAAAACCATCCTTCCTATTTAATAGTAGTTGACGCGATCTTGTGGTATTGGGGAATACATATAGATAAAATTTTTGTTTTCACTGCTATACTCTATTCCTATATTTTCTGACATTTGTATGCTTGGCAAAGTTCATCTTGAAGAATTCGAAGAGAGCATGACATGTTTTCTTTTATACATGTCATGTATTCTTATAGACACTCACATCTTCAACTGTAGAGAAAGGGCATGACCTGTTGCTACTCGGAACATGGCGTGTCCATGCATTCAAATAACATATTTCAAATATTGATCAGGTCACATGATGTGTGTTTATTAAGACACACCATGTGTCATTCATGTAGGTTGACTTTAGATAGTAGCAACACATTGTGTCTTTCAACGACATGCCATGTACTTACTATGAGAGCAGTTCCAGTCAGCAGTTGCACATGCTAACACGCCGTGTGCCTCCTCTGACACGCTATGTCCCCGACAGATTCTACAATTTTAGAAAGATAATTATCCCACCTTTTAAATACAAAAACACTTAGATGGGACATCTATCTCTCATCATTTGGAAACACTTTGCGATCAGAGAAAGGTTAGAGAAAAAGGAGGGTGATTTTGAAGAGGAAGAAGAGGTTTGTTGGGAGAGAACCTCCATTCTTCACTATTTTTTATTCAAAGAGTGCAGCAGAGCTTCTCTACTCCGTACGGGCTTCTCAGGAGGGATAGTGGTTTGAGTAGAAGTAGCTACAAGGGTGAAATTCTATCCTCAATCTAGAGTATTACCTCGCCCAACTTCATTCTCTGGTTTCTTTTGCTCTTTCCTCTATCTAATCATGTCAAACTCTAAAGTTTGTGTCATGCACATGTGTTTCTTCATTATGTATGAGTAGAACCCTTTTTCTTGGTCATGGGAGAATAGCTCCCATGTCATTTCTCATGTGAACTTGAATTTCTTAATTAATGCTAGTTATCTTGCTTTTCCAAGAGTTTCTGTGGTATTGCTTAGCTTGTATGTTTGATTGGCCATCAAAACTGGATGTTTTATGCTTATTTATGCGATTCAGGAGAATGGGTAGAGAAGTAAGGAGTAGTTCTTCTTGGCAACAAATCCGTGACCATGGGAGTGGTTGGGATATGTTGAGGATCTAAGGTTGCAGTTCAAATTTTAATATAGACACGAGAGTGCTATGTCAAAATGAGAACCATATCATATCATTGGAAGGTGTATGATGACGACAATGTCCTTTGCAAGTTAATTGGCATGTTAATTCCATATTTTCATGTCAGTAATGGTATGGAGGTGAAATATTATGTCCAAGATCTCCTAAAATATTATCTAAATCCCTTTAGTTTAGTTATTTGTTTCTTTTGATTGCAAGTTAGTGAATTATAATCCAACGTAACTATTACAAATTGATCTAGATTGTTGAGATGTAACACATTTGTGCCTAACAGTTCCTTGCACCCTTAGACGATCTCATTACTATATACACCCGTATACTTGCGAGGTATTTCTGGAGTTTATAAATATTTAAACTTTCACATTTATCTAACAAAGATTTTACTAATAAATATTTATTAGAATGGAGGGGTGCAAACATACCATGTATTGGGTGTTTATTCAATAATTCTCCCCAGACATTGGTGTCTTCACTAATATGGGATTAAGAGAGAAAGATTTCTCCCCCCCTCTCCCATGCCCGTGGCGGAGGCCGAATGCCCGGGAGGGTGGTAAATCAAAGCGGCAACTGGGATTCGAACCCAGGTCCCTTCATGAGGATACACCGTGCTTGACCACTTGAGCCACTCCTTGTCAACATGTCTTCACTAATATAATTGCACAAATGTGGGTTGATGACATCCTTCTAATATAGACATTTGATGCCTATGTCTCTATGTTGTCCATTCAGAAGATAGGGAAATCTTGGTGCACTACTTGAATTGTTGGGAAAGAGAAACCTCTCAATGACATGCTAGCATCTCAATATCCTGTCCAAAATTTCTACCTTCAATTAACGATGACTAAGAATTCCAACATGGAAAATGTGTAATGACAGCCCAAAATGTCATGCCCTTCTAATTAGGGGATGCAAATTATAGGGGTTTCAAATGTAGATCAAGAAATAAAGAGAGACCAACTATTTTCTTGCCTAGGTTCACAAACATGGTAGATGTTTGAGTAGATGGTCTAGCAATTTGGCTAAGATGTTCAGAAGGTTTTGGCAAACCCCATACTTGAGTAGCCGATCAAGTAATCATAGTAGTTGTCTATCTAGTAACTAGTTGATCAACTAGTGTTTCTAGTCAATTTTCTAGTATTACAGTAACTGTGACATTTGGCTTGTTTGTCTATCAATCATATTTGTATGTTGTCTAACTTTTGGTCTATCAACCAGGACCTCTAGCCAACCATATAGGGATCCAAATTTCCTTCTATAGTTGTAGTTGATTACTAAAACATTTTAGACACCTATCAAATTTAGAATTTCCAATCATTTCAAAAATTTAGCTCCTCTTCCTTGTACATCCTATGCATGTCACCCTCTAGGTTCCACATTACATTGATAGTTATGTTTGTATCATATTGTGACTTCACAAGTAATGAGCCATGTGTATTAGTACATAATTTCCAACAAGTGAAACTTCAACCTTTTTGTAACCAATATTACCATGATAATGTAAGTTCTTTGTCATCAATATCCATTTTTAACTTGAGGCAAGGAACCCCCATACTCATATTATTCAATCTATTTTTCTTGATCTAGAGTAAACTATTGAGATACATGTGATATCAATATCCAATATTGACTCACATGGGCATGCCATGTATTTCATAGTCTCACTCCTCAAATGTTTGGAGTATAACTCCAACAACAAGGTCAAAATCCATCTACATTACCCATATTAATTTAGATGTGTCACAACCCAACCAATCACTACTTTAAAGGAATCTCTTATTCAAGATCACATTGCATAGTGTTAAAGTACATTGAAAAACATGTTGTGATTGTAACAAATTTAGGTCTAAGATCCATGGTCACCACTATGGAATGGAAACATGTCAACTAGCATTTTGTTAACTCCATGTATCTTTCTCAAAGTGGGTTTGTATAGTACACTTTTTCTTTAACAAGTACCTAGGTGTCTAACTTGTTATCAAAAAGTAGGAAAAATAAGACATAATCATCATCCACGCACATACTAGTCTTGATGTTATATTTCTATCCTACTTTCAAATATCTAAATAGGAATAATAAAAATGAATACTCTTAGCATGCACATGATCTAATGTTCAAGACCTCAACTCAAAATCATATGTCATCAAGTCAAACATGCTTAGGGTAGTATTATATTTAATCATTATCTCACATTCAAACCAACATGATAAATGGATTTGTCTTATGAATAATCAAGTCAAGTAAAAAATATCCCATTATAACCATCATATGATTGGTTATTAGGATATACACAACAACACATGTATGGGACTAATTGTTGTGACAATCATTCTATTATATGGAAATATGTAGAGAAGCTAAATAACACAATCCAATACTTTTAGATGTCCAATGGGATTTAAATGTGATGTTTCCAACCAACTAAAGATTTGGACAACATGTATTTTACATCATTTAATCATTATGTTAATTATATTGGCTTGGATGCATTTCCCTTGCAAGTATATGTCCTTTACATAAAACAACCATAAGATGAATATTTTGCATGTATTTCATGCACTTTTACCAAATGAATATACATGTTTTGAATGTGAACATCGTCACCTCTTTTCTACATTCTTTGAAAGGTTAAGATATGAGGTTTTCTCATGATCCCATTGGGACAACAGTAATGAATAACAACTCCTCAATATGATAATTCTTAATTTACATAAGTCAATATGCATATTTGTGGATATTTTGACTAATATAGATAGCTTATTTTATTTCCAATGTAATAAATAAAAAGTTAGGCCTTGTGGGCATTGGTGTATATGAACCGGAATAGTATCAATGCCAAGAATCCACATTCTTATATGGATCCCTAGTAAATTATTATTGTGGAATTGTGATAACAATAATACACTTGATACTTGTATGTGATGTGACAAATGATCAAATCTCATGGGTCATAATATTAGATATCAAATGATTCACATCGTTACTTGTTGCATAACAAGTTGTACTGGATAGACTAAAAATGAGAGTGGTAATGTTACAATATTTTTCTTCTCTACAAGTAATCAATGGTTTGAGTAAACCTGATATCACCATCCTAACTTAATTTATATTAACATGCACAACTCATCTCATTTATATGAACATCTACCCAATTCAATAATTGGTAGGGGTACTAACAAAAATCCTAATTAAAAATTTCTAATACAAAGATACATTTTTATTCTTCATTCTAGTGTTCATATCTTTGTAATATGAACAATTCAACAAGAATTTGGAAATTGAATTTTATTAGAACAAGTAGACCCTAATTTTGAGCTAAGAAGAAATAGTGATAGGTAATCAATAACCAAAATTTATTAGATTTATAAATGATTGCAAATGATGCATAGGAACACATACCTAACCCATTCTTATGTGTTTTATTTTTGTTGGATAACAAATTGATGCATTTTAACCAAGTTTAAAGATTTTGATCTAGGGTGTATGAGAGAAGACATTCAACTCAGAGAACGACCAAGATATTATTGCATTCAAGAAACCCTAAAATTAGTTTGTAGATGAATTATACATCTTTTATATCACCAACATGAAGTTAGTAGTATTATAGAAAGTTAGAATGACTTTGAACCCAACTTTTTCTCTAGGTCAATCAAATTTGATTGTCTATAGGGTAGAAGTCAACCATTTATTTCAGACAAAATTAGTTATAGAAAAGAGGTAATTTTTATTTTACCAATAAATCTATCAATTAAGTGTCCAACAACCAAGTTGTGAGATCATTAGAACATATTTCATGAACCAAAACCCTAGTTTCATTCCTCCAAGGTGATTTTTGTGTAATTTAGAGAAGATTGACTTGAGTGAAAAAGAACTCATCCATGTTCTTCGAATCTTAATTATGTTAGGTTAGAAAATTTGGTACACTATCTATCATTCATCTAGGAAAATTTAGTAATTCTTCCCTCCTTTCTCTTCTCTATCCTAAATTTTCTCTAAGGTTGCTAGATATATTTATTTTAGTGTCATGATCTTGAGATAGATTCAAATGGAGATTGAGGTGGCATCTAGATGGGACTAATATATGATTTAAGTATGTTGAGGTGAGTGTGAAAATGAATTCATTAATCTTTTGCATATATGTAAATTTAAGTCCTTCATTGATCTTTTTCTAGCTTTAGTATAGAAAAAATTTGTGTAACTTTACTAACCAGGCTAATATGGTGAATTATTAAAATCTCTAAATTAATGATCTTGTGATGATCATATGGTGAGTTGAATATAAACAAGAGTATGTTTAAATCAGTAGAGAGTTTGGTATTTATTTCAAGTTTTCTGTAAAATCATGGTTTTTCAGGTATTTGAATTATGTCTTATTCAAAAGTGCAAATAAATGCTAATATGACCTTTCTATTGCATTAAATGAATGAGTTATATATGATTTAGAAGCTAAATTTTATTGTTTGCCAAGTTATGATTTTCCAATTCATATAACACCGGTTTGTGTCGAAATCTAGTAAATAGTAGCAAAAACCCAATTAAGTATTTTGAAGGTGTAATTCTATTATTCAAAATTATAAAAGGTAACTGGATAGGGATGTATCCTTCTAATGGTCGTATAAGATAACTAGTTTCAACTATCTAAGAATCATCAACGAAGAAAGAGATCACAAAAGGGGCATCCCTTGTTCATTTTCTTTTTGCTACTGTCCTTGTGCATACCTAAGCCCTTGTAATCCTAAATCTAAAAGGTAACTGGATTGATGCTTGTGATATTATTGTGTTTCTAGTTGAATGTTGATACACACACACACACACACACACACACACACACATATATATATATATATATATATATATATATATATATATATATATATATATATATATATATATATATATATATATAGAGAGAGAGAGAGAGAGAGAGAGAGGTAGAGAAATGTTTGAGTTATCAAATCATTCCATTAAAATAGGAAGGACATTTTTCTCAGTTGGGGTTTCTTTTGGTTCTATATTTGTATATGAGAAACATACAATTTTAAATGAGTTATATGAAGATTACATATAGTGGATACAATATATCAAGTATCTAGTCATGTATTTTATAATGGGATCCATACAATAATTAAGTTAGTCAATACTATAATATAACATAGACCGGGCTAAGAGAAAAATACATTAGGATAATAACATAATAATAGATGCAATGAATAATGCAAAAACCATCTATGAAAGTATCTGATGAGAAGGGTGAAATAATCTATGGACTATAAAATTTAGGAAAAAAGATCCCCAAATCAAAGGTTTGAAGTACCAAACCCAACCAACTAGTTATTAGTGGTACTTCAATATGATTGAGTACTAAATGCCAACAACTAGGTATAGGTGGTATTAGTTTAACTAAATAAGGGTGTTCAATAATAACCAGATATTATGGAGTGTACCCAAGACAATTGTAGTTGGAGTGAACAACCCTTGTGTATCATCAAACGTTTCTTACAATTACTTTGTATTATGTGTCATCCCTTGTGGAACTAATTGTATGTGGAGTCAGGGTATATTTATCCTAGACCATGAGTATTGAGGACACATGCAAATAGCTTTCTAGACATTGTTTAGTTGCCACTAGGATTTAAGAGGCTAGTTCAGTTAGTAATCTTAAGGTTTCAAGATACACCTTGCAACTTGTATGGCAAGTCATGTATTAGTGGAATTTTCCTAGATAGTATGATCCAAGTGAGTTTAGGGGAAGTAAAAAAGAAAATCAGTTTTGATTAGTTTTTAAAAATAAATGGTATAGTTGGCAAAATCGTTCAGTTGGACATAAGTCGAGTAAGAAATAGTATAAATGGAAAGGTAAAAACAAAGAAAACCAAAAGTTATCTAGACCCTTGATTACTATTTATAATGCATGTTACCGAACTTCTTGTACATGTCTGTATATTTATCCTTTTCAAAATTTTTTGTTGGCCTTATTTTAATTCTATTTTTCAAGCATATACAAATACCTAACTCTATGCATTTAACCATTTGATTAAATTATTTATTCACTGAGTGAGTAGCTCACCCCTCTACTCACAAAATTGTTAGGTAAACCCTAAGCTCATAGACATCTCGATGCACATACTCATATGCCATTTTAGTTCAATATAGTTGATCCCTATCACTCTAAGTCCTTGAAAATAAGAGAAAAGAGTCAGACATGATAATGTGTTATATTTTTTATTATTATGAAAGATAGTATTTAGTCATTCATCTCATTAATAATATACATGGATATATGTAACATGAATGGTTCAGTTTCCCTCTTTATGTTTGTAATATGATGAAAGGAATCTAGTTCATTTATGTTGTGATGTTATTTCATGTCATTGTCCATTATAAACAATAGAGTTTTCACAAAAAAAGTTAATAATGTCGTTAAGTATTTTTAGTTGGTAGTTTATGCCGTAATACCATGATTCATAGTATCTATGGGGATGTTGGTGTAATAGTTGCATGGACAATCATATGATGGTCATTATTCAATTTCATATGACATTGATTTTGTGATCCCTTGACCATAAGTAGCTACACATATCACATGATATCCCATGTATTCTAACAATACCCTACATAACCTTGTAAAAGGTCAATCATAAAGGAAATGATTAGGTGCAATGTATTCACGTGGATTAGTGAGTGATGTAGATGAAATATATGCCTATTACATAATTGAAGAGATATCTTTGGTCACTTCATGATTTAGACTATTAACTGCTTGTCCATGTACATAAGAGTTCATATTAAGATATGAAGCTCGAGGCTCATTCAATAGTCTAGTTAGAGATCAAGGAAATGGAATGTACATAATGAGTAATATGTGTATGCGCCCCTAGTTCAGCCTATAAATATGTGATACAAGGATTACCAAACAAGGTACCAATGATCATGGTAAAGTTGAGGTGGATCTCTTACGGGTCTTAATACTTGGGCAACTATGATGCTTTGCTATGTACTACTCTATTTTAATAGGTTCAATGGAGACTATGACCTTTTCTACCAAAGTAAAAAATGTATATAGGGTAACACACATAAGTATGTACTTAATGAGGAGGTGAGTAATCTTATTTACTTTATGGATAATAAAATATAGTGAGAACAAACTTGTCCTAGATGCTATTAAATTAATTGGACTAAAATTGGTTCACGTGAACTAAATCTTCTTCGGTTAGGATTTGGAACCATGCCTACATTTTTCACATATATGTATATATACATGTAAATATATGTATATATGCATGTAAATATATGTATATAATATATATGTATATATATACATATATATACATTTATATATGTATGTATATACATATATACGTAGGTACACACAGATATATATATATATATATATATATATATACATACACACATATATATACATATATATGTATGCATATATACATATATATGCATATATATATGTATATATATATATATATATATATATATACACACACACACACACATATGTATATACATATATATAGAGGTGAGGAAGTGTGTACCGGCCGGTGCCTGTAATTTATGTGTACCACCCATGAAAATGACATATATGGAATACATTTATTTAATCCAACCTTATGGATTCAATCAAAATTCAATAGGTTAGATGTGTTCAAAAAAACACAACCATACCTCATGTATACCATGAGATATTATAATGTATCATTCAATGGGTTTTGCAACTTTTGCAACTTACTGTTAATTAGAAAATATGTATATTCTTTCATTTGATGATCTAAGAGTGTCAGGTTGAATTGATTTTTGATAAACATGTTATCTAAGTAGTATGCATCATATCCATAAGGTTGGATTGTTTTTTATACTTTTGTAATCATCACAAATGATGATGGGTACATGTAAGCTACATGTACTCAGGTACACCATTCTTTTAGCCATATATATATATATACATACATATATATACATATATATATATGTATATATATACATATATATATGTATATGTATATATATGTATATATATGTATATATATATATATATGTATATATATATTTATTATATATATATATATATATATATATATATATATATATATATATATATATATATATATATATATGATCCATCTTTAATACATGCATGGGTAGCCTGGAATTTGCTACCTGTGCCTCCCAAAAAGTAACTATTTGGTCAGAAAAGTAACTATATTGACCAAAAAGTAACTATTCGACTTAAAGAGTAAAACCGTATAAGATACACAACAAAAATTCTGGAATAAATATGTAATTGTATATTTGTTACATCTATTACAAATGTAACTATTTATGCATAAAAAGTAATACTTTTCAAGGTAAAGTAACTTTCTACATATGTAAGGTAAGAAACTCCAAAAAAGTAACAAAATGTAAAGTGGGTAGCTACTCGCACGATCATTGAATGAACACTCATATATATGTGTATATATGTGTGTGTGTGTGTGTCTTTTTTAAAAAAAAAAATTGGCCATTCTATTCATCCCATGGCCTGGGCTCGATCCTGAGACCTCTCGCTAACAAACCGAGTGTCTAACCATCTTGGTGTCTTCTATTAGACGTGTGTGTCTCTTTGTGTGTCTCTATATATACATATGTGTGTATGCATATACATGACCATTAATCTTAACTAAGTGTATCCCAAATTTAGAGAACCTAGCCTTTGGATAGAGTGGGAGCCATGTGGGTTTGAAATTTAGAATTCCAAGGGAATCAAAACCTAAAACCATCCTTATATGTAAGGTTCATGCCATTCTAGTGTACGTGTAGAGAAGTAGGCACATGCCATTTAAGTTAATATGCATTCTTCATTGCATGAATGCATAGAGGAGGAAGATGATCTAGTCATAGAGAATGGAATAATCTTCATGGGAGAATTTCACAGAATCAATCATGACAAGGTATATCACATAAATGCAGTTATATATATTTTTTCTAGCAAGATCAAGGCATAGGGCCATTACATAAAAGTTTTATTTTATTTCACTTATCACTATCTTGATACCCAACAATGATTTTGGAGCAACACTAGTATATGACATATTTGAAACCTAGTTGATCTAGTTATATTTTTCTCTTGTTATTTACATATAACACATAGGTTGCAAAGCTAATACAATGAATGTGCACATCTAGTAAATTTTTTACAAACATAATGATGGAAATTATGCCCTTGACTTTGTGCTTTGAGTAAAAAAATGTGATTTTCTATAATGCTCAAAAGTGTTGTTTTGCAAAACAAAATACAAGGTGCTTCCCCTAGAGACTGAACAAGTGGAAGCTTCTCGTCGACCCCACCCAGGGGCATTGCCTCTATGTACCCCCATCATTTTTGTGTAATGTGTCAAAACCAAATCAATTCGAAGGTACCATCTAAATATAAATAGTTCCATATATATATATTTGTGATTTATGGTTTGTATACAATTAACTCATATGTTTCTCTTGAAATAGTATTGTTTGGGTATATGATACTTGGCTATAGACAAACAACCACATTACTAGACTAGTACTTGTGCATCTAGTTGTTTGCAAAAGTATTCGACTTCCATGTGCATCCTCTTATTTTGATTCCATATAAAAATGCTCCTCTCCCTAACTTCCATCAAATGTAACTCAATATATTCCTTGATTTACATGATGTAATACTAGGATTATTGTTAGGCATGGAAGGTTTGTAGTGTTGAAGAAGTTTTTATGATCTAAATATGTGGATATGTCCACATAATACTTTAAGACAAATAATGGCAAGTGCTTGATCATACAATCATCAAAAAGTTGCTAGAACTTATTATTCATATAGCTTAGTTGGACTTGAATCTATTGTTGTTCCAAAGGATTCTACTAGTGTGAACATATTCATTTCTCATGTGTTTGGGTTTTATGATGACAATGTGTATATGATGCATATTATAAATAATAGGTGACTGTATATGTATAGATATATACAAAAATGCCTTAGTTATAATATGAAGTGCTATATTACGTGCAATTGATGGTACACATCAAAGAATTGGTTGACATGAGTGAGCATACCAGAAATATGGTGCATGGTGTGTCCTTATTAATTGTGATACCATCAAACTATACCACACTGACATTTGATTGAAGTTAGCATGTTATCCTAATAGGATTAGGGACCTTTGAGAAACAAGTTGGGATGTTTTGTAATCCACAAGGAAAAAATACAGTCCACCACCTATCCAAGAATTTCATAAGATGCAATTGAATTTTTTTGCCTATCTATATAGTCAATCTTTGACCAATTAGGCAAAGTTGATCCATGGCAAGATGAATAATGGAACTCAACCCACTAGAAGGTTTCTTAGTGTGCCCCTCTAAACTAAAAGTGGGGACTATAAATTTGAAGTAAATATTGGCAGAGATGTAGGTAATACCAAATTAACATCAAATATTTTTAGAAAAGGTTTTCGATCTATTGCAAACTTTTTTGTAGATCAAATGAAAAATTCTAACAATCATGCTTAGCAATCCTTCCTTGAAAGAAAACTTACTCCAGAAAATGACCTTGATTGGTTCCAGAATTGGAACTTTTTTTTCTCATTCATGGTGCAATCTCTATGTCGTAGGGACACATTCAGTTGAGGAGCCATCTCCAAATGTGATAAAGGTGAACAAATATGCTTATTGTAAGCATATTTGAGCAGTCCACTAATGTCAAATATCTCATGCTGGAAACCGTGAACTATGAGCTCAAAATGTGACATAGGAACATGGGTATCATACAAAGTTTTTAGCATCTTAGGAATATGATTCAATGGAAATCTCCCCAAAGGAGATTTAAAGTTTCAAGGTGGTGCTTAAGTGAAAAATGGAATAGGGTGATCCATTTGGTCCCCATGATCCAAAGATGGTCTAGTAAGTATAGAGCCTAGAAAGACTTAAATTTCCTTAAGGCCAAGAGTTGGATACTTGATTTTACAATCTTCAATAGATTCTCACACACAATTTGTCAAGAATTACAACATGAATGATTTCATCTAGCCACTTTTATAACTTCTCAACATGTCAAAAATAGGTGATACTAATATGAAGGAAGAAATACCCAGTTCCATATTGGTGACCAATAAAGAGAAAGTTAAGTGTTAGCTTAAAGGGGATGCAAATATGTTGCCTACACTCAACCAAAAGTCCAAGTCTTCTAAAATTGATGCTAAAGGGTGTGTGGCCAAGGATGGTAATTGTTACCAATGTCACCAACATAAACCTTGGGAAGGAATTTATCCTCTCTACCTGGATTGACTAAAGAAAATGAAGAATAAGAAGGATTTAGATTTCTCCACATCAAGTATTTGTGTTACAGGGATGAATCTATTTACTTCTTAATCATATGTAATCAATATGATTCCCAAAATTGTTCTAATGTTTAGGATATGAAATTAGGCTAGCATTAAAACAAGGGAAGGTTCATGTACACATTGTACATGGAGAAAGACATGTTTCTATGTTTATAAAACCTATGCTTTATTTTCCCCAATGGGATTATATCAAAGCTAGAGTGTTAATATTATGTACCTTCCATATATAGGATAATCGTATCTGTTTATTGTTTGGGAAAGAATAATTTTCCATTCCTTATGAAGATGGATTATTTTTATATTTATAAAGATGACATCTCTTACATAGTGCCCTAATTCCTTATGGTGTATATTTATTAGGTTTTGAGAAATGTGTTTATTACATTAACACCAAGAGGATTACGATTGAGGATTTAAACATACATTTCCTTTATCAATGTCCCTTGGGACACTTAAATGAGAAGCACATATATAGATATTTGGATTCACTTGGTTTTGAATTAATTGAGACAATAATATCTCTTAGTGGACCTAGTGAAAGGGTGAGTGGTCTACTAGGCATCATATAGTGGACCTTTTGGAACAAATTCTAGGGGTGACTAACATTATTTTTAGTACATCTACTTATAAATTTGATAAATATGGCTATGTGTATCTTAAAAGATAGACGCCAAATTCCCTTGAAAAGTTCAAGGAATAAAAAGATGCAGTAAAAAATCATCTTGGAAAAATGAAAAGGCACTCTTATCAGATTAGGATGGTGTATATAAAGTCAAGAGTTTAA
This sequence comes from Alisma plantago-aquatica, assembly GCA_963693085.1. Classification (NCBI taxonomy): domain Eukaryota; kingdom Viridiplantae; phylum Streptophyta; class Magnoliopsida; order Alismatales; family Alismataceae; genus Alisma; species Alisma plantago-aquatica. Next base: position 228,475,864 of record OY856410.1, read on the forward strand.
GAAGCTTCTAAAGTGGTGTGGAATTGTTTCACAATTAACTCCTCTTGGTCCTCTTGGAACATCACAATGATATATGAGAAAGAAGGAACTACAACTTTTTAAACATGGTAAGATCAATATTGGACCTTCCCTAACTTCCAATATCCTTCTATAGATATGCTCTTGAAACTGGGTCATTTCACTTAACCGTGTTCCATCAAAATCATACTATAAGACACCATAAGAGATAAGTGTTGGGAAACAATTCAACACATATTTTGCCAATGTTATGTTAAAATACATGTTTCTCAGGAAATTAGATCTATAGTAAAATTACTACTAATTTGTATGATTCACTAAGGAAAATTAAAGGGTACTACACCTATCTTCCTCCAAAGAACATACTGTTGTCACAAGAACTAGAGTCTTCTTGGAGATAGAAATTATTTTCAAAAGAATCTAGAGGAAAATAGGCCTCAAAGAAGTTTGAGTCATAGAAAATGAAATTGAACCTATGAACAAACAAGAGGAACCAGAAAAGATTGTGGAAAGTAAATTCCTTTTGAAAAACAAGAATCTCAAAGGTCTTATTGAACACACCATGATCCCAAAAGATTCTCATTTTTTGTGACTCATCATGGTGATATGTTTGTCATAGATCAACATGAACTAACGTTCTACAACTAGGATATTGAAGAACTAGATTCTGAAAATAGGTTTCAAGACATGAGATCTGATGTTATATCCATTTGTAACAACACAATATGGACCTTAAAGGATCTACAAAAGGGGTAAATTTCATAGGAGTCTATGTCAAAGTACATACATTGATAGAGTGCCCAAAAGGTTCAATTTGAAGGAGTCTAAGAAAGGATATATATATATATATATATATATATATATATATATATATATCTAAGGTTTGATGCCCTAGATATTTGGAAGATAAGACATGCATGAGTAAGTTTTTATACACCTCTTATCATGGATCGAATATTATGGATGTGTATGGACATATGGTATTCTTTAAGCACGATGAGTAGGTACCACTAAAATCTATGTGAAAGTTGTTGTACTATTATGAGTATATCCTTAAGTATTTAAGGACTAGGGATTTGTTCTTAGTATATGGAGGTGAGGAAGAGTTGGTTGTAGAATGTTACACTAATGAAAGATTCAAAACTAATAAGGATGACAATCTAGATTTGCAATTTTTCTCTAGGGAAGGTCTGTAAGATATAACACTTTCAAGAAAGGGACACTGGTTGATTCTACAATTGATTCAGATTTGGTTTCTGATTCAAATTTGACAAAGGAATCTATATGGATCAAGAATTTTATTACTAACTTAGGGTTGTTTCAACCATTAATGATGTATAAGAGCTATTCCATGAAAAAATGGGACCATAACGCATGCGGAGAAATCTCAATTACATCAACATTCCAAGCACATAGTTCAAAAATTCCATCCCATGTCAGAAATCATTCAATGGTGATATGTACAAATTTGCAAAGTACTAACATAAACCAAAGTAGTTGACATACCGAAAAAGGAACTTTGACAACCATACATTGTCATCATGTGAATCACTAGTATTAGATATAAGTGGTTAGTCCTAGTGCAAGTGGGACACTATTGGCTCATTGCATGACACTAGTACAGAAATGGGTTATAACGTCACTACCTGTAGGGTCAGTTTTTCCAAATAACCGACCTTATATGTCTAAAAAAATGTGGGCACCACTTAAGACCTTTTGGGTTGGTTTTTCTTAAAACAACCGACCTTGTAGTGTAACTCTATAGGGTCGGTTTTCCAAATAACCGACCTTATGAGGTCTTTTTGGGCATTAGGAACACCATGCCAATTTTCTATATCTATTGGCACCTTACTACGCGTGGTCACCCCTACGTAATGCTTGAAAGCACTAGCATGTTCCCCCAAAGGTGCTCCTATGATATCAAACTGGACTGGTAATTTGTCCCCTTTATCCCTAAGCTCCTACAACCTACGCATCAGTGTGGGACCTCTACTTTTCTTAGCATCACCACTACCATCATCATGGTGCTCAATGCTCAGAATGTTCATCTTCACTCGCCATTTTAGAACCTGCAAGTATACATGATAAAAAAATAAGTGATATTAAAAGCACAAGTGATATGATATACATGATATATGATGTATATTAAAAAGATTACTTGCTTGAATGATAATAAAATAAATAATTCAAAGAATACATGCCTTTAGTATTGGTTGAGTTGTTAGTCAAGTAAAATTCCTTCAGCATGGTCATGATGTTTATAATATTCATCGTTGTTATCTTCAACATTTACACTTGGAAAACCAACTGAGAATGGACTGGAATCATCATACTTTTTGTAGTATTCTTCTTCATTTATAGGATCTACAGTAAACTATCTTTTTCCATGAAGAACGACAGACCAATTTTTATTTGTAGGGTCATCAATATAGAATACTTGTTTTGCTTGGTCTGCCATGATGAATGGCTCATCTTTCTCACTAATTTTTTCAAAATTCACCAGTTTGAAACCCAACTCATCCACTAAAACTCCTTTATTGTTGTAAACCCAATTACACCTAAAGATAGGAACTCTGAAATTTGTATAGTCCAATTCCCATATGTCCTCAATGACGTCGTAATATGACATCTCAGCTTCGCATGGTCTTTTATCTTTGGAACTAGTAAAATACAACGAACAAGCTTGAACAGTGACCCCACTATTTTGGACCACACTACTTTCGTCTTGACGCTTTGTGTAGTATGAAAATCCATTTATGTCATAACCTTCATATGACATGACATCCATTTTTGGCTTAAAGGCGAGCCATTTTATGTTCTCAGCAACATTATTCGGTGATTCAGATAGTTGATTAAATACTTTCTCTTCAAACCACCTAATAAATGTTCGATTATGCTCTCTTGCAAGCCACATTGAACTGGATTGTGGATGATTTCTCTTGATAAGATCATTGTGTTCTGTGATGTAGCTACTAACTTCATCGATGTTGTGTATATACAAATGCACTTGTTCCCACAACTCACGAATGATTCCTTTCACTTGTCCTCCCAGAGTTCCTTTGCCACAATAAGATCCAGTGTGATGGGAATTTTTTAGATCGCTAGAAGTTTCATTGCAATTCAAAAAATCATTACAAAAGTCCATCACCTCCCTAGCCACGTAACCCTCAACAATACTCCCTTCAGGACGATAATGATTCTGAACATCACCTTTAAAAACACTCATGTAGCATCCAAATGGATACATCCAATGTAAGAAAATTGGACCCAACATCTACACCTCCCTTGTAATATGTACTACAAGATGAACCATGATATCAAAAAATGAAGGAGGAAAGTACATTTCAAGCTGACACATGGTAACAATTACATCTTTCTGTAATTTATCGAGAGTATCAAGATGTATCACTTTGTTGCATATTTCATTGAAGAAGAAACAGAGTCTTGTGATTGCAAACCTTACATGCTTCGACAATATAGATCGAATAACCACATGTAAAATTTGTTACATTAAGGTGTGACAGTCGTGATATTTGAGACCTATCAACTTCAGACGCTTCATTGATACCAATCTACAAATATTAGAAGAGTATCTTTGTGGAACCTTAATATTATACAAGCACTCACAGAAAGTCTTTTTCTCCTTCTTTGACAAAGTGTAACAAGCTGGTGGTAAATATGTGCGGAGACCCCTGATCTCCACTGATAATTCTTTTCTTATACCCATTAATTCTGTAAGGTCACTTATTTTATGAAAACTGACCCTATAGAGATACACTACAAGGTTGGTTATTTTAAGAAAAGCGACCCAAGTGATCTTAAGTGGTGCCTGAGTGGAAGTGATATTATTTTAATATGTTTTTTATCTATTGATTCTAATTTAGTTTTCTTGGAATTAATTCCTTTTCAAAACAACATTATTAATTGCTTCTTTTGTATGTATAGGGTGTTTTTCATCTAAATGAAAAAGATCACAAGAAAAGAGTGCTACAATGTTGTGGTGTACGATGGAGGGGTTTTAAGACATATCTCGCAAGGGAATTTATAAATAATCCTAAACAAATGAAGAAAGCAACAAATGTATATATTTTTATAGATCCTGAGGTGTGGGAAAGATTTGTTTCAGCTAGGAGATCGGAAGAGTTTCAGGTAATAAAGATTGTGATGTATTATATGAATCTTTAATTTTATACAATTAAGGAGGTGAATCTTTTTATACATGTTTGCCAAGTCTAAATTGCAATACCTCATTTTAAATGATCAGGCTATCCACCAGACTCAAAAGGAAAGACGGGCGAAAAATCTGCATGACCATCGCTTGGGGCCCGGTGGTTATGCCTTCTGTCGCCAACTACAAGAGAAGCAATCCTCTTATGGAGAAGAATCTAGTACAACTCAAGTTGAGCGTCCACCCTGACACTTGACATGGATTGATGCTAGAAAGAATCAAGCATGTGAAATTGTCAACCCTGCAACTAAGGAGGTGGCATAAAAGATGGTAGGTTTATCCCAACTAAGTAAAGAGTAACTCCCACAAATTTAGATTTATTTATAACTAATTGATATTGTGATTTAATATTTTTATTAACTATGAATAGATTGATCTCCACGAGAAAAGGAAGGAAGGAAAGTTCATCCCAACTGGCCACATGGATGAACTATCAGTTGCTCTTGGTATGAAGGAGCATCCTGGCCGTGTTAGGGGATTAGGAGCTGGCATAGGATTCAAGTCTTATTTTGGCCCTTCGCAATCTAAAAGAGGTCATGCAGGAGGTCTTACAAAAGAGGAGGTTGAAGCATTAGTAGCATAGAAAGTAAAAGAAATAATGTCTTCATTTCAGCCTACTCAACCTTCTCAACCTATTCATATTGTATGTCTCTCAAGTGATGAGGTACAAGCCCATGCTCCAGTTGTAGATGGTCATGGGAGCACTCCCAATGACCCACCACAACAATCTGCAGTAAGTTTTTTTTCTATATGTTGTGTTATTAGTATGATATATATATGATAATATATATAGTTGTAATAGGTATCCGTTCTACTACTTCTTATATAACTTATATTATTTCAATCTAGGTTGGTATGAACTGTAAACTTGCAGTAGAGATTCCATAATATAATGTTGTGGCAGTGGGCAAGGTGTACAACCTTGGTGGTACATTGCATTGCCAACAAATTACTGATGACATTTGTCGTGTGTCCATCCATCTTGTGTATGACGGAATGGGGGACAAACCACTACCCATACCTAATCCTGAATATAGTACAGTTGAAGAAGCTGAGGGTGCTATGGTGGGTTGACCTAGACACTTGGTTATCAATGACAAGGTATACCTTATTTCTACCATATTTTTCATATTTGACTGCATATATGAACTCGTATAATATAAGTATGTAATTTAATTAACAGGTTTGTAAACCAAAAAGTAAAAATTCTACTAGTCATCCTCCTATGCCCAAGCCATCTTTCATTCCTAAAGCTACATTCGACGAATTGGGAAGCAAATGTAAATGTTTGTGTCGATACTTAGCCAACCAAAGCTCGGGATCACATATGTTGGTCAATTTAACAGAAGATGCAGCTGGGAGGGACTTTGAGAATTTTATTTTTCTTGATGATATTATAGAGTTGTTCCGGTATGATTGGCTAAATACTTCGATAATAGAAGTATGGATAAGGTAAGGATCTATCAATATATATATATATATATAATTTCAATACACATTTTTGCTTAGTTCTATATATGGAAATAATTACAAATGTTTTACAGCCATATATATACTGAGATCACAAACCTTGATATAAGGAATGTTGGATTCTTAGTTCCTTCAATCACTAGTCAAGTGGAGACAAATTTTGAGGATGTGAATGTGTACTTCTCTACTGCATTCAAATATTTTTCTAGTGAGGGGAATGAAATTATCCTAATTCCTTTTAACATCCAGTAAGTATTAGTATTCAATATAATTTTAATAATGAATAAAATTATTTATTTTAATGTTTGTTTTATTCTTACTCAGATCTAGACATTGGGAATTAGTGGTGATTGCCCCTAAATTGATGACTCTTTATTATCTTGACCCAATGGGTAAAACAACAAGGAGTCACAAACTGAAATTGTCAGCTATGGAGTAAGCATAAATGTAGTCAATGCTTCAACATGATATTTCTATTTAGAATTTGTATTTTACCAACTATCATTTAATTGATAGGGGTATAAAGGCTTTTCGTGATGTTGGAGGACAAATACCCACAAAATTAAAGACATTGACTTTGAAAAATGTCAAGGTAGCTACTTTTACAACTGCTTAGTCTGATATGTATTAATTTTCAATTCAAATATATGTCAACTCTTATAGTCTTAGCTCAACTCCTGTTTATAGTAGTTTACTAACATTAAGTATTCGTTATTTGTAGTGTCCTATGCAAAATAATGATTGGGCTTGTGGCTACTATGTAATGAAATATATGCAAGCTATTGTCAAACAAGCATCACATGACATTTAGACTATAAGTCAGGTAATAAAGAATAACATCATACATTTACAAGTGATTGTAGTCATTTTATAAAATATTACCATGTGCATTTTCTATTACAGATCTTTACAACTCAGCCTTACACACTTGTGGACTTGAATGAATTCCGAGAAGAGTGGTCAGATTCTTTTCTAAATGAAGTCAATATAGCATTGGATTAAATAGGTCAGCTCCATTTATGTATGTGGTTTGAGTACTCTTTCATAATTACTTTTGTATCTCAGACTTGCAATCTATCATTTTGTAAATTTTTATGTGATTATGAATGTGCGGGTTTGAATGGTGACGATTGAGCATCAATGCTCCCCTCTCCCAGAATATATGAATCTTCTTGTTCTTCTGTTCTATTTCATTTTCTGCAGAAATTTTAAAAAATCATAACTTCTAGCGTCAGTTTTTTAAATAACTGACCCTAAAGATTGAATAACCACTTCAGTGTAACCCTCGGTCGAGAAACTTTTCGATCGAAATATTTTCGGTCGAAATTTTCTCGACCGAGTGAGTTTACTAGGTCAGTTTTTTTGGAATAACCGACCCTAAAGATTGAATAAACATTTCAATGTACCCCTCGGTTGACAATCTTGTCGACCAAAAAGTTTTCGGTCGACAATTTTCTCGACCGAGGGGTACAGTGAAATATTTATTCAATTATTAGCGTCGGTTATTCCAAAAAAAAGCTGACCATGTAAACTCCCTCGGTCGAGAAAATTGTCGACCGAAAATATTTCGGTCGAAAATTTTCTCGACCGAGGATTACACTAAAGTGGTTATTCATTCGTTATGGTCGGTTATTCCAAAAACACTGACCCTGTAAACTCTCTCGGTCGAGAAAATTGTCGACCAAAAATATTTCGGTCGAAAATTTTCTCGACTGAGGATTACACTGAAGTAGTTATTCAATCTTTAGGGTCAGTTATTCCAAAAAAATGACCATGTAAACTCCCTCGGTCGAGAAAAGTGTCGACCGATAAAATTTGCAGTCGACAATTTTCTCGACCGAGGGAGTTTACAGGGTCGGTTTTTTGGAATAACCGACCTTACAGGCTCCTTTTTTCTCGCCTGGGTCATATTTTTTACAACCTTTTGCGTCGGTGTTTACTCTGTAAGGTCGATTTTGTTTGGTCAAATAAACTGCCGCTATAGAGAAAATTCTATTGTGATGGCAACTTAGGAGTCGGTTATAAAGTGATGCTACAGGCTTAAAAATACCGACGCTATAGACCATTCCTGTACTAGGACCATATTAGAATATGTAGTTATGATTTGAATCTATCGAAAGAAACTCTTGTTAATTTTATGTGGTTTTCAGAATTTGTTGATATTATAATAATGGACCATGAATTTATTGTTTAATTCGTAAGACTTTAGGTTATGTGACTTTGGATGTGAGATCATATAAATGCAACCCATATTTTAATATAACAAATAATATTATATATATGTAATATATCTATGTTCAAGCATGATTATGGAATAATAATACACATATAACCATTGTGTGATGTGAATTATGACAAAATCTAATGGTTCATGATATTATATATCAAGTCAATCAGATTGGTACTTCCTTGAGAACATGTTGTACTTAATAGATCCATAATAGTGTGATACATAGAAAATTATGTGATGGTGAGTATCCACTCTAATATGACAATGGTGTTTGTGACTCATTTTACTTCAAGTCAGTAAACCAATCACATGATATCCTTTGTATTTTGTCACTACCTAACATGACTTTGTAGAAGGAAATAAAAAAGGATGTGATTGGGTGCAACATGAATCATGTAGATTACTATGTAATGTAGATGGGACTTGTCCCTATTATGATAGGAATGTATGACCATGATAATAAAAGTTCATATGGATACATGAAGCTTGCATTTCCCTTCAATAATCTACTTATGATCGAGGAAATGGCATGGATATAATGAAGATGACGTGTTTATTCCTCACATCCAATATGGATATCAATAACTAAATGATTTTATCAACATAATAATATTATTAATTGTAAGGTTATGGTTGATATCTGACTCGTCTTAATACATGGGTAATAATGATACACTTCTAAGTGCCAGTCCTTAAAGGTGAAGGTTTTATGACAATTTTGACATTTAATTACAACATAATAAGTTCCTATAGGGTCAAACACATAACTACAAACTCATAAGATGAGGATATTTCATCTTTATGTGTAATACTCAAGTAAATCTAGAAACAATGAATTATGCTTGGTTGCATATTAGTTCCAGTTAGTGGATTAATTAGATCAACGCTGGTTCTCATGAATCAAATCATGTACCACTAGAGTTTGGAATCCTAGGTCAATTTTACATACACACGTACACATACACATATATGCATACATATAAATATAGACTCATAGATATATAGGCACATATATATGTATACATATATCACTTTCAAGTAAGCATATCTTAGTTTTAAAATCCCCATCCATTACATGATAGACTAGAAGAATATATGTACTTCCCTTTAAAGTAAGTATATCTTAGATTTAGAAGTCCAATCATTGTGTGAGAGAGTGAAAGAGAGACAAAACCACAAAGCTAGTACCTTACTAGAACCGACACCCTACTTCTATATGGATTTTAAGTCTATCTATGTTGAGATGTAGAGACGTAGAAACAAGGCACCTACCTTAAAGATATGCTTCACTGCTGTAACATCGCAGGATTTGAGGCCTCAGATAACATGATCTTAAAAGGAATGATTGGACTACCCATATCACCAAGGTGCACCTCCTTTTCTGGGAGCCCATCGCTAAGAACTCCATAGTTAAGCATGCTCAGCTTGGAGTAGTACTAGGATGGGTGACCTGTCGATAAGTTGATCCTGGCATGCACGTAGTTAAGGCTAGTGGCGGTCTGTGGGGACATTCATCATTCCTGAAACTCTACTAGAGCCTCGGGCAATGGGCTCGGGTGTTACAAATGGTATCAGAGCCATAACCCCTCCATTAGGCAGGGCCCACATGGGCATGGCATGCCAGTCTTGAGTCGTGCAGTCCAGGCATGTAGGAAATAGATGTCCATGGTTGATGTAGCCACCCTTGCGCTGGTATTCCGTGATCGGGAGATGGGTGTCCATGGGCCATTGTGGGTCTGCACTGAAATGGGGTCAGATTATGAGGCCATATAGTTGAGACTTGACGTGGATGTCAAGAGTCTAAGTGGGGGAGATTGTAACATCAAAGGATTTGAAGCCTCATATAACATGATCTTAAAAGGTTTGATTGGACTACCCATATCACCAAGGTGCACCTCTTTTTCTAGGAGCCCATCGCTAAGAACTCCATAGTTAAGTGTGCTCAGCTTGGAGTAGTACTAGGATGGGTGACCTGTCGGGAAGTTGATCCTGGCATGCACACAGTTAAGGCTAGTGGCGGTTTGTGGGGACAGTCGTCATTCCTGAAACTCTACTAGAGCCTCGGGCAGTGGGCCCGGGTGTTACAAATATGAATATCTCAAATTAGTTTTTTGAGGTTTACCAAAGTTTTCATCGATGTCATGAATTAATTGTTGGATGATTTTAATTCATGCAAACTATAATAGGGATATGATGATCCTAACTCAATTTGGGTATAAAAGACTATTAAAATGGATAATTTGAGCAATTAGGGTTTATATGAGTAGAAAAGAGTATTTTAGGGTTTGTTGATCTAAAATGGATGAAGTTTGAGGAATTGATCTAAGAAACCCTAATGAAGATTAATGAAACCCTAAAATGGATACAAAAAACCCTAGAAAGTGAATCCAAGTCAATAAAGTAGATTCTTGATAAAGTGTGTAATAAATAGAGTACATATTCTTTTCAGGAATTATGTGATGATTGAATTGCTTGTTTGGATTGCATTCTTGGTTGGGTTTGCTTAATGCTTGTGAAATCATCAATTCAGGTATGTGGTTACATTTATGAATAATCACTTTAGTTTCACGACGATTTCCAAATGTTTTATCGGTTGCTTGAAAATAACTGTTGGATGTGTTTATTTCATGCAACTATAGAGTGACTATGACTATCACTATGAATATACATGTATAACTGGCTAGATCCGGGTCCACCTCTGTGGCTTGTAAAGGCTAAAATGGGGTAACCTAGAGTAAGGTCTAGGTTATTGTGGGTTAGAAATTGGGCTACCAAGTGTAGTGCCATGAGACCCATTAGCCTGCCATGAGTTAAGGAGTGGGCTACTTATGAGTAGTGCCATGTGACTCAACCCTAGAAACCAGTTCACCTATAGGTGGGACCATGAGGGGTTTAATGGGGATCTACCATAAGGAAGGTAGTGTCCAGGTCCACTGCAGGGATAGCACAGAGGATAGGGTACTCATGGATCGCGGAGTTATATTTAAACCATAATCTTGATTGTTAAATGATTAATTGAATGATTACGTTGTTATCATAGTTGCTCGTTTATTGTTTCCCCCACATACCAGCTTCGGCTGACCGACGTTTTATTTGTCAGTGTTTTAGGTACAAGCCAAAAGGATAAACAGTAAATCATCATATTGTGAAATACATGAAGTAAAATACAAGGAGGATTAGTTAGAGTAGAATCCATAAGTGGATAGAAGTTTAGAGATCCAAGTTTTCAAAAAGGTATGAAAAAGTTTATTTTCTTATAGCTTTTCAGTTTAGTCTGTTAAAATTTAATAATTGTTCATGGTTAATTGCCGAACCTTTGATCCGGAAATTATGGGTGTGGCTTCTACTTCTCGGTCTCCCTTAATTGGGGGTTATCGGGAGGTGGAGTCGTAACATTTGGTATCAGAGCCATAACCCTTCCAGTAGGTGGGGCCCACATGGGCATGGCATGCCAGTCTTGAGCCGTGCGGTCCAGGCATGTAGGAAAGGGCTGTCCATGGTTGATGTAGCCACCGTTGCGCTAGTATTCCGTGATCGGGAGTTGGGTGTCCATGGGCCATTGTGGGTCTGCACTGAAATGGGGTCAGATTATGAGGCCATATAGTTGAGCCTTGACGAGGACGTCAAGAGTCTAAGTGGGGGAGATTGTAACATCGTAGGATTTGAGGTCTCAGATAACATGATCTTAAAAGGAATGATTAGACTACCCATATCACCAAGGTGCACCTCCTTTTTCTGGAGCCCATCGCTAAGAACTCCATAGTTAAGCGTGCTCAGCTTGGAGTAGTACTAGGATGGGTGACCTGTCGGGAAGTTGATCCTGGCATGCACGCAGTTAAGGCTAGTGGCAGTCTGTGGGGACAGTCATCATTCCTGAAACTCTACTAGAGCCTCGGGCAGTGGGCCCGGGTGTTACAACTGCACACATACATAGAGGAGAAAGACGATGTGAATAGGGACACACATCATCTCTATGGAAGTATGGCATTGAATCCTTTTTGTGACTAGGTATGTCTTATATCTTGTTTTTCGAGTATATTTTTTTCAACAAGATCTTATTGTAGTGTCATAGGGTCATCTTCTATTCTTCTTGTGTGCCTAACACAACCCTAATACCCGATTGTGTGATCTTAGTTTATTGGAAGAGAGCATGAGATACTAAACTAGATAGTGAGTTAGTGGGAGTATAGTAAACATGAAAGTAATTGTAGTTTATTGATTAATAAGGATTGACTTTTTGATATGATTGCCACTTACTATTAGTTTACAACAAACAAAGTTAAGTGTGGGATAATAACAAACAAAATATCAAATTTTAGTTGGACTGAAAAGTATTTTCATTGAATTAGTCACAAAAAGTTAGGTTCACTCGTACTTCTTAAGAAATATTGTTTTGGTTTTTGTATTGAGGTCTCCTTCCAAAAAAAACTATTACAAGTTGTGTGACCACAATGAACACAATGTAGAGTTTGTCTTAAACCATGAATAACATGGGAAATTTTGGGAATCTTCATTGTCTTACTTAGAGTATAGAACTCCTAAGTTTTACATGATCGATTATGTCACTATTGTCTACACTCTTAGACTTGCATGGAAACTAAATTTATCAAGGTAAACCACATATTTCCACCTAACTTTTCTTATAACAAGCATTCTCTCATCAAAGGTAAAATTAGAATTATAGTAGATTTTTTTTTTCATGAATAGGTTTTCTATTATTCTCAAGGTCGATCATACCTAACCAAAATCAACCAATTAACTACAAATTTTCATTACTTAATCATACCTAAAAAGTAATTGTACCTAAACTACTATTGAATTTATATAAGAACCTAAGTTCATTTTTTTACTCAAACTCGACGTAGATCATTATTTATATTTCATACACATCATTTTATCAAATCTAGTGAATTTCAAGTTAGACAATATTTGAGAAGTGGATATTTTAATATCTAATTTATAATAGAAAAATTTAAGCAGAGACAAATAATATGATGGATGCTTAATAGCTAGATAACTCAAATTTTATAGAATGGAATTGACTTACAACTAAAGTAAACAAGTATAACTATGTGAATATAATAATATTTCACAAGTTGTCATCACCACCCATGGATAGTCAAACAAAGAAACTTTGATGTACACATGAACTACAATATGATACAGAAGCATGTCTAAGGACATAACACCATCCTTCATATTCATATAGCACACATATGTCACAACATACTTAGTGGTGAAATATATATTCATTTTCGTCAACAACATACATATGAATCGCTATAGAACACACAATTTAAACCCTCATACTTTCTATTATGTCTAAATGAATAATTTAGATGTGGATCATGCACTTAAATGTGGGTCTAGGTGTAGACACATGGCTAGACATCCTCAACAAGATTATGAATGCAGTCATCAAGCCAAAAAAGTGATCATGTTTAATGTGATATGGATTTGTTTCATTGCACATGATAATTGTTCCTTCATATTTGAAAATATATAATTTTTAAGACAAGGAATATGATTGTGTGCTTATGTGCACAACCCACCTGTAGAAACAACTTTGTGTAGTCAATCCATATTTGAGGTTTAGATCCCACTTCATATGAAATTTAATCCTATCCAACTCATGATTTTCAAATATTATCTCACACAATATGTAAAGGGAGATTAAATAAAAAAAGTTCCACATGGTGATATGATAAAGAGGTGAGACAATTGGAAGCATAACTAGATCTAATATATACAAGATGTTACTACTTCTATTAATGCAAGATTGTATTTAATGTAATTTGGGACTATTGATATGACTGCATGTATTAATTTCATATTAAATGTTATTAAGCATTCAGTTTATTGATTTTATCATATGATATATAATAAAAAATCATATCTATTAATCTTGATTGTTGTATGCTAATAAAAGACTCAAAATTTATTATCAATATAGTAAAATTAACTAAGTTAACATGACATAATAACATATTGTATTGTCTCATATAATTCATTTAATTAACATAGCTCTAGATGGAAAAGGCATTAGTAGGTTGCACCACTTCACTACATGTCTACATAACTTGGGTGAAATTATCAAAGAATAATTATCAAAACCAACCCACTTGAAAACATTATGCATAGGGAAAGGTAATACATGTATGAAACTTAACATGCTTCCAAGAGGATACAAAGAATTTCTCCATATCATGGTCTTAAAAAGTGTCTTTTTCTAAAAGAATGTAATAATATACATGTTAAATGAATGCTTTGTCATAGATAGTAAAGCTACCCATGTGCTTTATAACAAGATAGCAACCACTGAACAAACCTAATTGAAGCCATGACACATAATCACTTGTGTACCATTGGTCACGACTATTAGGAATTGAGGTGGGAAAATTATTATTCTCTACAAAACTAAAGGAACACAATTTAAAATGGAAACTCTCCTTAAGATGATAAGAGAATAATCACGAGGATATACTAGCCAACAAACACTAAGTAAACAAGATTACAACTCACACCACCCATATTTAATTACCAATAAATTCATATAGCCCCCTCACTAAATGATAAATATAATTAAGAGTAAAAGCACACCAAATATGTATGTAACCTTCCTCTTAACTTTTCATCCTCATGAAACCACTGTCATTCTCAAAGATAAAATACATGCATATGTCCTTGCTTGTTTTCATTTTGAGCGTTGATCAAGATGATCTTCTCCTGACATCATTGCTTCCCTTGTTTCTACTTCCGCTAATTAGTTCTAATTGGCTAACCCAACTAGAAGTCTAGTGTGTCTCTACTGACTATAAGTCTATCTCTACCTAATAGGGATTATGTGCATCCTCCACTATCCAGATAGAATGTTGTGGTTGTCAAAATACCAACAATGTGCCACTAGGTGATGTGCGTCCTCTGCTATTTGGATCTATTCTAGTTGTTGATGCACCACCTATGTGTTGTTGGCTGAGAGATGCATTTCATCCAGTCATTCATCCATTGATTGGACATAATTCATGCATTATTTATTTACACACTATGACATCCACTGATGTACATCCTCTAGTTATTGAATAGATTGCCTTCAATGTCGATGCACTAACTCTGTTATTGACTTCCAACTGCTATTTCACTATAAGGCAAAGTTGTTGGCCCTATATTATCCACAATAGATATCGATCATAGATGCACACAGTGTGGTACCGACTTCCAACTTCTACTTCACTTTAAGGCAACGGTTTTGGTCCCCTCTCAACCAAGAGAGATATCCATCACTTGTTTTTGTTCCTACTCTTCTACCAAAGAAGGAACCAAGAACAAATTACTGGTCATATCATACCAACAAGTGGTATGATATCAATGGCCTCCCCCACAACCTCAATATATAGTTTCCATGCCATGTGGCTACAACTAGGAATCCTTGATCACATTAGTCCAATTCCAAACAGTAATCAATGTTGTATATAAGGAGACATTTTCTTTTTGCTTGAATAACTCATATTACTATGGGAAATACACAAAATGGGACAAAATCAAAGTAGGAGATGTGACAAATCCTTCACGTTCCAACAATCGTCCCCTCCATACCATGAGGGATACTTTGCCTTTAAGGGTCATATGGAATAGATCTAGTCTCCATCACAACCTATAACATACTCCTATAGGTTATGGATTCACAAAACATGTTAACTTCCTATCATTTCAGACCATCTTCTAAAACACCCACTCCAAATTCACTTTGTTCCTAGACAACTAAGAAGAATCATGGAAGTTTCACTTGTCACCCATGTCTATGATTAGAACTTTTTTAGTTCATCCTGATCAGTCAGTCAAGTCATCCTGGATGAAAGACATATACCTAACATTATGTGTAGGATAAAAAATCCTATGATGATGCTCCTCCTATCCATGTGACTCCTTATTGATATTTCAATGTTTCATTTTGTATGTAAGAACTAAACATCCATTATTCTTCTCTTGTTCTTTTTCTTCTTCATATGAACGCTATACTAAACAAGCTTTTGAAGAAACCTTCTATGATTGTGAGCCTTCATGACACACCTCTTCATATTTTCTAAAATGTATCATTATGCCCTTCTCGACAGAGTCCCACATTTCATACATGTGACTACTCTTGTGACCATTTCTTGTCAATGCACACATTCTAACCATCAAACGTCAATGCCACTCCCAATACATCCTTCTTTATCTCGTTCTGATACCACTTGTTAAGAATTGAGGTGGGAAAGTGATGACTCTATACACAAATTTAGGAAAATATTTAACATGATAAACTATCTCCAAGATGGAAAGCGAAAAACCACAAAGAAATACTAGTGAACAAAGTCTACGTAACTAAGATGGAAAATCACACCACTCAAAGCTAACGCCTAAATATAGCTAGATACCCTACTTAAGGAAAAAAGATAAGAAAGAAGAGAATAACATCCAATATGTAAAAAACCTTCCTCTTAACCTTTTCTCATCACAACACCAGTGTCAATGTTGAAGATCAAACACACACTTGTGTCCATTTCTCTATGACCACTGGCTGGACTGCTCTGCTTGTCACAAGGTTGCTTCCCTCAATGCTATTTGTGGTACTAATCTTAGTTTTCTCCACCAACTAGAACTCTGTTGTGCCGCTACCAACCAAAATTCTCTCTTTACTGAAGAGAGCATAAATGCATCCTTTTTTGATTTGATGGACCATGTTTTTTGCCACAACACCACCACTGTGGCACCAAGTGAAGTGCCTTCTCTGTTGATTAGATATGTTGCTACTATGAATGCAACATATATGTAATGCTGAATGAAAGATGCATGTCTTCTTCTAATTAAACAAACTATAGCTATTGTCAATGCACCCACTTTTCCACCGACTAATGTGCATCCTCACTAATGGGACATACCATTTTTGATGTTGATGCACCCACTGTGCCACCTACTTCCAACTTTTACTTTAGCATACGACAGATTCACTGACTCTCTCTTATCTACAAGAGATCTCCACCATCAATGCATCCTATGTTCCACTGACTTCCAACTACTATTTTGCTTCAAGGAAAAGTTGTTGTCCCTCTCTCATCTAAGAGAGAGATCTATTGTTTGTTCTTATTCTCCAGCACTTCTACAATAGAAGGCACCAACAACAAATATCTATTGGGATCACACCAATAGTTGGAATGATCTCAATGTCCTCCCTTAGGGAATCTATTTATAGGCCTCAAATGCCATTGGGCGCAACTAGGAATCCTGTTTCAAATCCTACTCCCATTCTAAACATTAGTCAATGATGCATATAAGGATATGTCTTCTTTCCTCTTGGATTTAAGTCCTATTAGGTTTGGCAACACACAAGACCAACTACCATTAAGTCCAACTTAAAGTTGGAAATTGACATGAACCGTCCCATTCCAACAATAAATCATGCCAAAGAGTTACACAAAAACATGAAGTTAATTCCCTTGAGTACATATTTATCAAAATTTGACACTCTTACACATGAAATGGACAAATATGCAAATGATGATTGTTAAGAAACAATTTATGTCATATATGTGACTGAGTATGCTTAGTAAATATAATTTACTTATTTCCAATTCTTCCTTCATAAATACACAAATGGAAGTTATAAATATGATAACTTCAACCACATAATCAACAATGACCTCTTTGGACCAACTTACAATTCCTATTTTGGGATACCATGTCAATATCTTTTGATAAGATAGTCAAGGGTCTTATCTACTTACCAACATTATTCCATTTTTTGTATTTATCCATTACATGATAATGCATTATTGCCTTCAAAATCCAATATTGAGATTCTTCTTAAGGGTTTTGTGGCAATCAAAACAAACCAAAATGAGATTTTGCAATACATTCTATGATCTAGAGTCCAATAATGCCTACAAACATCTTGGGATGAAAATGTGGCCCATACATATAAATTCAAATTCATCAAAATGGAATACACATAAAAATCATATATTTCATACCATTTAATAATATGTCCAACAACATATTAAATGATATAGCTATGTAAGTTATCGTAATTCTTTAATGGAAGGCTGATAACACCTAAATTCATGTGATATCTATGGGTATTTTTCTTGAGTTTTCCTATAAAAAATAACCCTAATATGCCTTTACTTATTTCATCCATAGTCTTTCTATTCATTCCTTTTCTAAGTTATGTGATTAAATTTTCCCACTCTAGAATTGCATGAACAAGAACCTTAAAAGCCACAAAAGTGCTTACCAGGCCAAACTATGGAGACCCATTAGTGCCTACCTGTAGAAGCCTATTTATCCTATTGAGCTTGTATGAAAACACACGGGTATTGATTCCTATTAGTATCCTATCTATAAAGGGACGAAACCAAGACAATGAAAAATTCCATTCCTATATATATAAAGACTCCATATTATGTGCTAATATAAAAAAGGGCTTTTGGAATAATTTTTTGTCAAAAATGTCTATTGAGAACCATCATCAATATATCAATCGAGATTATTACCTCCACAATGATTGCCCTGATCTATCAAGGCCCCTCTCCTTGATAACCAATATATCAAGGTGCAAGTCAATGCACTTGAGAGTCAACTCCAACACTAATCCACATTCTCACATTCATAACCTATGTTAATTTCTTCTCCTCTCCTCAAAAATCATGTGGTGCAGTCTCTCTTGCAAGAGAAATTTATGACCGATTGAGACTCATGCACTATCTGTAGTTAGGAGGATGTTTCTCTCTTCACATAGCCAATGCCAACATCAACCTAGTAAGTAACATGTTATCTATATTAACCTAACCAATATTAGTTAGCATGGTTTAATCCAAATATAGGTGCAAGAATACATAAGAAGTATGAAAGAAAAATTAGTTTTGTATTTTATTCAAGCTAGGAATAAGAGTAAGAAAATTATCTTTGGTATTCCATCTCTTTATTTCATAACACGATAACTACTTAATTAATTAATTTATTATTTATTTAGTTCTTTCTAAATTAGAAAGGGATTCCTCATATTCCTCCCTAATTGAAAAGTGACTCATATTCCTTGCAAATTGGAAAGAGACTCATCATATTTCTTTTATGTGTACAAGAGTGTTCATGTGATTATGTAAAACTAGGAATCAAATTGAGTGTGTAAGTGTTATAAATAAGGCCTCTGGCTTAGTGTTAAAGAACAAATCTAAGACAACAAAATCTAGCATCCTTATGTTTCTTCCCTACTGCCATTTCTTTATGTAGCCACTCCATGTAGACATTTCCTGTAGACTTCATCTCCCAAATGAGAGATCTCTTCTCCATCCCCTCTTCCACAAAATGATTTGTTAGGTGGTGGTACATAATGATTGTTGAGCTAAAGTAGTGACGTTGCAGTCTGTCATCTATTTGTGAGTGAGATGAACTTCTTCTATAGGTTTGTGATTGGATCAAGATTAGAAGAACAACATATATCCATAAGATAAGAGAGCAAACTAATTTGAGTTTCTAACTATGTTTATTTATTTTGTGGCCTATAAATCTATGAATTAAATTGCAGTTGCATGGTATTTCTTGTAACAACATTCCAAAAATTCAACACTCTTAAGTAAATAAGCTCTCCGTTAGTTAAATAACTTGCCATGTTGTTTCCATCCTAATATTGACACATCCGGTATGCTCAAAAAATTTAATGACACCAACTTCACATGTTGTTAATGCCATATGGAATTTTTTCTTAGGATGATAGGGTCTCTTGACTATCTTGTAAGAATATGAACCTAAATCTAATTGAAAAGAGCATGAGTATGCTAAGAAAATCGTTCCTATAAGGTGGATGATCAATTGTGTAGAGGATGTCTCCTCTTAGAACCTACTAATTGAGTTGTATGGTGTATAATATAAACCTTCTTTCATGATTTGTAAGGTTCTATAAGTTGTTTTAGATAAGAAATATAAAACAGAGAATCAGTTTGTTGAAAAATATTTTGTCTCTACATTTCTTAAGTTTTAGATGATAGATGAAAAATATATTTATGATCAAGGACATGATTTCTATATCATGTGTCATAATCTGTCTGAAGCGAATATGAAATTAGTTTGATAAATTCATTATTACATCTATCATTGTAAAGTTCCATAAGTCTTGAAAGGCTTCTATCCTAAATCTTAAGCACAATAGTGTGCTATAAGCCCAACTGAACTTACGGTATATATCAAAATAAGGGAGGCACACTGGAAAAGGAAGTGGTTAAGGTACCAGTTGATGTCAACCCTATCATCAATATTACTACTGGTAAGTATAAAGATAATAAAAAAACTTAAACTTAAGGCCAAGATTTAGAAGAGACTAGTGAACAAATGTTGTTGGACTTGTAGACAAGTTGGCCATTGGAATAAGGATTGTCCTACCAAGAAGACAAAGTAAGTTACTACACCTATAGTGAGAATGATGTTCTCAATATGATGATTACTTTCTTGAACCTCAATGATGGGTAAGTCTCTATTAAACTTGGAATCCTTTCTATATTTAAACCACTATAATATATTATAAACAATTAGGATAATGTACATATTTGTGCTGATAAGTCTTTATTTGTGTCTTATCAGGCCTATTAAGGCTAATCTGTGACTTTGAAGGATGCAAGCTTTGTAGTAGTCTAAGGTGAAGGATGGGTGGATATACAGTTTCCTTCAAAATTGTTTTGACACTTTATAGAGTCAGACATGTTCCATCTATTCTTTGTAATATTGTTTTTGTTTTGGTCGGTCAAAAGGTGTGTTCCTATAGAAACGAAAAACTTTGGGCACTAAGTACCCCATTACATCAACAGGAGCTCAGAAAAGCTCAAACAAAGATCAAATTCCCCACGCATGGGGAAACACAATTTTTCTAGACGAGATAAAACTAAGAAGACATGTCTAGTTACACAAGCTAGCTGCAAGCAATCCTACCAGAAGAAGACTATTCCAAACCACTATTACATACATTCAGTGTACCCACAAGTAGTAACAGTATCTTGACATAGAACAAACACTAATTTTCCTACCTATAGCACGCCTTGAAGCTTCTGACCTTCTTATCAACCAGAACATCAGGATTCTAACAAGGGCAAGGTCACCCAAAAAAGAAACCCCTTGATACCAGATCAACAAAGAAGCTAATCCAGCCGAAACAGAATTAAGAACCATCACGTTTAAGCAATAGAGCGTGGGAGGGAAATGAACAGCTCCAATTCACTCCTTTATGCTAAGCACAGTACCAACTATCTATTAAGAGTACCAACAAAGTGAGGTACTATGCCAAGATTACAGAGATCCTTCTAACTATCATCCCGCCCAACAACCCAGTAGTAGACCTGCAATGTCCTTGATCTTCGGTAGATGTTGTTTACACAACACCAAACCATCATGTCGGGGAAGACACCCCAAGCTGTAGTTTGCATATAGGCATTCCAACAAACACCATGAGAGCATCAAACAACAACAGAGTGGGTAGAACACGCCCATTGCAGCACAACAACATCTCAACAACCTTTCAATCAACAGTGAACCTCAGCACGAACGGAGGGAGTACACGACTGCGCGACTGCTAAGTCAAGGAATCCAGAGCTAGGGGGCATCGCCAAACATGGAGCACAACCGGCCGGACAGGGGCACCCAAACCAACCAACGTGTCTTGGACACACCTAGACGGAGAACCACCAACTCCGTGTACAACCAGAGAAACTCAAAAACCAACATGTAACCCAGGACCTAGAACAGGTCGAGGATCTGAACCCCAGAACGGGGCACCACCATCGCAGCAGGGATGAGGTCGCAACTCCGAGAAGACCAGGGGGAACTCGGTCACCCATTGAGGGAGCCATAATCACCAGTGCCAAGACACGTTTTGTCCATTCAAAGCCGAAGAGCACCATTATCCTGGGGGATATCTCGACCACTAGACGAGCAGTTGCTGGGAAATGAGATGGCGTGGAGACCACCTGTCTTCACCAGCTCAGAGCAGCAGCACAAGGGTAGATCTGGACCTAGATTAGATCCCATCTTTCCATCACTCTTGAATGGAAAGATCCGATGAAGTCGAAATGCTGAATCAACAGTCTAATTCGGGAACCTCATGGCACATCCTTTCTGCTACGAACCAGGGCACAAGGGGCTACTACAGATCGACTGAAGACGACACTCCTAATACCTCTAGGGACTAACTGCATAGACCAAACCTAGCTGACCGTCATTGAGGCCAGGGGGAGGGAGGATCTGAGGAGGATCTCCCCTCCCCCTAGTGGCACTATCGGGGAAGAGAGCTAGAGAGAAGACGGAGCGTGCCCTAGAGAGAAGACATAGCGTGCCCTAGAGACAACACACTCTTTGTAATATTGTTATTGGGGCAATATTAGTTAGAAATGGTTTAAAAATAGATTAAAAATGTAATAAAGCAACTATTAATCATGTTTGATATGGTTTTTTTTCAAGGGGTACTTATGTGATTTTGAAAATCTACTTAAGATTCATGTGGAACCTTCTATTTCAAATTATTTTCTTAATTGAATGATAATCCGATTTGTATGAATCTTGTTTCGTCTAAATATGGCATTGTAGTTTGGGTCATGTGAATGTTAGCTCTGTAAAATAAATGGTAAATCTGAGTTTGAGCCCTAAATTTGAAATCAATAATAGCAAATGTGAAATTTGTGTCCAAGCTAATCTACCTAGAATTTTTTTTATTCAGTGGATAGGAATTTTTTAAATTTGGATTTAGTGTATACTGAAGTATGAGAATTTAATGGGATTATAACTAGGGATCATAAAAGTAATTTCATAACTTTCATAGATCATGCTAGTAAACACTCTTATGTCTATCTTCTTAAAAACAAAAGATGATGCATTAGATAATTCAAAAAATTCAAGAAAAAATAGAAACACAAATTTATAAGATACTTAAAAGATTAATATATGACAGGGGAGGAGAGTAACCTTGAACTTGGCTTTTTGGAATTTGTCAATTCCTTGGTATAGTTTATGTGGATATTTCTCCTTATACACCTCAATCTAATGGAATTACTGAACATAAGAACCAAACCTTGATAGATATGGTAAATACTTGCTCTAAATTTCAAAATTGCCCAAGTTTATGTGGGGGAAGCTTTGTATACAAATTCCCATATTCTCAATAGAGTTTCCCATAAACATAAAGAGAGTAGTCCATTTGAGTATTGGAGAGGACAAAAGGCAAGGATCATATATCTTTGAGTATGGGGGTTCCTTGCAAAGGTAATTGTCCTTGAACATGAAAGTAAAAGAGATGGAGACCAAACAACTAGGGGCCATTTTCTTGGGTTATGTAGAGACAAGTTATGCCTATTGATTCTTGATTGTGAAATCTGAAATCTTAGGCATTCATGTCAATATAATAGTGGAACTTCATGATGAAACAATTTTTAAGATGTTTTTTTCCATCAAATCTAGTGTTCCCAAGGAATTTTCTCAAGAGGATCCAATTATCATAGGCTCTATTCCAGAGCACGTGGAAAGAATGCCAAATGTGGGGAACAACTCAAAACTTATCATTTTTTAATCCGATGATTATGAAGATATGGTTGGAACAAGTAGGACTAAATGACCTACCAAGGACTTTGGAAGAGAGTTCCCCACTTATAATGTTGGATAATTCTGCAACCTTCCAACAAGCTATGGCTTCCATAGAAGCTATGATATGGAAGGAAGCTGTTAATGATGAAATCCAATCAATAGTTTCAAATGGAACTTGGGAATTGGTGGATTTTCCTTCTAGTTGTTCTATAGTCGGATGTACATCGACCTATGAGAAGAAACTTAATGTAGATGGGAAAAACAATAAGTATAAGGCTATATTGGTTTCCAAGGAGTACACACAAATGCAGGGAATAGATAATTTTGATACCAACTCTCCTATTGCTCACATGACTAGAATTTGTGTGATCATAGCGCTAGGTCCTTGTTACAATCTCTCTATGCATCAAATATGTGAAGACCACATTCTTACACGGTGATCTTCAAAAGGAGATATATATGAAACAATCTGAGGGTTTTGTGTGACATGAGAATGAATCTAAAGTGTGTAAACTTGTTAAGCCTTTGTATGGATTAAAGTAAACCCCATAATAATAGTATGAAAAGATTGATTAGATTAAAGTAAACTCCATAATAATAGCTAGTATGAAAATATTGATTATGTGATGTCATCTTTTGACTTCATTTTTAATTATTTTGATAGTTGTGTTTACTAAAAGATCATTAATGATAGATTCATCATTTGTTGCTTATATGTAGATGATATCCTACTATTTGGTTTTGCTATGAAAGTAGTAAATGAGAAAAATTCGTTCTTGTATAGCAAGTTTGAGATGAAAGATATGGGTGTTGTAGATGTGACTTAGGGCTTAAGATCCCATGGTCTAGTGATGATATTACACTCTCTTAGTTTCACTAAGTTGAGAAGATATGTTGAGAGGAGTTGTTTTTTCTTAGAGGTTGTAAGAAACAGACCAACTGTGTCAGTCCACCTTTGAAGCTGAGTTGTGTGCTTTAGATAAAACTGGATTGGGATCTAAATGGCTACATGGAATTATGTCCAAGTTACCTATGGTAAAGAAGTCATTTCCTATAATTTTAGTTTAATGTGATAGCACAACAACTATTTCCAAGATAAGAAATTCCAAGTACAATAAAAATAGCATAGACACATCTAAGTCAGAGTCAACTTTATAAGGGAGCTAGTGTCTAATTGTGACTATGTAGCTACAAAAGAAAATATAGTCAATCCTTTGACTAAAGGTCTTACCTTGGACTTTGTTGACAAACCCATGATGGGAAGGAGTCCCATGCTGAGAAGGATAATGAAAGACCTTATGATTTGCAAGTAGTAGCAACCCAACCCAAATGAGTGAAGAAACTATAAATTAGGTTCAATGTAGTAATAACAAGATGTCAGGGGAATTGGTTGAAACAATATAATTTACTTGATTCTTCAAGCATATGTGTGTCTGTCCCTTGAAACTTGGTAGTGTCATGATTACAAATTAGTAAAACATTAGTCTCTAAATGGTGTCAATGCCTAGGACATGAAGCTAGTAATATACTCTTGAAGACTCCAACTAAATGATTGATGTTTTGTAGGATGTATCAGGGTAAATGGGTTATTCCCTAATATCAATAATGATTCTTGATTTGGATGGATGTCCTTATAATATATCATTTTTCTTTGTTTTCATTGTCTTTATTGTGTTGTTACTAACTGATACTCTTGCACCCAAGGTTCAAGTTCAAGACATTAGTTCACCTAATTCTGTGAGGGTCTACGTTGGTTAACTCATGCATGGTTAAAAGAGGTACCCGTGGAGGACTGAAAAAGTCGAGCATACTATACATTAGACTTTGTGGGGGATTTTTAGCTATTTGGCCTAGCGAGTATTAGGTAGCATGGTGAATCCCAATGTAGATGCATCTAGTACATAACGAGTGTGGAGAAAAAATAATTTATATCTTTTCTGCAAACTAAGAATAGGAACGAGCAATTATCTTCTGTATTCCATCGCTTTATTGCACAAAAGGATGAATACTTAATTAATTAGTTAATTAATTAATCATTTAGTTGTTTAATTAGATCCTTCTAAGTTGAAAACAGATTCCTTATATTCCTTGTTAATTGGAAAGTGACTCTTTTATTCCTTCCAAATTAGAAAGAAAATACTCAAATTCCTTCCAAATTGGAAATAGACTCCTCACATACCTTTTATGGGATTAAGAGAGAAAGATTTCTCTCCCCCCCTCCCACACCCGTGGCAGAGGCCGAACGCTTGAGAGGATGGTAAATCAAGGCGATAACTCAGATTTGAACCTGGGTCCCTTTGTTAGGAGATACCGTGTTTGACCACTTGAGCCACTCATTGTCGGCCTCATATACCTTTTATGTATACAAGAGTGATGGTGCGTCAAATTGAGAATACGATTGAGTGCGTAAGTGCTATAAGTAAGGTCCCAAAGTTAGGATAAAGAACATATTTAAGACAACACAGACTGTCTTTCGTGTTTTTCTGCCCTACCGCCTTTGCCTTACGTGCCCTCTCCTTGTTAGCGTCCTTGGTAGAGTTCATATCCTGAATGAGAGATCTCTTCTCCATTCCCTCTTCTTTGACACGATCTATTAGGTTATGGTATGTTACAATTGTTGAACTTCACTGATAGTTTGTTGT
The DNA here is from genome assembly GCA_963693085.1 of Alisma plantago-aquatica. Taxonomy (NCBI): domain Eukaryota; kingdom Viridiplantae; phylum Streptophyta; class Magnoliopsida; order Alismatales; family Alismataceae; genus Alisma; species Alisma plantago-aquatica. Next base: position 228,502,043 of record OY856410.1, read on the forward strand.
CTGTCATCAACCTTCTTCTACATGTTCATGACCAGATCCAAGATTGGAAAAACATGTATTGGAAGATAACAAACGTTTTATTTACATAGCGTCTTTATTTTTCAAGAGAGCAAACTGGTTTGAATTTCTAACTCAGCTTTATTTATTTATAATACTCCATTTATTATTAAGTTTCTTATTTAATTCTTAACTTAACCTATAAATATGTTAATTATATTGCAATTGCATACTATTGCTTATAATGACATTCTAAAGGTTCAACATAATCGCCCTGGCGGAACCTACAGGTTTGACAACAGCTTCTGTTTGATAGGTCATGGTGTCCCAGGCCTTCACCCTCGCACCTTGATTGATCTCCGCAAACACCAGCAACACTTTTCGTCAAGGTTCCATACCGGCAATGGAAGTTCTTGATAATAGCCAACTACCAAGCTCCACAAGACCTTGCTTCTCCAGTCTATCGAGTCACAGGGTCACTGTCTGTCACTCGAGGCTGCTCCACAGACAACTCACGGCTGTCGAGATATGGCCAATTACAGTAGCTGTCCAGGGCAGGCAGTCGAAGCCACCTGTCGAGGCACCAAACTAGCTACACCTTTCTAACAAAAGGAAGTCGAGTAGTCGTTGCTCGATAGCCAAGTATCAATCACCAAGAATGACAGTGATCGTTGATAGAAGTGAACCAAAGTCTTAATGCCAAGAGCTATTGAGGCATACTCCTGCTCTGCATCACCTCATTCAGGTTATCAAGCACCGCGGCACACAGATCGACCAAGGCTGGTCGATTGACCAGTCAACCCAGCATTTTCAGGGCTTCGACAACAATAGCAAACGAATACTACAACCTCTACAACCTGACCTCCGCTAGTCGCTGTGACAAACCATTAAATGACCGACTACAATTGACCTCAGCTCCCGGACAGTCTTTTGCGGTAGCAACTGCTTCAGCGACCAAGCCCAGCCACCAGTCGGCCAAGGCAACGATTGACACCACCAAAATCTCAAGCTTCCCAGTGATAGCAGATGGTCTGTCGAGGGTTAATGGTTGATCGACTCACTTAAAGACTGAGCACCACTGCATTAATCATCGTGGACTTACAAATTTCACCCACTCCCCCAATACGTAGATAGCGACCACCACCATGCAAAGGGTCCGGAACCACGCCATCGAAAGGTACTGCCTCATGTCGAAACCAAAAGGACGAAAATTCCACAGGCAGGGGCTGAAAGGCAGACGGAGGGTTTCCTTGACATAGCTCCTGGCCAACTGCTCTCATAGATCCCAAAACTCCAAGGCTTCATGTTCATCCCGTCCATGCAACCTTGAAAACCTCCACTAGGTCTCCACCAACCATATCAGCCTTCTTTCCCGCTTTTCCATCCACACATACACCATCACCAACCATCAAATATATTTCTTGCGACTCACTCGAGGAAGGAGACAAGGGAATAAAAAAAGAAGAAGAGTGGCATAAAGGATCAGATCTAATCCTTTTGGAGGATAACGATCAAGGGCCACCACTCCCCCATAGGCTAACATCTTCCTCTCTATCTTATTCCTTCTACTTTCTCTTGTGTTCTTGTACAACCATGTGATTTCATTATTGTTTGGTATCAAAATTATTTGTCGATGGCTAGGTAGACTTCTTCTAGGATCTGTATCCTGCTTAGAATTTTTTTTACTTTTGACTCTACATAAGAATTTAAATTTTAAATATAACATGTTAATGTCTTTTCTTCTCTTTTACTTATAATTGCATGATTGATTGATCTCTTCTTTGCATGTGTCTCCATTTTGAAAAACCTCAGGAGAGTAGTAATTGAAATGGATAGAGAAGTAGTTGAGATGGATAGAGAAGGTAGTTTGGATCTGAGCTATGGATGAAAATTGTGTTGAGAAAAAAATTTATATCTATAGATAAATACACCACATTTTACATGCACAACAACACCAAATAATTATGGTCCTGATATGATTTTATATTTCTGAAACTGATGTGGTATGACGCAGTCATGGTTCTAAAGATATGAATAATAAATAGAGCACAAATAATATATTTCAAATATACATATAAATATATGTAGAATATTATGCAAATCATGTTAATTGTTGTTGTTCACACGTAGATAGCTATATCTCTATTTTTAAATTGTATTTAATGAATACAAAAGTTGGAACTATTATTTTTTGTAATTACTTCACACATGGTTGTCCGTTTTGTAAAAGTAGTAAACATACACACTTACATGTGAATATATAACTAAATATATTTTACTTGTACATATTTTGCACATAATGTTGATATATGTTTTTTCACAAACTTATATGTTATTTGTATAATGGTGGTAGAGAGAGTTGGGATGACGAATCATCTAATGCATTATTTTAATGTTCTAGACTTCTTTCTTACAGTATAAAAACAAACAAACATTATAAAAGGGTAGATAAATACATAATGTGAAAATTGAGTTCATTACTACAAATTAACTATTATCTATCCACTGAGAGATATAGTTCTTAGTGAATATATTATAATTTTAAGAGAAATAAAGAAAGGTGAAAATAATATGAGAAGACCAAAAGATAGTGGGAGCAAAAAGAGATAAATATATCCATTATTATTACTCATCATTCATAAACAATTTAATTCAAATATTTGTCATGCCTCCTTAACAATAATTTTGGATTAGCCCTCTATCTCTTCTAGAGAATATACTACCATATTTAATTCTAAATATATTCTTACTTCTCTTTTAATAAAAAATAAAAGGAATAAAGAAACATAATTTATATTCTTAAAAATAAAGAGGATAGCTTAATAGGAAAGAGAGACTTGAAGAGTCGTTCCAAACAAAATAATGTTTTTAAAAAATAAAGAATATATTTTAGTGTGGGAAGAATGATCAAGTCATTTTATAAGAGTATGGCGTTTGATCTCTAAATGAGAAACAATGTGTATATTGAAACTATTATATCTATTTTTACTAGTTAAAATGGTCATTCATATGAACCAAATATAAGTATTTTTTGTTATTTAATATGAATAGAACTTTATTATTTCAAATTGTCTATGTTGTTATATCTATTTAATACATACACATTATGTATAATGGTATTATGATTATTAAAAATTCTTCACGATGTAGTGCGCTGCAATTAAACATAGTTTTTGGCAATGTAGATATGGTTTCTCATAATAATAGTCATAGTGGATATTGTGTAATATGGTGTTTGATATTTCTACCATGGTTTGGTTATTGTTTTGTATGAGCCAAACTACATCCGTACCACTACCATCCCTAATCCAAGACTCATGAGGAGCTTGACCAAGGGTAGATTTGTTCAATATATCAATAGATCACTTCCACTCCCAATGCTTTGACCTTCCTTGGATCCAAGAAAAAAATCAAGAAAATTTGTGGTATTTACCCTTGATCCCTGAGAGAGGTATTGATTGGTTACTAGGGTTCTAGACACAATGTGTGAGAGTGAGTACGATAAACTCATAGGAGTAGTTGTTGTTGACTTGAGAGTTATACATTGCCCATGTTCTTATAATGACTTAACCATTCCATTTCTATGAATCTAATATGTTTGTTCAATATTGATTTTAGGCTTTAGGTACATGAAAAGGATCAAATTACACAAGCCCTAGCTTGTCCAAGTTCAAGTCAAAAGTAATGCAAGTGCGCATCTTGGGAAATCACACTAAACGACCCTAGATTAATTTTGTAATCACTTGTATTGATGATATGACTTGTAACTTAGATGGGAAAAAATCAGGTACACTTAATTCCAACGTTTGGTCACTAACAAGTCAAATTAGAAAATTTGTCACATGTTGTTTATCAGTCAGTTGGAAACTTGAACGATCTAGTGATGGATTTTCTGAAGAGACCAATCAACCGAGTTGTGCACTCACATAACTCAACTGATCGTTCAACTAAGTAAAACTGATTATGACTCATCGATCAAGTTTCCCAGAACAAACTTGAATGATAGTTTGAAAACTGTCTTTGCCATTTAGTGGATCGATCGAGTTATCTTTATTGAAACTTGACTGAATGTACTGTACGGAAAATATAGAAAAAGTTATTACAACAGTTGGAGAGTTGTTGTGAGTGAAAATAGATCTATTGTAACTTGTAAAATGGCTATATTTCATTCTTAAGTGATCCCACACTCAAAGGAACACCCCCAGCTATAAATAGGACCCCTTGGAGTTCATTTCAAGTTTTCTCATTCATGCAATTCTAAGTCCTTACTATAGTTGAGTGTGTTGCAACCCTTTGAGCCCCTTTCTCTCTCTCTCTCATTTACAAAGCATTTTGTGATTATGAGTGAGTTAGGTATGTTGTAAGAGTGCTACCTCCATGTTCTTGTAAAACTCTCATTCCATTCCATCTTCCCTACCCCCTTTCTCAAAGAGCAAAGGTTGAAGCAAGCTACTCCGAGTGAAGGTGAATTTGTTGCTGGTCTTCTTTAAGGTTGAAGAAGAGGTGAAGATCTTGTCCAGGTGAAGGATAAGGGCAAGGCCAAGATTCAAGAAGAGTGGGTAAATCCTTCAAGGCCAAAGACTTGATGCAAGTGTGGGTAAGTCCTTGTTGAAGGCTGAAGACATTTTGATAGTGTGGGTAAGTCCTTGTGTAGGTGGAAGACTATTATGTTGAGTAGGTAAGTTATTGGATGTATGGTGGTCCCCTTGTATCTCTTATGAATGAATATAAGTATACACATATTGCAAAGTCCTAGAGGTTGACCTCTCTAGGTAGTAAATTGACTATCTCCTAGTTTGGAGATTGGAACCACTCTAAACCACTTTGTCCAAGTGTATGTTTTAATTTCTCTCACCCTTGCTATGCTTTCTTAGATATGACTTCAAATTGATCTTAAGAATTTTGGTCTAGATCGATATAATTTAAGGTCTAACTTTTCTTGTGAGAATTTTGAAAGCTCTATTCATCCCCCTCTAGAGTCCTAGATCCAAAAAGTGGTATTAGAGCCAAGGATCATCTCCAACAATCTCCTACGAGATGAGAAGATGGGCAACAACCTACTTGGTTCACTCAACCTAGAGGGAGGCTTCTCCATGCATCCCCCGGTCTTCAATGACACCAACTTCCTCTATTGGAAGAGGCGTATGTAGTTCTACATTCAAGGGATGAACTTTGATATGTGGAAGGTGATGGTCACACCATACAAGGATCCAACCAGAGCTGTGTCAACATGGAATGAAGCTGCCCTAAAAGAAGCCCAACTCAATGTTAAAGCATAAGCATCCTCTATGCATCCTTTACCCCAACGGAGTTCAATCACATATCTTCATGGGATACATCCTATGAGATTTGGGATAAGTTGTGCATTACCTATGAGGGAACAAAGCAAGTCAAGGAGGCTAAGATATATATGTTGAACAACCTACTAGAGAACTTCAAGATGGGCAAGAAAGAAGCGATTACTGAGATGTACTCTATGCTCAACATTTTCATCAATGGCCTAGCTACTTTGAGAAACACTTTGAATAGAGGTGTAATCAAATCCAAGATCTTGAGGACTCTACCAAAGAGATGGGAGCCAAAGCTGGCCTCCATTGAAGAAGTGAGAAGCCTTGGTGACATCCCAATCGAAGAGATCATTGGTAATCTACAAGCTCATGAGCCAAGGCTTGACAAGACAGAAGAAGAAGCAAAGCAAGTAGAGAAGGAAGCAAAGAAGATCAAAGATAGTGCCTTCAAAGTTTAAGTGGAGGCTGTCATCCTTCAACAACAACTTGCTTGCCGAACCATATATTTCTCAGAAACATATATTTCAGATTTTGCTCCTTTTTATATAAAGTTGTAGCATTGTTTTGTTATGCAGGGACCTATGTGAAATTTACCCAATTAGAAGGGTTAACTTGCAATAAATGTTCCTATGATGTTGAGACATCATGAGAATCATTTTGGTAAAGTTGGAGGGATTTCCCAAGCTTGGGCACCAAGGTGCAGCTGTGGAAGCAATCTCGGTGCTTGAAACCCTAATTTGGAGTAAAATGCAATTTACCCAAATTTCGGGATGCAATTTGTAAAAAAAAAACATCATCTAATGTATCTTTTAAGACTCTTATCATCATTTAGAGAATAAATGATGAAAGGTCACTTCAATTGATTAATCAAGTTATGAAAAACACCTTTATGATTGAATAATCAGGGTGTATGTACTATAGCCCTTTTTATGTGTGTGCTTTAGTAATAGGTTTATCTTCTTTGCCCTCATTTCTTGGCCCTATAAGAAAAGTTGTCCTTAGAATTAAGAAGAGAGGACGAGCAAAGAAGGATGGAGGGACTTAGTTGAAATTATGGAAAACTCATGAGCTAATGTTGAAAATCCCACCCCAAGTATATATACCCTCAACTTCACTTAGCAAGGAACCTCTCCCTTCGTTCCTTTCACTGTTCTTTTCAACCAAACCGACTAAGGAGAGCTTGGAGCTCAGGAGGACGACCAAAGGTGTGCAAGGTAGGTTTGGATCCCTCCTTTTGCCTAATTTCATGGTTAGAACTCGAATTCAAGGCCAAACTGATGACTAGCTCCCTTAACTCTACCTTTCTAGCCATCTTTTCTCAACTTTCCTTGGAAGGATCACCTTGGCAGACCTGTGAAAGCTCAAGGACGCCATTAAAGCTTGGAGCACGAAAGCTTGGGGCTCAAAGAGCAAGCTTTAGGCGGGTTTTATAACTCTAAACCCATGCTTTGTTATACACATCTTGTTCATGCTTTTAGATGATAGTTCTTCTTCTTCTCTACTTTCCTTTGCTACCTTGCAAGCAAATCCGTGAGAAATCCTTGCTGTTCTTGAGCTAGGAGATGAAGACGTTATTTCCAAAGTTAATCCACTACTTTTTACTTTACCAAACGGTCTCCACAAATTGCTCTCTCGGTCTCAAGACCGTGTGGTGAGCAAACGGTCCCAGGACCGTGTAAGGGCAAACGGTCTTCAAGACCGTTTAGCCGCGTTGACCGAGCATGGAACGTATAATATTTCTGTTCGTAATTATGTAGGCTAATCACATACAAAATTTGAGATGATAACTCCAAAGGAATCGTGAGATATGGTATTTTTAATCAACAACTTTAATTGAATTTACTCCTGATTTCCAATCTGTTGAAATCGCCCTTTTTGGGCAAACGGTCTCAAGACCGTGTAAGAACGTTGACCAAGCGTTGACCGTGTGAATTTACTGTTCACAATAATGTTGATTAACAACTCACCAAATTTGATGGACTAATTCCAAACGAGCTAAGAGTTGAAGGGTGATTACTAGGGCAAACCCTAATTGAAATCAGTACTGAAATCTCAATGGATAACTTAGTGTTTTTGGGGTTGATTGACCTAAACGGTCTCAAGACTGTTTGGGGATCAACCAAACGGTCTCAAGACCGTGTGGGGGATCACCCAAGACCGTATGGAGGTCTGGGGTCAAGTATAGTTGACCAATTGAAGGTACAAACATACCAAATTACATTGCAATTAAGTATTGATATGATCATCAACTCAATGGATCCAACCTTGAAGAATTTTCACTAGAATCCAAAAGTTGGATGGGAAAACGGTCTCAAGACCATTTGAAACTCATCCAAACGGTCTCAAGACCGTGTGGTGACAACCCAAGACCGTTTGGAGGTCTAGGGTTAAGGTAATTTGATCAATTGAGAGCCCAATTGCAATAGGTTATCGAATTAATTAAAATACTGATTTGAGACTCAATCAAGGTTCAACCCCTATCAAATCACATTATATTTTAATGAAATCTTGGGCAAACGGTCTCAAAACCATGTCGAGTTCATCCACATGATATCAAGACCGTTTGGGCCAAGTTTGGGCCCATTTGGAGCTCAATTGAAGGGTTCAACCTTGTGTTGATTCACTTTGTTGAGTGTTGATGGTTGAACGTTGATGGACCTTAATTGAACCAACTTCAACCCTAATTGGATAACAATTGAGGGTCAATTGAGTGACCAATTGGTTAAGGATAACCCTAATTGTCTCAATTGGTAAGTGGTTAGCAATCTTGAGACCAATGGATGGCTTCAACATAGGAACCCTAATCGAATTTACCCTTTGGATCACCTTGGAGGTCTATACGATCTTGAGTTTTTGAGGGCACTCGACCTCAAGACCGTGTGAGGTCTCTCGACCTCAAGACCGTGTGAGGTCTCTTGACCTCAAGACCGTGTGAGGTCTCTCGACCTCAAGACCGTGTGAGGTCTCTCGACCTCAAAACCCAATGAGGGCAAACGGTCTTGAATGTTATACGGTCTTGAAGTCAACCCAAGCTCAAACGGTCTACAAAGCTTAAACGGTTTGCAACCTTATACGATCTCAAGATCGTATAAAGGTTGAAGGTGTGAAACCTAACAAAGACTTTTGAGGATAAGTCTGCCTTATGCCTTGAAGGCTTAATTAGTTTGATGATTGTTCAAACTAAACCCTAATGATACCAAGAAACATTAAGGGTCCAGTGATTAGTAAATTAACCCATGATGATGATCAATGTGGAATTTACCATAATACCCTTGAAAGGTTCAAATTGAGTGAAACCTTGTTCTAATCAAACCCTAATCACTCAATAGTGGTGATTTGGTCTATGATAATCAAAGTGAACTTCACCCAACCTGATCTAGAGTGGTGCTATCACCATCTACTAGTATGAGGAGAGAGAAAGTACCATAGAGAGAGAAAGTACCTTAAGAGAGAGAAAGTGCCCTCATATGATGGAAAGTCAAGTAAAGAACCTTCAATACACATGAATGTGCATGATTAGGGTATGATCCACCTATGTGAGATCATGGAAACCCTAATTATGATATATGATGAATCTTAAGCCAATCTGAGAGCATCAATGATGATGTTCCTCATACATGATGATGTTATGAGTTCAATTCAAGGGGGATGACATGTAATGTGAATAGTAAACCCTAATTCAAGGGGGATTACATGTAATGTGAATAGTAAACCCTAATTCAAGGGGGATGTCATGTAATGTGAATAGTAAACCCTAATTCAAGGGTAATGACATGCAATATAAGTATTAAACTCTAATTGATGAGAATCAGAGAACTTAGCTCTTATGACAAGAGTGGGAAATGTATTCCTTGTTTTGAATTACCTTTATCAGTTGAACTAACCATGCAGAATCTGATATGAAGGTGATCATATCCAGGTATGGATGATGATACTGTATTCATTGAAAGCATGTTATAAGCTTTATGAATAAGTAAAATATCTTGATGCCTTGTCAGTGGCATCCTATGATTTAATGGGCTGTGTGAGCCATGAATACCATCAAGGTAATGCTTTAGAGATGACTTGTGATGAGTATAATGAGAAATGATGATTGATGAGAGTTAGGCTTGTTACATTTAGTATTCTCCTTTCATAGCTACTATGATACTGTTATTGTTTGAAGAACAATGTTTGATGTTAAAAGAATACTAATTGTACCTAACTAATCAAGTACAATGTAGAGCCCTAATCATAGATCCATCATTTCCAGAGATCAAATGATGGTGAAACAGGTTTTCCTAAGGGAACTCCTGGATCACATACTATTGAGTATGTGGGGTATATGGATGTGTAGAACCTTACATCCTAGTGTAGGTGATTGATGTAGATGTGCAATCCATCAACCCTTCACTACAAAACCCTACCGTATCAGTGGATGGTAAACATGAAACCTCCTGATGATGAAGAAAACATAGATATCTGTATTAGTAGAGATAAACATGAAATCTCCTGATGACGAAGAGAGTACAGAATGCCACTGTAACTCTAAAATAGCGAAGGACCAGTTTACCCTGGTGAGCTATAATAGTAGAGACACAAGATGTCCTACAAGTGATCCTCTTACTGACTGAGGAAGGTGAAGGTCATGAGAATCCGATTCTCTTAATGACCTATGTATGATACTGATGTGACTTCTTAGCGATCAGTTGGAGTATGAGTGGTACGCCTCATCTCCACAGGGCATAATGTTGTTTGTAAAACATAATCAACCACGTAGTATACCTGTTAGAGATAACTACGAGTTAGTGGATTGATGATACACTGTGATAGTGCTTATATTTCTTCATATCTCATAAATGTTAAGCTCTTGTTTATAGCTGCAACTGCTATTGAATACTTTGAAAGCTTTACTGCTTAAGTTATTCTTTGATGTTATAATAAAGCTTCTGGAGGAGAGTTATAACTCTCGCTGGGACAATTATGTAAAATTGTCTCACCCCGTAGACTTCAACTTTTTAGGTGGACGTCGGAGACGGAGGAACCAGTCTACAGGTGACCAGTCTCAGCAGCAGCAGCACCAGGAGCAGTAGTGAAATCTCAGGTGGAGATTTAGCCTGCCATGTGGTGTAGTTAGAGTCAGTCCTATGTGTCCTCTGTACTCTCAGGTCTTGGAGTCTTTTGTTATGTGTTCTTGAGATTTTGTATCTTGATGTATATAATTACTCAAGAAGTAATTATCATGAGATGTAAATAGTTTATCTCTTATTATGAAAGAAGCTTTTAATGGATTCAAGATCTTGTCTTGAAAAGTTTTAATTTCCCATGATTTTTGTCTTCCGCTGTTTATCGAATTGCTTCCGCTAAGTTTATATCGTGGTTTGGAGATCAGATCCCACAACTTTATATAACAAAAAATATTGCATTCATGCATCATACTGCATTCTTGATATATTTCTTCTTTACTTTATTTTCCACCACACAATGCTCTTCTTTTACACCACTCTATTGTATATATATTTATTGCTCTATTTTTGCATGATTAAACTTGATTCCCTATTTTGGTGCAAGTGCAAGAGGCATGACACTCCATCATGATTTGGATAGATAGCCCCACCTTGGAGTGCTTCCAAAGTACTTTTACCACTTTTGCAGTTCACATTGGGTAAAATATATTTGCATCTACTTTCTATAATGATCAAAGTGGGGAACGAGCCATTGTAGAGATCGATTATGCCTACAATACTCCCATTCCTACTTTCTTAAGTTTGGGATTAGCTTTAGAATGAGAAATATTCTAAGCTTGAGGTTGTAGGGAAGTTTTCTCTTCTATCCTTTTCCTTTTCTATACTTTTCCCTTGTTTGCTTACTTTAAAGTTCTCAAATGTTTTTATTTTTTTATCACATTAAGTCATTTTTGTTATCATGCTTTCTAGGACTTTGTTGGGTAATTTTTAGTTAATGAAATTAGAGCTATGTTGGTACATACTTTAGGGTATAATGCTTTATTCTGTGTTATATCACCCCTATCATCTTATATTTGTATAAAATCTAGCTTCATTTATCTCACTGACTCCTTTCTAAAAGTTTGTAAAACTACACTAAGGTTACACATTGCATCCACAACTGAAATTTTTTGTTTGCCATTTAGTATTGGAATGATGAACCCATGGTTTTCATCTGATGGTTGGATCTAGTGTACATATTCCCAACTATTATTTCATACGTTTGACAATATTCTGAGTATTTTTGAACCATATAGGAAAACCTTCATTGAGGTATTAAGAGAGTGGTTACGAGTTTTGAGTCTAATCAAGTTGGATTGTTCATTTTAATGGTCTTCCTACCTCCCCACTATAATTGAGTCAAAAATTAAATAAAAAATATGCAAAAGAGGCTCACCACCCACAATTTAAAATCTTATAAGAGCTCAAAACCCTAAAAATAGCTAACTCTAGGGAGTAATAAATCCCGAGAGTAAATAAAAGCATGAAAAAATTGTTTACCTTTTTACGTTTTTGGGTGAGTTGAGGATGATGCCCAAAGTGTACAATTGTGCTAAAAATGTAGTGCAATGTGCATGGTAGTATCACCCACAATTCATTAGAGTGTCATTTAGGAAACTCTAGGAAATGTATGAGGTTTTTTCGATAGCAGGGGTGGTTCGAGCATAGTACGAGAAACATTTCTCAGTATTGTGGGCCAACTGGATCAAACTACAACGACCATTGCTCATTACATGGACTAGTTTGATGCCGATCATGATCCTTATTAGTCATCAGAGTATTTTCTATTTAATTTTATATTAGAAACTAAATAAGCAGGAGGCATGTTGTACTTGATTTTTCTACATTAAATTTTGATGGCATCTCATTACTCACCTTCTTTGCCTATCTAATTTCCTAAGTGACTGTGCTTCAATGTTGATATATACGGTGCACGTCCTGATGAATCTTGTTGGACCATTGTGGGTTGACTTAAACATTTGTATTAGTTCATTGATCTTACATTGGTGGGTCAACCTTCACAATGGATATAGAGAGACTCGTAGTTTGAAACCACCTTAACTTTCTCTAGACTCATTTTGGATGTTATTTTTGGATCTTTGAGTTTGAGTCTTTTTTAGGACAAGAAATTGATAAGATTGTGGATTTTGGTAACTCCCAAATTCATGTGATATTGTGGGTATTTCACCTTAGTTTTCATGTCCAAAATAATGCTGATGTGACTTTACTCCTTCAATTCCAAATCTTTCTAATTTGTTATTTTTCCAAGTTTATGAGTTTAAAATTTCCCACTTTGGACTTCACCAACACCATTAAAAGCTATCAAAGTTCGTACCAATCCTTCCTTGAGGCACAAGTGCCCACCTAGTGAAAACTATTTAATCAATCAAGCATGGTTCCAACAGCTTAAGGGCATGGATGCCTATTAATAGATTATCTATTGAGGGACTTGACTAAGAAAACAACAACTTTGAATCATCTATCTGTATAGCCAATTTTTATGTGATAAACTAGAACAACAAGGCTTTTGGAATAAACATCGAGCCCTTTCTATAAAGGGATATCAAGTCACATCATCAATATATCTATCAAGAGTCCTTCTAAAAACATTAAGTTTGCTAGATTTTATATTCCTATTTCATCATACATTTCCTTTGTTATCCTTGAATTTAACATATTGAACCTCAATTTTACTTGCATTATTCGTCACTACCCAAAAGAGGTGTCTCAGAATGCATTTCATCGATTGACAATGATGGCTACAAGATAGGAATGTCATCAACTTTCATCAGCCTAGAGAAGCATCAATTCACAACCACAAGATGTTGATCTCACCAACTGGTGGAACTATCATCATCTGATAATTGATGGTGGATCAATATCCATACACCGATGCCAATATAGAGTCATCAAATGATGAAAACCCATTCTCAATCAATCAATGGTCTCATAGCATTATCTACCAATGGCATGACTAGGTCACCAAATCCTACCAATGCCTACTGATGGAGTACTTGCTTCCATCAACTGATGATCCAATTATGTCTAGAAATAGATGGATAGAAATCAATATCAACTGATGGAACTACAGTCCATCAACTGATGAAAGCATTGCTTCCACCTACCAATGATATCATAGATTGTCATCTTCTAATGGGGGCCTTGTGACATCTGAATTAGTTAAATGTGCACCACAAGACACATGCCCCAAGTCTTAGGGAACAATTTAGGTTCCTTGCCTGCACAACAAATTTCAAAAAATAAGGATCCCAAGCCTTCAATAGAAGGCATCTCTTCTTCTGCCATCATGAAGTGCTACCCAACTGATCAGTCACCATCGAGCTTTATTGGTAGACAAGGATGAGAGTCCAAGTATGATTGGTTTGCATCACCTAGATACATATACTACGTAACTTCAAGAGAAGGAAGGTTGTTGAAGTCCTTTACACCATCATCCTCACCATCGACATTGAAGAGGAGGTCTATATTGATATTCAATACCTAGTGTGGCTACGATTATATTTTCATTACCTCTATTGTCCTCACTCTATTTCATATTAATTCCCTATTTTTCTTTGTGTATGACCTTCATCACTTGTAAATCAACCATGCCACTTTCTATAATGAGTGTATAAACTAATTAACTTGAGTTGGGGGTAACCCCCAAGTCCTCCCAACCTTGTAAATATTCATATTCCATTGAATGTATATACTCTTAGAATGTTTATCTCCTTTCTCTTATTAATGAGTAACTCACTTTTATGCTTAGATACTATCTACGATGTTTGATTTCTAATTCCTAGACAGAGTAATATTAGATAATATTTTGAGCCAAGGAGTAGTGTCAATGCATGAAAGTGTTGTATTAGTAGAGATAATGATCATATGGTTGGATGTTTTGATTGTATGTTTGTCATCTTGAAAGAGAGGCATTCTTATAATATAGATCTACCTGATCTCAAGAGAGGAGGGAATAGACACAAATGATGATTGTCTTAAACTATGCTAAGGGTAGTGATTGGGTATGAGTGTTTGAGTGTTTGTGATTATACTTGCTTGGGAAATCCACATCCAAGTTCTATCCAAAATATCATAATATCTAAGATGAATTATTGCTTTTTTGGTTTGGTTAATTTCATGCTATTTCCTTTGTTACTCTTGATATGTGAGGTGCTACTTAGTTACATAAGGCACACCTTTTTACCCTTTTATTTGATTTATCTTAGCTAAGATTTAAGGTCCGAAACAACTTGACACCCCTTGTCCTTATGTCTGATCCATCTTACTACTCTAGACCCTATTTTATTGTTATGGGTGTCCTAAAGTATCATTTTATAAATATAAAATCCAATCCTTAAGATCCATATCCATTATATTGTGTTTTGGACATGTTATGCAACCATTTATTAACTGAATCCAAACTCCAAATGACTAGAAAGTTAGTGGAAAAAGCAGTTGAGCATCTTTCCCTAGCATGATATATGGAAGCATAAAAACATAACATTCATGAACAAATAAACAGATGCATACACCAACAATTATCACATTCAACTAATATATTACTATTATACATTAGTTAATACAAGATTCCAATTTTATGTTTAAGAGTACATTATACAAGTATAATCATGTATACTAAATATGGATCTTACAAAAGGTACAATCCAAACACTTTGTCACATTCCAAATTCTCCCAAGCTATCTTTGAACCTAAAATGTATGAGAAACAAGATATCCACACACAAGGGTGTTGCATACAAGGCAAAAAGATGCATACATCTAGGGTTTTCATAAAAGATTTGTAGAAGTAAACAAACACGAGAAACAAGAGTTAATACTTAGAAAAAAGAAAACCCAATTCAAGTCATTTTACTTCATTATACAAAACGAATCATGTATCATAAATCCTTTGACCAATTTCCCTTCAGAAGGTATGTGTGATGGTTCTTAAGGATCAAAGCCATTATCTAACTCTATTTCTACGTGAGGGACCTCAAATGACCAAAGAAACTAAGCAAAGTATATTTAAGGTTTGTATAATGGAGATGTATATTATGTTCTAAAGAGATAAAAACTTATGAGGCAAAACATCAAGTTCAATGCTACAACATGGTAATCTATGAAAGTAAATAAGCATACACATATCAAGGTTCAATAAGGAAAATTATAGTCATATAATTTTTAATGCACACATATATGATATAAGAGGTTCTTAAACTTTCCCTGACCATCTAGATCACAAGATACACTTAATCAAAACACAACCCACCATTAAGCAAGGTTCAACGTATTACTTATTATTAGGTCCATTGTTAGGGTTTTGATCAAATTTGGTTTAAATTTTGTTAATTTACATTTTTGACGATCTTTTACTAATTTAATGTCTTCTATGAAGGTGTGATTCAAGTTTTAAATCATTATGATGTTCCATTTATTTTCTATATTATTTTGGGGTTGATCACTTATTTGTACATGTTAAGGCTAAAAGACTCATAATAGAGAAACGGAGATCACGAGTCACAAATTTATGAGATATAGACATGATAGGTGGTTTAGTTTAGCAAAATGAGGAAAATATTAGCACATGTAAAAGTTAGGTGGATGTCGCCTAAGTCTAAGTTCATAAGTTTCCAACATTATATTTATCAGTTACACATAAATTCAATTTCCAACATTGTTTACTTATGCCATTAGGATTTAACATGAGGATTTGGTGGGAAATCCACATCAAAGGGATCATAAGGGATGTAGAAAACTATGATTTAAGAGGAGAGGACATAAGATGAAGATTCATATCAAGGCTAGAGCACAAGAAAGTCAATCGAGTCATATGTCACATAAGTGGTCAATATGGGTGGATTAGAGTCACATAAATCATTATAGAATAAGAGGGATAAACCTTAGGCATTTAGGTTACAAGGCATCATAAAATTAATGGTTTTAAATATCTAGTATAGTTTGATGCACTAAATAGTCAAAGACATCATATGACTAAGGTATAACCATTGAATATCATGCATAAGTCACATTCATGCATATTAAGCCATACAAGACAAGACAAGAGAGATAGGGGTTAGGAGCGATATTAGTCTCATTTAGGGACATAAAGTTGATGATTTCCAAGTTTTGAGCATTAGATATCACTAACAAGAAAGAATAGAAAAAAAAGCAAAGTTCATAATTAAAGTCCAAAATAGATCATATTCATGCATTAGAGACATCAAGTGTGCATGAAAGGTGATTAGGGGTTCCATTATGTTCAAAAAAGTATAAAAGGTTATTTTTGTGATGATTAGGATGGTAAAGGTGCATTAAAGATTCAAGCTTTATCATGATCATGCATTACATGTACTCATAAGACCAAAGTTCATCATTTTTGTAAAAACAAGGATATAATAATGGAACTAGGGCCTCAAATCAAGTTTATGTTGTGGATCTTGTAGATATGATCAAAATGGTATATTGAATCATATTATTTAGCCTAGGGGTTTTAGAGAGATGATTTCTTGAAGATTTGCATTAAAAATGTCGGGATATCTAGATGTTACCATTAATAACATTAATTTTGTGGGTGACAAGAACATGGAAGCATGCTGAACCTACCACTGGAGAGGCACTCAAAAATTTGTATATGCACTCAAACCCCCTCTTGACCCATCCTAAGAAGAGAGACAAAGAGGAGAGATGATTTTGGGAAATTAGGATGATAGGCAGTGAAAACAAAAGTTTAAAGCCAGATTTCCCAATCACTAAGATCGTGTCAAAAACAATGTATCTAGGAAGGAGGGTAACAAGAGTTATACATGGTCTTGGAGCAAGTCCAATGAAAACTCTTGATGCAGTATCATGCTTCTTCTTCAAGCAGCAACAAGCTTCTTCTTCAGACAGTAGCACCCGATCAATTGTTACCAATGGACCCCTAGTTTGGCACCACCAGACAATGATTGACGTTGTCCTCCTAGTGGAAAAAGCTCCTTTCCTCTAGAGTATTCCATGTGGAACACTAGGAACTCCATGTTGTGCTACTAGACCCATAAGAAGAAGTTGTTCCTTTGAACGTCAATCTGCTAGGAATGATTCACTCTCCCACAATTGTCTCTCCCTTTCTATCCCTCCCTTTGATGGGTAAGACTTTCTTGGGATCTCTATTGGTTACCACAAATAGAGAGGACAATAATTATCAAAGCTTATTGTTGTGTCTGGGAAGCCCCCAGTACCCTACTATTTATAGGAGAGGCCAAGGTCAGGGTTCCCAATCTTTGTAGGATTTGAAAGGCTGGAGTTCATGAATTTTCTAGAAAATTCAGACGATGAACCGATCGGATTACCAACCCAATTGGTGGTCTCACACATGAACTGGCTGGTTCATATCACGAACTGATTGGTTCACGTGTTTCCTTTTCTGAATCAAATTGGTAATTAATGTAGATCATGACATCAACATTAATACTTGATCCAATCAAATTGGCCACTGAATCGGGTAACCAAGATGGTGAACCAATTGGTTCATATCATGATGGTCTTTTCAAAACATGAAATAATAGTTCCATAAGTGAAATGGTCATTTCACATATCCATGTCAGGCAAAGTTCAACCAATGTAGATTCCAATTGACCTGACACTTCAACTGATCGGTTCAACACTTGAACTGGTCGGTTCAGAGTCCAGTCATTCAATTTTGAACCTCAGTTGTTTAATTGAATACCTAAACAGTTTTAGTAATCAAAGTAAACATCATTCATCAAGAAACTCCTATTCCATGTGTATCCTATGCGTTTGACCCTATAGGTCCCAAATTATGTTGGCCGTGAATGTCCATAACCTACTTATGACATCACTAACAATGAGAGGTGTCTAGAAACACAACATTTCTACCCAAGTAATTTAGAAAGTTGGAGAACAACTTCAACCTATGGTGATTACATAGTTCCTTTTTCTCTAATATCCATATTGAACTTGAGGCATGGAATCATCATCTTCTTCAACGTTCAATCCCCTGAACCAAGACCAGACTGTCTAAGATGCATGTGAGTACATATATCACATATTGAATCACATCAGTATGGCCATACATTTCTAAGCCTCACTTATCAAGTGGCTTGGATATCAATCTCCTGTAGGTGGAACAAATCCCATCTATATCACTCACAATCAATCCCCATGTGTCACACTGCACCCGCGCATCATCTTTATGTCAACCCTTATTCAAGATCATGTTGGATGATGTCTAAGTACAATGAACAATGTGTGATGAGTGTAGTGACTTCACATAACCACAATCACCACTATCACTATGAGAGCTGATTGTGACTACCATTCCATGGTATCCATGTATCACTCTCATGGTGGGTCAGTCTGATACACTATTCTCTAACATGTACCTATGTGCTTGACTTGATATCATATTATATGACTTTAGAGACTCTGTCATCAGTCAACACACACTCTAATCTTATGCATTACTATTGTATATTTTGCTTCCATAGTAATATCTGACTAGGGACATAGCAAGAATATATGTATTCTTATCATACATATGATCTCATTGTTTAGGTCATCAACTTGAAGACATATGTCATCGAGTAATATCATTTTTTAGACATTAACTATGTTTGTGTCATCATCTCATGCTGAGAAAAACATAATAGATAGAATTACCTTTATAATTATCAAATTAAGTATCACATGCCACATTCTAATCATCATATGATTGGCTCTCTGGGCATACATACCAACAAACTCCCACTTACAGTTAGATCCAATCACCCATGAATCCTATTCCAAGTGAACTTAACATATCCATCATGTTTCTACTATGGAAGCACTTATGTAGAGGGTTAGTAACATTTTCTTCAAGTCGGTATGTTTCAAGTTTCACATCTCCTTGTTGTACGACATCTCTTATGAGATGGACGTGCCATAGTATGCTATCTAAGATTCCCTGCCTAACCGGTAGCTCCATTGTTTTCACAATATTTCTACCATGCCATAAATGGTTGGAACCTCCCAAAAGTTCATTTATATAAACTTTTAGATCGATACAGTATCCCCTGTTGTTCTCATAACACCAAGATCTCAACTTCTATTGTTGAATTAAATGACTGTCTCTAGCTCAAAACCTTTCCATCTTGCAACTCTTATTTTAAGGTCAAACACATATTGTGATCATTTTATTTGTCATTTTGGAAGCTTGCATTAGTGTAACCCCTTACACTCAACTCTTCCTTATTACCATAACCAAGTAACTAATCCTTTTAGTGATTCTCAAGTACTTAAGGATGTTCTTATGTCATTCTAGTGACCTTCACTAGTATCTGTCATATACCCTCTCACCATGCCCAATACATATGAGATTGCTAGATAAGTATATATCATTATGTCATATTCAATACATACGAGATAACAAAATGAGTACATTGCATACATGATAGATCCAATTGTGAATGCATATGGAATCTTATTCATGTTCTTCCCATTGTTCACAAGAATTGGGACACTAGACTATTTAGAGACTAATCCATGGAACATGGACACATTTTCTCTCATTGAGTCCTACATATCGAACCCTTTCAACATCTTACCAATGTATGTGCTCTCTCTTTGGTCAATAAGCCTTCCAGATCTATCTCTACATATCTCAATTCCTATTACACATGATGCTTCACCTAAGCCATTCATACAGAAGGTACTTTCCTTGCTAGGTTTTGATATATGTAGTATACAAATTTTTTCCCCATCATTATATGGAATATAAATATGCTCCCACTCAAATTTTGTAATCACATATTTCATCTTCATTCTGAATTAGGTCAAACTCTTTGATTGCCTTATCAAATTGAAGATTCCAACTCCAAGATGCTTGCTTCCATCCAAAGATTGACCTTTGTAGCTTAAATACTTTATTTGCAATGTTGGATTTATAAAACATTTAGGTTGTGTCATGTACACATCCTCATAATTATTCCAGCCAAGGAATGTCAATTTAACATCTAGTTTGTCAAATCTTATAGTCATAGTAAGCTGCAATGGTAAGCATGATCTCGATGGATTTAACCATGGCAACTGGAGAACTAGTCTTCTCTTATAGGTTTGTATATTAATATACATGTCTATCTTTTCTCAAAGACATAAATGCACCCAATGGGTTTTATCCCATCAGGTGGATCTAGCAAGGTCATACCTTGTTGGTTCACATGGAGTCCATCTTTGGTCCCACGATCTCAAGCCATTTCTCAGATTTTGGTTCCTTGATAACTTCTAGGTAGGTTGTTGACTCTTCATCTATGATCAACTCATCTCCTTTTGAGTTATAAGATATCATAATATTTCAAACTGAAGGTGTTCTCTACTATTGTGATTCTCATTGTTCCTTTTGTACCTCTTTATGTTCAATGTTTTCTTATTTGTCTCAAACTTTTTGAGTTCTACTTTTACTACCACTGATTCCTTTGGAACTAAGTTCCCCTTCTGGAATACAACAATCTTGATCAACAAACAACTTTGGTGTTGGATTGGAATATAAAAATGGTATTTAACAACATAACATTTATGTGATTTGTGGACAAATCTTTTCAACTATTTTCTTACATAAGTTTCAATCCAAATCCTTAAAAAAGACATATCGGGACACTTCCTATGCCGTATCACATATGGTGTCTTTCAAACCATTTTAGACGGTACATTGTTTCAGTGTAAAGCATGCACCCAAAAAGAAACAGAAGATCAACTATATTTATTAATGATCACACCATGACTAACAAGATGTGATTCCTTCTTTCTGATTGACCATTATGTTTTAGGTGGAGTTCATTGTGACACACTATAACAACCTCTCCAGAAGGTCGTCAAACTTTTGGTTTAAAATATTTCAACATCGATCATATCAAAGTGGATTAATACTTTTATCAGGTTAGTTACATACTTAATTCATGATCTCCTTGAACACTTCAAGTGATTCATATTTTTATTTCATTATATACAAACTTCCATATCTACATATATCATTGGTAGATATTATGAGGTACTATTAACCACCTCTAGCATATATTCTAAAAGGTCTATATACATCAACATCTATGAACCCTAATAGACTACTCTCTCTCCGACTACATCTAGTGAAGATGCTGTTGTTTGATTTCCCAATAAATAAGATTTGCATGTATCCATTGGTTCAATAACCAAAAGAGTCTAGATAACCATCATTATGGATTCTAAAAATGCATTTCTTGTTTATTGATCTAGATGACAATGCTATTGGTATTCATTATTTGAGTCATCAAGTCATTTATTATAATTGCCTTTATAACTATCAATTATAGACTATAAAACATAGGCCATTGTGTACAAAATGAAACATCAATTATGCATAATGTTCTTGTCATACTAGAGATATGATGTTTTCATTGAATGGAAGATACATAATAGCAATTCACTAATTCTATTATATGCCTATAAATGATAGTTTCCAACTGTAGTGGCATCAACTCTTGCTCTTCACAGTCTCTTACTTACTTCTTCTCACATCCTGAAGTGGAGATCTCTATCCCTTTCTTCTTCCTGAGTTCCTCTATATAAGATGGTAGTTCCTTTTCTAGTATCCATGAAGGTGACAGTGGTGACACTTTCCTTAATAATTTAAGTGAAAAGGACAGATTCCTTTGCACTTACCCTTCTCCTAGTCTTGAGTGCAGAAGACTTGGACTTCAAATTGGCCTTGACTTTGCCCTTGTACTCACTTCCTCTGATCACCATCACTGATTTGTCCTTCTTCAGTCATGCTTCGACATTAATCAACATGCCAAGCAATTCAAATATGGTTTGAACAAGTTACTCAAGTGATAGCACTCGATAAACTGGCTATATAATTCAAGAAATGATTGTAGAATTATATCTATATCCAACTACTGTCCTAAAAAAATCCCAGTCTCTCCACATGCCCAATCATATTGAGCACATGGGGCTCTACTGGATCTTCCTCTGTTAATTTGCACTCAAACAATGCTTTGGAGACATTATACCTTACTTGATTCACATGATTCTTACGATGTGTTGCCATCTAAATAATGTTCATGTTTTCATGTTGTTCATGTAACTCATAGTTCATACAACACATCATAAGGTACTCAATGTTTGGGGCACCATTGACATGCTTCAAGTAAGCATCTGTTTTAGCCACAGACACATTTGGAGCAGGTTCCTCTGGCTCTAGTCTTTCAAGGACATAGTGCTTTCACTCATTGGTGAGAACATTTCTCAAAGTCCTAAACCAGATGTGGAAGCTAATCCCATTTTGTTTGTCCTGCTCAAGGACTGATCACATTCTTTACGATTAATTTCCATAAAGTATATTACAAATTTAGTCAAAACATTTTTGATTAATTTGATTTCATAAATTTGACAATATTAATTAGGCTTTTAATTAATTATTGCTCCCACTATTTTGTTCAAATTGATAGCCCTTACTACCAATTTGAAAGATTGCAGTGTACAATCTTCTAGTGAGCCAAGACCCAAAACAATTCAATTATTACCTAGCCAACACCAGCGTCCATAACCAATTATTAAGGTAGGCAACTTTTGCCAATTAAATCTCATTCAATTCTCAGATAGATGGTATGTACAACTCCTTGCCATGGTCCATATACATGCTTCTAGGTGCTTATCCTCGTTAAGGAGACCCATTTAAGCCTGACCCAAAATACAACATGATAGAAAATCACCCCGCTTGACAGGCCCACATAACTACCATCACACTTCCATGAGATAGACAATGCACCACCCATCCGATGCCCACACTTAGTCGATCAAGATTTTCATGTGTGTTTCTATTGGAAAGAATCTAAGACTTAATATGTTTGAGTGAGGGATTTTATGTATACATACACATACATATCCAATCACCACATACTTATGTATAATATTCTACAACAAAAAATAAAAACATGCAATCAGAAATATACGAGCGATGATTATGGGAAGTATAACAATTCCTTGGAGCCATAAAGAATTGTTACCAACTAAGGTCCAAATCATATGTGTAACCTAATTTTGGTGAAGATCCGTGCTCGAACCAATTTGGGTTGATCGGTTCAACTCTTAAACCGATAGGCTCACCTCATGGTCGCTCACTTGGACTCCTAAAATGGAAGTCTAGTCTCAAATTCAACTGATGTCTAGACTCCTCTAGCCAGTCAGTTGGACCACTAGTCAATTGGTTCATCTTCTCATGTCATATGGCCTCCTTGGTCCTCCAGTCGATCAGATCATTTCATGAGCCTATCAGTTCGTCTGGTACATAACATCTTCTCATGATGAAACATTAATTTAAAACTATCCTATTTCATATAACATTGTGAAAGGGAAAACCTTGAGTCACATTCAAGAGGAAATAGGAAGAAGAGCATTAATTTACATTTGCAAAGGAGGAGAGAGACCCAATATTCAAACAGAGTTATAAATAGGAATAAACAACCACAACCAAGCACATATAGATTTAGGATTATTGGCCATAAGCATGCTAACATCCACCATCAAAACCAATTTTTGGGCGATGCATGTAAATTATATATATATATATACATTAACCAATTTAATATCCACATCTTATGCAATAAAATAAATTCAATCATATCATTTAAATCTAGATACACCATAAAATTATGTGGCTCTGATACCATAGTTCAAAAATTGGCACGACAAATAAGGCAGTAAAAACAAAAAATTAAATATCGATTCCCCAATTAGCATGATTGCATCAACAATAATGTATCTAGGAAGGAAAGTAATAAGAGTTATACCTGATTCTGGGGCAAGTCTAGTGACAACTATTGATGTAGTATTGTGCTTCTTCTCCAAGCAACATCGAGCTTCTTCTTCAGGCAACAACACTCGAATAGTCATCACCAATAGCTTTTTGATCTGGAACCATAGATAGTGGTTCATTATCCTCCTAGTAGGTAAAACTCCTCACCTTTAGAGTAGTCCATGCAGACCACTAGGAATTCCACATTGCGCTAGCAGAGCCAACTAGAAGGAGTTGTCCCTTTAAGCATCAATCTACTAGGATTGATTTTCTCTCCCACAATTGTCTCTCCCTTACTATTTATCCCTTTAACATGGTAGGATTTACTTGGGCTCTCTATTGGTTACCACAATCAGAGAGGAAATTTTTTTAGAGATTATTGTTGTGTCTAGGAACCCCCTGTACCCCTATATTTAGAGGAGAGGCTAGGGCCAAGCTTCCCAATCTTTGTGGGACTTGAAGAATGAAGTTCATGATTTTTTCTAGAAACTTCGTATGACATACTGTTCGGTTCACCAACCCATCCAATCGTCTCATGCATAAACTGACCGATTCATGTGTTTTCCTTTTCCAAATTAAATTGTCAATTAAAACACGATTAATGTAGATCATGACAACATCATCAATCCTTGATCCAATCAAATTGACCACTGAACTGGGAAGCCCAGATGATGAATGTGAGAACCCATTACACTAAATGAGATTATTCAAAACATAAAACACAATCAATCACCAATTAACCACATACCCAAAAATATGGGTAAATTAAAACCAATTTCAACATTAACACGTGCTCAGAAACATTTGCATAAGAGCCCAATATCTTTCCTGTATCCATACTATGACAAGAATTTGATAAAAATGGTTCTATCCCCTTAGCCACAACATATATACACAGGATAACAATATTTGTATATGCCACACAAGCAAGCATTAACATGCTAACAAAAGTTTGATTCGTTTGAAATACCATATACAAACTTCACTTACCCAGACCTAAGAGTACATGGATGACTCTAGGACACACTAGACATCTAATCAACTTTCTCAAGGATTCATTACTATAGCTTCTCTTTGCTGCCACATGTTTTTTTTCATCACTTCTGATTACCTAAAAAGATGTGGCAAACCACAAGGGTGAGACCCATGTCCCAACAAGAGATATAACCTCCAACAACATTTATTGATTCCAACATTTTTAGGTAATGAGACAGTTTAAGCAGTTTAATCATATATAACAAATAAGCTCAACAACACTGATGATTAACAAAATACATAAAGGAGTAGATAATAACTATCATCATTAGCCAGACTATTCTCATATCCCTATTACCAGTATAAGGAGTCTAGCAGCATGAGCATCTCTAACATCATGAATAAATCTAGTATCATACACATAGCTAACAACATCAACATGTCTAACAAGTTGAACATATCAACATTATAAGAAGAGCTAGCAACATAAGCACAACTATATGGATAAGCATGATTAGCAATATATGCATCTATAGTTATAAAGGCATGGATAGCATGCTAAACATAACTAACAACATGAGATAGAAAGCATCATGATTATAACCAGTAGTAGTAGTATAGTTATCAAAACAAGCATAGCTATTGTATGTACGCATCTACAATCTTAAGCATATCCACAACCTAAGTATATCTACTATCTCTTAATTTCACTAAGAATCATCTTTATGTAAATATAACAAATAAGGGTTATCATCCAATGGGAAATGTCATGTATAACCCTAAACAAATATACTACATGTCTATATTACATCTTTTATTATGCCCTGGGGAATTTGAATCGTACCATCCAAAGTCTAACCGACCCCTTTCAAGGGCTATTCGGTTCCATATAAGATCTAGGAGTGTCGGTATCCTAAGATCTCTTCCCCTCGGTCAGTACGAGTAAAAGGCAGTGACATATAGTCAAACTGCAAAACAATGACATTTAGTCCAATAACTAGCCCACCTTTGTACAGGCGACAGTGCTAGCATCCAGGGTATTCAAAACCCTCTAATCTGAGGTACAATCGTAGTTGTCCTCATTCACATCAAATGTCTGAGGCATGACCATAACCATCCTCTATAACCTACATTGTTTATGATAAGGATATATCCTCAACTTTCCACCCCCACATACTCAACAGTATGTGCTCCGAGTTTCCCTTAGGAATACTCGTTTCACCATCTAGCAAGTTATGATACTGAATATGGCTCAATGGCAGATGACACTACATGATTAGAGTTGCACTTGATTAGTTAAGACAATTGGGTAAATTAATTATGCATCAAACAATTGGACATACAAACCCTAATTCATTTCTAGAAATCATATAAATATCACAACTTCAAAAGATATAAAACGTGTGAAACATAATTTCTCATCTTATCATCACATGGTACTATTCACTTGCCATTCATGAGACTACACTAGTCATCATACTATCACAAGATATAAATCCTTTTCACAATATCACAGGGTATCAACCCTTATCAACACAAGAGGATTACACCTCATTCAGGGATCAACCATGCCAAAAGGTCATTAAGACCATCATACTATTCCCTACAAGATCATCATGATCTTTGCATGCCTTATAACAAGGATCAACAACATCACTTACATATAATACACTAGATCAACATAATAATGCATTAATGAGCTTGGATATATTCATAAACAATCATAACATGGTTATAGTAACATTAAGAACATTCCTTAATTACATTAACATGCAAGGAATCTAGATATGATTAACCCTCATCATATTCATAATGCACATGTTTAGCATAAGATAAGTATCAACCATGTGTCTATGTTAACTGCCAATTAACACATTAAGGTTATGATCATATTAAGGAGGTCATTTCACCATCATGCCATCATATAAGAAGGTTAAATATGAATACTCATCTTTATCTATTTGCATTAGAGTTAGGTTCAACAAGATAAATTACATTAATGTTACTAATCAGCACTCATACCCAAACCCTAACTCATGGCATCCCCATTGGATCATGGATAATAATTATCTTCATTAGCCAAACTATTATCATATCCATATTAATAGTATAAGGAGTCTAGAACCATGAGCATCTCTAACATCATGAATAAATATATTATCATATGCATAGTTAACAACATCAACATGTCTAACAGGCTGAACATATTAACATCATAAGAAGAGCTAACAACATAAGCACAACTATCTAGATAAGCATGATTAGCAATATATGCATCTCTAGTTACAAAGCCATGGCTAACATGCTAAGAATAACTAAGAACATGAGATAGCTAGCATCATGATTATAATCAGCAGTAGAAGTATAGTTATAAACACAATCATAGCTACTGTATGTACACATCTACAATCTTAAGCATATCCACAACCTAAGTATGTCTACTATCTCTTAATTACACTAAGCATCATATTTATGTAAAGATAACAAACAAGGGTTATCATCCAATGTGAAACATCATGTATAACCCTAAACAAATATGCTACATGGTTGTATTACATCTTTTATTATGCCCTGGAGAATTTGAACTGTAGCATCCAAAGTCCAACCAACCTCTGTGAAGGGCTATTCAGTTTTGTACAAGATCTAGGAGTGCTGGTATCCTAACATCTCTTCCCCTTAGTCAGTATGAGTAAAAGGCAATGACATATAGTCAAACTACAAAATAGCAACATATAGTCCTATAATTAGCCCACCTTGGTACATGTCACGACACTAGCATCTAGGGTATTCAAAACCCTCTAATCCAAGGTACAACCACAGTTGTCCACAAATGTCTGAGGCATGACCATAACCATCCTCCATAACCTACATTGTGGATGACAAGGATATATCCTCAACTTCCACCCCCACATACTATCCAGTATGTGTTCCAAGTTTCCCTTAGGAATACTCATTTCACCATCTAGCAAGTTCTGACACTGAAGATGGCTCTATGGCACAGGGTACTACATGATTAGAGTTGCACTTGATTAGTTATGCCAATTGGGTGAATTAAGGATGCATCAAACAAGTGGACATACAAACCCTAATTCACTTCTAGCAAGGAAATAAATATCACAACTTCAAAAGATATACTACATGTGAAACATAATTTCTCATCTTATCATCACATGGTATTATTCACTTTCCATTCATGAGACTACACTAGTCATGATACTATCACAAGATACAAATCCTTTTCACAATATCATAGGGTATCAACCCTTATCAGCATAAGAGGATTACACCTCATTCAGGCCTCAACATGCCCAAAGGTCATTAAGACCATCATACTATTCCCTACAAGATCATCATTATCTTTGCATGCCTTATAACAAGGCTCAACAACATCACTTACATATAATACACTAGATCATCACAATATTGCATTAATGATCTAGGAGATATTCATAAACAATCATAGCATGGTTATAATAACATTAAGAACATTCCTTTATTACATTAACCCTCATCATATTTGTAATGCACATGTTTAACATAATAAAGTATCAACCATGTGGTTATATTAACCACCAATTAACACATTAAGGTTATGATCATATTAAGGAGGTTATTTCACCATCGTTCCATCATATAAGAAGGTTAAACATGAATAATCATCTTTATCTATTTGCATTAGAGTTAGGTTCAACAAGATAAATTATATTAATGTTACTAATCAACACTCATACCCAAACCCTAACTCATGGCATCCCCATTGGATCATGGATGCACAAGGGGAAGCATCACTGTAACATTCCATACTATTCTCAAGTATGAATCCACACATAATTCAAGGTGTAACCATCGGGCTATAGCATACTAAGGTTTCAACAACAATAAGAGAGTACTCCGTGATTGTATTAATCATTCAAGGACTACTCATACCCAATAACCATCATTTAGTTATATTAAAGCTTAGTATAACAAGCTATACCTCATTCGGGTTACCCATTAATTCATTATGGTGATTATAAATCATAATCATACGAGGGTAAGGGTAAGACTACAAGTTTAAGGCATTGAACCATCAAATTCTCATCACTAGAATCATAACATTACACTATAGTCTTCACCCAAAACAATGGGAATATTGAGGCATCAACTTCTAACCATTCAATGTTGAAAAGGTAAAGACATTGGTCGTTTACATAAGTAAACATCTTGAACAAACCACCTATGAAGTCATTGAGTTGTGCTCAATAAAGAGTCACCATCTAACCCTAGACATCCCTTGATTAACATCATAAAAAGTTCCATTGAGAATAGGGTAAAACCCAAAAGCGATTGTTTATTTAGAATAGGTCATCATTAAATGAGCTTCTTCAGTTGATCTCATAAAGGAAATCATTTAAATCACTTTATTAGGACCAAAATATTACATTTAGACATAATTCCAATTTATTGGATGAATAAACATTAGATCTTAACCATTAGGTTAAGTTCATATATTAAAACCATCAATTGGAGTATAGGTCCAACCATTGCATCAAATGACCCAAGAAACCATTGGTTTAAGGCTTAATTGATGCAACATCTACATGCTTAACTCATTATAGGTTGTGGGGACCTGATATACTATCACTAGTGACCATTAAGTCACCATAGGTTGTTAGATCAGTACTATATTCATTAATCACCATCAAATATCAAGCTAATGTCACCATTGATTGATAGCATCATTAGGGTGCTTAGTTGTTAATCATTAAGCTTATAATTAGGGAAACACCTGACCTAAGGGGTGAATGTCAGTTTACACCCTGGGTCACCACCATTAGTTTTCATGAAGACAACACCATCGGTTGTTGCAATGGTACCACCATTGAGTAATGTGTTTATAGAAGTAATCAACTTTAAACCCTAAAATTGACCATTGGTTGATAGGTGGTTAGCACCATAGTTTGTCAAACCAACCTGATACAAGTCATATTATACCTTAGTAATAATTTACACATGATCACAGATTCATCTATAACTAAAATCAGAATAGGGAACATTATAAAAATCGAAATCCAAGTCAAGCATAGCTTTTTAGTGCATGGATCATCATTTTCAAGCAAGAACATAAGCTAGCAAGCTTATGGTAAGAAATAAACATGGAGAAAGTTATAAAAATTGCCTATAATTAGAATATTAACTCCCCAAAATAAGAAAACATGAGTAGGTAGGGTAGAAAATCCAAGCATAAGCTGTGAACTCGTCCATCTAGCACCTTTCTTCATCAAATGAGCAAACCCTAAGCATAAGGAGCAAGAAAGGTAGGGTTTTAGAGCTTTAGAGAAATTTATACCATGGAACAATAAGGTTCTGACCTGGAGAAAGGTAGGAGGAAGGATAAAAAAGAAATAAACTGAGCAAAGAAGGAGATTCTTACTCTTTTAGGTCAAAATCACTAGAAGGAAGCTTTTTAAACCCTAAAAGGAAGTCAATTGTAACCCTAGATTCGTTTTCCAAGAAGATCCCCTCTTTCTTCTTCCTTGGATAGGAAATTCACATCAGCATAGAGGGAGAAAGAGGTTTGTAGAAGGATGGAAGTGGTGGAGATAAAATGGCTCGTTTGGGTGCTTAGGGATAAGTATATAAAACTTTAAGATAAAGAAAAAGAAAAAGTTGAAGTTCTAGTATCTTTCCAAGTGTCCATGGCCTTAAACTATTAATAATATACAAGCACACACACAAGAAGATCCCCCACCATCCATATAGACCTTCTTAAATCTCCTTTGTCGAATTTCCAAGCCAATAAAATAATTCATTAGTTGATAGCTACTAAAGGTAGCTCATCCATGAAGGGGTAAACTCTAAAATACCCTTGAGTAAAACACCTTCAAACCAATGTTTAAATAGGTTCCCCATGGATCAAAAAGATCAATAATGATTATAGAATATGTAAGGAACATAATGCAAGTGATAAATTGCAAAGAAAACCTCTCAATTGGGTAAATTGTAGAAAAGTCCAAAATGTGCATAAAATTGTATAACTTTCTCAAACAATGTCCAAATTGGACCAAAATTGAAACTTAAGCTTTTATTATGATTTCAAAGCATATAAAAATATTAGATTAGGTTTATAAGAATTATATTATGATAATTAATCTTGTTCAACACTTTAAGCAAGGTTAGGGGTCTCACAATGAAATGGTCGGTTCACATCATGAAACGATTGTTTCACAACATGAAATGGTCGTTTCATAAGTGAAATGGTCGTTTCACATGTCCAAGTCAGGAAAAGTTCAACCAATGTTCGTTCTAATTGACCTGACATTCCAATCAATTGGTTTAACACTTGAACTGGTCGGTTGAGAGTCCATTCAGTCAATTTAGAACCTCAATTGTTTAATTGAATACCTAAACAATTTTAGTAATCAAGTTAAACATCATTCATGAATAAAATCCTATTCCAAGTGTATCCTATGTGTGTGACCCTATAGGTCCCAAATTACATTGACATTGAATGTCCATTACCAACATATGACATCATAGACAATGAGCGGTGTCTAGCAACACATCATTGCTACCTATGTAATTCAGAAAATTGGAGAACAACTTCAACCTAAAATCTATGATTAGTGTTATCATGATTGTAAAGTTCCTTTTTCTCTGATATCCATATTGAACTCAAGGCATGGAATCGCCATCCTCTTCAACGTTCAATCCATATTTCTTGAACTAGAGCATACTGTCTGAGATTCATGTGAGTTCACATATCACTTATTAAATCACATGAGTATGGCCATACATTTGTCAACCTCATTTATGAAGTGGCCTGGATATCAATCTCCCTTAGGAGGGACAAATTCCATCTATATCATTCACACTCAATCCCCATGTGTCGCAGTGCACCTGAGCACCACCTCTATGGAAACCCTCATTTATGATCACGACGGATGATGTCAAAGTACATGAAAAACATGTGATGAATGTAGTGACTTAAGGTCTAAGAACCACAATAACCACTTATCTCTATGAGAGATGATTCTGACTACCATTCCATGGTCTCCAGGTATCACTCTCATGGTGGGTCTATCCAATATCCTGTTCTCTAACATACACCTCTATGCTTGACTTGATATCACATATCACAATGAATGAGACTCTATCATCAATCAAAACACACTCTAGTCTTATGTATTATTGTTGTTTATTTTTCTTCCACATCAACATATGACTAGGTGCATAACAAGAATGCATGTACTCTTATCATACATATGATCTCATTGTTCAGGTTATCAATCTAAAGACATATGTCATCTAGTAACATCATTATTTAGACATCTGCTATGTTTGTGTCATCATCTCATAATGAGACAAACATAATAGATGGAATTACCTTTATAGTTATCAAATCAAGTATCAAATGTCACATTCCAATCATCATATGATTGGATCTCTAGGCATACATACCAAGAGTGATGTGGTGGTATGATCTTATCCATCGATCTGATGCTGCCCTAGATCCTATGGTCATTGTGCCTCCCTCCCAAGCAATACTTGCACAAGGTGAAGCAACAACAATGGTGGTCATGCTTACCAAATTAGGATGGAAAAAGGCCAAGGTTCCCACAAAATGGCCCATAAAGTGGACGTCTAAGACCATCTCATCAGTGATGACCTCAGATTTGGGGTTGGTTGTAGCCAAGAAGAAGTAGTGAGAAAAACCCCAATCTCAAACTCCATGACGGTGGCTATGGACCTCAAGGAAGAAGAATAAGGGGGTGATACATGGTGTGAAAACAATGAAAAATATTGGGAAATGAAAGAGGGAGGATAAAGGAAGAGAATTTTATGATTACTTTTTCTTGAGGAGGGGTGTAGAGGGACATCCAACTACTTCTTGTTTTATCAATTATGTGTCTATATAGAGGTTGAAGACAAGAGAGACATCCTTGGATCCATAGGGGATCCATGTCTCACCAATAAAGAGTGTTAGTTGGTTTTAGGGGATGGGCCAGATCGTTGAATTTTTAAGTGAATCAAATATAAGGTTTTGTTTCTTGGACCAACTTGTAAAATTCATACCTTTTGATCAATATCTTTGGTTGAGTAAAGTTAGTTCATGACTTCAATCCTCTTTCTATATAAAACTTTTGAGGAAAAAATGAGGAGGTTGATGGGTTCCAAAAATTAAAATGCATTCTAATAGTTGATTTTGTCACTCATTATAGCACATCATCATAATCAAAATCATATTTTCAATTCCACATTTGCAATTGAACATCAATACGTTAAAGATAATTCAATAGATCAAGAGGGGTGTCATTGTGTGAAAAGGGAATTAATTGATTGAATATGAGTGTTATTGAATGATAGAGAAAAAGTTAACTTGTCACTTCCTTCCCTTCTTAAAGGGGAATTTCATCCTTGTAATTCATCTAAGATTGTATTCAAAGGTCATAAACATAAACCATAATGTTTAGGTAACCAAGCCTAGCATTGTGAAATTCACCAGCATGGGGTGCACACTTAGGTTATTGTCATATGATGGTAAAAGTTAGGGCATACCCATTCCGATTCACTTTTTGACCGCATTTCATGATGGCATGGCATCCTTTAAATTTAGGGTTTAGATCTTCTATCCCTACTTATTAGGACTTTTGTTCATATAGACTTACAAATTCGAGGTGAGTTACCTAGATCCATGCCACTAATTACTCAAATGAACATTTTCATTATCATGACTTTTAATCATGTTTAAAATAACACTTCTATTTCATCATTAATATAGATCACATATATTTTTTTGGTTTCCCTCGTATTTCAATTAAATATCCCAAATTATGTTCTTTACTTTTCATTAGATCTTAAATTAAGCATATATGCATCATGTTCATTCAAGCTAAGATCACAAGGGCATCATCATATTAAGTTCATAATTTCAAACTTATATCATTTATTTAGTCCATGGATGCATATTAGGTCAGCCTATTAGAGTGACTCAACATACATATATCAAGCTTTAACTAAAATGAACTATTTTCATACATCATGCATTATCTTAAAGGGAAACATTATCATTGATATTGAGGTTTTTTTAATTATCTCACTTGTAGCTAAAAAGAGATTTTCAAGCTCGAGCAACTCAAGCTAATACCTATCTATGTCAAGGAAAAACATACTACCCACCAACATCTACCCATACCAAACTATTATCACACTATTGAAAACAAGTGCAACCTATAGATTCCTTCACTTGGAACTACTAACCCTAGCATGCACCTTGTCATGGAGGTCACACATTATATACTTCATGTAGGATTTTGAAATATCCTCACACATATATTCAAATGTCTCTTTTTTTAGGTTTATATCGTTTCACTGGAAATCTTGGGATCAACATAATCAAAGGAACCACACACTAGGAGGCTCAACTCACAAACTCAGTAGTCTAGCTAGGGAGTTTTCATCCTTTATCTAATTATGCAAATATTTCAACATCCACATATTTTGGAGGTTGGGTACTTTGACCTTCTCCCATGTCAAGTTAACTCACTATGGAATTCACCCTTATCATATGTCCCATGCTAAAGGTCCTTCTTTTTAAAGAGATTGAATCCCTATTTAGTCCCAAACAATATATAACTAACCTTGTTCAACATATACCAAATGAGGCACATGAAAGCATGAAAACCCACAAGCTATGTGTAGCACGTCAACCAAGCCATATATATTATACATGGTGCTAGACTTAGATAGGGTTGAATTATTAAACTCACACTATATCATTGAAACATACTTGAATCATCAAAAGACATTTAGGTCATCTGGAAGCAAATCATATCATTATCATCAATCTTAGATCATCTAGGATATACATTAGCATAACCTTAATCATGTCTCAAGATAAATCTACAGACTAGATCTACCATTTTGACACTCTCATTTAGACTCATGCTACACCTCTTTATCTTATGTTACATGGACACTCATTGCCTTTCTAGGTGTGGTAACATTTTCATATATACATATATACTAACACTTGAAATAATTTTTCTTTAACATTGAAACATGTAATGGAAACCATCATACTTCTTTGAATAAACCCAAACCAAAAGCAAGTTACCACACTCATTATACAATCTAGTACCATGACACATAGAGAACTATAAGAACTTCATGTATGCCTATGTAGATACCCTAAGAGCATGTCATGAATAAATGTCTAGGGTGACAATAATAAGATCTCCCCTTTCTCACCCTCCTGAATCTACAACCGATACTACATAAAATGAGGATAAAATAAAAGTTTTAAGATTTAGACAAATCTACCCCTAGTTCTAGAACATCTAGGTTATAACCTAGAGGCTAAGTCAACTTAATCTATTAAGGACAACTTATTACATTTCTAGGGTTGTGATGTAAGTTTGAGTTTAATTTTTGTTTCTTGTGAGCAAATGATTTGTGTATATTGTTCGTGCTCTGATACCATCTGTCATACAACCATTTGTTACCTGAATCCAAAGTCCAAATGACTTGAAAGTCAATGTTGGAAGGACCTGGGCATCCATACCTAGCATGGTACATGTCGAAGCATGAATGTAGAAGCATAAAATATTAGCATGCATTATCAAATAAATAGATGTATAGACCTCTCAACATTCAACAAGTATATTATAATTACAACATCAACTAATAAAGGATTCCATTTTCACTTTTAAGAGTACATTGAACACTTGTGATCATGTATACTAAACTAGGATCTTACAAAAGATACAACTTGAACACTTTCTCAAAAAAAACGTATTCTATGGTATCTTTAAACCTAGAACAAATCAGAAACGAACGTACCAACATACAAGGTGTTGAGTATAGGGCACAAAGATACATATATATAAGGTTTCATAATTTAAAAAGATTTGCAGAAGTAAACAAACAAGAGCAATAAGAGTTAATACTTATAAAAAAAACCCATTTTTATTCATATTAATTCAATATACCAAGAAAATCATGTATCATAAGGCCTTTGACCAACCACCTATCATAAGGGATCTATGAGGGTGCTTAAGGCTCAAAGCCATATGCTAACCCTATTTATACGTGAAGGGCCTCAAATGACCAAAGTCAATAAGAAAACCCTATTTCAAAGTTTGGACAATGGAGATCTACATTGTGTGTTCAATTGATAGGATCAACGAGGCAAACATCTCCAATGCCAATTATGAGGCTTTGTCCCTAGAAAAAGCATCCATGAAGATCATTATTTGAGATTCGAGGAGAGTCCTTGCAGTCTTGACATTCCCAATTTATTGGAAGGTTTGGGTGCATCTAGGAAGTTGCAGAATTGAGTTAGATCTTTCTTTGATGAATGAGGCAGTGATTGTAGTAGGTTTTGACCTCCCATTGTGTGTCTTCCTTGATGGGCCAACAACCCACACATTACAACATTTTCAACTCTTTATTTCTAGTTCCATGAATGAGGTAGTTCATCCACTCATCTTCTGATAAGTTCAAGAAGGATGCATCCATGCCCATCTCATTCCATGCATGTCTACTTAACATGCAATCTCTCAAGAAGTGAATCAAAGTAACAATGTCATTATCGCAGATTAGGTAGTGATCTTGGGTAGTAATATGTCTTCTAACCTTATTAGAGCTATAAGAAGGGCTTGATGCTTGAGGAGACATTAAAAGGTTTGGTATTTGGTATGGATCCACAAGGACCAAATATCCTTCCACCAAACATGTATAAGATTAGTTTCTTGGGACCACAACCAAGTGTATGTAGAGCTAGTAGTGAGATCATGTTTAGATTCTAGAGGCTATGTCTAACTATTCGTTCTAGTATGGCTATCAGGGACATGGATGTTTTCAATACATTGCCAAGACACATGTGGAATGTGGGAGTGAATGAAGTTCCAACCCCAACCATATGTATCTTGTTCCATGGAATGAACCATAAGATCCTCTATACCAGAGAGGATGCAGATGGATGAATAAATGTCAAGATTTGATTTCTCTAGTATCCACCTATCACACCAGACATTAGTGCTGGTTCTAGAGTTGATGGTCTTATGGATGAAACTTTTTACCTTGGATATATTGCTTTTGATGAATGCCCAGACTGATGAACATGGGTGTTTTGTAAAAGTTTCATGACATAGATACTTATCACACATTACACAGACCAAAGATTGAAAGATTGATTCATGGATCACCATGCATTCTTCATCATCAAAGTTGTGTTCAGTTTTCTCACATCTTTGATCCCAAGACCACCATGTTATTTACCTCTCATCATTTTTTTCCAAGAGACAAGGGAGATCTTGCATTGTTCTCTTCCATCTAACCAAATGGACTCCTTGATGTATCTTTTAATATCATCATAGAGAGTTGGTGACAATTTCACTGATTGAATGGTATGTGAAGGAATCCATTGTACAATACTCTTGGCCAGGGTGATGCGTCCAACTAGGGATAAATGGCAAGATGACCAAATGTTCATTCTACATTTGATGGATTGTATTATAGAAGCATGATTTTTCTTGTTTTCATGATGGTGGAGTACCAGGACACCCATGTACCACACTCAATCCTCAATGCTACCAATGTACAAACATTGACTGAAGGAGTACTTCTCTACATATGTTGTATTGGGTGAGAAAAAACATTTTCATTTTTCTTTAGAGATTATCAGGTTCGGGACTGAAGTAAATTCGAACAAGATCTTATTAATTGTAGAATCTTGCATGTTAGATACTTCTTCCATCTGAAGGATATCAACGACAAACATGATGTTGTGAGATAAATTCAATTCCTAGAGAGGATGATGGTGTTCCACTATCCAACTTCAATAGAGTGGGAAATAGCCTGACTCAGGCATTCCATGCATAGAAAAATGATGTATGGACTAATGGGCTCCCCTCGTCAAACACCCTGACTAGCCTTGAAGGCCTCTAGAGGTGTTCCTTCCCAAAGAATGTACATGTGTCTTGAAGATATGATCTGCATAATCAATTCAATTAATTTTCCTGGGAAGCCAAACTTAATGAGTATATCCTAGATAAATGGCCAACTCATTTTGTCAAAATATTTAGAGAAATTGAGATTAATTCTCACCCATTTCTTTCTAGACCTTTTTCTCTTACTTCAATGGATAACCTCAAGGACAAGGAGAATGTTATCACTGATGCCTCGACAGAAGATGAAGCTTGACTGGTTCTCAAAGACCCAACTATTAAGAAAGGGATTAATCTACTCCCCAACAAATTTTGATATAAGCTTAAATAAAAAGTTGTTAAGGGAAACTGGCCTGAGCTTACTACACCTTTGAGGGTTGCTAACTTTCAAAAAAAGAA
The DNA here is from genome assembly GCA_963693085.1 of Alisma plantago-aquatica. Classification (NCBI taxonomy): domain Eukaryota; kingdom Viridiplantae; phylum Streptophyta; class Magnoliopsida; order Alismatales; family Alismataceae; genus Alisma; species Alisma plantago-aquatica. Next base: position 228,540,417 of record OY856410.1, read on the forward strand.
CCATGAGAGAGTATGCAATTTTGGAGTCTATCTTGCTGGAGAGAAAAGCTTCACAAACTATGGAAATAACAGATAGGCCTACATGGGACCTGTTGGTCTGGATAAATTCATTTTGTATTCCATCTAGTCCTGGGGTCTTTTTTGGGGCCCATATGGAAGACAACATTCTTCACTTCACTCATGTCTGATATAAGCACCAGGTTCTAGGCATTGGGAATACTAGGGAACATACCAATATAGTTGGGTATGTTTGAGCAGTTTGAAGGAGACATTGTAGGGGTAGTTAAGAGATTTTGAAAGAAGGACCACACATGGTGTTATAGGTGTGTTGGCGAGGTAATCCATGCTCCATTGTTAGCATGGAGTTTGGAGATTTTTTTATGGTGACGGACCTTGAATTAGGAATGAAAAAAATTGTTGTTTTTATCTGCATGTTGAAGCTACTTAACGTTGGCTAGTTATTTCCAATCAACTTCTTCACATTGTAGAATCACTTTATGTTTCTCTTGTTACTCAATAGATAAGAGTTTGTTAGAAAGATTAGTAGTGGGTTGAGTTTGTACCTAACATTTATCCAATCTTCACAAAATCATTTTTTTAATGATGTTGTTTCTTGATGCGTGTGGTTGCCTAGAAATCTAGGAGGGTGTCATAAAAAGACTGAGATCCATTCCTTGACACAAGAAGTTCTACTTTGAAGGAGGGTATATGTCCCCATCTAATCTTAGTTCTAAAGTGTGTGTGATGTTACTGCGGGGCATTTCATCCTACAATCAGTATATGATTATGGTAACTATGAATGTGTTGGAGGACGCAAATGTTCATCCCATCATCTATAGAGAGCCAACTATCATTAGCAATAACAGAATCTAAATTTTCAAATAGACTGCCCTTTTTAAAGGTCTAGAAGTGGTTTGATGATCGTGTGTCAGTAAGACAAGAGGAAAGGAGGTGGGAGTTAAATTTTGGACTGGAGCAGCGATCAAAACCACACCCACCATGCTTTTCAGAAGAGTTGAGAATTGTGTTGAAGTCCCCAACAAGTGCCCAAGCATAAGAGATGGAGGGGGACAGATTGGATAACTATTCTACTGCAGATTCATTTACCGAGGATTAGAACTATCGTAGATAAAGATTATAAACTAGGAGCCTTTCATTCGACAACGGATGAACTACTAATGATTTTGCAGTTTTTCAAGAGTACACTTATGGCTATCCTAGTGGAGGATCCAAATCCCTGACCTCAACACTGTGTGAAGAGGTGTAACCAAGATTCTTTAGTATATTATCGACATTTAAGCCACTACAACGAGGTCAAGAGTACACTTATGGCTATCCTAGTGGAGGATCCAAATCCCTGACCTCAACACTGTGTGAAGAGGTGTAACCAAGATTCCTTAGTATATTATCAACTTTTAAGCCACTACAACGAGGTTCCACTATAGCTAAGATGTGAATTTTTTACTTTTGTTTATATTCCTTAAGGAGATTGAGTTTATCCTTGGACTCATCTCCCTGGATATTCTGGTAGATTATGTTCGTCATAAAAGAACTAATTTGGGTGATTAAGGGGCGTGATTCAGTTGATTGCAGCATGAAGCCCCGAAGCATTGGCCACTATCTCCATGTTTTCATCCTTATTAGTGTAACACCTCATGCCACAAACCACAAGATAACTCAAAAACAACTGTAGAAAACAAACTTAAACAAACATATTACTAGAAAACACTAGAAATTAAAACCATTTTCATTAAACTCCAAAACAACAAAAACCTTTACATATGAGTCATTTCATGTCACAAGGTACTTACCATGTATGCCATCAGCCAGTTACAAGAAAACCTATCCCAAACATAGATGTACATATCCACTGTATCCGTAGATAAAAGGGGCACACAAGTCAAACCATGTATCGAAACACGTCTGCAAAACACACTCAAAATCACCCCAAAGACCTGAGTGTACTGGGACAACTCTAGGACTCTAACAACAGAAGGACCAGCAACAACACTTCCAACCTTGTCAGCTACTGTTCTTCTTGTTGTTGCTCAACCTTTGCTGCACGACCTCTACCTCCTCGTGCACGTCCATCTAAAAAGATGTGGTAAACCCATGGGTGAGATTCCTATGCTTTGCGGGAGATATAACTCTCCACCAACACTATTATTAGTACATGTAAGAGGATTAAGGAACAACAATAAAGATACAACTATGATAAGCAGGTAATCATCACTAACAAAATAAGAAACTACAATTAGATTATGAAACATCTTATCATCATAAAAGGAATATGAAGAACATGTACATTCACTAACCACCATACTGTTTAAAAGCAAGCAAGCCCTCATCCAATATTTCCATATTTGATTCTATGCAAGTATGCTACACGGCTGATTACATGTTTTATTATTTTTCCCTGAGGATTTGAGTCGTACCACCCAAATCCAACCAACCACTACTAAGTTGAAATTGGTGCCATACAAGGTCTATGGAAGGGCCAGAATCCATGACCTCACCCCCTCAGTCAGTATGAGTGAACCTATAATGACATTACCAATCAAACTACTACTGGAAACATATAGCCCAGCTATACAAGTCTAGCTCACCTTGGTACATGTCATGGTTCTAGAGGAACTGATCTATGGCCCACATCCGCACTCCCGCCAGGGTATGGCCTACAACCAATCCTATATCATGTGTCACTGATCTATGGCATGCAGCTGCACTTCTGTCAGGGTATGGCCCGTATCTAATCCTGTATAACATATCACTAAGAGACCAAATCATGCATGGTTGTCTCATATATCCTGGATGTAAGGGGATATTCGTCCTCACCCCCGCATATTCAAAAATGCACTTGAAGTTAAACTTGTTTCACCATTCAGAATGTACTAACACTGAATGGATCTATGGCACATGGTAAGACTACATGATTAAGTTCCACTTGATTAGTTAAGTCAATTAAGTGTCATTCAACATCAATCAAGTTACAACATATACAATCATAAAAAATTCTACAAAGATAAGGGAATAGTACTCTTCCAGCAGATAAGAACATATGGGTGTGAACTTGTCACACTATCACCACATGATGCATGTATTATCTCCGTTCATCACATCATCGATACCATAATCACATGCTTTGGGATATCAATCCCTAGTTTAGCTTTTTTGTATCACAAGTGCCTCAACATGCCTCTCAAGGCTCATTCAACCTATATCATGACTCATCATCATAGCATACACTAGCTAAGATGATCAAGCTCATAACACTTGCATGGTTAGAAATTTATAAACAGGAGAAATGACCACATAACATCATATGCATTCCATGATGAAAAAACAAGAAAGATCATCGTTCATTAATATTAGGGTTAGGGTTTCCCTTTTATCGATTAGGGTTTATAAGACTAGGTTCAACCATCAACCCTAGAACCATCACCCACCATCATCTTGGTGTGTAAAAGGATTAAGAATCATCATTAGAGTTTATCAGGTAACATTCTAAATAGCATTGTATATGTCTTAAGGATCATAATATATGACTATCATTAGGTGTTTACATGTGTTTCTCATCCACCTACCATCACCCTATGTTGACCACATAACCACATAGGTCACGACCACCTACTATGGTCCATGTCACGACCATGATCTTCATGTGACTCAACTATCTATCACATGTCGTGACCCTCAACATCTAGATAATGTCACGCCCGGGCACTTATGGTTAGGGTTCCACCAAAGCACTTCAATCAGAAGGTGTCTCGACCCCAACCTACGTCGGGACCCAAGATGATCAACATCCACCCATGTCATGATCCAAGACCATCACGGTTGTGACCCTACTCTCTAGGGTGAGTCTCAACTCAAGAAAAATAGAAACAAAGACCCAACACCAAAGATAACTCAACCACCATCCACCAAGGATCTCAACCTAACATCACTAGGTCAAACTCAACCTCAAAGGAGCATCTCGAACCAATAGCTATTAGATCACAACCATCATGTGGGGAGTGTTGTGACCTCCCAAGATGCACCACCTAGGTTGCCAAAATAGAACTAAAACTGAAGGTGAAATCATAGTTATCATAAAGAAATGGTCACATACAACCGGTCACCAAAACCCTAGGTTATGGGTCAAGAAACCAAGGAAGGACCTTATCCAAGGAAGAGAAAACCATACTCAAGATAGCTAAAATTGGACCTAACATCCCTCAAACCTCTAAGTACATGAACATCATTCACGAGGGCATGGTAAAGAGCACAACATGGATAAAAACCTTCCTAACACATCATCTACCAAAATGGGTACAGAAGGTTAGTGTTTCAGATTGCTTTCAAACCAAGCAGGGGATCACCACCAAACAAGCTCTGAAGATTACCAATAACCACAAGCATGGTGAGAAGCAGTTCAGAGGACATAGACAATAATAAAAATTATAAAGAAGTGCAATAATATAGTAGTTTTAGTGTTATATAACCCACCTTAAGAAGATCACCACCAAAGCTTCAAGCACAAGATACAAGGGTGGAAGAAGCTTCACCAAAAGCTCCACACTCAGAAACGAGCACCTAAAGAACAAGAAGACACCAACATCAAAGGGTAGCTTAAGAAATAGAGCAAAATTTCAAAACTAAACTAAAAAAAAGGGAGAAAAGAGAGACAAAACTCCCTCTCACTTGGGTGTCGCCTTGTCAAAACATGGCCTATTACCCTTGTGATGGGGATCTTACTCTCAACAATGACCACCATGTCAAAACACACTCTAAGTTGAAGAAAGGGGAAGGATATGGGGTAGAAGATCCAACAAAAACATCAAAGAAGAAGATAAACACTCACTAAGATTGGAGATGACCAAGGGTCACCACAAGCACCACATGCAAGGGATGCAGCACCTCAAAGGCACCAGTAACACTCCTTCTCGCTCCACCAAGATCCAAGGATGAGCACAACAGAAAGGAAGAAGAAGATGACTGAAAAGAACCACTTGCATGGAGAGAAGACAAAGGATGAGGTGTCAATAAGATAGGGCTCCAAAGGGACACTTGTCCACTAAAAGGACCAACATGCAACCACTTAAACATGACATACAAGACATGGTGATACAATCTAGGTAATGTATCAACCGCCTAAGAAACTATGCCCCCTATGTCATGATCATGAGACACCAAGGGCTCCATGGTTGCGACACACCCTAACAACATCACTAGGTCATGACACCAAGACCACCATAAGCAACCTAGGTCAAAACACACCTCTCCCAAGCCTTTATGTCGACCCAAGACAACCTTGGTAATGACCACCACACCAAGGGTAAGTGTCTCAATTGTAACACCCCCTCAACAAGCCCTAGATCATGACCTAGGTCGAGACAAACCAATAAAGGTCATAAGGTCAAAGCACACTAACCCTAGAGAACCCTAATCACCACTAAGGGTGACACCACTCAACCAAGGGTCAAACAAAGTGCCCCAAAGCACCAAATTCTCTCTCATGAAGCCAGGGGAGAGAAGGAACACTCTAGAAGTGTCAAATTGCACATTAACCCCCTATATTGGGTAATTTGCATTTTGCACCGAAACTGACACAAAATGCACAAACATCATCCAAACAAGCTCAAATTTGAAGTTTAAGCACACCAAAATCCCTAATCACATCTAAAAAGATTAGAGAAAAGTTATAAGAAAATGATTAAGACAAAACAAATAGGGTTATCCCAAAACTTAGGTTAGGGTCCTTACATAAGGAGTGATGTAGGGCATGAAAAAACACAAAAGATTGGGAAATGAAATGAGGAGAAAGGAAGAGAATGGTATGCTTATTTTTACTTGAGAAGGGTTGTAGAGGGAGATTCAACTACTCCTTTTTTGACCAATCAAATGGTTGTACGGAGGTTGAAGATAAAGGAGGAACCCTCAAATCCAATGGGATATGTGCCTTACAAACAATGCATTCTGATTGGTTGGCAGGGGTTGGGTCAGATTGATGATTTCTTTAAGTGAAACAAACACATACATTGTGTTTCTTAGACCAAATAGTAAAATTCATAAATTGTAATCCATAGCTTTGATTGAGAAGGAAGTTTTTACCGTTAGCTCACACATTTCATCCTCTTACTGTATAAAATATTTGAGAAAGGAATGCAGAGGTTGAGGGGTATAAAAATGGAAATGCATTTTAAAAGTTGATTTTGACAGTCAATGTAGCACATTAACATAATCAAACTCATAATTTTCAAGTCCACATTAACAATTGACCATCAAGAGGTTCAAAATAACTCAATTGATCAATAGGGAGGTCATTGAGTGCAAAAGGATATTAGTTGTGTGAAGATGTATGTTACTAAATGCGATAGAAAAAGTCATGTTGTCACATGACACTAGTATTGAAGGTGATAAACTTTTGGAGTCATTGTCAAGGACATGTACTAGATAACATATTAGGTAAAGTGTATCCTGAGGGTGATGTCCTATATGAGAACCATGGGTTTATCCTAACTAGGGAAGACCTCAGAACCATGTACTAGGCAAAGGACTCGAAAGAAAAAGATTCTTCAAGGTTCCCTATAGGAAAATCATAGAAGAATTCATGCACAAAGACAAAGAAGTGTCAATTTTCAATGCTACACCAACTCGATCATGTTGTTAAATAGAAAAGAAGTTTGATGCACCATATATCAAAGAAGTTATCATTGTGCTACAAAGAAATAAGTAGATTAAAAGCTCATCACATTTATCTACAAAGCTAATTATCACTTGCTGCTGTCCATAGTAGACTCCATTAATTAGTAGGACATGATATACAACTACAATGAAAGGGAGATACCAAGCAATAAACTTCTCTTTTAGAACTCAAAGCAAGGCATATAAAAAGATACCTATTAGGCTAAAAATCCAAATCAAAGTAATAGATAGCTGGTACAAATTTGGGTGGAAGAAATTCATTATAAACTCCAATGTCATGTAGAGGTTTCTTGACTCGGGGGACTGTAGGGTTCCATGGATGTGAAAGGTGCAAGGGAAGAAACAAAAACAAAATATCTACATTCCCACGAATAGATATCACCAACAATAATATACTATGAAGGAATTTTGTGAGGTATACCTTTGTCATGGAGTAGATCTAGTGACGGTTCTCAGAATAATATAGATGGAGGAGGATGTTGTTGACGTTCTCCCAATATCGCAACCAATGCTTCTACATCTCTATATCATCCAAGTGGATGGATGTGAAATTCACTTAGAGCTCCATGAGTAGGCGTGGAAGGAGAAACCTTTACATTGGTGATCTTCTAACATTGCACAATCTCTTCTCTCTCTCCTTGTGGGTAATGAAAACTAGTATAAAGGTGCCATAAGTGTAACATCCCTGACCTGGGTTATGAATTAACCCTAGGTGTTTTGCCTAAATATGTAATTAAATTCTTGTGATTATCTTTTGGCATGTAATTAAGTTCCTCAGGAACATACATTTTCAATTCTGACCTTTTTAAAAACAATGATTGTAGTATTGTTTGGTAATACAGGGACCCATGTGTAAATTACCCAATTAGAGGGATTAACTTGCAAATTACACAGGTTAAGATGTTCCTCTAACAAAGAGACATCATATGAATGAATATGATGAGGTATGATGGATTTCCCAAGTTTGGGCACCAAGGTGCAGCTTGTGGAGCAATCCTTGTGCTTAAAACCCTAATTTTGGTGTAAAGTGCAATTTACCCAAAATGAGGGGTGCAACTTGTGATATACACTTTCTAGAAAATCTTTTTATGACTTTTGACATCATTTAAAGTTATAATAATGAAGGAGGAACTTCATTTGAATAATCATATTATAAGAAATACCTTTGTAATTAAACCACCAAAGTTGTAAGTAAAGGAGACCCTTATATGTATATGTGCACTATAGTGACAAGTTGACCTTCCTTGCCTTTAGTCCTTGGTCTTAGAAGAAGTTTTACCTTAGATATGAAGAGGAGGGACGTGCCTAAAAGAAAGGAAGGACCTAGTTGTGAAAAGGAGGAGTAAGTTGTCCTTATGATGAAAATAACCTCAAAGTATATATGATCCTTTCCTTTGCAACCAAAGGCAACATTTCCTTTCTTTCCTTCTTATTCCCTTGCTTAGACCGACTTAGGACAAATCTCAGGAGTAGAGGAAGACGATCAAGTTCATCTAGGTAAGCTTTTATCATCATCTTGCTCGAATTCATGGAGGAAACCAGGTTACAAGGTTGGTTTCATGGCTATCTTACTTAGTTTTCTCTTCCTAGACGATCCTTCTCAACTTTTCCTTGAAGAAACAACCTTGGATGACCTATGGAGCTCAAGACTCCATTAAAGGCTTGAAGCTTGGAAGCTTGGAGCTCTAGGAACCACGTTTGAGGTGGGTTTTATAACCCGAAACTCCTAGCTTTATTATGCATATCTTTGTTCTTACTTTTTGTGCTTAGTTCTTCTTCTACCTCCCTTCTTCCTTGCACTTTTGCAAGCAAAACGGTGGTGTAACTGACCTGAACAAAGGTTGAGGATGATGGGCGTGGATTCCTAGGTAAATTTATCAAACGACCTTGGACCCTTTTGGTCCAAACGGTTGCAACCCGTTTAAGGTCAAACGGTTTCAACCCGTTTGATCTCAAACGATCTTGCAAGATCGTTTGGATCAAAATGGTCTCAAGATCATTTGATAGGGTTGACCAAGGGATGACCATTTGAGGGTCTGTTCATAATATATTGAATTTCATTTCTACAAAGAATTATAATCTAATTCCTAACCAATTGAGAGTTGAAGGCACTTCAACACCCTAACCCTAATCGGGTTGAAATTGCTGATTTCAAGTATAGATCTTGTTGAGTTTTGGGTTGAAGGACCCAAACGGGTTCAAAACCATTTGGGGGTTCATCCAAACGGTCTCAAACTCATTTAGTGACACCCCAAGACCGTTTGGAGGTCTAGGGTTAAGGAAATTTGATGGTTTGAGGGTCCAATTTCAATAGGTTGATGAATTGATAAAAATGCTGATTTTAGATCTATTTAGGGTTTAACCCTTATCCAACTGACTTGGTAGAAAACGGTCTCAAGACCGTTTGGAGGTCACCAAAATGATATCAAGACCGTTTGGGCCAAGTTTGGGCCCAATTGGAGGTCAATTGATAGGTTCAACCTTGATTTGATTTCACATTGTGGAACATTGATGATTATCCGATTGAAACCCTAATTGAGATAGACTTAACTCTAATTGGCTTTCAATTGAAGTTCAATTTGGTGTCCAATTGGTTAAGGTTAATCCTAATTGACTCAATTTGTAAGTGGGTTCACACTCGTTTGAGCTCAAGTGGGTTCACACTCGTTTAAGCTCAAGTGGGTTCACACTCGTTTAAGCTCAAGTGGGTTCACACTCGTTTAAGCTTAAGTGGGTTCACACTCGTTTGAGCTCAAGTGGGTTCACACTCGTTTAAGCTCAAGTGGGTTCACACTCGTTTAAGCTCAAGTGGGTTCACACTCGTTTGAAATCAAGTGGGTTCACACTCATTTAAGCCCAAATAGGTTCACACTCGTTTAAGGTTAAATGGGTTCACACCCGTTTAAGGTCAAATGGGTTCACACCCATTTAAGGTCAAATGGGTTCACACTGGTTTAAGGTCAAGTGGGTCCACACTCGTTTAAGGCTCAAATGGGTTCAAGGTCATTTGAGATTTAATGAGTTCAAGGTTGTTTAAAACCTAAATGGGTTGAAGGTTGAAGGTTAAACCCTAAACCAATTGGAGATTTTCAAGGTTGTTTACACTTAATCACTTGAAGGTGTAAATGGTTCAATGATGATCTAATCTAAACTCTAATGGTAACTTAAGACATTAAGGGACTAAATGACTAATGAATTGACCCATGATGATCGATGGGTAAATTACCAAAATGCCCTTGAGGGGTTAATTTGAGTGATACCTTGTTCTAATCAAACCCTAATCACTTGATAGTGATGATTTGGTTTATGTTAATGAATGAGGACTTAAACCAACCCTATCTAGAGTGATATAATCACCATCTATTAGTAAGGAGAGAGAGAAAGTACCATTTATGGTTAAAACTCAAATAAAGTACCTTCAATGTATATGAATATGTAGGATTAGGGCATGATCCACTTATGAGAGATCATGAAAACCCTAATTAAGATGATTGATGAGTCTTAACCTAATTTGAAAGCATCAATGATGATGTTTCTCATTCATGATGATACTATGAGCTCATTTTGCTATGATGTGAATAGTAAACCCTATTTTTAGGGTAATCATGAGTAATGTGAATAGTAAACCCTAGTTCATAGTAATATGTTGAAATGAAAAATAAACTCTAAACTCATGTTATTCCTTTAAGCATGAATTGTATGATCAAGATATGAGATGAGGAACCATTATTTCATAATCATAATGAAAGGGTTGAATAACCCTAAATGATATAAATAAGGGAATCTTACCCTTTGTAAGGACATAAAAGTATAACCTTGAATTGAAAGGTTAATTCTGTCTTATTGACTACTAATCTGACTATGAATTGTTGATTATTATCAATTGATTTAATCATGCACATTCTTATAAGAGAATAATCATATCCAGGTAAGGATCATGACATCATATCCATTGAAAGTATGTCAATAGCTTATGAACCGAAATAACTATGTTGCCTAGATGCAAGTGGCATCATATGAAACTGATATGCCTTGAGGGCCATGAATGACATCAAGGTCATGCTAATAGATGACTTGATGTTGACATGTCACTTGATAGCAAGTGTTATGATGATATAAGGGTGTAAGTAACCATGTTCCTGAATCATAGTGATAAGATGATTAAGAATTGATATCCATCTGATAACTGATATGAGTAATACCTGTTACATTTAGTATTCTTCTTTTATAGCCATGTTTAGTACTTGAATGTTTGGAAACATGTATGATGCTAAAAGAATAATGAAATGTACCTAATAACCAAGTATAATCATATCATGTAGAGCCCTGATCATAGATCCATCATTGTCAGGAGTTAAATGATGGTGAAATAGGTTTTCTTAAGGGAACTCCTGGATCACATACTTTTGAGTATGTGGGGAATATGGATGTGAATACCCTTACATCCTAGTGTAGAAGTTGATGTGGATATATCTTAATCCATCAACCCATCACTATGTGTTTATGCCGGGGTGATGTAACACTATTCTCTTGAGGAAATCTTTTATACCGCATCGATGAGAGATAAACATGAAATCTTTCGATAGCAAAGAGAGTGCAGAATGCCACAGTGACTCTAATAGTGAAGTACCAGAATACCCTGGTGAGCTATAATAGCAGAGACACTAGATGTCCTGCATGTTTATCCTCATTCTGACTGAGGTAGTTGAAGGTCATGAGAATCCGGCTCTTTCGATGACCTAGTATGATACTGATGCGACTTATTAGTGATCAGTTGGAGCATGAGCGGTATACCTCATCTCCACAGGGCATAATGATGTTTGTAAAACATAATCAACCGCGTAGCATAACTGCTTAGGTTGAACTATGAAGAACATTGATTGTTATTACATCGCTTGCATTTAATATCATGTTCAAGTATTAGTATACATGTTCTTCATATTCCTTAATAAAGGTGAGTAATTGTTATCAAGCCTGCTGTGAGTAATCTAAGTTACCTTCTCATGATATTCCTTTGATAGCTTTTAACAAAGTTTCTGGCGGAGAGTTATAACTCTCGCTGGGACAATTATTTAAAATGGTCTCACCCCGTAGATTTCTACCTCTAGGTGGACGTCGAGGTCGAAGGAACCGATCTGTAGGTGGACAGCAACAGCAGCAGCAAAACCAGGAGCAGTAGTGATTTCAAGTGGAAACACTGTGCTGTCTAGTCTTGTAGTCAGAATAGTCTTATGTCGTCTCTGTACACTCAAGTCCTAGGAGTTTGTTGATCTGAGAATTTTGAAGTCTTGAGATTTTGTATCTTGATGTATATAATCACTCGAGAAGTGATTTATCAGAGATGTAAACAGTTCATCTTACTTTTATAAAAGGAGTTTCAGGTTTTTGAGATCTTGTTTTCAAAAAGTTTTAATTTCTCGTGATTTTTCGTATTCCGCTGTTAATCGAATTGCTTCCGCTATGTTTATCTTGTGTTTTGGAGATCAGAGCCCACAATTAGTGGTATCAAAGCTCTAGGTTCGTTGAGTCTACAGAGACATAGGACTTAGAATGTCGAGTCTATCCTTAGTACTTCTTTCTTATCTAATAGAGTCTTATGCTCCTCAGGAGAAGAAGATAATTAAGGATGTCTGGACCACAGGAGGAGTACGAGGCAGAAAGTAGTGTTGCTGCACCTCGAGAAGGTGCAAGGAACCTAGAAATAGAGCAACCTGTACCTGAGCCACCTATGGAGCTACCTCAGTTTGACCCAGCTGACATGGGAAACCCAGCTGTTCAAACTATGTTCGGGCAGTTTATGACTGCCATGACACACATCACCGACAGGATGCCCATGCCTACACCTAGGGCACATGTCCAGTCTGAGGGTCAAGGTATCGGTAAGACGTTCGAGCGACTTCGTCGTGTCGGAGCAACTGAGTACTTTGGAACAGCTGATCCTGCAGATGCCGATCTGTGGTTAACCGAGTTAGAGAAAGCTTTCAGAATCTTGAACATCCCCGAAGGTGAGAAGGTTAGACATGTTGTCTATCTTCTCAAAGGTAGTGCTGGTCACTGGTGGTGTAACATCCCTGACCTGGGTTATGTTTTAACCCTAGGTGTTTTGATTAAGAAAGATGATTATATGCTTAATCTTATCTTTTAAAAGGTGATTAGGTCTCAAGAGGAACCTATGTTTCAATTTTGGTCCGATTTGAACAATGTTGAAGCAATGTTTGCTTATTTTGGACTAAAGTGCAAATTACCCAAGTTGAGGGGTTAACTTGCAAATTGCACATGATAAGATATTCCTCTGATGATGTGACATCATAAGAATGAATATAATTTAGTGGTATGGTTTTCCCAAGCCTGGACACCAAGATAGAGCTTGTTGGACAATGTTGTGCATTAAAACCTAGTTTTGGAGTAGAAGTGCAATTTACCCAAAATCCAGGGTTCAATATGCAAATTACCACTTCAATAAGGTCCTTAATGTTTCTTGGCATCATGTATAGAAAATAAAATGAGAGGGGCATCTCATTTGAATTAAGATGGAGGAGAGAGAATCTTGATATTAAAATAATCAAGATTTAATCCTAATTGAAACCCTAATTCAATTTAGGGCAAAAATGAATGTATTAGATAAAGGGCCTTCAAACAAAATGTTATTGGTTGATTTTGAATAAGGATGGACGTTCTTTTGCCAAGATAAGGAACGAAAATATCTCAAGTAGGTGAAATTCCACTCACCTTATTATAAAGAAAAGTAATTTCCACTCACATATGGGATATTAATATAATAAGCATTAAGGTGCTTAATTTGCTTTTCTTTAAATTGAGGATAATGAAGGAGAATTAAAGGCAAAGGGATATGCCTCGTATCCATGTATTTGAGGGGGAAGAGGCGGCCATAATGTTTGGATTAATTGGATTTTTATAAGGCATATTCTCTTTCATCAATTTCCTTATAAAAGTGCCATTTCCAAGCCCAAACCAAGGCCTTTTTCAGATTTTCTTCTTCCCCTTGTTGCGAAACCGACCAAGGAGCTAGGGAGGAGCAGGTAGCACGTCCCCAACCTGTGGGTAAGCCCTTTACCTTCGTTCTCCTTGATTTCATGGTGGAAATCGAAAATAAATTATGGATTCCTTCTTATTTCGATCTCCTCTTCAACCCTACCCAACTTTTTCATCCAAAAGCTTGAGGACGAGCCTAGGGGGAGTTGTAAGAGCTTCATCCACTATTGTTGCCGTGGTCTTGGAGCTTTGGAGCTCAATTGGAGGCGGGTTTTATAACTTAAACCCTTAAACATTGCTATTGCATCAATTCTCTATGCTTTGTTGATTGATTTCTTCAATTTGATGCACTCTTGTTTCTTGCTGCAATTTCCATCAAGAACGGTTGCTGTTCTTGGTTGTTCGAAGGAAGGGGATGATGACATCATCCTAGATTCTTATCCAAAGAAAATTACCAAGCCAAACGGTTTTTATAGCTACTCCAAATCGTTTTAATTTGATTGGCTATGCGGTTTCAGAAAACCGTTTAAGGGCAAACGGTTTGAAACTATTTGGGAGAAAATGGTTTCAAAACCGTTTGAGATGGTTGACCAAGCGTTGACCGTTTGGGAACATTGTTACTAATTATGTATTATGATGACCCTCCAAATTTTAGGGGTTAACTCCAAAGGAATCGTTAGTTGAAGGCCAATCCATTAGGCAAATCGAATTGAATTAAATGTTGATTTTCAACCTGATCAACTTGACCTTCTTGGGAAAACGGTTTCAAAACCGTTTGAGATGGTTGACCAAGCGTTGACCGTTTGCGATTCCTGTTCATACTGATGTTGGGTAATGACCCTCCAAATTTTATGGATTAACTCCAAGGGAATCATGAGTTGAAGGCTAATCAATTAGGGAAACCTAATTGGATTAAGTGCTGATTTTCAATCTGATTTAATTGACCTTTTTGGGAAAACGGTTTCAAAACCATTTGAGTGCGTTGACCAAGCGTTGACCGTTTGGGATTACTGATCCTAGTTATGTTTTATAATTACTCACCAAATTTGAGGGGTTAATTACCAAGGAATCGTGAGTTGAAGGCTATTCAATTGGGCAAATCCCTAATTGGAATTAGTGCTGAAATTCCAATGAGTTAATTAGAGATTTTGGGTTGATTAGCCCAAACGGTTTCAAGAACATTTGGGGATCACCCAAACGGTCTTGAGACCGTTTGGGGGTCACCCCAAGACTGTTTGGAGGTCTGGGGTAAAGTATAGTTGACCAATTAAAGGTCCAAAGGTACTAATCATATTGCAATGAAGTGCTGATTTGTTGATCAACTCGATAGACCAATCCTTGATGATTGTTCACTAGAATCCAAAGGATGGATGGGCCAAACGGTCTCAAGACCGTTTTGTGGTCACCCAAGACCGTTTGGAGGTCTAGGGTTGAGTATGGTTAGGTGTGTGAAGGCCTAAAGGTACCAAGTTGATCTGCAATAAATTGCTGAATTGGTGAGCACTTCAATGATCCAAACCCTACTTGGATGGCTTGGTTTTGAGTGATTTGATGGGAAAACGATCTCAAGACCATTTGTAGGTCATCCAAACGACCTCAAGACCGTTTTGGGGTCAGGTCATACCCAATTTGGATGATGGTTCAATGGTTTCAAAGTAACTAGTCTTACATTGATTAGTATTGAAGGATCATCGATATCAAACCCTAATTCAATTGAATAAAACCCTAATTGATGACCAATTGAGGGTTAATTAAGGGTCAAATCAATTGAAGGTTGACCTATTTAACTCAATTGAAGTATGAGGGTAGGTCCAATTGATGACTGGTTCCATGAATCCAATGATTGTAGGAATCAACATTGGAAACCCTAATTCAATTGGATGCTTTATGTAATGGAGGCCCAATGTGATTGAATCTCTTGAGAATTAAGATGATGAATGATCCATTGACCCAATGATGATTAGTAATGATAAACAAAGAAGGTACAAAGTTTGAAACCCTAACAGTACCTAAGGGACTAGTACCAATTAAGGAATGAATCCCTAATTGCTTATTGGACCAATGACTTGATACACTACGTTAATCATAGTTGTATGCTCTTGATTGAAGGGTTGATATGACCTAATCAATTTGAGATGATGTTAACATGAATTCATACATGAATATGATTCATGTGGTGATTAAGGGTATGATCCTTAAGAAGAGAGATCATGAAACCCTAATCATGAATATAAACCCTAATTGACAGGGCTTTTGGGTTCTAACCCTAATTGAGGGAAATTCTAAATGTAACCCTAATCCAGGGTGAGGATGTAACCCTAAGTCAGGGTAGTGATGTGTGAAACTCCAATTTAGGGAAATGAGATGTAAAACCCTAATTGGGATGAATAGTGAATCTCTAATTATGGACAATTGAATGAAATCCTAATGGAGATGCATAGTAAACCCAAATTGTGGGTGACTATGGTGGAAACCCTAGTTGAGGGTGATTCCATGAGAAACCCTAGATGAGGGTGATTCCATGAGAAACCCTAGTTGAGGGTGATTCCATGAGAAACCCTAATTAAGAGTTAACATCACATGAAGCTCTAATGCTATGTTGTGATGAGAGGCCCTAAGAAGGGTGAAGGTATGTGAGACTCTAATGTGGAGTCATAATGCATAAAGCCCTAATCTTGGGCAATATGACAATGAATTATAATCCTAATTTTAAATAAGGGTATAAGGAAACCCTAATGATGAGATAGAAGGAATGGCCTTATAAAGGTGAAACATTTAATGTGGTTGATTATAGGAAAACTTATTGTAAGCAATGCCTTAATCTGAGATGAGTCCATATCATTAAAGATAGTTGGACCATTCTTATATGTAAGCTATGCACTTTATGGTAAGAGTGATAGGTTAGTGGATGAAAGGATTAAGATGGGAAATACCTTAATCCAAGATAAGTTAGTAACTTAAGAAAGTAGTATGTGATGATCAATGATGAGTTAAAGGAATTAAATTCCATGAACTGTGTAATCAGGATTGGTTATGAACCAATGCCTGGCGGTGTAATCAGGTTTGGTTAAAGTCCAATACCTGACAGAGGCTTAATGCTTGTAATTAGGGTTGGTTAAAGTCCAATACCTGGCAGAGGCTTAATGGCTGTAATCAGGGTTGGTTAAAGTCCAATTCCTGGCTGTGTAATCAGGATTGGTTAGAGTCCAATGCCTGGCTGTGTAATCAGGATTGGTTAGAGTCCAATGCCTGGCTGTGTAATCAGGATTGGTTAGAGTCCAATGCCTGGCTGTGTAATCAGGATTGGTTAGAGTCCAATGCCTGGCTGTGTAATCAGGATTGGTTAAAGTCCAATGCCTGGCTGTGTAATTAGGATTGGTTAGAGTCCAATGTCTGGCTGTGTAATCCGGATTGGTTAAAGTCCAATGCCTGGCTGTGAAATTAGGGTTGGTTAAAGTCCAATGCCTGGCTGTGAAATCAGGATTGGTTAAAGTCCAATGCCTGGCTATGAAATCAGGGTTGGATAGAGTCCAATGCCTGGCTATGTAATCAGGTTTGGAGAAATCCAATACCTGGCAGAGGTGTAATGCCTGTAATCAGGGTTGGTTAAAGACCAATGTCTGGCAGTGTAATCAGGTTTAGAAGAGTCCAATACCTGGCAGAGGCTCAATGCCTGTAATGATGACACAGGATTGGTAATAACCCAATGCCTATATTAATGATATATGAGTACATGGTAGATGTAATTCCTTATCTGTTTAGCAGACTGACTAAGGCCAATAAGTTGAAACAAGAATGTCTCATGGGTGACATATCAAGATAATAAGTGTCACAAGAGAAGTTTGACATGATGGTATAATATGGAGGATAAATGATATACATGTTCTTCCTATTCCTTATTAAGAGAATGCTTTAAACTACTTATCATATGCCTAGTTTTATATCCTTAATTGCAATAATAATGTTTTGGCGGAGAGTTATATTTCTTGCTGGGGCAATTTACAATTGTCTCACCCCCGTGGGATCCAACATTTTTAGGTGGACGCGGACAAAGAGGCAAATACTCTTTTGCAGGAAAAGGAAAGCAACAGCTTGGACAGCAGTGAGATCTCAGGTGGAGGCACTGACTGTCAAGTCATATAGATAGTAGTCCTATGTGTCGTCTCTGTACTCTCAGGTCCTCAGAGTTTTCAGTCTGTGTTTTTGATATATCAAACTGAGGTTTTGGGTTGATGCCTCGAGATTCATATGTTGTCAGTATATAATGTTCATAAGGCAGTTGATGTTGTAGTCTCTGAAAAGGGATGGTACAGGTTATATATGTTTGAACTAGAATGTAAATGTTATACAATGGTTCTTGTTGTAAATGATTTCCTATGTGTGGATCTCTTTGCAAAAAGGTTTAATTTTTAGTGATTTTCAGTAATCCACTACTTGATGAATGCTTCCGCATTAGTTAATCATGTTTTCACGAGACGGTCGTTTCAATTGTGGTATCAGAGCTCTAGGTTCGTTGAGTCTACAGAGACATAGGACTAAGTTGTTGAGTCTGTGTTAGTGTCCTCCAATATACCCTATAATGATTTCTGCTTGTGCAGAGAAAGGGTAAAGTTTTAAAATGACTGGAGAGCACAAAGAACACATTGCTAAGGGCAATGTTGTTGCACCAAGAAGAGGTGCAAGGGATCAGACAAGAATATAAAGAGTGCCTGCGAATCCGCATTAAGACCTGATCAGGATAGAGAATCCTATGATCATGCTGTTGTTGGGCAGATTAGGGCAACAGTAATGCATATGAGTGGACTGGATGCTAGGCTTACAACCTAGGTTATCAGTCCTTAATACAGAAAGCTTGAGCTTTAAATGAGTTCCTAAATGACTTAGTTATGTTGGAACAAGGGAAAATATGGAAAATATTAACTTATGGCAAGAAAGTAGACTCTGCCATGAGTTTATACAGATAATAAATCTGTGATGGAAGTGCCCAAGAAGGGGCAATAAGCTGAGAAGTAGGGAATGGTATCTATAATTCTAGAGACATTTGCCTAATGGTTTTAAACATCCAAGTTTTTGGTACTAATAGTGTAATAAATGCCTAGTGTACCAGGGAAGTAGCCACTAAGTAAGTGAAAAGGTCTTAACCTTTCACCTGTAAGATTCCATGGCTTAGTTTCTGCTTCAGTAATAAGACTAATAAGACCATGATGTGAGGAAAAGGTATGTTATAAATGTGTACATGTTGAGTACACTAAACCCTTTTTGTTATAAAAAGGAGGATTGTTGATATTGTTTTCCCCATTGGTTGCTATATAGGGAAGAAATGATGAGAACTAGAATTTGAATTTTGTTCAGTATTCTTTAAAATGCTCTATATTGATCTTACCTCCATGAAAGAGGAAGAGGTATAGAAGAGATGCCTGGATAAAATCCAGGGATGTTAAATCTTATGTTATGGTAATATGAAAAGCAAGGAATATGATAGCATGTAAGTGCATACTACTTGATCTCAGTACTTGTAAACCCTGATCAGGTGTACAACTATTGATGATAAAGTGAGTATGGAAACTCTTAGATTGATATCTTTTTTATTGCCCTGATCAAGCAATCATTCTGATACAATCTAATGAGTATCATGAATTAGGAAATATGGTATGGATAAATGTATCATATCTTAAGAACAAGAAAGAAGGATCTGATAGGAATTCAGATCAGTATGTGTATATGAGGAAGTAAAAGTATGACCCTCATATGATGAAAAAGAGAACAAGGGAAGTGATCCCTGTTCTATAAAGTTGTAAATATGATAAAAGAAAGATGAGAATATGATGTGTATTCAACACATGTGACTGATACCAAGGTAAGAGATTCTGGTATCTGAGAATTATCAGATGATTTAGATTGGCTACCTGGAGTGGTCAACTATGAAATCAGTTTGATTATATAAAATGATATGAACATCATATGTTAGGGGTTTATGCTTTGCATAAACATAACAACTAAATATGTCTTTAAGATAAGTTCTCAATTGACTCTATGAGAATATTGTGTGAAGGAACTTTGCGCTGATCAAAGTTCTATTATGTTTCCATAAAAATGAGGTGTTATGAAGAGACATGATGATATGATGAATGAATAATATCTGTTTCCTTTATCTGGGATTTCGGGGATGAAATCCTTGTTAGGGGTTTATAATTTGTAACATCCCTGACCTGGGTTATGCTTTAACCCTAGGTGTTTTGATTAAGAAAGATGATTATATGCTTAATCTTATCTTTTAAAAAGTGATTAGGTCTCAAGAGGAACCTATGTTTCAATTTTGGTCTTGTTTGAACAATGTTGAAGCAATGTTTGCTTATTTTGGACTAAAGTGCAAATTACCCAAGTTGAGGGGTTAACTTGCAAATTGCACATGATAAGATATTCCTCTAATGATGTGACATCATAAGAATGAATATAATGTAGTGGTATGGTTTTCCCAAGCCTGGACACCAAGATAGAGCTTGTTGGACAATGTTGTGCATTAAAACCTAGTTTTGGAGTAGAAGTGCAATTTACCCAAAATCCAGGGTTCAATATGCAAATTACCACTTCAATAAGGTCCTTAATGTTTCTTGCCATCATGTAGAGAAAATAAAATGAGAGGGGCATCTCATTTGAATTAAGATGGAGGAGAGAGAATCTTGATATTAAAATAATCAAGATTTAATCCTAATTGAAACCCTAATTCAATTTAGGGCAAAAATGAATGTATTAATTAAAGGGCCTTCAACCAAAATGTTATTGGTTGATTTTGAATAAGGATGGACGTTATTTTGCCAAGATAAGGAACGAAAATATCTCAAGTAGGTGAAATTCCACTCACCTTATTATAAAGAAAAGTAATTTCCACTCACATATGGGATATTAATATAATAAGCATTAAGTTGCTTAATTTGCTTTTCTTTAAATTGAGGATAATGAAGGAGAATTAAAGGCAAAGGGATATTCTTCGTATCCATGGATTTGAGGGGGAAGAGGCGGCCATAATGTTTGGATTAATTGGATTTTTATAAGGCATATTCTCTCTCATCAATTTCCTTATAAAAGTGCCATTTCCAAGCCCAAACCAAGGCCATTTTCGGATTTTCTTATTCCCCTTGCTTGCGAAACCGACCAAGGAGCTAGGGAGGAGCAGGTAGCACGTCCCCAACCTGTGTGTAAGCCCTTGACCTTCGTTCTCCTTGATTTCATGGTGGAAATTGAAAATAAATTATGGATTCCTTCTTATTTCGATCTCCTCTT
The DNA here is from genome assembly GCA_963693085.1 of Alisma plantago-aquatica. Lineage (NCBI taxonomy): Eukaryota > Viridiplantae > Streptophyta > Magnoliopsida > Alismatales > Alismataceae > Alisma > Alisma plantago-aquatica. Next base: position 228,561,378 of record OY856410.1, read on the forward strand.
CAACCCGACCCAACTTTTTCATCCAAAAGCTTGAGGACGAGCCTAGGGGGAGTTGTAAGAGCTTCATCCACCATTGTTGCCGTGGTCTTGGAGCTTTGGAGCTCAACTGGAGGCGGGTTTTATAACTTAAACCCTTAAACATTGCTATTGCATCAATTCTCTATGCTTTGTTGATTGATTTCTTCAATTTGATGCACTCTTGTTTCTTGCTGCAATTTCCATCAAGAACGGTTGCTGTTCTTGGTTGTTCGAAGGAAGGGGATGATGACATCATCCTAGATGCTTATCCAAAGAAAATTACCAAGCCAAACGGTTTTATAGCTACTCCAAATTGTTTTAATTTGATTGGCTATGCGGTTTCAGAAAACCGTTTAAGGGCAAACGGTTTGAGACCATTTGGGAGCAAACGGTTTCAAAACCGTTTGAGATGGTTGAACAAGCGTTGACCGTTTGGGAATCTTGTTCCTAATTATGTAGTATGATGACCCTCCAAATTTGAGGGGTTAACTCCAAAGGAATCGTGAGTTGAAGGCCAATCCATTAGGCAAATCGAATTGAATTAAATGTTGATTTTCAACCTGATCAACTTGCCCTGCTTGGGCAAACAGTTTCAAAACCGTTTGAGATGGTTGACCAAGCATTGACCGTTTGCGATTCCTGTTCATAATGATGTTGGGTAATGACCCTCCAAATTTTATGGATTAACTCCAAGGGAATCATGAGTTGACGGCTAATCCATTAGGGAAACCTAATTGGATTAAGTGCTGATTTTCAATCTGATTTAATTGACCTTTTTGGGCAAACGGTTTCAAAACCGTTTGAGTGCGTTGACCAAGCGTTGACCGTTTGGGATTACTGATCCTAGTTATGTTTTATAATAACTCACCAAATTTGAGGGGTTAATTCCCAAGGAATCGTGAGTTGAAGGCTATTCAATTGGGCGAAACCCTAATTGGAATTAGTGCTGAAATTCCAATGAGTTAATTAGAGATTTTGGGTTGATTAGCCCAAACGGTTTCAAGACCATTTGGGGATCACCCAAACGGTCTTGAGACCGTTTGGGGGTCACCCAAAGACTGTTTGGAGGTCTGGGGTAAAGTATAGTTGACCAATTAAAGGTCCAAAGGTACTAATCATATTGCAATGAAGTGCTGATTTGTTGATCAACTCGATAGACCAATCCTTGATGATTTTTCACTAGAATCCAAAGGATGGATGGGCCAAACGGTCTCAAGACCGTTGTTTGGTCACCCAAGACCGTTTGGAGGTCTAGGGTTGAGTATGGTTAGGTGTTTGAAGGCCTAAAGGTACCAAGTTGATCTGCAATAAATTGCTGAATTGGTGAGCACTTCAATGATCCAAACCCTACTTGAATGGCTTGGTTTTGAGTGATTTGATGGGAAAATGGTCTCAAGACCGTTTGTAGGTCATCCAAACGACCTCAAGACCGTTTGGGGTCAGGTCATACCCAATTTGGATGATGGTTCAATGGTTTCAAAGTAACTAGTCTTACATTGATTAGTATTGAAGGATCATCGATTCCAAACCCTAATTCAATTGAATAAAACCCTAATTGATGACCAATTGAGGGTTAATTAAGGGTCAAATAAGTTGAAGGTTGACCTATTTAACTCAATTGAAGTATGAGGGTAGGTCCAATTGATGACTGGTTCCATGAATCCAATGATTGCAGGAATCAACATTGGAAACCCTAATTCAATTGGATGCTTTATGTAATGGAGGCCCAATGTGATTGAATCTCTTGAGAATTAAGATGATGAATGATCCATTGACCCAATGATGATTAGTAATGATAAACAAAGAAGGTACAAAGTTTGAAACCCTAACAGTACCTAAGGGACTAGTACCAATTAAGGAATGAATCCCTAATTGCTTATTGGACCAATGACTTGATACACTACGTTAATCATAGTTGTATGCTCTTGATTGAAGGGTTGATATGACCTAATCAATTTGAGATGATGTTAACATGAATTCATACATGAATATGATTCATGTGGTGATTAAGGGTATGATCCTTAAGAAGAGAGATCATGAAACCCTAATCATGAATATAAACCCTAATTGACAGAGCTTTTGGGTTCTAACCCTAATTGAGGGCAATTCTAAATGTAACCCTAATCCAGGGTGAGGATGTAACCCTAAGTCAGGGTAGTGATGTGTGAAAATCCAATTTAGGGAAATGAGATGTAAAACCCTAATTGGGATGAATAGTGAATCTCTAATTATGGACAATTGAATGAAATCCTAATGGAGATGCATAGTAAACCCAAATTGTGGGTGACTATGGTGGAAACCCTAGTTGAGGGTGATTCCATGAGAAACCCTAGTTGAGGGTGATTCCATGAGAAACCCTAGTTGAGGGTGATTCCATGAGAAACCCTAGTTGAGGGTGATTCCATGAGAAACCCTAGTTGAGGGTGATTCCATGAGAAACCCTAATTAAGAGTTAACATCACATGAAGCTCTAATGCTATGTTGTGATGAGAGGCCCTAAGAAGGGTGAAGGTATGTGAGACTCTAATGTGGAGTCATAATGCATAAAGCCCTAATCTTGGGCAATATGATAATGAATTATAATCCTAATTTTAAATAAGGGTATAAGGAAACCCTAATGATGAGATAGAAGGAATGGCCTTATAAAGGTGAAACATTTAATGTGGTTGATTATAGGAAAGCTTATTGTAAGCAATGCCTTAATCTGAGATGAGTCCATATCATTAAAGATAGTTGGACCATTCTTATGTGTAAGCTATGTACTTTATGGTAAGAGTGATAGGTTAGTGGATGAAAGGATTAAGATGGGAAATACCTTAATCCAAGATAAGTTGGTAACTTAAGAAAGTAGTATGTGATGATCAATGATGAGTTAAAGGAATTAAATTCCATGAACTGTGTAATCAGGATTGGTTACGGACCAATGCCTGGCGGTGTAATCAGGTTTGGTTAAAGTCCAATACCTGACAGAGGCTTAATGCCTGTAATTAGGGTTGGTTAAAGTCCAATACCTGGCAGAGGCTTAATGGCTGTAATCAGGGTTGGTTAAAGTCCAATGCCTGGCTGTGTAATCAGGATTGGTTAGAGTCCAATGCCTGGCTGTGTAATCAGGATTGGTTAGAGTCCAATGCCTGACTGTGTAATCAGGATTGGTTAGAGTCCAATGCCTGGCTGTGTAATCAGGATTGGTTAGAGTCCAATGCCTGGCTGTGTAATCAGGATTGGTTAAAGTCCAATGCCTGGCTGTGTAATTAGGATTGGTTAGAGTCCAATGTCTGGCTGTGTAATCAGGATTGGTTAAAGTCCAATGCCTGGCTGTGAAATCAGGGTTGGTTAAAGTCCAATGCCTGGCTGTGAAATCAGGATTGGTTAAAGTCCAATGCCTAGCTGTGAAATCAGGGTTGGTTAGAGTCCAATGCCTGGCTATGTAATCAGGTTTGGAGAAATCCAATACCTGGCAGAGGTGTAATGCCTGTAATCAGGGTTGGTTAAAGACCAATGTCTGGCAGTGTAATCAGGTTTGGAAGAGTCCAATACCTGGCAAAGGCTCAATGCCTGTAATGATGACACAGGATTGGTAATAACCTAATGCCTGTATTAATGATATATGAGTACATGGTAGATGTAATTCCTTATCTATTTAGCAGACTGACTAAAGCCAATAAGTTGAAACAAGAATGTCTCATGGGTGACATATCAAGATAATAAGTGTCACAAGAGAAGTTTGACATGATGGTATAATATGGAGGATAAATGATATACATGTTCTTCCTATTCCTTATTAAGTGAATGCTTTAAACTACTTATCATATGCCTAGTTTTATATCCTTAATTGCAATAATAATGTTTTGGCGGAGAGTTATATCTCTCGCTGGGGCAATTTACAATTGTCTCACCCCCGTGGGATCCAACATTTTTAGGTGGACGCGGACAAAGAGGCAGATACGCTTTTGCAGGAAAAGGAAAGCAACAACATGGATAGCAGTGAGATCTCAGGTGGAGGCACTGACTGTCAAGTCATATAGATAGTAGTCGTATGTGTCGTCTTTGTACTCTCAGGTCCTCAGAGTTTTCAGTCTGTGTTTTTGATATATCAAAATGAGGTTTTGGCTTGATGCCTCGAGATTCATATGCTGTCAGTATATAATGTTCATAAGGCAGCTGATGTTGTAGTCTCTGAAAAGGGATGGTACAGGTTATATATGTTTGAACTAGAATGTAAATGTTATACAATGTTTCTTGTTGTAAATGATTTCCTATGTGTGGATCTCTTTGCAAAAAGTTTTAATTTTTAGTGATTTTCAGTAATCCGCTACTTGATGAACGCTTCCGCATTAGTTAATCATGTTTTCACGAGACGGTCGTTTCAATTGTGGTATCAGAGCTCTAGGTTCGTTGAGTCTACAGAGACATAGGACTAAGTTGTTGAGTCTGTGTTAGTGTCCTCCAGTATACCCTATAATGATTTCTGCTTGTGCAGAGAAAGGGTAAAGTTTTAAAATGACTGGAGAGCACAAATAACACGTTGCTAAGGGCAATGTTGTTGCACCAAGAAGAGGTGCAAGGGATCAGACAAGAATATAATGAGTGCCTGAGAATCCCCATTAAGACCTGATCAGGATAGAGAATCCTATGATCATGCTCTTGTTGGGCAGATTAGGGCAATAGTAATGCATATGAGTGGACTGGATGATAGGCTTACAACCTAGGTTATCAGTCCTTAATACAGAAAGCTTGAGCTTTGAATGAGTTCCTAAATGACTTAGTCATGTTGGAACAAGGGAAAATATGGAAAAGATTAACTTATGGCAAGAAAGTAGACTCTGCCATGAGTTTATACAGATAATAAATCTGTGATGGAAGTGCCCAAGAAGGGGCAATAAGCTGAGAAGTAGGGAATGGTCTCTATAATTCTAGAGACATTTGCCTAATGGTTTTAAACAGCCAAGTTTTTGGTACTAATAGTGTAATAAATGCCTAGTGTACCAGGGAAGTAGCCACTAAGTAAGTGAAAAGGTCTTAACCTTTCACCTGTAAGATTCCATGGCTTAGTTTCTGCTTCAGTAATAAGACTAATAAGACCATGATGTGAGGAAAAGGTATGTTATAAATGTGTACATGTTGAGTACACTAAACCCTTTTTGTTATAAAAAGGAGGATTGTTGATATTGTTTTCCCCATTGGTTGCTATATAGGGAAGAAATGATGAAACTAGAATTGGAATTTTGTTCAGTATTCTTTAAAATGCTCTATATTGATCTTACCTCCATGAAAGAGGAAGAGGTATAGAAGAGATGCCTGGATAAAATCCAGGGATCTTAAATCTTATGTTATGGTAATATGAAAAGCAAGGAATATGATAGCATGTAAGTGCATACTACTTGATCTCAGTACTTGTAAACCCTGATCAGGTGTACAACTATTGATGATAAAGTGAGTATGGAAACTCTTAGATTGATATCTTTTTTATTGCCCTGATCAAGCAATCATTCTGATACAATCTAATGAGTATCATGAAATTGGAAATATGGTATGGATAAATGTATCATATCTTAAGAACAAGAAAGAAGGATCTGATAGGAATTCAGATCAGTATGTGTATATGAGGAAGTAAAAGTATGACCCTCATATGATGAAAAAGAGAACAAGGGAAGTGATCCCTGTTCTATAAAGTTGTAAATATGATAAAAGAAAGATGAGAATATGATGTGTATTCAACACATGTGACTGATACCAAGGTAAGAGATTCTGGTATCTGAGAATTATCAGATGATTTAGATTGGCTACCTGGAGTGGTCAACTATGAAATCAGTCTGATTATATAAAATGATATGAACATCATATGTTAGGGGTTTATGCTTTGCATAAACATAACAACTAAATATGTCTTTAAGATAAGTTCTCAATTGACTCTATGAGAATATTGTGTGAAGGAACTTTGTGCTGATCAAAGTTCTATGATGTTTCCATAAAAATGAGGTGTTATGAAGAGACATGATGATATGATGAATGAATAATATCTGTTTCCTTTATCTGGGATTTCGGGGATGAAATCCTTGTTAGGGGTTTATAATTTGTAACATCCCTGACCTGGGTTATGCTTTAACCCTAGGTGTTTTGATTAATAAAGATGATTATATGCTTAATCTTATCTTTTAAAAAGTGATTAGGTCTCAAGAGGAACCTATGTTTCAATTTTGGTCTTGTTTGAACAATGTTGAAGCAATGTTTGCTTATTTTGGACTAAAGTGCAAATTACCCAAGTTGAGGGGTTAACTTGCAAATTGCACATGATAAGATATTCCTCTGATGATGTGACATCATAAGAATGAATATAATGTAGTGGTATGGTTTTCCCAAGCCTGGACACCAAGATAGAGCTTGTTGGACAATGTTGTGCATTAAAACCTAGTTTTGGAGTAGAAGTGCAATTTACCCAAAATCCAGGGTTCAATATGCAAATTACCATTTCAATAAGGTCCTTAATATTTCTTGGCATCATGTAGAGAAAATAAAATGAGAGGGGCATCTCATTTGAATTAAGATGGAGGAGAGAGAATCTTGATATTAAAATAATCAAGATTTAATCCTAATTGAAACCCTAATTCAATTTAGGGCAAAAATGAATGTATTAATTAAAGGGCCTTAAACCAAAATGTTATTGGTTGATTTTGAATAAGGATGGACGTTCTTTTGCCAAGATAAGGAACGAAAATATCTCAAGTAGGTGAAATTCCACTCACCTTATTATAAAGAAAAGTAATTTCCACTCACATATGGGATATTAATATAATAAGCATTAAGGTGCTTAATTTGCTTTTCTTTAAATTGAGGATAATGAAGGAGAATTAAAGGCAAAGGGATATGCCTCGTATCCATGGATTTGAGGGGGAAGAGGCGGACATAATGTTTGGATTAATTGGATTTTTATAAGGCATATTCTCTCTCATCAATTTCCTTATAAAAGTGCCATTTCCAAGCCCAAACCAAGGCCTTTTTCGGATTTTCTTCTTCCCCTTGCTTGCGAAACCGACCAAGGAGCTAGGGAGGAGCAGGTATCACGTTCCCAACCTGTGGGTAAGCCCTTGACCTTCGTTCTCCTTGATTTCATGGTGGAAATCGAAAATAAATTATGGATTCCTTCTTATTTCGATCTCCTCTTCAACCCTACCCAACTTTTTCATCCAAAAGCTTGAGGACGAGCCTAGGGGGAGTTGTAAGAGCTTCATCCACCATTGTTGCCGTGGTCTTGGAGCTTTGGAGCTCAACTGGAGGCGGGTTTTATAACTTAAACCCTTAAACATTGCTATTGCATCAATTCTCTATGCTTTGTTGATTGATTTCTTCAATTTGATGCACTCTTGTTTCTTGCTGTAATTTCCATCAAGAACGGTTGCTGTTCTTGGTTGTTCGAAGGAAGGGGATGATGACATCATCCTAGATGCTTATCCAAAGAAAATTATCAAGCCAAACGGTTTTGATAGCTACTCCAAATCGTTTTAATTTGATTGTCTATGCGGTTTCAGCAAACCATTTAAGGGCAAACGGTTTGAAACCATTTGGGAGAAAACGGTTTCAAAACCGTTTGAGATGGTTGACCAAGCGTTTACCGTTTGGTAATCTTGTTCCTAATTATGTAGTCTGATGACCCTACAAATTTGAGGGGTTAACTCCAAAGGAATCGTGAGTTGAAGGCCAATCAATTAGGCAAATCGAATTGAATTAAATGTTGATTTTCAACCTGATCAACTTGACCTGCTTGGGAAAACGGTTTCAAAACCGTTTGAGATGGTTGACCAAGCGTTGACCGTTTGATATTCCTGTTCATAATGATGTTGGGTAATGACCCTACAAATTTTATGGATTACCTCCAAGGGAATCATGAGTTGAAGGCTAATCAATTAGGGAAACCTAATTGGATTAAGTGCTGATTTTCAATCTGATTTAATTGACCTTTTTGGGAAAACGGTTTCAAAACCGTTTGAGTGCGTTGACCAAGAGTTGACCTTTTGGGATTACTGATCCTAATTATGTTGTATAATAACTCACCAAATTTGAGGGGTTAATTCCCAAGGAATCATGAGTTGAAGGCTATTCAATTGGGCAAAACCCTAATTGGAATTAGTGCTGAAATTCCAATGAGTTAATTAGAGATTTTGGGTTGATTAGCCCAAACGGTTTCAAGACCGTTTGGGGATCACCCAAACGGTCTCCAGACCGTTTGGGGGTCACCCCAAGACCGTTTGGAGGTCTGGGGTCAAGTATAGTTGACCAATTAAAGGTCCAAAGGTACTAATCATATTGCAATGAAGTGCTGATTTGTTGATCAACTCGATAGACCAATCCTTGATGATTTTTCACTAGAATCCAAAGGATGGATGGGCCAAACGGTCTCAAGACCGTTTGGAGCTCATCCAAATGGTCGCAAGACCGTTTGGTGGTCACCCAAGACCGGTTGGAGGTCTAGGGTTGAGTATGGTTAGGTGTTTGAAGGCCTAAAGGTACCAAGTTGATCTGCAATAAATTGCTGAATTGGTGAGCACTTCAATGATCCAAACCCTACTTGGATGGCTTGGTTTTGAGTGATTTGATGGGCAAACGGTCTCAAGACCGTTTTTAGGTCATCCAAACTACCTCAAGACCGTTTGGGGTCAGGTCATACCCAATTTGGATGATGGTTCAATGGTTTCAAAGTAACTAGTCTTACATTGATTAGTATTGAAGGATCATCGATTCCAAACCCTAATTCAATTGAATAAAACCCTAATTGATGACCAATTGAGGGTTAATTAAGGGTCAAATCAGTTGAAGGTTGACCTATTTAACTCAATTGAAGTATGAGGGTAGGTCCAATTGATGAATGGTTCCATGAATCCATTGATTGAAGGAATCAACATTGGAAACCCTAATTCAATTGGATGCTTTATGTAATGGAGGCCCAATGTGATTGAATCTCTTGAGAATTAAGATGATGAATGATCCATTGACCCAATGATGATTAGTAATGATAAACAAAGAAGGTACAAAGTTTTAAACCCTAACAATACCTAAGGGACTAGTACCAATTAAGGAATGAATCCCTAATTGCTTATTGGACCAATGACTTGATACACTACGTTAATCATAGTTGTATGCTCTTGATTGAAGGGTTGATATGACCTAATCAATTTGAGATGATGTTAACATGAATTCATACATGAATATGATTCATGTGGTGATTAAGGGTATGATCCTTAAGAAGAGAGATCATGAAACCCTAATCATGAATATAAACCCTAATTGACAGGGCTTTTGGGTTCTAACCCTAATTGAGGGCAATTCTAAATGTAACCCTAATCCAGGGTGAGGATGTAACCCTAAGTCAGGGTAGTGATGTGTGAAACTCCAATTTAGGGAAATGAGATGTAAAACCCTAATTGGGATGAATAGTGAATCTCTAATTATGGACAATTGAATGAAATCCTAATGGAGATGCATAGTAAACCCAAATTGTGGGTGACTATGGTGGAAACCCTAGTTGAGGGTGATTCCATGAGAAACCCTAGTTGAGGGTGATTCCATGAGAAACCCTAGTTGAGGGTGATTCCATGAGAAACCCTAGTTGAGGGTGATTCCATGAGAAACCCTAATTAAGAGTTAACATCACATTAAGCTCTAATGCTATGTTGTGATGAGAGGCCCTAAGAAGGATGAAGGTATGTGAGACCCTAATGTGGAGTCATAATGCATAAAGCCCTAATCTTGGGAAATATGACAATGAATTATAATCCTAATTTTAAATAAGGTTATAAGGAAACCCTAATGATGAGATAGAAGGAATGGCCTTATAAAGGTGAAACATTTAATGTGGTTGATTATAGGCAAGCTTATTGTAAGCAATGCCTTAATCTGAGATGAGTCTATATCATTAAAGATAGTTGGACCATGCTTATGTGTAACCTATGCACTTTATGGTAAGAGTGATACGTTAGTGGATGAAAGGATTAAGATGGGAAATACCTTAATCCAAGATAAGTTGGTAACTTAAGAAAGTAGTATGTGATGATCAATGATGAGTTAAAGGAATTAAATTCCATGAACTGTGTAATCAAGATTGGTTACAGATCAATGCCTGGCGGTGTAATCAGGTTTGGTTAAAGTCCAATACCTGGCAGAGGCTTAATGCCTGTAATCAGGGTTGGTTAAAGTCCAATACCTGGAAAAGGCTTAATGCCTGTAATCAGGGTTGGTTAAAGTCCAATGCCTGGCTGTGTAATCAGGATTGGTTAGAGTCCAATGCCTGGCTGTGTAATCACGATTAGTTAGAGTCCAATGCCTGGCTGTGTAATCAGGATTGGTTAGAGTCCAATGCCTAGCTGTGTAATCAGGACTGGTTAGAGTCCAATGCCTGGCTGTGTAATCAGGATTGGTTAGAGTCCAATGTCTGGCTGTGTAATCAGGATTGGTTAAAGTCCAATGCCTGGCTGTGAAATCAGGGTTGGTTAAAGTCCAATGCCTGGCTGTGAAATCAAGATTGGTTAAAGTCCAATGCCTGGCTGTGAAATCAGGGTTGGTTAGAGTCCAATGCCTGGCTATGTAATCAGGTTTGGAGAAATCCAATACCTGGCAGAGGTGTAATGCCTGTAATCAGGGTTGGTTAAAGACCAATGCCTGGCAGTGTAATCAGGTTTGGAAGAGTCCAATACCTGGCAGAGGCTCAATGCCTGTAATGATGACACAGGATTGGTAATAACCCAATGCCTGTATTAATGATATATGAGTACATGGTAGATGTAATTCCTTATCTATTTAGCAGACTGACTAAGGCGGATAAGTTGAAACAAGAATGTCTCATGGGTGACATATCAAGATAATGAGTGTCACAAGAGAAGTTTGACATGATGGTATAATATGGAGGATAAATGATATACATGTTCTTGCTATTCCTTATTAATAGAATGCTTTAAACTACTTATCATATGCCTAGTTTTATATCCTTAATTGCAATAATAATGTTTTGGCGGAGAGTTATATCTCTCGCTGGGGCAATTTACAATTGTCTCACCCCCGTGGGATCCAACATTTTTAGGTGGACGCGGACAAAGAGGCAGATACTCTTTTGCAGGAAAAGGAAAGCAACAGCTTGGACAACAGTGAGATCTCAGGTGGAGGCACTGACTGTCAAGTCATATAGATAGTAGTCATATGTGTCGTCTCTGTATTCTCAGGTCCTCAGAGTTTTCAGTCAGTGTTTTTGATATATCAAACTGAGGTTTTGGCTTGATGCCTCGAGATTCATATGCTGTCAGTATATAATGTTCATAAGGCAGCTGATGTTGTAGTCTCTGAAAAGGGATGGTACAAGTTATATATGTTTGAACCAGAATGTAAATGTTATACAATGGTTCTTATTGTAAAGGATTTCCTATGTGTGGATCTCTTTGCAAAAAGTTTTAATTTTTAGTGATTTTCAGTAATCCGCTACTTGATGAACGCTTCCACATTAGTTAATCATGTTTTCGCAAGACGGTCGTTTCAGGTAGACCATGGAAGAGTAGAAGAGGCCTGGAGTGGAGGTCTCGTGGGAATATTTTCGTCGGGGATTTGTCAACAGATACTTTCCAAAGACATTCCTGGACGAGAAGATCTCTCAATTTGAGAGATTAAGACAAGGCATGATGAATATTAGCGAGTACGAAGCTAAGTTCATGGAGTTGCTACGATTCTGTCCGCACATGGCTGCCACAGAAGAAGAGAGGATTAGAAGGTTTGAGAAGGGTTTAAACGCTGATTTGACTACTCCCGTGTCTGCCCTAGAGAACCAAGAGAGGTTTGCTACCTTCATTGAGTCAGTCCGGAGGATAGAGAAATCCGTAGTCGAGAAGAGACAAACCCATAAGAGATATCCGCAGTTCCAGGGTTATTCAACTAGAGACTTTAAGAAGCCTAGATTCTCTGCACCTACACCTCCACCACCCAGATCTAGTGCTCAGACACAATGGACACCAAGTAGAGACAGGGGACGAAGCCTACCACTACAAGAGACTCGCAGTTCAGCATCAATGTCAGTCACAGGACCACCCAGACTGCAACAACTAGAAAGAAGCTGCTACAACTATGGGAAGGTGGGACACTTGATGAAGGACTGCAGGTCTAGGCCTGTCAATATGACACAGCCTCAGAGGCAGAATCAACAGGGATCACAGAGAAGGAAGTCTCAAGGAGCAGCTAGAGGACGTGGGCAAGCGTCTCAGGCTGGATCGTCAGCACCAACTCAACCTCAGGCGACAATGAGGTTCTATGCTATGAACCCACCAGAAGCAGTGGTCAATCCACGGGTTGTGGCAGGTCATATGGAACTTTTATATTCTGATATGTCTAAATCCTGTGTTGTATCTGTTTTGATTGACCCGCGTGCTATGCACTCTTTTATCACTCGAAGAGTGATTTGTAACTGCAATATGACAGTTAGTCATAGGGCAGATAGCTTGTTGCTTGAGACTCCGTTGAGAGGATCTACTGTTTGGCAAGAGGTATGCTCTCCCTGCATTCTCTTCTTTTCTGATCATCACATTCAAGTGGATCTTATACCACTTGATATGCAAGGATTTGATATAATCCTTGGGATGGATACCTTGGAAAGGTATAGAGTTGTCTTGGATTGTGAATCCAAGCAGGATGTGTTTGCTGATGAAAGCAACACATGGATCTTTCAAGGAGAGAGAAAGATTCTACCCACCTGTCTTGTGTCATCTATGATTGCTGATAAGTTCATGAGGCAAGTATGTTATGCATTCTTGGCCCATGTGATAGATACCACCATGAAAAGTCCTAACCTTGCTGAAGTTCCTATAGTCAGGGAATTTGAAGATGTATTTCCTGAAGAACTTCCAGGTATGCCACCGCCTCGGGAAATTGATTTTGAGATCAATTTGATCCCAGATACCTAACCCATAGCACAAACACCGTATAGGATGGCGCCTGCTGAGATGGCAGAACTCAAGAAGCAGCTTCAAGAGTTGCTTGAGAAGGGTTTCATCCGACCAAGCACTTCACCTTGGGGTGCTCCGGTCCTTTTCGTTAAAAAGAAAGACGGATCAATGCGGTTGTGCATTGATTATAGACAACTAAATAAAGCAACGATAAAGAATAAGTACCCTCTGCCGAGGATTGATGATCTCTTTGACCAGTTGTGTGGTGCAACCGTCTTCTCAAAGATAGATTTGAGGCCTGGATATCATCAACTTCGTTTTAAGGACAGTGACATACCCAAGTCTGCTTTTAGAACAAGGTATGGTCACTATGAGTTCACAGTTATGTCGTTTGGACTAACTAATGCACCGACTGCATTTATGGAACTCATGAATAGAATCTTCCGACCTTTCCTCGATCAGTGTGTTGTTGTCTTTATAGATGACATTCTGATCTATAGCAGAGATGCTCAGCAACATGAACAACATCTTTGTCAGGCTCTAACTTTGCTAAGACAACATGAGTTATACGCTAAGTTTAGCAAGTGTGAGTTCTGGTTGCCGGAGGTATCTTTTCTTGGACATGTGGTATCTGCCTCGGGAATTCGTGTTGACCCTAAAAAGGTAGAATCTGTTCTACAGTGGGAACAACCGAAGACGCCGACGGAGATTCATAGTTTCTTATGGTTGGCTGGCTATTATCGAAGGTTCATTAAGAACTTCAGTTCTATAGCCCTACCCTTGACTAAGTTAACCCGGAAAGAAGTTCCTTTTGACTGGAGCGATAAGTGCCAGCAATCTTTTCAGCTACTAAAGGAGAGGTTGACAAGTGCACCTGTACTTGTGCTACCTGAGCAAGGCAAAGGATACATAGTTTTCTGTGATGCCTCCAAGAATGGACTCGGATGTGTGCTGATGCAGGATAAGCATGTGATTTCTTTTGCTTCTAGACAACTTCAGAAACACGAGGAGAATTATCCGACACATGATTTAGAGTTAGCTGCTATGGTTCATGCTTTGAAAATCTGGAGACACTATCTATATGGAGAAACATTCCAGGTTTTCACTGATCATAAGAGTCTTAAGTATATCTTCTCTCAGCATGACCTTAACATGAGGCAACGTCGTTGGATGGAGTTAATCAAGGATTATGATTGTACGATACATTACCATCCAGGGAAGGCCAATGTAGTTGCAGATGCCTTGAGTAGGAAATTAGCAACATCAACCATGGATAGAGCACAACTAAACTCTTTAGTATGCTCTAAGAGAGATATACTTATCTCTTTAAGGCAAGACAATGTACAGATGAAGGTGTCATGGATTGCCGGGTTGTTGGCTGAGATGCATATGAAACCCACCCTAAGAGAGCAGATTAAGGAGGCACAGCAAGTTGATGCTACAGTTCAGTAGATCATATCTGAGTATGGTGATGAGAAGCGAGAAGGTTTTCATGAATTAGATGATCAAGTGGCATGCTATCATGGGAGAATGATAGTGCCAGATATGGATAACCTGAGGAAGTTAGTCCTGGAGGAAGCTCATTCTTCTATGTATGCTATGCATCCAGGGAGCACCAAGATGTATCAAAACTTGAAAGATATGTATTGGTGGCCTGGGATGAAGAAGGATGTAGCTGAATTTGTTCTGAGGTGTCCAGTGTGTCAGCAGGTTAAGGCTGAACACCAGAAGCCTGCAGGAACAATGCAACCTTTACCCATACCACAGTGGAAGTGGGATCATGTAACCATGGACTTTGTTGTTGGCCTACCTAGGACAAACAAAGGACATGATTCCATTTGGGTAATAGTTGATAGCTTGACAAAGACAGTGCATTTCTTACCTGTCAAAACAACCTATTCTGCTGAGAGGTTATCACAGTTGTATGTTCAAGAGATAGTGCGGTTGCACGGGGTTCCTGTCACTATAGTTTCTGACAGAGGTCCTCAGTTCACAAGTCGTTTTTGGGAACAATTACATAGGGCACTAGGCACCCAGTTAAGGTTTAGTACAACCTTTCATCCACAGACTGATGGACAATCGGAAAGGACTATACAGACCTTGGAAGACTTGTTGAGAGCATGTGTTCTCCAGTTCACAGGAAGTTGGGATCTGCACCTAAGCTTGATAGAGTTTGCCTATAACAATATCTATCAACATAGTATTGATATGGCACCTTATGAAGCCTTGTATGGTAGACGTTGTAGATCACCCTTATGCTGGTATGAGACTGGTGAGCATAAGTTGTTAGGTCCTGATCTTGTGCAGCAGACCACAAAAAAGATTAAGGTAATCCAACAGCAGCTTAAGACTGCACAGGATAGACAAAAGTCTTACGCTGACAGACATCGTAGACCTTTAGAGTTCCAGGTTGGAGACATAGTGTACCTCAAGGTCTCACCTTGGAAAGGAGTCCTTCGTTTTGGAAGGAAAGGAAAGTTAGCTCCTAGATTTATGGGGCCTTATCCAATCATTGAACGGGTTGGAAAGGTAGCCTATAGACTAGAGTTACCACCAGAATTACAAAAACTACACCCTGTGTTTCACATTTCTATGTTAAGGAAATGTCATCCCGATACCGAGTCAGTTCTACAACCTATGGAAGTAGAATTGAATGAAGATATAACTTATGAGGAAGGACCAGTGTCAATCCTTGATAACAGAATTAAAAAGTTAAAAAAGAAAGATATAAGTCTTGTAAAAGTCCTCTGGAACCACCGTGGTGTTAAAGAAGCCACTTGGGAACTAGAGGATGAGATGAGAAGGAAATACCCTGCTCTTTTCTCTTAATATGTTTTATCGATTTCGGGGACGAAATCCTTGTAAGGGGTGGATAATTTGTAACATCCCTGACCTGGGTTATGAATTAACCCTAGGTGTTTTGCCTAAATATGTAATTAAATTCTTGTGATTATCTTTTGGCATGTAATTAAGTTCCTAAGGAACATACATTTTCAATTCTTACCTTTTTAAAAACAATGATTGTAGTATTGTTTGGTAATACAGGGACCTATGTGCAAATTACCCAATTAGAGGGGTTAACTTGCAAATTACACAGATTAAGATGTTCCTATAACAAAGATACATCATATGAATGAATATGATGAGGTATGATGGATTTCCCAAGTTCGGGCACCAAGGTGCAGCTTGTGGAGCAATCCTTGTGCTTAAAACCCTAGTTTTGGTGTAAAGTGCAATTTACCCAAAATGAGGGGTGCAACTTGTGATATACACTTTCTAGAAAATCTTTTATGACTTTTGACATCATTTAAAGTTATAATAATGAAGGAGGCACTTCATTTGAATAATCATATTATAAGAAATACCTTTGTAATTAAACCACCAAAGTTGTAAGTAAAGGAGACCCTTATATGTATATGTGCACTATAGCGACAAGTTGACCTTCCTTGCCTTTAGTCCTTGGTCTTAGAAGAAGTTTTACCTTATATATGAAGAAGAGGGACGTGCCTAAAAGAAAGGAAGGACCTAGTTGTGAAAAGGAGGAGTAAGTTGTCCTTATGATGAAAATAACCTCAAAGTATATATGATCCTTTCCTTTGCAACCAAAGGCAATGTTTCCTTTCTTTCCTTCTTATTCCCTTTCTTAGACCGACTTAGGACAGAGCTCAGGAGTAGAGGAAGACGACCAAGTTCATCTAGGTAAGCTTTTATCATCATCTTGCTCGAATTCATGGAGGAAACCAAGTTACAAGGTTGGTTTCATGGTTATCTTACTTAGTTTTCTCTTCGTAGCCGATCCTTCTCAACTTTTCCTTGAAGAAACAACCTTGGATGACCTGTGGAGCTCAAGAAGCCATTAAAGGCTTGAAGCTTGGAAGCTTGGAGCTCTAGGAACCACGTTTGAGGCGGGTTTTATAACTCTAAACTCCTAGCTTTATTATGCATATCTTTGTTCTTACTTTTTGTGCTTAGTTCTTCTTCTACCTCCCTTCTTCCTTGCACTTTTGCAAGCAAAACGGTGGTGTAACTGACCTGAACAGAGGTTGAGGATGATGGGCGTGGATTCCTAGGTAACTTTATCAAACGACCTTGGACCCTTTTGGTCCAAACGGTTGCAACCCGTTTAAGGTCAAACGGTTTCAACCCATTTGATCTCAAACGATCTTGCAAGATCGTTTGGATCAAAACGGTCTCAAGACCGTTTGATAGGGTTGACCAAGGGACGAACGTTTGAGGGTATGTTCATAATATATTGAATTTCATTTCTACAAATAATTATAATCTAATTCCTAACCAATTGAGAGTTGAAGGCACTTCAACACCCTAACCCTAATCGGGTTGAAATTGCTGATTTCAAGTATAGATCTTGTTGAGTTTTGGGTTGAAGGACCCAAACGGGTTCAAAACTGTTTGGTGGTTCATCCAAACGGTCTCACACTCGTTTAGTGACACCCCAAGACCGTTTGGAGGTCTAGGGTTAAGGAAATATGATGGTTTGAGGGTCCAATTTCAATAGGTTGATGAATTGATAAAAATGCTGATTTTAGATCTATTTAGGGTTTAACCCTTATCCAACCGACTTGGTTTTTGGTCAAACCTTGGGAAAACGGTCTCAAGACCGTTTAGAGGTCACCCAAATGATCTCAAGACCGTTTGGGCCAAGTTTGGGCCCAATTGGAGGTCAATTGATAGGTTCAACCTTGATTTGATTTCACATTGTGGAACATTGATGATTATCCGATTGAAACCCTAATTGAGATAGACTTAACCCTAATTGGCTTTCAATTGAAGGTCAATTTGGTGTCAAATTGGTTAAGGTTAATCCTAATTGACTCAATTTTTAAGTGGTTTCACACTCGTTTGAGCTCAAGTGGGTTCACACTCGTTTAAGCTCAAGTGGGTTCACACTCGCTTAAGCTCAAGTGGGTTCACACTCGTTTAAGCTAAAGTGGGTTCACACTCGTTTGAGCTCAAGTGGGTTCACACTCGTTTAAGCTCAAGTGGGTTCACACTCGTTTAAGCTCAAGTGGGTTCACACTCATTTGAAATCAAGTGGGTTCACACTCGTTTAAGACCAAACAGGTTCACACTCGTTTAAGGTTAAATGGGTTCACACCCGTTTAAGGTCAAATGGGTTCACACCCGTTTAAGGTCAAATGGGTTCACACTCGTTTAAGGTCAAGTGGGTCCGCACTCATTTAAGGCTCAAATGGGTTCAAGGTCGTTTGAGATTAAACGAGTTCAAGGTCATTTAAAACCTAAATGGGTTGAAGGTTGAAGGTTAAACCCTAAACCAATTGGAGATTTTCAAGGTTGTTTATACTTAATCACTTGAAGGTGTAAATGGTTCAGTGATGATCTAATCTAAACTCTAATGGTAACTTAAGACATTAAGGGACTAAATGACTAATGAATTGACCCATGATGATCAATGGGTAAATTACCAAAATGCCCTTGAGGGGTTAATTTGAGTGATACCTTATTCTAATCAAACCCTAATCACTTGATAGTGATGATTTGGTTTATGTTAATCAATGAGGACTTAAACCAACCCTATCTAGAGTGATATAATCACCATCTATTAGTAAGGAGAGAGAGAAAGTACCATTTATGGTTAAAACTCAAATAAAGTACCTTCAATGTATATGAATATGCAGGATTAGGGCATGATCCACTTATGAGAGATCATGAAACCCTAATTAAGATGATTGATGAGTCTTAACCTAATTTGAAAGCATCAATGATGATGTTTCTCATTCATGATGATACTATGAGTTCATTTCGCTATGATGTGAATAGTAAACCCTAATTTTAGGGTAATCATGAGTAATGTGAATAGTAAACCCTAGTTCATAGTAATATGTTGAAATGAACAATAAACTCTAAACTCATGTTATTCCTTTAAGCATGAATTGTATGATCAAGATATGAGATTTGGAACCATTATTTCCTAATCATAATGAAAGGGTTGAATAACCCTAAATGATATAAATAAGGGAATCTTACCCTTTGTAAGGACATAAAAGTATAACCTTGAATTGAAAGGTTAATTCTGTCTTATTGACTACTAATCTGACTATGAATTGTTGATTATTATCAATTGATTTAATCATGCAGATTCTTATAAGAGAATAATCATATCCAGGTAAGGATCATGACAGCATATCCATTGAAAGTATGTCAATAGCTTATGAACCGAAATAACTATGTTGCCTAGATGCAAGTGGCATCATATGAAACTGATATGCCTTGAGGGCCATGAATGACATCAAGGTCATGCTAATAGATGACTTGATGCTGACATGTCACTTGATAGAAGGTGTTATGATGATATAAGGGTGTAAGTAACCATGTTCCTGAATCATAGTGATAAGATGATTAAGAATTGATATCCATCTGATAACTGATATGAATAATACCTGTTACATTTAGTATTCTTCTATTATAGCCATGTTTAGTACTTGAATGTTTGGAAACATGTATGATGCTAAAAGAATAATGAAATGTACCTAATAACCAAGTATAATCATATCATGTAGAGCCCTGATCATAGATCCATCATTGTCAGGAGTTAAATCATGGTGAAATAGGTTTTCTTAAGGGAACTCCTGGATCACATACTTTTGAGTATGTGGGGAATATGGATGTGAATACCCTTACATCCTAGTGTAGAAGTTGATGTGGATATATCTTAATCCATCAACCCATCACTATGTGTTTATGCTGGGGTGATGTAACACTATTCTCCCGAGGAAATCTTTTATACCGCATCGATGAGAGATAAACATGAAATCTTTCGATAGCAAAGAGAGTGCATAAAGCCACTGTGACTCTA
The DNA here is from genome assembly GCA_963693085.1 of Alisma plantago-aquatica. Taxonomy (NCBI): domain Eukaryota; kingdom Viridiplantae; phylum Streptophyta; class Magnoliopsida; order Alismatales; family Alismataceae; genus Alisma; species Alisma plantago-aquatica. The sequence continues at coordinate 228,581,142 of OY856410.1, forward strand.
ATAGTGAAGTACCAGAATACCCTGGTGAGCTATAATAGCAGAGACACTAGATGTCCTGCATGTTTATCCTCATTCTGACTGAGGTAGTTGAAGGTCATGAGAATCCGGCTCTTTCGATGACCTAGTATTATACCGATGCAACTTATTAGTGATCGGTTGGAGCATGAGCGGTATACCTCATCTCCGCAGGGCATAATGATGTTTGTAAAACATAATCAACCGCGTAGCATAACTGCTTAGGTTGAACTGCGAAGAACATTGATTGTTATTACATCGCTTGCATTTAATATACTATTCAAGTATTAGTATACATGTTCTTCATATTCCTTAATAAAGGTGAGTAATTGTTATCAAGCCTGCTGTGAGTAATCTAAGTTACCTGCTCATGATATTCCTTTGATAGCTTTTAACAAAGTTTCTGGCGGAGAGTTATAACTCTCACTGGGACAATTATTTAAAATTGTCTCACCCCGTAGATTTCTACCTTTAGGTGGACGTCGAGGTCGAAGGAACCGATCTGCAGGTGGACAGCAGCAGCAGCAGCAAAACCAGGAGCAGTAGTGATTTCAGGTGGAAACACTGTGCTGTCTAGACTTGTAGTCAGAATAGTCTTATGTCGTCTTTGTACACTCAGGTCCTAGGACTTTGTTGATCTGAGAATTTTGAAGTCTTGAGATTTTTTATCCTGATGTATATAATCACTCGAGAAGTGATTTATCATAGATGTAAACAGTTCATCTTACTTTTATAAAAGGAGTTTCAGGTTTTTGAGATCTTGTTTTCGAAAAGTTTTAATTTCTCGTGATTTTTCATATTCCGCTGTTAATCGAATCACTTCCACTATGTTTATCTTGTGTTTTGGAGATCATAGCCCACAATAATAGTATAGTTAAAACCATGGTCATCATGCCCCCTTATATAGGAGATCTAGGGAAGCATGATTCCTTATAAACCATGGGAAACAAAAAGACAATGGTTGCCTTTCCGCAGCTTGCTCATGAATAACCGGTCGACTGACTCGCTTAGTCCAATAAATCAATCAACTTGGGTGGGATTATTTATAGCAACCTACCAAGGATATCCACTTGAGCAACTAGATAGTTCAATAAATTAATTGGACTAGGTTAGAACCAACTGGATTTGATCGATAGATCCATTGATCCAATCTAGTCGATTGATGGGGCCAACCAGTTGAGCAATTGGATGATCTAGTCTAAATAGTTGATTGGGTGAGCTAGTTGAACAGTTAGGTAGATCTCGGGTTGGTCAATTGACTAGACCTTCACATGAGGTGTTGTATAGACTAATTTGCTAAGGAAGAGATTCCCTAGAGTTTAACCATAACACACAACAATAAACTTTCTCGCAAGTGAATGAGTCAATGGCAGTATAAAAAGGGTTAAACCTAAGAGATTACATGCTTCAAACCTATTACTAATAACAATATTTAAATCAGGTTTTTTGAGAAAGAATATAACTAAAATTGGGAAAAAGATTGTAGAAGAAAAGGTGAATGAACCAAAGATTTAATAAAGAGTAATGGGATGCTCAGGGTTCACCACCACATCCAGTGTAGTTACTCTAATCAATACAACTCTTTGATATAAGCATGTCAGATTAGAACCAAGCGTACTTCCATCCTCAAAGAATAAAAATCTCACACAGATCAAACTCCCCACAAACATGGGATCTAGGTGTTCATGAATTATTATCCAATCATATAGTAGATATCCATCCTAGATATCTTTTAGAGTTCTACACGTTCATTTGGTGTTCTAATCATAGGATCTACAGTCTCTTCACTAAAGGTTATACAAACAAGAAATTTAATAGATCAAGTCTTAAAGAAATAGCGGATAATCAAATGAAACAAATCAAACAAACAAAACTCTTGGAGTCAATATCAACTAGTACAAGGTATGGGATGTGGGGATACACCCCATGCCCCAGTAATAAGATATACTCACTCATAGTCAAAATAGACACAAATGTATAAATAGGAAGAGAGGAATCATATTTCTAGAGGTGTTAAGGAAGATGACAACTCACTATCTTCTTTCCTTGCTCTGTGCAGCTAAAGGAGGCTTTGAGATGGTAGGGTATGATCCCCTTCATGTTTAGCATACTCCCTACCTTTATAGAGAAGTAAAGTGATCACAAAGCCCTAGTTACATGTCCTGGCAACAACTACAAAGACTAAGTATATTATTCTAGTCAACAATTGGAAATCTAGTTGGTCGACAGAGGTAAGTTGATGCTCGAGATTATCTATAGGTCAGTTGATTTGTACAAGGTGGATCAACAGATTCATCTACAATACAATTCCTCTTGATTCTTGTATTTTTATGTCTCTTCTTCACATTTTGAGTTGATTGACTAGGTGGCCAACCTAGTTCTTTTCCATCTAGATCTGTCCAATGCTTTCTTGATAATCTATTGAGTGGAGATATAGATCGACTTATTGGAAATTCTAGGAGGCCAAAATATGCATTCGAAGCCTCCTTGATCTTCTAATTCCATGTGTATTTTTGGGGGTTCTTGACTTTCAAAGTAAATGTGTAAAATTGGGCTATTTTCCTGCCGTGAATGAGAAAATCTAATAAAAATTGTAATTTCTTAGACAAAAGTAAAAGTAAAGCAATTAAATACTAAAATTTAGAAATTAACACACAATGCCTCTAAGAAATTATCTAAAAGATGCAAAAAATATAGATGAATATGCATTCATAAAATCATCTAAAACTTAAACTTTTCTCGACCTCGAACAACATAGAATTACATAACAATCACTGAATAATACTAATAACTTATCTTCCTCTATTGCATAGCAATACTTACATCCTTACCACCTTTCATGATCAAGTGACCCTGATTTCCTGAAACCACATAATACCATTTTCCATATTCTCTACGAAAAATTGTTTCACAACCTGTTTTGATGTCAAGGCCTACATAGAAACAACCACCATATCCCTTTTGCTTTTGGTACTCCTACATATTCTTATGAGTTTATTACTATAACATGGTTTAGTCATTGAGTGGATTGGGGGTATGTAGATTCCCCTAGATTGAAAAATGGAGTGAATGGAGGTACAGGAGAAGGTGATCTATGTAGCATCCCAAAATTTATTTAAAGTAAGATTAGGGTTTCAATAGAAATTTCTCACTAATTAAATTGAAATTTGTGGACTTCCAAACAAATAATCCTAATTGGACTAACTTCGCCCATTAAACCCTAAGTGGTCATAAATTGTAAGATAAATCCATTATGGATCCTCAATAATGCTATTAATGTACATATGCAAACCTAAATATATTATAATAATAATTCATCATTGGGTGATCAAATAGGAAAATTATTGTTTGAGAATTATCTAGATAGTATAAGGGTTCCTTGATTGAAAGAGAAGTACATATTAAACTTGTCTATGAATGTGAAAAAGAGGGCAAATGTTGATGACTTTAAGTCAAGAACAATCTATGTATATAAATATTGATTAATAGTTGTCTAAAACCCAAATCTAATTATCTAAGCCCATTCTAGACTTAAACATTAGCCTATCATTAATAGTTGGGTTCAGTTTGACCTCTTTGGACGTCGCTAGTGATTCTAGGAAGTTTCTATATAGTTTGCTATTGTTTTTTATCAAATAATCAACGAATCTTATGACCCGTTTTAATTTGATTGTCATGTGGCTTGTCCCTTTCCTGATCTGAATAGGACTTTGGATTTGGGTCCTTTTCTCACTACTTTGTCTTCTTCCTTACTGCAGAAAAGTGCTTCTAGCCGTTGTGGAGTTGCAACAAGTGAAAATATATCCGTTACAAGCCACAAAATGTCTAGTTTTTGGCCCCAAGTGTTCCCAAAGGCTTCTAGGCATCTTCAATTATAAATAGGACCCCTTGTGCTTCATCCCATGGTTACCCAAGCACTATGAAGGTCCCTATTCTATAGTTGAGTGATCCTACAACTTCCTCTCTCTCTAAGCTTAATCACTTACTATATCCATTAGAGTGAGTAGGAGATTTGTAAGAGAGTTTGTCCTACATGTATATCTTGTGAGGCTCACTTCCACCACCTCCCTATCTCTCATTTCAACCATGAAGATGTAGGTTCTATCTCTTGGCTAAGAGAGGTGAAGAAGAACAAGGGATGGCATCCCTTGGTGAAAATCAAGACTGAAGACTTGGAGCAAGAGTGGGTAAGACCTTGGTGAAGGCAGAAGACTCATTTCTCAAGTGGGTAAGTCCTTGGTGGAAGCTTCTCCGAGTGAAGGTGAAGTCAAAGGCGGAAGATCCAAGAAGAGTGGGTAATTCCTTAAAGGCTGAAGACTTGTGTAAGAGTAGGTAAGTCCTTGGAAGAAGGCAGAAGACTCTTGCAAAGTGGGTAAGTCCTTGGTAAGGTTGAAGACTCTTTGTATTGGATAGGTAAGTCCTTTGGTTGGTCATGTATTATATCTCTCATAATGAATATAATGAAAGTGCAAGGTGAAGAAATCCTAGAGGTTGACCTCTCTAGGTAGTGGACTGACTCACTTCTAGTTTGAAGTGTGGAACCACTCTAAACAACTTGCCAATTGGTGTATGTTCAATCTCTCTCTCCCTTACTATGCATGTTTTAGTTGCACTCAAATTTCCTATTTAGCAACCTTATCTTGCGATATATCTTGAAGGTCTAATGAATTTTGTTTAAGTGCATTCAGCTCTATTAACCCCCCTCTAGAGCATCTAATCACACATCTAGGATCCAACAATCCTTAGAATGGACACCTTGGAGAAGTATAGAGTGGTCTTGGATAGTAGTTCCAAGCAGGAAATGGTTGTAGATGGTTGTAAGATGTGGATCTTCCAAGGAGATAGGAAGATTATTCTAACGTGTCAGGTATCGACGATGGTGGTAGGGAAGCTATTGAGACAAGATTGTGAGGCGTTCTTGGCACATGTGTTGGATACTTAGGTGAGGAATCCTAGTGTTCAGGAGGTCCCAATTGTCATAGAGTTCAAGGACATGTTTTCTGAGGAGTTTCTAGGTGTTCCCCCACCCCAAGAGATTGATTTTGAGACCAGTCTCGCCCCTGGCATGCAAACAATAGCTCAGACACCGTACAGAATGGCCCCAACAGAGATGGAAGAGTTGAAGAGATAATTGTTACGTCACCTTGGGGTTCTCTAGTGTTGTTTGTAATGAAGAAGGACGGGTCAATGAGGATGTGCATAGAATACAAATAGTTGAACAAGATGATGATAAAGAACTAGTACCCCTTGTCGAGGATAGATTATCTATTTGATTAGTTGTATGGCATGATAGTGTTCTCGAATATAGACCTGAGGTCAGGATATCACTAGTTGAGGATCAAGGAATATGACATACCTAAATTGGCTTTTAGGACGAGGTATGGCCACTACGAGTTTGTAGTTATGTTGTTCGGGCTGACCAATGCAACCATAGTATTCATGGACTTGATGAACAGGGTGTTTTAGCTATTTCTTGATTCATTTGTGGTGTTCTTCATAAATGATTGATATATAGTTGTGATAATCAAGAACATGAATATCATCTTCGTCAAGCATTGATCGTGCTGAGGCAACATCAGCTTTATGACAAGTTCAACAAATGTGAGTTTTGGATAAAGGTAGTAGCTTTCTTATGGCACATTATATCTATCGAGGGAGTTTGTGTGGATCCCAAGAAGGTTGAGTCAGTGATAGAGTGGGAGAAGACAAAGACACTGACAAAAGTGTGCAATTTTCTAGGTTTGGTAGGCTATTATAGGAGGTTCATGAAGGATTTCAGTGCTATCGCTTTACCCTTAACAAAGTTGACAAGGAAGAACATGCCATTCATCTAGAATGACAGATGTTAGCGTGCCTTTTAGACATTGATGGAGAAGTTGACAAGTGCAGTAGTTTTGTTCTTGCTTGAATAAGGAAAATGATGTATAGTCTTCTGTGATGCATCCATGAATGGTTTGGGTTGTGTGCTGATGCAGGACAAGCAAGTGGTTTCTTTTGCTTCCCGACAGCTTAAGAAACATGAGGAGAATTACCTGACCCATGATCTGGTGTTTGCTGTTGTAGTCCATGCTTTGAAAATCTAGAGGCACTACCTTTATGGCGAGAAGTGTCAGATCTTTACAGATTACAAGAACCTGATGTACATCTTTTCACAATAGGAGTTGAATATGAGGCATCGACGCTGGATGGAGTTAATTAAGGATTATGACTGCACAATTGATTATCATCCAAGTAAGGAGATGTTGTGGTAGATGTATTGAGTAGGAAGTCTTCGTCTTCACCTATGGATAGAGCCCAGTTGAGTTCTTTGATGTGCCACAAGCGAGACATGTTGATCTCCCTACTTTAGATTAATGTTAAGCTGTAAGTTTCCTTGCTAGTAGGATTGTTAGCACAATTACACGTGTTTCCCAAACAGAGACAAAAGATTAGAGAGGCATAATAGGTTGATACCATGATACAGTAGAATAGATCAGAGTTTGGCGGCAAGAAGCATGATGGCTTCCATGAGTTAGATGATGGGACAATATGTTACCATGGTAGAATTGTTGTTCCCGATGTTGATGACCTAAGAAAGATGGTGTTGGAAGAGGCTCAATCATCTGTGTATGTTATGCACCCAGGTAGCACCAAGATGTATCATAATCTGAATGATATGTATTGGTGTCCTAGCTTGAAGAAGGAAGTGGATGAGTTCGTTGCAAGATGTGTTGTGTGTGAGCAGGTCAAAGACGAGCATAAAAAGCCTACATGGACGTTGCAATTGTTTCCTACACCACAATGGAAATGGGATCATGTGACTACAAACTTTGTGATTGGTCTTCCTAGGATGGCCAAAGGTCATGATTCCATCTGGGTGATTGTTGATAGGTTGATCAAGTCAGCACATTTTCTTCCTATGAAGACGACGTATATAGTTGAGAAACTTGCCCAGATCTACATTGATGAGATAGTGTATTTGCATGGTGTTCCAACAACTATCGTGTATGATAGAGCTCCTCAGTTTACAAGTCCCTTTTGGGAGTGACTGCACACAACTTTGGGTACGCAGTTGAGGTTCAACACTGGCTTTCACCCATAGACAGATGGTCAGTTTGAGAGGATCATTCAAACCTTGGAAGATTTTTTGAGAGCTTGTGTCCTTCAGTTTTTGGGCAGTTGGGACATACACATCAGTCTGATAGAGTTCACCTACAATAACAGTTATCAATGAAGAATCGACATAGCACCATATGAGGCTTTGTATGGGAGGTGTTGTAGGTCTCCTTTGTGTTGGTATGAGATGGGAGAATACCAGCTTCTTGGTCCTGAGCTTGTACAACAAATGACAAAAAAGATCAAATAAATTCAACAGTAGTTGAAGGAAGCACATGACAGACAGAAGTCGTATGTAGATAACTGTCATAGACCCTTGGAGTTTCAAGTGGGGGACATGGTATACCTTAAGGTCTCTCCCTAGAAAGATGTTCTAAGGTTTGGGAAGAAGGGTAATTTGGCTACCAGGTTTATGGGACCTTACCCTATGGTGGCACATGTTGGGAAGGTGGCCTATAGGTTGGAGTAGCCACCTGAGTTGCACATGTTGCATCTAATGTTTCATGTAAGCATGTTGAGAAAGTTCCATCCTGATACAGAGTTGATGTTATAACATGTGAAGGTGGATGTTGATGAGGATATGTCCTATGTTGAAGGTCCAATGTTGATCCTTGACAGAAGTATGACAACTCATTATCTCCTTTCCTTGCTATGTGCACCTAAAGGAGGCTTTGAGATGGTAGGGTATGATCCCTTAGATGTTTAGCATACTCCCTAATTTTATAGAAAAGTAAAGTGATCACAAAGCCATAATTACATGTCCTAGAAACAAATACTAAGTCCGTTGTTCCATTCAGCTGATGGAAATTGAGTCGATCGTCTGAGGTAAGTTGATGCTCAAGATTATCTATAGGTCAGTCGATTGGTACAAGGTGGATCGACAAATTCATCCGCAATAAAATTCCTCTAAATTCTTGTATTTTTCTGTCTCTTTTTCACATTTTGAGTTTATTGACCAGGTGGCCAGCCTAGTTCCTTTCCATCTAGAGTTGTCCAATTCTTGCTTGATAGTCAATCGAGTGGAGATGTCGATCGACTGATTGGAAATTCTAGGAGGCCAAAATATGCACTCGAAACCTCCTTGATCTTCTAATTCCAAATGTATTTTGGGGGTACTTGACTTTTGAAGTAAATGGGTACAATTTGTCTATTTTCTTGTCATGAATGAGAAAATCTAAGTAAAATTCTAATTTATGAGGCAAAAGTAAAAGTAAAGCAATTAAATCCTAAAATTGTGAAATTAACACACAATGCCTTTAAGAAATGATCTAAAAGATGCACTAAATATAGATGAATATGCATTCATAAAATCACCTCAAACTTAAAATCGGCTCAACCTTGAAAAAAAATAGAATTATAAAAATCACTAAATAATACTAATAACCTATATTCCTCTATTGCATAGCAATACTTGCATCCTTACCACCTTTCATGACCAATTGACCTTGATTATTTGAAATTGCATAATACCATTTTCCATATTGTCTACTCAAAATTGTTTCACAACTTGTTTTTATGTCAAGGTCTACAAAGAAACAACTACCATATCCCTTCTACTTTCGGTACTCCTACATGTTCTTATGATTTTTGTACAAGAACATGGTTTAGTCATTGAGTGGATTGGGGGTATGTAGATTCACCTGGGTAGAAAAATTGAGTGAATGGAGGTACAAAAGAAGGTGATATATGTAGCATCCATAATTCTATTTAAAGTAAGATTAGGGTTTCAATTAAAATTCCTCACAAATTAAATTCAAATTTGTGGACTTCTCGACAAATAATCCTAATTGGACAAACTTCACCCATTAGACCCTAAGTGGTATCATGTGGTGAAAAATTCATATCTTTCAATCTACTTATCCAAATTTGACAAATTAATAGGATTTGGAATCAAAAAATTAATAGCTGCCTAATAAAAATATTTTCAAGGTATGATTTCAAGGTTTGATGAAGGTGATTTTTGGAAAATGAATTTAATGCATAAAATCCATAAAAATTATAACTTAATCATCATAACATCAAAATTAACATAAAAATGTTTTCTTGATCAGGAGAACCTAATAAGTTCATTGGTGATGTTTTCAGAATTAGAGTTTTACTAAAAAGTTCTAAAATTAGGGTTTCTATACATCAATGTGCACTATGTACTCTAATACATGTTAACACATTGAAAATAGGCAAAGAGGAACTTGTATTCAATTAAAGTGGTAAAAGTTAGTAATTGATATTTGTGATGGACTGGATTTCTAGCTTAATTTCAAGGATGAAATTTCTTTTAAGGTGTGTAGGATGTGATGGACTAAACTTTTAGAATCCTTAAATGCCCAATGACATAAGTGAATTCATGCATGTTGAGTTGTTTTGAGAGTTACAAGTGATTTGGTAAAGTTTGGATGTCAAATGATATTGATATCATGATTAAGATCCTTAAATTTATACCTTTATGAAGTTTTTAATTGAATGATCAAATAGCTGAGTTTTGACATCAAATTTGTGTACATGGTAGCTCAAGTTGTGAGGAAGCAATGTATTAAATTTTGTGGCAATTGGAGTATCCTAGAGGAAGTTATTAAGGTCTGAAAATTGTGAAATAATGTGCACCTTGGTGTTTATTAGACCTAAATTTGGTTGTCACACCCATGGATGCTATATTGGGTTGCATGGACTTTTTTAGGCCTTAGATCTTTTATCTGGCAGCTGCAACCTTTGAGAAGGGAGTGCCACAGATCGACATAAGTGGAGACGATTCCAGACCCTTATATTTTTTATCAAGGGCTGTCAAGTCCTCACCTACCTTGCGGTTAGAAGAATGTAATGGGAGAGTTGATGCTGAAGTCAACCCAGCCACACTTTCCCAGAACATGGGTGAGGGGGTATCTAATTAGGTAGTTTAATCCTCATCCTCATTGAGAGCAGTTTGAGACCTTGGGAATGGAAACTGAGGTAGAGACGAGGGAGAACAAACCTCCACTTCCCCTCCCATCTCCATTGTAGTACATAGGCTGAAGAGGAGGAAATGAAGAAGGGAACCGCAGATCGAAGTGTATTTCCATGAAGATAAAGAAGGAACAATGATGATTGAGGTTAGAGGAGATGATTTCCATTTCCTATGTGCACCCTTAAGGTGGTTCTGATCACCAACCAAACCCAGTTGGCAGGAGTTGAATACTAAGCTTGGGGATGGGTTCTGGAACATCCTCACTACAAATCAAGTGCTCTACCTAGTTCATGAAGGAAGTGTAAAACTTAGGGAAGCTTTAGATCTAAGATCCATGGAGGAAAGGCCTTATGCCTCTTTTCATCCACTATTCAGCAGTGGCGCTAGAGACCACATGAAGGAGGAAGAGAGAAGCACCAATAGTGAGCCTGAGATGCTTGCAGGCATAGAAACCAATGTAGTAGTTGTCCTCATCCCTTCCAGACCGCGATAAGTCTTGTAGCATCGTGCACTGCTCGCTGAAAAAAAGGATTTCACGGCATCAGCCAGAAGATGGGACATACAGTCGTTGGGCAGAACATGAGTGCAAGGAGACCAGGCGGCCATGAAATAGACCAAGATGAACCAAGCAGACTGCCCGACTCACTAAGACACTATAAAGACCCTGACCTGGGTTATGAGGTAACCCTATTTGTTTTGGCTAAGTAAGTTGCTTAGAAATTTAATATAATCCTCTAAGGTGTTTTGTTATCACGTGACACACTTATGTTCCAAGTTTGGTCCTAATTGAATGTTGTTTGAGCAATGTTCCTTTGTTTTGGACCAAAGTGCAATTTACCCACGTTGAGGGGTTATATTGAAAAATTTCACATGTTGAAAATTCCTTAAGTGTTTTAGCATCATAAGAGAGAGAATTATGCAAGGTGGTGGTTTGTGGAAAGCCTAAATTCCAAGTTTGAAATTGTCTGAATAATGATAGTGCATTGTGCACCAATTTTGGTAAAAATTGTAATTTACCCAAAATATAGGGTTGATATGCAAATTACCACCTCTAGAGTGTCCCTACTCCCTCTTAGTATCATTTATATGAGATAAAAAGAATGAGACACCATTTTTGAATCAATTATGAGTGATGGTAATCTTGGTGATGAAATGGCCAAGAAAAGGGTTGAATATGAAACCTTAACTTGAGTTGTATCAAGTTGAAAAGCTTATATATGAGTGCCTATCGGCCAAGGGGCCATAGGAGGAGTACCATATCGTTTTTTGGACTCTTGGAAAAGTCCATGTCGTGCAAAGAACCTCAATGAGGTGAGGTGTGTCGGGTTACAACTTCCTTAGTAAAGTTGTATAGGGTTGTGAATAAAGTGATGATTTAGTTGATATATTTTATTCAAAGGGATAAGTAATGGACACAAATTCATCGCTAGACTATCCTCAACTGTTTTTAATGTAAATATAAATGTTTATGCGTGCATGTACATGTGTCACCCATGCATGGACACGTGGCACCTACTAGCTCAAATTGATGACACCTCATTTTTACCTTCCTTCATGAGCAACAAGTATATATACCCCTAGTTTCACCCCTTCGTGGAATTTTTCAGATCTTACCACCCTCCTTCCCTAAGGTATCGTGCATAGGATCCTTGTATTGTGCAGGAGTGATGTGGTATCGTGCATAGGTCCTTGGATATCACCCATAGCAAGAGCATATCAGCCAAGTAGGTTGATATCAGCCAAGAAGGGTGATATCGGCCATAGTGAAGTGTTTTTGGCCCCAAGTGAGAGGGATATCGGCCAAAAGTGGTGGAATATCGTGCAAGGGTTGTGAGGTATCGTGAAAAGGTGCTGGAGCAAGAAGGATCTCAAGTCTTAACCCTAAGGTGAGGCCATGATCATCTTCAACCTTGGATTGAAGCATGATTTTAGGGTTTTGATCTTCCTTTCTTTTCTTCTTCACCAATTTCTTATTCATGGTGATTCCTTGTATATGAAGGAGTTTTGAATGAGCCTTGGAATTTTGATAAGTCATCTTCAACCTTAGGAACGTGGATCTTTGGATCTTGGAGCTTTGAAGTTGTTCTTAAGGCGGGTTATATAACTTGAACTCAACCATGTTATTATTCATCACCTAAATTGCAATATTGTATGAACTACTTTTAATTCCAAAATTTCCTGAAATAGTTGATGAAATTATGAGTTCTAGTAGTTTCTTAGACCTATTTCCATGAACTATAATAGTTATAACTAAGTTCTAGAGCTTGAAGATGATGGTATCACTTTATAAAAGTGATATCAGGTGCAAGCACACAAGCAAGCACCTCTAACCCGATATGATGATGCACCTACTTCACTAAAACAATATGGATATGATTTTATACCTTCTTGCACGATATGGGGGTGTAGTATACACCTCTTGCACGACAGGGAGTCAAGTATAGACTACATGCATGATACAAGGTTAAATGAATACTTATAAGTTGACATGAAACCCTAATTTGGGTAACCCGATATGAGTAAAGGATAGCAAATGCTATTGCACAAAATGGTAGCCCGATACACAACCCTAGTTGATCTCTAGCCTAACATGGTGATGAGTTGATACCTCTTAAACACCATGGGCGATACATACATGTATCATGTTCCCGTCACAACCAACCCTAACCCGACATGGGTGTTTCAACCCAACATTGGATGGTCTAGCCCGACATGGATTGGTGCCCTTCAATCCTATCGATTTGTATATTGGGTTGAGCCTGATATGGAAAACCCTAACCCATAACGGCCAACCCTATATGGTGAGCCACTCAATATGGTGATTGAATGCATATCTATCCTGACATGGTGATGGCTTAGTACCTCATGCACGACATGGGTAACACATACAAAAACCTCTAGCCTGATATGCATGGTGTGTATATACTTCTAGCCCGATATGGTGAGTTCTCATATACTTAAAACCCAATATGGAGAACATATAGACACTTCTAACCAGAGATACCTTATAAAGGTGAGGGCAAGAAACTCTTAGGAGTGATGAGTGTAACACCAAGTAATGGTGTGGCTAATATCTTGATAGGTGAAACACTTAAAGTGGTTGATAATGGACAACCTTATATCAACAATGCCTTAACCCGAGATGAATCGATATCATTGATAATAGTTGGGTAATTCAAGTGTGTGACTTATGGCCAATACTTTACAAGATTAATATGATGGGATAGTGGATAAATTATTAGGACGGGAAATACCCTAATACAAGATAAGTTGATGAATTTAAGTAAGTTAAAAGTGATGAGGGAAGTGATACATCAAGGCATGGTAAATATCACATCCAACACTTTAAGGTTGTTACACCTTGATGCACCTTAAATCCAATATGTATGGATGAGTAAAATATGAAGTGTGTCATGCTAATTGTTACATTGAGATGTAATGAGCTTAATGCACTTTGATAAGTGTAGGATAACATACCTTGAGAAAGGGTTAAGCCAAGTTAATAAAGTATGATGTATTCATACTTTGGTAAGGATGTGAGAGAAAATCATATCTTGTGTTGATAATCATTTAATGATAAATGATGAGAATAAATAAGTATGATTGAATACTTATGATATCAAAGTTTTCTCCTAGATGTGTGGAGCAATGAATTAGGGTTTGATCATTGATAATATGATCTTGAAAACCTAAATGGTTAATAATGGAAAACCCTAACCCTAATGATGGGAAGGTGGCACTTCTCTTATTGCATAAGCCTTGTAAGGCATGTTAAATACTTGTGTAACAAGTATATCAATTAATGGTCTTGTGAGCCATGTGAATAAGTTGTTATCTAATGAGAGGTGACAAGATGTGCAATGGCCTTGTGAGCCATGTGAATAAGTTGTTTCCTAGTGAGAGGTGACAAGATGTGTAAAAGCCTTATGAGCCATGTGAATAAGTTGTTGCCTAGTGAGATGTGACAAGATGTGTAATGACCTTGTGATCCATGTGAATAAGTTGTTGCCTAGTGAGAGGTGACAAGATGTGTAATGGCCTTATGAGCCATGTGAATGAGTTGTTGCCTAGTGAGAGGTGACAAGATGTGCAATGGGCCTTATGAGCCATGTGAGATGCTTGTACAACAAGTATCATGTATACCTTGGTCTGAGGACCTAGAGCTATTAGTTACATGATAAGTGGTAATAGTATTCAGTGATGAACTAAGGGTTTGAATACCCAGATCTAGTAATCATGATGATTATGTTAAGGGATGAGAATTCCCAGTAATGTGATGAGGGACTGCGATCCCAAGTATCATGTGTTTTAAAGATATGAAAAGTACGTGATAGATGTATTACACTTTTCTTTGTAGCATTTGTTGTGATTAATAATGATAACTTGTTTGATGCTAAAAGAATGTTGTAATACATGTTATACATCATTAGGAACTATAAAACATTGCCCTGACCATAGATCCATCAGCGTTAGGATTTGTTGAATGGTGAAATGGGTTCCCCGCGGCATAACTTGGAGTGCATACTTTTGAGTATGTGAGGGCATAAGTACGGACTGCCATGTGTGAGCCGATCCCCTTACGAGGCCAAAATGAATGGGGATTTGGATATATGTCATATCCTGGCTCAAGTGCGACTTCGGCCGTAGACTCTTTGTTGAGCACGGTGAACTGGACCATGGCTCAGAGTATGGTGCTTGTGTCACCATGACTCAGTAACTGGGGATGGTTGTTAGTAGATGCTTCCCCTACGAGAGTGCAGTTGACGTTGTAGCCCTAAGCGTGGATTCCTACATACCCTGGCACAGCTTGTTAAGCAGTTGACAGTCCTGGTAGTGGTCTCATACTGACCGAGACAAGTGAGGTCATGGCAACTGACTCTCCCATTAACCTTGTATGTTACTGACTTGTGAGAAGTTTGTGGTCGGTTGGATATGACCGGGGTATGTTTCATCTCCTCAGGGAATAAGTGTTATTGTAAAATATGTTCAGCCGTGTAGCATATCTGCTTAAGGATCGAATATGAGAAACATTGTTTGATGCACAATATAGTTATACATCTTAGTGGATAGATGTTATTTATGTTTCTTTAAATTCCTTGCAAAGTAGATAGATCATTTATAACTCTACCATGGGTAGATGCAATGTTCTCCTTAAGAAAGGAGATTATCTTATTATGTTCATATAATGATTAATACTGCCTGTTAATATAAAAAGAACCTCTGCTCAGTTTATAAATGTTTAATCTGTGATAATAATATGGTCAATGGAGAGTTATATCTCTTGCTGGGACAATTGTCTCACCTCGTGGGATCCACATTTTTTTAGGTGGATATGCACGAGGTGGCGAAGATCTTTCTGCAGAGGAGGAACAACAGATGAGGCAGCAGTGACAACTCAGGTTGAGTGTACTTTCTGTCATGTGTTGTATATAGAAGTCTTGTATGTTTTCTCTGTACTCTCAGGTCCTTGGAGTTGGTTCGTACTAGTTTCATGAATAATCTGAGATTTTGGCTTGAATGCCTCGAGATTTTATGGTTGTCCATTATGTGTTTTAATAGAGCAACTATTATATGTTGTCCTTGAGATGAGATGAAATAATGTTGTACAATGTAAATCATGATATGTATGAGTTTTAGATCTTTTAGTAAAAGTTTTTCTGGACAAGGATCTCCTTGCAAAATGGTTTTAATTTTTAGTGATTTTTGTTAATCCTCTAAATAGGTTTATTCTGCTTAATTAGTAACGATTTGTCTGTCAGTTTGGCGACTGTTGTTACAGACGCAGACTGGTCCAAGAGACAAGAATTGACTGACTCAATATGGGCACAGGAGGAGTGATCCCCAACCCTAGTGGATACGTGGTCGCTCTCTATTGGCAAAAAGGTAAGATAATACCCACAAATTGTATAGATCTTAGAAAATCCATAATATTTAGCCTAGTTATCAGAAAAATACAAATAAGGTATCGAAATGTTCAAAAAAATAAGTAGAACAACATGTGACCATGATATCAGTCCTTTGAAGCCTAAATCTAAGTAATATAATGTAAGATGTATTACACTTATTTTATGAGTAATAAATATCAAATAATGACAAAAAATATGAGAATGCATCAGTAACTCTTAAATGTGTTTTAGTATCCATGTGACATCAGATATGATCATGTTATTATACATAATCATGTAATTTTCTTAGAATGTCTATCTAGGGCTAATAACCCTCAGTAAAATGCAATAAATACACACATGCTCAATAATTGATGAAATTCATAGAACACCCTCATATAAGTAACTACAAGATAATATGTAAATCTGAGATCAATTTGACACACGATGTGACGTCCCCAAATTTTCTAAAACTTAATCTGATGTGAGACATCCAAATTGAAACCCTCACCTCAGTGAGAATCCCAATTTAAACATCCCACACTAGGCTAAGAAGAAGAAAATCAAAGGAGTCAGAAGGAAACAACAGTAGCACATGTACATGAACAATAATAAAACCATACAACACATGTTCACCATTCAACATATAATTACAACATGAATTGTTACAACATTTGATATTACATATTGAATAGAAAACTTTAACATATACATGTACTACAACTAAACTACAGGATCTTAAGACAACAGGTCCACCTGAACATCAGCTCGCCACACAACTCTCACTATCCCGGATCTTCAAGAGCGTAATCACAACCTAAACAAAAAGATTACATGCGGTACACGTCAGCACAATATTTCAAGAATATTGTACTGAGTACGCCTACGTGTCTTTTATATACCTCTCATCATATCTTAGCAATAAGATAAAACTAATACTTGGCAGTAACAGAAGAATATAAGAAAAGCGTATACTTGCACAAAGATATTCATCAACAAAAGAGAACACATGTTTTAAGCTTATTTTCCATTATATACCAAGGCCTTTATGATCACTACCGAAGAGTTAGATCATTTGTATAAGGTGACCACTACCAAAGAGTTAGGTCAGACCACTACCAAAGAGTTAGGTCATATTTACAATGTGACCACTACTAAAGAGTTAGGTCACTTCCAAGCACACTGCCAAAGAGTTAGTGCTTTCATATAATGGAACAAATATATTATGTTTGATGTGTTCATAGCAGTAGTCATGGAAAATCATGTAACATATCATACAAGAACAATCATTTCATCCAATACCATATTCCAAGTATTTTACTACTCATATAACACAAGCATATTGCATAATAAGCCAAGTAAGAGGTAATGGCGTACCTTCCAAAGAGATAGATCATTCTAAAGCATATTCCCGATGTCCTCTATATCTATGTTAAACCTGATCAAGACAAGATCA
This sequence comes from Alisma plantago-aquatica, assembly GCA_963693085.1. Lineage (NCBI taxonomy): Eukaryota > Viridiplantae > Streptophyta > Magnoliopsida > Alismatales > Alismataceae > Alisma > Alisma plantago-aquatica. The sequence continues at coordinate 228,598,531 of OY856410.1, forward strand.
TATACTATCATCAGGTTCTCATCCTCTTATATCTCGTCTTAACCCTAATCGTGTTCATTAGGGTTTAGCTTAGTTCATTAGGATGTGTGTATCATTACTTATATTCTTGATTTGGGATTATCTTACTAATGTCATTTTCCAGATTATATCTTGTTATCCAAACATTAGGTTCCATATACTGATATGAGCTTACTCTGTAAATTTCATCATTTATTTGGAATGTATGCATTTATTACATTTAACTTAGGGTTATCAGCCCTAGTTAGCCATATGGAGAAAATTACATAATTTTTTGCATCAACATGATCATTACTGACATAAGTTGGATTCTAAACATGATTATAGATGTATTGACATATTCTCACAATTTTAGGTCTTTGTTTATTATTTATTATGCATGAAAGGACCATTTTACATCTTACATAATTACTCTGATATTCGTTCATCAAAAGTCTGATATTATTCTTTCATTGTGTTCTACTCATTTTTCTGAGAAAAACGGTACCTTATTTGTATTGTTTCTGACATCGTATCCATTTTATACGAATTATTCAAGAACTGAGTATTTTAGAGGTAATTACCTTCTTTGGCCTATGGTGTTCTGCCACGTGGCCACCTTTGGGTTGCGCAACTCCTTGCTCCTGCTTCTGGTTTTTCTCGGCTGTTCAAGGACCTTTTGGTCCGCTGGTTGGGCTGGCTGGTTCAGCAGTCTAGACCCGGTCCACGCGAAAGACGAATCCTCCCCCAACCTTCGTTCGTTTTTCGCCAGATGCACGGCTATCTCACAGCCGTTGCCGTAAGGCTGGGCCACGGTGACGAAGACAACCATGATAAGGCGCTCAACATCTGCTCCTAAGGATAGCATTGACTTTGACAACCTCTGATCCTCCGTTTCTCACGGATCACATTCTCCCCGATTACAGAGCTAACGCCCGCGTATGCCGCCGCCGCACAGGTGATCTCCGGCGATGAACAGGTGACCCCCCCTAGCACTCCTCGTCAGCTTCTAACGCCATGAACCACTTCGCAAGGCCTCCCTACATGGCATCGGCCTTAAGGATTGCTGTTAGCTGCTCCTTCTCGCGGATCTGAGGACCTCGCCGGCGTCAGCTGCAGCCACGACGGCAGGGAAAGGGGAAACCTCTCCACGTATGTTAATACGCCACCTTCACGACGCCTCCATTCTTCACTCGACACTGCCTGAGAGTGGCCCCGGTTCTGGGTGTTGTCATGGGGTTCCTCTCTGGCAAGCAGATCCACCCCATGGATGGAGGAGGTCGCGGTTGCAGGTTGCAACTACAGTGGATCCCCTCCTCCTTTCTCTGGTTCTGCAGGAATGGATTCCCCTCGCGTCTTTCCTCATCGGATGTTGTGTGCGTCAGTTCTCGACGCTGCTGTAAGTTGGATTCCTATTGAGTGGTCGACCTCCGACCACCACAGGAGTCAGTTGATCGAGTGGGTCTGACTCCTACGGAGTCCTTCTGCAAACTTCTATATTCGTCTTATTCAAAGTACTCCTGTAAACTATTTCATGCTCTAACACTCATGCTGCTCTTTGCAATGGAGGAGAAAGGGGAAGGGAAGACCGTCCTTTCTCATGGGCTTGAAAGACACAACCGAGGCATCAAGCCGATGCTTTTTATCAACGAAGGTAACTGCTTGGTTGGTTTTTCTTTGCAACCCACGTACTTAACAATCGTGGCATGGAGATTGGACCACGCCATCCCACGTTCAACTAAAGGAGTATAACCTTCTCTTGAAATCAAGTTGCGTGACACATAAGTATCACAAGCCATCTAATCATAACAAACTATGGTCCATTATCTCGAGTTTACCTATGATCTCCCCAACATTTAAACCTAGATACCTTCTTGTAGGGACATCTGAATATCCTCATAGGCTCGTAGTAACTCAATATACATTCTCTAATATCTCAAGACATCAAAAGCTTACAATTTATTGTAGAAACTTTTGAACATCATCACAATAACGACCATCTATTCTCAAACTTATGAATTAGATTATCTCATTGGATATCCAATACTCCAAAAAGTCACTTCATCACATCCTATACGCCTTAAAGAAATTCTGTCCTCAAAATTAAGCCAGAAACCACTTTGTCACATCATATACATCTTAAAAGAACTTTCGTCCTCGAAAGTCAACCATACTCATACTCCAAGGGAAACTACCATGTCTTGATCCACATGTAGGTACTATTCTATGCGTAACATATCCGCAAAGGTTACCTAGAACCATGCATCCAAAGCATTATTAGGGGGGTTTACAACCATCTTGGTGCACAAACACTCCATTCAAGGTTAAACTCAGGGTTTAGAAACTTAGATTATGTCATTACATATCTCATATGCTATGGTTGTATCCTTATCGTTACCCACACATTAGGTTTCCCTCATCATATTACCATGTTCTAAAGGAGTTAACCCAAGTTAACCCATACATCAAGGTGTCATCAACATTTTCTTGAGCTAATTGTTAGAACATGTTCAACATTAACATACGCCTTTTAGGAGGGGGTTAACTAAAGTTAATCCACACAATCCATCTAAATCATATCAGGGTATCATAATCATTATGTTGTAATAACTGTCCAACTATATTTTTCATCTTTATTAAGCACCAAGATTAACACCTCGTATAACAGGTTTCATTTATATGATCTTATTTCATTGTTCATAATTTACAACATTTATCAGTGATTTCATCACAAGATTAACCAACAACATCACATTATCATCATTATTCGTGTACATGGTTAACCATATATGCATTGCCATCTATTAAACCATCTCTAGGTTTCCATCTTATCATGTATATATATAACATCTCGAGATTAGATCACATCCTTACATATATTATATCATGGTTGTGATAAAGAAACTTATACAAGTGGCTTATCAACATACATCAACAAGTCCAATTGAGGTTCCCCTAACCCATACTTGAGGGTAGTATCATGTTCAATCTCTTTGAGATCACTCATTTCTATGAGTATCTCATATGCACATACTTTATCTTCTCTTTATTAGCCTAGGGTTCTCGGATTACCTCATTGGCACTAGTGATAACTTTTTTTTTAGCTCTAGCCACGTAAGCACAAACCAAAACATGATATGGTATACTCTTCATAGGTCTCTAACCATAAAACATCATACCCAAAGCTCTCTTATATACACCACTAGATTCCTATGTGGGAAACCACCAACCCGAGCATGAGGCTGTACAAAAACTAACATAGCTACCTCCTCCAGGGTCTTGGGCTCTCCCCTTCACCCAGATGGCAAGCACTCATATTGATGTTCACATATGCACATATAACGAGCCTCTCTCTATCTCTGGGGTTTGGTCCTCCCAAGGACATCTAGGGTTCAACAAAACTATAGGAATCATACATAAAGCAACTCAACTCAATCACTCAGGAGTATTCTAGTTTAGGACATATCATATCACATATTTCTCATATCATGGAGTCTAGGTTCTCTGACCTTCTCCCTATGGGTCTCGCTCTCTCTTGAGCTAACCCCCAAACTGGTCCTAACACTAGAGGTCATCCTTTGTAAAAGAGCTTGAGGCTCATGCTGACTCACAACTTGTCATAACTAAACTTATCTTATCTCATAAAATCCTAGTTACTTGCATCATAAAACTTATCTCAAATCCTGAAACTGAACTTAAGTCCTCAAAGACAAACATAATCATCTTAATCATCTCTATCAACTTACCTCATATCATCAAAACTTATTTCCTCTATTATATCTATCATATATATCAAAAGGCTCTAGACATCTAATCTAGAACTACACTCTCTTCTAGACTGATGTCATTCACTTTTCACTTAGGTTGCATGATCACCTCCTACTCGTACATGTGTGGGGACACATTTTTGTAATACATATACATAATAAAATATCATATAGTTTTTCTCCGATAAAACAAGCGTCAGAGAAAACTATCGGGGTTCGATCTGTTTGGAATCAAAAACCAAATCCTGAAAACGAGTGTCCCACACATAGTAGAGAGTCCAGTGTCATGAAAACTAGTGAAAAGGGTGAGAACATGGTGTAGACTAGTGTAGCTAATCTAGACAACGAGCGCCATATGTCTAGGGTTTCTCTTCCCTTGATGCACGTCATTTCCAAATAGTGCAACGTCCCATACCGCTGCACCACAAGGAAAGAACGACATCTAAGGACTTGCTACTCAACAAGCACCAGTCTAGACCTAGTTCTCGGACATCTAGGTGCTAACCTAGAGGCTAGGTCAGATCTAGTCTCTAAAAGACAACTAATCTAACCCTAAAAATTATTAAGTTCAAGGTTCTTTAGTTTTGAGTTGCATAATGAGCAAATGTCAGGCTTTGCTAATGTTCATGCTCTGATACCACCTGTGACGTCCCCAGATTTTCTAAAACTTAATCTGATGTGAGACATCCAAATTGAAACCCTCACCTCAGTGAGAATCCCAATTTAAACATCCCACACTAGGCTAATAAGAAGAAAATCAAAGGAGTCAGAAGGAAACAACTGTAGCACATGTACATGAACAATAATAAAACCATACAACACATGTTCACCATTCAACATATAATTACAACATGAATTGTTACAACATTTGATATTACATTTTGAATAGAAAACTTTAACATATACATGTACTACAATTAAACTATAGGATCTTAAGACAACAGGTCCACATGAACATCAGCTCGCCACACAACTCTCACCATCCCGGATCTTCAAGAGCATAATCACAACCTAAACAAAAAGATTACATGCGGTACACGTCAGCACAATATTTCAAGAATATTGTACTGAGTACGCCTACGTGTCTTTTATATACCTCTCATCATATCTTAGCAATAAGATAAAACTAATACTTGGCAGTAACAGAAGAATATATGAAAAGCGTATACTTGCACAAAGATATTCATCAACAAAAGAGAACACATGTTTTAAGCTTATTTTCCATTATATACCAAGGCCTTTATGATCACTACCGAAGAGTTAGATCATTTGTACAAGGTGACCACTACCAAAGAGTTAGGTTAGACCACTACCAAAGAGTTAGGTCATATGTACAATGTGACCACTACCAAAGAGTTAGGTCACTTCCAAGCACACTGCCAAAGAGTTAGTGCTTTCATATAATGGAACAGATATATTATGTTTGATGTGTTCATAGCAGTAGTCATGGAAAATCATGTAACATATCATACAAGAACAATCGTTTCATCCAATACCATATTCCAAGTATTTTACTACTCATATAACACAAGCATATTGCATAATAAGCCAAGTAAGAGGTAATGGCGTACCTTCCAAAGAGATAGATCATTCTAAAGAATATTCCCGATGTCCTCTATATCTATGTTAAACCTGATCAAGACAAGATCATATACTATCATTAGGTTCTCATCCTCTTATATCTCGTCTTAACCCTAATCGTGTTCATTAGGGTTTAGCTTAGTTCATTAGGATGTGTGTATCATTACTTATATTCTTGATTTGGGATTATCTTACTAATGTCATTTTCCAGATTATATCTTGTTATCCAACCATTAGGTTCCATATACTGATATGAGGTTACTCTGTAAATTTCATCATTTATTTGGAATGTATGCATTTATTACATTTAACTTAGGGTTATCAGCCCTAGTTAGCCATATGGAGAAAATTACATAATTTTGTGCATCAACATGATCATTACTGACATAAGTTGGATTCTAAACATGATTATAGATGTATTGACATATTCTCACAATTTTAGGTCTTTGTTTATTATTTATTATGCATGAAAGGACCATTTTACATCTTACATAATTACTCTGATATTCGTTCATCAAAAGTCTGATATTATTCTTTCATTGCGTTCTACTCATTTTTCTGAGAAAAACGGTACCTTATTTGTATTTTTTCTGACATCGTATCCATTTTATACGAATTATTCAAGAACTGAGTATTTTAGAGGTAATTACCTTCTTTGGCCTATGGTGTTCTGCCACGTGGCCACCTTTGGGTTGCGCAGCTCCTTGCTCCTGCTTCTGGTTTTTCTCGGCTGTTCAAGGACCTTTTGGTCCGCTGGTTGGGCTGGCTGGTTCAGCAGTCTAGACCCGGTCCACGCGAAAGATGAATCCTCCCCCAACCTTTGTTCGTTTTTCGCCAGATGCACGGCTATCTCACAGCCGCTACCGTAAGGCTGGGCCACGGTGACGAAGACAACCATGATAAGGCGCTCAACATCTGCTCCTAAGGATAGCATCGACTTTGACAACCTCCGATCCTCCGTTTCTCATGGATCACATTCTCCCCGATTACAGAGCTAACGCCCGCGTATGCCGCCGCCGCACAGGTGATCTCCGGCGATGAACAGGTGACCCCCCTAGCACTCCTCGTCAGCTTCTAACGCCATGAACCACTTCGCAAGGCCTCCCTACATGGCATCGGCCTTAAGGATTGCTGTTAGCTTCTCCTTCTCGCGGATCTGAGGACCTCGCCGGCGTCAGCTGCAGCCACGACGGAAGGGAAAGGGGAAACCTCTCCACGTCTGTTAATACGCCACCTTCACGACGCCTCCATTCTTCACTCGACACTGCCTGAGAGTGGCCCCGGTTCTGGGTGTTGTCATGGGGTTCCTCTCTGGCAAGCAGATCCACCCCATGGATGGAGGAGGTCGCGGTTGCAGGTTGCAACTACAGTGGATCCCCTCCTCCTTTCTCTGGTTCTGCAGGAATGGATTCCCCTCGCGTCTTTCCTCATCAGATGTTGTGTGCGTCAGTTCTCGACGCTGCTGTAAGTTGGATTCCTATTGAGTGGTCGACCTCCGACCACCACAGGAGTCAGTTGATCGAGTGGGTCTGACTCCTACGTAGTCCTTCTGCAAACTTCTATATTCGTCTTATTCAAAGTACTGTAAACTATTTCATGCTATAACACTCATGCTGCTCTTTGCAATGGAGGAGAAAGGGGAAGGGAAGACCGTCCTTTCTCATGGGCTCGAAAGACACAACCGAGGCATCAAGCCGATGCTTTTTATCAACGAAGGTAACTGCTTGGTTGGTTTTTCTTTGCAACCCACGTACTTAACAATCGTGGCATGGAGATTGGACCACGCCATCCCACGTTCAACTAAAGGAGTATAACCTTCTCTTGAAATCAAGTTGCGTGACACATAAGTATCACAAGCCATCTAATCATAACAAACTATGGTCCATTATCTCGAGTTTACCTATGATCTCCCCAACATTTAAACCTAGATACCTTCTTGTAGGGACATCTGAATATCCTCATAGGCTCGTAGTAACTCAATATACATTCTCTAATATCTCAAGACATCAAACGCTTACAATTTATTGTAGAAACTTTTGAACATCATCACAATAACGACCATCTATTCTCAAACTTATGAATTAGATTATCTCATTGGATATCCAATACTCCAAAAAGTCACTTCATCACATCCTATACGCCTTAAAGAAATTATGTCCTCAGAATTAAGCCAAAAACCACTTTGTCACACACGAAATCCATCTTATATTAAGTTGACCCTTAATACATGGTTAAAAATCCTAATTCAGGTTAATGCATGTAACCTAGGGTTAATATGTGTACAAAATATTATAGAAGTTAATGTTCATATAATGAACTCAAATGTGTAACATAATTGAAAAATAACATTAGTAAGATAATTCTAAGACAAGAATGCAAGTGATATAGGAGAATAACCAATGATCTAAGTAAAACCCTAAAATGGACATACCATGATTATGATGATGAGAAACAGATGATAGTACATGGTCTTGTCTCAATCAGGGGTTGAACAAGGATATAGTGGACATCAAGAATATGAGTTAGAATGCCTCTTGATTAAGGTACACCATTACCTCTTATTTGGCTTATTATACAATATGCTTGTGGTATATGTGTAGTAAAATACTTGGCATATGATATTGGATTAAATGATTGTTCTTATATGATATGTTTCTTGAATTTCCATACTTATTTCTATGAACACATGAAATATAATATATTTGTTCCATTATATCTAAGCACTTCAACTCTCTGGTAGTCAAGTGCTGGAAATAAATTACTTTAACTCTTTGGTGGTCAAGTACTTGAAAGTGATCCAACTCTTTGTTAGTCTGATCACATTATGAAATGATCCAACTCTTTGATAGTCGATCATAAGGCCTTCAGTGCATTCAACCTTCAGCGGTCAATGCATGGATGATATAATGGAAAATGTGCTTAATATATGTATTCTTTTTTGTTAATTAATATTTTTTTTGCAAGTATATGCTTTTTCTTATATTTGTTTATTAATACCAAGTTCTAGTTTCATCTTATTGCCAAGCTTAGTAATGTGAGGTATATAAAAGACATGTAGGCATACTCAGTACAATATTCTTGAATATTGTGTTGATGTGTACCACATGTACTCTCTTGTTTACGTTGTGGACATATGATCTTGAAGATCCAGGAAAGTTTGAGAGTTGTGTGGCGAGCTGATGTACAAGTGGACCTGTTGTCTTAAGATCATGTTGTTTAGTGGTGATACATGTATATGAAGAAGTTTGTTGTTCAATATGTGATGGAGTTGAGACTTACACCAAAAGATTTTACTCTTCCAATGGGAGTCCCAAAATTTGCACCAAAAACCCTAGAGAGGATTTATATCTTCCCTAGGTTTACCTAGAACTGGTGCTTAGATAACAACTCCAACCCCATAAGAGCATGGAAGCCTTATCATAGTACAGATTTAGGATCGAACCCAAAAGACAACGGTCTTGTTGCAAGCAACAAGATGGAAAACGTACAACACTTCACTTAGTTATTTTACTAATTGGCACTTATATCAAAAAGTTGGATTTTGATTGGTTTTTAGATTAAAGCATGAAAAGTAAATAAAGCAAGTAAAACTAAGATTTAACAAATGATGATGAATCACTGGGGTTAAGCAGGTATTTACCACCGCTACACATGCATTGTATATGTACTAAGCAAGCAAGACTTATAAGCTAGATACATGGATGTTCCACAAGACCGATGCCTTATAAGACAAGAGCGATGCATTGCATCCAAGGATGTTCCACAAGACCGATGCCTTTGTAAGACAAGAGCGATGCATTGCATCCTTCGATGTTCCACAAGACCGATGCCTTATAAGACAAGAGCAATGCATCACATCCTTCAAGGGTTAAGTAGCTCTCATTCGGTACATTTCTATGTGTCAATGAAGATATGTAGTCTCCAAAGAGAGAATCTTACTCCACCTCATGAAACGTGCATCTGAAACTAACAAGCGAGCGATAATTATCAAATTGAATAGTATCTTTGTAGGCCTAGTCTCCTATTCGGATAACCTAGCTACGAGAAGTGCGGGAATGTTGCAACGCCAGCCATTCCTGATCAAATGGTCACATGCTTTACATCATTCCCCTCGCAAAGTGTGTTCGTCGACTTACCAAGGTTACTTCCATACAGATGGAAGTGCAACGGATGATAGTGAGTTTACTCCACTCTTTGAGATACACTCCTAGACACCGAAACGGATGCGTGGTGGATACACACACCAGAAACCAACACTAAATCGGTATTCGAGTCTCGAGAGCGGTCATAGACAAACCACAACAAAAGATAATAGATGCATACAAGAACGTGGCCATCATTCAAGCATGTATGAAATGATTTAGTATTAAAACGAAAGGATAACATCTTTTTAGTACAAAGTACAAAACATGGGCAGCGGGGCTAGTCCCCGCGCCCCAGTGGATGGAACTACTCGCTCCTCATAGAGGGAACAACAAAGGAGGAGGCAAGAAGAGATAGAAAGAACATCATCTCCACTGAGGAGAGAAGGTTGAACCCTTGGTGGAGAGAGCAACGATCTTCACCCTTCGTGGCTTGCTTGACGACGGATCTTCTCCTCTCACCATCTTTGTTGATGAGAGAGAAGGTAGCTTTGCAATGGAACGTGAGTCTCAGACCGGCAGCCTCGGGCGGTGGATGGAGTTGTTCTGGTAGTAGAGAGACAGCCTCTGGACGTCTGGACTCCTCTCAGGGATGGCCCTTGAGGTCTTATTTATAGGCCTTGAGTGAGGTCCAAACGATCTGGAGATCGTTTGGATTCAAACGGTCTTGAGGCCGTTTGGCGTCAAACGGTCTTGAGACCGTTTGGCGTTAAACGGTCTTGAGATCGTTTGGCGTAAAACGGTCTTGAGATCGTTTGGCGTCAAACGGTCTTGAGACCGTTTGGCGTCAAACGGTTTTGAGATCGTTTGGTGTCAAACGGTCTTGGGACCGTTTGAACTCCATGCGGTCTTGGGACCATTTGGCTTCATGCGGTCTCGGGACCGTTTGAACTCTATGCGGTCTTGGGACCGTTTGGCTTCATACGGTCTCGGGACCGTTTGAACTCCATGCGGTCTTGGGACCATTTGAGATCATGCGGTATTGGGACCGTTTGAACTCCATGCGGTCTTGGGACCGTTTGGCTTCATGCGGTCTTGGGACCGTTTGAACTCCATGCGGTCTTGGGACCGTTTGGCTTCATGCGGTCTTGGGACCGTTTGAACTCCATGCGGTCTTGGGACCGTTTGGCTTCATGCGGTCTCGGGACCGTTTGAACTCCATGCGGTCTTGGGACCGTTTGAACTCCATGCGGTCTTGGGACCGTTTGGCTTCATGCGGTCTTGGGACCGTTTGAACTCCATGCGGTCTCGGGACCGTTTGGCTTCATGCGGTCTCGGGACCGTTTGAACTCCATGCGGTCTTGGGACCGTTTGGCTTCATGCGGTCTTGGGACCGTTTGGCTTCATGCGGTCTCGGGACCGTTTGAACTCCATGCGGTCTTGGGACCGTTTGGCTTCATGCGGTCTTGGGACCGTTTGAACTCCATGCGGTCTTGGGACCGTTTGACTTCACTCGGCCTTGAGGCTGGTTTATTCTTTTATGATTTTTTTGTGCTTTTTCTGCAAGTATAAAAGGAAAAAGTTAGTTTGATGATGTATTTACAAAAAGGGATAAAATTAGGTTTATGTACAGTATAAACGTAAAAAGAGTATGGAAAACTAAAGAAAAAGACTAAGATAAACTACTAAAATAGGAGGTTATCACCCCCCCTAACTTAGAGTCTAGCTTGTCCTCAAGTTAGATAGAGCTGAGACATGAAATGGCGAGGCGATCTTAATTAGGATCTCCATACTCTTGCTTCAATTCTTGACCTGAGTTCCCCAGGGGTCATATCGAGGCTTATTGCATGCCTTGATTCCTTTGGATTTCGAGAGTTGCTTGGATTTCAGGTTTTTCCGTATCTCAAAGTTTGCCTTGGGACCACATTTATTTTGTGCATGCCGTTGACTCTAATCAACTTTATACCTCTCTAGAAACCTACTGGAAGCTAGAGAGGGTATGAGGGTTGGCTAAAGGCTTTGAAGTGTAGCTCCCTTTCAAGCGGGGGAGGGGCTGTCTATGCTTTTTAGGATCTCACTACTGGGCACGACACATCTGCCTTTATGAGGGCAGCTGAATGTACCGGCCGGGCAAGTCCTTTATGAGCCTTTTCATATACTTGGAACTTTTAGGGTTTCACTACCGGACGCGACACATCTGCCTTTGTGAGGGCAGCGGAATGTGCCGGCCGGGTGAGCCCTTTATCGGTTCTTCATATAGGTCCTTATGCGCGGCACAACTCTCATGATTTTATTCGTCTCTCTGGCTTTTATTCAAAAACTCACAGGCTTGGGTTTTGGAATGAGGATTTATTTTGGGCGGCCAAGCCTCTTTTATTTTGAAGAGAGGAAAGCTGTTCTTAAAGTTTTTCAGCATGCACTTATTTGGTTTGTGGTCCACTTGCAGAACTTTTTGATTTGGAAGTTGCCTAATTTCCCTCTCATCCTCGAGATCTCGGCTTATTTCTGCCCTGATTTTGACCTGTGGAGAGTCAGATAAAGAATTGAAGCAAAAATATGGGATCCATAGTAGGTGGAAATTGATAAATCGCCATTTGATGTCTGAGTGCTATTTACTTGTAGAGACTAACATGATTCTAGAGTTAGGTGAGGTGATAATACAGAAGAGGATACCTTGCCCTTGTCTAATGTACCCCCCCCTAACTTATCACTCACTCTGTCCTCAGAGTGTCAAAGTGATAGGGTGAGAGGTAATTAGAACAAGGGCAGCAGCTAAACTAAGTCGTGGAGTCATGGGTTGCCTCCCAAGTAGCGCCTTAGTTTAACGTCACTGGCTCGATGAAACTGTAAAGTTGTTATGCTGTGGGCGTAGCATCTCTGATGTCGATGGTTTGTCGATGCATGTTGTCTTCCTGAATGTAATATCTTTTTAAATGGTGCCCGTTAACCGTTCGTTCTCCTCCGCTGTTGTCGATAATAATGGCGGCTCAAGTTGGGTAGATATGTTTTATGGTGAAGGGTCCGGACCATTTTGTTCGGAGCTTTCTGGGGAATAATATGAGCTTGGAGTTGAATAAGAGCACTTTGTCGCCAACGGCGATATCTTTTCTCTTAAGATGTCCATCGTGCCACATTTTTGTTTGCTCTTTATAGATTCTGGCACTGTGATATGCTGTCATTCGGAGTTCTTCTAGCTCCTGTAGCTGGAGTTGTCTGTTCTCCCCTGCACTTTTAAGGTCGAAGTTTAGGTGCTTGATGGCCCACCAGGCTTTATGTTCCAGTTCTACTGGAAGATGACATGATTTGCCGTACACCAAACGGAACGGAGTTGTTCCAATTGGTGTTTTGTAAGCAGTACGGTATGCCCAGAGGGCGTCAGGAAGTTTGGTGGACCAATCAGTGCGGTTTTTATTCACTGTTTTTTCAAGAATCGCTTTTATCTGTCTATTGGATACTTCTACCTGGCCACTAGTTTGTGGGTGGTAAGGTGTTGCAACTTTCGTATTTTCTCAATAACGCTTCGAAACTTCATTCCAGGAAATGGGTCCCGCCATCAGATATGACCGTTCTTGGAACTCCAAATCTCGGAAAAATAGTGTCTTTGAACAATTTGACAACAGGTTTGGAGTCATTGGATATGGTGGGTACAGCTTCGACCCACTTTGAGACGTAATCCACTGCGAACAAAATGTAAGAGAAGCCATATGATGAGGGGAAAGGTCCCATGTAGTCTACCCCCCATACATCAAACAGCTCAATTTCCTGCCACATGGTAAGAGGCATTTCATCCCTTTTTGATATGTCGCCCGAAAATTGGCATTTATCACAGGCTTTGACAAAATCATATGAGTCTTTTGATATGGTGGGCCAAAAGAAACCAGATTGTAAAACTTTTATGGCAGTTTTCTTGGCGCCCATGTGCCCCCCGTGGGTCCGAAGTGGCAGTGTTCTAAAACCGAAGTTATTTCTTCTTCTGGAAGGCACCGACGAAAAAGTCCGTCGGCACAGAGGTAAAATAAGTAGGGTTCGTCCCAATGATAATGTTTTATGTCATGAAGGAATTTCCTTTTATCCTGATATGAAGTAGACGGGTGGATGATCCCTGTGTCCAGATAATTGACGATATCAGCAAACCAAGGGAAACTATGAGTGGCCTTCATAAGCTGATCATCGGGAAGAGAATCCCTGATAGGGATTTTATTTTTTTCTTCAATCTCGATTCTGCTGAGGTGATCGGCGACAACGTTCTCCACGCCACTTTTATCTTTGATTTCTAGGTCGAATTCTTGAAGCATTAATACCCAGCGGATGAGCCTGGGTTTGGCGTCCTGTTTCTGGATCAGATGTCGGATAGCAGAATGGTCAGTGTAGACTATGACTTTGGAGCCGATCAGGTAGGAGCGGAATTTTTCGAAAGCGTAGATGATAGCCAAAAACTCTTTCTCCGTGGTGGTGTAGTTTTTCTGTGCTTCGTCTAGCGTTTTGGATGCGTAGTAGATGACATAGGGTTTCTTATAGATCCGTTGTCCTAAAACGGCCCCTATGGCATAATCACTTGCGCCGCACATGATTTCGAAGGGTTGCGACCAGTCTGGAGCCCTTAGAATAGGTGCGGAAATCAATGCTTCTTTAAGGGTAGAGAAACTTCACATACATTCTTGGTCGAAAACGAACTCGGCATCTTTTGTCAGGAGTTGGGTCATGGGTTTAGCTATTTTCGAGAAATCTTTGATGAACCTTCTGTAAAACCCTGCATGACCTAGGAAAGCTCGAACTCCCCTTATGTCCTTCGGAGGTGACAACTTTGAGATAACATCAATCTTTGCTTTGTCGACCTCGATCCCCCTATCGCTTACTCTATGTCCAAGGACGATACCTTCTGTTACCATGAAATGACATTTTTCCCAATTCAGGATAAGGTTCGTTTCCTCGCAACGTTGCATGACTCGTTCAAGATTATTTAGACAGTTATCGAAAGAATATCCATAGACAGAGAAATCATCCATAAAGACTTCCATAACAGATTCAGTTGATCCGGCGAAGATGGCAGACATGCAGCGTTGGAAAGTAGCAGGAGCGTTACATAGCCCGAATGGCATTCTTCTGAAAGCATATGTCCCAAAGGGACAAGTGAAAGTGGTTTTTTCTTGGTCCTCTGGATGTATGGGTATTTGGTAGAACCCGGAGTAACCATCGAGATAACAGAAATACTTTTGGTGGGGCCAAGCGCTCTAGGACTTCATCAAGGAAGGGTAGAGGGTAGTGGTCTTTCCTTGTAGCTTTATTAAACTTCCTATAATCGATGCACATTCGCCACCCCGTTACAGTCCTAGTGGGTACGAGCTCATTTTTATCGTTGATTACTACAGTAGTGCCCCCTTTTTTTGGAACAACCTGAACTGGACTGACCCACTGAGAGTCAGAGATAGGATAGATCATGCCAGCTTTGAGTAGTTTGAGGACCTCCAAACGAACTACCTCTTTCAAGTTTGGGTTCAGTTTTCTTTGATGTTCACGAGTGGGTTTAAATTCTTCAACCATAGGAAGCTTGTGCATACACAGAGCCGGGTTTATGCCTGTGAGGTCGGTTATTTTATAACCAATGATCTTTTTGTGCCTCCTTAGTTTGTCCAGAAGCCTGACTTCTTGGTCTTCGGTAAGGGTGGAGCTGATAATAACCGGGCATAACTCTTCCTTGTCCAGGAAAACATATTTGAGCCCTGTGGGTAAAGTCTTCAATTCAGGGGTTTTTGGTGGTTCTGCTGCTTCAATGGTAGTGATAGCTTTAAGCTCTTCAAAAGTAGCTTTTGGTGCTTCTTCTATCTTTTCTAGGTATTGGATACATTGCTGGACTAGTTCATTTGCAGAGAACTCAACTTCTGGATTGATAAGAGCATTTTCAAGTTCGTCGATTGGCTCGGAGATTTCTAATTGCGACATTTGTTGAATTGCATCTAAAAGAAAGACCTCTTCTTGGATGCTGGGACCTTTCATACTATCAAGGACGTGGAATTGAATTGCTTCTTTTCCGAGCCTAAAAATGATGGTTCCAGCTTCTACATCGATTAGTGCTCTGGCTGTAGCTAGGAAAGGCCTGCCGAAAATGATCGGATACCTCAAGTCTTCTTTGATATCCATGATGACAAAATCACATGGGACGTAGGCATCCTTCCCTATCCTTACTGGGACATCTTCGATGATTCCCAACGATGCGGTTACGGTGGAGTCGGCTAGTTGAATAGTCATTGCTGTAGGCAGCAGGTCAGTGAAACCAAGGCGTTGGCACATTGAGTAGGGCATAATGGATATACTAGCCCCGAGGTCAGCCAACCCTTTCTTTGTGGATGCATTTCCAATGCAACATTGGATTCCGAAGGAACCTGGGTCCTTCTTCTTTTTGGGTAGTTTGTTCAGGATGATGTCAGAAGTGGTTTGAGCGAGCTTGACGGTCTCCTGCTCTTTGGTGATATACTTACGCGATAGCAAAGTTTTGAGATACCTTGCCCATGCTGGTACTTCAGATAGAGCGTCAAGGAGTGGGATGTCAATATAAAGTTTCTTCATTGCTTCCTTGAATTTCTGAAACCTGGCGTCCATTTTTGTTTCTTGCAGTCTGCCTGGGTACGAAATCCTTGGTTTGAATTGCGGGACTTTGGATTCTGCAGGTACATGCTCTTTGTTTTCGTCCTTTGTGCCTTCGGAGGATTTTTCAATCCCTTGTTGCGAAATCTCTTTCATCATAAAAGTGGGCACATCATCATCATCTAGAGTGATCTTGATGGGTTCAGGAAGAATGCGTCCCGACCTTGTGGTGACGACATTCAGCTGTTCGTGTTTGTTTTGCCCGTACTTAGAATTTGGTTCAGGCTGCCCATCAAAAGTGCTTGCCAAAGGTTTCAACTGTGCAGCAATCTGAGCAAGCTGGGTTTCAACTGCCTTTTGTTGGGCTTGTTGGTTAGCTAGCATGGTTTGCTGAGACTGAAGCATTTGTTTTATCAAAGATAGCTCATCTTCCGGTTGTGCAGTGACGTTTTTCTGAGGGTTTTGTTGTTGAGACTGTTGAGTATGCAACTGTGGGTGAAGCGGGGAATGAGTGTACTGATAGTAGGCTGATTGATTTCTAGGGTAGTTAGCCCTAGGGAAATTGTTCCTTGGGTTCCCTTGATTTTGGTTAAAATTGTTTGGAAATCCAGGAGGCAGCCTACTGTCAAATCCCCCTTGTGTCTGATGTTGCGGATTCGCAGTTCCAGAAGGATTCCCATACTGGAACCCAGGATGGTTCCTTGGTTGAGTGGGATTATAATAAACTTGTCCGGGAATAGTGTGGATGGAGTTGACTTGCTCCGGAATCTGATCTTCAGCCTGATTAGTGATGGCCTCATAGGATTGTGGTGGTGGATGCAGATCCATCATCACATTATAGAGTATTCCGCAGGAAAGAGTCGGATGATCCGAAGAATGACAAGCCTCACAGGATCCTGTGACGGCTTTGACTTGATGAACCAGCGGGGTTTTCTTCTTATCAATTTCCCCTAGAGTTGTGTCAAGGGTTTGCTGTTTATGAGCGATTATCTTCAAAGCCTCGACTATTGACTTTAGTTCCATAGATTCTTCAGCTTTAAAGACTTTTAAGACGCCTTTTCCGGCTGACCGCCCCCAATTGGACTGGTTTTCGGCTCCTAAGGTAACGATCTTCCAGGCATCTTCATAGTTTTTCCTCATGAAATTTCCTCCAGATGAGGAATCTAAGAACTGTTTAATGTCATCGCTTACCCCCCGATAAAAAGTTTCAATCAATTGATTCTGTGAAATTCCATGATGAGGGCATTTTCGTAGAAGTTCCTTGAATCTTTCCCATTCCTCAGCGAGGGTTTCTCCAGGTAGCTGGGAGAAATGGTTGATCTGCCCTCTGATTTCATAGGTAAGCGAGGGTGGAAAGAACTTCTCCAAGAATTTTTCCTCTAGAGGGGCCCAAGTAGTTATGATGGGTTCTCTGTCCAATGAGTTGTACCAACTCAAAGCCCTTCCAGATAAGGTGAAATGAAACGGGTGGAGCATTATTGCGTCGAAAGCAATGCCAGCTTGCGGGACCAGGCGGCATAATGCCTTAAACCGTTTCAAATGGTCCATGCAATCGTCTCCTGAACCTCCAGAGAAGGAAATTCCTTGCATAATCTGGATCCACTGGGTCCGGATCTCAAAGTTTGGGATATTGATGATCGGAGGCCGGACCGGGTGGTTGTCTTCGTAATTCTTCGGAACAGCATAGTCCCTCAGTTGCTTGTTTCGTAATTCGAGCTGAGCAGCCTCGGTCTCTGCTCTTATGCAGGCTTGCTCTTCTGCTCGTATCTCCGCTTGTATTTGGGCACGGGTGTCTGCAATGAGTTGTGCCCGTTGTGCGGCTATAGCAGCATTGACTCTCTCCATCACCAAAGCGGCTTGATGTTGTTCGTCAGCCATTTGACTAGCGCGTTGGCGATTGAGACGGATTCTGCGGTGGAAACTTCTCTCTACCTCGGAGTCGAACTCCAGATCAGGGGAGAATCCTCGATTATGCGATGATTGCATATAAGGGTTCTACCTGAGTAAAGAAAAGAGAACACCTTTAGATAATAGAGACAATATGAAAGCTTCAAGAAGATGGTGAATTATGATTCAAAAAGAAAGTGTAAAATCCTAACCAACTAGAAAAATAAACTAAGTGAAATACTAATGTTCCGTTGTCCCCGACAACGGCGCCATTTTTTGATGGAGTTGAGACTTACACCAAAAGATTTTACTCTTCCAATGGGAGTCCCAAAATTTGCACCAAAAACCCTAGAGAGGATTTATATCTTCCCTAGGTTTACCTAGAACTGGTGCTTAGATAACAACTCCAACCCCATAAGAGCATGGAAGCCTTATCATAGTACAGATTTAGGATCGAACCCAAAAGACAACGGTCTTGTTGCAAGCAACAAGATGGAAAACGTACAGCACTTCACTTAGTTATTTTATTAATTGGCACTTATATCGAAAAGTTGGATTTTGATTGGTTTTTAGATTAAAGCATGAAAAGTAAATAAAGCAAGTAAAACTAAGATTTAACAAATGATGATGAATCACTGGGGTTAAGCAGGTATTTACCACCGCTACACATGCATTGTATATGTACTAAGCAAGCAAGACTTATAAGCTAGATACATGGATGTTCCACAAGACCGATGCCTTATAAGACAAGAGCGATGCATTGCATCCAAGGATGTTCCACAAGACCGATGCCTTTGTAAGACAAGAGCGATGCATTGCATCCTTCGATGTTCCACAAGACCGCTGCCTTATAAGACAAGAGCAATGCATCGCATCCTTCAAGGGTTAAGTAGCTCTCAATCGGTACATTTCTACGTGTCAACGAAGATATGTAGTCTCCAAAGAGAGAATCTTACTCCACCTCATGAAACGTGCATCTGAAACTAACAAGCGAGCGATAATTATCAAATCGAATAGTATCTTTGTAGGCCTAGTCTCCTATTCGGATAACCTAGCTACGAGAAGTGCGGGAATGTTGCAACGCCAGCCATTCCCGATCAAATGGTCACATGCTTTACATCATTCCCCTCGCAAAGTGTGTTCCTCGACTTACCAAGGTTACTTCCATACAGATGGAAGTGCAACGGATGATAGTGAGTTTACTCCACTCTTTGATATACACTCCTAGACACCGAAACGGATGCGTGGTGGATACACACACCAGAAACCAACACTAAATCGGTATTCGAGTCTCGAGAGCGGTCATAGACAAACCACAACAAAAGACAATAGATGCATACAAGAACGTGGCCATCATTCAAGCATGTATGAAACGATTTAGTATTAAAACGAAAGGATAACATCTTTTTAGTACAAAGTACAAAACATGGGCAACAGGGCTAGTCCCCGCGCCCCAGTGGATGGAACTACTCGCTCCTCATAGAGGGAACAACAAAGGAGGAGGCAAGAAGAGATAGAAAGAACATCATCTCCACTGAGGAGAGAAGGTTGAACCCTTGGTGGAGAGAGCAACGATCTTCACCCTTCGTGGCTTGCTTGACAATGGATCTTCTCCTCTCACCTTCTTTGTTGATGAGAGAGAAGGTAGCTTTGCAATGGAACGTGAGTCTCAGACCGGCAGCCTCGGGCGGTGGATGGAGTTGTTCTGGTAGTAGAGAGACAACCTCTGGACGTCTGGACTCCTCTCAGGGATGGCCCTTGAGGTCTTATTTATAGGCCTTGAGTGAGGTCCAAACGGTCTGGAGATCGTTTGGGTTCAAACGGTCTTGAGGTCGTTTGGCATCAAACGGTCTTGAGACCATTTGGCGTTAAACGGTCTTGAGACCGTTTGGCGTTAAACGGTCTTGAGATCGTTTGGCGTCAAACGGTCTTGAGATCGTTTGGCGTCAAACGGTCTTGAGACCGTTTGGCATCAAACGGTTTTGAGATCGTTTGGCGTCAAACGGTCTTGGGACCGTTTGAACTCCATGCGGTCTTGGGACTGTTTGGCTTCATGCGGTCTCGGGACCGTTTGAACTCCATGCGGTCTTGGGACCGTTTGGCTTCATACGGTCTCGGGACCGTTTGAACTCCATGCGGTCTTGGGACCGTTTGAGCTCATGCGGTCTTGGGACCGTTTGAACTCCATGCGGTCTTGGGACCGTTTGGCTTCATGCGGTCTTGGGACCGTTTGAACTCCATGCGGTCTTGGGACCGTTTGGCTTCATGCGGCCTTGGGACCGTTTGAACTCCATGCGGTCTTGGGACCGTTTGGCTTCATGCGGTCTTGGGACCGTTTGGCTTCATGCGGTCTCGGGACCGTTTGAACTCCATGCGGTCTTGGGACCGTTTGGCTTCATGCGGTCTTGGGACCGTTTGAACTCCATGCGGTCTTGGGACCGTTTGGCTTCATGCGGTCTCGGGACCGTTTGAACTCCATGCGGTCTTGGGACCGTTTGGCTTCATGCGGTCTCGGGACCGTTTGAACTCCATGCGGTCTTGGGACCGTTTGGCTTCATGCGGTCTTGGGACCGTTTGAACTCCATGCGGTCTTGGGACCGTTTGACTTCACTCGGCCTTGAGGCTGGTTTATTCTTTTATGATTTTTTTGTGCTTTTTTTGCAAGTATAAAAGGAAAAAGTTAGTTTGATGATGTATTTACAAAAAGGGATAAAATTAGGTTTATGTACAGTATAAACGTAAAAAGAGTATGGAAAACTAAAGAAAAAGACTAAGATAAACTACTAAAATAGGAGGTTATCAATATGTAATATCAAATGTTGTAATAATTTATTATGTAATTATATATTGAATGGTGAACATGTGTTGTGTGGTTTTATTATTGTTCATGTGCATGTGCTACTGTTTGTTTCCTTCTGACTTCATCTGATTTTCTTCTTCTTAGCCTAGTGTGGGGTGTTCAAATTGGGATTCTCGCTGAGGTGAGGTTTTAATTTGGAAGTCACACATTTGATCAAGTTTTAGAAAATCTAGGGACGTCATAGGTGGTATCAGAGCATGAACAATAACAAAGCCTGGCATTTTCTCATTATGCAACTCAAACTAAAGAAAACCTTAAACTTTAAAGTTTTTTAGGGTTAGATTAGTCATCTTTTAGTGACTAGATATGACCTAGCCTCTAGGTTAGCACCTAGATATCTGAGAACTAGGTCTAGGCTAGTGCTTATTCTATAGCATGTCCTTAGATGTCTTTCTTTCCTTATAGTGCAGTGGTATGGGATGTTACATTATTTTGAAATGACGTGCATTAAGGGGAGAAACCCTAGACATATGACTCTCATTGTCTAGAGTAGTGACACTAGTCTACACCATGTTCTCACCCTTTTCACTAGTTTTCATGACATTGTACTCTCTACTATGTGTGGGACACTCGTTTTGTGGATTTGGTTTTTGATTCCAATCAGATCAAACCTTGATAGTTTTCTCTAACACTTGTTTTATCGAAGAAAATCTATATAATATTTTATTATATATATGTATTAAAAATGTGTGGATATAATATTTTATTATATATATTATTAAAAACTGTGTCCCCACACATGTAAGAGTAGGAGGTGGTCATGTAACCTAAGTGAAAGTGAATGCCATCAGTCTAGAAGAGAGAGTAGTTCTGGATTAGATGTCTAGAACCTTGTTGGAATATATGATGGATGGAATAGATGAAATAAGTTTTTATGATATGATGTAGGTCTTATATACATGATATAAGATGGTTTATGATGAACAATGTTGTCTTTAAGGATTAAAGTTCAAATTTGTGGATTTGAGATAAGTTTTAATGATGCAAGTATGTGTGCTTTTCTAAGATAAGATAGGCTAAGTTAATACAAGGATGTGAATCTGCAAGATCCTCAATCTCTTTTACAAAGGAGGACCTCTAGTGTTGGGACCAGTTATAGGGTTAACTCTAGAGAGGGTGAGACCCATTGGGAGAAGGTCAGAGAGCCTAAACTCCAAGATATTTGAATGATGAAAAATATGTGATATGATATGTCCTTAACTAGAATACTCCTGAGTGATTGAGTTGAGTTGCTTTATGCGTGATTCCTATAGTCTTCTTGAACCCTAGATGTCCTTGAGAGAACAAAACCCTAGAGTCAGAGAGAGGCTAGTTATATGTGCATATGCGAACAAGGTTATGAGTACCTGCCATCTAGGTGAGGGAGGGAGATTCCCAAGACCCTAGAGGAGGTAAATGATGTTAGTATGTTGAGAAGCCTCATGCTCG
Source organism: Alisma plantago-aquatica (assembly GCA_963693085.1). NCBI lineage: Eukaryota > Viridiplantae > Streptophyta > Magnoliopsida > Alismatales > Alismataceae > Alisma > Alisma plantago-aquatica. Next base: position 228,620,715 of record OY856410.1, read on the forward strand.
GGTTGGTTGTTCCTTGTAGGACTCTAGTGTTGTACATAATAAAGTCTCGAGGGCATATGTATCATGGGTGGATAAGCTATGAAGAGAATGTCATGGCATGTTTTTGTTGTGCTTATGTGGTTAGAGCTTGTAAGGCCATCACTAGTACCATTGAGGTAATCCACAAACCCTATACTAAGAGAGGAAAGATAAAGTATATACATATGAGATACTCATAGGGTTGAGTGAGCTTAGAAAGGGTGATCATGATCCTACCCTCATTATATGGGTCAGGGGAACCTCAGTTGGACTAGATAAAGTTTTGATATATGTTTAACAAGCCACTTGGATAAGTTTGTTTAGCACAACTGTGATATAATATATGTAAGGATGTGATCTAATCTTGAGACGTGATGTATAAACATTATATGATGGAAACCTAGAGATGGTTTAATATATATTAATGCATAAATGGTTAACCATATACATGAATAATGATGATAATGTGATATCATTGTCTAATCTTGTAATGAAATCACTAGTAAATGTTGCAATTTAGTATGAGTAATGAAATATGATCATATAAATGAAACATGTTACACTAGGTGTTAATCTTAGTGCTTAATAAAGATGAAAAATATAGTTTGAAAGTTAGCACAACATATCAATTATGACACCTTGATATGTTTTAGATGGATAAAGTGGGTTAACTTTAGTTATCTCCCTCCTAAAAGGCATATGTTAAAGTTGAACATATTCTAACAGTTACCTCAATAAAATGTTGATGACACCTTAATATAATGGGTTAACTTTAGTTAACTCCTTTAGAACATGGTAATAAGACGTGGGAACCCTAATGCATGGGTAGAGATTAGGATGCAACCCTAACATATGAGATATTTCATGATATAACCTGAGTTTCTAAGCTGTTGTTTCAAACTTTTATGAAGGGGCGATTCACCCTAGATGTTTTAAAACCTCCCAATAGTGGTTTGGATGTGATTATGGAGCTTTGTTTTTGGATATGTTGCACCTAGAGTTGTGCCCTAAATATGAATAAATATTTTTGGTTTCTTTTAAAGTATGAGATGGCTTAATTTTGAGGACAAAATTTCTTTTAAGATGTATATGAGGTGATAAACTAGATTTCTGTCTTAATTTTGAGGATGAAATTTCTTTTAAGGTGTGTAGGATGTGATGGACTGAACTTTTGGAATCCATAAATGTCGAATGGAATAAGTGAATTCATGCATGTTGAGTTGTTTTGAGAGTCATAAGTGATTTGGTAAAGTTTGTATGTAAAATGATATTGATATCATGATTAAGATCCTTAAATTTATACCTTTATGAAGTTTTTAATTGAATTATCAAATAGATGAACTTTGACACCAAATTCTATACAAGGTACAACAACTTGTGAGGAAGCTATGTTTAAAATTTGGTGGTAAATGGAGTATCCTAGAGGATGTTATTAAGGTTTGAAAAGTGTGAAATAATGTGCACCTTGGTGTTTATTAGACCGAAGTTTGGTTGTGTCACACCCATGGATGCTAGACTAGGTTGTGTGGACTTATCCAAGCCTTAGATCTTTTATCTGGTGGCTGCGTCCTTTGAGAAGGGAGTGCCACAGATCAACATAAGTGGAGATGATTCAATACCCTTAAATGTTCAATCGAGGGCGGTCAAGTCCTCACCTACCTTGCGGTTAGAGCAAGGTAGTGGGAAAGCTAAAGTCAAAGTCAGCCCAGCCACACTTGTCTAGAACGTGGGGTGAGGGGGATATATAATCGAGGAGTTGAAGTCTCATCCTCATTGTGAGTGGTTTGAGACCGTGGGCATGGAAAATGAGGTAGAGGCGAGGGAGAACAAACCTCCACTTCCCCTCCCATCTCCATTGCAGTACACAGGCTGAAGAATGGGAAATGAAGAAGGGAACCACAGATAGAAGGGAATTTATAGGAAGACAACGAAGGAACAATGAAGCTCGAACTTAGAGGAGGTGATTTTCATTTCCTGTATGCACCATTACGGTGGTTTTGCTCACCATCCGAACCCAGTTGGCCGGAGATGAGGACCGAGCTTGGGGATGGATTCTGGAACATCCTAACTGCAAATCAAGTGCTCTACCAACTTCATGAAGGAAGTGCAAACCTTAGGGAAGCTTTAGATCTGAGATCTATGGAGGAAAGGCCTTGCGCCTCTTTTCATTCATTGTTCATCAGTGGCACCAGAGACCCCATGAAGGAGGAAGAGAGAAACACTAGCGGCGAGCCCAAGATGCTGGTGGGGCATAAAAACCAACATAGTAGTTGTCCTCATCACTTCCAAACCACAACAAGTCTTGTAGCATCATGCACTACTCATCGGGGAAGGATCTCATAGTGGTGGCCAGAAGACATGATGCATAGGCGTTGGGCAGAACGCAGGCGCAAGGAGACCAGGCGGCCATGAAATAGACTAAGCTGAACCAGATAGACTGCCTTACTCACTGAGACACAGACTGGTCCAGGAGCTGAGAACCGAATAGCTCAGCATGGCCAGAGGAGGAGTGAGCCACAACCCTAGTGGACACATGGTGGCTCTATATTGTCCAAAAGGTAAGAAAATACCCAGAAATTGCATAGATCTTAGAAAATCCATAATAATTAGCCTAGTTATCAAAAAAATACAAATAAGGTAACAAAATGTTTAGAAAATTAAGTAGAACAACATGGTACCATGGTATCAGTCCTTTGAAGCTTAAATCTAAGTGATATAATGTAAGATGTATTACACTTTTGTATGAGTACTAAATATTAAGTAATGACAAAAAATTATGAGAATGCATCAGTAACTCTTAAACGTGTTTTAGAATCCATGTGACATTAGATATGATCATGTTATGACTAATAATCATGTAATTTGCTTAGAATGTCTATCTAGGGCTAATAACCCTAAATAAAATGCAATAAATACATACATGCTCAATAAATGATGAAATTCACGAAACACCCTCATATCAGTAACTAGAAGATAATATGTAAATCTAAGATCTATTTTATACATGAAATCCATATTATATGAAGTTGGCCCTTAATACATGGTTTAAAACCCTAATTTAGGTTAATGCATGTAACCTAGGGTTAATATGTGCACAAAATACTATAGAAGATAATGTTCATATGCTGAACCCTAATCTATAACATAATTGGAAAATAACAACAGTAAGATAATTCTAAGACAAGAATGCAAGTGATAAAGGAGAATAACCAATGATGTAAGTAATACCCTAAAATGGACATACCAGGATTATGATGATGAGTATATGATGATAGTGCATGGCCTTGTCTTAATTAGGGGTTCAACAAGGATATAGTTGACATCAGGAATATGGGTTAAAATGCCTCTTGATCAAGGTATGCCATTACCTCTTTCTTGGCTTATTATACAATATGCTTCTAGTATATGTGCAGTAAAATACTTGGCATATGATATTGGATGAAATGATTATTCTTGTATGATATGTTGCTTAAATTTCCATACTTATGGCTATGAACAAATGAAACATAATATGTTTGTTACCTTGTATCTAAGCACTTCAACTCTTTGGTAGTCAAGTGTTGGAAATAAAATACTTCAACTCTTTAGTAGTCAAGTACTTGAAAGTGATCAAACTCTTTGGTAGTCTGATCACATTATGAAATTATCCAACTCTTTGGTAGTCGATCATAAGGCCTTCAGTGCATTCAACCTTTGGCGATCAATGCATGGATGATATAATGGAAAATGTTCTTAAAATATGTGTTCTCTTTTGTTAATAAATATGTTTGTGCAAGTATATGCTTTTTCTTATATTTGTTTATCACTGCCAAGTTCTAGTTTTATCTTATTGCCAAGCTTAGTAATGAGAGGTATATAAAAGACACATAGGCATACTCAGTACAATATTCTTGAATATTGTGCTGATGTGTACCACATGTAATCTCTTGTTTAGATTGTGGAGATATGATCTTGAATATCCAAGATTGTTTGAGAGTTGTGTGGCGAGCTGATGTACAGGTGGTCCTACTGTCTTAAGATCATGTTGTTTAGTGGTACTACATGTATATGTAGAAGTTTGTTGTTCAATATGTAATATCAAATGTTGTAACAATTCATTATGTAATTATATGTTAAATGGTGAACATGTGTTGTATGGTTGCATGCACTATTGTTTGTTTCCTTTTGACTTCCTATGATTTTCTTCTTCTTAGCCTAGTGTGGGGTGTTCAAATTGGGAATCTTGTTGAGGTGAGGTTTCAATTTGGATGTCACACATCAGATTAAGTTTTACAAAATCCGGGGAAATCACAATATCAGTAAGAGAGGTATGTGCATTCCTTACACCCTATGTTGGGATCTATATTTCCCTAATGAGGATTTAATGAACCCTATTTCCTCTATTCCTGATTCTTTTATTAAATTTCCTCAAAATCAGTAATGATATTCTTTTTCTTGGGTCTTGTAACCCAATGCCATGTTTCAAATTTATGATTCTTTTACTTGCCATAGTTTCTCTTTAGCGTGTTTATTTTATTAAACTATTTAGCTATAGTAGTGGTACTTTTATACAATCACCCATAGATAGGGCATGTAATAATTTGCCCTGGGGAATTTCTTATTCTCCCCCATAAAAATATGTGTCGGTAACTGAGAATGCATTAATGCTCCCCTCGCCTATAGGTTGAGGTCTGGTAGGTGTCTCAACCCTACATAGTTAATGTACTCAATATTAATCATGCATGCGAAACTTTGTATTGATTTTCTTGACATGTCAAGCATCTATCTGATTATGCCACATACTCTTGTTCTCTTCATCTGATGATGAAATCCTAGCCTTTACTTTCATGTTATTTCCTTATCTTTTCTTCTTGTTCATTATTTGGCACATACTTTGTTTCTCTCTCTCTTGTTGGGTGATTTCCCAACCACCCAGGTTTAGATCGAGGTGTTGAACATGATCAAGGAGAACATAGCTTCGAACATGGGCCTAGCTCTTGGAGATGTTTCTTGGAGACATATTTGAAGTAGTTTGGTCTTCTCCCTACTTAGATCCTTATGTTGTATCATACATGTATACCCTTATGGGAGATTATGATGTAATTTTGAAATCTTTGTGAAAATTGAATATAGTCATTTGCTTAATTCCTCTTCTACACTTTGGTTTTTTTGAATACCATTTATTAAAATTTGAAAATTTTACACCTATTCCATCATATCTTTGAGTGTGTTCTAAATGGATGTTTTATTCTTCAAATTTTTAGTAGGGAGTGGATCCCCCCTCTCAGGTCCCATTCCCCTTACAGAATGATATCAGATCACATAGTAGTTAGAATCTGACCATTTCAACTTTGTCTCCCTAATTAGATCACTTGCCTCATATTAGTTACTCTTTAAGTGATATGTTTTCCGTATAATTGATCTATGCTACACTTGAGATGATGAAAGATTGATTTAGGATCATAAGAGTTTCGAACTAGAAACATGTTTAGTTAACCATAATGTGATGAGCCTATTAGGTAGCTATTAGGGCATAAGTTGAAAGCAAAAGTGTCTAGAAAGGATCAGGGTTTGGGGGCTAGCAAGATTTTCCTCTGTATCACTAGCTTGGTTTATGAGGACTCCCGGATCCATATGATACCTACCTATCCTGAGCTGATACTGACTGTACAAAATAGCATGTCTATAGACAATAGTATCCTTAGGCACCTAAGTTGTATATCCTAAGAACCTAATATGTTGACCTTGTCTTTCAGGTGTAATGACTTGTCTGAGGATGGATACCCAATATGGTTCTCTTATGTCCCCTAGAACCACATGTTTGGATAGTTTATCCCTATGAACCTAGACTTTGAAGTTTGGTGTTTAGTAAGCAATCAAAGTGCATAGTGGAAGCGTGATGGATCTTATTCATGGGTTAGTTAGACTCACCCTTTTACCTCTAGATTAGTTTGTCTTGGTAGGTCAAACCTTTTTAATGGGTGGAGAGTAGTTGGTTTGATGATGTTTGGGTAGTTAGATTTTAGGGACGAAATTCTTTTTAAGGGAATGGAGTCCTGTAACATATCGAAATCTAGCTACACAAACTCTAGAAACCCTAACTCCATGATTAGGAGGATAGTTTTCTTGGATCCTTAGTTTTGACCAAACGAGTCATAGTTATAACTTGACATGCTTGTTTATATACTAATGAACATATAATGGTAATCTAATGAATAGTTCACATGTTTGAACCCTAATGCATATCTAATGCACATAATATGAGTAACTCACGTATAATACTAATAGTGGGTACACATGAGGCTAAACATTTCTTGGACCAATAAACCCTAATGAAATGATGAATAAGATAATTGTAACCTAATATTGTATTTAATGCATACTAAGAATGTATAGATTAAGAATAATGATCATATTGACCTAAACCCTAAGTTGTAATCATCTAACCTTAACTTATACATACTTAATGACATTCTTGATACATTAGTGACATTAAGTGTCATAATCAGATAACATACTTTAATACACATAAATGATATATAATCACCTAATCATAAATTAATAAGGTCATCGATATGAAATGTATATCACCTTGTTCTCTAATACACCTAATTAATCACCTAATCACTACTTAGTATGTGAATCAAATCATTAATATGTAATATGTCCCACCTTGATCACTAAACACATATAATGTCTTCAATATGGATAAGAAGTAATTGATTCACATAAATGTGCATAATCAATAATAAGAAGTGAATAAATATGTGAAAATGATTAATGATGACATCAATGTAAAAAAAAGTAATGTGACAATGTTTAATATATATATATAAGTAATTAATGTGATATTATTTGGATTAATTGTATCAAATTGGATAAAATGTCTTAGTTCTTACAAAATAATCTGTTACAATACAATATGTTGATAATGGAGACTAAATCCAAATTATTAAGGATAATAATCAAGTATGTTGAGATAAATCAGTAAACCCTAATTGCGCTAAAACTTGTAATGAGTTCAATAAGAAATATATAGGAATTTGTGTATAATAATAAAATATAACTCTTTTGTCAGCAAAGTAAATATAGCATGACATAATTAAATGAATAATAAGGATTATATAATATCATAATGAATATGATATTAATAGGCCTAAAATGTTAACTATGTTATATCTAATAAAAAGAAATCTTAATAGTGGAACCCTTAGTGACCCATTAGAACCTGACATATGTGGATTTGCTTGAGAATATTCTAAACTCCTAAGTTAAGTAGTTGAAAAATAAGGAGTTTGAGTTAGTGAAAGTCTTGGTGGAAGTTTTATATAAAACAAGCTGGGAGTTTAGTGTTGGGATGTTGCATACTCACCCTTCCCTTTTTGTTTGAGATTTCGGGGATGAAATCCTTTTTAAGGGATGGGGTGGTGTAACATGCTAAATCTTATATTTAATCTCCATATAACCCTTTTTCCTGAGTTTCCCTATCATTTCTGTCCTTTTTGTCTGTGATGTTTAATTAGTGGATTTTATAGTGGTTTGGTGAACATTTATTCACTATTTGTACCAATAAAAGGGTTTATGCACAAATACCTCAGTGAAAGTCTATTTAAGGACCTTATTTAGGTGTTATAAACCTTAATATAACTTTTTATGTGTTTTTAAATCATAAAATGAGCCTAAGTTTTAAATTTGGTTCAATTTGGATGTTGTTTGTGCAAGTTATATAATGTTAGGTACATTTTGGAGTGATTTACCCAATTCGGAGGTTTTCTTTGCAAATTATCGCATGTGTTATAATCCTTATATATTCCCTTACCATTATCAAGATTGTGAACCATGGGGCACTTAGTTCCACCTTGGTTTGAAGGTGTTTCCTCCAAGGGCATTTTAGGGATTACCCTCTTTACAAATGTGCTTATCTTCAAAAGCTATCAACCAATGGGGTTATTTCTTTGATTGGAGGTCGGTGGGGATGGCCTATAAGTCTCCATGGGCTTTTAGAACTGACATTTGATATTCAAGAAGACTCTATGAGCTATCCTATTGCATTGTCATGAAGCCCTAGGTTAAGGACACATGGAAAGTCCCATAGACACCTCATGCTTGCCCCTTCTTTATAAAGCAATATTTACCCCTTCCCGCCTCCCAATTAAAAAAATCTTGCTCTAATTCTCTTTCTTCATATTAGAGCATCATTCCTACTCTGTTTGCCCTTGAAGGTGTTGTCCCAAGGTAAAAGAGGGTGCCTACCTTGGTGAAGAAGGCTCCTAGGGTTCCAAATTTGCTTTATTTAGGGTTTCTAAAGCTCCTTCTTGGTGATTTCGACCAAAACTAGTAAGTTTCCTCCTTTCCTTCCCTATTTTAATGCTTTTAGTCTTCTTGCCACCTTCTTCTAGGTCGTAACCATGGACTTCCATGGTGAAACCCCACCTAAAGCCCTTAAATACCTAATCTCAATGTTCTTTTGCTAGCATTTTTCACCTCTAAAGTGGAGAAGGCACTTCTTGCTTGAGATAGGAGCTTTGTTGAAGAAACTAGCCACTCTATATTATGAGCCTTTCTACTTGAACCTATCCACCTTTCCTAGAGGTGAGTTTTATAATCCCCTTCTCATATATTGCTTGCTACATACTTGAAACTCATTCTTCTAGGTTTCAAATTGACGATTTCCAACTCTATTTACCATGTTCTTCTAGGGTTTTGGTTTCTTGTTGTTTTACTTTCTCTAGAAGATCTAATTTGTTACCTATTCATCTTGAACCCTAATCTTGGGACAAATGGTGTTTTCTCCCTCTCTCTCAAAGACTTCTGACTTGTCATTTCCTGATTGGTTTAAATTGAAAGATTCATATCTTTTAATCCGCTTATCCAAATTTGACAAATAAATAAGTTTTGGAATCACAAAATTAATATATATTTAATAATTTTTTTCAAGGTCTAATTTCAAGATTTTAAGTAGGGTGATTTTTAGAAAATGAATTTAATGCATAAAATCCATAAACAGTACAACTTAATCATCATAACTCCAAAATTAACATAACAATATGTTTTCTTGATCAGGAGAACCTGATAATTTCATTGGTGAGGTTTTCAGAATCTAAATATAAGTTTTATTGAATAGTTCTAAAATTAAGGCTTCTATACATTAATGTGCATTATGTACTCTAATACATGTTAATACATTGAAAATAGGCAAAGAGGAACTTGGACTCAATTAAAGTGGTGGAAGTTAATAATCGATATCAGTAAGAGAGGTATGTGCATTCCTTACACCCTATGTTAGGATAATTGCAACCAAACCCTATATTTCCCTAATGAGGCTTTAATGAACCCTATTTCCTATATTCATGATTCTTTTGTTAAATTGCCTCAAAATCGGTAATGATATTCTTTTTCTTGGGTCTTGTACCCCAATGCCATGTTTCAAATATATGATTCTTTTACTTGCCATAGTTTCTCTTTAGCATGTTGATTTTATTAGACTATTTAACTATAGTAGTGGTACTTTTGTACAACCACCCTTAGATAGGGCATGTATTAATTCACCCTGGGGAATGTCTTATTCTCACCCATAAAAATATGTGTAGGTAATTAGGAATGTATTAATTCTCCCCTCACATGTAGGTTGAGGTCCGATAGGTGCCTCAACCCTACATAGTTACTGTAGTCAATATTAATCATGCATGTGAAACTTTGTATTGTTTTTCTTGATATGGCAAGCATCTATCTGATTATACCTAATACTCTTGTTCTATTCATCTTATGATGACATCTTAGCCTTTACTTTCATGTTATTTCCTTATCTTTTCTTCTTGTTCATTATTTGGCACATACCTTGTTTTTCTCTCTCTTACTGGGTGATTTCCCAACCACCCAAGTTTAGATAGAGATGTTGAACATGATCAAGGAGAACGTAGATTCCAACATGGACCTAGCTCTTGGAGATATTACTTGGAGATAGATTTGAAGTAGTTTGGATTTCCCTCTACTTAGATCCTTATGTTGGATCATACATGCAAACCATTATGGGAGATTATGATGTACTTTTGTAATCTTTATGAAAATTGAATATAATCATTTGCTTAATTCCACTTCTACACTTTGGTTGTTTGGAATACTATTTATTGAAACTTGAAAATTTTACACCTATTCCAACATACCTTTGAGTGTGTTCAAAATGGATATTTTATTCTTCAAATTTTTAGTAGGGAGTGGATCCCCTCTTGGGTCCCACTCCCCTTACACCTTTCCTTATCTGAATAGGACTCTAGATCTGGGTCTTTTTTCTCACTACTTTGTCTTCTTCTTTGCATATTCTCCTCCTTCCACAAGACTTTACAATCCATGTCTAAGGACCCTGACCTGAGTTTTGGGGTAACACTATTTGTTTTGGCTTAATCATGTGCTTAGAACTTTTCAATAATCTTTTGATATGTAATAAGGCCTTGCGGTGTGCTTAAACTTCAAGTTTTAGCTTGTTTGGTTGGTGTTTGTGCTTTTTATGTTAGTTTTGGTGCAAATTGCAACTTACCCAATATAGGGGGCTGATGTGCAATTTGCTACCTCTAGAGTGTTCCCTGTCTCTCTTGGATTCATGAGAGAGAGTGTCATTCTTTGGGGCACTTTGTTTGACCCTTGGTTGAGTGATGTCACCCTTAGTGGTGATTAGGGTTCTCTAGGGTTGGTGTGCTTTGATCTTGTGACCTTTGTTGGTTTGTCTCGACCTAGGGCTTGTTGAGGGGGTGTCATGGTCGAGACACTTCCCCTTGTTGTGGTGGTCATGACCAAGGTTGTCTTGGGTAGAGACAAAGGCTTGGGAGAGGTGTGTTTCAAGCTAGGTTGCTTGTGGTGGTCTTGGTGTCACGACCTAGTGGTGTTATTAGGGTGTGTCGTGACCATGGAGCCCTTGATGTGTTGTGGTCGTGACATAGGGGGCAGAGTTGCTTTGGTGGGTGAGACGCTACCTAGAGTGTATCACCATGTCTTGCATGTCATGTTTAAGTGGTTGCGTGTGGGTGTATGTTGGTCCTTGTAGTGGACAAGTGTCCCTTTGGAGCCCTATATTGTTGACACCTCATCCTTTGTCTTACCTCCCTCCTCCTTCACTATATTAAACCTCTTCTCTCTATGCAAGTGGTTATTTTTGAGATTCTTCTTCCTCCCATCTCTTGTGCTCATCCTTGGATCTTAGTGGAGTAAGAAGGAGTGTTCTTGGTGTCTTGGAGGTGGTTCATCATTTACATGTGGTACTTGTGGTGACCCTTGGTCATCTCCAATCTTGGTGAGTGTTTATGTTCTTCTGTGATGTTTTCTTTAGATCTTATAACACATATCCTTCCCCTTTCTCAGCCTTAGACCGTGTTTTGACATGGTGGTCATTCTTTAGAGTAAGATCCCCATCACAAGGGCAATAGGCCATGTTTTGACTAGGCAACACCCAAGTGAGAGGGAGTTTCTTCTCTCTTTTCCCCCTTCTTTCTTTTGGTTTGGTTTTGAAATTTCGCTCTCTTTCTTGATATACCCTTTGACCTTGGTTTATTCTTGTTCTTGAGGTGCTCTTGTGGCCGACTGTGGAGCTTTTGGTGAAGCTTCTTCCACCCTTGGATCTTATACTTTAAGCTTTGGTGTTGATCTTCTTAAGGAGGGTTATATGACACTAAACCTTCTCTATTATTGCACTTCTTTATAATTTTTATTGATGTCTTCTTCCTCTAAGTTTCCTTCTCATGTTGCTTGTGCTTAATGGTAATCTCTAGAGCTTGTTTGGTGGTGATTCCTTGCTTGGTTTGAAAGCAATCTGAAAACCCTACTCTTTTGTACCCTTTTTGGAAGATGATGTGCTATGAAGGTTTTTCTCCATGTTTTTCTCTTAACCTTGCCCTCATGCATGGTGTTTGTACACTTAGAGGTTGGAGGGATGTTAGGTCCAATTTTTGTCATCTTAAACATGGTTTTCTATTCCTTGTATAAGGTTTCTCCTTGATAGCTTCTTGAACCATGACTTAGGGTTTTGGTGATCGGTTGTATGTGACCTTTCCTTCATGGTAACCATGGTTTCACCTTCAATTTCAGTTATGATTCGGAAACCTAGGTGGTACATCTTGGGATGTCACGAAACTCCCCATATGATGGTTACAACCTTGATATCTCTTGGGTCAAGATGCTCCTTTGAGTCTGAGTTTGACCTAGTGATGTTAGGTTTAGATCATTGGTGGATGGTGGCTAAGTTATCTTTGGTGTTGGGGCTTTGTTCCTATTTTTCTTGAGTTGAGACTGACCCTAGAGAGTAGGGTCATGACCATGATAGTTTTGGGTCGTGACATGGGTGGATGTTGATCATCTTGGGTCATGACATATGTTGGGGTTGAGACACCTTCTAATAGAGGTTCTTTGGTAGAACCCTAACCCTAAGTGTTGCGGGCGTGACATGATCTAGATGTTGAGGGTCGTGACATGTGACAGATGGTTGAGGCACATGAAGGTCGCGGTCGTGACATGGACCATAGTAGGTGGTCGTGACCTATGTGGTTATGTGTTCATCATAGGGTGATGGTAGGTGGATGAGAAACACATGTAAACACCTAATGATAACCATATACATATGATACTTAAGCCATATACAATGTTTTTTAGAATGTTATTTAATCAATTCTAATGACTCTTATTAATCCTTACACTCCAAGATGATGGAGGGTGATGGTTATAGGGTTTATGCTTGAGCTTAGTCTTGTAAACCCTAATTGGTTAGAAAGGAAACCCTAACCCTAATAGTGAATAATGAGCTTGCTTGTTTCCCTATCATGAAAGTATATCGTTATGTGGTTGTCCTTCTCTCTTGCTTATCAACTTCTAACCATGTGGGTATTATGATCTAGTGCATGTTATGGTGAGCATGATATGATACAAGTTAAATGAGACTTGAGAGTAATGTTGAGGCACTTGTGATATCAGAGTGATGTTGTGAATGGTCCTATGACCTGGCAGTGACTTGTGTCCTAACATGAGATGAGTTGAGGGATTAATATCCCATGGCATGTGGCTTTGTTGATGATGTTGTGAATGGAAATGATACATGCATCATGTGGTGATAGTGTGACAAGTCCACACCCTATTTGTTCATATTTGCTGGAAGAGTATTATGCCCTTATCTTGGTAGAATTTGTTATGATTTTGTACGTTGTAACTTGATTGATGTTGAAAGACACTTAATTGACTTAACTAATCAAGTGTAACTTAATCATATAGTCTTGCCCTATGTCATATATCCATTTAGGTCAATACTTGTTGAATGGTGAAATAAGTTTAACTCAGAGCGCATATTTTTAAATATGCGGGGGTGAGGACGAATGTCCCCTTACATCAATGATATATGAAACAACCATGCATGAGATAGTCTCTTACTGATATGTTATATAGGATTGGTTGTGGGGCATAGGTTGATAGGAGTGCAGCTACGGGCCGTAGCTTAGTGACATGTGATATAGGATTGGCTGAGAGCATTACCCTAGTGGGAGTGTGGCTGTGAGTCATAGCTCAGTTCCTCTACCGCTGGGACCTATACCAAGGTTGGATAGACTTGTACATCTAGACTATATGTAGCTGGTAGTAGTTTGACTAGTGATGTCACTACATATTCACTCATACTGACCAATGGGGTGAGGTCGTGGATTTTGGCTTTTCCATAGACCTTGTATGGCACCGATTTTGACTTAGCAGTGGTCGATTGGATTTGGGTGGTACGACTCAAACCCTCGGGGCATAATGAAACATATAATCAGCCATGTAGCATACTTGTATAGGATCAAATATGGAAATATTAGATGAGGCCTTGCTTGCTTTTGTACAGTATAGGTGGTAATAAGTATACATGTTCTTCATATTACTTTCACATGATAAGATGTTTTATAATCTAATTTTAATTACTTATCATAGTTTCTGCCCTACTACTATTCTTTAGTCCTCTTATATGTGTTGATAACAGTGTTGGTGGGGAATTATATCTCCCGCTGAGATCTAGAATCTCACCCCGTGGGTTTCCCACATCTTTTTGGGTGGATGTGTACGAGGAGGTAGAGGTCGTGCAATGGAGGTTGAATAGCAGCAAGAAGAACAATAGCTGACAAGGTTGGAAGTGCTACTGGTGGTCATTTTTTTGTTAGAGTCCTAGAGTCGTCCCTGTACACTCAGCTCTTTGGGATGGTTTTTGGGTGTGTTTTATAGATGTGCTTTCAATAAGTGGTTTGGCCTGTGTTTTCTCTTCATGTACAGTTACAAAGGATATGCATATACGTTTGAGACAAGTTTTCTTATAATAGGCCGATGGAATACATGGTATGTACCTTGTGACATGAAATGACTCATATGTAAAGGTTTTTGCTATTCAGGAAATTAATGAAAATAATTTTAATTTTTCGATAATCTATTTTTTTAAGTTTTGTTTCCGTAGTTGGTTTTGAGTTATCTTGTGATTTGTGGCATGGGGCGTCACACAATGCTTCTTTCTCCCTCTTTGTTCTATCTCTCTATGGAATCTTGAAACCAACAAGACTTCCTTTCACCCATAAACCTGAGGATCCCTAATTTGATAGGTTTTCATCCATTGTGATTCCAAGACTGCAAGGGACTCCTCCCCTCCCATGTTTCCCCTATGGTTGGATCTCCTCACCTCCGTAGGGCCTCATTAAGATATAGAAGTACCCCTACACCATCCTCAAATGCATAGAAAACATTTTCCGTCACTCATTTTGTAACACTCGGTCCAACTACCCAAGGCTCTATTTGAGTTTTAGGAATGATGATTGGTCCCACAGACCACCACTAGCCTTAACTGTGCACTTTGTCTTCACTCAAGCACAAGTGATAGGATAAAATTCACAACTTGTCAACCATCCTAGTACTATTCTAGGTTGAGCATGCTTAACCACAAAGTTCTTTAGTGATGGGCTCCATAAAAATGAAGTGCACCTTGGTGATATGGGTATTCCAATCATTCCTTTTAAGATCATTTTATCCAAGTCCTCAAATCCTGAGATGTTACCATCTCCCCCACTTATACTCTTGATGTCCTCATCAAGGCTCAACCATATGGCCTCATAATGTCACCCCGTTTCAATTCAAACCCATAATGGTACATGTACACCCAACTCCCATCCATGGTTACCGGCGCCAGGGTGGCTCCATGAACGTGGATAGCCCTTTTTGACATGACTAGACCGCCTGGTTTAAGATTGGTGTGTCATGCCCACGTGGGACCCACCTACCGGAGGGGATCTACCTCTGATACCATATGTAACACTTGGGCCCACTTTTCTAAAATGGAAGTGCACCTTGGTTATATGGGAAGTCCAATCATTCCTTTTAAAATCATCTTTTCTGAGGCCTCAAATCAAATTTCTTTGAGAAGATTGCATCATATTGTAGTTGGTCAAACAAATTATCAATACAAGGAAGAGGATATTTAGTTTTCACAATGACCTGATTTAAAAACCTATAATCAACATAGAGTCGTAAAGATATGTCATTTTTCTTTATAAAGAGTATTGAATCTCCCCAAGGGAAAAACTTGATCATATGAAACCCTTATAGTTCTTGCAATTGCTACTTTATCTCTAGCAGTTTAGCAGGGGCTATTTGAAAAGGTGGTTTGGATGGAGGAGCAGTCCCATGCAAGATAACAATAGAGAAGTCAACTTCTCTTTGTGGATGCAATCCTGGGAGATCCTCGAGGAAAACATTTGAAAATTCCTTTACTACCTCTAACTCCTTAATATTTACTTCTGAAGAGTCATTCTTCACTACACTGACTAGAAAAATCCTACAACCATTCATCAACATGTTGTGAGCCTTCAAAGCTAAAATAAATTACTGAATGCCATTATGTCTAAGAAATATGATGATTAATCTCATCTTTGAAATCATCCCTATTAGAACCTTCTTCTCTTTATAGAGAAAACAAGAACTATTTTGATCCCAAAAAACCATATCAAGGATTAAGTCAAAGTCAATCGTCTTATGAATTATATGGTCAGTCCTAAAACTATCATTCTGTAGTGTCATAGGCACATCCATCACATATCTACTACATGTTGTGTGAACCGAGAGGTGTAGATATCACTAGAGTGTGAGGTACATACTTTAACTATAGATTTATATGGAACTGTAACTTCAAATATAAATGACCAACTAGATCTAGTATCAAATAATACCAAGTGGTCAACAACAAAAAGTGTACCTTGCTTAAAAATACATAGTTGACTATAGCTGATGATTTTCTTTTTCCTTTGACTCTTGACTATACACTAGAAACCTTGGATCTGATACCATAAAGTGTAACACCCTAAAAACACAATTTAAAACACATGCAGAAGGATAAGTAACATCAATCCAATCAGGGTGAAAACACTTTTTCGATATGATGATCAATCATAAACCATAAAGAGAACAACCTTATCCATTAGCAAGGTTTGAAAAATAACAATATTTTCATAGGAAATAGAAACATAGACCATGTGTGGTTCTTTATATAGAAGTGAAATAGCATATAGTCTGAACTAAAAATAAGGAACATAAATCCCATATCAAAATAAAATCAAGAGGCAATTTCCATCTATCCATCATCTATGCAAGAAGGATCATCATGTTGGGGTCATCAACCAATATCAACTAGGTACCTCCAAAGGAAAAGTTCACAGTCACATGTGCATCTACAAAAGTGAACAGATACATAGAAGAGATAGTCTAACTAGTAAATTCATGTAGTATAAACAATAACTAATGTCATTATCATTATAACCAAGTTCAATAATTTTAACAGTCAAGGAGCAATATATGCATCAAGATGCATTCAGTGAATCTTGCGTGACAAAGTAACCAAAGGTTGTAGTCACTATGAGGGTTTAGTTAATCAGTAAGTCAACATGAGGTTGCATTCACCATGAGGGTGCAATCAATAATCAATAAACATGAGGATGAAATCACACCAGGAGGGTGCAGTCACCACGAGGGTGCAATCAGTAATCAGTCAACCTATGTATTTGTTCACCTAGTTATATCAGTCACCCAAAACTGGACAAAACTCCCAAGTTTCATTACCAAAAATTGGGTATAGCCACCTTAATGTGGCATATTGGTATCATGAGATGGATGTCAATAGTTGACCCCCAGACAATGTCCTAAAAGCAATATTCAATATGGTCATACTTTTTCATACAATCATGTATGTATAAGAACAAAATCATATTTGTTTAATTTTCACTACCACAAGTTTCTTATCTAATATTTTCTCATAAAGGAGTGAAATAGTTCATCTAAGAATAATCTTTAATACAATAATTATCTTCCCTTTTCAGGTAAGAATTATACATATGTGTGGTCATTTTCCCTTTAGAATAATTATGATCCTTATAAGACACTTGGTACATGGAGGGTAGTACAAATCAACATTCCTTCCTACTATAGATCATGATTAAGAGCACCATAACAGAGTCATATATCTATATCAAAATATGACATGTATATGTTATGTTAGATTAGGAAGTTTGTTCAATATATTAGGAAAAATACATGATACATATGTTCAGGGGGCAATAATTATCTTAACATGAATATTATTTATTATAAGAAGAAAATGTTTCATAAAGTCACTCCTATTAAGTAATGAAAAGAGTTTAGCAGTATTGTATTTCTTTGATCTTAGACTATATTAAACCATGACCATTTAACAGATCAACAAAATGAACATGTTTTATATATAGTCAAAATGTTCTATTATAGTTAAATAAATAGTAGGGAATAATAAATTTGTTCATAGGGTTAGTCAAGATGAAAGCCTTGTCCATGGATTCGACTTCATACCTTGAAATTAGGTGCTGAAATGAGAATTGCCGAGATCAATAGAATCCTGACACCTAGCATCCCCATGCTTTCATGCTCCATTTCTTGCATTTCCATGAGCCTGTGTTGCCTTCAACCAATGCTCCCAAACTTTTATTCCAGTCAGAGAAGAGAAGTCTTCCTAGTGTGCATTGTGATATCTGGAAAACACAACAACAAAAGAAATGTTGTTGTGTTTTAGTCTCATGGAGGCAAGCATTGAAGGATATATATATGTAGGGATGTGGGTAGGGTTCTGATTTTGTTTTAGATAGGTTGACTCTTCTAGTTGGAGCACCAGTCCCGATTGGACTCCCAATATAGTAGGACTCCTGATATTATAACAAATAAAAAAAATAATTCACCTACCATAATCCTATTTCATCGGGGATTTACATCCTCCCCCCAAAAAAGAAATGTATGTCCTTGAAAACAAAACACTAAAAGAACAAGACATACCAAAAAGGTGACAGTGTTTGTCCTTCATATCCGACTCAAGCGCCTATGTAGCCTCCTCATCTTTATGATGTTTCCAAGATACCTTCATCGTAGGAATAGTACAACTTTTCAGTTAGTGAGCTCATTGATCCACTAAGAAAATTTGTCTTTCCTCATAAGTCAAGTCATGAAGGATTTTTTGTACATCAATGCAAATAACATGGGATTGATCATTGATATATTTCCTCAACATTGAAACCTAAAACACGTCATGGATATTTGAGTAAATTGATGGTTGAGCTATCTTGAAGTCAGAGTCTCTATAATGATGTAGGATCTTAAAAGGTCCAATGTTACTTGGACTAAGCTTTCCTTTCTCACCAAAATGCAGTCCAATTTTAGTCAGATTTGTTCTCAGAAAAAGATGGTCCCCAACATCAATGATCAACTCCCGTCATCTCTTGTATGGATAGCTGTTACAACCCCAATTTTTGGGTTCCTTTGGTGAGAAATGTAATTTATCATATTAAAGATATTGGAACCAATAATGATATAATTTGTTTTGAATAAATGGATTTCATTTACAATAGCCTTGATGATTGTGTTGTGGGCTTTATCGGCTATTGGGCCCAATAATAAGGAAATTCAATTAGTAAATGAATAATTGAGTTTTTGAGAAAAGAAAGGTGTGGAAACCTCTAGAAGGAAATAGAGTGTAATCCAAAGGTGTATTTCGTGCCTCTTGGGTTCCAAGGAGTCCAAAGTTGCAAAGATAATACAAAAAGAAAAGAAAAGACCAATTAAATATTTCTTTATTAGGAAAGAAATTGAAAACAATGATAACATATGGGAAATAAGTGGAAAGAGGCATAATTGAGTTATCCTTGGTGGATTTTCGTATCCATGAGGTTTCTAATATTAAAATGAATACCAATGAGGAAAATAAAAGAAAGATAAAGAGAAATCATCGAAAAGAGATATTTTACTAAAGAAATGAATAAGAAGAAAGAGAAAATAGATAAAAGATAAGTAAAAGGCTAAGGTATATTCCCAAGATGGGATTTCGAGCCATTAAGGTTCCTTGAGGTTCAAGGAACTCATAATAATAAGATAATGGCAACAGAAAGAGGAAATGTTAATTAATTTGGTTTTAATAAAAAAAGAAACTTTCTTATAGAGTAAATGCCCATTTCCTTTGGAATTTGGGACTCAATTTTGGTATGCAAGTAGATAAAGCCAAGAGGAAGTTTCCCTTAAAATTTGGTTAAAAAACGATAAAGGAACTTTGAGTTATGATTTTTAGAATATTTAATCATCAAATCGTAAATCTGGATATTTGGATTAAACGAGGATCGTTGATATGGTATCCAACGGACCAGACCCAATCCCAATTCTACGATAACTCTGGCAAGTAGATGACCAGGAAGCGTGACCTTCCTTTTGGATTTTCTTGAAGTAGAGGCAATGTGCAATGAAGGAAACAATTCCATTGATTTCGGGAGTAATTTTTGCATCAAACCAACCTGGGATTGCAGACCTTTCCTGATCTGTGCGAGTTTTCCCCAATCCACAGAGATATCCTCACCAGGCTGGATGTCTAGGCTATAAAAGGGGGGTCCGAGGCCTTACTGTGAGGGCATAGACTCAACCACGGGGTTCCATAGGGTCTATAGTAGGTTCCCCGTATGCTAGTTCTTTGAACAGAGTAAGAGTTTGTAGCTTTGCTCCTTCCCTGCCAACAAGGGTGGTTCCATGAGTGTCCATGTTACACACCATCAGACAAATGGAGAAGTCCACCATTGAGTTCACCCTGATGCAGCAAAGGTGGTGTCACTTTCGCCCTAGCCTCATGTACCCTTGAGCTCTAGGTCAACTCAGGAGTTGACCACGGCCTGGAGCCGCGGTTCTGTTCACAAGGATCCAGATGAAGAAGATGAAAGGAGGAACGACCTGCTTGCCCCGAACGTCTGTGAAGGAAGGTAAGGGAAAAATAGTCATTCACGACTTTAAAACATAAGTTCGGCACATGGATCCTAGGCCATTGGATCGTGGTGGTCCATGGGACTATGGATCGGGCGGCCACTGGTTTTCTCAAATTAACAAATAAATAAGGAAAATGGCTTTGATTTGCAAAATTCATAGAATCTGATAGGAAGCTCTAATGAGAAAAGTTTATACATGAAAGTTGCTTATAAAAATACGAGAAACACAAAAAAATTAGTTTGAGAACCTGATTTTGTACCTATTTACAAAAGTCTGCTAAGTTAATGAAAAGTGCTTTGAAATTATGTTAGAAATACTAATTGAAATTAATGGCTAGGTTCATGATGCTTAATTGGCAAAATTAAGTAATAGTAACCTGTTGAAATGTTAATGATGAACTTGAACCTAATCTAGATGATTTATTGCATGATTTAGGGTTTTGCACCAATTATGAATGATTAAGCACTCAGAAACCCTAATTTTGGGTAAAAGAGGATAAGATCATATTTAATTTGAAAAATATGATGATATGTTGTTAAATGATGGTTCTAAGATATTTTGAATATAAAAGTTCCTAATCATGGATAGATACCCTTAATATGGTAATTAGGGTTTTCTAATGGATAAAAGTTAGAATTAATGATAAATGGAATTCGTAGGTGAATTAGAACTATGAGTTGTTAATCCAGAAGGAACCTAAGATGATAAAATGGCTCTAATGTGAATATGTGAGTAATTATGGTTTTTTTTTCACTTAGAACTGTTGTTCTAGGGTATAAATGAGGAAAGTTGTAAAAAGATCAAAAAGGACCCTAATAAAACCCCAATTCGGATTTGAAACCCTAGAAAGTGAATCCAAGTCAATTAAATAGATATATTCCTGGTCAAGTGTAGTAAATAGGTTACGTATGCTTTTCAAGAATTCTGTGATTGTTGAACTGCTTCTTGGATTACTTGCTTGCTTGGAATTGTTGTTAGCTTGTTGAATCTGCAAATCAGGTATGTGGTTAATTATGGTTAATCACATTAGTTTCCTGAGGGTTTTTCGAATGTTTCCTCACATTGAATGCAACCTAAATAGTTGCATGTTCATACTTGCAAAATTATAAAGTCACTATGGTTATCACAATTATAAAGAAGTGTGTATTCTCGCACCTACATGCCACCCTGATGGATGATGCCAAAGGTCAGGCCCAGGAGGGTAGACCAATGGGCACCATGAGTGGTGACCCCAAACACCAAGCTTAGGATTGAGAAGGTGGTCTTTATAGAATGACTAATGGGAACTATGAAGGGTGACCCTAGGCACCAAGCTCGGGATTGAGAAGGTGGCCTTAAGTCATTGGCAAAAGAAACCCTAAGGTGGGTATGCCAGGGTTAGGGAAAAAGCAGTGGAGAATGTCATATTGAAAAGCGTAAATTGGCTTGTTAATTATCTTGATTGTGATAATTAGATTGTTATCCATATTTGTGAAATTTTGGTTGTCCCCACATACCAGTATATTTCGATATACTGACTAATGTTTTGTTTGTCGACATTTTAGGTACAAGTTTGAAAGGAACAAACAGTAAAGTAGCACATGTGGAATTAAATGAGAATTAACGTGCACAGGAGGAATAGTTAGATTAGTATCTTCATGGATAGAAGTTTAGAAATCCCAGTTTTTAAAAAGGTATGCAAAGTTTTTATTTTTACCATATTTTAGTATAGTTGGTAGAATTTAATAATTGTTATTGATTATTTGTCGAACCTTTGATCCTGTTAATTGAATAACGACTCTGACCTCTTGGTCTCCCTTAATTGGGGGTTATAAGGAGACAGGGTCGTTACAATTGGTATCAGAGCGAAGGTTCCTCACTTAATCTTTAATAATTATTAAATTTTACAAATTCCGTAGAACCCAAGGGAGTTATTAGAGGATTATCTGAAAGATAGAAGTGTCTAGAAAAGGATCACAACCGGGGACTGGAAATATTTTCCTTCACACCGCTAGTCAGAATACGAGGACTCCTGGATCCGTGTGACTGTCTGGCCAAAGTCTTAGGGTATGAATCAAAATAAGATACCTTTAGGACTCTCTCATCTTGTTCATCCCTTCTCAACTCAAATTCTGTTAAGGATCTTAAGGATTAGGGTTTTCTCTCTTTTCCTCACCCTCCTGAGGTATGGGTAAGGTTGATAAGGATTAAGGAATCCTCCACCAAATTAATAAAAAACAATGTAAATAAGATGTCATGGACATAAGCTTAATAGAGTAAGCGTAAAGGAATAGATACATGCCTAGGTCGTATGACACGAGTTGTCATTGCCCTCTGGAGAGACCTGAGGCTAGACCTACTTGTCAGGAGGATGAGTAGAGAAAGTTAGTCTTGGAGGTAGAGACCTCCATTAAAAGTAGAGACCTAGCACATCATTTGAGAATGATGTTAACCCTAACCCTAAGTGAAGGTTAGAGAGAAAGATGACATGATGAGTTAGATGTTATAGTTGACTGAGTGTTTGGTTGGACATGTCTTTGGGATGACATAAGAGGTTAGATGACCTAGTACCTTTGGCGACCCAACCCTGGAGAGGGTCGTGCATGTTAGAGAGAAGGATAGATCCTTCATGGATGAGGTTAGAGGAGAACCTATAGAAACCCTATGGGCTTAGGCAAGTAGGGTATAGCTTGCACCCAGAGTGCATCAGTAGTGCTGACAGTAGGTTGAAACCTTGGTTAAGGGAGTATGCTAGATAGCTTATGTGATAAACATAAAGAGTTAAGGATAATCTTGAGCCAAACATGAGTTGAGCAAAGTCTTCACCCAGGTAGGGATATGTTGGTAAGCTTGATCCAACTTCATGTAGTGAGGATGGATGTGGAGTTAGATCTAGAGAGAGAAAGCAAGACCCAAGAAAGAAGGTTGGAAGCTTAGATTCTGAGATATGAGGAATAGTGGGGAGTCGAGGATGACGCGGCCTAAGTGGATGATAGTGGATGCTTCTAGTACCTATGGTATAAGTGATTACCTTCTGGATGAGATAAAGAGTGCTTTAGACCCTAAGGAGGTTTAAGTAACCAGTTGTGAGGCTTTATACCTAGTTGGTTGTCCTAGAAGAGGTCTCAACTCTGAAGTGTTGCTCGAGTAGAAGGATCATGGAAGTACATGACATACCTTGGACATGCTTGATTCATGGTTAAGAGATTGAGCATGCAGTCGGACACCCAAAGGTGAACCTAGGATTCTTAGGCCTAAGAGGGGAAGCAGTGTATCTGATGATCATGATGAGATTTGAGTCTCTATAGTTTTGAGCATGGTACTCCTCATGTGTAGAGGTAAAGGAAATCCCTTAAGTTAAGGGTATGTTTGATGAACCCCTCACGACTAAGTTGATCTAATGTTGAGGATGAAAACAAGTATGACCAAGCATGGTTTCGTAGGTGTCTGCTTCTGCCTTAGTAGCTTCCTACGTCTAACCATGCTCATGTGGATGTATACCCTAAACATAAGGACGTTTGTGACTGTTGTTATCAAGGTATAATTTCCTCCTATCCTGGGAGAGGGACCCTTTTGTAGGGTGTATACCAATTTTGTTGAGGTTTCAGAGGATCTTAAGAAGCTAAGTGAAGAGTACATGGCATGAGAATGAACCTATAGACCCATAGATAACCATCTCTATGTGCATGGGGGTGTTAGCATGGAGGTAACCGGTATGGGGCCTGACCAAGGTAGGCAGGTCGCCATGATCCCTGAGAAAGGATGAAAGACACCCCAAGAATGTAGAGAGGGATGATAAAGGATTGGGTAAGGTTCTAAGTTGAACATGTACTATGATATAATCCTAAGTCTATCCTAGGGTCAGGTAGGGATAAGACCGATGGAAGTAGGATTTGCCTAATTCCCTAGTTGCACATGACCATAGGGTCGGGAGGTAACAACTATAATTGTCTGAGGGCCATAGGTTAGGAGATTGATCACCTTCATGAACTCATGGGACCCAAAGGGCAGATGAGTAGGGCACTCACTGATGCATGAGGGAAGAGGGATGACCCCAAAAGTGCTGGCTTTCTATAGACCTGGAGGAGATGACCAAGGATTGTGTGGTGACCCAAGTAGGTTTGAGACCAGTTTCCATGGAAGCGACTTTGATATCGAGATGATTTTGATGTAGAGACATAAGTTGCACGTTTCAACTTAGATTTGAAGGTGTACTGGCAATGTGGTTTGTACCATCTCTTCTCTTGGAATAGGAAGAACTTTGTATTTGGACGGCCGCCAAATGCTTATTTCTTCTTGTTATGGGAGTGAGAGATAGGATAGCACGCATGCCATACACCAAGGGTAAAGATGACGTGAGTTGGAACGTTGCTATAAGGAATGAGGACAGAGATGATAATGTGCCCTGGTGGAGTGAATGATACATGGACAGGTATAAACGATAAAAGTATTAAGATAATCACCTTGTAAGGATGCTCCTAGTAGAAGCTTTGTGGAATTTGCAAGTTATACAAGGTTGAGTTTGATCACCAGGTGGATGAGCTCATAGTTTCTTGATGAAGATAAACTTAGAGTTTGAGATGAGATGATAAGTGGAATACATGGAGGAGTATGTCTTCAAGATTGCCTAAAACCTAAGGAGGTGAAGTGGTAATGAATGCTCTAGTTGAGATGTAGCTGCCTAGTTTAGCTGGAAGCTAGAAGAAGTTGAGTTTGCTAGGACTTAAGTTGAGAAAAGAGATAAGTTTGGCTAACACACAGATGTATCAATAGCGATTAATTAAGTAAATGATTGTTGGTTAGCCAGCCTAGTCCGTGATATAATGAAAGGATTGTTGTAGAACCTCATATGTACTTCTTTGGAAAGGAAAGTGATGAAACCCTAATGAGAGTGGTTTAGGGTTTCCGAGGTATCGATCTTTAGGAATAATGACATACATGAGATCATGGTTTTAAGATCACCACACACCGTGAAACTACAAAGATAGTAAGTGATAGTAGCACTTTGGATGCTTAAAACGAAGTTGCATGTAGCATGTGGCCATGCAAGCTAGGAGGCGAAGGACGAACACTGGTAACTCAGTGCATGAATATAAAGTATAAAGAGTCCCCAAGAGGGGATGGGAGTTCACCACTATGGATATTAATGGTAAGTCTCCCCTGGACCAAGGAAGGTCAAGATGTAGTATGGGTTATGGTAGATCGCCTTACCTAGATAACACGAGCAAGAAAGAATGCTGTCAAGAGACAAATTTGTTGAACCTACATAAGAGAGAGAGATGGTTCAACTACACCATGATGCGAGTTCAAAATTTCTTGAGTACGACCTAAAGGTTCACTCCCATAAGGTGGAAGTAGATACCTGAAGAACTTGATGTTAGTACAGTTTATCACCCCTTACTAATGGTTAGTATAATCCAGACTAGAGGGTCTGAGGAGAGCATGTGTGATCATTTAGGGTGATACATGGAGATAGTTCTTAATATGTGATGTTAACCACCATAGCCTTTATCGGGATGTAAGATTTCTTATAGGGAGGTTGTGTCGGTTACCACTTCATTAAAATGATGTTGGTGAAGGAGGCATCACAAAGGTCAGAAAAGAACCACAGTGTGTGTAGATGAAGTCTTTTTAATCGTGCAATGGCTAAGAGAGAGAGAGAGCCCAAAGACGACATGAGTCGTGAGCTGATACAAAGAAGATTGACATAAAGTTCACTGTAGGAAAGTATGTGATGTGAAAATCCGACCCCTCTATGCTACAGCTGAGAAAGCTGAGTCCCCGATATATGGGTCCATTT
The DNA here is from genome assembly GCA_963693085.1 of Alisma plantago-aquatica. Taxonomy (NCBI): domain Eukaryota; kingdom Viridiplantae; phylum Streptophyta; class Magnoliopsida; order Alismatales; family Alismataceae; genus Alisma; species Alisma plantago-aquatica. The sequence continues at coordinate 228,646,786 of OY856410.1, forward strand.
GAGATGGATTGGTGGAGATGGTTGTGTTTAGCCTTTCCCCTCAGGATGATATGATGTGTAATGTGTTCCATGAGTCCGATCTAGAGCACTATGTAAGGTACCCAAGCCATGTGCTGAGCCTTGAACCTATTCAGCTTCTAAGAGGCTAAAATATCCTAAGTCACCTATGAGGGTACGATATACCAAGGTAAGAAAGAACTCAGATGGAAGAATATGAGACGATGAAGGTTCTTGGGAAGCACCATGGAAAGGGTGAAGCCACATGGGAGCCCTGATGGACGTAGGAAAGGCTTATCCTGAACTATTTGTTTGCTTGATGGAATTTTGAGGACAAAATTCTTATAAGAGGGGAAGGATGTTACAACCCCAATTTTTGGGTTCCTTTGGTTAGAAATGTAATTTCTCATATTAAAGATATTGGAACCAATAATGATATAATTTGTTTTGAATAAATGGATTTCGTTTACAATAGCCTTGATGATTCTGTTGTGGGCTTTATTGGCTATTGGGCCCGATAACAAGGAAATTCAATTAGTAAATAAATAATTGAGTTTTTGAGAAAAGAAAGGTGTGGAAACCTCTAGAAGGCAATAGAGTGTAATACAAAGGTGGATTTTGTGCCTCTTGGGTTCCAATGAGTCTAAAGTTGCAAAGATAATACAAAAAGAAAAGAAAAGACCAATTAAATATTTCTTTATTAGGAAAGAAATTGAAAACAATGATAACATATGGGAAATAAGTGGAAAGAGGCATAATTGAGTTATCCTTGGTGGATTTTCATATCCATGAGGTTTCTAATATTAAAAGGAATACCAATGAGGAAAATAAAAGAAAGATAAATAGAAATAATTAAAAAGAGATATTTTACTAAAGAAATGAATAAGAAGAAAGAGAAAATAGATAAAAGATAAGTAAAAGGCTAAGGAATATTCCCAAGATGGGATTTCGAGCCATTAAGGTTCCTTGAGGTTCAAGGAACTCATAATATAAGATAATGGCAACAGAAAGAGGAAATGTTAATTAATTTGGTTTTAATAAAAAAAAAACTTTCTTATAGAGTAAATGCCCTTTTCCTTTGGAATTTGGGACTCAATTTTGGCATGCGAGTAGATAAAGCCAAGAGGAAGTTTCCCTTAAAATTTGGTTAAAAAAAGATAAATGAACGTTGAGTTATGATTTTTATAATATTTAATCATCAATCATAAATCTGGATATTTGGATTAAACGAGGATCGTTGATATGGTATCCAACGGACCAGACCCAATCCCAGTTCTACGATAACTCTAGCAAGAAGATGACCAGGAAGCGTGACCTTCCTTTTGGATTTGCTCGAAGTAGAGGCAATGTGCAATGAAGGAAACAGTTCCATTGAGTTCGGGAGCAATTTTCGCATCAAACCAACCTGGGATTGCAGACCTTTCCCGATCTGTGCGAGTTTTCCCCAATCTGCAGAGATATCCTCACCGGGCTGGATGTCTAGGCTATAAAAGGGGGGTCTGAGGCCTTACTGCGAGGGCATAGACTCAACCAAAGGGTTCCGTAGGGTCTGTAGTAGGTTCCCCTTGTGCTAGTTCTTTGAATAGAGCAAGAGTTTGTAGCTTTGCTCCTTCCCTGCCAACGAGGGTGGTTCCACGAGTGTCCATGTTACACACCATCAGACAGATGGAGAAGTCCACCATCGAGTTTGCCCTGATGCAGCGAAGGTGGTGTCGCTTTTTCCCTAGCCTCCCGTGCCCTTGAGCTCCAGGTCAACTCAGGAGTTGACCACGGCCTGGAGTCGCGGTTCTGTTCGCAAGGATCCGGAGGAAGAAGCTGAAAGGAGGAAAGACCTATTTGCCCTGGACGTCTGTGAAGGAAGGTAAGGGCAAAATAGTCATTCACGACTTTAAAACTTAAGTTCATCACACGGATCCTAGGCCATTGGATCCTGGTGGTCCATGGGACTATGGAACGAGCGGCCACTGGTTTTCTCGAATTAACGAATAAATAAGGAAAATGCCTTCTCTTTGCAAAATTCATAGAATCTGCTAGGAAGCTCTAATGAGAAAAGTTTATACATGAAAGTTTCTTAGAAAAATATGAGGAACACATTAAAATTTGTTTGAGAACCTAATTTCATACCTATTTGCAAAAGTGTGCTAAGTTAATGAAAAGTGCTTTGAAATTATGTTAGAAATCCTAATTGAAATTAATGGCTAGGTTCATGATGCTTAATTGGCAAAATTAAGTAATTGTAACTTGTGGAAACGTTAATGATGAACTTGAACCTAATATAGATGATTTATTTCATGATTTAGGGTTTTCCACCAATTATGAATGATTAAGCACTTAGAAACCCTAATTTAGGGTAAAACAGGATAAGATCATATTTAATTCGAAAAATATGATAATATGTTGTAATATGATGGTTCTAAGATATTTTGAATATAAAAGTTCCTAATCATGGATAGATACCCTTAATATGGTAATTAGGGTTTTCTAATGGATAAAAGTTAGAATTAATGATAAATGGGATTCGTAGGTGAATTAGAACTACGAGTTGTTAATCCGGAAGGAACCTAAGATGATAAAAAGGCTCTAATGTGAATATGTGAGTAATTATGGTTTTTTTCCCACTTAGAACTGATGTTCTAGGGTATAAATGAGGAAAGTTGTAAAAAGATCAAAAGGACCCTAATAAAACCCCAATTCGGATTTTAAATCCTAGAAAGTGAACACAAGTCAATTAAATAGATATATTCCTAGTCAAGTGTAGTAATTAGGTTACATATGCTTTTCAGGAATTATGTGATTGTTGAACTACTTCTTAGATTACTTGCTTGCTTGGAATTGTTGTTAGCTTGTTGAGTCTGCAAATCAGGTATGTGGTTAATTATTGTTAATCACATTAGTTTACCGAGGGTTTTCTGAATGTTTCCTCGCATTGAATGCAACCTAAACAGTTGGATGTTCATACTTGCAAAATTATAAAGTCACTATGGTTATCACAATTATAAAGAAGTGTGTATTCTCGCACCTACATGCCACCCTGATGGATGATGCCAAAGGTCAGGCCCAGGAGGGTAGACCAATGGGCACCATGAGTGGTTACCCCAAACACCAAGCTCGGGATTGAGAAGGTGGTCTTTATAGAATGACTAATGGGCAATATGAAGGGTGACCCCAGGCACCAAGCTCGGGCTTGAGAAGATGGCCTTAAGTCATTGGCAAAAGAAACCCTAAGGTGGGTATGCCAGGGTTAGGGAAAAAGCGGTGGAGAATGTCATACTGAAAAGCGTAAATTGGCTTGTTAATTATCTTGATTGTGATAATTAGATTGTTATCCATATTTGCGAAATTTTGGTTGTCCCCACATACCAGTATATTTCGATATACTGACTGACGTTTTGTTTGTCGACATTTTAGGTACAAGTTTGTAAGGAACAAACAGTAAAGTAGCACATGTGGAATTAAATGAGAATTAACGTGCATAGGAGGAATAGTTATATTAGTATCTTCATGGATAGAAGTTTAGAAATCCCAGTTTTTAAAAAGGTATGCAATGTTTTTATTTTTGCCATATTTCAGTATAGTTGGTAGAATTTAATAATTGTTATTGATTATTTATCGAACCTTTGATCTTGTTAATTGAATAACGACTCTGACCTCTTGGTCTCCCTTAATTGGGGGTTACCGGGAGATGGGGCCGTTACAATAGCTCTTGTGATACTTTGGGTAGTCTTCAGCTTTCCTCTATTTAGATCAACCTTATCACCAACATTCTTCAATCATAACAAGTCTTATCCACTTTCTTTCTCCCACATCACTCCAACGGACTATTGATCTACATGGATGCCCATATAGAGATTCATACGGTATCATGCTAATGCTTGCGTGGTTGTTGTTATTATATGAAAATCCACCAAATGTATATGTTCCTCCCAACTAACCTTCTAGGATAGAACACAAGCTCTCAACATATCCTCTTATGTTTGAATTGTCCCCTCCTATTGACCAGTAGCTTGTGGATGAAAAGTTGTGCTGAATTTCAATTCTATTCCCAAAGCATTTTGTAGGATTTCCAAATATTGGAGGTAAAACATGGATATTAATCATAAACAAAGTATTTGGAAACACCATGAAGCCTCAAAATTTCATCAATATATAGATTGTCTATACTATCAATAGATTAACCCACTTTTATTGCAAAAAATGTGTACTCTTTGTTAAGATATCTACAAGAACCCATATGTAGTCATTTTGCTTCTTTTTCTTAAGATATACCATAATAAAACTGTTGTTATAAAATCCAATTTCCATTCATGTATCTCTAGTGCTTGTAATAACCCGACATGTCTTTGATGTTTAATATTTACTTGCTACCTGGCTAGGCATATAGAAAATAACAAAGATATGTCAAACATCATTGTAGGTCTTTGAACGTCTTTGTGCTTCTTGGATGGATAGAAATTTTTTTTCATATGATCATTCTTCATTACTTCCTATATCATATTGGAAGTATTGGGAACGTATATACATGTCATTAATCTTATACTCCCATCTAACTACATAGAAAACTAAGATCCTTCTTCCTCAAATGCCTTCATCATCTTCTCTTTTTCAACATCTTCTAGTTGGGTCTCCATAATCCTCTTTGTTAGACAAGGTTGTGCCATCAAACATGCCATAGCTATCTTATTTGGACCTTTGAAAAATGACCATAACGTTATAACATCCTAGGGTTTGAGGTCTCAGATAAAATGATATTAACATGAATGATTGGACTACCCATATCACCAAGGTGCACCTCCTTTTCAGGGAACCCATCACTAAAGAACTTTGTGGTTAAGCATGCTTAGCCCAGAGTAGTAATAAGATGGGTGGCCAGACCAAAAGTTTATTTAGTCTTGCACATGAGTGAGGACAAAGTGCGCAGTTAAGGTAGTGGTGGTATGTGGGGCCAGTCATCATTTCTAAAATTCTATTAGAGCCTCAGGCAGTGGGCCAGTGTGCCTTGATCGCCAAAAGAATAAGCAAAGTCACAAATGCTTCTTGAGTCTCTGGATCATTTCCATAGGTTCCTAGGAAGCTCCCATGACCCTCAATTTGGATCATCGAGTAGGTTTTTATCAATTTCATTTATCTCTGATTCCAAATCAACAACTTAGTTTTCAAATTTTCAAGCTTCGACAACGCTAATCTCATTTTTCTCTCTTTGGCCTTCGGCTGATGAACATAAAACTACCCTGGACCACGGTTACCCTAAACCAATGAAAGACTGAACTTCACTTTACCCATGCCCATGACTCTATCTTTCCATGCTTTTTGACCTTCCCAAGTAGAGGCAAAAGAATCTTTCACAATTTTCTTTGTGGAAGGAAAAGAATGAACATTGACTTTGTTAAGATATATGATTTTTTTCTCATTTTGGTGATCTCCAACCTACTTCCATAGTTCATTCCTAGAGGAAGAAGGTTTCATGGCCTCAAGTCACCTCACTGTTGATATCTGGGCTTTCTGAGATTGGAAGGGTCCAGTGAAGGAGTTGGTATTATTTTCCCTTCACGATCCCTTCTTAAATATCAATTTTGATCAAAAGAACTGTCTTCTAGGATTTCTCTTCTGGCACTGCGGTTGACAAAGAAGAATAAGGGTATGAAATTTACTATTCTACCCCCACATCTTTAATTTAAGCACAACAAACACCTTTGTTGTCCTATCTTTTCAAGTATTATCTAAATAAAAATCAAATCATGTCACACCTATGATTTCTCGAGTTATGATTGGTCAATCTACCATAAATCATATCTTCCAATTGGTGACTCATATAGGACCAAACTTTATATGAATTTTGATCTATCTTTTGACATCTAGCTAATGGTCTAAGTTCCTGGTCTATTTTTGCTTTGTTTTTACAAAGTTTCAACAATTTGTTTAATTAGGGTTTATAAGTTAAATAAGATATATACTCATGGAAATCATATTAATTTTAGGGTTATTAAGGTTTGAAGATATACGACAAAGTATATATCACATGGTCAATCAAATTTATAGAGGATTAGATCCAAATTAGAACAAGAAGACTTGACCTAGGTATCTTGCTCTAAGGAAAATAGGTCATGCTACTATGCACATATATTCATGGTTGATTTGACTTTTATGTATAGAGTAAAAATTATGATTTCAAGTTCAATGCTCTAAATCATGTTCATTATATTGACTACTTGATGATTGATATATTTATGTGTTATGGTTACCATGCTCATGAAGATTAGAGATTATGATTAATGATTTATGATTAATGGATTAGAAGTTCAAGTTTCAAGTGGAGAAATTCCATCATATTAAAGATTCGAGTACAAGACTACATTCATGTTCATGTTAACATTAATATTATGATAATTGGAATCAAATTAGTTTTTATATGATTCTTGAATCATGGACATCAAGAAGTTAGTATGTTGTTTCCAAGAAATTATGCATTTTCCTAGAAATCAAAGGCTTTCCTAGTAATCATATGCTCTTAAGTGGGTGTCAAACGGAGATGCATATATTTACTACTCAATTCTTCATGTTATTAAATGACTAAGAATATATAAAGTTAATTCCTATCAAGTATAATTATTTTATTTATGCTATAAAGTTCCAATATCATTTACTAATGTGTTGCTTTTCCCATTTGCATGGTTGGGGATGTGATGTCCCCAAATATTGGAGAAAATAAGGACTAAAGAAGAGCAAGCCAAGGATTAGCAGACTTTCAAGTGCAACACGATGGGGTACCATATAATTTATAGAATCCTAATATTCAAAATGTTTCCTTTTATGTTTAAGTTATTCCATATTCAAATAATTAGATCTTAGACTTATTAAAGAAGTTAGGTTTACTTTTCTTTTTAAAAGAAAAATATATGAATATTTTCAAGACAATGTATGGTGGTTTACTTTTTATGCAAATATTATCATGATGTGAATCCCCCTTAAAAAGTGAAATGTTTCTGATTAGTTAATGTACATATGGAGAAGTGGGGTGTTATGTTAATGGTATCCAAGAATATAAGTAGATGGCCTGTGACGGCCCTAGATTTTCTAAAACTTAATCTGATGTGTGACGTCCAAATTGAAACCCTCACCTCAGTGAGAATCCCACTTTAAACATCACACACTAGGTTAAGAAAGAGAAAATCAAGGGAGTCAGAAGGAAACAATCAGTAGCACATGCACATGAACAATAATAAAACCATACACACATGTTCATCATTCAAAATATAATTACAACATGAATTGTTACAATATTTGATATTACATGTTGAACAGAAAACTTATACATATACATGTACTACATTTAAACAACATGATCTTAAGACAACAGGTCCACCTGTATATCAGCTTGCCACACAACTCTCAACTATCCTGGATCTTCAGGATCATAACCACAACCTAAACAAAAGATTACATGTGGTACACGTCAGCACAATATTCAAGAATATTATACTAAGTACGCCTACGTGTCTTTCATATACCTCTCATCATATCTTGGCAATAAGATAAAATTAATATACTTGGCAGTAATAGAAGAATATAAGAAAGGCGTATACTTTCACAAAGATATTCATTAGTAAAAGAGAACACATATTTTAAGCACATTTCCATCATATATCTCATACATATGCCCTTAGGGCTTTGATGTTTTTAGGCCTTATGATCTACCCTTGAGGAGTTTGTGATCGTTGCACATGTGATCTACCCCCGAGGAGTTTGTGATCACTCTAATGCACTGTACTACCAAAGAGTTTAGTGCTATCATATGATGGATCAGATATTTTATGTTTCATGTGTTCATAGCAATAAGTATGGAAATTCAAGCAAATTATCATACAAGACAATCATTTCAATCAATACCATATGCCAAGTCTTTACTACCATATAATATAAGCATACTGTATAGTAAGCCAAGCAAGAGGTAATGGCGTACCTTCCAAAGAGAGACAAACCTAATCACATGTATCCAAGAGTCAACTACATCCTTGGTCAACCCTGATTTAGACAAGATCACATATGCCATCAGGTTCTCATCATCTTATATCTCATGTTAACCCTAATTATCACCATTTTAGGGTTTGGTTTAGTCATTATGATGTGTGCATCATTACTTACATTCTTGTCTTAGATTTATCTTATTGATGTCATATTCTAGATTATAGTTCATCAACTTGATATACTCATGTGCCCCATTATTATGTGAACATACTTAACATTATGTCACTTTCATTAACCATATTATGGTTACATCATATCTATTAAGGGTCATCCTCATGTAACATGAATTCTATGCATCTAACTAATATAAAAGTTCCAGATTAGCTTCACATTAATGATATGAACTTACTCTATAAATTTCATCATTTATTGAGCATGTGTGTATTTATTACATTTATTTAGGGTTATTAGCCCTAAATAGCCATATTAAGCATATTTTATGACTTTGTGTGATAACATGACCATATCTGACATCATGTGTATAGTAAACATGGTTATGGACTTACTGACATTTTTCCATAATTTTATATCATCATTTAATATTTATTACTCAAGAACTAAGCATTACACATCTTACATGATATCACTGATATTAAAGCATTAAAAGGCTGATATTATGATTCCATATTGTTCTATGCAATTTTCTGAGAATTTTGGTACCTTATTTGTAATTTTCTAATAAACGGTCTATTTTCTATGAATTAAACAAGATCTGGACATTGACTGGGAATTACCTTGTTCTAGCCAATTAGGAGGCGACATGTATCCACTCTGGGGATGCGGCTCTTGGTTTGGTCCACTTGAGCCAGTTGAAAAAGTGGTTTGAGCCCAATTTAAATTTACTTTCTCCCATCGATCTTTCTTTCTCCTTTTCACATGATTCCATTTCTCGCAGCGCCACCGGGCTTGAGCGCAACCGTGGGATGCTTTATGTGAGCACATCTGCTGGATCATAACGCAGACCAGATCTCAACTATGGCCTCCTCTCCTTGCCAGCACCTTCTGTGGCTAGAAAACCAACACGTCAAGTTGTTGGCCTCTAGGATACTACTACATGGACTCCTCTTCGAGGTTTTAGGAGCTCCGCCACCAAGGAAGGTCCCCGGTGAGCCATCTCTTCACCAGAGCTCCAGGGTCTCACATTCTATGCGATCTGGATTCTCCCGAATCTATGTGTGAGTCTTTCAAAACTTGATTATGCTTTCTCCCAATCATTGAGACATTGGGGTCACTTCTCTTCCATAGACTCAGGCGTCGTTACTCCAGGTTGGGCCATGGCTGTCGTAAGGAATCTCCCCGCTAAGAAGATCCAGAGCACCATCCCTCACCGTTCTAGCTCCTCAAGGAGCATCAATGGCCGTTGGAGATATGGCTCAGTGGAGCTCTCCTATGCCTGCCTCCGTGAGGACAAGAAAAGGGGGAAAAAGAGTTATTAGGTGCCTCATCCCCGACATGCTTCTATAACTATAGTGGGGAGAGTAGGGGAAGTTGCTACTCCTTCACCTTCCTTCTCTTCCTCAAAGTTCACCGCTAGATCTGACCACCATCTGCTCTTGGTGGTGCCAAGCCTGCGGGTATGGAGGGCTCACACTTAGTGCACACTAAACAAATATAACTGGAGGGAGGTAAAAATTATCGGCTTGACATGGCATGGGCATCCACGGTTCTACTCTTCCCTCTCATCCCACATCATCCATTCCACCATGTCGTGCATAACCCTCATGCAACCATCATGGAAACTACCATGAACAAGATGAGTCTGGAGTCATCAGATCCACTACATCTAAGGGATACCAATGCTTGATCTGTGGCCTCTCCCTAGTTCAACTATGGCCATATATTCAACATGGATGTGACAAAGAGTTATATTAGAACTTAGGTAAAAGATCAAATACCTTGGTCTAAAATATTGGAATGCATCAATAATTTAACTGATTTAAAACCTAAATTACTTCTTCTAGGAATACCCAATTGCCACCAAATTTTGACCACAACTTCCTCACTACCCAAGATACCTTATGCACGAATTTGGTGCCAAAACTCAATTGTTAGACCAATAAATTAAATTCCTCAAATAGGCATAAGCTTATGGATTCTAATCATTATATAAACCTCAATCAACACTCTAACTTTACTAAAACACTTGGGATTCTCAAAACAACTCAACATGCATGACTTCACTTGTGTCATTGGACATTTAGGATTCCAAAAGTCCACTCCATCACATGGCCACTAGGAAAAAGTTTGATGCATATGTTCTAGGTCTAGGTATAGAAGAAGTAAGTAAAAGATATTGGAAATTAAAGTAGAGGTCTAGACAAGATACAAAAGTTTAGTTCAAGATTAGGGTTATGTGCCTAGATGGTTTGGGCTTTTATGTTGACTCTAGAATTGCATATAGTATGATCTCTCTCTCTTTACCACATGTTTGTGGTATGGGACACATGCTTATGGGGTTTTGTAGGGATCATGTAATGTGCATTATTAGGCTTGCCACACCCTTTCAAGTGCATGTGGTATGAGACATGACCATCAGGGAGGTCCTAAGAGAAATATGATAAGACATATCACCTCTAGATATATGACTGCCTGACATGTATCCAAAGACAATAAATAAAATAGGAGTTGGAATTAAAAGTTTGAGACATATAGTCACCTAAACATAATTAGGTACATAGTAAGATCAAGCATGTTTAGGAAGGGACATAGATAAGTGAGTGAATTATGAACATGCTATGAATTGATGTTTCTACTGATTTGACTAGAACACTATGAATAATCTACCATGCTAATTGATCATATTATCATGATAACCATGTTTAAGTATAAGAAAACATGTTATGCTGATATAGTCCCCTCAATCACATTATGTGAGCCTTAACCAACCTTATGTGACCCTTAATTGACCTAACGAGTTATGTGGGAGCATTATGTGAGGATTAACTGACTTTATGTGAGAATTAACCAAACAGATGTAAGACTTAATCGTCCCTATGAACATTGTGGGTGCATTAAGGAGAGTGGCCATATCAACTCAAGTAAAAATCCAGTCTAATATGGAATCATGTCTTGTTAACAAAGTTCTCTTGTAGTTGTGTTAACCATTAGTAGGTCATATCTTAAATATGCTAATGAGATAATATAGAGACATAACATACATAGAATATGTAAAACCCTAAGGTGTGTAGTTTGATTAAATTTTGAGGATGAAATTTAATCAAGGTGGGTAGAATTGTAGCATCCCAAAATTTATTTGAAGTAATATTAAGGCGTTAATAGAAACTCTTAGTAAGGCATTTATAGAAATTCTCAGCAATTAAATTCATATTTGTGGACTTCAAGACAAATGAACCCTAATTGGCCTTACTTCATGCATTAGAACCTAAGTGGTCTTAAATGGTTAGATAAATCCATTAGGGATCATCAACAATGCTTTTAGTGTACATATGCAAACCTAGATACATTATAATAATAATTCATCGTTAGGTCATTAAATAAAAAATTATTATGTAAAATGATCTAGACACTATAAATGTGCCTAGATCAAAATCTAAGTACCGGTTGAACTAGTCTATGAATGCACAAAGAAGGAGGGGAAATGGTGATGCATTTAAGTCAAACATGTTATCCAATACACCAAGTCTAGTTATGTTGATGCATTTAAGTCAAGAACAATGTCTATATATAAATAATGATTAATAGTTTTCCGAAACCCAAATCTAATTATCTAAGTCTTAATAGAGTTAATTATTAGCCTACAATCAAAAATTGGGTTGGGTTTGACCCCTTTTGACCCCTCAAATGATTTTATGAAGTTTCTATATAGTTTTCTACTATTTTTAATCTAATTTTCAGTGAATCATATGTCATGTTTTAATTTGACTTTCAAACCTCTTATCCTTTTCTTGATCTAAATAGGACCCTGGAATTGAGTCTTTTTTCTTGGTACTCTCCCTTATTCCTCACCCTTTCCTCCTTCCATTGATTCTACAATCCATGCTTCTTCTCCCCCTATGATCTATCTCTTTGGGGAATCTCAGAACCAATATGACTTCCCTTCACCTTCATCATGGCAAGGTAAACCCATAGATATCTATTTTGATAGTGTTTCATCAATTGTGATTCCTAGGCAACAAGGGACTCTACCCCTCCTTTGTTTCCCTAGTGGTTTGATTTTCCAACCTTACCAGGGCGCCACACATATAGAAGTACCCCTACACATCCTAAAATGCATAGTAAACATTTCTAGTTGCTTGTTTGGTCGCAACCACCACACGTCCATCTCCTTCAGCTCTGTCTCACATCTCTGACAAGCACAAGTTCATCGGGTACCTTTGACTACCACAGGACCAAGCAAAGCTGCCAACGCTACTTTAGTCTCTAGCTCGTCACTGTAGTTTCCTAGGAAGATCCTACGACCCTCAATTTAGATTAGGGAGTAGGTTTTCATCTATTTCTGTTATCCTAATTTTTGAATCAACAACTCAACTTGGAAATTAGCACGTTTCAATGATGATGATATCAATTTTTTTCTCTTTTGCCTTTGATTGAGACCACAATTACCCTAATATATGAGGTTTTCAATGTTTTTCTTATTTGGGTGATCTTTGACTTGCTTCCATAGTCCATCCATGGCAGAAGAAGGTTGCAGGGCCTCAGGAAACCTCACCATTGATGACTAGGCTCTCTGAGATTGGAAGGGTCAAGTGAAGGAGTTGGCATTGTTTCTCCTTCAAGATCCCTTCTTAAATCTCAGTTTTGATTAGAATAATTGTCTTCCAGGATTTATCTGTCAGGACTAAAGTTGACAAAGGAGAAGAAGGGTGAAAATTTTAGTATTCTATCACCTACATCTTTGATGTAAGCATAAATGCACCTTGGTTCTCCTATCTTTTCATGTTATCTAAATCAATATCACATCGTGTCACACCTATGGTTTCTCGAGTTACGATTGGTTAATCTACCATAAATCATATCTTCCAATTGGTAACTCATATGGACCAACCCTTATATTAATTTTGAACATTTTTTTGATATCTAGCTAATCATCTAAGTTAAGGCCTATTTTGGCTTTGTTTACACAAAGATTTAGTGATTTGTACAATTAGGGTTTATAAGTTAAATAAGATAATTATTCATGGAAATCATATTAATTTATGGTCATTAAGATTTTAATATATATGTCAAAATATATCACATAGTCAATCACATTTGCAGAGGATTAGAGCCAAATCAGGATAACTAGAGTTGACCTAGGCATCTTGGTAAATAGATCATGTTGTTGTGCACAATTATTCATGGTTGGTTTTAATGTTATGTATACAGTAGAAGTTATGATTTCAAGTTCATTCCTCTAAATCATGTTCATTATATCAATTGCTTAATGATTGTTATATTTTATGTCTAATAGTCACCATACTCATTAAATGAGGGATAATGATTATTGATTAATTATTAATGGATTTAAAGTTCAAGTTTTAAGAGGAAGAAATCCTATCATGTTATAGATTCAAGTTCACGTCTATATTCAAAATGTTCATGGTAATGTTAATATTAAGATAATCATAATTGAATCAGTTTCATATGATTCTAAAATTGTGGACTTCAAGAGGTTTCTATGGGCTTTCCTAGCAACTAAGGCCTTTCTTAGCAATCATGTGCTCTTAAGCGGGCATCTTAGAGAGATGCATATATTTAGTTCTCAATTCTTCATGTTGTTAAATGACTAAAGAATGTATGAAGTTAATTCATGTCAAGTTTTCATTCATGTCAAGTACAAGTATTTTGTTTATGCTAAAGTGCCAGTATCAGTTAATAATGTGTTGTTTTCCCCTTTCCATGGATGTGGATGTGATGTCCTGGGATATTAGAGCAAATAAGGAACAAAGAAGAGCAGGCCAAGGATTAGTAGACTTTCAAGTTCAACCTGGAAGATGACACCTACCTTAGAGGATCCTAATATTTAGAATATTTCCTTTTATGTTGAAGTTATTTCATGTTTAAGTGATTAGATCTTAGACTTATTGAAGAAGTCAATTGTAGTTTTCTTATTCAAAGAACAATGTATGAATCTTGTCAAGACAATGTATGGAAATTTATTTATTTATTTGCAATGAATATCATGATGTGGCACCCCCTTCAGAAGTAATATTTTTCCACTCAATTATTGTATGTATGAAAAAGCAAGGTGCTACATTAATGGTATCAGAGCAAATAAGTAGATGGGCACCATGCAAAAATCTGATTCATATGCTCTATCCCTAGGTATAAAAGAAGTAAGTGAAAGATATTAGAAATCAAAGTAGAGTTCTAGATAGGAGACAAAAGTTTAGATAAGAATTAGGGTTATGTTCCTTGATGGTTTGGACTTTTTTATCGGTTCTAGAATAGAATATAGTATGCTCTCTCTCTTTCCCACATGTCCATGGTATAAGAAACATGCTTATGGGTTTTTGTAGAGAGGATGTTATGTGCATTATCATGTTTGTTGTGCCATTTCATGTGCATGTGGTATGGGACATGTGCACTAGGGAGGTACTAAGATAAGTATGATCTGATAGGTCACATATAGATATATGACCAACCATCATATATCCAAAGGTGACAAAGAAAATAGGAGTTGGCATGAAAAGTTTGGGACATATAGTCACCTATACCTAATCAGAGACATTGTAAGACCACAAATGTATAAGAAGGGTAGATAATTTGACATAGATAACTGAAGTGAATCATGTACATGATATCAGTTGATGTTTTTATTGATTTCACTGGAACACTATGAATAAATTATCATGCTAATTAATCATATTATCATGACAAGAATTTTTAAGTATAAGAAATCATGTTATGTTGATAAAATCCCCTCACTCACATTATGTGAGCCTTAAACGTCCTTATGAGAGCCTTAATTAGACTGATGAGCTATGCGGGAGCATTATGCGAGCCTTAACTGACCCTATGTGAGACTTAACCAGCCTTATGTGATCTTTAATTGGCTTTATGAGCACCGTGGGTGCATTAAGGAGAGTCACTATATCAACTCAAGTAAAAATACCATATGAAATCATGTCAACTTAATCAAGTTCTCATGTAGTAGTGTCAACCATGAGTAGGTCATATCTTTAGTATTCTAATGAGACAATAAGATAATATAGAGAGTTAGCATACACATAATATATAAAATGCTATGGTGGGTAGTCTCATGAAATTTGGAGGATGAAATTTAATTATGGTTGGAAGAATTGAAGCATTCCAAAATTTATTTAAAGTAAGATTAGGGTGTTAATAGGAATTCCACATTAGTTAAATTCAAATTTTTGGACTTCAATACAAATGAACCCTAACTGGAATAACTTCACTCATTAGACAATAAGTGGTCATAAATTGTAAGATAAATCCATTAGGGATCCTTAATAATGCTATTAGTTTACATATGCAAAGCTAAATACATTATATTAACAATTCATTCTTGGGCCATCAAATAGGAAAGTTATTATGTAAGAATGATCTAGAAAAAATAAGGGTGCCTTGATAAAAATCTAAGTACATATTGAACTTGTCTATGAATTTTCCAAGAAGGAGGAGAAATGTTGATGCATTTAAGTCAAGAACAATCTCTATATGGAAATAATGATTAAAAGTTGTGTAAAACCCAAATCTAGTTATACAAATATGTTCTACTCAAATATTAGCCTATGATTGGGTTTGGTTTAGCCTCCTTTGACACCTTTGATTATTTTAAGTTTCTATATAGTTTGCTTTTCGTTTTAATCAAATATTCAATGAATCCTATGTCCAAATTTAATTTGACTATCACATAGATTGTGTCTTTCTCGATTCAAATAGAAATCCAAATTTGGGACTTTTTTCTCACTAATATCCCTTCTTCCTTGCCCATTTGTCCTCTCAGTAGACTGTATAGTCCATGCTTCTTTATCCCACTCTGATCTATCTCTCTATAGAATCCTAGAACTAGTAGGACTTCCATGTATGGTAGGATGTATTGATTTTTCACTACATTAAAAAATAGTGAGTTGCAACCTATTTTTTGTTTGGTTAGTTAGTGAGAAAATGAACTCAGTGATTATGAAAGCACCAATGGTCCACTTTTTATGGAAATATCGCAGGTTTTGTACGGATGTTGAAATCGGTGTTGTCAGGTGTAAAAACGGACTTGCTATCTTTGCTTTAATTCATAGGCATACGAATTACATATCTACTTAGCTGGAAATCAAATAGAATCAAACTAACATGTGTTTTCTTTCTACATGTGTTGCGTATCGCGTGAATTTTTACAATCAGACTTGCTACTTTTGATCTTATATTGCAGCCCAACTACAGCCAACCAAATTAGCCCTCATTGGTAAACATGGAGATCCCTATTTTGGTAGGGTTTCATTCATTGTGTTTCTTAGGCCACAAGGGACTATGCCTCTCCCCTATTTCCCATGTGGTTGGATCTCCCGACCTCACTAGGGAATCACACATATATAAAAGTACACCTAAACCATCCTAAAATGCATAGAAAATGTTTCCAGCTACTTGTTTGGTCACAAGCACCCCACATCCATCTCCCCCAACTCTATCTCGCATCTTCAAAAAGAACGATCTCACTGACATTCCTTTGATCACCACAAATCACTTTCAATGATATTGATTGTGTTTTCTCTCTTTTTCCATCGCTAGATGAACCCAAAATTACCCTGGACCATGCTTACCCTAAGATCTATGGTTTCTAATGTTTTTTACATTTTGGTGATCTCTAACCTACTTCCATAGTCCATGCATGGCGGAAGAAGGTTGCATGGCCTCAGGTCACCTCACCATTGATGCCTGGGATCTCTAAGAATAAAAGGTTCTAGTGAATCAGTTGGCATTGTTCCCCTTCATGATCCCTTCTTAAATCTCAATTTTGATCAGAAGAATTGTCTTCTAAGATTTCTCTATTGATGTTGTAGTTGAAAAGGAAGAATCCGGGTGCGGAATTTACTATTCTAGCCCCACATCTTTGATTTAAGAACAATGATCACCTTGGTTCTCTTGTCTTTCTATGCATTATCAAAATCAAAATCATATCATCTCAAACCTATGGCTTCTTAAGTTATAATTGATCTAGTATAAATGATATCTTCCAACTGGTAACTCATATAGGACCAACCTTTACATGAATTTTGATCTTTTTTTTGAGATTTAGCAAATGGTATAGGTTCCAAGTCCTATTTTGGATTATTTTCACAATGTTTTAGCTAATTTCATAATTAGGGTTTGTAAGGTAAATAAGATAAATATTCATGGAAATAGTATTAATTTTAGGTTTATTAAAGGTTGAACATATATTACAAAGTATAATTGTGGCAACACATCCCACTATCACACAGATAATGAGATATTACACAAAAATGTGCAGTAAACACCATAAACCACATATTACCAAAACATGAGTTAATTAAAACCAATTTTGGAAAGAGGATAAACTAAGAAATTATTACATTCAAGTCCTCATCCTGCAAGAAAACATGTTATATAAACATTTACAAGCTGGATACATGTCCACAGCTTAGGAGATCAACTGTCTAGCCATCACATGAATTTATCACCTGTTTATACATATAGAACGGCCCACATCTGGCCAGCAGTAGGATATACAAAATGTCATCGGCTTTACATCGTGAAACAATGTCAAAACACCTCCAAGGACCTGAGATTACAGGGATGACTCTAAGACTCTACTACAAAACAACCAAAATAGCAGCATGTCCATCTCTTGCCTTCTACTGCTCTTCTTGCTGCTCAGTCGCAACTCCGTGACCACCTCCACGCCTGGCACGAACACCTAAAAAGGTTACAAACCAGCGGGGTGAGACACACAGTCCCAGCGAGAAACATAACTCCCCGTCGAAACCATAAAACCAGAAGATTAAAGGAACAACAGCAGATAACTCAATAAAGGTATAACAAGGGCAGTCTATGTAGCAAAGCTATGCATACTATTAATCTTACCAAGTTGTACGGAAGGCATATCACTAAATATCTCTTTATGGAACATGATTGACAAGATAAGATTTATAAGATCTTACCACATAACATAAGGAGCGTATGAGAAACTGCAAGGTATAACAACATTAACTAATCAAGAAAGGCCTCAATCAATGTTTCATGTTTTACCTTAAGTAAGAAATACTATACGGCTGGATTATGTATTATTATGCCCTAAGGAAGTGAGCCGTACCGCTCAGATCCAACCGACGGCTATGAAACTCGGAGCTGGTGCCATACAAGGTCAATGGAAGAGCCGGACTCCACAACCTCCCACCTCATGGTCAGTGCACGAGTACAACACAAGTAGGACCGCAGTCTCATTCTTAAGTGGCCTCAGCCATAGGGTCAGCTCCCGTAGTCTACCCCCTACCTAGCCCGCCTCGGTACAGGTCTCAGCGCTAGTGAAACTGAGCCACGGGCCTGTTCACCATGCTCTGAGACATGAACACATTCATGCTCCCATATGACATATCTTGAGCCATGGGCCTGTTCACCATGCTCTATACATATCCCGAGTCTGCAACCGTAGCTGCACTCGAATCCTCACTATTTTGGGCTAGGAGAAACCTCGCATATTCAACAATATGCGCTCCGGGTTAACCCGCAGGAGAACCCGTTTCACCATCACCAGCTCCTGACGATGATGGATCTATGGCCAGGGCAACTACATGATATGTTCCACTGTGATTAGTTAGTATATTTTAAGTGGATTGTTGAAGCAACCAAGTTGTATAGCATGAAGACTATAACAAGAAGAAACAACATGAAACTCAACATCATGCTTTTACTATCATCAACATCATCCTGATCCATCACAAGGATCCAACATTACATTGCCATGGGACCTCAATCCCTAATCACATAATTTCAGTGCCTCTCAAGGCTTACATCATCACAAAAGGATAGCAATCCCAGATCATCATTAGAGAATAATATCTCATCAAGGCACTTTAGCCATCTCAGGTCCTCAGACCATAACACATCATGCATGTTACCTTATCATCAAGAGTAACCATCAGAGCAGTATTACTCAAACATATATACCTCTTAGCCCTTTTCCTGGCTATGCATCTGTACCTGCATGGTTAGTATGCACAATCATCATAGATTATCAGTATAGGGTGACATTTATCATTCATTCCTCAACCTGTGATCATAAGCATATGTCATATTATTAAGCAAGCATCTTATAGGCTTACGATTTACTCAGCATCATACAAATAATTCAAGATTAATTATAAACATAGGTAATGTCTTGTCAAGATACTTAGATGTGATCTACTATAACGATTACCATCAAGCACATCAGGATCATCACCGTGACTGCATGTATAAGATCTAACATATTGGTTTCCATACAAGGAACAAGACCCTTACTATAAGCGCCCACTACCCTCACCAAAGGTAGTATCGGGCAGGGCACTTCCCCTATCGCCCAACATTCCTACCACATAACGGTCAAGCAAACCAGCTACATATCAGCCAAGCACTCAGCAAGGGTAACGGCTATCACCTCAGGGTGTATCGGGCAACTCTAGGTGTCGCGCACCTCAGGTGTCGTGCAACGCTCCGTCGGATAACCACAGCATAACGACCACCAGCACAGTGTGTAGCTTGGTCTGTAACGTGCAACGATGCATCGTGCAACACAGGGACAACAACCACAAAGCTTGTCGGGCAGCTGAGCCTATGGGCGTGTCGTGCAACCAACTGCTAACGGGCAACCATGGCGTGCAGCTCAGCCAAAGGGGTATATCGTGCAATGGCGCATCGCACCCTAGGGATATCAGGAAGCACACACCCAACAAGGCATAACGCCCAACTAGTCTCGTGCTATCGGCCAACACACATAGAGCTAAGGCCAAGGGGTAACGCCCACCACATAACTAGCTAGCAACGCTTCCACAACATCAAGGCATGACGACACTAAGCCACCTTCTAGGTTATGGGTGTCGGGCAGGGTACTTAGCATAGTTTGATGCCCGCCATAACAAGGCAAGGACCAGGGGTGTGACGCCCGTCACAACACCACAACCTGTCGACCAAAGCTCTAGACCAAAGGAGGATATCAGGCAGCATCAACCCCAAGACCATAACGGTCAAGATGCCACTCCACAAGGTCATCACCAACCTCAAGCACAAGGGCACCAAAACCCTAATGGATCAAGAAGATGGATCACCTCTCAACAACCAAGAGAGAGGGGTCTTGCACAACTCCTTTTCACCAATTGGGAAACACAAGGAACAACCACAACCAAGGTCCACAACCACCACATAGCTCACCTTTCAAGTCCATGGTGAGAGGAGGGTGTTGCTCAAGCCACTAGAACACAAGCTCGCCTCTCAACTTAAACGAGAGAGGAGTATTGCCCATATTACTAGAACTCAAGCTCACTCCTCTAGACCTTAGAGAGAAAGGGGTGTTGCTCAACAAGGAACCCTAAAACACATGGATCGGCTAACAAGAACAACTTAAGCAAGAAACTAAACTGACAACATACATAGCTGATATGATCACAAGAAACATACAAGAACATAGAAGAGGTAGTATAGTTAGGGTTAGGAGTTATGTAACCCTCCTTAAGCAAGCTCCAAACTCCTAGCTCCAAGCACCACTAAGGAAGAAGAGCAAGGCACTCAAGGGTTCGGCCACCACTAGAGGAAGAAGGAGACTCCAAGGCAAGGATCGGCTACCAAGCTTGCAAAGGAAGAGGGTATCGAGCACCAAGGGGGAGGGAAAACTAAGGAACTAAAGGGATCCTTAGCAAGAGAAAGGAAGCACATATATAGAAAAAGATGGAGGAGAAACCAAGGTAAGACAAGGCAAGGTGTCGCCCACCTAGGGACACTTGTCCATGAGCAATGCCACCATGCTAACATGCCCTAAGCACATGTCCAAGGCCATTGCCACATGCAAGCATCAAGCTCCAAGTGTCCACTAGTGGCGACACAAATGAGGTCAAAGAAGGCCAAAGGGTTCATGGGCGACACACCTCCACTCCACCATGGCCGACACACAACCTAGGCTGACACACCACAGGCCGACACACCTAGGTTGACACAAGCACACTTTCCCAACACAAGGTCCAAAAGAGGCAAAGGCAATGCACCACAAGACCCAACAAGCTCAACCAAGCCCAAAGGAACTCAAGCAACAAGCCCAACCCTTCCTCTCAACACTATAGGAAGCAAGGAGAGGGAGGAACACCTCACAAGGTGACAAACTTTTCCACAAACCCTAAACTTGGGTATATTGCAAGTAGCACCTCCAGCTCCCAACAAGACACCAACAAACCCTAATCACCACTAAAGGTGATTAGCAAGAAACTAAGCATCAGGGTTAAGCAAAGAAAACATGATAAACCCTAAATGGAGGTCAGGGTCCTTACAAGCTATAACCCTCTAGAAAGGGATTTCATCCTCGAAATCCAAAGAGAAAAGCGAGGGGTACTTCCTCCTTATCTCTTCCTCAAGCTCTCACGTGGCTTCCTCAACGCCACGATGATGCCAAAGAACCTTCACCAGAACCAGGTCCTTCCTCTTCACCTTCTTAACTCTTCTATCAAGGATCATCATAGGACCTTTCTCGTAGGTCACATCTTCATCAAGCTCAACTTCGACTGGTTGTATCACTGTTCCTGTATCCGGATGACTGTTCTTCAGCATAGTGACATGGAACATTGGGTGTAACCTATGCAACTCTGGTGGCAGCTCTAACTTGTAAGCTACCTTGCCAACTCGTTCTATGACCGGGTATGGCCCCATATATCTAGGTGCGAGCTTACCCTTCCAGCCAAACCTTAGCACACCTTTCCATGACAAGACTTTAAGATACACTTTGTCTCCTACCTAGAACTCCAAAGGTCGTCGTCGATTGTCTGTGCAAGATTTCTGCCTGTCCTGTGCCGCTTTCAACTGTTGTTGTATCACTTTTATCTTTTTTCTTGTCTGTTGTACTAACTCAGGACCCAGAAGTTGATATTCACCAGACTCATACCAACATAATGGAGATTTGCACTTCCTGCCATATAAGGCCTCATAAGGAGCCCTGTCAATGCTCTGCTGATAGCTGTTGTTGTAGGCAAACTCTATCAAACTAAGATGTATGTCCCAACTGTCTAGGAACTGCAAAACACAAGCCCGAATGAGATCCTCCAAAGTCTGAATAGTTCTCTCGGACTATCCATCTGTCTGCGGATGGAAGGTGGTACCGAACCTCAACTGTGTTCCCAACTCTTTGTGCAACTATTCCTAGAAATGACTCATGAACTGCGGACCTCTGTCAAAAACTATCATTACAGGCACACCGTGCAACCGCACTATCTCATCTACGTATACTCGAGCAAGCTTCTCGGCTGTATATGCTGTCTTTACAGGTATGAAATGGGAAGACTTCATCAATCTTTCCACTATCACCCAAATGGAATCATGATTCCTAGTTGTCCTGGGTAGACCAACTACGAAATCCATGGTTATATGATCCCATTTCCACTGCGGTATCGGTAGGGGTTGCAACGTACATGCCGGTTTTTGATGCTCAACCTTGACTTGCTGACATACCGCACACCTAGCCACAAACTCGGCTACATCTTTCTTCAAGCCGGGCCACCAATACAAGTCCTTCATATTGTGATACATCTTGGTGACTCCTGGATGCATAGCATACATCGATGTGTGTGCTTCCTCGAGCACTAGCTTCCTCAAATCAGTAGCATCGGGGACCACCATCCTATCTCGGTAGCAAACTAGTCTATCCTTGGACTCATGGAACCCATTACGCTTTTTGCTGCCAAACTCTGATATGATAAACTACACTGCATCATCTGCTTATTGTGCATCCTTGATCTGTTGTCTCAGCGTAGGCTTGACTTGCATATGTGCTAAAAGTCCAGCTAACAAGGAAACTTCCATCTGCACATTCATCTGCCGCAAGGAAACAATCATATCCTGTCTATGGCATACCAAGGAACTCAACTATGCCTTCTTTGTATAAAGAGAGGGAGACTATCAGCTAAGCGCATCAGCTACCACATTCACCTTACCAGGATGATACTCGATGGTGCATTCGTAATCATTGATTAGCTCCATCCATTGATGTTGTCGCATGTTTAACTCATTCTGCGAAAAGATGTACTTCCGATTATTATGATATGTGAAGATCTGACATACTTCCCCATAGAGATAGTGTCTCCAAATCTTTAACGCATGAACCACTGTTGTTGTAACGTCTGTCTCAGAAAAATGAGATCAACGAATGCGGAAGCGATTAATTAGCAGAGGAATTATGGAAAATCAATAAAAATTAAAACTTTTTGTAAAGAGATCATCAGACGGTAAAACTTTTTCATAAAGAAACATGATAAGTTATTTACAAACTGATCCGTTAGTACATCTCTATAATGTCATATCTCGAGGTTACAACCATGAACTGCCATGTTAACTATACAAGGCAAGATACAAAAATCTTGAGGCATTAAGCCAAAATCTCATATTTATATTAAACATATTCTGACTCCTAGGACCTGAGAGTACAAAGACGACACATAGGACATTCTATCTACAGTATTTGACAGACAATGTCTCCACCTGAGGATCACTGCTGTCCCTGATGTTGCTGCTGCTGCTGTTGTTGCTCACCCACTGATGGGTTCCTTCGTCCCTTGCTTCTACCTAAAAAGTCAAATCTCAATGGGGTGAGACAATTGAATAATTGTCCCAGCGAGAGTTATAACTCTCCGCCAGAAGCTTTGTTATTGCAATACTAGAATAACATTAAGCAGTAGAATTATAAACATTTAACAGTAGGTTTAACATTGTGTAAACTAAGTGAAGCAACATTCTTTTAAGCAATCATTTCAATTATAACTTAATTGAATGACAAACACATTTCAATAAGGAATATGAAGAACATGTATACTAGTTATTCAACTAGAGCATTATAAACAATGTAACATCAATCATTGTTTCTCGTAGTTCAACCTAAGCAATTATGCTATTCGGCTGATTACATCTTTCAAACATATTTAGGCCCTGAGGAGATGAGGTATACCGCTCATACTCTAACCGACCATTATGAAATCGCAATCGGTACCATACATAGGTCATCAGAAGAGTCCAATTCCTATGACCTCATCTTCCTCAGTCAGTGTGAGGATCAACATGCAGGACATCTTGTGTCTCTGCTATAATAGCTTTCCAAGGTATTCTGGCAACGTCGCTATTAGAGTTACAGTGGTGTTCTGTACTCTCTTCGTCATCGGGGAATTTCTTGTTTATCTCTCATTGATGCGGCATTAATAATATCATTAGGAGATTAGTGATACATCATCTCGGCATAAACATATAATGAAGGAATGAGAGATTAAAGGTACATCTCATATCAAATCCTACATTAGGACGTAAGGATATTCGTGTCCATAACCCCCACATACTCAAAAGTATGCTCTCTAGGAGTTCCCTTAGGAAAACCTATTTCACCATCATTTAATTTCTAACAATGATGGATATATGGTCAGGGCCCTACATGATATCATTATACTTGATTATTTAAGTACATTATGGTATTCTTTTAGCATCAAGTATGTTCTCAAATATAAACCAATAAGACAATTGCTATAAAGAAAGAGTACTAATTGTATCAAGTTCATATCACATATAGTTAACATTGGGATATCTATCCCTAACCATCTTATCATTGTGATTCAGGAATATGGGTGTTCAAACACTTAGATTATCAAAACACTTGTTACCAAGTAACCTATTGCCCTCAAGTCATTTCACTGTATGAACATGACTGTAGTAATGCAATTATTTCTCATGGCTCATACAACCTATCAATCTCATATGTTACCTCTTATTAGGCAACATAGCATATCATTACTTTCAAAGCTTATAAAGTGCTTTCAATAAATGTGGCATCATAATACTTTCCTGGCTATGCTCACTTCTTTAAAACGATCTACATGACTAACACAATTGATAACATGCACATTATATCTATATCAACACAATACAATTTATTTCCACATCTAGTATAGAACACCACGACCGTGCTATCTTGCACGGTCGTGCTACAGAAGGATTACCACGACCGTGTTACATCACCATGGCTGGTTTCTAGGGTTAGGGTTTTCTTATTCAATTCAATTAGAATTATTCAACCCCTTTACCTTTAAGAAGGAATAGTGATTCTTTATTACATGATTCAATCATAGGGTTCCATGCTTAAAAGCATAACCCAAAATTAGGGTTAGTGTACCCCACCTTTCATTAATTAGGGTTTCCTACTCACATTATCAGTTCAACCCTAATATATTACTCCACAACTCTTGGGAGCATTCAAAGATATTATAAGTGTTTACTTTTGATTACTATACTCATCATATATCATTAATGATCATCAATTCTAAGTATTAGTTCATTTCTCATCCATGTCATGGTATGATTACATCATACTCATTGATTTGGCTTACCCCATTCTCAAGATATATTAGTCAACATTTATCGAGTACATTGAGTCCATTATATCTTTATTGTAAACAATTACTTATCATACACTCCATGTGTCTCTTATCTAAGTATAATGGTTTAGAGGTTCATCAAGGTATGTTACCCTGAATTGTTGAATGTGATATCTATCATATCTTGATGTATCACTTTCTTCTCGTTTCCATCTTACTTGAGTTAATTAACTAACTCTGTATTAAGGTATTTCTATCTTAATACTTTATCAACTAACTTGTTACTTTCATCATATGGTGCATGGATCATATATTAGAATTGTCCAATTATCTTTAATGATATGGGCTTACCCATTTGATAAACATTGTTGATATAGGATAAACCATCATCAACTATTCTAGGTATTTGTATATTCAGGATGTTATCCACATCATTATTTAGTATACATCATTTCTAATAGTTTCATGTCCATTATCATTGTAAGGTGTAAAAGCTATTACTCATTCATAGAGATGTTTGTACAAGGATCTAGACATCATCTTACCTCTTAAAACCTTATTCATTAAAATTACCACATTTATCATTCACATGGTTCATTAACCCTATCCTTTATGTTTATGACATAATCTTCCTATTTAATTATTTTAGCCACACCTCTCTTTGGTGTACTGGCTAATAAATCAACTCTAGGGTTTCATATATCATTACTTGACATTACCCTGAATTGAGTCTTAGACCATATCATAATATCAGGGTTTCACATAACATTACTTAAAACTAGGGTTTCATATACAATAAACCATAATTAAGCTTACTATTCATCCTAATTGAGGTTTCTCATGACATCACTTCCAATTAGGGTTTTTATTCATATCACATCCCCCTAGATTAGGGTTATCATTAATATCCTACCATTAGGGATTACTATTTCACATCATGACATTTCCCTAGATTAGGGTTTACTATTCATGGTACATCACATTACCCTAGATTAGGGTTTACTATTCATATGACAATGAATCAAGATCACACTGTCACCATGTAAGAGAATTATTTCCATTAATGCCTTCAAATTAGGTTAAGAATCATTAACCATCATAATTAGGGTTTCTATGATCTCATTATGATGGATCATACCCTAATTAGATATATTCATTCATATTAAAAGCTTATTACTTGATTCTCATTTATATAAGGATTCTTCTCTCTCCTCTTTCTATAAGATGATGATTACATCACCCTTAGTTAGACTAAGTCATATCAACCTTAACAACATGGGTTATGTCACTACTATTCTAATCATTAAGGTTCACTTGTTCAAACAATATTAGTCACTCTATCCCATCAAGGGTATCTTGGTAATGTTCACCTACTTGATCATGACATGCATTAATCCACTAATTACTTAGTCTCTTAATCACCTTAGATATCTATGAGGTTTAGGTTAACCAACCACTAAACCATCTTGACTACTAAGGCATCAAACGATCTTGACCTTTTTAGACCTCAAACGGTCTTGCACTCTAAACCCCCAAACGGTCCTGGAAATACCTTGAAACCGTTTGGTGGTGTTGACCATTTGGTCTAGTTTGACTTTGAAACTGTTTGGTAAAGTGCACACTCAAGACCGTTTGTCCAAGGTGAGGTGAAGACCGTTTGGTCATGAAGGCCGTTTGGCCAACTTTGACTTTGAAACCGCATGGGCAAAACCGATCTTGAAACCGCATGAGATCAAACAGTTTGGGATCGTTTGGTCCCAAATGGTCTTGAGACCGTTTGGTCCAAACCACCTCAAAACCGCATGGACCAAAAAGTGTTTCAACCTCTTCAATTGAGTTAGGGTTTCCAATGTTGAACCCCTGAATCGTTCATGCATTTTCTATCCACTTATCAATTGAGTCAATTAGGTCAACCCTCAACTGATTTGGCACTCAATTGAACCTCAATTGATCACCAATTAGGGCTTGGATCAATTGAATTAGGGTTTAGAATCGATTACCCTTCAACATGTTTCAACATTGAGTCTAATGGATTTGAAACCTTTGAACCATCGTTCAATTTGGTCATGACCTGACCCCAAATGGTCTTGGGATCATTTGGATGACCTCCAAACGGTCTTGAGACCGTTTGATCAAGTCACCGTCAAAAACTAACTCAACCATTTAGGGTTTGGCTCATCGATTTGATCATTAGGTCACTAATCAATTGCACTTCAACTTAAAGCCTTTAGATTTGTAACCACTTAACCATAGTCAACCCTAGACCTCCAAACGGTCTTGGGAGACCCCCAAACGGTCTTGAGATCATTTGGACATCATCCAAATGGTCATGAGACGGTTTTCCCATTGTTTTATCAAAAACCAAGTCATTCACTTAAGGGTTAAACCCTAGATTTTGTCACCAATTCAGCGATCGATTAATCAATAACTTGATATCATTGGACCCTCAATTGGTCAACCCTACTTAACCCTAGACCTCCAAATGGTCTTGGGTTATCACCAAATGGTCTTGAGACTGTTTGGGTGATCCCCAAATGGTTTTGAAACCGTTTGGGACACTCAACCCAAACTTCAACTTGATTCAATTATTGAAATCAGCAATTAACCTGATTAGGGTTTAGGTGATTGATGGGCCTTCAATTGGTGATTTACTTGGAATAGTTGATGATTTTTGGTAGGTGATTAGTCCACACTATTCACAACAGACCTCCAAATTGTCAATTCCTGGTCAACGCATCCAAATGGTCTTAGGCTATTTGTTTCTATGTGGTCTTATGAACCCGTTTGCATTCAAATGGTTTGAAACCATTTGCTCCCAAACGGTTTGGGAAACCGTTTGAGCAAGAGGTGGAAGACCGTTTGCTAAAGAAAGTTTGTGGATAAACTTTGGAATTAACGTCATCATCTCCTACCTCATGAACAGGGACTGTTCTTCACGAAATTGTTAGCAAGAACACACCAAGGTGTCTAAAGAAGAAGAATAAGCAACTATTCTAGGAGAAGAAGATGCAAAAGCAAAGCTTAAGGATTAGAGTTATAAAACCCCCCTTAAGATCTGATCTAGAGCTCCAAGCTTTGTAGCTTTAATGGTGGATGAAGCTCCAATGGTTGTCCAAGGTCCGTTCTTGAAGATTTGGATGGAGAAGAAGGCTAGAAAGAAGAATTGTGTAAATAAAACCAACAAACCAACCTTGTATAAGGGTTTCCACCATGAATTCGAGCTAGATGATGACCCATACTTACCAAACTAGCTTGGTCATCTTCCTATGTTCCAGAGCTCCCTATGGGTCGGCTAAAGCAAGAAGATGAGGGGAAAGAACTAAAGGAATGATCCTTTGCTTTGAGGAAAAAGGGTGTTTATATATTTTTGGGTATTATTAAGGCAAAGCAAAAGATAGTTGTTTCTTTAATTTATTTAACCCATCCTCTCATGCTTGCTCCACCCTTGGCCACGTTTCTTCCTCCTTTTCACATGCAAAACCTCTCTCTTATCCATGTTTAAAGGAAAATAAATGATATATCTTATAAGGCTATATATATATATATATATGTGTGTGTGTGTGTGTGTGTGTAAGGGCCATTTTACTTTAAATCTTGGTTATTTAAATATCAAGGTTATCTTTCTTACATGATCATTAAAATGAGGCACCCCTCTCATTTTATTTGCTCTACTTGATGCCAGGAATCATGAGAGATACTCTAGAGGGTATATTTTACATGTTACACCCTTGGTTTTGGGTAAATTGCACTTTACACCAAAACTAGGTTTTAAAGCACAAGAATTGCTCTACAAGCTATATCTTGGTGCTCAAGCTTGTGGAATCCATACCACTACATCATATTCATTATTATGATGTCTCATCATCAGAGTAACATCTTAACATGTGCAATTTGCAAGTTAACCCCTCTACTCGGGTAATTTGCACTTTAGTCCAAAATTATCAAAACAAAGTTGCAACATTGTTCAAAAAGGACTGAAATGGAAATATAAGTTCCTCAAAAGCTTTAATTACATTTCATAAGATAACCACAAGCATCTAATCACATATATAAGCAAAACACCTAGGGTTAGTTCATAACCCAGGTCAGGGATGTTACAAATTATAAACCCCTAACAAGGATTTCGTCCCCGAAATCCCAGATAAAGGGAAGCATATATTATTTAAGCATCATATCATTACGTCCTCAGATAACATTTCATTATTATGGAGACATCATAGAGTTTTAATCAATACAAAGTTTCTTCACACAAGTTTATCATGGAATGATTCACATGGAACATATACTCTCATGTTCCTTAGTTAGATCATCATTTGTTAAGATCACAATTATACTCTGTCATCTATTTGAGACTATATAAGTCCTTTCATACCTTGATTGTGTCATCTCACCTGATAACACCATACTAGCTTTCCTTATTACTTGCACTAATTATCTTATTAGTTATACATTCTCTTATCATAGGGAATAGTTACTTATCAATCAAGGACTTATCTCAAGGATATCTTAGAAAAAGATATGTTTATGAAAAACATAAACCCCTAACATGCGATGTTCATATTATTTTACATGTTTAATTTGATTTCATGGTTGACCATCCCAGGTAGTCAACATAAATCTTCTGATATATTATTACATTCTTATCTTGTTACCTATTACATGTGTTAATAACACATTACATCTTTATCTTCCTTCCATCTTGGGACATTACTTGTTACAAATATCTTCACCTTGGGACCAAAGTCCAAGATAAACTGATATTTTTCTAAGTATCCATAACATAAACATCTTTATATTATGCACATCAAGTTTCTTAAGACCCACTTGATTACCATGTCCCTGGAAGGAAAAAGAATAAGGAAACATATTCTTCTTATTATTCCATGTATTTTCAACCATTTATGAAACATTTACTCTTAACTCATCCTAGGTTCCTTGCCCTAACATAGGAACCTTATAAAGATGATTACATGGCATTGTTTCTATCCTTGTTTTTATCTAACATATTCATGAACATCCTATGATCTCATCACATTCTCACATTATGGGGAGGATCTTTATTATTCTTATAACTTTATTGGATAGGGTTGACCTTCCTTATTCCCATTCTTATCTTATGAGTACTTTTAATTCCTCATATAAACATGCTCATCTGAGGTTATCTCAAATTTCTCTTTATTATACTTAGAACAGGACACATTTA
The DNA here is from genome assembly GCA_963693085.1 of Alisma plantago-aquatica. Lineage (NCBI taxonomy): Eukaryota > Viridiplantae > Streptophyta > Magnoliopsida > Alismatales > Alismataceae > Alisma > Alisma plantago-aquatica. The sequence goes on from OY856410.1 coordinate 228,677,506, forward strand.
TTTATCCCATATTTCTTATTTCATGACACTCATTATATTATCTCAGAATGACTACTTGATCAGAGCAATAAAAAAGATAACAATCTAAGAGTTTCCATACTCACTTTATCATCAGCAATTGTATACCTGGCCAAGGTATATAAATACTGAGATAAGGTAGTATGCATTTGTATACTACCATTTTACTTCCCTTTTTCGTATTATCACAAGTATAAGATTTAACATTACTGAATTTTATCTAGACATCTTTTTAATACCTCATATTTTCCTCATAGAGGTAAGAGAAACATGAAACATCTACTATTTTTATTATGCAAAATTATAAGTCCTCATAGGACTAATCAAGGAAAGTCCAATCAATTACTTTCTCAGTTTATCCAAGAGATCATAAAAAAACATATAAGAATAACATTTCTTTTGTCTAACCTGTAATGATTCGAGGATTATTCATTGCCTCAGGCTGATTCTGCCTCAGAGGTTGATTTTCCATAACATTTCTGGCTGAGCAATTTCTTGCCAGATGTCCAACCCATCTACATAAGTAGCAAATTCTGGGTGCCCGGTATGGTCTAGAGGGTTCTTTACCCTTTCTGGAGGACCATTGCCTTGGTGCACTAGGTCCTGGTAGTACTGGTGATACCAAAGTCTTTCCCTTTTTGAAACTACTAGGCCTCTATTCCTGTATTTGGATAGGCCTTTTCTCAATCATCATCTTGTTTTCCTTTTCTGGGCAAAACCTATTGATGTGTCCAGGTTCCCTGCACTTATAGCAGATCCTAATTTCAGGTTGTATTCTAATCCCTACATTACTATATATTGATTCAACAGGCTGAGGTTGAGAACAAACTCGTTCTAAGTCCAGAATTTCATCATTTCCCATTGCTTCAACCTGCTGTTGTGGGTTACATATCCTATTGATATCCAAAACATCATCATTAGGGGCTGGTAATCTAGGTTGTATTGCTAGTGCTTGATCCACTAAATACATCATAGTTTCCATTAATTCCCCAACAGTGATTCCTAAGGAAGGATTCCTTATTATAGTTGGATTAGCTAGGGGGTCTCAGGCAATTGTCCCTCTCTTGCCTGCTCCCCTGCACCTTTTCTTGGTGCAGCATTGATGCTCTCTATAGTAAACTCCTCATCTGACCCAGTCATCTTCAAGTTCTTCTTCTCCTATATGAGCATAAGATACTATCAGATACACTGGATGACACTAGAACAGACTCTACTACCTTAGTCCTATGTCTCTGTAGACTCAGCAAACCTAGAGCTCTGATACCACTAATTGTAACATCTGTCTCAGAAAAACAAGATCAACGAAAGCGGAAGCGATTAATTAGTAGCGGAATTATGGAAAATCACCAAAAATTAAAACTTTTTGTAAAGAGATCTTCAAACGATAAAATTTTTTCATAAAGAAACATGATAAGTTATTTACAAACTGATTCGTCAGTACATCTCTGTAATGTCATATCTCGAGGTTACAACCATCAACTGCCATGTTAACTATACTAGGCAAGATACAAAAATCTCGAGGCATTAAGCCAAAATCTCATATTTATATTAAACATCTTATGACTCCTAGGACCTGAGAGTACAGAGATGACACATAAGGCATTCTATCTACAAGACTTGATAGACAGTGTCTCCACCTGAGGATCATTGTTGTCCCTGATGTTGCTGTTGCTGCTGTTGTTGCTCACCCACTGATGGGTTCCTTCGTCCATGGCTTCTACCTAAAAAGTCGAATACCACGGGGGTGAGACAATTGAATAATTGTCCCAGCGAGAGTTATAACTCTCTACCAGAAGTTTTATTATTACAATACTGGAATAACATTAAGCAGTAGAATTATAAACATTTAACATCAGGTTTAACATTGTGTAAACTAAGTGAAGCAACATTCTTTTAAGCAATCATTTCAATTATAACTTAATTGAATGACAAACACATTTCAATAAGGAATATGAAGAACATGTATACTAGTTATTCAACTAGAGCATTATAAACAATGTAACATCAATCATTGTTTCTCGTAGTTCAACCTAAGCAATTATGCTATTCGGCTGATTACATCTTTCAAACATATTTATGCCCTGAGGAGATGAGGCATACTGATCATACTCCAACCGACCATTACGAAATCGCAATCAGTACCATACATAGGTCATCAGAAGAGTCAGATTCCTATGACCTCATCTTCCTCAGTCAGTGTGAGGATCAACATGCAGGAGATCTTGTGTCTCTGCTATAATAGCTTTCCAGGGTATTATGGCAACTTTGCTATTAGAGTTACAGTGGCGTTCTGTACTCTCTTCGTCATCGAGGGATTTCTTATTTATCTCTCATTGATGCGACATTAATAATATCATCGGGAGATTAGTGATACATCATCCCGGCATAAACATATAATGAAGGATTGAGAGATTAAAGGTACATCTCATATCAAATTCTACATTAGGACGTAAGGATATTCACATCCATAACCCCCACATACTCAAAAGTATGCTCTCCAGGAGTTCCCTTAGGAAAACCTATTTCACCATCATTTAATTTCTGACAATGATGGATCTATGGTGAGGGCCCTACATGATATCATTATACTTGATTATTTAAGTACATTATGGTATTATTTTAGTATCAAGTATGTTCTCAAACATAAACTAATAAGACAATTGCTATAAATAAAGAGTACTAATTGTATCAAGTTCATATCACATATAGTTAACATTGGTATATCAATCCCTAACCATCTTATCATTGCGATTTAGGAATATGGGTGTTCAAACCCTTAGATTATCAAAAAACTTGTTACAAGGTAACCTATTGCCCTCAAGTCATTTCACTGTATGAACATGACTGTAGTAATGCAATTATTTCTCATGGCTCATACAGCCTATCAATCTCATATGTTACCTCTTATTAGGCAAGATAGCATATCATTACTTTCAAAGCTTATAAAGTGCTTTCAATAAATGTGGCATCATAATCCTTTCCTGGCTATGCTCACTTCTTTAAAAAGATCTGCATGACTAACACAATTGATAACATGCACATTATATCTATATCAACACAATACAATTTATTTCCAAGTCAAGTATAGAACACCACGACCGTGCTATCTTGCATGGTCATGCTACAGAAGGATTACCACGACCGTGTTACATCACAACGGCTGGTTTCTAGGGTTAGGATTTTCTTATTCAATTCAATTAGAATTATTCAACCCCTTTACCTTTAAGAAGGCATAGTGATTCTTTATTACATGATTCAATCATAGGGTTCCCTACTTCAAAGCATAACCCAAAATTAGGGTTAGTGTACCCCACATTTCATTAATTAGGGTTTCCTGCTCACATTATCAATTCAACCCTAATATATTACTCCACAACTCTTGGGAGCATTCAAAGATATTATAAGTGTTTACTTTTGATTACTATACTCATCATATATCATTAATGATCATCAATTCTAAGTATTAGTTCATTTCTCATCCATGTCATGGTATGATTACATCATACTCATTGATTTGATTTACCCCATTCTCAAGATATATTAGTCAATATTTATCGAGTACATTGAGTCCATTATATCTTTATTGTAAACAAGTACTTATCATACACTCCATGTGTCTCTTGTGTAAGTATAATGGTTTAGAGGTTCATCAAGGTATGTTACCCTGAATTATTGAATGTGATATCTATCATATCTTGATGTATCACTTTCTTCTCGTTTCCATCTTACTTGAGTTAATTAACTAACTCTGTATTAAGGTATTTCTCTCTTAATACTTTATCGACTAACTTGTTACTTTCATCATATGGTGCATGGATCATATATTAGAATTGTCCAATTATCTTTAATGATATGGGCTTATCCATTTGATAAACATTGTTGATATAGGATAAACCATCATTAACTATTCTAGTTATTTCTATATTCAGGATGTTATCCCCATCATTATTTAGTATACATCATTTCTAAGAGTTTCATGTCCATTATCATTGTAAGGTGTAAAAGCTATTACTCATTCATAGAAATGTTTGTACAAGGATCTAGGCATCATCTTACCTCTTAAAACCTTATTCATTAAATTTACCACATTTATCATTCACATGGTTCATTAACCATATCCTTTATGTTTATGACATAATCATCCTATTTAATTATTTTAGCCACACCTCTCTTTGGTGTACTGGCTAATAAATCAACTCTAGGGTTTCATATATCATTACTTGACATTACCCTGAATTGAGTCTTAGACCATATCATAATATCAGGGTTTCACATAACATTACTTAAAACTAGGGTTTCATATACAATAAACCATAATTAAGCTTATTATTCATCCTAATTGAGGTTTCTCATGACATCACTTCCAATTAGGGTTTTTATTCATATCACATCCCCCTAGATTAGGGTTATCATTAATATCCTACCATTAGGGATTACTATTTCACATCATGACATTTCCCTAGATTAGGGTTTACTATTCATGGTACATCACATTACCCTAGATTAGGGTTTACTATTCATATTACAATGAATCAAGATCAGGCTATCACCATGTATGAGAATTATTTCCATTAATGCCTTCAAATTAGGTTAAGAATCATTAACCATCATATTTAGGGTTTCTATGATCTCATTATGATGGATCATACCCTAATTAGATATATTCATTCATATTAAAAGCTTATTACTTCATTCTCATTTATATAAGGAGTCTTCTCTCTCCTCTTTCTATAAGATGATGATTACATCACCCTTAGTTAGACTAAGTCATATCAACTTTGACAACATGGGTTATGTCACTACTATTTTAATCATTAAGGTTCACTTGTTCAAAGAGTATTAGTCACTCTATCCCATAAAGGGTATCTTGGTAATGTTCACCTACTTGATCATGACATGCATTAATCCACTAATTACTTAGTCTCTTAATCACCTTAGATATCTATGAGGTTTAGGTTAACCAACCACTAAACCATCTTGACTACTAAGGCATCAAACGATCTTGACCTTTTTAGACCTCAAACGATCTTGCACTCTAAACCCCCAAACGATCCTGGAAATACCTTGAAACCATTTGGTGGTGTTGACCGTTTGGTCTAGTTTGACTTTGAAACCATTTGGTAAAGTGCACACTCAAGACCATTTTTCCAAGGTGAGGTGAAGACCGTTTGGTCATGAACACCGTTTGGCCAACTTTGACTTTGAAACCGCATGGGCTAAACCGATCTTGAAACCACATGAGATCAAACAGTTTGGGATTGTTTGGTCCCAAACGGTCTTGAGATCGTTTGGTCCCAAACGATCTTGAGACCATTTGGACTCAAACGGTCTTGATACCATTTGGCAGTTTGGACTCAAACGGTCTTGAGACCATTTTGACTCAAACGGTCTTGAGACCGTTTGGTCCAAACCACCTCAAAACTGCATGGACCAAAAAGTGTTTCAACCTCTTCAATTGAGTTAGGGTTTCCAATGTTGAACCCCTCAATCGTTCATGCATTTGCTAGCCACTTATCAATTGAGTCAATTAGTTCAACCCTCAACTGATTTGAACCTCAATTGACCCTCAATTGATCACCAATTAGGGCTTGGATCAATTGAATTAGGGTTTAGAATCGATTACCCTTCAACATGTTTCAACATGAGTCTAATTGATTTGAAACCTTTGAACCATCATTCGATTTGGTCATGACCTGACCCCAAACGGTCTTGGGATCATTTGGATGACCTCCTAACGGTCTTGAGACCGTTTGATTAAGTCACCATCAAAAACTAACTCAACCATTTAGGGTTTGGCTCATCGATTTGATCATTAGGTCACTAATCAATTGTACTTCAACTTAGAGCCTTTAGATTTGTAACCACTTAACCATAGTCAACCATAGACCTCCAAATGGTCTTGGGTGACCCCCAAACGGTCTTGAGATCATTTGGACATCCTCCAAACGGTCGTGATACCGTTTTCCCATTGTTTTATCAAAAACCAAGTCATTCACTTAAGGGTTAAACCCTAGATTTTGTCACCAATTCAGCAATCGATTAATCAATAACTTGATATCATTGGACCCTCAATTGGTCAACCCTACTTAACCCTAGACCTCCAAATGGTCGTGGGTTATCACCAAACGGTCTTGTGACCATTTGGGTGGTCGCCAAACAGTTTTGAAACCGTTTGGGCCACTCAACCCAAACTTCAACTTGATTCAATTATTGAAATCAGCAATTAACCCGATTAGGGTTTAGGTGATTGATTGGCCTTCAATTGGTGATTTACTTGGAATTAGTTGATGATTTTTGGTAGGTGATTAGTCCACACTATTCACAACAGACCTACAAATGGTCAAAACATGGTCAATGCATCCAAACGGTCTTGGACCATTTGTTTCTATGCGGTCTTATGAAACGTTTGCATTCAAATGGTTTGAAACCGTTTGCTCCCAAACAGTTTGGGAAACCGTTTGAGAAAGAGGTGGAAGACCGTTTGCTAAAGCAAGTTTGTGGATAAACTTTGGAATTAACATCATCATCTCCTACCTCAAGAACAGGGACTGTTCTACACGGAATTGTTAGCAAGAACACACCAAGGTGTCTAAAGAAGAAGAATAAGCAACTATTCTAGGAGAAGAAGATGCAAAAGCAAAGCTTAAGGGTTAGAATTATAAAACCCACCTTAAGATCTGATATAGAGCTCCAAGCTTCGTAGCTTTAATGGTGGATGAAGCTCCAAAGGTTTTCCAAGGTCCGTTCTTCAAGATTTGGATGGAGAAGAAGGCTAGAAAGAAGAATTGTGTAAAGAAAACCAACAAACCAACCTTGTATAAGGGTTTCCACCATGAATTCGAGCTAGATGATTACCCATACTTACCAAACTAGCTTGGTCATCTTCCACTGTTCCAGAGCTACCTCTTGGTCGGCCAAAGCAAGAAGATGATGGGAAAGAACTAAAGGAACGATCCTTTGCTTTGAGGAAAAAGGGTGTTTATATATTTTTGGATATTATTAAGGCAAAGAAAAAGATAGTTGTTTCTTTTAATTTATTTAACCCATCCTCTCATGCTTGCTCCACCCTTGGCCACGTTTCTTCCTCCTTTTCACATGCAAAACCTCTCTCTTATCCAAGGTTAAAGGAAAAGAAACCATATATCTTATTAGGCTATATATATATATATATATATATATATATATATATATGTAAGGGCCATTTCACTTTAAATCTTGGTTATTTAAATATCAAGGTTATCTTTCTTACTTGATCATTCAAATGAGGCGACCCTCTCATTTTGTTTGCTCTACTTGATGCCAAGAAACATGAGTGATACTCTTGAGGGTATATTTTACATGTTACACCCTTGGTTTTGGGTAAATTGCACTCTACACCAAAACTAGGTTTTAAAGCACAAGAATTTCTCTACAAGCTATATCTTGGTGCTCAAGATTGTGGAATCCATACCACTACATCATATTCATTCTTATGAGGTCTCATCATCAGAGGAACATCTTAACATGTGCAATTTGCAAGTTAACCCCTCTACTTGGGTAATTTTCACTTTAGTCCAAAATTATCAAAACAAAGTTGCAACATTGTTCAAAAAGGACTGAAATGGAAATATAAGTTCCTCAAAAGCTTTAATTACATTTCATAAGATAACCACAAGCATCTAATCACATATATAAGCAAAAAACCTAGGGTTAGTTCATAACCCAGGTCAGGGATGTTACAAATTATAAACCCCTAACACAGATTTTGTCCCCGAAATCCCAGATAAAGGGAAGAAGATATTATTTAAGCATCATATCATTACATCCCCAGATAACATTTCATTATTATGGAGACATCATAGAGTTTTGATCAATACAAAGTTTCTTCACACAAGTTTATCATGGAATGATTCACATGGAACATATACTGTCATGTTCCTTAGTTAGATTAGCATTTCTTAAGATCACAATTATACTCTGTCATCTATTTGAGACTATATAAGTCCTTTCATACCTTGATTGTGTCATCTCACCTGATAACACCATACTACCTTTCCTTATTACTTGCACTAATTATCTTATTAGTTGTACATTCTCTTATCATAGGTAATAGTTACTTATCAATCAAGGACTTATCTCAAGGATATCTTAGAAAAAGATATTTATATGAAAAACATAAACCCCTAACATGGGATGTTGATATTATTTTACATGTTTAATTTGATTTCATGGTTGACCATCCCAAGTAGTCAACATAAATCATCTGATATATTATTACATTCTTATCTTGTTACCTATTACATGTGTTAATAACACATTACATCTTTATCTTCCTTCCATCTTGGGACATTACTTGTTACAAATATCTTCACCTTGGGACCAAAGTCCAAGATAAACTGATATTTTTCTAAGTATCCATCAAGGGTATCTTGGTAATGTTCACCTACTTGATCATGACATGCATTAATCCACTAATTACTTAGTCTCTTAATCACCTTAGATATCTATGAGGTTTAGGTTAACCAACCACTAAACCATCTTGACTACTAAGGCATCAAACGATCTTGACCTTTTTAGACCTCAAACGGGCTTGCACTCTAAACCCCCAAACGGTCCTAGAAATACCTTGAAACCATTTGGTGGTGTTGACCGTTTGGTCTAGTTTGACTTTGAAACCGTTTGGTAAAGTGCACACTCAAGACCATTTGTCCAAGTTGAGGTGAAGACCGTTTGGTCATGAAGACTGTTTGGCCAACTTTGACTTTGAAACCGCATGGGCAAAACCGATCTTGAAACCGCATGAGATCAAACGGTTTGGGATCGTTTGGTCCCAAACGGTCTTGATATTGTTTTGTCCCAAACGGTCTTGAGATCGTTTGGTCCCAAACGGTCTTGAGACCATTTGGACTCAAACGGTCTTGAGACCGTTTGGTCCAAACCACCTCAAAACCGCATGGACCAAAATGTGTTTCGACCTCTTCAATTGAGTTAGGGTTTCCAATGTTGAACCCCTCAATTGTTCATGCATTTGCTAGCCACTTATCAATTGAGTCAGTTAGGTCAACCCGCAACTGATTTGACACTCAATTGACCCTCAATTGATCACCAATTAGGGCTTGGATCAATTGAATTAGGGTTTAGAATTGATTACCCTTCAACATGTTTCAACATGAGTCTAATTGATTTGAAACCTTTGAACCATTATTCAATTTGGTCATGACCTGACCCCAAACGGTCTTTGGATCATTTGGATGACCTCCAAATGGTCTTGAGATCGTTTGATCAAGTCACCATCAAAAACTAACTCAACCATTTAGGGTTTGGCTCATTGATTTGATCATTAGGTCACTAATCAATTGTACTTCAACTTAGAGCCTTTAGATTTGTAACCACTTAACCATAGTCAACCCTAGACCTCCAAACGGTCTTGGGTGACCCCCAAACGGTCTTGAGATCGTTTGGACATCCTCCAAACGGTCTTGCGACCGTTTTCCCATTGTTTTATAAAAACCAAGTCATTCACTTAAGGGTTAAACCCTATATTTTGTCACCAATTCAGCAATCGATTAATCAATAACTTGATATCATTGGACCCTAAATTGGTCAACCCTACTTAACCCTAGACCTCCAAATGGTCTTGGGTTATCACCAAACGGTCTTGAAACCGTTTGGGTGATCGTCAAATAGTTTTGAAACCGTTTGGGCCACTCAACCCAAACTTCAACTTGATTCAATTATTGAAATCAGCAATTAACCCGATTAGGGTTTAGGTGATTGATGGGCCTTCAATTGGTGATTTACTTGGAAATAGTTGATGATTTTTGGTAGGTGATTAGTCCACATCATGCATGTTACCTTATCATCAAGAGTAACCATCAAAGTAGTGTTACTCAAACATATATACCTCTTAGCCCTTTTTCCTGGCTATGCATCTGTACCTGCATGGTTAGTATGCACAATCATCATAGATTATCAATATAGGGTGACATTGATCATTCATTCCTCAACATGTGATCATAATCATAGGTCATATCATTAAGAAAGCATCTTATAGGCTTACCATTTACTCAGCATCATACAGATAATTCAAGATTAATTATAAACACAGGTAATGTCTTGTAAAGATACTTAGATGTGATCTACTATAACGATTACTATCAAGCACATCAGGATTATCACCGTGACTGCATGTACAAGATCTAACATATCAGTTTCCATACAAGGAACAATACCCTTACTATAAGTGCCCACTACCCTCACCAAAGGTAGTATCGGGCAGGGCACTCTCCCCTATCGCCCAACATTCCTACCACATAACGGTCAAGCAAACCAGCCGCATATCATCCAAGCACTCGACAAGGGTAACGACTATCACCTCAGGGTGTATCGAGAAACTCTAGGTGTCACGCACCTCAGGTGTCGTGCAACACTCCGTCGGGCAACCACATCATAACAGCCACCAGCACAGCGTGCAACTCAGTCTGTAACGTGCAACGGTGCATCGTGCAATACAGGGACAACATCCACAAAACCTGTCGGGAAGCTGAGCCTATGGGCGTGCCGTGCAACCAACTGCTAATGGGCAACCAGGGCATGCAGCTCAGCCAAAGGGGTATATCGTGCAACGGCGCATCGTGCCCTAGGGATATCGGGCAGCACACACCCAACAAGGCATAACACCCAACTAGTCTCGTGCTATCGGCCAACACACATAGAGCTAAGGCCAAGGGGTAACGCCCACCACAGAGCTAGCTAGCAACGCTTCCACAACATCAAGGCATAATGACACCAAGCCACCTTCTAGGTTATGGGTGTTGAGCATAGTACTCAGCATAGTGTGATGCCTGACACAACAAGGCAAGGACCAGGGGTGTGACGCCCATCACAACACCACAACCTGTCGACCAAAGCTCTAGACCAAAGGAGGATATCAGGCAGCATCAACCCCAAGACCATAACGGTCAAGATGCCACTCCACAAGGTCATCACCAACCTCAAGAACAAGGGCACCAAAACCCTAATGGATCAAGAAGATGGCTCACCTTTCAACAACCAAGAGAGAGGGGTCTTGGACAACTCCTTTTCACCAATCGGGCAACACAAAGAACAACCACAACCAAGGTCCACAACCACCACATAGCTCACCTTTCAAGTACATGGTGAGAGGAGGGTGTTTCTCAAGCCACTAGAACACAAGCTTGCCTCTCAACTTAAAGGAGAGAGGAGTATTGCCCATATTACTAGAACTCAAGCTCACTCCTCTAGACCTAGGAGAGAAAGGGGTGTTGCTCAACAAGGAACCCTAAAACACATGGTTCATCTAACAAGAACAACTTAAGCAAGAAACTAAACTAACAACATACATAGCCGATATGATCACAAGAAACATACAAGAACATAGAAGTGGTAGTATAGTTAGGGTTAGGAGTTATGTAACCCGCCTTAAGAAAGCTCCAAGCTCCTAGATCCAAGCACCACCAAGGAAGAAGAGCAAGGCACTCTAGGGTTCGACCACCACTAGAGGAATAAGGAGACTCCAAGGCAAGGATCGGCCACCAAGCTTGCAAAGGAAGAGGGTATCGAGCACCAAGGGGGAGGGAAAACTAAGGAACTAAAGGTATCCTTAGCAAGAGAAAGGAAGCACATATATAGAAAATGATGGAGGAGAAACCAAGGTAAGACAAGGCAAGGTGTCGCCCACCTAGGGACACTTGTCCATGAGAAATTCCACCATGCTAACATGCCCTAAACACATGTCCAAGGCCATTGCCACATGCAAGCATCAAGCTCCAAGTGTCCACTAGTGGTGACACAAACGAGGTCAAAGAAGGTCAAAGGGTCCATGGGCGACACACCTCCACTCCACCATGGCTGACACACACCACAGGCCGACACACCACAGTCCGACACACCACAGGCCGACACACCTAGGTCGACACAAGCACACTTGCCCGACACGAGGTCCAAAAGAGGCAAAGGCAATGCACCACAAGACCCAACAAGCTCAACCAAGCCCAAAGGAACTCAAGCAACGATCCCAACCCTTCCTCTCAACACTAGAGGAAGCAAGGAGAGGGAGGAACACCTCACAAGGTGACAAACTTGCCCATAAACCCTAAACTTGGGTATATTGCAAGTAGCACCTCCAGCTCCCAACAAGACACCAACAAACCCTAATCACCACTAAAGGTGATTAGCAAGCAACTAAGCATCCGGGTTAAGCAAAGCAAACAGGATAAGCCCTAAACGGAGGTCAGGGTCCTTACAATAATGACATGGTCAATCACATTTATAGAGAATTAGAGACAAATTATAACAAAAAAAGTTGACATAGGTATCTTTCTCTATGGTAAATGGGTCATGCTGATGTGCACAATTATTCATAATTTGAATGATATGTGTAAATTAGAAATTTTGATTTCAAGCTGAATGCTTGAAATGATGTTCACTATATCAATTTCTTGATGATTTCTATATTTTATGTCTGATGGTTATCATACTAATTCATTTATAGATAAGTATTGATGATTAATGATTAATAATTAATGGATTTAATGTTCATGTTTCAAGAGGGAGAAATCCCATCATGTTATAGATTCAAGTTTGAGACTGCATTATGTTCATGGTAATGTTAATATTAAGATAATTGGATTTGAATACATTTTTATATGATTCTCAAATCATGATCCTCAAGAGGTGGTTATGGGGTTCCCTAGAAATTATGGGCTTTCCTAGCAATCAAGGGCTGCCCTAGCAATCATGTTCTCTTAAGTGGGCATCATAGAGAGATGCATATATTTACTGCTCAACTCTTCATATTATCAAATGAATAAAAAATGTATAAAGTTAATTCATGTCAAGTATAATTTTTTTATGCTATAAATTGCCAATACAATTTACTAATGTGTTGATTTCCCCTTTGCATGGTTGGGGACATGATGTCCCCACATATTGAAGCAAATAAGGACTAAGAAGAGAAAGATAAGGACTAGCAAACTTTCAAGTGCAACCTAGTGGGGTGTAATCTAATTTAGAGTATCCATATATTTTTAATGTTTCCTTTTATTCTTAATTTATTCCATATTCAGATAATTATTTCTTAGACATAATAAATAAGTCAGTTGTAGTTTTCTTATCAAAACAACAATGTATGGATATTTTCAAGACAATGTATGGTGACTTATTTATTTATTTGTAATGATTATCATGATGTGACATACTCCTTATAAAGTTAAATGACTCCACTCAAATATTTTATGTATGAAAAAAGTAGGGTGTTGCAATATCTCCTTTATTTGGCTCAATATCATTTTATTTTTACTACAATAACATGTATTGCATTTTTCGTGTGCACATTGGCATCTTTTCTTTGGTGGCAGTATGTCCCTATTACATAGTAGGGGTATGGAAGAAATGGTAGAGGGGGATAGGGTATGCCACCCAAAACTTGGAGTTTGGGACTATGTTTTGCTTTTTGTTTGTTTTTGGTGAATGGAGGGGTAAGAAGATGATGAAAGAATTGTAGAAGAGGCTGAATTTGTGCATCTTGTAAATTGAATTCAGTGCATTAGGAGCATCATAACATCAGCTCAATTCTTTCTACAGCATGCACTAATCAAGAAATTTCACAATCTATTATAGAAATCAAGTAATGACGCATTACATTTGATTCCTATCAATCCTTTATGACTTGCCATATTTTCTAAAGAGAAGTTCTACTCAAGGTTCTAGGTGTCATGGTGAATTCTAGCAATGGCAGTACATGAATTTGTTACAAGAGAATTGACTTCATTTAAGGGATCCACATGCATATAAGAACAACTGGATGACTATATAAAGACCACAACATATGCAAGAAAAAAGAGAGAATGAAAAAAATTTAAACTAAAACTACATGCAAACTGAAATAACATGCTAAGGATGTTGAACTAAGGGAAGATAAGGTGGGTGGAATAGGTACGTACCACCAACCTCCACCCTGACCTGAGAAAATCCTAATCTAGGGTGGAGGGAAGAAATATACTAGAATGTTTACTGCCTGCCATGGTCTCTTGGAGGTGGAGGAGGAGGTGCCACACTGCTAGAGGAAGCAAATAAATAGTTGATGGCTTTTGGCTTGATCTACCATTCCCCTTCAGTGAGTCAGTTAGTTGATTCTTCGTTGACAACGTATGATTGGCTAGTGGATCAAGCTTCTTATTAGAATGCTAGGGTTGGAAGGGGAATTCAAATGAATCCATTTCCCCCCTAGTGATTCTTCTTTTATAGGAAAATTGGGAAAGGACAATCTATCAGTTGGCAAACTAACCGATTGATTAGAATGTTGAACACTGAGAATCCATATTGCCATATCATGTTCCTCTGGTCATTTAGTTGGGTATGCAATCGATCAACATGGTGGATTAAAATTTCTCAGTAATTTGAGATTGATTGCTCCTAACTAAAGGAATGATTCGCTATCAAGTCGATTGACTGGTTGGATTGATTTTAAGTAAATGATGGTTTTTTTCATGCCCTACAATGTAAGAAAAAATAATGCATAAATTTAAGAAAGAGTGAGAAAAAAGAAGATAGGAAAAACAAGATCCTCAAAGAAACATGAAAACTAAAATAAAAGGAAAAGAAAAAAAAATGAATTATTCGAAGGGAAGTAAATCATTGGGTTTCCTCCTAACAAGTACCATGTTTAATGTCGAAGTCCCGACACCCATAGTTTACCACAATGGGGGGATGACAACTAGAGCTCAAGTGGGACTACTCTATTGTCTTGGTTCCTTCCCTTTCATCTGCTCCTTTATCTTTGTTTTGATTCTGGCTTGTTGTAACCTACCATAAATAGTGTGATATGTTTCTGAATACCAGGGGAAACAATTTGATTTGTACCAGGTTGGTTCCCATTTTTCAATGTATGATGATGAATATTCATAAGGGATCTAAGAATCATCAACAATATAATACTGAGGTGGTGTAGGAGTGAGATCATTTTTTGTATGCATGGTCATTCCTTCATATTTATTACTAGCGTCTATGGGGATTGGATCTAGGGGTCATAGTTGGAGAATTCACAATGTATTCCCAACTGATTCTTCTTGAACATATGGAATTGTTAACTCATAGTATATGGTTGTCCTCATAGATTATAATTAGGGGGGAGTGAGTGGTGACTATTTGGTGAGCTACTGGGACCTACATGTAGACATGTGTTGGCAGATGAGATGGATCTTGAGTACATGGGATATGCACAACATGATTGGCAATGGGAGGAAGAGGTGTGTCTTATATGGTTGGTGATCTTTCTTTTGGCATGGAGAAGATAGGTAAACTATTTGTCTTCTTTGTATTGTGATCATCCTTAGAGATACCATGGACTCAGTCATTGATGAAGCTTCTACGAGGAAAATTTGTTGTTATATCTAAGTAAAGAGATCAATGTAGTCATGGACGCATACTTCTTCTTCTTTGGTGTACTTTGTTGAACCGGAAAGTTCTTGAAAATCAAGAGATTGGTTCCCCACACATAGGTCAGCAGTCCTACTTTGACATTAATGAGGCCCTGGTGGTGGCAAGAAATGGCCTTCTAAAAATAAGAGGATAATGACAATCATCCTTGATGTCAAACACTACAAAATCACATGGGACGTAAAACTCCACAAATTTTATTGATATATCCTTAATGATACCAAATGTCTTGTTTTTGGAAGAATCAATTAGGTATATGATCATTCTAGTAGATAGGGCATCATCAAGACTAACTATCCTACTTAATCTAAGAGGTATGATATAGATGATAACTCTGAGATCAACTAGACCTACTTGGTAGGTAGATTCATTTATAATGAATGAAATCTCAAATAAACCATGGGTCCTTGCACTTGTGAGGAATCTTATTTTGAATGCAATCTGATGATGTTCTTGCCTATTTTACTATTTCAAATTCTTCAGTTATGTATTTGATGATGTTCTTGCCTATTTCACTATTTCAAATTCTTCAGTTATGTATTTGTGATTAAGAAAGAGCTTGAAGAATTTAGACCAGTGAAGCATTTAAACCATTGCAGCAAGTAATGCAACATTATCATACAACTTATTTATGAGTTCTTTAAATATATTGAACCTAGAATATAGTTAGGTATGATTCAACTAACCTTGGTATGAAACACATGATTTATATACAATAACATCTAATTGTGGTGATGCATACGTGGGAAATCCTAGATGAGTTGTTGTTGTGCTCTGGGTGATAACCACATCATCCTTTTCATTCTAACTTCCTATCATAGTAGAAGGGTTTACCTTCTCTGAAAAGGAAAATATAGAGTGAGTCACCGCAACTTTAAGTTATTCCATGTGCTTCAGATTTGGTTCTAGTTGTCCTACAAAAACTCATACTGGATGGCGTAGAAATGTAGAAAGTCGAGCCAGTTGGGAATGAATGGATACATGATAAGCTTATTGTCTAGAAATCTTGGATTAAAGGGCCTTCTCTATAAAAGAAAAACTATTATCATTTGAGGGAAGGGCACTACATTGTGGTAGTTGTGGGACTTCATTTGGGTTTTACAATTGTTGCCCTAACTTTTAGACTATCGTGTTAGTTCCTGAAGTTTTGTTGGTTGTTGTATTGGAACCTGGAGGCACAACCTTGGTTTTTCACTTGAGAAGGCCACTACTATGAAACATTTTCTACACCCATTGGATTACCATAATGGTAACCATGATGGGTTTCTAGTCTGGTTTTGGTAATAATAGGCTTGGCCAGGTATGCTATTGATGGAGTTGAGATCCTCCATCGGTTGTTCATATTTAGTTTGTACGGGGCCATTATTCACCATGATATTGTAAAGTAGTTGGCAAAATAGAGTAGGATGGTCATGGCCCTTACAGATCTCACAAAAGAAATATGTAGACTTTTACTTGCTACTATAGATGTTGTGGTTGTTGCAGCTTTCCTCTTCCTTTATAGGCATTGAAAGAGGGCTCTAGGTGATTTTACTTCAAAACGAGCTTCTTGAGGGATTCAAAAATGGATTAAAGCTCAACATTATCTTATATCTTGGATACCTTGAGGACTTCACCTTGCCCTTGGTTCAAATGGGCTTCTATCTAACAGATTATTATATCAACTTCCCAAGCACTATTGAAATTATAGAACATGAAGTTACCTCCATATGACATGCCAAGGAAGGTCTTGGTGTTGTCATCTACACCATGGTAGAAAGTCTTGATCAACTGAACTTGAGAAATATAATGATGTAGGAAATAGCAGAGGAGTTCTTTAAATTTCACCCAAGATTCATCCAAGGATTCGATTGGAACCATGGCAAACTATGTAATTAGTCCCCTAATTTGATAGGTGAGGGACAATGGATATTATTTCTCAAGAAACTGTGACTGGATACATTCCCATATGGTGATACAGTCTCCTTAAATAGTATTGCACTAACTACTATCTTGATCCATCAATGAATATTTAATAGGCAAAGTTTGATCGCATGTTCAAAAATTCCTGGTATTTTGTGCTAGGCACAAAGGTTGTAGAAGTGACAAAATGGTGATGTGTTGTGGATCTCAAATTGTGGAGCAGTGATAGTAGGGGGACAATTGGGTGATACATGTTGAAGGCTTTAGGGACATAGAAGTCCTTGTGTTCTGACATCTCGGACTTCTTGTTCAGTGGCCATGGCTGCTCTTGTCTCCTCAACAAGGGATTCCCTTTGCACAGTGAGTACCAAATCTACCAGGTGGTTGATTTATTCCTTTTCCATTCTATTCTGATGAGTCTGGTTCAGATATTGAAAAGTCCTACCGACCTCTAGATCAAATATATATGGTGTACAACCGACGCCTTGTGACCGTCACATACACAATTAGTATCGAAAAAGAGATCAGACAATGTTAAGACTGGAGATTGTATTGATTCAAAAAGATACAATGATTATCAATTGAAAAAAAATCATCCTAATTATTCAAAGCAATGGGGCTTGAAATCAATTATGTTGTCCCTGACGATGGTGCCAAAATTTGACGGGAGTTATTGCACATACAAATTTTCTCATGAAGAGATTCCTAGAGTTTAACCTTAACAAATGACAATCAACTGGCCTACAAGAAAATGTATCGATCATAGTGTAGAAAAGGATCAAACCCAAGAGACAATGTGCTTCAAACCTATTACTAAGAAAAAAATTCAAATTTGGTTGTTTAAGAAATATTATAACTAAAACTAGGAATAATGAATACCAGGAAGTTTGGGATTCACTGTCATAGGATATGTAGTTACTCTTCAATACAACTCTTTGATTTAAGCATGTTAGAATAGGACCAAGCGTATTTGCATCCTTAGAGAATACAAATCTTACAAAGATTGAACTCCCCACAAACCCAATATCTCAATGTTCATGGATCATTATCCAATTGTCAAATATGACTCCATCAGGGATCTCTTCCGGATATTTACACGTTCATTTGGTGTTCTAATCCTAGGATCCATGGTCTCTTCACCAAAGATTGTAACAAACAATAAATATGATACTTCAAGTCATATTACATGTTGATAATTAAATGAAACACATCTAATAAACAAAATTCTTGGATTTAATATCAATTAGAACAAGGCACATGCTATAGGACTACATCCCATCCCCTGATAATAAGATCTACTCACTCATAGTTAGAATAGACAAAACGATATAGGTAGGATCAGAAGGAGACACATTGCAAGAGGTGTAGAGGAAAATGACAGCCCCTTCTCTCCTTTCCTTGCTCCATGTACTCAAAGGAGGCTCTGAGGTGATAGGGTATGATCCTTTTGATATTTGTCCTACCCCCTCCTTCTATGGAGAAGGAAAGTGACTACAAATCCCTAATTATGTAGCTTGATGGTGGTTGCAAAGACTGGGTTTGCCACTCTAGTCAATCAGTTGGAAATCCATTTGGTTGATTAGGTAAGTTGATGCCCATGATTATCTAAAAGCCATTCGATCAGTTTGCGGTGAATCCACTTATTTGTCCACATTAAAAGTCCTATTAATTCTCAAGAATGTCTCCCTCTTTTTTGTGTTTTGATTCGGTCGACTTGATGGCCAAGCGACAAGTTGATTTCCATTTGGATATGTCCAATTCTTGATTGTGAGTGGACCAATTGGAAACTTTGGGAGGCCCTTATATGCTCTTGAAGCCTCTTTGATCTTCTAATTCCCATAGTATTTTTGGGGGTTCTTGATCTTTAGAGTAAATTGGACAATTGGGTTGTTTTCCTACAGTAATGAGAAGATCTAATTAAAACTCTAATTTAGGATATAAAAGTTAAAGTAAAGCAATTAAATCCAAGAATTGAATAATAACAACACCGTGCCCCTAACAAATGATCTAAAAGATGAAATAAAAATATATTAATATGTATTCATCAAACCTTCCAAACAGTCAACATGTCTTTCCAATTGGGTGGCTAGATGTTCTATTCGATTGATTAGGCTTCCAATCAGTCTATCAATTATTCAATTGATTACCATAACCTTTTAACAAACACTTATTATGTGCTTGTTATTACAATGTTCATACTTATCCTATTTGTGTAACCCTATAGGCTCCAAATTATGTTGGTAGTGATATTTATAATCATATTATGATTTCATAGACAAAAATTGGAATAATTCAAAACTTCAATGCCACCCAAGTAATTGGAGAGTTTGGAGAATACCTTCAACCATGTACTATAACCAGTGTTACAATCACCATACAATGCATTTGTCTTTGATATCCATATTGAATCCAAGTCATGGAAATATCATCATCTTAATGTTCAATCTTAGTTTTTTCATCTATATTAGACTACTTGAGATGAATATGGGATCAATGTCATATGTTGACTTATACAAGCATGGTTATTCATTTCACTCTCATATCTCAAGTGACCATGATACAACTACAATATCAGGGAAAAATTCCATCTACATCACTTGAAATAATACATGTGTGTCATAGTGCACCCAACTACCTGTATGGAAACCCTTATTCATGGTCACATTGATAGTGTTAAAATATAATGAAGAATATGTGATCATTGTAGTAACTTCAGGTCTAAGGACCATAATCACCACTATCACATAGAGATATGATTTGATTGCCATTTATGGCTTCCATGTATCATACTCAGGTTGGGTTTGTCCAGTACACTTGTTCAAAACAAGTACCTATGTGTTTGATTTGATATCTAATATCATAACTAACGAGACTTAGTCATTAGTCAACTCTAATACTAGTCTTAATGTATTATTTTTGTCCCAATTTCCACAAGAAAAACTGACTAGGGTCCTAGATAGGATTGCATACTTCTTATCATGACCATGATCTAATGTTTAGGTCCTCAAACCGATACCACATGTCATTGAGTCATTCATTCTTAGGACATCATTATATTTATTCATTATTTCAACATTGGAGAAAACTTAATAGTTGGAATATCTTATATTCATAATCAAATAAATTGTAATATATCCAATTTCAATCAGCATATGAATGTCTCTCAAGACATACTACCAACATTCTTTCACTTTCACTAGATCCAATCACTCACAAATCTCAGTGCAAGTGATCTAACATGACCATCATGTTTCTTCTATGAAAATTCTTTCGTTAGAAGGTCAAAAACATTGCTTTTAGTGGATATAGTAGAAATCTTCACATCTCCTCATTGTAGGATCTCCTGCATTAGATGTTATCATAGGAGTAAATGCTTGGAATTTTGATGTGACTAGGTTCCTTAGATCCATTATTGTCATAGTTTAGCTCTACTACATCATCAATGAAACACTTTTACTTTAGTCATGAACTTCTAATCCATATATATTCTTTTGGTGCATTGGACGCAACAATATGTTGGGCCTATGTGGTAAGAATCATCGACTTTGTCTTTCTTGTATCCTTTCTAGTTTACAATTTTTCCATTGACACAAAATACAAAACTTTATTATGATGGGTAATTGTCCTTGTCAGTTCAAAAATTGGTGTTGATGTATCCTTTTACAACCAACTTTTCCTAACCACCATAAATAAGGGTTTTATCGGTAGTTCTTATCATGTACTTAAGGATGTTCTATCCAAGGTTCTTCATTGGATATGACAGGTACCTACTCGTCTTTCTCAATGCATGCATGATATCAAAATGTGTACATGAAATTTCATACATTATATAGATCCAATTGTGGATGCTTATAAAATCTTATTCAAGTGTTCCCTCTCTTCTGAGGAGCTAGGACATTGAGATCTAAAGAGACTTATTCCATGAGGCATGAACATGCTTCCTTTCTTAGACTCTTGCATGATGTACCTTTTCAGCACTTTATAAATGTATGTACTTTGACTTAGACCAATAATCCGTCCAGATCTACCTCTATAGATGTTAATTCCTAGAATATAAGATGTTTTTCCTAATTTCTTCATGGATAAGGTATTTCCCAACCATGTCTTATCCAAGTCAAGAGTAGGAATATAATTTCCCATCATCAGTATGTCATAAACATACAATATGAGTAATATAATAATGCTCCCACACCTTATTGTGAATACAAGGTTCATCTTCATTTTGAATCAAGACAAACCTTTCGATTGTCTCATAAAAATAAAAATTCCAACTTGGAGAAGTTGGTCTCAATCCATTGATTGACCTATGTAGCTCACAGACCTTTCTACTTTCATATGGAGCAATAAAACCTTTGGGTTGTGTCACATACATATCCTCAATGCATTTTTTCAAATAAATATGGTTTTAACATCCATTTTATTGATTTCATAATCATGATAAGTTGCAATCTCAAGAATGATCCTGACTTTCTTGACCATGGCAACTGGGAATTTTTTTTCATCATAATAAACATACTGAATATGTTTGAAACCTTTTTCTACCCATCGACCTTTTTGGGGTTATACATTACCATACGTATTGATCTTCTTCTTGAAGACCCAATGTCAAACCTATGGGTTTTACCCCTTTAGGTGAATCCACCAAGGTCCATAACTTGATGGATAGATGGAGTTCATATCAGATCTCATGACTTCAATCCATTTTCCAGAACCTAGTCCCTAAACAATGTCATTGTAGATTTTTGGTTCATCATCATCAATGAACAACACATCATCTTGTTGAGTCAAGATAAATCCATATCTCTTTATCTCAAGATGTTCCAAACTAGATCTTTGAGTTTCAAGTGTTACAGGAGGAAGCTAATATTTTACAACAATTTATGATTCCTCTTATTCCTTATTGATCGCCATAGGTTCATTATTATCTTGTTGGATTTGAACTTCTTCAAGTTCTATTTCCCTCCCACTGGTTCCTCTAGAAATGAATTCCTTTTCAAGGAATACAATAACTTTAACAAAAAACTCTTTGTTGTTAGATGGAATGTAGATTTTCCTTGGGATATCCAACAAAATGACATTTGCATATTTGGGTCTACATTTTTAGGGTGTTTGTTGACATAATCTTTATATCCCCAAATCTTCATAAAAGACATATTGGGATGTTTATCATTCCATAACTTATATGGTGTCTTTTGAATCTAATTATAAGATACAAATTTAAGTGTAAATGTTGTGATTTCTAGAGAATATCCCCAGAGGAAGTTCGAAGAATAATAAAACTCATCATAGACCATGCCTTGTCCAACATGGAGTGAGACCTTCCATCTGATCCACCATTATGTTGTGGCATTCTAAGTGGAGTCCATTGTGATTCTTTGATGGAGTGGATTTCTGGCTTTATTCCGAGGACATAATTTATTTTTAAGGTGTGTAGGATGTGATGGAGTGGACTCTTAGAATCCTAAATGTCCAATGACATAAGTGAAATCACATGGTTGAGTTATATTAAGAGTTTTAAGCTTTTGACAAAGTAGGTGTGTTGGTGTGAGGTTGACATCATGATTAAGATATCTCTTTTTAATGCCTTCTTGAGGAATATAATAGAATGATCAAATAGATGAGTTTTGTCACCAAACTTGAGTAGAAGGTAGCTCGAGAGGTAAGGAAGATATGGTTACAATTTGGTGGAAATCTAAGTATCCTAGAGGAAGTTATTTAGGTTTGAAATAGACTAAATGATTATATTTTCATGTACTTGGATAATGGTCGCATATTAGAAACATAGGCTTTGTTTTGCTTAGATATGTCATGCACCCTTTGGGCAGCTGATTCCTTTGGTTTGAGGAGGCCACAGATTAGGCTTTCACAGCCTTTAGATGATGCAGATCGGATGGCAGGCAGCTCTCCTCCTACCTCCAATGACAACATAGAACGTGGGGAGTTCTTCTTGTGAAGGATCACCACCACATCTAGGATCGTGGGTCAATCATAATGCCATGCCTCCAATACACCTTAGTTCATGAAGATGGTCTGAATAATCCCTCACTTGAGGCAAACTATCACCCACATAGATAGAACAAAGTAGCCTTTAACAAAGACTCTCCACCATCACTGGAAGACTAGGACAAGGAGAAGGAGGTCTTAACCTTCTCGGCCTCTCCACTAGCAGCGTAGATGAGGGGAAGGAACCGAATCAAAGGATCTCATGGTTGAATATGAAGTTGCTGTAGAGAATCCCTAGTGTCGTTGAGCACACAGAGGAGGAAGGACCTCCGTCCACAAGTTAGAGAGGTTGCGTGCATAGCATTTGACTGGACGAAGCTACCTGCAAAAGAAGCAGATCTGAAGCACAGTAGTACGATAGTAGCTTTGTGGAGGAGGATGCACTTGAGAGCAAGCCTAGGCGACTAGTTTTCCGCATGCCGATGGACTGCACTGAGTTTAGAATAGTGGCCGATCATGCCCAGGAGAACGGGCTCTCTCCAGCTGCGGTGGTAGTTTCATGCGGAGAACAGAAGGCATACACACGCAGGCGTCGGGCTCAGAGCGACACCGATGAGCCCACCTGGGTTGTGGCTTGCGATTTGTGAAGCCATGAATCCTAGCTGCCTCAAGCCTCCCACATGTTGCAGACATGGCGAGGAGGAGAAGCTGATGCCGATAGAATCTGTAAGGAGGAGCTGTAATAACATCATTCTAGAGGGCAGAGGCATCAAGGAGAACTGGGACAATCTTGATGGCTCGTCGGGGGCAAGCTATAGAGGCAACTGGCTCTCCAAGCTGTGAGTATTTGGGTAACAAATGGTTCTGTGATAGATGGTATCAGAGCAATCACATATCCTCTATGTGTGTTTAATAATCCACTTACTTGTATGAACCCTGGGAAACCCTATGTCGATAATGGTGAAGATGAGGTGTCTAGGCAAGTCACTACATGGGGGATGATGCACCTCTTATTTGACTAGCTACGGTGGCTGACGTCTCCCTTGTATACCTACCTGGCAAAGTGAATCCAAGACTGGATTAAGGATTGTTTCCTAAAAAGCTTAGAGAGTCTTCTAACATCTCATGTCTTCATTAAGGACTGTCCTAAGCCACTAATTAGGTGATTCTCCTCTCCTCATGTGATCTCTCTTTTGACACTTATTCACATGACCTCTCGATTATGGGTAGCTTATGTATGGTGAAACTAAAATTTGAATGAATTGGTAAAATATGATTAGTATGATAATGATACCATGATTTGATCTTAATTTGAAAACTTGATTATGATTAATGGAAGTTCTCTTAATGTTAAGTATTCATGTGTGACATCTTAGATCATGTGAACTAAAATTACCAAATATGACCCATGTGCTTCCTATGTTTGAGGTAAATGATAATGATCCTTGATATGATGAAATAAGGAGAACTCATGTGGTATACCTTATTGTTTATGAGGTCCCTATTGATTAAATCTGTGTTGCCCTATTGTTTATTAATCCTTAAATAAGATTAAGCAAACCTTTCCCATGTTTTTAATGTATCATAATGATGTTTTGAAATGACTATGAGTTTGGACTCTCCAAATCATGATGAAAGACTTTGATACAAAAGGAAAAATCCCTTGTTAATTATAATGGCTCATTGTTAAACTTGATTTTGAATAATATGACAAATATGAGATCTCGATCACACCTTAAAATGCTCAAAATGTCCAAAGAGACTATATTGACATCTATGTTTTCATGTATAGCCCCTTGCTCTTAATTATGAAGAGAAGGGAATGATATTGTGATCTCAAATATTTGCAATCTCAAAGCATGGTTTCTCTATTATCATAAATGATATTTGATCTCTTGACCTTGTAAAATACAAATTGATAATTGGTGCTCTTCCCAATTCGATAAACTTGATACATCATGACTAATGAGGACAAGTGTGCTAGATTAGGGTGGTTGTTTGTTTCATAGCTCTCCTAACCTAAGTCACATCCCTCTTATGATTGCCTCTAAATTTTCATCTTGTTGACAATTTAGAGTTTGGAAAGGTAACCCCTTCCATACAATGTTGATATCTTGACCTAAGTCTCTAATAGGTCAGATCTTATGATCTTATTGAAACTCAATATTGAATCTCGATTTGATGATGATCTTGGTATATGATTATGTTTACCATAGCTTGTGTTTAAGTTCCTACAATGACCTAGGTATAGATCATTCATCAACATTGAATACCATGGAAATATTATTGATATCATGAAATGTTGCTCGATTGTTGCTTATGGATGAATGATCAAACCTATGGTCTAACTACGAATCATGTACCCTAGCTTTGAAATTTTTGGACCTATGACTTTTGTTGCCCAAAATCATAACCCTTTATATTGATTTTTAAAATCTTGATTAGTGATAACTCATTTTTTTATTGATATGACCTCTATGATCACCCTATTTGTATTTTGAGATCACCCTCAATGTATGATTAATGACTTTCATGTTCCCAAATCTCAAAAAATATGATATGGTGATTATGTTGATTCACTCAATTTATGAAATAGGGATAAGCTCTCATATGGACTAGGGTGGGACCTTCCCTGACTTTGATATGAAACTACAATATTGAATATGATGTTTGACTCGACTGTTGAAATAAAAAATATCAATCATGGATGTATATCCCCACCTAGGGACAATGTAGAAGCTAAAACTTAAATGTTGGGATTGAAAGTCATGCTTCACTCTTAAATCTAGGAGCCCTATTTTGTTGACTTAATTGGTGATCTCTCCAAATTTTTAATCTTTTGATGATCTATTGTATCAGAGTGGCACAGTGGAAACATGGCTATGTTTGGACTTTGATGTTTGGTATCTTGATATTGGAATAATATTGATGATTCAAATATGTTAAAAATATGTAAAGTTTATGATTGATATGATATGGAATGTGAAATCCCAATGTCATTTGAGGATTTGATTTAATTTTGGGGACAAAATTCCTTTTAAGGTGGGGAGGATGTAACAACCTAGTTTTTTCCTCACTGACAACTATTTGCATCTTTACTCATAATTAACTTGACTTGACTCAATGACCTCCCTAACTTGACTTGACTCAAGTGGTGAGTGTTGATGGCTAAATCACAGATTTAAAATCAATTATATAATGTTGAGTACCTTAATATATGTTGATGAAGTTTTAAAATTTGTAGGCCACTAAACATACTGATCATGATCTTAAATATATTAATTAGATATATGGTGAAAAATGTGATTTGATGGTCAATATTTCACCCAAATCGGATAACCTAGGTGAAAGTTATGGCTATAATATTCTTTCTCTTTTATGGTGGGGAGGATGTACCAACCTGGGTTTTTCTCTTTCCTATGACTATTTACATCTTGACTAATAATTAACTTGACTTGATTCAATGACCTCCCTAATTCTTAATTGAATGTTTTTGGAATCAAATGTTTCTCAAGTGATGAGTGTTGATGGCTAATCACAATTTTGAAATTGATTATATAATGGTGAGTACCTTAATATACTTTGATGAAGTTTTAAACTTTTGAGGCCACTAAACATATTGATCATGATCTTAAATGTATTCTATTACGTTGAGGGTGAAAAATGTGATCCAATGGTGAAGATTTCACCCAAATCAGCTATAATATTCTTGCTCTTTTTCAAGCTCTATTCCTTCTTTTTCTTATCTTTTTCCCTTGGACCTCGGCCATGTGGCTTCGACCAGGCCTAGTCCAAGATCCAAACTTGGCTCACCCAACAATGACCGACTCATCCAGTACTGCCTGGTCTGACCAGCAGTGGTTGGCTCGCTTGCGCGTGGCTGAGGGTCATCCCTGACCTCGCAATGGGTCAGCAGCTAGCAACTACTGGCCATGCCCATCACCCGACATACTCCCTCATTTTGACTTTGATCTTGACTTTCATCACCATGAAGATCCTCCCCTTGGTCTTTTCGACCACTTACCTAAGTTTTCTTAGGCTTTTTGGATAGCAGGTAGGGGCATGGGACACCCCTCCACCACGGTCAATGCCATTGGGAAGGCGCCATACGATCCTCGCCTCACCTCGCCTCACCTCCTTTTTAATACCACTGCGTTTGCCAAGATTCTCCCTTCATTTACCACTTTTTACTACACTCTCACATTACTTGGGCATCCCTTTCCCACTTCATCTTCTTCCTTGAGCTCGTTAGAGCCGCCGTCTCGACAAGCCACTATCTTCATGTTGTCCCCGTCCCATCAACATCTGAGATTACTGACGCTTTCATGAGGTCATGGCGAGTAAGGGTCGTAGTTACCCAACCCCAAAACGCCCCACCTTCTCCTACCTCCTCCTCTCTCCAGTGACCTTGCTGGAGCAGTGCCACCACAACTCAAGCAAGCAGCTTGGGCATCGATGCAACGGTGGACAGAGGTGGTCAGGATCTGGAGATTGCATGGAATTGCTAGTGAGTGGCTAGAAGCGGTTGACAAACATGGAAGGCTGGTCAAATGTGGATCTACACTACTAGACTCATGCATGGACTCATGCCAGTCACCAATAAGGGCTTGACACGTTGTGCATCCCATCATGGTATAAACATCTCTCCCTCTCTTTTATGAAAATGTCTAATCTTACAAAATTCATAGAAAATTATTCGTAACTCATAATTGGACATATTATATATGAAAATTGATATACTCAAAGAGATCTATCCAATGTGCCTAATTACAAAGCCTATTTTAATTCATAGCTCCAGATATATTAAAAATGGCATCAAATGTGTCTCTTTTATATGTTAAATGGTGATTGATGCTCAACCTTGATCATATCATGACCCCAACTAATGTTTATGATCCTAATTAGTAACTTATACTATCTTGTGATATGTTAATTGAGCTTTACCATGATTATTCCCTTTAATGACTCTGATGTATGAAACGGACCATGTAATATGTGTAATTTGGATATTTATGCTAATGATCATTATCTTGATGCTCAACTTGATTATATGGACTCAAAATTGTCATGTTATATATATGTCAACAACTCTACATGATTTTATCACTTAAATGAGTTATGGATCGATCTTGTTCACTATTTTGAGTAAGTAACTTAGGCATAACATTGAAATGTGATCTAATGTGCATGTTTCTATATTTGAGATCTAACCTTGTATAGATGTCACCCTAATGGTCACATGTGCTATTTTATGCATCAAATCATTAACTTTTTGGTCTTTATGAAATTTAATATATCTTGATATATCTTGTGCTCTAGTGATGACCATCTTGCATGAAAATGACTAAATATGACGTAACTAGATGACATGATGATTAAGACTTTAGTCATACTCAATCTTATGATTTCCTATTAAGATCCATGAAATGTAGGTTGGAAATCCTTGATCTTGTAAGGATGTTTCAGCCTAAGTAAAATGATATTTGATCTAGGGTGTAGCTTGATGATGAACATTACATGAATATTGGAGATGTCGAAATGAATCATCATGATGTATGGAACTTAGATTAAGTGAAACATCCACCCTTAATGGATATGTTTAGATGACCTATGTCTTGTAATGTAAATCTCGTCACACTTTCTTGTAATGTCAGGAACTCATCGATGGAATATTTTCAAAGATATAATCATGTTTTATCATGCTTGTTTTCTCATATCAAGGTACACTTTATCCTCTTATTGGTCGGACTAGTGGTATTGAAATTGCATGTATGTTTCTAGTATAAATGTTTGGATTACTATACTTGTTTGAGCTACATGTTCCTTATGACTACTATCTTTTGGTCTTGATTACATATGTTGAACAAACTTGAAAACATAATGATAGATGTCCATTATACAACCTTGTGTACCTGCCTATATTCTTGGGGGTAAGAACACAAGGTTGGGTGTCCTACTTGAGTTTTCATGATAGGGCATATTGTGTTGATACAAGGGTTAGCTCTTGGTGATGGCGTTGAGGTTCCTTATGAATAGGGTTAACTCTTGACATTTAATCTTGTAGTCCCTCATTTTGAAATAGGGTAGCTAATCTTGAGCACCCTCAGAGACCCCTTCTTTGAAGAAACTTGTGAAATGCCTTATGATATTGTTGGTATAGTAGAAATGAACATAAAACATGCTCGCATGTTAATAAAAGAGTCATTAATCATGTTGTTGCTTCATTCTTGTTATTTACTTTATGATTTTTCCAAGAAATATATGTTCTTAAACCTGTGATTATATATATTTGCATAGCGTACTCAGCACAATTGTGTTGATGTGTACCCATTTCAACATTTTAGGTAACAAGTACACTATGAATATCTAATGATGATCAATTCTTCCAAACTTATGATATATGTTCATGCTCTGATGACATATAATGACATGCCAATGGATTACACATGGTTGATTGATGCGATGATTTTGAGTCTCATTTATAGACTTGTTTTATTTGAGTTTTATGCATTTATTAGTCATTTTGGTGGGTAATATTGCATAATTCATTTACTTTGGTCTATGATCATTCTCTATGTCAAATCTCCTTTATTTCAGTATTTTGAGCATATATTATCACAAGAATATGTTTTGTGTAGACTTATGTGGTCTCGTATTGCAATTTCAGGAAAAACAAGTACCTGCTACTGTCGATACCATCGACGGTGGTCGATACCATCGACCGGACCACATGTTGCCAGCCGCAAGGACCAGAAGAACGTCGATACTAGCGACAGTGATGTCGATGGTATCGATATTTCATCAGGTTGCTGGCAAAAAGTGAGTCGATACTATCGACACATATGTCAATACTATCGACTAGTGGAGCTACAACGACGGTAAAAGGACAAAACTGATGCCTATGAATGTCGATACCATCGACCCGCTTCGATGGTATCGAGGTGGCATCAGTCGCGACAAAGAAAAGAAAAGAAATCCAGCCGATACAGTGCAGGGTCGATACCATTGACCCGCGTTGATGGTATCGACACCGTCAAATACATGTTTGCTCCAGATTGATCTAAATCTGACGACTGTGGTAATTTGGCGACCTAATTTGGAGATTATACCTAATGACGGCGGCCAAAAGCAAGGGAGGATGTGATTAGACACTACACACATCCTGAGAAGGTGTGGAGAGAAGAACGGAGCCAAGAAGCATGCCCCAGACGTTCCGGACGCCGAAGAAGATGATTTCCACCACCGAAAGGTGAGAGAACGTGTGTTCTATGCCAAGGATCGCTTGGATCTTCTCCGTTTAGGGGTTTCACCACTCAATCACGTTTTTCTCCATGTTTCCCTTTTTCTACTCCACGTTTTGCTCTGAGATGAACATGCAGGGCTAATCCCCTTTGTCTTTAGGATCGGGAGTAGCCCGGAAATTCATTGTATGACAATTTTATCATAGAAATTCATAATTTATCTCTTAAAACCGTGGTATAATTTCATTTTCTCAATTATATTGTTATGCTTGATCACCATAATAATAATCTAATGCCCTTAATTACTTTGAAAGAAGAATTAATGGTTGAAAAGAGACGAAATTCACATTAATTGACAAATCCCTTGAACAAGGTGGTGTAAGGTTAATGGTGGACACCAAGATTGTTTTTAATGCACCTAGTTTAGGGTATAGGTTACTATGACGGTGGAACCGACCTAGACATAGGTAGTGAATTGTACCACGACAGTGGGCAATTCTGATTTCAGGCCACTACCCGGATAGAGAGATAAATTTGAGTGACTGCATAGAATTTAATACAATGAAAACCCACGGTGAAACCGCACTCCTAAAGATCTCATTTTGAATTGATTAAACCAAACATTTAATCGATTGCTTTGTTTTAGTTTCATTTTCTTTTAATTTTAACAAAAACTCCCAACTTTTTAATCGGTCTAGCTGATTGCGAGTAGTTAGTAGTAGTCTCCGACAATTAACGTATCCCTGAGTTTGACTCGGGCTTCCAAAGGCCTATACTACATTGACGCGTACACTTGCGTTTCTACGCACGTAAAAAGTGTGTCAAGTTTTTGGCACCGTTACCGGGGATACGGCAAGTTTTCGGCACTACGAGTGCTGCAAGCGGCCACTCTAGGCCACATTTTTTTACCATTTTAAAAATTCATAGTATATTCTATAAATTTTGTAATCGTCAAGCACGGTACTGACCTTAAATTTTCACTTTGCAGGTACTGTGTATGGTGCAGACGCGTAGTACCAACTACACGCAACAGGCACCATAGGTTCCACTAACGAGACCTGACGACGAGGAAGGCCACAATCAAGACCACTTAAAAGAATCAGATTCAGAATCCGACCAAGAAGAGATGGCAGAGCCACAGACAATATGGGAGAAGATCAAATCTTCTTCTTCATCTGCTACCAAGGGGCCGATCAAGAAGCAGGCGGTTAATATTCCGACATACAAGATTGATCCTACATTAATCAACTTGGTGAAGTCGAATGCCTTCCATGGGCTCAAGAATGAAGACCCCGTCGCGCACATAAGTCAGTTTGTGGAGAATTGTGATATGATAAAAATAGATAGATTCCCACAAGATGTTCTCTACTTGAAGCTATTCCTGAGTTCTCTAGCGGGAAACGCACGAGAGTGGTTGCACAACTTGGATGATGAATATGTGGAATCATGGGATCACATGGTTGAGGTTTTCTTTGAAAGGTTCTTTCCGCATGAGAAGACCAATGACATGATCAGGAAGATCCACAACTTCACTCAGAAAGTAGGAGAGACCTACTATGAGACCTGGGAAAGGTTTCAAATCATGCTCAAGAAGTGCCCGCATCACGGGCTTGACAAGGAGACACATGTTAAGATATTCTATTTTTCTCTCTCCGAGAATGATAGAAGCAACCTCGATTCAGCAGGCTCATGATTCTTCTTGAATAACACAGACACCAGGTGTTGGGAAATCCTTAAGAACATGGCCAAGAAGCAATCATGGGGCGATAGAGACACCGTTGAGCATGTTCGAGTGGCAGGGGAATCTAAAGCAATCAAGGAGCTGAATGAGAAGATGGATCTTCTCACAAAGAAACTACTTGCAAAGGAGGATACTGAGTCCGAGGATGAGGCTCAAGTTAAATTCATGAGGCAGCAGCAAGGCTACAGAAATAATGATTATTCATGGAGGAAAGACAAGGAGTTCTCCTGGAAGGATCCAAACAACTTCTTGCAGGATCCAGATGCAAAACCCCAGCCAGTAGCAGAGGACAAGAGCACAGAGCTGCTCAATCAAGTGATAAAACAAAATCAAGAACTAATGACTAATTTTGGCCAGCAAATAAAGCAACAAGGGGAGTTTATGAACCAATTTGGGCAGACACTGTAGAGCCATGGGGCTCAAATGAGGACAATAGAGACGTCCATGGCACAAATGGCAGTGGAGATAGCCAATTTGAAGAAGTCGGCGCACCAAGGTTTTTCGGGTAACACTAATATTCCAGGAGGAAACCAACAGGCGAAGGCCATTTTGTTAAGGAGTGGTAAGAAACTGTTAAATCCCAGAGCCAATGAACCAAGCAAACCCCAAGCAGAAATTGAATGTGAGGCCACTGAGGAGCTACCCATACCGGTCACAGAACCAGTTGATGATATAGTAGTGGATGCTACTGACGATCCTATTGCAGATGAGGAGGAGGCGCAGAAAAGGACACCTTATGTGCCACCTCATCAAAGGGCACAGGCTGTCCCGATCCCATATCTGAACAGTGCTAAGGCAAGGAAAGTGGATGCCCAATTTAAAAAGTTTCTAGACAGTTTCAGAAAGCTTTCAGTCAACATCCCTTTATTGGAAGCTATTGAGCAAATCCCTTCTTACGGAAAATTTCTGAAAGACATCATCACCCAGAAGAGAAAAATCCCAGACATAGAGGTTGTTGTGCTTAAGGAGCAGGTGAGTGCCTTCATCATGGGTACATTGCCACCAAAGAGGTAGGATCCAGGTTGTTTCAACATCTCATGTTACATTGGGAAAGTTAAGTTTGGTGAAGCATTATGTGACTCAGGGGTGAGAATTAACTTGATGCCCCTATCTACATTCAAGAAGATGGGATTAAAAGAGTCACGACCGAGCAACATGACAATCCAATTGGCGGACAATTCAGTGGTAAAGCCATACGGTATTTGTGAAGACGTGTTAGTGAAAGTGGATCGATTTGTTTTTCCAGCAGATTTTGTCGTCATGGAAATGCAAGATGAACAAGGCAATGAGCTACTACTCGGACGACCCTTCCAAGCTACAGCTAACATGATACTTGAGATGGGGAGAGGTCGTTTGACCTTAGGTATAGACGATGACCGATTTGAGATGGTCATGCCTTCCAGCGTCACGTCACCTAAATACAAGGAGCAATGCCACATGGTAAAACATTTTGACAACAATATCTCACTTTGTTTAGGGAAGCCATTTTTAGATATGGCCCATGTAATGAATAAGGTGGAAAAAGGTACTTTGGCTGTGGACATCATGGAGCAGACCAAGGTGGTATCCCTTTGTAAGGCTGTAGGTTTTCCGAACGATGAGGAGGAGGACATTCCTCCCTCTACTGAAGATGAGGCTATAGCAAATTCGGTTTTTGATGCATATCCAGAATTACCACTTGAGGCCTACGTAGTCAATATCACTCATGATTGGATGAGAAGCAAATAACTACATGAGTGCGCCAAGCTGCTTCAGATGTTGTCGTGCTTCTATGCGAGGTACTATGAAGATCTAGGTGAACTCCCACCACCGCTTCAATCATCCTTAATCAGTCCGCCAGAATTGGAGTTGAAGTCGTTGCCACCGCACCTCAAATACACATTTCTAGCTGAGGAAGAAAAGTTTCCTGTGATTATATCTTCTTATCTGAGTGCGGAGGAGGAGGACCAGCTGCTTATTGTTTTGAAAAACCACCGGGGAGCATTTGGGTGGTCTGTTGCAGATATCAAGGGGATCTCCCCTACCTTGTGCCAGCACAAGACTCGGCTCGAGGAGGGAGCCAAGCCGGTGATTCAACCACAACTTCGACTAAATCTGAGCATGATGGAGGTTGTGAATAAGGATGTGATTAAACTTCTTTTCGCAGGTATCATCTATGCTATTTCTAATTCGACATGGGTGAGTCCCACGCAGGTAGTCCCTAAAAAGGGGGGAATCACTGTTACTCATAATCTCTTAAATGAACCTGTCACCACCCTCTTGGTAACCGGGTGGCATGTTTGCATAGACTACCAACGACTGAATGCAGCTACGCTAAAGGATCACTTTCCTATTCCGTTTATTGATCAAATTCTAGAGCGCTTAGCTGACCGATCACATTTTTGTTTTCTAGATGGGTATTCGGGGTACAATCAGATTTCGATAGATCCTAAGGACCAAGAGAAGTCCACCTTCACTTGTCCTTATGGAACATTTGTGTACCACCGTATGCCTTTTGGATTATGTAATGCGCCGACGACCTTTCAACGTTGTATGCTCGCCATTTTTTCTGATATGGTAGAACGCTGTCTAGAGGTCTTTATGGATGATTTCTCGGTTTATGGTGCATCATTTGATGAATGCCTTTACAATCTGGATAAGGTGTTACAACGTTGCGAGGACACACATTTGGTCCTCAACTGGGAAAAATGTCACATGATGGTGAGTGAAGGAATAGTGCTAGGACATAAATGTCTAGCAAAGGTTTGGAGGTCGATCCGATAAAAATTGAAGTAATTTCCAAATTGCCCCCACCAACTTCGGTAAAAGTGGTAAGGAGTTTCTTAGGTCACGCCGGTTTCTATCATCGTTTTCTAAAAGATTTTTTTAAAATTGCCAAACCTTTATCTGAGCTTTTAGAAAAGGATGTTGTTTTTGACTTCAACGAAAAATGTCTACACGCATTCAACATGCTTAAGGAAAAATTGATTTCCGCACCGGTTGTGCAAACACCAGATTGGACCAAGCCGTTTGAACTCATGTGTGATGCATCTGATTTCTCCGTTGGAGCTGTGTTGGGACAACGAGTGGACAATAAACCCGCTATGATTTTTTATGCCTCTAAGACTTTGAATGACGCCCGACTCAATTACACGACTACTGAGAAAGAATTGCTTGTCGTTGTGTTTGCTTTTGAAAAATTTCGACAATATCTAGTTGGATCGAAAGTGGTAGTTTGGACGGACCACGCTGCTATTAAGTATTTGATGGAGAAAAAAGATGGCAAACCTAGATTGATTAAGTGGATCTTGCTTTTACAGGAATTTGATATCAAAATCAAAGACAAGGCGGGGATCGAAAATGTTGTAGCGGATCATTTGTCTAGGTTAGAGAGGGTAGATGAAAAAGATTTACACATACCCATTACCGAGACATTTCCGGATGAACAACTTTTAAAAGTGAATTATAAAGATCCGTGGTTTTCATATATTGTGAACTATCTTGCCTGCAGAATTTTCCCAGATGATTGGACATATCAAGAGAAGAAGAAATTTTTCCATTCTCTACGATATTATTTTTGGGATGACCCCATTCTCTTAAAGCAATGCAGGGATGGTGTCCTACGCAGGTGTGTACATGAGGTGGAATACGAGAGTGTTCTTCGTCATTACCACACACTACCTACGGGCAGACATCATGCAAGCTCTCGTACGGCAGCTAAAGTACTGAAAAGTGGCGTATACTGGCCTACCTTGTTTAGGGATGCTTATGAGTTCATGAGGCAATGTGATTCCTGCCAAAGGGCGGGTAACATTTTGAAGAGACAAGAGATGCCCCTGAATGTTTTTCAGGAGGTTGAGGTATTTGATTTATGGGGTATAGATTTTATGGGACCCTTTGTGTCCTCAAATTCTAATTTGTATATCCTATTGGCTGTTGACCACATGGCACTATCATGGTGCACGATGGCGAGACCACGTTTTTGGTCAATGGACAGAGGTTGAAATTGTATTTTGGTGAAGATTACACGAGGAAAGTGAATGAGGTCAAACTCATTGCACTTCTGGATGCATGATGAGCTTCAGGTCGTCTAGCCTAAGACGTTAATTAAGGGCGCTTGTTGGGAGGCAACCCAGCCATCGGTACTTTAGTTTAGTTTCTGTTACATTTGTAGTTTGATTTGTTTTGACTTTGTTTTTAGTATAAAAAAGATACCGTGATCGTTTGCTCACTGTGCAAGACTGAGGCAGGGTCGATACCATCGACCCTTGTGTCGATGGTATCGACTCGGGTACAAGTTGGCGACGACAAAAATCGCACTGTGTCGATACTATTGATGGTCTCGTCGATAGTATCGACACACCAACAGGTTGATTACAAAGTCCAAGTTGATAGTATCGACATGCCAGTCCATACCATCAAGATCTCTGGAGATATTCAAAAGAAATCATCTCAGTGAATTCGATACCATCGACGGGCCTGTCGATGGTATCGACACAATCATATACAGAAGGCGACGATCGCTGAAACCAGAAAGTCGATCTGTGGGACGGGTCGATACCATCGACACCTGTCGATAGTATCGACGCATCAGCGATCCAGGTCACGCAGATCTAGCTATCGACAACCGTCGATACTAGTGGCATGTGGATTGTGCTACGCATGTCGATACCATCGACCCGCGTCGATGGTATCGATGGGCACGCAGCAGCGCCGACGTCAGTTATATAAGGAGGGGTTTGTCATCATTTGACGTCACACCTTCAACAAGTTCTTTCTTCACTTGTGTCGAGCGTCCACAAGAGAAATCTGAGCCTGACGATGAGCATCCAGGAGCACGTTCTTCATCGAGCGGAGATTTCCTTCTCAGATCTTCATCGGGCTCTTTCTCTACCCTCTTTCTTCCGCAACCATGGTGCATGTTGCTGGTGCATCTTCTTCGCGTGCCAACCTGATGGACATCCTAGAGTTTGTGCCGCCACCGCCTGCGTCGATTCCATGCCCACAGATTTTTCACCCGTCCGCGGAGGTCAAGAAGATCTATGAGGAGATTCTGAAGAGGAAAATCGAGCCGACCCGTTATGTTGAACGGGAAACGATCCGCAACCTGGGGTTCGATGCAAATCTATCCTATGTTCTGAAAGGGCAGGCGAGACACACGAGCAGGATGCCTGACGAGATGGAGTACCATTGCGATGGACAACCGTTCTTCGGTGACTGGCCGACATACAAGGAGTTGGTGGCTGAATTCATGGCGTCGTTGGACATCTGTGTCGTGCCAAACGACATCATTGCCACGGACAGCGAGTGGATCAAGGGTCGGGTGTCTTTCCGGCTGTACAACAATGACTACAATCTTACACTCCGTCAGTTCAATGAGATTTACAGCTGGAACCATTCACGAAGTGACCACCGGCGGCCAGACAACCGTACTGATTACGACGCGATCTTCGCCAAGCTTGTGACGGTGCCGCTGGGCAAATCGGTGAGCTACCACAATGCAGCGGTAGCTAACTTCGAGCATCCATTCGTATGAATTCTCCATCGGATGCTGTGTTCTACCCTGTTTGCTAGGGGTTATCTGTCTCTTAGCAAATTCCAAAAGACGGACATGTTCTTCTTATACAAACTACTCAAGCGCCAAGAATGCAACTGGGGAGCTTTCTTTCTGTAGCGAGTGTTGGCGGTAAAGCGGAGTACGCGGAAGGCTCCAATTCACTTTGGAGGACTCATCACTCTGCTGGCACACTACCTTGGGCTGAACTTCACAACCTTGACTCCGCTCTCCAACAGAAGCAAGGTCAATTTGCAACATCTTCACCGATCCAACTTGATCCTGCTGGGAGATGGTTTACCATATGCTCATTGCCATGTAAACCATGCATACCAAGAATGCTCGCTTCCCGATCCTGTCTTCAATATCGAAGGGGCGCAACATTTCTGATGGCCTATCATAGCCATTGCTGACTCCGATGAAGACGACGGCAATGACGACGACAATAATGATGATGCGGCTGAAGAGGAAGAGGAGGCATACACTCCTCTTCGGGCACGAGTGGCACCACATAATCGTCCTCGCATGCATCCGGGTGCACTTCATCTTCGCAGCCTCTGCCACCACCACCGCCCTCACAGCCAAGCGAGGATGTCTATTCGATGCAAGGCATGTATGCTATGCTGCAGGACATACAGCAGACGCAGCATCATCACACTACAGTGTACACTGGTATTCAGGATACTACGAACCGGTTACTTGACAATCAGTGGGCGATCTTCGATAATGAGTGCCTCCTCCTTGGCAACCAACAACAGATTCATGACAGGTTGCATGGGATGGAGATGCAGCATCAGTCCTTTTATGATCCCTACTGGAGTCAGAACTACTTTGGGGGGTATCCACAACCTCCACCTATGCCCCAGTTTGATCCGAGCTTTCAGGGAGAGTACCCATCCTAGGACCCTACGACTCCACAATACCCGCCTCCGCCAGAAGAGTAACTCGGTATCTTTGTTCCACCCTTTTAAGATTGTTTTTGACTATGAGGCCATAGTCGAATTCAAGCTTGGGGGGTAGTTGGAACAGTTCTATCTGTTATTTTCTCTGTTTTTAGTTTTATTTTGTTCTTGTTATATTTTTCTTGCAATCTGATTTGTTGTAGGATCCACATTCTATCTAGTGTAATCGTGGATGTCCTAGGTCTTGTGTCATCTCAGTTGCATGTACATGGGAATTAAGGGAAAATTAAATTTTTTTTTAGTGTTCGCAAGCTTGAGTGTTGGTCAACTTTGAGCACATAACTTAAGAAAATGATTGGTTTTGACAACTTTAAAACAGGAAATCACAATTGTACATTCCTAATGATTCATGAAAAGTGGACAGAATTGGTTGTTTGAGCCTAAACTGGCCAAATGATAATGAGACTCTAATTTGAAGTAAGAGAGAGAAACCTCTTAACTAATACACATGTCAGTAGGGAGGGACACATAATACTTTTCAAAGGTTCAGTCAATTAGTCTTGTGATCTTTTCACCTCATTTTTTTTCACAACCCACCATAAGAATTGGAAGTACTTTACGGTTTTAATCTTCTTTGAGTGCATGTCATGTAGATAGGACTTGCATTGCAAATGTTATCACATGCTTAGCATATTAAAAAATTTGGAATAGTGATACATGCACATTATCCTTAGTTGCGTGTCATTTAGCTGCATTCATAATTTTTATGCATGGAGTATATCATGTACCTCATTTCTTCTTTGATGGTGAATTAAATTGTTCCATACCTTCTAAATAGTTCAAATATTTGAGTTATGCAGAAAAAGTAAGCCAATAAATTATTCATGGTCATTTGTGGATATAAGGGCTTGACAAAAAAAAGGAGGAAATTTTTTTGTAAAAAAAAATCTGAAAAAGAATGAAATTGAAAAAAAAAGTTATTAAGAAGTAAGTAGAATAAGAGGGAGAAAGGAACATGATCACCTACATCTTAAGATGAGTAAGTACATGATGTAACTCAGTTAGATATTCCATCTCATTTTGAGACGGGATGTTAGTGCATGCATCATTCCACCCAATCTTAGGCATTAGAACATGTCATGTGCAAATGCATCATTTAGGGCATTTTTGTTTTTATGCATGTTGAAACTGTATACTACTTCCATTTCTTCCATAAACCACCCATTCCATCCACCCGTTGCTCGAATTGGTAGGCCACCATGATTTTCTCCTCACTTGTGAATATCAGGAGAGCTGTTTCCATTTAGATGGTAGTTAGGGCGAGAAACGTAGTATAGGAGATCACAAGATGCACCGAGACTGGACCGGCGAGTTTTATTATGTTAACTGCCTTATGTGATAATGTTCATCAGTTTTGAGGTAGATATCTTTTATGGATGATTACTGTTGCCTTTAGGGTAATTATCATTCTGTGGTTAGTGAGGGCCGGAATGTGAATGTCCGATGGGGATCATATGGGATGTCTGTTGTGATGATTTGTTTTTTAGTTGACTCTGGAAATTCTATTCTAAGGTTTAGTTGCTCGAGGGCGAGCAATGTTCAAGCTTAGGGGAGTTTGATGCGATGATTTTGAGTCACATTTATAGACTTGTTTTATTTTAGTTTTATGTATTTATTAGTCATTTTGGTGGGTAATATTGCATAATTCATTTACTTTGGTATATGATCATTCTCTATGTCAAATCTCCTTTATTTCAGTATTTTGAGCATAAATTATCACAAGAATATGTTTTGTGTAGACTTATGTGGTCTCGTATTGCAATTTCAGGAAAAACAAGTATCTTCTACTGTCGATACCATCGACGGTGGTTGATACCATCGATCGGACCACAGGTTGCCAGCCACAAGGACCAGAAGAACGTCGATACTAGCGACAGTGATGTCGATGGTATTGAGATTTCATCAGGTTGCTGGCAAAAAGTGAGTCGATACTATCGACACATATGTCGATACTATCAACTAGTGGAGATACAACGACGGTAAAAGGACAAAACCAACGCCTATGAATGTCGATACAATCGACCTGCATCGATGGTATTGAGGTGGCATCAGTCGTGACAAAGAAAAGAAAAGAAATCCAGCCGATACAGTGCAGGGTCGATACCATCGACCCGCGTCGATGGTATCGACACCGTCAGATACATGTTTGCTCCAGATTGATCTAAATCCGACGGCTGTGGTAATTTGGCGACCTAATTCGGAGATTATACCTAATGACGGCGGCCAAAAGCAAGGGAGGAGGTGATTAGACACTACACACATCCCGAGAAGGTGTGGAGAGAAGAACGGAGCCCAGAAGCACGCCCCAGACGTTCCAGACACCGAAGAAGACGATTTCCACCAACGAAAGGCGGGAGAACGCATGTTCTATGCCAAGGATTGCTTGGATCTTCTCCATTCAGGGGTTTCACAACTCAATCACGTTTTTCTCCATGTTTCCCTTTTTCTACTCCATGTTTTGCTCTGAGATGAACATGTGGGGCTAATCCCCTTTGTCTTTAGGACCGAAAGTAGCCCGGGAATTCATTATATGACAATTTTATCATAGAAATTCATACTTTATCTCTTAAATCCGTGGTATAATTTCGTTTTCTCAATTATATAATTATGCTTGATCACCATAATAATAATCTAATGCACTTAATTACTTTGAAAGAAGAATTAATGGTTGAAAAGAGACGAAATTCACATTAATTGACAAATCCCTTGAACAAGGTGGTGTAAGGTTAATGGTGGACACTGAGAGATCGTTTTTAATGCACCTAGTTTAGGGTATAGGTTACTACGACGGTGGAACTGACCTATACATAGGTAGTGAATTGTACCACGACAGTGGGAAATTCTGATTTCAGGCCACTACCCAGATAGAGAGATAAATTTGAGTGACTGCATAGAATTTAATACAATGAAAACCCGCGGTGAAACCGCACTCCTGAAGATCTCATTTTGAATTGATTAAACCAAACATTTAATCGATTGCTTTGTTTTGTTTTAGTTTCATTTTCTTTTAATTTTAACAACAACTCCCAACTTTTTAATCGGTCTAGCTGATTGTGAGTAGTTAGTAGTAGTCTTCGACAATTCACGTATCCCTGAGTTCGACTCGGGCCTCCAAAGTCCTATATTACATTGACGCGTACACTTGCGTTTCTACGCACGTAAAAAGTGTGTCATTGATATATGGGATGTATGATCTTATGTCTGGTATTAGTTCCACATTATTTTATGCTTTGTTATCTAATACCGTAGTTGTTGTTTGTGGTTTTATTCACGCTATGTTATGTGATCTATCTTATAGATGGACACTCGGGTCCTCTATCCTTTATCTTTATAGCTATTAGGAATGAGGATTTAGGTAACAAACGGTTCCGTGACAATGTTCCTCAAGTGGTGTGATAGTGGAAACTAGTCCTAAGATAGTGAGCAAGAACATCATCTTTTGTTGCGAGCAGTAGAAATATAAACCCATAAATGTTTTGGGCCTAAGACTAGTTATGCCTTCCATGGTCATCATGGTTTTAGGATCCATATTTAATAAATTCTAATACTCATATTAACAAAAAATTATCAGTAACTAGAAAGGGATTTTGTCTTCACTTATGTTGTAAATAAATCAATTTTGAGCAAATGTTTAAACAATACTTTCAATATATAGTAGCAATTTTATCTGATCAATAATAAAGAAAAAACAAATGATAGAGTTTAGATGAGCCTATGGGTGAAGGTGTGTCACGAAGATCACTATTGTGAAGGCAAAATCTGTCGCTCCTATGCACGAGATTTACCAGTGTCTTGCCACCCAAATTCAATCACCCCCACAGCTCAGGTATTGCCTCCTAGGGGTGAGCAAATGACGGTCTAGACTGCAAAACCAGACCAGATTGTTCAGTTTGGCCCGGTCCCTTCCGGGACCGATCTGAGTTCGGTCTGGTCCATGGTCCAAAATTTTTTGGAAGTTCGGTTTGTGGTTTGGTACGGTCTAAAACCAATTAGACCGCAATCCAGGCCATAGATTGGTTTATATTTAAAATATATTGATATTGAATATATATTATGTCACAAGTACAAACACATCACACATATAAACATTATTAGTGTTAATGTTTGATATTTATATCATATAATTGTTAAAAATAAATAAGATTATCTATTTTTTTACTATTAAATAAGTTATGAAATACATAAAAGTCTGATTGTGATCTAAATAGTCAGGTCCCCATCTGGTCCAACATTGAAATGGTCTAGTCCCGATCCGGTCCAACTTCAAAATGATCTGGTCCACGATCGATAAATTTGTTGAAGTTTGGTCCTTGGTACAGTTCGATTCTGGACCGATGCTCGCCTCTACTACCTCCCAATGCCAACAAGAGGATAGTGTAGAATAAGTCTTTTGGCCCTCGATCGTCACTGTAAAATAAGTCACAAGAAATACACTTCAATGCACAATATTGAGTGGAGAAGAATGCTAAAGAACAAGTTGGGAGAAGGTGGAGAAATAGGTAAGAACAAAGCCACATATAGTAGCAGCACACTACAAGAGTAATGGTCACACACAACAAACTCTTGTTATGTTTATGATTTTTGGTGTATTAGAAATTGCTTAGACTTGTCCCTTTTATAGATGGACGTAGCCACTCAAATTGGCAAACAAACAACCAAGTCTTCTTCAATAATTATTGAGACCAACATTGAAATGGTCAGGTTCCGGTCCGGTCCAACTTTGAAACAGTCCAGTCCACAATCCATTAATTTGTTGAAATTTGGTCCTTGGTCTGGTCTGCTCTGGCCTAGTTCTGGATCGATGCTCACCCCTTCTGCCTCCAGATGCCAATAAGTGGATAGTGTATGATATTCCATTGGCCCTTATTCATCGCCATAAAATAAGTCTCAGGAAACATTCTCAGTTGCACAATATTGGGTGGAGAAGAATGACGAAGAACAAGCTGGGAGAAGGTGGAGAAGTAGGTAAGAACAAAGTCACATACAGTAGAAGCACACCATAAGAGTAATGGTCGCACACAGAAAACTCTTGTTATGTTTATGATTTTTAGTGTATTAGAAATTACTTAGACGTGTACCTTTTATAGATGGACGTAACCAATCAAATTGGTAAACAAACAACCAAGTCTTCTTCAACAATTATTGAGTATCAAGTCCCTAAAAAATTAGTTTGTTTGATGCACCCAAAATGAAATTGAAGAGACATAACATCTAGAGAATTTAGTGGATATAATTCAAGGGAATTTATGGCTTGAATGAATTAACACAATTGTTTTTACAAAGAAATTAATGAATGGAAAATTGTGCATCATCAAATTTCCAAATGATAGAATTAAAACACAATCAAACAAAATATCAAATCTGCACAAACTAGGTCGGGTCGAGATGGGGCATGGCATGGCGAGGAGAGACGTGTTTATATGTGTGTTTTAATTTGTCAAAGCACAAAGAACCAATGAGCTCAATCAACCTTTAATTCAAAAGCCCTAAGAAAGGCCTACAAACCTTTGATTGCTTCTTCCATTTAAAA
Organism: Alisma plantago-aquatica; assembly: GCA_963693085.1. Lineage (NCBI taxonomy): Eukaryota > Viridiplantae > Streptophyta > Magnoliopsida > Alismatales > Alismataceae > Alisma > Alisma plantago-aquatica. Next base: position 228,721,814 of record OY856410.1, read on the forward strand.
GGATACCTCTCACTTTAGAAGTGAGCAAGATGGGACTAAAGATGGCTGAGAGGTTTGAAATACAACTGAAAAGTAGGGTTGGAATAACACAATCAGTTGCAAATTCTAATATCCCTAAAAGGACCACAAACTTTTGATCTTGACTCCCACTTTAGTAGATCCCTTTTACTTTAGAAGGGAGTAATATGAAACTAAACGTGGTTGAAAAGATTTGATATATAAGAATGTGTGGTTGGAACATAAGAATATGTGGTTGAAAACTATATAATTACACTCAACAATCATTTGGCTGTTTGGAAATGCTAGTGAGAGAAAGCTCCAACTTCTCTCTAGAATCATCGTCATCTTGCTATTTCAATAGTGAACCCTAGCTACACCATATTCCTCCAACTACATTGAAGATCAGAGAACATATCTAACCATTTCTGCCCACTACACTTCATCCACACCAGCTACTTGGTCGCTCTAATGCCTCTCTATGAAGCGACAACCCTAGTCTTGTCCCCCTCTATCGCAACAAGAGACATACATATTTACTCCATTTCAACTATTGGAATAGTTTCATATAGATTGCAACACCCTGTTGATAGATACAACCCACCTGATAATTCTACTTCAACCTGCATTTCAGTCTGCACTCACCACCTATAGGTGACCATTTTCTGTATTCATCTATTGCGGCGGTGTTGGTATGTATGCCCTGAGAGCCAATCATGTGATGATTGGTGGATACATTAAGATTGATTTGATAAACATCAAAGGCAAGCTTCCAATTCTTTCTTGTTCAGTCATATGAGATAGTGATAGAACAGATTGAATGTCTAGAGAATGACAATACTCGATGACGTATGCATTCAGGTTAAGGACCTGGACGATGAGATCATACAGATGCTAAGAGTTTGTACATTCTTGTTTTGTCCCTAGTCGTATGTCATAGTGGAAGGTAGATAGAAAACTATGACACACAAGACTAGATTGTGGTGTTGGTTGATGACAGAATCTCATTAGTCATGATATACAGATATCAAACCAAACATATAGGTACTTGTTAGAGAACAAGTGTACCAGACAGACCCACCGTGAGTTTGACAAATGGAACCATGACATGGTAGTCACAGTCAGTACTCACAGTGATGGTGGTGAGTGTGATTCTTTGACCTGAAATCACTACACTCAACACATGTCGTTGGGCACACTTTGACATCATCAAACGCAGTCCTGAAACATGGGTTGTTATAAAGGTGATGATTGGATGGCTTTGACACATGGGGCTTTTGAGGGGTGAGTGATAGATATGGGATTTGTCCCTCCTGAGTGAGTTTGATATCCAAGGCCACTTGATGAGTAGGATTGAGATAGGCGTGCGCACACATGTGTGAATCAATATGTGATATTGATGTCATACATATCTCGTTCAATCTACTCTGAGATCAAGAAAGTGAATGAACATTGACAGGATGATTGTTCCATGCCTCGAGTTCATTTGGGATATCAATGACAAAGGAATTATACATTCGTTGTAACACCATTCATGGATTGTAGGATGAAAGTTGTTCTCCAACTTTCTACTTTCACTTGGGTAGCACTGATGTGTGACTAGGCACCGCTCTTTTCTTGTGAAGTCATAAGTGTTATGGACTTTCACTGCCAACGTGAAATGGACCTGTAGGGTCACACACATAGGATTTAACCTGGAAGAGGAGTTTTGTCCACAAGCAACGTTTAGATTGATTACTAAAGGAGTTTAGTAGTTCAATTAAACACTCAATTGATTGATAGCTCAATATCATACTGTTCAAGGTGTTGGACATGTTGATTGGAGTATCAGATTGATTGAAATTGCATTTGACCGATTCTGCACAACCTGTACTCCCAACCGATGGGTTCAAGTGTTGAACCGGTCGGCTGAGGTTGCTGAACCGGTCGACTCAAGTGTTGAGTCGATCGACTCATGATCAGAGTGAAATGAGCGGTTTAAGTGTTGAACCGATCGGTTCAACTGGTGCAACCGAGCAAGTTGGGAAAGTCAGGTCGGTGAGAATTTTCCTTGCATTTCACTTGCCCAATTTGATTGGAACAAGGATTGGTATTCGATACCAATTAGAAACGAAAGAAGGAAAGTCAATCAGGAACCGACCAGGACCACGAACCGACCGGTTCAGAAGTGAACAGATCGGCTCATGGGTCCCAACCGATCGGTTGGTGCTCCAACCGACCGGTTCAGGTCTCCAACTGACCAGTTCACTTGTGAACTGATCAGTTCAGGTTGCGAGTTGGTTGCTTTTGTGGAAAATCTCAAACCCTTCTACTCCTGCTTTTAGTCCCGTATTGCTCGGGATAGAGAACCTTGTCCCTTGACCCTCCTATATATATAGGGGTATTGGGGGCTTCTCAAAGTACAACTCAGTGCAACCAGTTGCTCTGCAAAGTTGTCGTTCTCTCTGGTTTTGGTAACCGAGAGAGAGCCCGAGCAAGTGCTTCCCGCAAAAGGGAGGTGTAGTAAGGGAAGGACAACTACAGTTGCAACTGGAGGCAGGAGAGTGTGTTGGCAACTAGTACGTCAACAGGAGGGTGTGACTCCTTCCACTTCCTTATGGGACAAGGAGTGTGGAGTTCCAGGTAGTCCGTGTGGACTACTACAGAGGCGGGAGGACACTGCCACTCAGGAGGACAACTGTCATCTGACAGTCCGGTAGGAGGAGGAGTCGTCAGTCCCGGTGTGACCAGGAGCTACACAGACACCATCCAAGACTGGAGGTGAAGACCGCACAAGCGCGAGATATTGTCGCCGAGCAAGCCTCGAGACAAGGTATGATTCCACAAACCATGCTTTCCTATTATATAGACGTTGATGCGTTTCCTCGTGCTGGGTTTGGGGGAGAAATTTTTTTTTTGTTTCTGCTACCTTCTCTGTCTCCCCTAAAACCCAACAGTGGTATCAGAGCCACGTCAACTACTCTATATTTTAGGAATATCGATATGATCGATTTTGATTTGTCGCCTTTATTTATTTCATATGATGCGAATAATATCGACTTTATGCATGTCCAATCCTAAATCCACAAATCCCAAATTACATATATGATATATATTATTAATGCACTCGATACGCGTCGCCCTTAAACGAGTTTTGTGGTGGATGTGTGTAGCATGATTATGGCCTATAAACCCCTATATGTGTGTGGTTGTTTGTGGTTGCTTGCAAATCAGTCTATGCACCGATCTTCCCCTTCTCCTATTCCTGATGTAACTCGAAATAATTCGAGATTCTTTCCTACCTTTTCTCCCCCCCGAATGTAACTCGGGGTTTCTCTTTTAAGCAATGTATATTAGGATAGATTTTATTTACTGTTATGTCAAAGAACAGAGGACATCTAATGACAGCTGAGATGATCAGTTCAAGGCGTGAACCGATCGGTTGACGTTCCAGACGATCAGTTCAAGGAGTGAACCGATCGGTTGATTTCCGGTTTGAGGAGTGAGACGAACAGGTGGCGGCCATGAAGAGATGCACGACGACCAGGTGAACCGATCGGTTGGAGGAGCCAACCGATCGGCTGGTGGCACCAGACGACTGGCCAGAGAGAGCAGATCATTCATATGATGAGTTGATCAACTCGGAAGGAAAAGCACAGATGTTCAACTTGTACAGGTTGCATGTGATGTAGACCTAGATGACTGTGATTCCTCTTGGCTCGAGGAATCACATTAGGATGGACATAATCATCGCTTTTATCATTTGTGCATGTTTTCTGTGGGATATAGCATGTATATGATACGTACTATGTATTGTGGTGATTGGATATGTATATGTATATAAAACCAAATCCCTCATTAAAATATTAAGTCTTATATGCCTTCCATTAGCGGCACACATGAAAAACTCGATCGACCAAGCGTAGGTTAGGCCAAAGCGTGGTGCGCTGTCTATCTTGTGGAAGTGTGAAGGGTAGACATGTAGGTTCTTCCAAAGCAGGGTGCATGTTTACCGTGTCTGCTTTTGGGTTAGACTTAACTGATGATTCTTAAAGCGTCTAAGCCCAGAGGCAAGGAATGTTCATGGCAAGGTGTTGTGCATGTTCATTCAACAAGAGTTGCATATGATGCAATTGGCAAGAGTTGCCTACCTGAGAGATCTAAGTTGTGGGCGATCAGCCAAAGCTGACTCATGACTTAGAGGATTTCAGGATCTTACCCACTAGAAGGTTGTACGCTGCAATCTTCTGAATTGATGGTGAGGGCTATCAATTTGAAGTAAAATAGTGGGAGCGATAATTAATTAAAGGCCTAATTATATCGTCAAATTTTCAAATCAATCAAATCAGTCAAAAGAGTTTTGGACTAAAATTGCATATTTCCTTTTGTAGTTCAAATGGCAACAAACAACAACAACTTTTCTTTGCGATCGGTCCTTGACAAGGACAAGCTAAATGGGACGAACTTCCACGACTGGTATCATACATTGAGAATTGTTCTCACTTAAGAGCGAAAGCTCTATGTCTTGGATACTCCAATTCCATAGGAACCCGCTCCTAATGCACCAAAGGCAAAAAGGGATGCTTACAAGAAGCATGATGATGATGCCATTGATGCTAAGTGCTTGATGCTATGTTCAATGAACCATGAGTTGCAGAGACAACATGAGAACATAGGTGTCATAGAGATGATTCAGCATCTCAGGAACATGTATGAAGATAAGGCACGGAAAGAGAGATACAATGTTTCTAGGGCATTGTTCAAGTGCGTCATGACAGAAGGAGATCCAGTTGGTCCTCACACACTCAAGATGATTGGGTATGTGGAGAACCTGCAGAGATTGGGATTTCCACTGAGCCAAGAGTTGGCTAATGACGTGATACTGCAATCGTTTCCAGAATCATACAGTCAGTTTGTGATGAACTACAACATGAACAACTTTGATAGGCCACTATCAGAGTTGTTGGGCATGTTGAGGATAGCCGAGATACAGATGAAGAAGGACAAGCCTAAGGCTGTGATGGTGATCACTAGAAAGAAAGGCAAGTCCAAGCGTAAGGGCAAGGGCAAAGCTAAGAAAGGTTCTGATGCTAGCCAGGAGTCCAAGCCATCTTCAGCTCTCAAGGCCAAGGGAGGTGTGACCAAGAAAGGAAATTGCCACCACTGTCAAAAGCCAGGACATTGGAAAAGGAATTGTCCTCTCTACCTGGAAGAACAAAAGAAGAAGGAGGCGACTGAAGCCTCTACTTAAAGGTGTCATGAAAGTAAACTTGTAACACTTTTTGAGGTATATGATACCAAGATGTAAAGTGTACAGCACTCATAATTGGGGCAAGTGTTGCCGCCATAGATAGAGTACTTTAGTTTATTTTCAGCCTACAAGGCATGTAATACAGTTATGAACTGCTATTTTATATTTGCCAATAGATAGAAACACTTTATTTTTGCATATTGTATGACAATGATGGCAATTAATGAAGTTGATGTTTCAATCTTAAAAGATATGATCTTTGTGGCAATGCCTTGTTTATCTTGTGGTATTTGATATGCATGAGATAAAATGATACCTAAAGTTATAGATAACTCAAACAATCAAATTAGCATCAATCATGAGAAATTCATTTCTAGTTTCCATGTGATGGATAAATCTAGACTCTTTTGGTTAGAGAACCAGTAAGAGACATGAATATATTGGACATGATTAATCAATCTTCACTAATGTAGTGGGAGAATGATTACCCTATTAGGTATAATACATGTGATGTATTTACATACCTATTGGAACAAATGCTAATACTTCAAATGGTGTTTAGAGAAATACCAATATGAATATCTTGAAGTGTTCAAGATTATCATAGATGAAGTACAAATTTGGTAAAGTGTTAATTCTTGATGAGATCAATGAATGAAATACTTGGACCAAATGTTTGAGATCCTTTTGAGTGATTATGATAGTGTATCATAGTGAACTCATGATTAAGGCATGGTGATGTCTAAATCAAGAAGGAATCATACTCTAAGGAGTTAGAGAATGATTATCAAATAACTGAATTCTTCTTAATAAATGAATACCCCACACTAATAAAGGACATTGAGAATCACAAGGAGTTGTGAGTTCTTATATCCTTGACAGATACACCTCAATTATCTATGTGATGAGTTGTTCATGTGATGAGTCAACTATCTAGATGAATATGAGGAACCAAATTTTGAGTTATGGTTTATGACCATTACATCCTAAATGACATCCATAAGGTATGACCTTGATGGTAGCACCCATTGGATGAAATTCATAAGTGCAAATGAGTCTTAAGTGTTAAGACACATGGATAACATTTTGAGAAGGATGATGCTTGTTGATTGTAACTTAATGACTAAGACATTTGGCATATGGATACTAAAACCGCATTCCTATGAGGAATAAAACAAGGATGTGTATGTGACACAACCTATAAGGTTTATGAATCCACTAATGCAAATGAAGTCTATAAGTTACAATGGACTAATCAATGTGATTGATTGAGTACAAGCAACTCAGAATTGGATCTTTACTTTGATGATATAGTCAAAGGGTTTGAATGATATGTCAAAGATAAAGAAGTGATATGTGATTTAGTGGGAGCGTGTTCACATTCCACATGTTGATGTGAAATGGAAATGTTCTAGATTGGAAATCCTAAAGTGGAAATTATTTTAAGGAAGATAGAGATATTTCCTATGTGATAGGAATAGAGATCTATAGAGACAGTTCTCGAAAACCTCTTGACCTGAAAAGAGAAAGCATACATTGGCAATCTGTACTGAAGGGTTCAGTATACACAAATTCAGTGGGAGAAAACTTATCCATGTTTCATGGAGTTAGTATCCCAAGGCCAAAGTGTCCAATTCTTATGAAGAATATGAACACTAAGAATAGATATGTTCTATCATGTATGTAATCATACCATTATCTTGCATGTATGACATGGCAAGAATAACGTGCATCATCATTTTGTATGTATGGCATAACAATATGATGTACTCATCCTGATAACTCGTATGTGGGACATGACGAGTGGATGTCTATCTTTTTCTAGTAAGGGTTACTGGAATACCATGAGAACTTGATATGTACTTGTGAAGTACTGGTTCCATGGAGATAAGGAAGAGTTCGATGTAAAGAGTTACATTGATGCGAACTTCCGAAAGGACAGAAAATTAATCGCAAAATATATATAGGATATATAAAAGTGAAAGTTTGTTGATAATTGTAAGTGTTCCAATAAAACCATTCAAAAGGAAAATGCCGAGTATCTATGTGGTAGAGAACAGCAGTAGATACTATATGGATCTGGAATTTCATGAGATGAACTTATAAGACATTCCGCTCATTGATGACAAGTCCGGAATCCTTGATCATGCAATGTGGCTAAAGGTTAGCAAAGGAATACTAGATCGCATATTACATCAACTCCATCTCATACGTATGACGTACAACAAAGAGATGAGAGACATGCAATTTAAAACTGACTTTGGCAAGGTGTTTCCATTCCTCACTATGTTGGCACTAGAGCAAAGTGACATGTGGGACATGTTTGAAAGATCACAATGAATATGATTCAAGGGTGATTGGCTCACAGTGCAAGTGGGAGTCTGTTGGTATGTATGCCCTGAGAGCCAATCATGTGATGACTGGTGGATACATTAAGATTGATTTGATAAACATCAAAGGCAAGCTTCCAATTCTTTCTTGTTCAGTCATATGAGATAGTGATAGAACAGATTGAATGTCTAGAGAATGACAATACTCGATGATGTATGCTTTCAGGTTAAGGACCTGAATGATGAGATCATACGGATGCTAAGAGTTTGTACATTCTTGTTTTGTCCCTAGTCAGATGTCATAGTGGAAGGTAGATAGACAACTATGACACACGAGACTAGATTGTGGTGTTGGTTGATGACAAAATCTCATTAGTCATGATATAGAGATATCAAACCAAACACATAGGTACTTGTTAGAGAACAAGTGTACCGGACAGACCCACCATGAGTTTGAAACATGGAACCATGACATGGTAGTCACAGTCAGTACTCACAGTGATGGTGGTGAGTGTGATTCTTTGACCTGAAATCACTACACTCAACACATGTTGTTGGGCACACTTTGACATCATCAAACATAGTCCTGAAACATGGGTTGTTACAAAGGTGATGATTGGGTGGCTTTGACACATGGGGCTTTTGAGGGGTGAGTGATAGATATGGGATTTGTCCCTCCTGAGTGAGTTTGATATCCAAGGCCACTTGATGAGTAGGATTGAGATAGGCGTGCGCACGCATGTGTGAATCAATATGTGATATTGATGTCATACATATCTCGTTCAATCTACTCTGAGATCAAGAAAGTGAATGAACGTTGACAGGATGACTGTTCCATGCCTCGAGTTCATTCGGGATATCAGTGACAAAGGAATTATACATTCGCTGTAACACCATTCACGGATTGTAGGATGAAAGTTGTTCTCCAACTTTCTACTTTCACTTGGGTAGCACTGATGTGTGACTAGGCACCACTCTTTGCTTGTGAAGTCATAAGTGTTATGGACTTTCACTGCCAAAGTGAAATGGACCTGCAGGGTCACACACATAGGATTTAACCTGGAAGAGAAGTTTTGTCCACAAGCAATGTTTAGATTGATTACTAAAGGAGTTTAGTAGTTCAATTAAACACTCAATTGATTGATAGCTCAATATCATACTGTTCAAGGTGTTGGACATGTTGATTGGAGTATCAGATTGATTGAAATTACATTTGACCGATTCTGCACAACCTGTACTCCCAACCGATCGGTTCAAGTGTTGAATCGGTCGGCTGAGGTTGCTGAACCGGTCGACTCAAGTGTTGAGTCGATCGGCTCATGATCAGAGTGAAACGAGCGGTTCAAGTGTTGAACCGATCGATTCAACTGGTGCAACTGAGCAAGTTGGGAAAGTCAGGTCGGTGAGAATTTTCCTTGCGTTTCACTTGCCCAATTTGATTGGAACAAGGATTGGTATTCGATACCAATTAGAAACAAAAGAAGGAAAGTCAATCGGGAACCGACCAGGACCACGAACCGACCGGTTCAGAAGTGAACCGATCGGCTCATGGGTCCCAACCGATCGGTTGGTGCTCCAACCGACTGGTTCAGGTCTCCAACCGACCGGTTCACTTGTGAACCGATCGGTTCAGGTTGCAAGTTGGTTGCTTTTATGGAAAATCTTGAATCCTTCTACTCCTGCTTTTAGTCCCGTATTGCCCGGGATAGAGAACCTTGTCCCATGACCCTCCTATATATATAGGGGTATTGGGGGCTTCTCAAAGTACAACTCAGTGCAACTAGTTGCTCTGCAAAGTTGTCGTTCTCTCATATTTTGGTAACCGAGAGAGAGCCCGAGCAAGTGCTTCCCGCAAAAGGGAGGTGCAGCAAGGGAAGGACAACTGCAGTTGCAACTGGAGGCAGGAGAGTGTGTTGGCGACTAGTACGTCAATAGGAGGGTGCAAATCCTTCCACTTCCTTGTGGGACAAGGAGTGTGGAGTTCCAGGTGGTCCGTGTGGACTACTACAGAGGCGGGAGGACACTGCCGCTCAGGAGGACAATTGTCATCCGACAGTCTGGTAGGAGGAGGAGGAGTCAGTCCCAGTGCGACCAGGAGCTGCACAGACACCATCCAAGACCAGAGGTGAAGACCGCGCAAGCACGAGGTATTGTCGCTGAGCAAGCCTCGGGACAAGGTATGATTCCAAAAACCATGCTTTCCTATTATATAGACGTTGACGCATTTCCCCGTGCTGGGTTTGGGGGAGAAATTTTTTTTTGTTTTCGCTGCCTTCTCTGTCTCCCCTAAAACCCAACAGGCGGCTCACCTACTAACTGCGTGCTAGGAATGATTAAATCTTATTGAATACACAAAGGAGGTGACTTCCAACTCTTAAATCCTAACCCTCACTACAAAAACTATCCCCCACCATGAAAACAGGAGGACATATTAGTGTCGCCCTGAGTAAAAAGTTATCTCACAAAGCATACACACCACTACACATCAGTAGAGTCTATAAAAACAAGATCGGCAATATCAAAACCAAACTTATAAATACATAATTCATACTATAACCAACCAAAACATGGAACCCAGATTCCCATTCATAAACTATCCCCTCGACAAACTAGATAATCACATCTCAGTCAAGCTCCCCAGATAATGGAGATACCATCAGTTTGATATACTTCTAGGAAAGAACATTGTGAAGATGGGGAATAAGGACTATGAGATAATCATCATCAATGACAAAAAATCCAACCTGCACATAGTGGAAGGATGGGCAAAGATGATCATACATCTCAAACTTAAGGAGTGAATCATCTTTCTGCATCCTATAGCTGGTTGTACTATCCTTGCATTAGTGATAGACTTCTATAATGAAACTCTGATGGAGATTAATTCATTATTGAAAACGCCGGGTGACTCAGTATTGATGGACGCATACTCTCCTAATCAGCTATTCATCCCCATACAAACACCAACCAAAACAAGGGACATTAGTAAATCTGATTGAGGTTACTTCATCACTGGTCTCACCCACACCATCCGAAGAGGAGGACATTGCTACATCAGCATTGTGTTACAACACCATTGCAAAAAGGTATGTTACTACTACCACACTAGGTTCCGTTTCTCTCCAATCACATCCCATAGCCAAACATTCATCTTTACACAATCATGACTATCTATATACAACTCAGGACTATGATTCACCCCCCCCTTCATAAGGTTTCCACAATAGGTTTAGCTATAGAATCTTTTAAAAGAGAGTATGATCCAAACAAATGGACCCTTGTTACCCAAAAACATAAACCACACTTTAGATCTCTGAATTGTCTCAGATGTAATAACAAAAAACATTCTAAGTCCCAATGTAGATCCCCCATCGATGCTTCTTCTATAATCAGGTTGGACACCTCTCCTACTACTTCCCTTACAAATGATGCCCTTCCCAAGAACATTGTGTCCCTATTTGCATGATAAACACACTTTTCATGCAAAATATGTTACTACTGATAGATCTCGTCACCCTTCTAGTATTGTCAAATCCACAATGTAAGGAGGTGGGATCACCCCCTTACTAAAGAAAAATTGAAGAATAAAACATCCATTCCAAACACACTCAAAGGTATGATGGAATAGGCATAACATTTTCAAATTTCTATAAATGGTATTCAAAACAATCAAAGTATAGTAGCGGAATAAAAATGTTGACTATATTCAATTTATCACAAGTTTATTACAAAAGTACATCATAATATCCTGTAAGGGTTTACATGTATGATGCAACATAAGGATCCAAGTAGAGGGAAATCTAAACCATAACAACTTTGCCTTCAAGATTTAACTTCTTAAGCTATATCCACATCATCATGACATGTCCTCATTGTCCTCCACCTAGGGTTGGAAGCATACCCCCACAAGAATAGAAAATAGATGACATCAATAAAGGATGGTATGTGCATGCTAAATAGGAAATTGAGCAATATATGGAATAAAGGACATCAAATATAAAAGGCTTCCCATAGAAAGGATAAGGACAACCCAAGTGGGTATCAAGAGAAATGATTTTCAATAAAAAAAGAGATACTTGCCATAATTAAAACAATAAAGTTGTGCCATACTAGCACATGTAAAGAAAGTAGGGCACACACCCCTACAATCATCATCAACCTACATGCATGTGAGATAAGCATAGCCCTAGAACAATATAAACACAAAGGCGGCCAAATCTCATAAACTTGAAACCTGATAGAGAAAGGAATACTTCCAATCTCCCAAATATATAAAACATGGGCCAAGAATCACACATCTTGCCTTGGGCTGCACCGCATACCCACTATTATTGTGGGTACGTGTATGGTGTGGGTCTAGATTTTTTATTATGCGGGTCTAGAACGGGAACCGAACCCACTAAATTAGATGGGTATGGGTATGGGTATGACCAGACCTACACCATACCCACACTGTTTACACCCCTAACTGGGTATGAGGTTCCTTTCCATCCCAAAAGAGCAGGAAATATCACATCTGCTCAATAGGAAATAACACATCTGCCATAAAAACCAGTGCAATTACACTACTCTAGTGATACTGAATCACATAGCATGTTAAATGTAGAAGCAAGTATAAAGTATAGTCTAAATATATAAACTAGTCACCACATAAGTGACCAACATATACATCCACCTCATAAGTGGGAAAAAGATATCACATGTCATCTTTTAGAGTTCCATCATGAACACAACATAAAATGAGAGTTCAAAAGAATATTCATGCTCACATGATCAATATCAAATAAGGTAGTTCACATGAACCATGATTTTTAGAAGAAAAGACATTGTGTATAGGCTAATGTCCATAGGACAAAGAGAATGAATAAGCATAGGTGAATTTCTCAACATAGATTAGGGGATACATCATACCTCAACTTCAGAGTCTAAATAGTCCAAGTCAAGCCTATGCCTCCAAAGAACCTCTAGGGAAGGTGGACATGTCCAATAAGTAAGTTTCTCAAGCTTAGAGAGATTGGTTTCTCCAACAAAGCTCCTATCTCGAGCAAGAAGCACCTTCTCCACTTTAGAGGTGAAAAACCCTAACAAAAGAACATGGAGATGAGGTCTTTATGGTTCTAGGTGGGGTTTCACCATGGAAGGCCATGGTTAAGACCTGGAGGAAGGTGGAATGAAGACTAACAACATGAAAATAGGGAATGAAAGGGGGATACTTACTAGTTTTAGTCAAAATCACCAAGGAGGAGCTTAAGAAATCCTAAATAGAGAAATTTGGAACCCTAGGAGCCTTCTTCACCAAGGTAGACACCCTCTTTTACCTTGGGACAGAAACTTCGTGGCCAAACATAGAAGGGACAATGCTATAAGCTGGGGGAAAGAGAAGGAGATGATTGCTTCTTGGATTGGGAGGTGGGAAGGGGTAGGCATGGCTTTATAAAGAAGGGGGCAAGCATGAGGTGTCTATGGGACTTTCTATGTGTCCCTAGCCTAGGGCTTCATGGCCATGCAAGAGGAAAGCTCATAGAAACTTTTTGTATATAAAAAGTAAATCCTAAAAGCCCATGGAGACTTCTAGGCCATCCCCACCGTCCTTCAAATATAGAAATAACCCTATTGGTTGATAGCTTTTAAAGATAAGCTCAATTATAAAGAGGGTAATCCCTAAAATGCCCTTGGAGAGAAACACCTTCAAACCAAAGTGCGACTAGGCATCCTATGGTTCAAAACCTTGATAATAGTAAGGTATTATATAAGGATTATAATGCATGTGTCAATTTACAAAGAAAACCTCCCAATTGGGTAAATTGCAGAAAAGTCCAGAATGTACCTAAAATTACATAACTTGCACAAACATCCAAATTGGACCAAACTTCATCCACAAGTTATCTTTGATGTGCTGAATATGAATTTACCATTGTTTCCATATTTTTAAGATATATAATCACATTATTCATTACTTATGCATTTTACTCATTTTCTCTCTCCTAAACTTATCCTAATATTTCAAGTTTGTCCAAATTAGATGAAATTTGACATGTATGCTAATTTTGATATGTAGATTTTGAATTTGAATTTTGTTTCCACTTTTGATATTTCTTTTTATGAGATATGTCATATGGCCCATTAATGACCCATTATCTAAATTATTCATCCAATTAAGTTCCTTATCTTCATATTACCACCAAAATGAGTTATGTGGCATATTTTATGTATCCATTATAAACCTAAGATTAATGTTAGAACATTAGGTTATATTAAGGTGATATATACATGCATTAGTTCATTGGGGTTATACTAAACTTCCATTTAGGTCTAACCTTCAACCTTGTTTGGCTAAGTCCAAAATGTCAACTTCTAGGGTAGGGTCTGAGATCTACTATGTTGCACATAAAGTATCCAAAACCTAATGAGCTTTCAACTGAAAATTTTAACCCTTTTTCCTACCCAATCATCCCTAGTTTAGACACTTCTACTTCTCACTCTGTGGACGACCCCTCCTGATCAATGCAAAATAACCTCCACCCCCTAGGATCGAACTCCTCAACTCCCACAAATAAGAAGGCCCATTGACCTGTTCCATCACCACCTTACATCCACAAAAACATCCCCATCCTAACCACCCATCACTCCTCACCCTTCACCATGGCACCTGTTATTCACTTGGAGAGGGAATTCCCCATTGACCTATGTGCAAACTCCATGTGACTCCTCAAAGTGTTTAATAGTCATAGTATCCTGGTCTCTGTAACCAACAACATAGATAACAACACTCAACATCCAAGATGTTACGCGAGCTATCTTCCTCCTTGTTCTGGGACACATGGTCCTCAAACCTAAAATCCTTTCACCATCACAACTTTTATATTTTATACCTAAAGGTACTAAACTTGACCACCTTTTTAGATAAGTCATTACCATTCCATGTGGAACTAGCTTTATGCTAGTCAACATCACCAAATGGACCCCTAAACAAGGGTCATCTCTCGCTGGCTTTGGTGGTTCGGGATGGGAAGCCATCTCTAACCTTCCCCTACACTTATGGCAAGTAGAGGTCTTTTGAGCCATCACACATTCCATTTGAGCCATGACACTCTCCATACTACCCATTTCATCAAGGCTTACTGTGTTTTCTCTATCAAATGAGCCATTTCTTTACCAGCCTCAATCAAAATCAGGCTTGCTGAGAAGATCTATAAGATCAAACTCATAGAGGAGAACCCTGCAGTGGTTTCTACCACCTTCTCAAACATTGCAAACCACCCCCATCCTGGTTCCATCGGGAAAACTCCAAAAAAACCTTTGCAAAAGAAATATGGTTTTTGAAATAAAGAACACTACTTCCCTCTAAAATCGAACACAAACCAAACCACACAAAACAAAATACCAAGAACATCCTCACCATCAGTGGACAACAACAACCATGCCTTCCATGACTCCTTCAAACCATTCCCATTCCACAACACCAACCTTGATGTCGACACTGTTAAGAAACTTAAATCTACTATTACTGAAGAGATTTGATCTTCTCATAGTTCAAAACAAAAGATAAAGGAGAAGGTGCCTATATCAGTTTTAGAAATCAACTTGCTTACAACAACATCAGAGGGGTTAACAAAGAAGAACTACTTCACCACTAAAAAACTAGGTAAACTTCCTATCCAACATAACATTGCTATACAAAATACTTATCAGTCCTTATCTAAAACAACAACAACATATGATCATGAAAAACATGTTTATAATATAGAATATATTGCATCATGGTCGAATATACAATACTTCTCATCATTCACTGAAAAACTAGGAATTACATTTGATAATGATGAAGTAGCTCATACAACTCTAGTTGACATAGAAAATTTCATGCATTAGACAAATCACAAACATATTCATAACACCTACAACACTCTAGAGAATCTTCTCATCACATACTAAGCATTGTCTACACACACTTATCTGTCTTTATTACTTCCACACTGATGAAAATCTCATCTTGGAAAGTTTGTGATGCATCTAATCTCAAGAGGAGAAATAAATCAGACGACACATTTATAAAAACAATATTGACATAGTCACCATCCAAGAAATTTAAACATACCTTACCTCCTTTGCCTTAAAAACTATAGAGGGAAAACATATCAACTCCTGGTATCAAATTCCACCAGTAGGTTTCAGAGGAGGTATTGCTATAGGTGTCAACACTAATCCTTTCACCATCACACATGTTGAATATCATGATTATTCTATCACCCTTCACATCGCTAACACTTTTGATGCTCTAAAATGGTTCTTCACGGGAGTCTATGGTGAACCTAGCTCAAACAAAACCTCCTTCATTGAAGAAATTGAAAAAATGATTAAGAGGTTTGAAAGTGAACCATGGATCCTAGGTGGAGACTTCAATCTCATCACACAACCATCTAATAAGTTCAACCTCACATGGAAGACATGTCACATGCTATCATCTGATAAGATTTTCAGCAATCTCCTCATAAAACATAATATGAATGATATCCTTCCCTCAAATGAAAACTACACCTGAAATAGAAATCTCCCATGGGAAAGGATTGCCCACTTCATCTAGACTCCTTCATGGGAAGTTATATACCTACACTCCTTTGTATCTACCAGACACAGACCCATCTCAGACCACTTTCCCATCATCATTGACACTAAACCTATCAAATGAGGCCACAAACCTTTCAAAATTGAAAACGTTTAGTTATAATACCCTAATGCCTGGATATATGCAAACAAAATTGGAAGACCTCTCCATCTATCACTCATGAACATGGCTATCATATCCACAACAATAGTAAGAGGATTAGGGTTTTCCTTTAAGAGATGGAAAAAACATAAATATGGAAATATCATGCACTAACCGACTGATCTAGAACAACAACACCTCTTTGTAAACCGTGACCCAAAAATCGATCCAACACTTAAAATTACCACTAGAGGGGAGATGGAACACATCCAACACTCATTGATACCATTTGGAAACAAAGAGCAAAAATCAAGTGGGCTAGAGAAGGGGATAAAAACACAAAATTCATTCATAAATGTTGCAACAACAACACTCGTAAAAAAATCATACCTAGAATAAACATCAACAACACCATCACCTCTAATAAACACATTATCATTAAGCACATAGTGAAACACTTCCAGAACATCTTCAACACTAGTCACGAGCCTATCATCCTGAACTCTATTAACTAGAAGTATGTCTGTAATAAAACCATCCCACCCCCAATAGCACTATCAGAGACTTCAAGATTGAAGAACTAAAAGATGATATCACTTCCCTTGGTAGAAACAAATTAGTAGAAACTGAAGGCCTCAACACAGAATTTTATCTCACACTTTGGGACCATATCAAAGGGGATTTCATGTGTTTTCTCCACTCCCTCCAAGAAATTTTTTATGTCCATAAACACATCAAAATTCTCAATCATACCAACATATCCCTCATAAAAAAAGTTGACCATCCAGATTTGATCACACAATTTTGACCCATCATCCTCATCAATACATTTTATAAGATCTTAGCTAAATTTCTCAGCAACTATATCATACCCCTTCTAGAAGATGTTATAGCACATAACCAAAATGCTTTCCTCAAGCATTGTAGCATTCATGATGCCTTCATCATGGTCAATGAAACCCTCCACCTTTTCTATAAAAACTACACCCCAGTGATAGCTATCAAACTTGACTTTGAGAAAGCTTTTGATTACATGAATTGGAACTACCTTATCAATATCATGGCAGGCATTGGATTCCCAAATAAATGGATCAAATGGCTCCATGCTAGTATTTCCACAAACAAATTCTCCACTATCATTAATGACTCACCATTTGGTCACTTCCATAACACAAATGGTCTCAGGTAAGGTGACCTGTTGTCCCCTTATCTCTTTATTCTGATCACATCTATCCTTACCAACATGATCAAAATGGGAACCTCACATGGACTAATAGCTTCACCCTCTGAATGCTTTGAAAATATCATACAATTTGCCAATAATACCATGATTCTTGTCAAACTAGAAGATGACACCATCATGAATACTATCTACATTATTGGTCTATCTTCCTACATCTTGGGTCTTAAAATCAATCTAAACAAATCTTTCATTATTGGTATCAACACAATAATAGATGATATCAACAGATACAAAACTCTACTCAGATGTAAGACTGCAAATTTTCCAGTTACATATCTTGGTCTACCTATCTCCCCACACCTCACACAACACAATCTTTGGATCCCCATCATTGATAAAATCAGATAAAAACTTGTCTCGTGGACCAACAACTTCCTCAATCTAGTCGATTGTCTCACCCTCCTAAGTAGTGTCATAACACCCATCACCAGACTTCACTTTAGCTCCATCCCCTGACCAAACAAATCTTTGAAGCAAATTGACTCTCCCTGAAGAAAGTTCTTATGGAATCATTTCAATGAAAACTATGATAGGAAAAAAATGAATCTGGTTAATTGGGACACAATTAGTGCTTTGATTGATTATGGGGGATGGGGAATCATCAACATTAAGGTGCATGTCACTTGTCTCATAACAAAAATTATTCTTTCTCTCACCTCCAATACATACAAAATATGGAAACCGCTCATCCTCCAAAAGTACTACAAACATACTACCCTTGGCACAAAACAAAAAAATACATATCCTCGCCACTTTGGAGATACATCAACAAAAAAATTGGATATCATTGGAAATTTGATCGACTCTCCACCCCATGCTTATATAAAAAAAATTGATTGACCATTGATACCACACTAATTCGATCCAAAACCTTATTAGCAACTTCCACATACCAACACCACTAAGAAACACTACCACAACCAAAGCCCTTAAACTTCTGACTAGCAACAGACAAAATTCCCTTAAAACATACCTCATGCATAACCTCAGCCCACATATGATACATGATATCATACATAATCTAGAATTTGACACTACCAACAGAATCACATGGAAATGGGGACCCATATATACACCTAAGAAATCCTACTATCACCTTTCTTATAGAGGGCACATTTCAAATTGGCAACCATTTGGAAAATAAAATGGCCACAAAAATTTAAGATTTTATTCTGGCTCATCTACAAGAATAAAATCCCTACTGACCACAATCTCACCAAACGGGAAATTCAGGGACCTACTAGATGGTATCTATGTCATGTAGCTGAAGAAACCACTAAATATCTTTTCTACACATGCTCTTACATGACACATTTTTTGCACATGCATTTATCACAAAATTCCCTCATAGATTATATCAATACACCAAACTAGATGATACACATCCAATCCATAAACCCAAACCACTAAGCACAAAACCTTATCATTACCAACCTTTGGAACACATGGATTGAAAGAAAGTTCAGAAAACACAACAATGCTACATGCACACTACAACAGATTTAGCAAGAGAGTGAACACTCCTTATGTATTATCTTGCATTGCAGCAATGACATTCACATCAACACAGGTGATGGAAGATGCAGAGGACCAGATGATAACCTTTAGAGGACACACTGCAGAAGGACGATACTCGGAAATTATTCTTCTGGATGACTCTAGCTTTTGAGCTTGGCAGTAGTTTTCTTAGTTTCCAATTATCCAAATCTAGTAGTAGTCCTACTTTAGTTTGAGACTTATTGTTAAGGAGTGCCTCCCCCAGAACATTACTTTCTAATTTCATCACTTTTTTCCTTTAGTTTCTCCTCAGTCTGTGGTTACATCCTTATGATGCACTTTATCTAGCTTGAGACTCCATGTATGTTGCATGTGTTCAGACGTTTATGTTTGTAAACATATATCTATGAATGAACCTTTTGTAAAAAAAAAATTTACACTCAACATTCATGTACCACACCCGACCAAACAAGCCGTTGAGATTGACATGTTTGTATTACTCGGTTTCGCAATTACCGTTCCAAGGTAAGCTTTTTACATTTTGATGTAGCTATTAATAAAGCCCCTTTTCGACTAATCATAACAAAATGTTTGACTCGATTTAAAATTTAGTGGGCTGTATTGACAGCTTTAAAATGATAACATTCAGGAACCATTTTGTGATGGCTTAAAAAATATTTCTTAATACGTAACCCAAATGTCAAATGCTTTAATGAGTAAATCCTCCAATGATCCTTTCCAATTCTGCCGTTGACTTCGTGGATTGGACAGAGTGTTTCCTGCCATTACTTACAAAAGCTGAAAAGTATATGAGTTTAGTTCGCATTTATTATTCGTAATCCCATTCAGGCGCCCCTAGTTGCATTTGTTATAGGAGATCGTCAATTCAAGTGACCGATAGTGAAGGCAAAATAAAAGCTAACAAGTGGCACGTAGGGTTAGGAGGAAGAAGTCAAAAGGTGATCCCATGTCAGGAAGGAGACGTATCTAAGCATCATTTGTTCTACTCCATTTATTTTCATTGTACTTCCTAGTGAGTTCCGTGGTGACAAATAAGCTAATCAGAAAGCTATATCTCGTCTTATTCCTGAATCCGTTTTCATATCTCGGCTGAAGATTGGTTACGGATTTCATGCTCCTTTTCCCTTTCAAACACACGAAGTAGATTTCGACCTAACTAAAGGTCTGAGTTTCAGGTGGAGGAAAAGCCACGAAACCCGCACCTGCAGTATCATGTCTCCTTCAGCAATCCTTACACCTGGTCTCTTCATCCGGAGTAGGTACTAGTTGTGGAGGGCGTGTCTATAAAATTTGGTTGGATTTTGTTAGGATCACACAATTCCTTGTACTTTTCTCGATTCCAAATTTTCCGATAGGAAGAAGAAAATGACAACTATTAAGTTTGTCTTTCATCATTAACTAAATTGAAAGCGTCACCATAAGAAAAGTCTTGCCTTCATCTATATCAGTGATGGACAAAATGATTACAGCTAATTGCTTTGATTATATTTTGTTTGAGTTTGTAATTCATGCTAGATAATTCTAAGAAGCTGATCCCTTGAGAAACTGGCGACGATGCTATCTTTATATCGCGGAAAGTCTGGCTGAAGTCCCTAAAGGCGTAGATCAGGCGATTATGTAGTAATCAAATGCAATTTGAACAGTTGGTTTAGCACATGAATAAGACTATTGTTTTTTATAATCCTAATCACGTATGGAATATTTTTTGGCTGGTCATCTCATCCATACAAGAGAATCCATTTCAAATTCGAACTGTCCGACGAATATTTTACAGCTGAGACTCTGTCAGCAAAATAGATTTAATATTTGTTAAAATCCGATAGACATTTGTTCACAATAGCCTTTGGAGTTTATTTCAGTTGACCTATTGTACAACTCAAACTTCATTTGTATTTGGCACTCACCCTCCAAGTCCAAGCACCCTCTCAAATTCGGCATCGTTCGAGGTAATCCAGATGATCATATAATTGCACCATTAGGGGGCTGGTAAAAGGCAAAAGGGAGAGAGGAGATTACACCATCGCTGACCCACATGTTTACCTAGCTCGACTATGATTTTGGAAAAGGAAGTTAATTTCTTTCAAGGGGTGTTTATATTCCAGTGGCTTAGGGACTTGGTCTTGTACCTCTAAGCTGTACCCTCTTGCAAGAGACATGAAATACTAGCCTCTCAAAGTTCTATCCTAGGGGTGTGCAATCTTCTATCCAGGGGCAGTCACTCAATTTTTGGATGGTTTCCGAAACATCTAGACCCTTAAATGGTGGTTGGGGGCTATATTTAAAGTGGATAGCGGGTTTCTTGGGTTTTGGTATGGTTTGGAGTGTTCCTTGATCTTAGAAGATGGTTGGACACAAGAGTAGGAATGTAGGGTCCTTCCAGAGTCTTTAGGATGTCTTATTAGTCAAACTAGTCAAAACTATAAATGTGGGGTGTGTATCTAATGTTTGCCCTACCTTTTTGGAGTCTTTGCAGATGCTTCATGGATGACACAAATTGACTAGTCAACATTGGAGGGTGAGAAATGGGGGGTGCGTGTCTAATGCACACCACACCTTTTAGAGTTTCTTGGGACGTTTCACTAATGTTGCATGATTGATTGGTTAATATGAGGGCCCTATAGAAAAGGGAAAAGGGGCATGCATTTTATGTGTGTTGCTCCTTCTAAGTTCTTCCCATGTAGGTTTCTCAACACTCTAATGGGCCCAAGGAAGGAAGGAAAGAGGGGGCACGATTCATATAGGTGCCCTTCTTCTGAGGTTAGGTCTTGGCTTGATCTAACTAAAACTAGGATCAATTTGATATAGGATTAGCCTAGGGAGCACGTCTAGGGATTCAATGGTACAGGGGATCAAGATATTGGACTATATGATTTAGGACCTTAGTGACAATACCAAGCAATGTAATTTAAAATGAAGCATCCAAGAATTAGATATTGATCATAGTTAGAAGCATTTTCATTGAGGGGACTTCATATTCAAATATACAAAAATGACCAATAAGCATGAGAGATATAGTGTTTTCTTTTGTTAATTTAACCCGACTTTGTCACTTGTATCAATTGTTGAATTACATCATGACATTTGATTAAAAACCTAGTGAAAATTCACAAAGTCTGGTTGGATATGTTGTGCTTCTCAATTTGAATCATTTTTTTACATCCTGACAACCCTTAGATTGTTACTCTCAGATCTTAGCATATCATATTCTCTCATTCCATTATAGCTTTTAGTGCCTTTTAATCAGATTTTGAAGCTTATGGTTACACTCATATTTCATGGCCAAATAAGCTTTGACTTTGGAGTTTGGTCGATTGTTTGTACTTGTTTCTTTATTTCTTTAGTTTGTTAGTCGTCGTGTTTTTACTCATTAGGAAACCAAATCTATAGACACAATAATTCAGCGTTAATAGTTTTCCGCTATCAAGACAATATATGAAGCACGACCTATGAATCCTGAGGTTGGCAGATAGTTAATTTTTTTATCATTCATGTTGCCTTCACAACAACGCAATGAGCTTACATTTAGGATTAATCAAACTAATGCAAGGAGTTGGATCGAATCAGATAATTGTGGTTTTCTTACATGAGTAAGGATTGTCAATCAGTAAGTGTGATCTTGTGCTTGCTTCTTGCAAAAGATTTGAGAGAGAAAAAAATTTGTTTGCATGCACAAGGATTTCAATATGGTGTGAAAGGTTTGACTCTTTTAAAATCAAGGGGTTTGTGCTCGCGATGCTTATTTACTTTAGAAATTAGGGCCAAGTGGCTGATTTGTAAATTCTTGACAAGTCATAGATTAGCAAGGTGAGTAGGTCATGAAATGATCTAGAAAATGACAAGAAGGCAAAAAAAAATATGTCTAGGCCTAGGAATCAGGTCTAATAGGAT
Source organism: Alisma plantago-aquatica (assembly GCA_963693085.1). Taxonomy (NCBI): domain Eukaryota; kingdom Viridiplantae; phylum Streptophyta; class Magnoliopsida; order Alismatales; family Alismataceae; genus Alisma; species Alisma plantago-aquatica. The sequence goes on from OY856410.1 coordinate 228,744,727, forward strand.
CGGCCATGCCCACCTCACGGATCCATTTGGTACTTGGACCCAAGTACGACAAGCATCAGATAGTGTTAAAGTTTCTAGGGGAGGCATAGCATGCATATCAGACATTGACCCCCCTCCATAAAGGGGACCCTTTTGAAAAGAGGGACTTTATAAATTCATAAGTTGTGTGTATTATTATTTCTTCTATCTGTTGGTATGTATGCCCAGAGAGCCAATCATATGATGATTGTAATGGAATAACTTGAAATTGGTTTCATTAACAAATAAAGGCAAGCTTCCAATTTATTATGTTGAATTCAGTTATGAGATAATTATGTAACATTATAAATGTCTAGAGAATAATATAACTCAATGATGTATGTGTTCAAGTACGTCACTTGTAAGAATGAGATCATACTAATGTTAAGAGTACATACACATATTCTCATTATGTCACAGATCAATTGTTGTTGTGGAAGGTTAATAGAAAACAATGACACATAAGATCAAAGTGTGATTTGGTTGATGATAGAATCTCATTAATCATGATATAGCTATATCAAGCCAAGCACATATATGCATGTTAGAGAACAGTGTATTAGATAGACCCACCATGAGACTGACACATGGAATCCATCATCATGGAAGTCATAGTCAACTCATAGTGATGGTGATGGTTGTGGTTCTTAGACTTGAAATCACTCCACTCATCACATGTCGTTGGGTATGCTTTGACATCATCAAACACAGTTCTAAAACATGTGTTGTCATAAAGGTGATGATTGAATGACTTTGACACATGTGGATAGACTGTGAGTGATAGAAATGGGATTTGTCCCTCCTACAGGAGTTTGATGTTCTAGGTCTCTTGATTAGTGAGACTGAGAAATGCATGACCATGCACATGAGAGTCAATATGTGATATTGACCTTACATATATCTCATCCTGTCAACTCTCGTTCAAGGAATAAGATGGAATGATGAAGTGGATGACTGATCCATGCTTCAGGTTCAATTTGGACATCGCTGACAAAGGAATTATACAAACACTGCAATACCATACACAAATTGTAGGTTGAAGTTGTTCTCCTTTACTTGGGTAGAATTGATGTGTGACTAGGCACCACTCATTTCTTGTGATGTCATAAGTTGTTATGGACATTCACTGCCAATGTAATACGGGGGTCACACACATAGGTCTCGACCTGGAAGAGGAGTTTAATCTTGAATGACCATTATATTGAATTAATTGCAAAAACATTTAGGTAATTGATTCACCCAACAAATAAGGATGACTGCACTACCAAATGCCCATCTCACTGAGTGTGATGGTCGTCTGGAGTGCTAAATGGTCAACTCAAGGGTTGAGATGGGTGTTTGGAAGTGGCAAGTTGATTCGAGTTAAAATTGGCTAAGATGTGAACTGACCAAACTAAGTGGCTTGACTCGGGTCACCAGACGACTGTCTGGGTGACTGAGATGGCCGTCTTGCATGGGTGATATCACTCAGTTCGGTCAAAGAAAGGTTCTTGATACATCTGGTATTTGTTTGGATTTCACATTACTTGTTGTGTAAGGAATTGATGCTTGGTGTTAATGGGAAACAAATTTCCAGTTTAGTATGTGATTGGGAAATTATAAAATGATCGTCTCCCATGCCAGAGGACCTTATGGTCCGTAATACAACCATTTTGATGGCCGCATGTTGTGAACTGTAAGGACCCTGACCCAGGTTTTGTGCTAACCCTCTTTGCTTTGCATATGAAAGGTGCTTAGAACCTTAATCTAATCTCTCTAGATGTTTTGTTATCATGTGACAAACTCATGTTTCCAGTTTGGTCCCGTTTGGATGATGTTTGAGCAATGTTTGCTTGTTTTGAACCATAGTGCAATTTACCCAAAGTTAGGGGTTATATTACAATATATCACATGTCAAGCATGCCTTTAGTTCTCTTGCATCATTATAAAGAGAATGATTCCGTGGGGCACCTTGTGGAGGACCTATGTTTCAAGTTTGAGCTTGGTTGGTTGATGTTTATGCTTTTTGTGCTAGTTTTCGTGTAAATTGCAATTTACCCAAAGTGGAGGGGTAAATGTGCAATTTATCAGCTCTAGAGTCTTCTTTCTTGTGTGTGACATCATCTAGAACAAGTATGTATGATGGGGCGCCATGTTTGGTTGATAGATGAGGAATGACATCCTTATATGGTCTTTATATCACATATGTGTTACATATGTCACCTTGTCCTTTAGTGTATCGGCTAGGACATGAAGGTGTGCCTCCCAACAGGGGTGTGTCGGCCATGGATGCTGCCCAGCTGCATGATACACTTCCTAGAGTGTATCACCAGGCCATGCATGAGCTGCTAGGGTGGCAACAAGTGGCGTTATGAGCTAGAGCAAGCGACACCTTGGTTTATGTGGTTATCACACATCTTCCTTGCTACCTCTCTCTTCCTTTGTGTATAAAACTCCCTTCCTCCTTATCCAAGAAATCCTTTTCGGCCACCTTCCTTCCCCTACCTATATGTGACGAGCATGGGAGCTTGGGTGCTAAGGTAGACTCCCATGGAGCATGGAGGGGCGAGCTCCTTGGCCATGGAAACTCCTTGCTCGAGATACGACCTTGGTGAGTCATGCTTCCATGATAGTTTTTCCTTGTGCTATCTTCTTCACCTTCCTCTTCCCCTCTCGACCATGGATAGGCCCTTGATCAGAGTAAGCAAGAACGTGGTCATCTTCCCTCCTTCCTTCTTCTTGAGCTATACATAACCATGGTTTCTTCTTCTTCTTCCTTTGTTTCTTGAGGTGGTGATGATGGTGCCGAAGGCATGTTTGGAGCTTCAATGGGTGCTGCTCTTGGAATAGAACGTGTGTTTTCTTCTTGTATCATGGAGTTTTATGCCTTTCATGGAGATCCTCTTAAGGTGGGTTACATAACTCTTAACCATTTCTATTATGCACACTCTCCATACATGTATATGTTGGTTCTTGTACTTAAATCGTTACCTTTTCTCCATGATAGATATATATATGGAACTTGGAATCTTGTCTAATGGGAATGCTACGTTTTATTACTGCCTTTATCTTGTTTTCCTTGTGCAAGATGGTAATGGGTGGCTAGAGGTTGAAGATGACTTGCACGACATGAGTCTTTGGCCGATACAACTAGGTTGCCCGATATGGGCCTTTACCCGATACAGTACTTGGTTCTATAGCCTATGCTTTGGTCGATGGTTATGGCAACACCCCTTTCTCTCCTTTGGATTTGAAAGCTGAGCCTATGACCTAGACATATGGACGATATGATGAGTTGGTAATAGTTGTACCTTAATGCCCGATATCCCCTATCCACCCTAGAGACAAGCTTTGGACGACATGGTTGCTAGACCCTTGGATGGACTCTTGGCCGATATGTTTCCATGATGGCCCTTTGAGTGTGTTGCTTGATACCCTCTTCTATAGTTGAGCCTTGGGTGATATGATAGATGAACTCCTTAGTGACCTTGTGACCGATATGTACATCTACCCAAGATGATGGTGGTTGGCCGACATAAAACCCTAACTCTAGATTCTTGGACGATATGGGGCTTCAACCCTAGTTTGGACGATAGGGTTGTCCTGGGTGACATAGATGATCTACCCTTATTGCACGACATGGTCTTGATGTTGAAGGTGACCAACTTGGTGTGGTCCTTGTACCCTTGCACGGTACACCTTTTTGGTACCCTAAACGATACCCCCTCATCTAGGGTTGCCTTGAACGTTATGCTGCCCGATATGATTCCTTACCATGGTAGTACTTGTTGGGCGATATGGATAATTCTTGAGCCTAGAATGATGAAACCCTAGGTGGGCGATACCATGACTGCCTCCCTGACCGATATGAGCATGGTTGAGGGGATTTTGTGTCAGGCATGAGGTTTGTGCTTGCACGACACCCTCTAAGTAAATTGCCCGACATGGTGCCTATGGACGACATGGAGCCTTGAACAATAAGGTTGCTCTAACCCTAGATGACCGATAGAGGGTGTTCTTAGGCGATATGGTTGGACAACACCTTGTAGACCCTTCGCCCGATATGGTGCCTAATAGTTGAGGTGGTAGAGTGTTGCCCAATACGAGATGTTGCCCGTTATGATGAGTTAGGCGTTATGGCCTTAGTGTGCTTTGCATGATACTTTGGATGAGAGCCTCACTCTTGGTTAAGCTTTGAGTAATACTAGTACTCTTTCCCGATATGCCTTAGTTGGTGCTCGTGGGAGTTACGTCTTTGGCCGATAAGATGCTCGAGAGATATCCCCTTGTATCTGGTTGCCGATACCACCATGCTCATGGATGCACGATACGGTTTATAGCTCTAGTGGCACGATGCACCTTTGGTTCTAGTCTACCGTTACACCAAGAACATGCATTGTCCGTATCGGGGCATTGCCCGATATAGATAGCACGACACAACGTTACATGTGGGTTCTTAGTTGTTGCCCGATATGACGTCTTAGGCGTTGCACCTGTTGGGGGTGCTGCTCGACATGGTGCCTTGGGGGCTTGGGTGATACGAAGGGGGCAATAGGGTTGTTGCCTTGGGCATCACAGGTTGTGTGGGGAATGATACCGAGGTGATGATGGTTGGCCGTTATGATTTTAGCCCTAGAAGGGTGCTCGCCGACATAGGTGAAGAGTTGCGTGCTTAACTGATATAGTGTCGAGCGTTACAGTCTTTAGTGAGAGATGCTATGATTTTAGCGAGGGTTGTTTGGTCGCTTTATGCTTTTGGTGAGGGTAGGAGACACCTTTAGTAAGGTTTGTCCCTAACCCGATATACCTATGCATGTTTCTTGAGCTTACACCTTTGATCATGATGAACCACGACAAGATAGGTTGTGAACCCTTGTATAGTGTTTACCTATGGTTAATGATAGATGAATCTCCGATAAAGTTGGATGGTGAATCATGGTGTATGATCCTTATAGTTAATCCTTTGGGATGATGCTCATATGATTTGAGATATAGGGTATGATGGGATACCCATTATGTGGTAACAGTAGTATGTATTGATCTATACACCGGTTATGACATTAATCTGCATATGTTCATAAGGATGGAAGAATATTTCAATGTTATAAACCTTAATCTTGATGGCATGATAACCATGATATGATCATGAGTTGTGAGGCATGAGGGATGCTCATATTTTGATAACAATAATATATTTTGTCTACATACACAACTATGAACATGGATGTTATTCCAATCATGTACACCTAAATCCTTGATAGCATGATAATCATAATATGTTCTCTAAAGGATCTATGTTCTATGTTTGGTGATCCAGTTATCTCTTTCTTCTGTAAGCTAACCATGCAGGTGTATTGAATTCATAGCCAAGTAAGAGCTATGGTGACTATATTCTTATGTTCTTCGTATAGCACTTGATATATGTGCAATATCCAAGTAATAATGTTGATGACATAACATACATCATCAGTATGATGAGAAATGCATGTTGAGGTGTGATCCTCTAGTAATGACATGAGGGATTGATATTCCCTAATGATGTTGATGATGCCTTGAGAGGCACTGGTGTAATGTGATGAACTCAGGGATTGACATCCCATGATGATGTGAAACGATGAAGCCTTGAAAGGCAGTAGCACTATGAGATGATGTGAGGGATTTATATTCCATGGAAATGTGATGATTTTTGAGGGTAATGGAAATAGTAGTAGCAATATAATACCAATGTAATGAATCTCATGTTGTTCATGTTTTATATATGGTTTCTTAATACAACTTGATTTCCCCAACAATCCACTTAAAATACATTAACTAATTACAGATGAATTTCTCATGTAGTTGCCCTGGCCATAGATCCATCATCGTCAGGAGCTGGTGATGGTGAAACAGGTTCTCCTGCGGGTTAACCCAGAGCGCATATTGTTGAATATGCGAGGTTTCTCCTAGCCTAAAATAGTGAGGATTCGAGTGCAGCTATGGTTGCAGACTCGGGATATGTATAGAGCATGGTGAATAGGCCCATGGCTCAGGATATGTGATATGGTAGCATGAATGTGTTCATGGCTCAGAGCACGATGAACAGGCCCATGGCTCAGTTTCACTGGCTCCGAGACCTATACCGAGGCGGGCTAGGAAGAGGGTAGCATGCGGGAGTTGATCCTGTGGCTGGGGCCACTTAAGCCTGAGACTACGGTCCTGCTTGTATTGTACTCATGCACTGACCACGAGGTGGGACGTCGTGGAGTCCGACTCTTCCATTGACCTTGTATGGCACCGACTCTGGGTTTCGCAACCGTCGGTTGGATTTGAGCGGTACGGATCACTTCCTCAGGGTATAATAATTTGTAAGCAAGTTGTATAGTATCTTTGCTTAGGGAAAATATGAAACATTGGTTGAGGCCTTGTTTGTATAGTTGCTCTGGTTTTACACTTGTAGTTTATCATATATTCCTTATATCGTGTGATAAGATCGTATAAAGTTTATCTTGTCAATCATGTTCCATACAGAATGTATGGTTATAGGCCTCATGAATATCTTGGTAAGATTGCTGGTAAGAATAGCCCTGCTCAGTATACTACTCTTATAATATGCTTATATCAGGTATCTGTGATCATAATAAAGTTGGTAGAGGGTTATGTTTCTCACAGGGACTGTGTGTCTCACCCTACTGGTTAATAACCCTTTTTAGGTGGACGTGCATGGCGAGATGAAGATCATGTGGCTATGGATGTTATGCAGATGTATTGTACCTGGTGGGATAGATAGTGTCTAGCAGTAGAGTCCTATGTGTCGTCCTTGTACACTCAGGTCTTCGGGAGAGTTTTTTTTCAATGTTTCTCGTACAATGATTGATGTATGGTTTCTGATATGTATCTTGATGTAAAGCATCATGCAACAGTTATTTCATGTAACGAGATGATGGGAAATTATGTTGTAGCACCTTGGAAATATGCTATGAAATGAAAAGTGTTGGCTCAGATATTATATGTTTCATCTTGTGGTGCTTGTTGTAAATCAGTTTTAATTTCCCGTGTTTTTTTGGTAATCCGCTGGTTTGCATGTAATCGTGTTTTGTTGAGGATGAGGTGTTACAGTGTTGGTATCAGATCTCTAGGTTCGTTGAGTCTACAGGGACACTAGGATTAGGATTAGGATGGTGTCTAAGGTTGGACCGTGACATAATAAATGGTGCATACTACCTAATCTCAGTACTTGATGCCCTGGGCAGGTATTCAAATATTGAAGACAAAGGTAAGTATGGAGCATTAGATTGTTTCCTCCTTGATTACTCTGATCAAGTAGTCATTCTGGAGCAATCTAAAGAGCATAACAAAATTAAGAATATGATGAGATAATTTCTTGAAACTGTAATCTCAATAGATATATATGACAAAAGACATATTAACTTGTGATAACAACGTAAGTTAAAAACATAGAACTTGCACAAGATGAAGAAAACACCTGAAAGCAAAGATAAAGTTAGAAGAAAGAGAAGAATAAGTGATGAGTAAACAAGATGGAACATGAGATAATCTCAGACCAACCAATGAACGTAAGCAAAGATGTGAAAGAATAAAGTGCAAATTCGTGATAAGAAAAAGAGAACCAGGGAGATGATCCTTGTTCAATAAAGAATATGCGAATAATAATGATCTTTTTCATAAAGAGAAAACAAAAATATGATATAATTAGGAACTAATCATGATTATGATGAAATGGTAACAAGAGAAGAAGAATAATGACATGTAATGTTCTTGATGTTTCCTCTGCTGAGTGCAAGGAACTCAAGAAGATACAAGATAAGAACCAGAAGGAACAAGGTTTAACGTTGTATAAACAATTGGAAACTCATGTAAGGATCAAAGAAAGTGATAATACCCTCCCCTTTGATATGAAACCATAGGTGTTGATGGGGTGATGGGAGGAGTTTGTTCCCTTGTGTTCCTTCCTTTCGAGGGAGTGGCAGTCAAGTGGACCTTGTGTCACTTGATATGTGTGCCTTTGAAGTGATCGTTGTTTGGATACTTCAAAAAGTATCAGCTGATCTTGGACTTTGGTTTCCAAGATGGGGATGTCTGTAATGGATGATGATGGTAGGATCCTCTTGGCATGCCTTCTGATAAGGGGTTGAGAATCAAGATGCCTAGATCGTGGAGGTATGAAGGTGAACCGTCCTGATCGATCATCCTTGACCTTGAACCTACAAGCTGGAAGCTTGTTTTGGAAGTATGGATCTATGTGCTGACCCTCGAAGTAGCAGTTCAACATCACAGAGGAGCACTGATAAGGATAAGCAAGTGAGGACTGGATGGTTTGATCAGGCTGCAGATGGCAACAGGAAACAGTTAGATCTTATGGCATAAGCTGGCCAGAAATGGTAGAAGGACCAGTGTGTGGTGACAGGACGAATGGAGTCATTCCATTCTGCTTTTTCCTCTTATCTTCTCTAGTTGATGCAGTTCAGGATGTACCCTCCTTCGAGCACTGGTTGTACATTTGGCAGATGTTTCCTTCCTGTGAGTTAGAGGAGAGATAGTTTGTTGTCGAGCACCTTGTTGATGACCTAGTTGTGCAGGATGATGTATACCCTTCTCTATATCCTTTCCTTTCCTAGATGTGATAGTCGGGTGAATCCCTTTCTATGTGACATGTCAAGGATCGTGGTAACCCTGGGAATGAATATCCTTGGAAAGGTGTGAAGTTGTCTCAGATGGAAAGGTTGGCTTTGGTTGATTCGGCTAAGTGCCTATAGTGCGGCTATCATATGTTAGGGGTTTATGCTCCGCATAAACATGACATCGGAAGGTATGCACCCAAGGAAAGGAAGTGTTGTAAGGTCATCTTGGGAAAGTTCATCTAGTTGAGCCCTGTCATGTGCATACATGTGTTTTGTAGAGTATGTATCTTATGATAACCTCTTTTGAGAAAGATTCCCCTGGAGTAGAGACATCCTTTGTGAAAAGAGAAGGAACAGTTGAAACATATATAGTAGAAATACAGTGATACAAGTTATGCAAAGCTTAAAGTGCCAAGCCTATGAGATCAGAGTAGCGCAATGGAAACATAATATGATACATCAGTAGAGGGAACTGATACCTAAGTAATACGAGTTGCTAAGAGTATTACCAGGCAAAGGATGATGAGCTGAGGGTTTGAGTGTGTGATCAGTACAAGGAAACTCTGAGTGGCTTTAGGAAAAGAGCAAGTATGTTGGTCTCAGATCTGTGACACCTGGGAGCTTTGCGGAGTTTTTTGATGTGATGCACAAGTAACACCTGTCTTCTTACCGCTCAGGATTTTGGGGACGAAATCCTTGTTAGGGGTTTATGACTTGTAAGGACCCTGACCCAGGTTTTGGGCTAACCCTCTTTTCTTTGCTTATGAAATGTGCATAGAACCTTAATCTAATCTCTCTAGATGTTTTTTTATCATGTGACAAGCTCATGTTTCCTGTTTGGTCCCGTTTGGATGCTATTTGAGCAATGTTTTCTTGTTTTGGACCAAAGTACAATTTACCCAAAGTTAGGGGTTATATTGCAATATGTCACATGTAAAGCATGAATTTAGTTATCTTGAATCATTATAAAGAGAATTATTCCATGGGGCACCTTGTGGAGGACCTATGTTTCAAGTTTGAGCTTGGTTGGTTGATGTTTATGCTTTTTGTGCTAGTTTTGGTGTAAATTGCAATTTACCCAAAGTGGAGGGGTCAATGTGCAATTTATCAGCTCGAGAGTCTTCTTTCTTGTGTGTGACATCATCTAGAATGAGTATGCATTATGGGGTGCCATGTTTGGTTGATAGATGAGGAATGACATCCTTATATGGTCTTTATATCACATATGTGTTACATATGTCACCTTGTCCTTTAGTGTATCGGCTAGGACATGAAGGTGTGTCACCCAACAGGGGTGTGTCTGCCATGGTTGCTACCCAGGTGCATGATACACTTCCTAGAGTGTATCACCAGGCCATTCATGAGCTGCTAGGGTGGCAACAAGTGGCGTTATGAGCTAGAGCAAGTGGCACCTTAGTTTATGTGGTTATGACACCTCTCCCTTGCTACCTCTCTCTTCCTTGGTGTATATAACTCCCTTCCTCCTTAGCCAAGCAATACTTTTCAGCCACCTTCCTTCCCCTACCTGTATGTGATGAGCATGGGAGCTTGGGAGCTAAGGAAGACTCCCATGGAGCATGGAGGGACGAGCTCCTTGGCCATGGAAACTCCTTGCTCAAGATCCGACCTTGGTGAGTCATGCTTCCATGCTAGTTTTTCTTTGTGCTATCTTCTTCACCTTCCTCTTCCCCTCTCGGCCATGGATAGGCCCTTGATAAGAGTAAGAAAGGACGTGGTCATCTTCCCTCCTTCCTTCTTCTTGATCTATACATAACCATCGTTTCTTCTCCTTCTTCTTCCTTTGTTTCTTGAGGTGGTGATGATGGTGCCGAAGGCATGTTTGGAGCTTGAATGGGTGCTGCTCTTGGAAGATAACGTGTGTTTGCTGCTTGGATCATGGAGTTTTATGCCTTTCATGGAGATCCTCTTAAGGCGGGTTACATAACTCTTAACCATTTCTATTATGCACACTCTCCATATATGTATATGATGGTTCTTGTACTTAAATTGTTACCTTTTCTCCATGATAGATATATATATGGAACTTGGAATCTTGTCTAACGGGAATGCTACGTTTTATTACTGCCTTTAGCTTTTTTTCCTTGTGCAAGATGGTAATGGGTGGCTAGAGGTTGAAGATGACTTGCACGATATGAGTCTTTGGCCGATACAACTAGGTTGCCCGATATGGGCCTTTACCCGATACAATACTTCGTTCTATAGCCTATGCTTTGGTCAATGGTTATGGCAACACCCCTTTCTCTCCTTTGGAATTGAAAGGTGAGCCTATGACCTAGACATATGGATGATATGATGAGTTGGTAATAGTTGTACCTTAATGCCCGATATCCCCTATCCACCCTAGAGACAAGCTTTGGACGACATGGTTGCTAGACCCTTGGATGGATTCTTGGCCGATATGTTTCCATGATGACCCTTTGAGTGTGTTGCTCGATACCCTCTTCTAGAGTTGAGCCTTGGGTGATATGATAGCTGAAATCCTTAGTGACCTTGTGACCGATATGTACATCTACCCAAGATGATGGTGGTTGGCCGACATAAAACCCTAACTCTGGAGTCTTGGACGATATGGGGCTTCAAGCCTAGTTTGGACGATAGGGTTGTCCTGGGTGACATAGATGATCTACCCTTGTTGCACGACATGGTCTTTATGTTGAAGAGGACGAACTTGGTGTGGTCCTTGTACCCTTGCACGATACACCTTTTTGGTGCCCTAAACGATACCCCCTCATCTAGGGTTGCCTTGAACGTTATGCTGCCCGATATGACTGATTACCATGGTAGTACTTGTTGGGCAATATGGATAATTCTTGAGCCTAGAATGATGAAACCCTAGGTGGGCGATACCATTACTGCCTCCCTGACCGATATGAGCATGGTTGAGGGGCTTTTGTGTCGGGCATGAGGTTTGCGCTTGCATGACACCCTCTAAGTAAGTTTCCCGACATGGTGCCTATGGACGACATGGAGCCTTTAACGATAAGGTTTCTCTAACCCTAGATGACCGACAGAGGGTGTTCTTAGGCTATATGGTTGGACGGCACCTTGTAGACCCTTCGCCCGATATGGTTCCTGATAGTTGAGGTGGTAGAGTGTTGCCTAATACGAGATGTTGCTCGTTATGTTGAGTTAGGCATTATGGCCTTAATGTTCTTTGCACGATACTTTGGATGAGAGCCCCACTCTTGGTTAAGATTTGAGTAATACCAGTACTCCTGCCCGATATGCCTTAGTTGGTGCTCGTGGGAGTTATGCCTTTGGCCGATAAGATGCTCGATAGATATCCCCTTGTATCTGGTTACCGATACCACCATGCTCATGGATGCACGATACAATTTATAGCTATAGTGGCACGATGCACCTTTGGTTCTAGTCTACCATTACACTAAGAAGTTGTGTTGCCTGTATTGGGGCGTTTCCCGATATAGATAGCATGACACAACATTACATGTGGGTTCTTAGTTGTTGCCTGATATGACGTCTTGGCATTGCACCTGCTGGGGGTGCTGCTCGGCATGGTGCCTTGGGGGCTTGGGCAATACGAAGGGGGCAATAGGGTTGTTGCCTTGGGCATCACAGGTTGTGTGTGAAATGATACCGAGGTGATGATGGTTGGCCGTTATGATCTTAGCCCTAGAAGGGTGTTGGCCGACACAGGTGAAGAGTTGTGTTCTTAACTGATATAGTGTCGGGCGTTACACTCTTTAGTGAGAGACGCTATGCTTTTAGCGAGGGTTGTTTGGTCACTTTATGCTTTTGGTGAGGGTAGGCAACACCTTTAGTAAGGGTTGTGCCTAACCCGATATACCTATGCATGTTTCTTGAGCTTGCACCTTTGATCATGATGAACTACAACAAGATAGGTTGTGAACGCTTGTATAGTGGTTACCTATGGTTAATGATAGATGAATCTCCGATAAAGTTGGATGGTGAATCATGGTGTATGATCCTTATAGTTAATCCTTAGGGATGATGCTCATATGATTTGAGATATAGGGTATAATGGGATACCCATGATGTGGTAACAGTAGTATGTATTGATCTATACACTGGTTATGACATTAATCTGCATATGTTCATAAGGATGGAAGAATATTCCAATATTATAAACCTTAATCTTGATGGCATGATAACCATGATATGATCATGAGTTGTGAGGCGTGAGGGATTCTCACAGTTTGATAACAATAATATATTTTTTCTACATACACAGCTATGAATATGGATGTTATTCCAATCCTGTACACCTAAATCCTTGATAGCATGATAATCATAATATGTTCTCTAAAGGATCTATGTTCTATGTTTGGTGATCCAGTTATCTCTTTCTTATGTAATCTAACCATGTAGGTGTATTGAATTCATAGCCAAGTAATAGATATGGTGACTATATGCTTATGTGCTTCATAGCACTTGATATATGTGCAATATCCAAGTAATAATGTTGATGAGATAACATACATCATCAGTATGATGAGAAATGCATGTTGAGGTGTGATCCTCTAGTAATGACATGAGGGATTGCTATTCCCTAATGATGTTGATGATGCCTTAAGAGACACTGGTGTAATGTGACGAACTCAGGGATTGACATCCCATGATGATGTGAAACGATGAAGCCTTGAAAGGTAGTAGCACTATGAGATGATGTGAGGGATTTATATCCCATGGCAATGTGATGATTGTTGAGGGCAATGGAAATAGTAGTAGCAATATAATACCAATGTAATGAATCTCATGTTGTTCATGTTTTATATATGGTTGCTTAATACAACTTGAGTGCCCCAACAATCCACTTAAAATACATTAACTAATTACATATGAATTTCTCATGTAGTTTCCCTGGCCATATATCCATCATCGTCAGGAGCTGGTGATGGTGAAACGGGTTCTCCTGCGGGTTAACCCGGAGCGCATATTGTTGAATATGCGAGGTTTCTCCTAGCCTAAAATAGTGAGGATTAAAGTGTAGCTACGGTTGCACACTCGGGATATGTATAAAGCATGGTGAACAGGCCCATGGCTCAGAGCACGGTGAATAGGCCCGTTGCTCAGTTTCACTAGTGCCGAGACCTGTACCGAGGCAGGCTAAGCAGAGGGTAGCCTGCGAGAGCTGACCCTGTGGCTGAGGCCACTTAAGCCTGAGACTACGGTCCTGCTTGTGTTGTACTCGTGCACTGACCACGAGGTGGTAGGTCGTGGAGTCTGGCTATTCCATTGACCTTGTATGGCACCGGCTCCGGGTTTCGCAACCGTCGCTTGGATTTGAGCGGTACGGCTCACTTCCTCAGGGCATAATAATTTGTAAGCAAGCCGTATAGTATCTTTGCTTAGGGAAAATATGAAACATTGGTTGAGGCCTTATTTGTATAGTTTCTCTGGTTTTACACTTGTAGTTTATCATATATTCCTTATATCATGTGATAAGATCGTATAAAGTTTATCTTGTCAATCATGTTCCATACAGAATGTATGGTTATAGGCCTCATGAATATCTTGGTAATATTGCTGGTAAGAATAGCCCTACTCAGTATACTGCTCTTATAATATGCTTATATCAGTTATCTGTGATCATAATAAAGTTGGTAGAGGGTTATGTTTCTCGCAGGGACTGTGTGTCTCACCCCACTAGTTAATAACCCTTTTTAGGTGGACGTGCTTGGCGAGTTGAAGATCATGTGGCTATGGATGTTATGCAGAGGTATCATACCTGGTGGGATAGATAGTGTCTAGCAGTAGAGTCATATGTGTCATCCCTATGCACTCAGGTCTTTAGGAGAGTCTTTTTTCGATGTTTCTCGTACAACGATCGATGTATGGTTTCTGATATGTATGTTGATGTAAAACATCCTGCAACAGTTATTTAATGTAACGAGATGATGGGAAATTATGTTGTAGCACCTTGGAAATATGCTATGAAATGAAAAGTGTGGGCTCAGATATTATATGTTTCATCTTGTGGTGCTTGTTGTAAATCGGTTTTAATTTCCCGTGTTTTTTTTTGGTAATCCGCTGGTTTGCATGTAATCGTGTTTTGTTGAGGATGAGGTGTTACAGTGTGAACATTCAAGGCCTTCACATCCCTTCCACTCCCGCACAAACTGGGAACCCAGACCCAAACCTTGGCTATAAATAGAGGGGTATTGGGGCTTCTGAGAACATGACATAGAAAGTTGAGAATCAGTTGCTCCGATAATTGTTCTCCTCTATGGTTTTAGTAGGGATATCAAGGGAGAGAACAATTGAGATCATTATTGTAGGAAAGCAAGTTGGTGAATAGCATGCCAATGAGAGGGAAAATTCCTTCCTATCTATTCTAGTAGGATGACAGGAGATCTAGGCAGTCTGTCTGGACTTCTCTAGAGGAAGGAGGTTGTTGTATGTTGCTAGGAGGACATCATCAACCAGAATTATGTGATAAGAGGAGTTTCTACAAAAGACGACGTTTGAGTTTGTTGTCTATAGAGGAACAGTCAGACGAGTCCCAGTGTAACTTGGAGTCAGTGTAGCCCAACTACAACGATGAGGATTGTCACTGGACTTGCTCCAGGACTAGGTATATCCTCAAAACTATCCTTTCCTTGTTATAGTTATTGACGCAATCTGCTAGTTATGGGGAATATGGTAGATAAAATTTTTGTTTCCGATGTCTGCTCTGTAGCCATATTTCCCTACAGTGGTATGAGAGCCAACATCAATTTACTATATTATGGGAATGGATATAATCAGGTTTTGGTTTTTATCATTCTATTATTGCATGTGATGTGAATAATATCTTGTCAAATCCAATACCATGATAATCCTAAACTTATATATATATATATATATATATATATATATGCAATTTACATGTGTCGCTCTAAAAGAAATTTTAATGGCAGATGTGTACCATGGTTATGGCCAATAACCCCTATTATGTGTGTATGGTTGTGTAGTTGGTTGATCCCTTTATCTCAGCCTACATACCTAACGTCTATCTTTTCCTCCCAATGTAAAGTTAATTCTTTCCTACCCTTACTCCCCTCAACTGTAACTCGAGGTTTCTCTATAATCATGTAAAAGTAGGACAGTTTAATTTCCTGTTATGATGAATAAGATGACGTCCCTAAAACGATTCGACCTGATAGAGGACCAAGGAGAACTAAGAGGACGACCAAAACTGATCGCCTGGTGGGCCTGACCGATCAGCTGGAAGAGCCAGCATATGGTGGACAGAAGGACCAGACAATTGGTGAGACAACCATACAACTGGCCAGTAGGCGAGCTGATTAGTTCAAGGGTTGAACCAATCAACCTAGATGGGCAAGAATGGATCTTCATTAATGACATGTTTCTATATGTGATGTAGACCTAGGATGACATAATCCCTTGTGGCACCAAGGAATTACATTAAGATGGTCATAACCATCACTTTCGTTTATTGCATGTTTTCATTATGGGATATAGCATGTATATGTTATGCAGTATATATGTGGTGATTGGATAAAGTATATGTATTTATAAATACAAATTCCCTCAAATTAAATATCAAAGTCTTAGATGCTTTCCAAAAGTGTCACACATGAAAAGCTTGATCGACCAAGCATAGATTACACCCAAGTTTGGTGTGTTGTCTATCTCGTCGAAGTGTAATGGTAATAATGTTGGTTCCACCCAAGCAGGGTGCATTATTATTGTGTCAGATTTTGGGACAGGCTTGACTGGTGATTATTAGAGCGTCTGGGCATAGAAGCATGCACATGATCATAGCAAGGGGTTGCACATATCATCTATACAAAATTGCATATTATGTAATTGGCCAGAGTTGCCTACCTTGATGGATGACTCTGTTTTGCGGTGTTAATTGCGCCACAATAGAATTATCTCAGATCCAACCCACTGCACTATTGTACGCTGTAATATTCTGAATTGATATTGAGATCTATAAATTTGAATAAAATAGTGGGAGAAATAGTAATTAAAGACCTAATTAATATCAACAAAATTTTCAAATCAAATAAAATCAAAAGGGTTTTTGACAAATGCAACAAATGACAAATAAATCCAAATTGTGATTGGTCCTGAAGAAGGACAAACATGACATGAGAAATTTCCATGATTGGTTTTGAACTTTGAGAAGGGTTCTCAATGAAGAGTGCAAGCTCTATGTCCTTGATAAACCAGTGCCATAAATACCTACTCCTGATGCGCCTAGGGAACAAGTGGATGCACTAGAAGCATGCCAATGATGCCTTAGAGATAAAGTACATTATGCTTCACTGCATGAACTATGAGTTGCATGAGTAATGTGAATACATGAGTGTTCTTTATATGGTAACACATCATAAGAAAGTGATATATTATCTTACAAAGCAATAAAGGGACAGTATCCTAAAGGTGTTTCTTGAGTTTAAGCTGACAGAGGGAACATCAGTAGAAGAACAAATGCTCAACAAGATTGGACATGTGTATCATCTTGAAGAACTAGAATTGAGCTAAGAGTTGGAACTGATATGATTCTGAAGACTATGCCAGAATGATATATCCTCTTTATTGTATGTTATCATGTAAATAATATGGCTGGACAGATGTTAGACTTGCTTGCCATGTTGAGTCATGCTGAAGAAAAATTGAAGAAGGACAAGCCCATGATGATGATCAGTGGAGTTGAGTCCAAGGATGAAAGCAAGATCAAAAAGAGTTCTGAGGTAAAGCCTCAATCCAAATCTTCAGCACTCAAGATCAGGAGAAAGAAAAGTATAAGAGGAACTCATCCTTTGTACTTGAAGGCTTTTAGAAGAAGAAGATGGGGATGGTGATCTCCACTTTAGGTATATACATTATTGATATAAACCTATCTACTTCCTCAACATGGGTACAAGATATTGAATGTAGATCTCACATATGCTCTCATATATAGGATCTGAAAGGAAGTAGGCCTTTGGAAAAAGGTGAGGTGGAACTGTGAGTTACTAATGGCACAAGAGTTGAGGCTAGCACAAATGGAACCTATAGTTTATCTCTACCCATAGGGCTTGTAATAAAGTTAAAGAACTACTATTATGTACTTGCAATAAATAGAAACATTATTTCTGTATCTTGTATGGACAAGGATGCATTTGAATTCCATATTAAAAATGGTCGATGTTCTATTTCAAAAGATGGGATCTTTTGTGGAAATGCCCCAATGTCTTATGATCTTTATTTGTTAGATCTAAACATAGATCTATATCATGTTAGTACCAAAAGACTAAAACTCAACAACTTAAACAAAACATACCTTTGACATTGTTTTCTAGGGCACATAAATGAAAATTGCATATGTAGACTCCATAAAGATGGTTATCTAGACTATTTTTAATATGGAATAAATAGAGACATGTGAATCTTATTTGTTAGGAAAGATGACTAAGACCCCTTTCACTGGTAACAATAAAAGGGCTAGAGATCTATTAGGACTCATACATACTAATGTGTGTAGACCTTTTAGAACAACCTCTAGAGGTGGGTATTAATACTTCATAACCTTCACATATGACTTTTGTAGGTACGACAATGTTTATTTAATGAAACATAAGTCAGAAACTCTTAACAGGTTTAGGGAGTTTATGAATGAAGTTCAAAACGAACTTGGTAAAATTATTAAGGCACTTCAATTTGATCAAGGTGGAGAATACTTAAACCAATAGTTTGAGGACCTTCTTAAAGCCCATGGGTTGTATCCTAGCGGACTCCATCTAGAACACCTCAACATAATGGTGTGTTAGAAAGAAGGAATCACACATTGCTAGATATGGTGCAATCTATGATGAGTTTAATCGAGCTTCTGACTACCTTCTGGGGGTATGCCGTACAAATCGCCGCATTTCCACTAAACTGAGTACCATCTAAATCGGTTCAAAATACACCATATGAGATATGGATTGGGAAGTGTCCCAATATGCCTTTATGAGGATTTGGAGATGTGATGCATATGTTAAAAGAATGTTTTCTGATAAGCTTGGTCCTAAATATAATAAATGTTATTTTGTTGGATATCCTAAATAAATAAGAGGACATTACTTATATTCCCAATCTAACAACAAAGTGTTTGTTCCCTGGGATGTTGCATTTCATGACATGGATTTCATTTCCAAAGGAATCACTGGGAGAAAAGTAGAACTTGAAGAGGTTCGAGACCAACAAGAAAACATTGAACCAACATATGAATAAGAAGAAAAGAGAATCACAAGATGTTGTGGAGTCTCAAACTCCTCAAGTAACACAAGAAATTTGTAGATCTAATAGGACACACATAAATCCTGAAAGATTTGGATATCTTTTAACTCATGAAGGCAGTGAATTCAACATAGATGATGAGCCAATATCCAATCAAGATGATATTGATGGACTAGAGTCTAAGAAATGTCTTGAGGCCATGAGATCTGAGATGGAATCCATGTATACAATAAAGTATGTACTTTGGTGGATCCACCTAAAGGGGTAAAATCCATAGGGTGCAAATGGGTCTTCAAGAAAAAAACCGACATGGATGGAAAAGTTCAAAACCTACAAGGCCATATTAGTTGCAAAAGGATTTCAGACAAGTTCAAGGTGTTAACTATGACAAAACCTTTTCTCTAATGGCCATGGTTAAGTCTGTCAGGATCATGCTTTCTATTGCAGCTTATCATGACTATGATATTTGGAAGATTGATGTTAAAACTACATTCCTTAATGAGAATCTTCTCAAGGGTGTGTACATGAAATAGCCTGAGGGTTTTATAATCCCAAAGGATTAAAATAAAGTCTTTAAGCTAAAAAGGTCAATCTATGGATCGAAGCAAGCATCTCAGAGCTAGAATCTTTATTTTGATGAGATAGTCAAGTAGATTGGCTTTATTCAAGATGTAGATGAACCTTGTGTGTACAAGAAGGTTAGTGGGAGCATAGTGACATTCCTCATATTGTATGTAGATCACATACTATTGATGGGGAATGACATACCTACTTTATAAAAGGTAAAGACATGGCATGGAAATAAGTTCTCTATGAAATACTTGGGAGAAGCATCCTACATCTTGGGGATAAAGATATATAGAGATAGATCCAGAAGACTTCTTCAAATAAATCAGAGCACATAGATTGGAAAAGTGTTGAAGCAGTTCAAAATGGAGAATCAAAGAGAGGAAACCTGCTAGTGTTGCATGGAGTGATCATCTTCAAAGTTCAATGTCCCAGTTCTTCTAAAGAATGGGAACACATGACTTTGATTCCATATGCCTCAACAATTGGATCAATCATGTACACAATGTCATGTACCTATCCAGACGTCCCATATTCCTTTAGCATGATGATGAGATATAAGTAAGATCTAGGTGATGCTCACTAGATAGTCATAAAGAACATCCTCAAGTACTTGAGAAGGACTAAGGATTGGTTCTTGGTCTACCACAGAGAGGAAGAGTTGGTGGTAAGGGGTTACACTGATGCAAGCTTCCAAACTGATCAATATGATTCTTGTTTTGCCTAAACAAAAACTTTGAGCTAGATGATTTCTAAGCAAGAGACATTTACCAATTCTACAATAGAGGTTGAGTATATTGCTGCATTGAATGTAGCAAAGGAGAATGTATGGATCAAGAAGTCCATTATAGAACTTGGGGTTGTTCCAAGCATTACCGATGCAATCGATCTATATTGTGATAACAATGGAGCTATTGCACAAGCTAAGGAACCCAGATCACAACAGCGCTCAAAGCATATACCAAGGTAGGTTCCATCTCATACGAGAGATCATATAATAAGGAGATGTAAAGATTTGTATAGTACCAACTAAGAATAATGTTGTTGACCCCTTGACAAAGGCACTCTCATAGAACAAGCATGAAGGTCATGTTAGATCACTTCGAACACGATTCATGGGTGATTGGCTCTAAGTGCAAGTGGGAGTCTATTGGCATGTATGCCCAGGAACCCAATCATATGATGATTGTAATGGCATAATTTTTAATTGATTTGATTAATAAATAATGGCAAGATTCCAATTTATTCTATTTAATTCGGTTATGAGCTAATGATGTAACATTATAAATGTTTAGAGAATAATATTACTCTATGACATATGTCTTCAAGTATGTGACTTGTAAGAATGAGATCATACGAATGTTCACAATACATATACATATTCTCATTATGTATAAGATCAGTTGTTCTTATGGAAGGTTGATGGACAACAATGACACAGAAGATCAAAGTGTGAGTTGTTTGATGACATAATCTCATTAGTCATGATATGGATATATCAAGCCAAGCACACAGATGCATGTTAGAGAACAGTGTATTGGACAGACCACTGTGAAACTGACACATGGAAGCCATCATCATGGAAGTCATAGTCAGCTCTCATAATGATGGTGGTGGTTGTGGTTCTTAGACCTAAAATCACTGCACTCATTTGGTCATTGGGTATGCTTTGACATCGTCAAATGCAGCCTAGATAGCCCACCATATGATAATTGTAATGGCATAACTTGTGATTGCTTTGATTAATAAATTAAGGCAAGCTTCCAATTTATTCAATTTTATACGGTTATGAGATAATGATGTAACATTATAAATGTATAGAGAATATTATTACTCAGTGACATATCATCTTCAAGTATGTGACTTGGAAAAATGAGACATATGAATGTTAAGAATACATATACATATTCTCATTATGTCCCTGATCAATTGTTATTGTGGAAGGTTGAATAGAAAATAATGACACATAAGATCATAGTGTGAGTTGGTTGATGTCAAAATCTTATTAGTCATGATATGGATATATCTAACCAAGCACACAGATGCATGTTAGAGAACTATGTATCGGACAGACCCACTGTGAGACTAACACATGGAAGACATCATCATGGAAGTCATAGTCAGCTCTCATAGTGATGATGGTGGTTGTGGTTCTTAGACATGAAATCACTACACTCATCACATGTCATTGGGCACGCTTTGACATCACCAAACACAGTCCTAAAACATGGGTTGTCATAAAGGTGATGATTGGGTGGCTTTAACACATGGGGATAGACTATGAGTGATAGAAATGGGATTTGTCCCTCCTATAGGAGTTTGATGTTCTAGTCCTCTTGATTAGTGATATTGAGAAATGCATGGCTATGCAGATGTGAGTTAATATGTGATATTCAACTTACATATATCTCAGACAGTCTACTCTGGTTCAATAAATAATATTGAATGATGAAGAGGATGACTTCTCCATGCCTCGAGTTCAATCTGGACATCAGTGATAAAGGAACTATACAAACACTACAACACCATACACAAATTGTAGGTTGAAGTTGTTCTCCAACTTTCCATTTACTTGGGTAGAATTGATGTGTGACTAGGCATCGCTCATTGCTTGTGATGTCATAAGTTGTTGTGGACATTCCCTGCCAACATAATATGGGACCTACACACATAGGTGTCGACCTGGAAAAGAAATTCAATCTTGAATGAAAATTGAATTAATTACTAAAACATTTAGGTAATTGATTCACACAACAAATCAAGTTGACTGCACTGCCAAACACACATCTCACAAAGTGAGACAATCATCTAGAGTCCCAAACGGTCGTCTCAAGGGTTGAGACGGGTGTTTAGAAGTGTTAGTTTGATTCAATTTGAAATTGGCAAAGATGCAAATCGACCATACCGACCGGCTTGACTTGGGTCACTAGACGATTGTCTGCATGACCGAATGGGTGAGATCACTCAGTTTGTTCAAAGGAAGGTTCTAGATACTTTATGTATTTGTGTGGATTGCACATTACTTGTTGTACAAGGAACTGATGCTTGGCATTAATGGGAAACAAATTGCCAATTTTGTATGTGATTGGAAAAATAAAAACGACCATCTCATAGTGCAAGATGAAAATATTGCATGCCAAATGACTGTATGGTGTGTCATATGGCTGTTTTGATGGTTGAAGCTTGCAAAAATTCAAGATCTTCCAGTCCCTTGCACTCCCGCACAGACTAGAAACCCTGACTCAAGCCTTGCCTATAAATAGAGGGGTATTGTAGGCTTCCTAGAACACAAGATAGACAATTGAGAATGAGTTGTTCTGACAATTTTTGTCCTATCTAGTTCTGGTAACCACGACAGCCCAAGTAAGTCCTACCTGAATAGGGAGGGATATTAAGGGAGAGAACAACTGAGATCATTGTTGTGGGAGAGAAAGTTGGTGACTAGTATGCCAAATGGAGGGATGACTCCTTCCTATCTCTTCTAGTAGGATGACATGAGTTGTAGGTGGTCTGTGTGGACTTCTCTAGAAGTGGGAGGTCGTTGTCTGCGGCTAGGAAGGAATCATCATCTAATAGTTTGTGATGAGAGGAGCTGATACAGAAGATAATGTTTGAGTTTTTTGTTTGTGGAGGAACAATCAAACAAGTCCTAGTGCAACTAGGAGTCAGAGTTGCGCAACTACAATGATGAGGATTATGGGTGGACTTACTCCTGGACCAGCTATATCCTCAAAACCATGCTTTTGATGTTATAGTTATTGACACGATCTGCTGGTTATGGGGAATATGGTAGATAAAATTTTTGTTTTCATTGCCTCTCTGTTGCCATATTTCCATACAGTACTATCAAATCTAATGTCAATTTACCATATTATGGGGTAATCGATATGATCAGATTGGGTATCAGACAAGTTGAGTGTATTTTTGTTTCTTCTGTCAATATGTGGCGAATAGAAAATGACAATCCTTCCAAACTTATTCCAAGGATGCATGAATCATTTTTCCTATTTTCCCATCCTTACTGATAATTCTATTTTGTGGATATTTCATGCCTAATTTTACACTTAATTTTTCCTCTGTATATAAAGTCACCATAACTTTCCCCCTTTTTGCACATATCTACCCCTTATGCCTTGATTTGAAGACCAGGTAACTTGTCAAATAATGATTTTCACCATGACATAGAATGCCCATCAGTTTCCACAACTGATGATGACCATCCACAGTTTCAGTACCAAGGAGACACTAGAACTGTTTGTCCATCATTTCCTAAACTAATGGTCTCCATCTGAGTTCAGATTCACCATCTGGAGGCTAGTCAAGTTGACCATCTGATCCCAAACTGATGGTTAGTAAGGAAACCAGTCAGAACAACCATCAAATGTCAAGGGTCCATTAAAGAGCATGAACCAATGACCAAACTCAACGACCTGAAGATTGGTCATGTGATCCATCAACTGATGGTCCATCAGGACCCAGTGTGGGGTTCAACTGATGGCTGACCTAGACACCCAAACTCAATGGCACACTAGTCTAAAACCTTTGGATCTCAAAGTTGATGATCACGCAAACAAATGGTCTTCTTGGGATTACAACGGATGGCCATGCAGATGATGACACCCTACTCAACCTACCTATCAATGGCACCTCTAAACCCATCGATCATACAAAATAGTTAAGTGGTTCCATGAGGCACATGTTCAGAGGACTTGTGGAGCAAGTAAAGTACCCCAAAGCACCACCTCAGGCACCAGACGAGGACTATAAATACAAGACCCAATGCCATGAAGAAGGGGTCATGACATGAAGGGGACGATAGATTGTTGTTTCACAACTACCTCTCCATCGACCTACAAATTATGACATCCACCCATCGGTTCATGGTCTCCAAGGACGTGAGTCCAAGGGGCAGTGCACCTTCAACTTCATTGAGAATCTCTAGACTTCTTTGAAAAAGGAGGAAGAAGGAGCAACCATTCTCACTGTCAACAACAAATTTAGAGTGGAGAAGCTCTCCATCAAACTTGACCAGTCTGTGGTCATTGTTGGTGTATCTTTCTCCTTCTTCTCTAAATCTATCCACCTTCTTTCATTCCTATCATTCCACTTCATTTTCCTCCTCCATGTCCCACCATACTTGTAATTCCGCCAAGCTACTCATTGACATGAGTGGCTAATCAT
This sequence comes from Alisma plantago-aquatica, assembly GCA_963693085.1. Lineage (NCBI taxonomy): Eukaryota > Viridiplantae > Streptophyta > Magnoliopsida > Alismatales > Alismataceae > Alisma > Alisma plantago-aquatica. The sequence continues at coordinate 228,769,308 of OY856410.1, forward strand.
ATATCTTAGGTTGGGAGTAGTCACTAAGGCTCTCCCAACATGTAAATACTTATATCCATTGACTATATGCTCTTAGCAACTTTTATCTCCTTACACTTGTTTTTAATGCTTCACTTGCATGATTAGCTACCATCTTGTGTTGTTTGATTATTAATACCTGAAAAGAGCAGTATTGACCTATATCTAAGTGTTATAGAGTTACATGAATCCATGAGAATGTTGAAATGCTTAATCTAATGATCATATGGTTTTACTTTATTGTTTGTTTCCCATATCAAGGGAGTTACAACCTTATAATCTAGATCTATCCTAAAATTGATAGAGGAGGGCCTAGATACTTATGATGATCGCTTGTAAACTTTCTAAAGGTATACAATGGGTGTGAGTATTGCATGTTGTTCAAAGACCTTAGATGGTGAAACCCAATCCGATTTTCTCATCCATACTTGATACATTGCCTTTTGATTTTCTTATTATTTTGTGTTACTTATTTATTTATTTTATTTTACTTGTTAGTGACCTATTTGTTGAAGTACCACCTTCCCATGAGGAACACAAAACTTTATCTCACCCTTTGTTTGTTGTAACTAATCTAAGGCTCTCAATTCTTAACACATACCACCCTAGTCCTTGTGGATTGACCATGATTTACTACATTAGTCCACATATTATTGTTGTGGGGGCCGGAGTGTCAGGTTATAAATCTAAAAGTCCAATTATTCCATTTTGGTTGTGTGATTTAGGCTGATCAACTTTTAATGTTATTGTTGGGGACATGGCAACAATTACTGTTAAGAACCTAAGTCTACTTAGCATACACCCATGCCTGAAGTATAGCAATAGAATTGACTGCACATTTTTAATATGATAACTCTAACCATCCTAAATAATTTGTACATGTGTCCAGTTTCTAAGTTGACTATGTGAATTATTTTGGGTAGCTTAAGCGAATCGAATTGTGACCACTACCAACTACAAAGATCATGGCTCCTCATAGGGCAGTCATTCACAACCCCGAGGAAAGGGCATGACTAGTGACTTGTAGTAAAAAGTACTCTCTCAATCTCAATCTAAAGAAGGGGATTTTGATGAAAGTCATTTCATAAAGAACATGAATAGGATAGAGATAAAGAGCATCTAAGGAATAAGAGTGTGGATAAGAGCATGAGTAAGAATGTGAGGAAGAGCATCATGAGGAAGAACGTGAGGAAGAGCGTGAGGAAGGACGTCATGATAGAAACAGAAGAAATGGGGTAATAATAACAACGATGATCATGAGGATGATGGAGGACCTTCTCTTCATGAGTTGGCTACCGCCACAGCTAATGAATCCAAATGCCTAGTCATCATTCCTCAATTCCATTCTCTAAATTTTGAGTTGCAGACTACAATTATTCGTATGATCTAGAAAAAGACTTTTGGGGGAAACTCTTGAGAGGAAAACATGTATCATCACTTGGATGCCTTTAAAAATATTTATGACACCATCAAGATGAACATGGTGATGCAAGAAGTAATCTACTGCAAAGGATTCAATTTTTCTCTAAGGAATAAAGCTCTATCATGGTACCATGCTCTTCTTGATAAAACCATCAATGGATGGGCACCTTTGGTTGACCCTATTGTCACCAAGTTCCATTCAATAGAAAAGACTCTTAGAAATAGGCACAAAATCACTAGCTTCATAAAAAGGCCTGGTCAAAACTAGTATGAAGCATGGGAGAGATTCCAAGAATACCTGAGAGATTGCCCTCACCACAACTATGATAAAGTATTTTTAGTTACAACATGCTCTAATAGGCTTAGCTCTACTGAAAAGACCTCACTAAATGCGGCTGTAGGAAGTGATTTCCTAGGCAAGAACCCAAAGAAGACCATGAAGATAAATGACAATATGCCTTCCATATAAGCTAGTTTGGAATATGACAGGGGAACAACCAATAATGGGTCATCTAAAGGTAATACTGACAAATCTAAGGCTTTAGAAGCTATAATTTCCCAGATCTAAAAGATCGCTTTGGATGTGAAACAGTTGAAAGATTCTGGGAGTAAGGTAAAAAAATAAAATAGAAAAGGTGATGAAGTATGGCACATGTGGAGAAGGATGACATAATTTAAATAATTGCATCTACACCCAATCACAAGAAGAGGATCGAGAAGAGGATATTGAGAATGGTTCTGATGTCAACTTCAAGAGGCAAGGTCACCTAGGATTCTCCTATAAAACAAGGACACTGCAAAAAAAATGCTCACTATCTAAATAACCCACCTAAAAGACTTCTACAATTTGGTAGAGGAAGAGAATCACTGTGATGGACTGGATTTTTGGGTTAATTTTGAGGACGAAATATCATTTAAGGTGTGTAGGATGTGATAGAGTGGACTTTTGGAATCTTTAAATGTCCAATGATATAAGTGAATTCATGCATGTTGAGTTGTTTTGAGAGTTCCTAATGTTTTACTAAAGTTTGGAAGTCATGATATTGATATCATGATCAAGACCCTTAAGTTTATGCCTTTTTGAGGTATTTATTTTGACTGACCATATAGTTGAGTCTTGGAAACAAAATGGAAGAGGATGTAGCTTATGTTATGGTAAATCTATGGATGAAGTTTCATAAAGTTTGGATTGTCCCAGATACAACTACTAAGGTTGAATATTGTGAAATCATTGATGTTTTGATGTATATATGAGCAAGGTATAGCCCACGTCTTTGGATATAGGTTGGAGCCATGCACCATTTGGAGGGGGGAACTGTGGATCTAATCTGCTTTTGGATTGCTTATGATCCTTGAATGCTATGTGGCAGTGGAAGGATTCTTCTACGTGCGGTTACAGAACTGCCAAACCCCCATGATGGGTTGTTTAGAAGTCGTGGGTATGGGACATCCTTGAACGAGTCGTTATCATAAGTTTGAGTAGTTCTCCATGATGACATCTCACATGATACATAATCCACTAGGATTGAGAGAACTATCGTCTACTCTTCTTCACCTCCCCATTAGTCCTTGACCTCACTTACCAGGAAAAGTGAGGCAACACAGTCTTCAATTTTTGGCCTCTCCAGTAGTAGGATAGATTTGGAAGAAGGAACCTAATACAAGGACTGATGGAGGAAGCCTGAAGGGTGGAAAAGGAAGACCAGGCACAGAGGAGGACATCCCCAATGTTAACAGAAACTGCTATGCTGCTGCATCAAGGTGAAGCACACACTGGCATTTCCATGGTAGACGACGGTGTGGAACGACGCAAAGGGACTATGTTCATGTGGAACCAGAGAAAAGAGGAGGGGATCTGCCATAGTTGCAACCTGCAAACACGACCTCCTCAATCCATGTGGTGGATCTGCAATGGCCTAGAGTCCCAGCGGCGCTCATACAGATTCGAGAGGAGCCACTTGCAAGGACTGCGGGTGTACACATGGTAGTCAGAGACATTGATGCAGCCCTATTTTAGGGCTTCATCTTGTGTCTTTTTTCTCTTCAATCACATCTATACTTGTTAGATTGCATGTCATTCCTCCCAATATGCTTATTTGTATAAAATGCACTTATGGACATTATTTGCATGTTTTTCAGGCATTTGACCACACTTGATGGAAGAGAGAGAAGGAGTGATTCTAGGGTTCCTCTGCCCTTAGAGAGACCCAAAGTGAAGTTTTAGGCCCCCTCGACCTACCCCTAGTGGCCAAAGATCAATTGAAGCAAAGGTGTCCAAGAAAAGCCAAAGAACCGAGTCAAAGTGTCGATCCAAGACCCAGCACGATCGTGGTACCACAAAACGGCCGTGCTAGGTCACTTACAAATCAACAGAACAACCTCCAATAGAAGTAGAGAGAAGCACATATGTGTAGCACAAAATGGCCGTGCCAGTGACAAACACCACGGCCGTGCTCCACAAAATGGTCGTGGCTCAGCAGACCAGAACGACCGTGCAACACCACCACGGTCGTGCTACCCTCATTTCACCACGACCGTGGTGACCACCACAGACGTAGCATTTTCAGCCATCAACCTAACATTTGGCCTATTTTAATTCCCACGAACATGCCCATACACCACGGTCATGGCCTACCCTACCTACCACAGCCATGGTGACCCACTACGGCCGTGCTACTCACAGAATCCAGCCACTTTTCCACTGCTTTCCCCATTTTGCCCCTACTTAACCTAGTGCTTCCCCCACACCTATATATACCTAGGTGGCGACTGGGGCACGAGGCTAGCTACCTTCCACCACCTCCTAGCTCCCTAAATCGCCATCCACCACATTCCACTCCATTTTCACCTCCATTCCACTCCATTTCGCCATTTCCACCACCAAAACACTAGTTTATACTAGTTCCTACCCATAATCCCCTTCATTTCACACCCTTGCACCTTGGAGGAGGGAGGAGGACATCCTAAAGCTACTGGAGAGGAGGACTTCTTCATCTACACCGAGCTCCATGGCTTCTTCTACCTCTTTCTTCTCTCTTTTTGTATTTTCCATTTCTATGAGTAGCTAGGCCCCTGTGGGTGGGCTATTTGGGGGAAATTATGTTACTTTGATACCATGTTGGGGGAAAATGACATGTAAACGTTGTAGTTCTATTTGTTAATGATTATATTCTATTTGCATCTCATTCTCCATGGATTTCTTGTTGGTTTGTGTGTGGAATCACCTAGGAATTTAGACAAATTACTTATATGTGTGAATTTTGGGATTTGCCCCTAGGTCCAATTCTTGGATCCCTAGGTTGCCTCCCATCTTCCTACATCTTAATAAATCTCCCTAAACCTAAGTGAGAGATCTAAGTAGCTAGATTAGGTAATTCTAGTACAATTAGCATGGAGTCTTCTCAAGGCTAGAATGTGGGGGAATTGGGGTCCAAAACCCTAATCTCACCTCCCCATTACTACCCTCGGCCCCTAATTGCCCTAGGAATGCCTAATCTATAAACCTAGACTTGATTAGACTCTAATTTAATTGTACCTAATCCCTAACCCAATTGAGCCTCGTAAGGGTAGTAGGGGGTGTTAGGGACTAGTTCCCCTATGCACAACCTAGCATATCCATGGCCAGTTAGTAGCTTAGGTTAATTCATTAGACTCTAACTTGTTGTTTGGTTTGGATAATATAAATGGAATCATAATGTTCATATATCACCCCCAACTTAAGTGATAAGTTCATACCCCTAAACAGCCCACACATCTCTTTACTGCTTAAAACCCTAGTTTTGTGCTTGCTTAGCTTAGTTAGTTCTTTTCTTGCTTAGTTAGCTTCTTTCCTTGCTCTTACCTTGTTCATGCTAGCCTAGCCCTTTAATTTCTCTTTTGCTTCTCTCTTGTTTACCTTAGTGTAACTTGCCTTTTCATACCTAGCTTATTCTTTCCTTGCTTGCTTAGTCTTAATCTAACCTAGGGTTAACATAGATTTCATTCTCGCCTTTGATTGATTGCTTCTTAATAATAGTTTAACAATCAAAATCACCTTTAAACCCTTAACCCTAGTCTCCACAGTAGGAACCTAGCCAAACTAATCTAGCTCTAGTGCCCCCTCTTTTCCCTGTGGATCGACCCAATACTTGCCACCTTCCTATACTATGACACGACCCCGTGAGCTTGTAGGTGTAGTTGTTTTAGTAGACGTAGGTGTGTTAGTTTAGGTCTTATAAATTTTGAAAGAAAATTCCCATCACGTGTGTTCTGACCTCGTGGGGCGCATCTAGTCAGGTCAAATCAGCTAGTGTGTTGCACCTCTAGCGGAATCACACCAGACGTCATGGGAAGCTTCTAGCATGGAGAAGGGCCAGACGAAGTTGTAGGTCACATTACAGGCTAATGAAAAGGACCCCAGTGGGGTTGATTTCTGGTCGGAGTAGCCTCCCTAGGTGGCGGCTCCTGAACTTGGACACGGAGGAGGAACCTCAAGCAGCAATCCACGACTACAAGCCAACCTAGATGGAGATCCAGGATGTACGCTTCTACTGTGAAGCCGAAGGAGACATTACAACATCGATTGGAGAACAAGCAGGCGGCGACTGTGAAGCGGAGTCCAACAGACTCACAAATCACGAGAGAGCAGAGACGCAAGATAGAGGGGAGAGGGGCTGAACCAAATCCAAACCAAGAAAGGTCGATCGGCTCAGCATGGGCAGAGGAGCCAAGAGCCGCGTCCCTAGAGTGGACATGTGTTGCTTCCTGATTGGCTAGAACAAGGTAAAATCCCAAAAATGCTCAGTTCATATATAATTCATAGAAAATAGATCGATTATCATAAAAATACAAATAATATATTGAAATGTTCAGAAAATTAAGTAGAACAACATGGGACCATGATATCAGACTTTTTATGATTAAATAATAGTGATATCATGTAAGATGCTTTATACTTATTTCATGGATGATAAATATCAAACTATGATATAAAATTATGATAAAATGTCAGTAAATCCTTATTGATGCTTATAATCCATATGATATTAAAGATTGTAATAATGATGTACAAAATCATGTAATTTTCTTTATACTGCTAATTAGGGATAATAACCCTAATTAATCTGTAATAATTACAATTATGCTCACAAAATTATGAAAATTACAGAGTAAGCTCATATCAGTAGTTGGAGCCTCATATTTAAATATGAGATCAAGATGATACACATAATCCATGTTATAAGATGATGTTTTCTCTTAATGTGATATAAACCCTAATATGCTTAATGTACATAAACTAGGGTTAATATGTGCACAAAAAGGATATGGAACCTAATATTCAGATAATGAACCATAATCTAGAAAATGATATTAGTAAGACAATTCTAAGAAAAGAATGCAAGTAATGATGCACACATTCTAATGAACTAAGTAAACCCTAATGAATCAACTAGGGTTGAGATGATGAGAATTTGATGATGGTATATATGGTCTTGTATTGATCTGGGTTGACCAAGGTTATAGATGACCCATGATTATGTGTGATTAGATAATCCCTTGATCAAGGTACGCCATTACCTCTTACTTGCCTTATTATACAATATGCTTGTGTTATATGGTAGTAAAAACTTAGCATATGGTAATGATTGAAATGATCGTTCTTGTATGATATGTTGCTTGATTTTTCATACCTATTGCTATGAACACATCAACATAATATATTTGTTCCATTATATGAAAGCACTAATTCTCATTGGTAGCATAGTGCTGGAAAGTGATCATTCTCTTTGGTAGTAGATAAAATTGTACAATGATCTAACTCATTGGTAGTATATCATAAGGCCTTACATCTCATACTCTTTAGTAGCTGATATGATGCATTATTCCCTCAGGTGGAAAACACATGGATATATAATGGAAAATTTGCTCAAAATATGAGTTCTCTTTTATTAATAAATATCTTTGTGCAAGTATATGCTTTTTCTTACATTTGTTCAATACTGTCAAGTATTAGTTTTATCTTATTGTCAAAATATGATGAGAGGTATATAGAAGACACGTAGCCATACTCAGTACAATATTCTTGAATATTGTGTTGACGTGTACCACATGTAATCTTTTGTTTAGGTTGTGGACATATGATCTTGAAGAACCAGGATAGTTGAGAGTTTTATATCGAGCTGATGTATAGGTGGACCTGTTGTCTTAATATCATGTTGTTTAGTAGTAATACATGTATATGTAAAAGTTTTCTGTTCAATATGTAATATCAAATGTTGTAACAATTCATGTTGTAATTATATGTTGAATGGTGAACATGTATTGTGGTTTGTTTATTGTTCATGTGAATGTGCTACTGATTGTTTCCTTCTGACTCCCTTGATTTCTCTTTCTTAGCCTAGTGTGTGGTGTTCAAATTGGGGTTCTCACTAAGGCGAGGTCTCAATCTGGATGTCACACATTATATTAAGTTTTAGAAAGTCTGGGGACGTCACAGGTGGTATCAGAGCATGAACAATAGCAAAGCCTGACATTTTCTCATTATGCAATGTAAAACTAAAGAACCTAGAACTTAATAATCATTAGGGTTAGATTAGTCATCTTTTATAGACTAGATCTGACCTAACCTCTAGGTTAGCACCTAAATGTCTGAGAACTAGGTCTAGACTGGTGCTTGATGTATAGAAAGTCCTTAGATGTTTTTCTTTGCTTATAGTGCATCGGTATGGGACGTTGCATTATTCAGAAATGACATATATCAAGGAAAAAGAAACCCTAGACATATGGTGCTCGTTGTCTAGAGTAGCTACATTAGTCTACACCATGTTCCCACTATTTTCATTAGTTTTCAGGGCACTTTACTCTCTACTATGTGTGGGGAACTCATTTTTTGGATTTGGTTTTTAATTCCAATCGGATCGAACCTCGATAGTTTTCTGTATCGCATGTTTTATTAGAGAAAAACTATATCATATTTTATTATATATGTAAGTATTATAAAAATGTGTCCCCACACAAGTATGAGTAGGAGGTGGTCATGTAACCTAAGTGAAAGTGAATAACATCAATCTAGAAGAGAGAATAGTTCTAGATTTGATGTCTAGAGCCTTGTTAGAATATATGATAGATGGAATCGATGTAATAAGTTTTGATGATATGATGTAGGTCTTATATAGATGATATAATATGGTTTCTGATGATCAATGTTTTTCATTGAGGACTTAAGTTCAGTTTTGAGGATGCAAGATGAGTTTTGATGATGCAAGTAACTAGGATTTTATGAGATAAGATAAGTTAAGCTAAGACAAGGTTGTGAGTCAGTATGAGCCTCAATCTCTTTTATGAAGGAGGAACTCTAGTGTTGGGACCAGTTATAGGGTTAATTCTAGATAGAGTGAGATCCACATGGAGAAGGTCATAGAACCTAAACTCTAAGATATCAAAATGATAAGAAATATGTGATATGATGTGTCCTAAACTAGACTACTCCTGAGTGAATGAGTTGAGTTGCTTTATGCATGATTCCTATAGTTATCTTGAACCCTAGATGTCCTTGGGAAGACCCTAGAGATAGAGAGAGGCTTGTTATATGTGTGCAAGTGAAAATGAATACAAGTGTCTTCCATCTGGGTGAGGGAAAGAGAGCCCAAGACCCTGGAGGAGGTAGCTATGTTAGTTTCTATGAAGCCGCATGCTCGGGTTGGTGGTTTCCTACATAGGAATCTAGTGGTTTATATAAAAGAGTTTTGGGTAAGCATGTTTCATGGGTAGAGACCTATGAAGAGTATGTCATAGAATGTTTTGGTTTGTGATTATGAGACTAGAGATCTTAAAGTAATCAACTAGTACCAATGTGGTAGACCTGCTAACCCCAGACAAAAGAGGGAAGCTAAAGTTTATGCATATGGGATACTCATAGAGTTGAGTTCGCTTAGAGAGACTGAGCATGGCACTACCCTCATGATAAGGGTAGGACCTCCATTGTACTATATGAAGTTTTGTTATATAATTAATAAGACACTCATATAAGTTTGTTTAGTAAAACCATGATATAATATAAGAATGCAATTCTAACTTAAAATGTGATATAAGTGTAAGTGACATGATGGAAATCTAGAGATGGTTTAATTGATATCAATGCTTAAATGGTTAACCACATATATGAATAATAATGATAATGTGAAATTGTTGGTTAATCTTGTGATGAAATCATTAGTAAATGTTGCAATCTATTATGAAAAATGAAATAAGATCATATGAATGAAACATGTCATATGATGTTTTAATCTTAATGCTTAGTAAAGATGAAAAATATAATTTTATAGTTAGCATAATTAAATGATGACGGCACACTAATATGATCCAAATGAATAAAGTGAGTTGATAGTTAATGCCCTCATAAAAAGTATGTGTTAATGTTGGAAACCTTAATGCTTGGGTAAGAGGAGGATGTAAATCCTAAAGTATAAAATATGAAAGATGGCATTAAATAACCTAATCTTCTAAACCCTTGTTTCAACCTTATATAAGAGGGGTGGTTGATACTAGATTCTTTTGAAAAACACCTAGAAATATATGAATATAGTTTCAAGATTTGGTTTTTGAATATGTTGCACATAGAATGGTGTCGAACATATGGATGAAGACCTTTCAGTTTTCCTTGAAGTAAGATGATGTCTTAATTTTGAGGATGAAATTTCCTTTAAGATGTATATGATGTGATGGACTGGATTTCTGGCTTAATTTCGAGGGGTTGAACTGGGTCCAAAGCAAGAAAGATCGGTCGGCTCAACGTGGGCATAGGAGCCAAGACTCACGTCCCCAAAATGGACATGTGTCGCCTCCTTATTGGCTAGAACAAGGTAAAATCCCAAAAATGCTTAGTTTGTATATAATTAATAGAAAATAGACCGATTATCAAAAAATACAAATAATATCTCTTCTGCTGTGGTTTGGGTTGCCCTCAAGCTGATTGACGATATGCTTCATCACAGTCAGGTGCCTCATGCTCTCGGTGGCATCTCTGCTACAGCTGGATTGGAACACTTCAAGGTGTTTGAAAAAATGCCTCGATGCATTCAAGTGCATCAAAAGGGGTTGGGCTTTAGAGGGGGTATAATCCTCCTCTTCTTCTTTGTCCATGTTGTTGTTATGTGCAGGAAACACCTTTTGGGTGTTTGTGTTTGTGTTTGTGTTTGTGTTTGTTGTTGTGTAAACAGCTTCTAACGAAGATCAAGAACCATTGCAGGTTAGCAACTTGGTTGTGTGATGGGATGTTAGCTCGAAGAATCTCCCTAATCTTGGCATAGTACCACAATTTGTGGGTATTTTTAATAGATAGTTGATGCTATGCTAAGCATGAAGGAGTGAATTGGAGTTGACCTTTCCATCCCACACTTTGTTGTTAAAACGTGTTGGTTATTGCTTCTCATGTGGCTTGTTCAGCCTCGTGCTAATCTGATGCTAGGGGTTCCTTTTTTTTGGGTGATTCGCCCATCTAGAAACCTGGAGTTGTATAGCTGAGAAGGTCAGAAACTTCATGACAAGCTACAGGCAGGAATTCTAGTGTTTGTTCTATGTCAAGTTGCTATTATTATTATTTGAGGGTACACTGAATGCATGTAATAGTGGCTTGTAGTAGTCTTCTTCTGGTAGGACTATCTGGACCTAGCTTGTTTAGTTAGATTGGTTTTCTTGGTTTTGTTTTTTGCCTAGAAATCTTGTGTGTCCCCCTGCATTGGGATTTTGACCCTTGAATGAGCTTTTTTAGCTCCTGTTGATGTAATGGGGTACTTAGTGCCCAAAGTTTTTGGTATTAATAGTAACACACTTTTTGACCGAGCAAAAAAGAACCCTAATGTGTAATAATTACAATTATGCTCACAAAATCCTAGAAATTACAGAGTAAGCTCATATCAGTAGCTGGAACCTCATATTTAAATATGAGATCAAGATGATACACATAATCCATGTTAAAAGATGATGTTTGGTCTTAATGTGATATAAACCCTAATATGCTTAATGTACATAAACTAGGCTTAATATGTGCACAAAAAAGATGTGGAACCTAATGTTCAGATAATGAACTATAATCTAGAAAATGATATCAGTAAGATAATTCTAAGACAAGAATGCAAGTAATGATGCACACATCCTAATGAACTAAGAAAACCCTAATGAATCAACTAGGGTTGAGATGGTGAGAATTTGATGATGGTATATATGGTATTGTATTGATCAGGGTTGACCAAGGTTATAGATGATCCATGATTATGTGTGATTAGATTATTCCTTGATTAAGGTACACCATTACCTCTTACTTGGCTTATTATAAAATATGCTTGTGTTATATGGTAGTAAAGACTTGGAATATGGTATTGATTGAAATGATTGTTCTTGTATGATATGTTGCTTGATTTTTCATACCTATTGCTATGAACACATCAAACATAATATATTTGTTCCATTATATGAAAGCACTAATTCTCTTTGGTAGCATAGTGCTGGAAAGTGATCATTCTCTTTGGTAGAAGATCACATTGTACAATGATCTAACTCTTTGGTAGTAGATCATAAGGCCTTACATATCATACTCTTTGGTAGCTGTGGTGATGCATTATTCTCTCAGGTGGAAAATGCATGGATATATAATGGAAAATGTGCTTAAAATATGTGTTCTCTTTTGTTAATAAATATCTTTGTGCAAGTATATGCTTTTTCTTACAGTTATTTAATATTGCCAAGTTTTAGTTTTATCTTATTGCCAAAATTTGATGAGAGGTATATAGAATACATATAGGCGTACTCAGTACAATATTCTTGAATATTGTGCTGACGTGTACCACATGTAATATTTTGTTTAGGTTGTGGACATATGATCTTGAAGAACCAGAATAGTTGAGAGTTGTATAGCGAGCTAATGTACAGGTGGACCTGTTGTCTTAAGATCTTGTTGTTTAGTAGTAGTACATGTATATGTAAAAGTTTGTTGTTCAATATGTAATATAAAATGTTGAAACAATTCATGTTGTATTTATTTGTTGAATGGTGAACATGTGTTGTGGTTTGTTTATTGTTCATGTGCATGTGCTACTAATTATTTCCTTCTGACTCCCTTGATTTTCTCTTTCTTATCCTAGTGTGGTGTGTTAAAATTGGGGTTCTCACTGAGGTGTGGTCTCAATTTGGATTTCACACATTATATTAGGTTTTATAAAATTTAGGGACATCACAGGTGGTATCATAGAATGAACAATAGCAAAGCCTAACATTTTCTCTTTATAAAACACAAAACTAAAGAACATTGAACTTAATAATCGTTAGGGTTAGATTAGTCATCTTTTATAGACTAGATCTGACCTAGCCTCTAGGTTAGCACCTAGATGTCCGAGAACTAGGTCTAGACTGGTGCTTGTTGTATAGCAAGTCCTTAGATGTCATTATTTCCTTATAGTACAATGGTATGGAATGCTGCATTATTTGGAAATGACATACATCAAGGGAAGAGAAACCCTAAAAATATGGCGCTCGTTTCCTAGAGTAGCTACACTAGTCTAAACCATGTTCCCACCCTTTTCATTATTTTTAATGGAACTTTACTCTCTACTATGTCTGGGCCACTCATTTTCTAGATTTGGTTTTTGATTCCAATCGGATCGAACCTCAATAGTTTTCTCTAACACATGTTTTATCAGAGAAAAACTATATCATATTTTATTATATATATAAGTATTATAAAAACGTGTCCCCATACAAGTACAAGTAGGAGGTGGTCGTGTAACCTAAGTGAAAGTGAATGTCATAAATCTAGAAGAGAGAATACTTCTAGATTTGATGTCTAGAGCCTTGTTAGAATATATGATAGATGGAATCGATGAAATAAGTTTTGATGACATGATGTAGGTCTTATATAGGTGATATAAGATGGTTTATGATGATCAATGTTTGTCTTTGAGGACATAAGTTCAGTTTTGAGGATGCAAGATGAGTTTTGATGATGCAAGTAACTAGGATTTTATGAGATAAGATAAGTTAAGCTAAGACAAGGTTGTGAGTCAATATAATCCTCAATCTCTTTTACAAAGGAGGAACTCTAGTGTTGGGACTAGTTATAGGGTTAACTCTAGAGAGAGTGAGACCCACAGGGAGAAGGTCAAAGAACCTAAACTCCAAGATATGAAAATGAGGAGAAATATGTGATATGATATGTCCTAAACTAGACTACTCCTAAGTGAATGAGTTGAGTTGCTTTATGCATGATTCCTATAGTTATCTTGAACCCTAGATGTCCTTGGGAGGACCAAACCCTAGAGATAGATAGAGGATCATTATATGTGAGCAAGTAAAAATGAATACGAGTGGCTGACATCTGGGTGAGGGAGAGAAAACCCAAGATCCTGGAGGAGGTAGCTATGTTAGTTTTTGTGAAGGCTCATGCTCGGGTTAGTGGTTTCCCACATAGGAATCTAGTGGTGTTTATACGAGAGTTTTGGGTAAGCATGTTTCATGGGTAGAGACTTATGAAGAGTATGTCATAGCATGTTTTGGTTTGTGCTTTTATGACTCCACGTTCCCCTTGCTACCAGACATTCAAAGAACAGATGGTAAATTGATTCATCTGCCGAATTGCATACATTATAGGTTGGATTAACATTGCAGTGTCGGTCACTTAATCTAGCCATTGTTGCCAAGCTATTGGAGCAGAACCTCCACAGAAAATGAGATAGTTTGGGAGGCCAGTTGGAGCTCCAAACTAGTTTCCAGACCCCACTCACCGTCGTCATTCTTCTTTCCAGGAACTCATTCCTACCCAGTAGCGCCAACCAGTAGGCAGAATTGGACAAAAAAATCCCTTCTTCTCGGGCCACCAGAAAGGGCAGTCGACCGTGCTTTGTTTACTGATTGGAGTCGAGGGGATATCTCAACAGACCTCCACTGGAAGCATTGCGTAGAGTATCTCGTAGTTCCAAGTCCTGTCTTCAGTCGAGATAAGTTCGTTGATATATTGAATGTCATAGTGAGGGATTTTGAGTGAAGTTTCAAGGTTAACATGGCGTCCTGGGATCCAGTTGTCTTTCCATATATTGATGCGTTCGCCGGTACCCACTCTCCAATGCAATCCTTCAAGTAACACCGGTTTGGGCCCCCATATGCTCCTCCACGTGAAACTTGGATTGTGCCCCCTAGAAGCATCTAGGATAGAGGTTCTCAGGAAATACTGAGATTTTAACACTTTATATTCTAATGAATTTGTATTTGTGAGCAGTCGCCATAGTTGTTTTGTAAGGAGAGCCTGGTTGAAAGCATGCATGTCTCTAAAACCCATACCGCCTGCGTTTTGGGCTTACATAGATTCTGCCAAGAGAGCCAGGAAAGTTTCTGTTCCCCGTCTTTTCCACCCCACCAAAAGCGTGCAATGCAACTCTGGATTTCATCATGGAGACCCACTGGGAGTTGAAAAATATTCATGACATAAGAAGGGATAGCTTGAGCTATAGATTTAATAAGCACTTCTTTGCCCGATTTAGAGAGAAATTTTTCCTTCCACCCTTGGAGTTTTTTCCAAATCCTATCATTGATGTAGCCAAAAACCTATTTTTTGGATCTTCCAATTGCTGTCGGAAGACCCAAGTACTTAGCATGTCGGTCTACCTCTTTCACTTGGAGAAGTCCACATAACTCTTGTTTTTTGTTGAACGACACTCCTTTGCTAAAAGCAACTTCCATTTTAGATATATTGATTCTTTTCCCCGAGGCCTATTTGTACTGGCTAATCAAGTTAGCTAAAGTCAAGCACTCTCTGGTTGTCGCTCTAGCAAAAAGAATGCTATCATCTGCAAAGAAAAGGTGGGAGATGCTGGGCCCCCTTCTGCTCACTTTTATACCATGGATAGTTTTGTTTTGTAAAGCAAGAGAAATAGAAGTTGAAAAAGCTTCGTCACATAAAACAAAAAGATAGGGAGAGAGAGGATCACCTTGCCTTAGTCCTCGAGTAGGAAGAATCTTTGTGGACCAGTTCCCATTGATGGCAAACATAAGATTGACATACGACATGCACTCCATGACTTTCATCCTCCATTTTTTCCCAAACCCCATTTTTAACATAACAAAATCAAGAAAGGACCATTCAACTCTGTCATAAGCCTTCGAAATGTCAAGTTTTAAAGCCACCGACCCCCTTGTGTTTTTTGCTTCATTCTTCATTTTATGGAAGATCTCATAGGCTACCAAAGCATTATCGGTTATCATCCTGCCTGGTATGAAAGCGCTTTGATTTTCCGAGACCCACCCATCCATGGCTCCTTTTAGCCTGTTAGCCATGACTTTGGATGCTATTTTATAAACGACATTACACAAGCTAATCGGTCTATACTCAAACAATTCAGAAGGGTGTTGTACTTTTGGGATTAGGACAACTAGAGTATAATTCAGCTCACCAAACTCCACATTACCTTTCCACCATCCTTATATAATTTGCCACGTCAGTGCCAATAACATGCCAAAACTACTGGAAGAAAATAGGCTTAAAGCCATCCGGACCGGGCGCTTTATGGGGATGCATCTGTTTTATTGCTATGTGAATTTCATCATCAGTAATGCCCCTCTCGAGAAAGTTTCGGGCATGGTCATCTAGTTGTATGGATATTCCCTTTTTGGCCTCCTCAAAACTTGTAGGACTAGAGGAATAAAAAAGGTCTTCAAAGAAGTCAAGGATAATACGCTCAATATCCTCCTCATCGTCTCAGATAACACCCTGTCTATCCTTAAGTTTAGCAATCTGGTTCCTTCTTCTTCTATGCGAGGCTTTATGGTGGAAGTAGGCAGCATTTTTATCTCCCGATCACATCTCTTTGACTCTGGCTCGAGCATGCCAATACTCATCTTCTTTTCTACGCCAATACTGAAGGGTCTGTGCTTACTCTTCACACTTATGGAGCACCCTATCATCGGGGGGAAGACATTGCTCTCTTTCTAGTTCCTTTTCAGTGGCTTTTATCTTTTTCTTCATCTCCCCAAAGGTCTCATTCGCCCAAATAGCAAGTTTCTTGCTGCACCCTTGAAGTTTGTCTGGAAGACTGCTTCCTCCCTATCTATCCCAATACTCTGTGATGACTTTTGTGCATCCTTCCTCATCGAGCCACCTAGGTTTTAAATAGAAGTATTGTTTCCTTTTTTCTTCTTCTTTATGACTCTTTCTACGGAGAGGACAATGGGCATGTGATCCGAGCCATTTTTTGTCAAGTGAAAAACTTTGTAGAATCCATATATACTCCTTCAGCTATTGTTTGCCAAAAACATGTCCAATCTTTCTCTAACAAGTGTTTCCATGGTGGTGCCTCTTTCCCACATGAAAGGAGGACCAGAAAACCCTAAATCATAGAGCTCACAGTCATCTATTGTGTCTTTAAAATCCTGCATCCATTTTTCTTCTATAGGGGGACCACCCCACTTTTCTTTGTTTGTGATGATCTGATTGAAATACCCAAAATAAATAGTAGGATAGTCACTGCCTTGATTAAGCCATCTCATTAGGTCCCATGTACAAAATTTGACTTGTTGATCGGCCCACCCATATATACTGATCGCTCTCCATTGTTGTCTCCCTTCCCCTTCTACAACTTTACATTCAATGTGATGTGAAGAGTAGATGAGGATATCCACATGTATATTTTTCCACCACACACCAAGACCACCAGATCTCCCATCGTAGCAACACAAAGACCCTCAGTGAAACCACAGAACCACTTTGCTTCATTCTGCCTAGCTGTATCAATCATAGTTTCTGACAGAAAAACTAGATTGGGACATTCCCTCCAGCATAAAGCCTGGAGAGTCTTTTAGAAGTCGAGTTTGCCCAGTCCTAGACAATTCCAGCTTAAAATCTTCATTGTTGTTCACAGGTCTGACTCTTGTCAGCACCCGCTACTTGAAGGGCATGTGTACCCTCCTGTGGTATAAGAGAAAGAGTAGAGCCTGCGTGTTTCTTCGCCTCCAGTTCATCATCAACTTCCATCATTGCTAGCTGCATGTCTCTATTTCTCTTTGTCCCTGGGATCAACAGATCGATGTCATGACTTTTCCTTTGGTCTTTTTCCTCTGGAAAATTCCTCCTCGCAATCACTGGCTTTCGCTTCTTTGTCAACGCCCCCCTGTGCTTTCAGTTGCCCCGACCTCTCACATTTTCTATGTTTGTACCCTCTTGTGTGTCTTTTTGATTCAGTAGTACCGTACTTGAAGGAAAAATGTATGCCAGGCACTTCCAATGCTATTACATTTGTCACTCTTGTTGTCGGTGTATTACATTTCAGCAGTTGCCCCAGCGGTTCGTCTTGTATCAGCTCATCATATTTTTCAGAGGGAGAAGTTGTGAGTAGAACCTATGGATTGACTTTGGTCTATTTCAGTTTGTTTTGCATTGGTGCCTGAGGACCCTGCACGTGCACACTAGTGATCACCTGAGTCGAAAGCAAGCACCCTGTACCACTATCCCTACCCCCAACGCAGGCTTCATCACCCTTTTCTTCTTGCGCGTTACAGTTGTGTTGTTTAGGTACCTCAACAGTGACCTGTCTCTCTGTAGTATTCGTTTCCCCCATGAGTTCTACGCCCAGACCTTCCCTTTCGATCGAAGCTAGGATATTTTGTCTGGCACTATTCATCTTCTTCTCCAGAATTAGGGTTTCAGTAGAAGCCAAGTGTTTTGGTCACAGGACGAAAGTGGGCTTTACTTGTGCCCCACCCCCTTCAGAACTTCCAGGCGGGTCCGTCGTTCTCATCTTCCTCGGAGAGGCACAAAGCTAGGCCCCCCAGTCACGATTATTAACATTTTCTTCATCATCAGTGGGGCAGTCACGATCTAGATGATCCAATTTTCCACATAAATAACAGAAACTAGGCAGCCTCTCATACTTTATATCAATGGTAACTACTGATCCATTCTTGCCTCTTATCCTTTGGATTCTTTTAATGGGTTTTGTGATGTCTATACCAATACAGACTCTTATCAATGTCTCCCACCCCAAGGCATCTCTGTCCACTTCCATCGCTCTTCCGATGTGGTTAGCAATCTTCATCACTGCCACTTCCAATCTCTGGCCTAGTGGAAGCCCATAGAGCCTCACCCATATTAAAGTTTCATTAAACTCTATTCGCCCAGGAACATCATTCTCGTCGACGTCCTTTGTGATGAGAAGACGGTTGTCGAAGTGCCAAGGCCCTCCATCTTCCACCTTCTTCTTGTCCTTCCAGTGGGTAAACTGAATAATGAAAATGACCGGATCAATAGGTTTAAAATCCACCCCGTGTTGTAGCACCCAGGCCTACGTTAAGGTTCGTTGCATGGCTTTGAAGTTGTAAGGCTGGTCAGTTAGAAGCCTCGCCATAAGGACCAACTCCACATGCTCCTCCGCCCCCTCTTGGTCCTCTGCCTCCAGATCTAGAACCAGATCTTCTTCATCCTCCAGCCCTAGCCTTGCATATCTATCAATGATATCGTCTGCCATCTGTCAGAACCGAGTCCACAAGGAACTAAATACTCTTGGACCTGTAAGAAAGGAAACCCAGAAGGGCTAAGGAAAAACTACGAGGGAGAAAGAGGGAACCCACCACCTCCGCCCTAATCACACAGAGCGCTTAGGGTTACACACGAGGGAGACAAAATTACATTTGCTTAAATACTAGTGATATCATGTAAGTTTATTTATATTTATTTCATGGATAATAAATATCAAACGATGATATAAAATTATGATAAATTGTCAGTAAATCCTTTTTTATGCTTATAATCCATATGATATCAGAGATTGTAATACTGATGCACATAATCATGTAATTTTCTTTATATGGCTAATTAGGGCTAATAACCCTAATTAATGTGTAATAATTACAATTATGCTCACAAAATCCTAGAAATGAAAGAGTAAGCTCATATCAGTAGTTGGAACCTCATATTTAAATATGAGATCAAGATGATGCAGATAATCCATGTTATAAGATGATGTTTACTCTTAATGTGATATAAACCTTAATATGCTTAATGTACATAAACTAGGGTTAATATGTGCACAAACGGATATGGAACCTAATGTTCAGATAATGAACCATAATCTAGAAAATGATAATAGTAAGATAATTCTAAGATAATAATGCAAGTAATGATGCACACATTCTAATGAACTAAGGAAACCCTAATGAATCAACTAGGGTTGAGATGATGAGAATCTGATGATGGTATATATGGTCTTGTATTGATCAGGGTTA
Organism: Alisma plantago-aquatica; assembly: GCA_963693085.1. Lineage (NCBI taxonomy): Eukaryota > Viridiplantae > Streptophyta > Magnoliopsida > Alismatales > Alismataceae > Alisma > Alisma plantago-aquatica. The sequence continues at coordinate 228,788,985 of OY856410.1, forward strand.
ACCAAGGTTATAGATGATCCATGATTATGTGTGATTATATTATCCCTTGATCAAGGTACACCATTACCTCTTAATTGGTTTATTATACAATATGCTTGTGTTATATGGTAGTAAAGACTTGGCATATGGTATTGATTGAAATGATTGTTCTTGTATGATATGTTGCTTGATTTTCATACCTATTGCTATGAACACATCAAACATAATATATTTGTTCCATTATATGAAAGCACTAATTCTCTTTGGTAGCATAGTGCTGGAAAGTGATCATTCTCTTTGGTAGAAGATCACATTGTACAATGATCTAACTCTTTGGTAGTAGATCATAAGGCCTTACATCTCATACTCTTTGGTAGATGAGATGGTGCATTATTCCCTCAGGTGGAAAATGCATGGATATATAATGGAAAATGTGCTTAAAATATGTGTTCTCTTTTGTTAATAAATATCTTTGTGCAAGTATACACTTTTTCTTACATTTGTTTAATACTGCCAAGTATTAGTTTTATCTTATTGCCAAGATATGATGAGAGGTATATACAAGACACATAGGCATACTCAGTACAATATTCTTGAATATTGTGCTGATGTGTACCACATGTACTCTTTTGTTTAGGTTGTGGACATATGATCTTGAAGAACCAGGATAGTTGAGAGTTGTATAGTGAGCTGATGTATAAGTGGACCTATTGTCTTAAGATCCTATTGTTTAGTAGTATTACATGTATATTTAAAAGTTTGTTGTTTAATATGTAATATCAAATGTTGTAACAATTCATGTTGTAATTATATGTTGAATGTTGAACATGTGTTGTGGTTTGTTTATTGTTCATGTGCATGTGTTACTGATTGTTTACTTCTGACTCCCTTGATTTTCTCTTTCCTAGCCTAGTGTTTGGTGTTCAAATTGGGGTTCTCACTGAGGTGAGGTCTCAATTTGGACGTCACACATTATATTTAGTTTTAGAAAATATGGGGATGTCACAACCACCCATGTTCACTTGTAACATGACCTACCAACAAAATATGAACAACAATCAAGGATAAAACCAAAATCAAAATAGAAATTTAATCAGCCCAAGTCAAGAATAAGGTCAAAATAGAAACTCTAACCAACGAGGTCTGATGTGTAAATTGTTTAGATTTGAAAAAAGGCAATCATTTGTGAATGAGAAACTGATCCAAAGTGTTATAAAAAACATTGGTCTATCGAGTACAATACCATACCCATCTAGGGGGTGTGACCGTTCAGATGGATGACATGTATGTGCCAAACAAATCAATCACCAACTTACACAATTGTTAGAACTGATAAAGAACCCACAGGGAAAGATACCTTCAAATACTAAAACTATGAAAATGGCCCACTACTACAGAAATGGCTTATAACGTCACATTCACTGTCATCGGTTGTATACAAATAACTGACGCCTTATACATACAACGTCGATTATTTCATAAAACCGACATCTATCTGTGAAGAGTGGACAGACACGGGTATCACTTTTTATTTAGCATCGGTTCTATATAAACAACCGACACCTAAGATCGACCGCCAAAACCAAATTTTTCATGGGGAAAAATTTACCTCCAAAATTTAACATATGGCGTCAGTTTTTAACTAAGAACCGAAAACTAAAGTATTTTCGTGAGATAGAAATTGGGCCCAATTTAATCATCGGTTTCGCCTAAGTAATCGACGTGGATGAGTTTACGCGCGCTGTCCCCGCAAAAATATCAACCACCTGTAGCGTCGGTTTTTATAAGGTCACCGACGACTATTGGCTGAGTTCGAGAACATTTTTTTTTATCGGCTTATGTTTATAGGCGTCGGTTTTTATTGTGGAAGCCGACGACTATTATTGAACATAGTTGTCGGTTTTACATGAGAACCGACACGATTAGTAAATAGCGTTGGTTGTTTTGTATAACCGACGCTGATTGATAACTTAACCCCTGCGAGCCTGACTATTCCCCTTTCTCTCTGTTTCATTCCCGATTTTTCATTCTCACGCTCTGGCGATTCTGCTCCCCTGCTGCTGCTGCTCCGCCACTCCTCCATCGTTGCTCTGTTATTGCTACTGCTCTACCGTTGGTCTGCCGCTCCTCAACCGCTGCTGCTGCTCTTCCGCCGCTGCTGCTCTGCTGCCGGCTGTTGTTCTTTGCTCTGCAACCACTAAACACCTAAAGCAAGGTATACCCTTCGTACGCCTTTTCTCCTCTGCCGCTGGCTTTCCTCCTCTGTCGCCACTGACCTAGACCTCACCCAGGCGGTGCCTAAGCAGCCCAGGCATTCACCTAGGGTCCTAAGCTCAGGTGCCCTGCCTAGTTAGGCCTCTGGGAAGATGCTTGGGTGGCGCCAGGGCACTCCTAGGCTGCTACTGGGGTTTGGATTCAAGAGATGATCATGAACCTTTTGATCCCTGGATTGAACCCTAGATCAACCTATACAAAGGATGCCCAAAACATGCACTATCATTTTCCCACATTAAGATTACCAGCACAATTCTTGTTCTTCTCTCTATCAAACAACTACTCCCCTATCTTCTCTAAGGTTTGTTGACATCCTCCTCCATTTTGATTTCACCAAGTCACTCCAAAAGCCATTGAAAAATATTCTGATATTGTTTATTTATGTACTGATTTCACCAAGCTAGTGGAATTTTTTTTTAAAAGTTATAAACTGATTGTGTTTATTTATGTACTGATTTTTTTATGATTTATTCATCTACTTATTTGTATTTTTCATCTACTTATTTGTATTTTTTTGTCTATTATTTTTTATTTAGTTATCTACTCATTTGATTTTATTTGTGTACTTCTTTTGAAATTATATAATCATCTAGTGATGTAACTTTATCACAGGCTCATTATGAACCATTAGATCTAGATCTTAGGGTATCTCTACCGTCCTAACTATGAAATTGGTAACTTGTTTCCTTTTTGAGTATATTGAAAATGTTAATCACCTAACTTGAAGAACTAGGATATGAATGATGAAACTAGGATTGTAGGTATAAGAATGACAACACATGTATTTGTTGGCCTAGAAACCCGTCCAAGATTTACTCATTAGGAGTAAATCTTGGATAGTCCCCGATTTGGGACTGTTCTTGAACACCTAATATCACTTAGGATGTAAGTGTATAATGTGTATTGGGTTTTTGAGAAAATTTTGGTAGCATTTCCCCATTTGTTCTCTAAGTACATATGTACTTAGAGAACAGCAGGGAAATGTTGCTAAAATTTTCTCGAAAACCCAATACACATTATACACTTACTAGTGAGATTAGGTGTTCAAGAATGGGATAGGTGGTACACATTTATTATATATAAGAATGACAACACATGTATTTGTTGGCCTAAAGTTTTAACCATGCAAGAACTCTAATCTGTTAACCCTAGACCCTAATCTTGTTGTAATATATACTTGTTTTCTCTTTCATCATAGAATGGATAGATCATGGATGTCCATTTGCAATCGCTGCACCCCTGAGTTTATTTCTGGTCCTAACCGGTTTATTAGATTTGCCGAGGAACATAGGAAACAACCTGGAGATAGGTTCTACTATCCATGTAGGCATTGTTGTAACAACTTGAAAGTCAGCACTGGTGACAAAATCAAAAGTCATGTCATGTGCAACGAGATTATACAAGGCTATACAGAATGGCACAGGCATGGAGAGATTTCAAACCCGAAACCAATGGATGTCGATAGCAGTGCTTGTGTGGAGGAAGAAATTGCCTACGATGTGAATTTTACAATGTGAATTACTTTACAATGTGAACTTTACAATGTGAATTACTTTACAATGTGAATGTGAACTTTACAATGTGAGCTTTACAATTTGAATTACTTTATAATGTGAACTTTACAATGTGAATGTGAATTTTCAGATGGCTGAGCATTCTCCTAATGACCGTGCTGATGATTATTGTGAGGGTGAGGACATCAATGCACCACCTCACAATGTAGGTTTTAAAAATATATCATATATTTATATCTATATGTCCATTTATAGTTATATCTTGTAAATGTGTTTATTTTGTCAAGTTTTAGGTTGATGATGCACATGTACCATCTGAAGCACTTGAGGCACTTGATCAGTAGCACCAAAAAGTTGACAAGAGAAGGGGCATCACTATGATGAAGAAGTTAATAGCGCAAAAGGGCAATGGACCCAAACTTGTTGTGGATTTTGATAATGCAGGAAATGCATCTGGTGTGAATCACAATTCGTTTGTTTCATATCTTGGGTATGTTATTGGTAGCCATTGCGGTTGTAAGATAGATTCTTGGCAAAAAGTTCCTAAGGAGAAGAAAGACGTAATATGGAAGGATTTATGTGTGAGTTATTATTAATTTACAATTCTATTTTGTAGATTACTAATTTTTTGGATACTAGTTAATAGCAATTCTATTTTGCAGAGTATATTTGAATTGGATGAAAAGATGCATCGTAAATGCGTGATGCAACACTGTGGGAGAGTCCTAAGGTACTATAGGACAAATCTCACCCGAGAATACATAAAAGAAGGTGACAAGAGGAAGAAGACAACCACTGAACAGTGGAACTTCCTGGACCAAGAAGAATGGGACGCGTTTGTTTCTTCAAGACAAACTGATGAATTCAAGGTATTAGGCGTCATTCCCAATCTCATTAATATATGTTGTATTCACCTATTCAAGATTAACATTTAGTGTTACTAACCAAATCATTAATGTGCATACTAACTAGGCCCTTGGTGAGGCACAAAAATCAAGGCGTGCACTGAATGTGCATGACCACACAATGGGTCCAAAGGGGTATGCAGGCATTCGCCAAAGACTACAGTCTGAGGCTACTGCTCAGTCTGCTGCTACTCAGGAGTCCTCTACTATAGGTAGCACACCTCTGCCTCTCCATGATTGGATAACTGGGAGGCAAAATTAGAAGGGAGAAATAAGGAAGCCCGCAACTGCTAAGGCAGCTGCAAAAATGGTAAAATACAACTCTTACAGCAATCGTTCGAATATTGATTATTTGTGGTGTTTACTTAATTACAAATTTTTGTTTTGGCGATTAGCGGGAGCTGCACGAGCTGAGGAAACAAGGCAAGTTCATCCCTGAGGGCACAAGGGATGAATTGACAGATTCTCTGGGTAACCCAGAGCATCCTGGACGTGTTAAGGCTGCATGCGCTGATGTGGGTATCAAATCTTTTTTTGGGCCATCCCAACGCAAACATGTCCCAAAAGCGGGACTTTCACAAGAAGAGGTAACATATTCTTTCTTTATAATGTTACTGTAAAAGAGAATTCAATAATTAGAAGCTAACATTTCTTTTATCCATGTATAGGTAGATAAGCTATTTGATCGGAAACTCGAAGAAGCACTGAAAAAGTGGCAGGCATCTCAGATTGCCACTTACCAGACAATACCTATGGCGTCTCACTCTACTCCTACTACAGAGGTTGGGATTAATCCTGTAGACCCACCACCTAGCACATCCATTGTAAGTATTTTTATGACATAGTAACTAGTTTTTTAATTCAAGATGATATGTATATATGAAATTGTAGTCGTTTCAAAAAAAGATGATATGTATATATGTATATAACATTCTTTACACAAAACTTTGTAGGGGTTGAAGCCATGCCATCTAAAAAGTAAAGAATATGTCATTGCAGAGGCGTCGGCTTACCCATCCCTACCAGGGGAAATGTTTCATGTGTCTCCATTACCAGCGGGTTGGATTCGTGTGAGCTCATTACATATATTCTCCAAGTGGATGGATCTTCCATTGCCATATGCCCACCCAGATTGTGAAACGCTTGGTGAGGCAGAAGGCGGAGTGATATTGTGGCTAAAAGCGGATGTCCTCTTTACTGAAACTGTATGGTAAATTTACATTACATTAATTTTTTAGTGTGTGTATATGATGTCAGTTGATATGAAATTATATATATATATACAGGTTAAAAAGAAGACACCCACAACATCTAGGCCTCCACCTCCACCTCCTACATTACCCAATTGGGTTCCATAGGACCTACCTGTCCCGTTAGGTCCTAACTATAGGGGTATGGCAATATGGTTAGGCAAACATGATATAAATTGCCCTATAACTATTTCTATAGATTCAGATGTTGTAGGTCAATCATACGAAAGCAACCTATTTATACAAGATATTTTGGAGTTGTTTCGATATGATTGGCTAAATACATCTGTGATAGAGCTATGGATAAGGTGAGATCTTCTTTATACATCCATATACCTTGTGTAGGATCTGGAGATCTGGTTTCTTATTTATTAATGCATGCATAATTAATACATGTTTTGCAGCTACTTAGACAAGATATGTGCAGATTTTGCATTCGAACATGTAGGATTTTTGATTCCATCTTTGATTAGTCTAGTAGCTAATGACCCTCCGTCAGTTCAAAAATACTTCTGTGAGGCTTTTACAAATTTTGCTCAAAATAAGAAGACGGTGATAATAGCTCCATTCAATGTACATTAAGTTTACTTTGCTTATTATAATTTGGACTTAAGAAAATTACATTTTTATTGTGGATTTTGAGTTATTAATTTTTAACTTTTTTACCTCTAGTGGTATGCATTGGGAGTTACTAGTTATTGTCCCCGAGATGTTCACTGTCTATTATCTAGATCCTAAGGGGAGTAAATTGAATTCAAAATATGGACACAAAATGAAAATGGCATTAGTCCGGTGAGAAATATTTCATTTTCATATCCGTTAACATATGTTATTACATTACTATTTAATTATGCAATGTATTGTGTTACATTAACATGTAGGGGTTTAGATGAGTTCAAAAAGGCGAGAGGAAAGGTACCCAAGAAAAAGAACCAGCAAATAACTTGGAAGAACGTGGAAGTAATTTCCCAACAACAATGTATATATTATTTATGTGAACAGTGATTAATTAGTTGTATTTTTTTATATTTTGTATGTTTCAATTTATAGTGTGCTACACAAGACAACGAATGGGCATGTGCATACTATGTGATGCAATTTATGCACATGATTATCAAATATGTCGTAGTGGACATCGATACTATTCCTGAGGTATTATATAGTCTCATTAGATAATATGAAATATATCAATCTTATTTATAGCTCATTAATTATATATATACATCATTCTCTTTACATGTGTTTAAAACTGACCACACTACAGGAAAGGCCTTACCATATGTACATGCTCCCTATACGATGGGAGAACTAAATGAAGTAAGAGAAGAATGGGAAACAACCATACAAGTAGTGGGGGTTTTAACATATAATTGGGATGTGGATAGCGAATAATGACTAAAGAATGATATTTTGTAAATGAATTTCTGAATTATAATATTTGTGTGAATGTTTCTACATGTCTGGATGTTTCTACATGTGTCTGAGTGAAAAATGAATGAAACTATTGGTTGATATATGAATGTTTCTACATGTGTGAATGTGAAAATGAATGGAACTACATATTGCTAGCTACATGAATGTTTCTAAATGTGTGAAAATCAAATGGAACTGCAGGTTGCTAAATGTGTGAATATTTTTGTTGTTAATTTTGCAGGTTTGTGGCCGGTTGTTGGCTGATATCAATGGATGTCGTAAAATCTACAGTTCATAACTGAACTGTAGGTTTCTCATCCTGCGACCAACCACAGCAGGTCTGCAGACTGTAGGAAAAAAAACAATAGGCGTCGGTTATTTGTACAAAACTGACGCCACATAGTTACAGTGTCGGTTTCCCTACTCGTAACCGACATCTATTTCCTTAACACCACGGTCGTGGCAGCGGGCCAGACACCACGGTCGTGCTGACCAGCACGGCCGCGACAGCGGGCCAGACAACACGGCCGTGCTGGCCAGCACGACCGTGGCAGCGGGTGAGATGGCGTCGGTTATCACTAATAAACTGACGCTGATAGTGCCCCAGATGGCGCCCTTTCTGTGGCGCGAAGGTATATGGCGTTAGTTTCTTATCTAATAACTGACGCTAATAGTGCCCCAGATGGCGCCCTTTCTATGGCGCGAAGGTATATAGTGTCAGTTTCTTATCTAATAATCGACGCCTATAGTCCCCTTCTGGCGCATTTTTGGTGGCGCGCGAAGGGTTTTGGCATCGGTTTTTGAACCAACGCGTAACAGTTGGGCTTTTAGCGTCGCCCACATAGGTGTCGCTTAGAAACCGACACTAAAGGCCTTAAATAACTGACACTAAATGTCGGTTATGTACTGATGGCCACTCTTAGACTTGGGAAGGTACTGGAAGAGCCGACAAGAAAGACTAAAGAAAACTCCTACTACTTAGTCCCAACCTAAAACTTCCCTAATAGAAAAAGAACCTGAAGTAGTTGCGGTTACCAAGAAAGTTAAGGTGAAGAAAAAGGTAAGGGAAAGAATCCAGTAAGGGAAAGGAAACCAAAATTAGTTGAGGGGGTTCTAGTTGGTAGGGATCCTTATTCAACAAGGATGCCTTTCCCTCATAAGATAATCAAGCCACATTTGAAAAAGAGGTACAACAAGTTCTTAGAAGCCATTAAGAAATTGCACCTAGATGTTCCCATCCTGGATGCCATTGAAGAAATGCTAACATATGCAAAGTTCTTCATGGACCTGACTATGTTGAAATTTTTAGGCTAGCAAAAATGTCCAATGCTTTCGTCAAAGAAAAGATTCCTGTCAATCAGAAAGATTTGGGGGCTTCCATTATTCCATTCAATGTGAGAGAAAATGAGGTAAGACAAGTCCTGACCGATCTTGGAGGAAGTTTTAGCCTTATGTCTCTCACACTAACTCAAATTATAGGGCTCACTAACATAGTCAAAATGGGGATGCAAACTCAATTAGCAGACCATTCTTTTTACGAGAGCGGTAGGGAATGTAGAAGATGTTCCTATCTGAGTGGAACAATTTTTCATACCATGTGGCATAGTTGTGATAGACATGGTGGAAGACCACATGTGTCCAATGATATTTGAAAGACCACTCCTCTTCATTGGAAGATCCTTGATAGATGTTGAAACTAGAATTATCACTATTAAAGTGGGGAATTATCATATTAATTTTCATGCTCCAGACTCCATAAAAGGATCATCTCTCTTTGGGTTAGTCTATTTTATGGATAGATACATAACCACTTCTGTGAGGAGGTCCAGGAATAAAATGTTTTAGTTGACCCGCTTATGAGAGATATGAACAATCATGGTCTATATATTCAAGACCGAGAAGTGGTCGAATATTTAAATCAACCTGAAGATGACTATAGTGATGAAGAGGATGCACTTTTTTTGATAGTAAAATACGCCTCTCTGGAGAAAACCCCCAAGGAGAAGGAAGAACTAAAACCTAAACTAGATCTAAATCAATCCCTAAAGGATTAAAATATTAATTTCTTAATAATGAAGAAAGGAGCCCAGTTATTACAAATTTTTCCATGATAGAAAACCAGTATGAAAAAATTGTTGAATGAGTTCAATCTTAGAAGAAAAGCAATACGGTATTCTGTTGAAGAAAGTTGTCTGCATGCACGAAATACACTTGGAAGATAATGTCAAACCTCTAGCCCAACCTCAGAGAAAGTTGAATCAAAACTTGATAGATATAGTAAAGAAAGAGGTCATAAAGCTCCGAGATGTGGCAATAATATACCCAATAAGCGATAACAATTGGGTGAGTCCCATACAAGTAGTCCCTAAGAAAGGAGGCATTCCATTGGTGAAGGGAGAGAAAGGTGATGAAGTGGCAACAAAAACAACAACAAGTTGGTGGATGAGCGTCAATTATAGAAATCTCAACACTGCAGCCAACAAAGATCACTTCATGTTCCCATTCATAGACTAAGTTCTAGAACACTTAGCCAACCATTCATACTTCTACTTCCTAGATGGGTACTTGGGATTTTACCAGGTTCCCATTCATCCAGAAGACAAAGATAAGACCGTCTTCACTTGTATCTACAAAATATACACCTTTTGAAGAATGTCATTCGACCCCTACAACACACAACAACCTTTCAAAGGTGCATGATTTTGGTGTTCATAAATTTTTTGGAAGACATTATGGAGGTGTTCATGGATGATTTCTCTGTGTATGGTACTAAATTCAACAACTATTTGAGAAACATGTCCATAGTATTGAAATGATGTGAAGAGAGACAATTCGTTTTGAATTGGGATAAATGCCTTTTCATGATCCGGTAATGTTTAGTTATTGGACACAAAATCTTGGGGAAAAGAATTGAAGTCAATTTAAGCAAAGTGGAAGCCATTTTTGAGCTATAATCCCCTACATCTATGATAGGGGTGTGACGCTTTCTAGGCCACATAGGCTATTATTGGAGATTCATTAAGGATTTTTTCAAAATCTCTAAACCCATATCAAATCTGCTCATTAAAGATGCAATGTTCAAGTTCATGGATGAATGCATTAAAGCTTTTGAAACACTAAAAAGTTCTACAACGACATCCCCAATTGTACAGGCTCCAGATTGGGAGCTTCCTTTTGAGGTAATGTGTGACATTAGGGATTGTTCCATTGGAGTTGTTCTTGGGAAAAAGAGAGATAATAAAATCACAAAATTTGTTATGCGAGCAAAGCACTCAGCGAATATCATGTTAACAACACCACTAGAGAGAAAGAAATGCTAGAAATAATGTTTATTTTCAAAATGTTTAGGTCTACCTATTCAGATCAAAAGTGAAAGTTTACACAGATGATAGAGCTATCATCTCATGTAGAAGAAAGACACCAAGCCCAGACTCCTACGGTGGGCACTTTTGCTACAAGATTTTGATCATGGGATTATTGACAAAAGGGGATAGAGAATGTCGTAGTTGACCATCTATCATGGATTATAGTGTCTGACAACTACAATTACCCAGATGAAACTCTATTGATGGCGATGACCATTGAACCCACGATACCATGGTTTGTTGATATATGCAATTATCATGCTTGCTGACAATTGCCACCTAAAATGACATACAATGATAAGAAGATGCTATTTTCTGACCTAAAAAACTATTACTAGGATGACCCACTTTTGTTAACAAGATGCTTTGACAATCTATATCGCTGATGCATTCTATAAGAAGAAGTGCCACAAATCCTTTATGAGTATTTCACCTTATGGTGGGCATTTAGGGGGAGACAGGATGGCTAGCATGTTTTTGCAATCTAACTTTCATTGACCTACTATGTTTAAGGGTGCACATGCATATGTCAAAACCTATGAAGAGTGTCAACACACTGGAAACATATCAAATTGGAATGAGATGCATATAAAAGGTTGGATTGAAGGTGAGATTTTTGATATTTGGGGAATAGATTATATGGGACCTTTCTCATCATCACAAGGCAACCAATACATTTTGGTTGTAGTATATTATGCATCCAAGTGGGTGGAAATGATAGCTACACCCACTTGTGACTCAGGGGCCGTGATAAGATTTTTTGAGAAGATCATATTTCCTAGATATGGTGTCCCACACACCATCATTAGTGATGGGTGATCCCAATTTGTAGAAAGACAATTTGTAGCTCTGCAAAATAATTATGGATTAAGGAACAAAGTTTCCACCGCTTACCACCATAAACCTTAGGACAAGTTGAGGCTTCAAATAAGATTCAATAAATTCAGAAAAGATGGTCAGATGAACCTAAAAACATTGTTCGATGAAGCTTGATGATGCCCTAAGGGCGTACAACACTGCCTACAAGACTCCTATAGGGACCACTCCCTACACATTGTTATATGGTAAGCATGCCACTTACCAATTGAAATAAAGAACAAGGCCTTTTGGGTAATCAAATTCTTGAATATGGACCCAACGTTAGCTAGAAAGAAGAGATTTTTACAACTACAAGAGTTAGCGGATCATAGGCTTTGTGCTTATGAAAATGCTAGGAATTATAAACAAAGAACCGAGGTGTAGCATGATGCCCACTTAAAAAGAAAAGATGTGTCTCAAGGAGACAATGTTCTTTGTTCAATTAAAGAATCAGACTTTTTCTTAGAAATTTAAAATCAAGTTGGACAGGCCCATGTACTGTGTGAAAGATATACCTATCAAGGATGATGGATCTTTTCAATGAAAACATAGGAACCTTCACTGTGAATGGATGCAGAGTAAAAAAATATTATGAAGATTAATCGTTAACCTGAAGGGATGAAGTTCAACTGGATGAACCACCACCTGTACCACCTAAAGAAGGCTGAGGAAGATACTCAAAGACAGTTGAGATAAAGACTATAAGTTATTGCTTCTTGGGAGGCAAACTGAGGATTTTTTTTAACATGTTTATCTAAGTTCTAATTTATTTTATTTCTCAATAGTTAAAATCTACTAATTTCTATACTAGGTTTTATTAGGTAGCTTTTAAAATGCTTTTGTTTCTTAATTTCTGGTGTATTGAGAATAAGGTGTGTGAAAATTTTAGATCTTTGCCTCTACTACAGGGACCATTGGCTCAAGAGAATAACATTGAGTTTGACCCTAAGTCAAGCCATCAATTTCATGCAGAACAACCATCGAGTTCTCAAGGTCTTGTGGAGCCATCTAGAGATAATAGCTAGACCGTCATAAGGTAAAAGGCCAAGCTATAGATCCTATCAAATCATCCAACAAATGAATCCATTGGATGGCTAAGTGTACCTAGCCATCGAGTTACAAAGTATAGTGAAACCATCATAAGGCTAAGGCCTGGCCAGTAGAACCATCATAAGAAGGAAGTAGTCAAACCATCAGGTCACAAAACACCCAGGATCGATCTTATCATCAGAAGACATATGTCGTCAAGCCATCAGGTTTTCAAGAAAGTTGAACCATTGGATGACAAGAGTTGTTGAACCATCAGATCCTAGATACAATCAGATCATCAGAGGAGGGATAGTCCTTATAACCATTGGAAGAGGTGTAGCTAGGGCAAACCATTAGAAGGTGTAACACCACATCTTATGCCCGAGAAGGTCCCCACCTCCACTCATAACAACTATTATAAAAGTAAACGGGGGGCAATACATTATATAGTCGTATAGAAGCATTAAATCTTGGCCACCTAATCTTGCTAAGTCAATTAACCTATCTACTCAAGAGACCATCAGAAGACATTAATCATCTTCAACCTCTAGCCATCAAAAGCCAAGCAGACTAGAAGAGGGTCTATATAGAACCATCGAAGCATAGAGACCTCAGTAGGACCATCATTGTGGTAGAATTGGAGTCCATCCCCAATGATCACAGGACCCAGATGCCATGTCGGTGAAGCTAGAGCAACACAAAATTACTGATGACAAAGGTGATTGGTAACATTCTTCTTTTTATTTTAGTTCTCTTTCACCAACCTTCCATATTTGTTTTCTTCTAGTTGATACCCTTACTCTGACAAACTGTCATTATCTTCTTCCTCCTTTGCTTCTAATTTTTTGAGTTTCTTTGCAAACCATCAGAAGACCCGTATATATCATTGATTCTCACCTATCCTGCATTCCTTCTGTTAACCATCATTCTTCTTATCACCGGTCACTATGTGAACCATCAATCAGTTATTGTGTCTTAGAAGTCCATATGTTATCTGAACCTGGATTAACCATCAGTTCTATATTTATTAAGGTAGTTGGGTAAAACCATCAGTTGGTAGTTTTCTCATTCTATCCATCAGATTGTCTGCCTACTATGTAGAATTATTGTATCACTAATCATCACTTATTGACAAACCATTGATTTACAATTTCATTTACCATTGAGTTCCCATTGTTGACCTTTATTTCCTATTGCCACCAATCTTTTCTTGAAACCATCAGTAGGTAGCCACCCTAGTAAAACCATATGTTTTCAATGATCCTTAGAAAACCATGGGTTGTCTACCTTAAGTAAAACGATCGAGTGTTTGAGCTTCCTAGGAAAACCATCGGTTTGCAATTGCATACTTTATGAAATTTTTTTTTCCAATTTATCTATTGTCCTAACCTTGGAAAAGGTATACCAAAACCTACATTGCAACCCAATTTCCAAAATGACAGGTAATATAGATAGAGGACAAGGCATCAATAAAGGATTGGTCAGCTAAGAGAGTGAGAGAAGCATAATTAGATCCACTATGACTCAGAAAGAGATAGACAAAATAGAGAAATTCAAAGATGAGGTTGTTGATTATGTTAATCTTCATGGGGATCCCACCCCAGAAAGTATTTGAGCCAGGCTAGAAGCAAACAAGCTCAGGTTGCTAGTAGAGCAAATTCCTAATAGTCCTCTAGTTCTGAAGAGTTGGTAGGGACTACGACTTTTGAATACACTCCTTCTTTTAAGATCCAGAATCCCAAGAAGAGGAGAGAACCTAGTCGCCCTCCCCAAGATTGACCAAGTAAGGGAAAGGACATAAATCAAAGACAAAACTTGGGACAAAGAAAAGCTCTAGCCAGAAGTCACACCACTACTGTAGTTCTCACAAGGAATGTTCCACAAACAACAAATGTAGTTTATAAGGAACAGTCTCATAATTATTTCCTACCTAGAGATGACAAACATATGGATGTCTGGGATGATATGTTTGTGAAGGAAACCTTTAAATCTACAAGGTTTAGAGACATGAACACCCTGGAGAAGAAGGAAATATATCAACAAGTGAAGATGAGATTTGAAAAATCTGGGATTTACAAGATCTATTTCAACAAACATATCTCCTATAACAAACTCACTTTGGAGTTCATGTCATCCCTGAAGAAACTCTTGGTTACAAAACAAGAAGTAAAAGAGTATGGGGGGACACTCTAAGTTGGCAGTACGAATTATTAAGGAAGACTATAATAATTGAGAAATGGATTGATGGAGCTTGGACTTACACTAAAAGATCACTCTTCCAATGGGAGTCCCAAAGATGCACCAAAAACCCTAGGGGGTTGATGTTCTCTCTAGGTTTACCTAGAACTGGTGCTTAGATAACAACTCCAACCCCATAAGAGTATGGAAGCCTTATCATAGTACAGATTTAGGATCGAACCCGAAAGACAATGGTCTTGTTGCAAGCAACAAGATGAAAAACGTATAGAACTTCACTTAGCTACTCACTAGTTGGCACTTATATCGAAAAGTTGGATTTTGATGGTTTTAAACTAAAACATAAAAAGTAAAGAAAGCAAGTAAATCTAAGAGTTAAACTATGATAAAGATCACTAGGATGTGATCAGTTTTTCACCGCCACTACACATCGATCAACACATGTAAAGCAAAACTTAACCTGCAAAAAGAGTTCGGTCAGTTAGTATCCTTGTAGACCTAGTCTCCTTTCAGATAACCTAGCTACGAGAAGTGCGGGAATGTTGCAACGCCAGCCATTCCCGATCAAATGGTCACATTAATTTATATCATTCCCCTCGCAAAGTGTGTTCCTCGACTTACCAAGGTTGCACTTCCATACGTCAACTGATTCCATTTCATAGTATGAAAGTGCAACGGATGATAGTGAGTTTACTCCACTTCTTGAGATACACTTCTAGATACCGAAACAGATACATGGTGGATACATGCATCAAGAACCAACATGCAAACGAGTTTCGAATCTAATAGTACAAACGTAGACAATTCATACTAAAAGATAAAAGATAACACAAGTTGGAGATCAAGCAACAAGTATTCATTAATCGTTTGATGTTGAACCGACAAAGATAAGAACTCTACATTACAACCTAAGGATTACATTTTACATGATATGAAAGTATGGGTAGCGGGGCTACTCCCTGCACCCTAGTGAAGAAGACTACTCCCTCATGACTAAGACCAAGAAGGAGGCGAGAAGAGAGAGAGAGCATCATCCCCACACGGATGGAAGAAGGTCAACCCCTTGGAGAGAGAGAGCAACGATCCACCAGTCTTCATAGGTTGCACGATGAGGAGGTCTCCCCTTCCCACCTTCTTGACGAAGAAGGAGAAAGCAGCTTCAGGATGGAGTATGGACCTCAGACCGACAGCCCCAGGGCGGAGGATGGAAGTGGAAAGAGCTCTGGAACGAATCGGGCAGCCTTTGGACGTCTGAGATATGTTGTTTTGGAGGACCCTTGGGGTCTTATTCATAGGCTTTGAGTGAAGTCCAAACGGTTTGGAGACCGTTTGGACCTCAAGACCATTTGGGGCCTCAAGACCGTTTGGACTGTGAGACTGTTTGGTTTCAAACGGTCTTGAGATCGTATGAACTTAATGCGGTCTCGGGACCGGTTGGCTTCATGCGGTCTTGAGACCGTTTGAACTCCATGCGGTCTCAGGACCAGTTGGCTTCATGCGGTCTTGAGACCGTTTGAACTCCATGTGGTCTCGGGACCAGTTGGCTTCATGCGGTCTTGAGACCGTTTGAACTCCATGCGGTCTCGAGACCGGTTGGCTTCATGCGGTCTTGAGACCGTTTGAACTCCATGCGGTCTTGGGACCGGTTGGCTTCATGCGGTCTTGAGACCGTTTGACTCCATGCGGTCTCGGGACCGGTTGGCTTCATGCGGTCTTGAGACCGTTTGAACTCCATGCGGTCTCGGGACCGGTTGGCTTCATGCGGTCTTGAGACTGTTTGACTCCATGCGGTCTTGAGGCTGGGTTATTCTTTTATGGTTTTTTTGTGCTTTTTCTACATATATAAAAGGAAAAAGTTAGTCTGATGGTGTATTTACAAAAAGGGGTAAAATTAGGATAATGTATAGTTTAAACGTAAAAAAAGAGTATGGAAAACTAAATAAAAAGACTAAGATAATCAACTAAAATAGGAGGTTATCACCCCCCTAACTTAGAGTCTAGCTTGTCCTCAAGTTAGATAGAGCTGAGACATGTAATGGCGAGGCGATTTTATTTAGGATTTCCATACTCTTGCTTCAATTCTTGACCTGAGTTCCCCTGGGGTCATATCAAGTCTTATTGCATGCCTTGATTATTTAGGATTTCGAGAGTTTCTTGGATCTCAGGTTCTTTCCGTATCTCAAATTTTGCATTGGGACCACCTTATTTTTGTGCATGTTGTTGACTCTAATCAGCTTTATACCTCTCTGAAAAACCTACTAGAAGCTAGAGAGGGTATGAGGGTTGGCTAAAGGCTTTGAATTGTAGCTCCCCTTTCAAGTGGGGGAGGGGTTGTCTATGCTTTTTAGAATCTCACTACCGGGAATGACACATCTACCTTTATGAGGGCAGCTGAATGTACCGGTCGGGCGAGTCCTTTATGAGCCTTTCATATACTTGGAAACTTTAGGGTTTCACTACCGGGCACGACACATCTGCCTTTGTGAGGGCAGCGGAATGTGCCGTCCGGGTGAGACCTTCGTCAGTTTTTCGTATAGATCCTTATGCGTGGCACAACTCTCATAATTTTATTAGTCTCTCTAGCTTTTATTCAATAACTCACAGGCTTGGGTTTTGGGATTTTTGAGAATTTATTTTGGGCGGCCAAGCCTCTTTTATTTTGAAGAGAGGAAAGCTGTTCTTAAAGTTTTTCAACGTGCACTTATTTGGTTTGTGGTCCACTTGCAGGACTTTTTGATTTGGAAGTTGCCTGATTTTCCTCTCATCCTCGAGATCTTGGCTTATTTCTGCCTTGATTTTGACCTGTGGAGAGTCAGATGAAGGATTGAAGCAAAAATATGAAATCACTAGTGGGTGGAAATTGATAAATCTCCATTCGATGTCTAAGTGCTATTTACTAATAGGGACTAACATGATTCTAGAGTTAGTTGAGGTGACTATTTTTGAAAAAGAAATTAAGTAAAAAGAATTGTAAAAAGAATTGTTTAAGAGAAAATTTAAGAATAAAGAATTGTATGGAAAGTGTTAGATAGAAAGAGGAGTGTAGAAATTGATACCTCGCCCTTGTCTAATGTACCCCCCTAACTTATCACGCACTATGTCCCCAGAGTGGCAAAGTGATAGGTTGAGAAGTCATTAGGACAAGGGCTGCGGGTTAAGGTAAATCTTCATTTGCCCCCGAAGAACGAAGTAGATTGGATGCGAACTGTCCTCGTAAAGCGTGGTAGTCCACGTCAGTCATTTCCTCTACTGGTCTTTGAAGAACAATGATGGTGTACATCCAGTAGAGGATGTGGAATCCGCAATCGTTCGATTGTCGTATTTGCTGGGGGCATTTGTGGCAGAAGGCGGGGCGATGGAAATGTTCTTTGTCGTACGCCTTTGTATGCTGACTCAGAAAATCGATTAATTTCTCGGCGCACTCCTTTGCCACTACTTCTGTTGGCATCTTTGGCGTCACGACGTAGTTTCGCTGTCGAGCATTGAACTGGCTGTCGGAACTATTGTATATTGTGGTTGTTCCGTCTGGGAGGTTTGTTGCCAGGAGAATCCAATGCTCATGATACAGGATGGGTAACATGATGAACTTCGGCGTTGTGTGTTGGAGATATGAGATCAGTGTGTCAGTTGTGCCGAAGTTCTTGAGCTTTAGGAGATCATATTTCATATATGGAGACTCCATGTATGTGTTTGGGTTGGTTTGGCCAAGTAGAAACTGGTAGGCGGCCATGAGGCTGACAGAAAGGGATCCCTTATCCTGTAGAGTCTCTCGCAGTGAATCTGCCATTACGAGTATGTCTCGATACATGTATACCAGGCCATCTTTGTCTGCGGAGAGTCGCGCCATAATGGTACGCAATTCGAGGTCATTAAGACCCTTACAAGCATCACGATCAAAATCAGGAAATGTTGGGTTGATGGTGTAAGCATGATCGCTCTTGCTTTTATCTGGCTCTGGCGACTTGGTCTGTTCTGACTGTTTCAGAATTTTTCGAAAAGGTCGTCGTTGTCGTTGCTGGACAGCTGAGAAAAGGTACCGAGGAACATCATCTGGTGACATAGTTGGGTCGTTGAAGAATCATCTATCACAGATGAGCTCCATGGCATAGCGTCCTCGTAGGGAATGAAAGTCTTCATCTACCAGGTCGTTGAATGGGATTTCCTGGTTCAGCGCTTGGATGTGTCGGATGGTGCAGAAAGCACTGTCCCCAGATCCCTCGGTGGCTTAGACTGGAGGGTTTATGATTTTGAACCATGGTTGGATCCAGTCTTGGCGAAGAGATGGGTGTGCAGCCCAGATTAATTTAAGCAGCCGGAAGGGTATACACCTGGCTTCTCCTGCTACTTCTCCTATGAAATTTATTGTGTCGGCTGGTATCTCGGCGCTACAGAAATTGTATACTTTGGCATCCCGAGCCTCAGTATCCACTATCATAAAAAGCCAGTGGTCCGAGACTTGGAAGGGCATTGTAAGATAACGTGCCCTTCTTGCCAAACCGACACGCAGCCGCTCAACCGATTTTTCACGTATGTCTTTGTATAAAAGGCCAAAAGACAAAGCGGGCGAAGCATTAAAAACCGGTTGTTGCCGCTTGTGACTTTTATATGTTTCTATACAATTGGCGAGGAGGACACGGAAGATCGCCATTGGCACCGTGGATCGAGGTCGTAGGATGCAACGGAAATCTTCACGTGTCAACTTACGCCTGGTTTTGGTGTTATGATAGATTATGTCTTCCCCCGCTTTTGCATCGTCCACTATAGTGTTCAGTATAAAAATGTCCTGAGCATCTAAAGTAGAGATGGCTGCCATATCTAGGTCGTGCATTTTGTGCGGCAGAGGAGGTGGCGGGGGAAGCTCTTGTGGTGGAGGAGAAGCAGGTTGTTTGAAGGCCTCTACATGGCCCTCTAGATTATCGTCCAAGTCAGAGGCAGAGTCAAGATCCTCGTCCGTGTCTAGACTTACTCGGTCTGCCTCGTCATGGTAAGGGGAAGAAGGTGCTGAGAAGAGAGCAGAGGTTTTTGGCGGGCTGGCACTGGTTCCTAGTATGCATTGTTGTAACTCAGCGTAGGCCACGTCCTTGGCAGCTTCCCCGATGGACCCCATAGCTGAATAGTCAAAGAATTGATCCCCATATGACATGTTGACATTGTCGTTGTGTGGGGACTTGGGGTGATGGTCACTGTCCTGGTGACCTTTGTCGGACCCTTTTTGGGAGGGTCCTACTGCATGCCCGGGGTCTTCTCCGTCATCATGCTTGTCGTCCGAAGATGTATCTTTGTTGGAGTCAGCATATGAGTCGGAGTCGTCGTCTTCTTCATCATCGTCATCTTTGTCATCCGCAGCTTCGTCTGTTTGCTTTTTGTTGGCAGACTTTTTACACCACCGATGAGTGGCTTGTAGCTCGTCGAAAGCCACTTGCAGATGCTCGTGTTTTTCGAGAAGTGCATCGTGGGCTTCTTTGAGGTCTGTGAATATGCCCTCGGCGGAGAGGAGACGTGCTGTCAGTTCTGTGACTTGGGCACGTAGCTGTTGGGTTTCATCGTTATTTGCCTCCTCTTGGTGATGATGTAGCTGCGTAAGTGTTCCATCAATCGTAGCCAAGCGCGTGCTCATGGCCTCTTGATGTTGCTCAAGCTTGCGGAGATTCTCTGGCAGAGTTTGAGTCTGTTTGGAGATCTCATCGACTTTTTGTGCTGTAGCTTCTTGCTGACGCGTTGCTCCAAGGACCAGGTCCGGCAGGTTGTTGGTGTGGCTGTTGATGTGCTCAACTTGCTTAGCCACTTCGTCCTGTCGTTGCTGGATGCCTTGGAGAAGGTAGGCAAGGCTCGATGTTGTTCGTCGATCTTGGTTACCTGTCGTGATAAATCCTGTACACAAGAAAAAATAGAATTTAATATGTTAGAAGGATCGGTGAGGAGGTTTCAGACAGCGTCAAATTGACGGCCGAATTCCTCACCGATGTTAGTAAAAGGGACCCCAGGAGCGGAAGGGTGAGATGACTGGGGTTTGTGTGGGACGGTGTTAGTGTCTTGCGGAAAAGACCCTGATGATGCCCCGAGCTGCGTAGTGACTGTGGATGTAGTCACCAGTGGTGTCGGGGTGGTGGCGGATGTGAAAAGTGGTGGTATTTGAGGCGAAAGTGGTGGTAGCGACAATGATGGGGTGGAAACTGCGGGAGTAAATGGAAGGGTGGTGAAGTCGGGCATAGGGATGGAGAAAGGGAAGTCCGATGTAAAAATGGATGAAGAAGTGGATGTGAATGGTTGTGTGGATGTTGGGAGGAAGGGAGTGGTAGATGTTGGAATGGTGGAAGGCGGAGTGGTGGTGGCAGTGGTTAGCTGCTCGTGGAGACTCTGGATAAAAGAGTCGATGGAGGATGTTGTTAAGACTTCTTCATGGAACTTCTCAGCCTCTGGATTTGTCCGAGATGTTGGTGTCTCCGACAGCTGTTGGGCCTGCAACTGCCTTCTAGAAGGCCGTTTGACAGGCATTTTTGTAGGTCAAGCTGTCGGGGCTGTGATACTCATCTCTGTTTGACCCGCTGTTGCTTTCTTTTCAAGTTTTTTAACCGAAGCTAGCAGATGAGTAAGCTCCTCGTCAGAGAAGAGGAGCTGTGTCATATCATAGTGTGCTAACTCCGGGAGCGAGAGGAGAGTCCTTGATGACTTGACCATAGGGCAGAATACATAGTGTAGTTTTCCATCCTTTTCCTTGATTATGAACGAGTTCTTCAGAGTTTGCTCATTGGTGAGGATGTCGCCCTTTAGTTGCGTTCAGTGGGGTAAAGGTTTGTCCATCTTAAGATATTTGATGATAGATGTGACATGACCCCCCATGCAAATCTCTTTCCCCAGGATGGAGATTGAGAATTTCTGGATCAGATGACGGCCGATATTAATTGGCCGTTCGTTAAGAATAGACCAGAGAACAAAAAGATCGGAGGTTATAACGTTCCCCCCTTCTGTCCTGGGGAAGAGTGCGCCAGCGATGATTTTGTGTACAGTGCGCACAAAACCAGAGTGTATGTTTGACGCCTTGCACGTCTTTGCATCGTAAGTGGGGATCCCGGTTAAGGATTTCCAGAATGTATGTCTGTTGAATTCTGGATGATCGGTTCCCACTGTTTTATCCTTTCGTAGCTGCTCCTGGTCGTCGATAAAGATGGAGTTCAGCATATTCTCTGTTATGACAACCTTGCTGCCAAAAATTTGGGTGACAAGCCTTCTGTCACCCCCGTCCCGAGACTTATCCGTGTTGTCAATGGGATCCTTGGTCAGAAAGGAGAAGAATTCTACGGTGGGTTCGTAGTAAGATACTTCAGGTATTAGACACAACCTGGTGAGGTTTACTTTGTCTAGCACGTTGAAGATACGATCATATATTCCCATCTTGATTAGTATGCTGGAGCAGACATACTTGGTAGGTTTTAGGGTTTTATCGGTGGAGATGGTGGTTTGGATGAAGAGGTTCTCTGGTGGTGGTATCGTGGTGGTGATGGAAATGAAAGTGGTGGTAGTGATGGGGATAGTGGTGGTAGGAATGGTGGTAATAGTGGTAGTAGCAGCGATGGTAGCTGCAGGGATGGAAGGTTTGGCGAGGGGTTGGTCCATGGCGAAAATGGGTCGAACTTGTTTTCTTGCCCGCTTCTTGGAGGGTTGCCCAGATGCAGTCTCCAAGACCTTACGTTTCCCCTTGTGATCTTCGGCGGCGGATTCCTCCTCAGGATTCGGTGTGTAATCCGAACCTTCGTCATCATCAGAGGAGATTTCTTCTACTTCTTCTTCAGATGCCTCAGCTAGACATTTGGTGAGGCGGGCAATCTCACACAAGACATCCATCATTTTAATCTTTGGTGGGACTTCTCTTGTGGTGTTGAAGACATCTCTGATCTTCTTGAGCCTGTCCAGCTCTTCGATCATTTGCTCCCTTGTCTGAGAGGGAGCAGCTCCCGAGCCAGTGGTCTTGTTTGCTAGTGATGCCATTTCTGAAAAATAAGAGTTTATGAGTTAGAGCAAAAGATTTAAAACAAATTAGATTTTATTTGTAGTTATGTCTTTTGTAATTTTGTGAAAGATTAATGGATGTGGAGACCAAACAGTTTGGAGACCGTTTGGTCCCAAACGGTTTCAAGACCGTTTGGTCCCAAACGGGCCGTTTGAAGACCGTTTGGTCCCAAACGGTTTCAAGACCGTTTGGTCCCAAACGGTTTCAAGACCGTTTGGTCCCAAACGGTTTCGAGATCGTTTGGAAAATGAAGAGCCGCAGGGTTGTCGGTGTGGGTGAAGACGAAGATGAACCGGCGCGGAGGCGGAGGTTGCGCTGATGACCACAGCGGTGGTGAAAACGATGGTGAAAATGACGATGATAGCGGAAATGAAGTCGGTGACGGAGGACAGAGCTGATGGTTGTGGTAGGAAGACAAACTTGCGGGAGACGACAGAAATTTGCAGACGATCGTTAGAGCCGTCGGCGAAGAAGGCGGTGATGGCGGTACAGACGATGATGACGAAGGTGGCAAGGAAGATGAGTGGTGTGCGTTGAGGTCGCCGGACTACCTTGCAGGTGGTTGGTGGACGGAAGAGCGATCGTGCGGGAGCAATAGAAGCAGCAAGAAGGTTCTTCGCACAAGCACTCTGGAGAGTTTGAAAGTTCGAAGAGAGAAAGACGAAGGGGTAGGGTTAATATTTATAGGGAACGGTTGGTGACCCTTTGTATTCCAAGTGGTTTCGATGCCGTCTGGCTCCAAAAGGTCTCAAGACCATTTGGTCCCAAATGGTTTGGAGACTGTTTGGTCCCAAACGGTTTGAGGACCATTTGGCTCCAAACGGTTTGAAGACCGTTTGGAGTCCAAACGGTTTCAAGACCGCTTGGGAGGGCAAAGGCAGAAAGGTTTTTATATTTTTGTGTTTGTTTTTTATTTATGCATTTTTATGTTTTTTTTATAGTTTTAGTTATGTAGATTTTTTTGTATTTTCTTAAGATAAAGCTTAAGGAAAAATTAAAGAGCAGATCATAGAGTAGAAGTCTTGGGTTGCCTCCCAAGTAGCGCCTTGGTTTTATGTCGCTGGCTCGATGAAGTTAAAACATAGTTATGATGCTGGCATAGTATTTGATTGTTCATGTCTATTAGGCTCATGTTTACGGTTCGACTCGGGCTGCCCAGCAAAAGTGCCCGCCGGAGGTTTTAGTTGTGCAGCAATCTGGGTGAGTTGGGCTTCAACTGCCTTCTGTTGGGCTTGTTGGTTGGCCAGCATGGTTTGCTGAGATTGTAGCATTTGTCTTATCGAAGATATTTCATCCTCCGGCTGCGCAGTAGCATCTTTCTGAGGGCTTTGTTGTTGAGGCTGCTGAGTATGCAACTGCGGGTGAAGTGGGGGATGAGTGTACTGATAGTAGGCTGATTGATCTCTAGGGTAGTTAGCCCTAAGGAAATTGTTCCTTGGGTTCCCTTGACTTTGGTTAAAAAATTTTGGAAACCCTGGAGGCAGCCTACTATCAAATCCCCCTTGTGTCTGATGTTGCGGATTCACAGTTCTGGAAGGATTCCCATACTGGAACCCAGGATGGTTCCTTGGTTGACTGGGATAATAGTAAACTTGTCCCGGAATAGTATGGATGGAGTTGACTTGCTCCGGAATCTGAACTTCAACCTGATTAGTGATGGACTCATATGGTTGTGGTGGTGGATGCAGATCCATCATCACATTATAGAGCATTCCGCAAGAGAGAGTCGGATGGTCCGAAGCATGACAAGCCTCACAAGATCCTATGACGGCTTTGGCTTGATGAACCAACGGGGTTTTCTTCTTATCAATTTCCCCTAGAGTTGTCTCAAGGGCTTGCTGTTTATGAGCGATTGTTTTCAATGCCTCGGCTATTGACTTCAGTTCTATAGATTCTTCAGCTTTGAAAACTTTAAGGACACTTTTTCCAGCTGACCGTCCCCAGTTGGACTGGTTTTCAGCTCCTAAAGTAACAATCTTCCAAGCGTCCTCATAGTTCTTCCTCATGAAATTTTCTCCAGATGAGGAATCTAGGAATTGTTTAATATCATCGCTTACCCCCCGATAAAAAGTTTCTATCAGTTGATTCTGTGAAATTCCATGATGAGGGCATTTGCGTAGAAGTTCCTTAAATCTTTCCCATGCCTCAGCGAGGGTTTCCCCAGGTAGCTGGGAGAAGTGATTGATTTGCCCTCTGATTTCATAGGTCAGCGAGGGTGGGAAGAACTTCTCTAGGAATTTTTCCTCTAGAGGGGCCCAAGTGGTTATAATAGGTTCTCTGTCCAATGAGTTGTACCAACTCAAGGCCCTTCCAGATAAGGTGAAATGGAACAGGTGGAGCATTATCGCATCGAAAGCGATACCGGCTTGCGGGACCAGGCGGCATAATGCCTTAAACCTTTTCAAATGGTCCATGCAATCGTCTCCTGAACCTCCAGAGAAGGAGATTCCTTGCATAATCTGGATCCACTAGGTATGGATCTCAAAGTTTGGGATGTTGATGATTGAAGTCTGGACCGGGTGGTTGTCCTCGTAGTTTTTCGGGACTGCATAGTCCCTCAGTTGCTTGTTTCGTAACTCGAGCTGAGCAGCCTCGGTCTCCGCTCTTATGCGGGCTTGCTCTTCTGCTCGTATCTCCACTTGTATTTGGGCACGGGTGTCTGCGATAAGTTGTGCCCGTTGTGCGGCGATGGCAGCATTAACTCTATCCATTATCAAAGCAGCTTGGTGCTGTTCGTCAGCCATTTGTCTAGCGCGTTGGTGATTGAGACGGATTCGGCGGTGGAAACTTCTCTCTACCTCGGAGTCGAACTCCGGATCAGGGGAGAATCCGCAACTATGCGGTGATTGCATGCACGTGTTCTACCTGAGTAGAGAAAAGAGAACACCTTTTAGATAATAGTGAAAATATGAAAGTTTCAAGAAGATATAGAGTTATGATTCAAAAAGAAAGTATAAAATCCTAACCAACTAGAAAGGTACTAGGTGAAATAACAACGTTCCGTTGTCCCCGGCAACAGCGCCATTTTTTGATGGAGCTTGGACTTACACTAAAAGATCACTCTTCCAATGGGAGTCCCAAAGATGCACCAAAAACCCTAGGGAGTTGATGTTCTCTCTAGGTTTACCTTGAACTGGTGCTTAGATAACAACTCCAACCCCATAAGAGTATGGAAGCCTTATCATAGTACAGATTTAGGATCGAACCCAAAAGACAACGGTCTTGTTGCAAGAAACAAGATGAAAAACGTATAGAACTTCACTTAGCTACTCACTAGTTGGCACTTATATCGAAAAGTTGGATTTTGATGGTTTTAAACTAAAACATAAAAAGTAAAGAAAGCAAGTAAATCTAAGAGTTAAACTATGATAAAGATCACTAGGATGTGATCGGTTTTTCACCGCCACTACACATCGATCAACACATGTAAAGCAAAACTTAATCTGCAAAAAGAGTTCGGTCAGTTAGTATCCTTGTAGACCTAGTCTCCTTTCGGATAACCTAGCTACGAGAAGTGCGGGAATGTTGCAACGCCAGCCATTCCTGATCAAATGGTCACATTACTTTACATCATTCCCCTCGCAAAGTGTGTTCCTCGACTTACCAAGGTTGCACTTCCATACGTCAACTGATTCCATTTCATAGTATGAAAGTGCAACGGATGATAGTGAGTTTACTCCACTTCTTGAGATACACTTCTAGATACCGAAACAGCACATGGTGGATACATGCATCAAGAACCAACATGCAAACGAGTTTCGAATCTAATAGTACAAACGTAGACAATTCATACTAAAAGATAAAAGATAACACAAGTTGGAGATCAAGCAACAAGTATTCATTAATCATTTGATGTTGAACCGATATTGATAAGAACTCTACATTACAACCTAAGGATTACATTTTACATGATATGAAAGTATGGGTAGCAGGGCTACTCCCCGCACCCTAGTGAAGAAGACTACTCCCTCATGACTAAGACCAAGAAGGAGGCGAGAAGAGAGAGAGAGAGCATCATCCCCACAAGGATGGAAGAAGGTCAACCCCTTGGAGAGAGAGAGCAATGATCCACCAGTCTTTGTAGGTTGCACGATGAGGAGGTCTCCCCTTCCCACCTTCTTGACAAAGAAGGAGAAAGCAGCTTCAGGATGGAGTATGGACCTCAGACCGACTGCCCCAGGGCGGAGGATGGAAGTGGCAAGAGCTCTGGAATGATTGCGGTAGCCTTTGGACGTCTGAGATCTGTTGTTTTGGAGGACCCTTGGGGTCTTATTTATAGGCTTTGAGTGAAGTCCAAACGGTTTGGAGACCGTTTTGACCTCAAGACCGTTTGGGGACTCAAGACCGTTTGGACTGTGAGACCGTTTGGCTTCAAACGGTCTTGAGACCGTATGAACTCCATGCGGTCTCGGGACCGATTGGCTTCATGCGGTCTTGAGACCGTTTGAACTCCATGCGGTCTTGGGACTGGTTGGCTTCATGCGGTCTTGAGACCGTTTGAACTCCATGCGGTCTCGGGACCGGTTGGCTTCATGCGGTCTTGAGACCGTTTGAACTCCATGCGGTCTCGGGACCGGTTGGCTTCATGCGGTCTTGAGACCGTTTGAACTCCATGCGGTCTCGGGACCGGTTGGCTTCATGTGGTCTTGAGACCGTTTGACTCCATGCGGTCTCGGGACCGGTTGGCTTCATGCGGTCTTGAGACCGTTTGAACTCCATGCGGTCTCGGGACCGGTTGGCTTCATGCGGTCTTGAGACCGTTTGACTCCATGCGGTCTTGAGGCCGGGTTATTCTTTTATGATTGTTTTGTGCTTTTTCTACATATATAAAAGGAAAAAGTTAGTCTGATGGTGTATTTAAAAAAAGGGGTAAAATTAGGATAATGTATAGTTTAAACGTAAAAAAAGAGTATAGAAAACTAAAGAAAAAGACTAAGATAATCAACTAAAATAGGAGGTTATCATGGATCAATTCCATTTTCATTGACTCTGATGAACAAGTAGAGAGAACTAATAGAGATAAAGGAGATAGAGAAGTCTGAGACTTTCTCACCGATCAAACATGAGAGAAATTATCTAGAGAAAGCCAATATAATTTGGGTTAGTCAAAGGTTTCCATGATGCATTCTGGGTTCATGTGAGTGGTACACAAAATCTTCTCCAACACCTTATTCTTTAGGACAAACATAGGGAAATTAACCATGATGGATCTCCACATTCTATGGAGCATCATGGAAAACAAGCCAATCAATATCAGACGAACATTAATTGGTAGGCTTGCAACAACATTTGGGCTAGAAGTCTCCCGTGACTTCTACATGGGAGGCATGTCACACACATTTATCACCGTATAGAGTACCATAGTGGGTTGAAGTTATTCCTCATATGTGATAGGGAGGTGCTAGTCAATGCCAAGTATATTACTACCACCAACATCTTGAAGAGGAAGAAAAAAAATATTTACATCAATTTTGCATATCCATTGACTTTCTACTCCTCCCCAAAATGTGTAATTACAATTATGATAAACTCATATTTGGGGAAGATGAAATTCAAAAAATGGAAGATGGAGCCGACCCCCTCCCAACTAGCAATGTGAAAGCAAGGGGAGAACCATAGATAGAGAAAAAAGAAGATATTAATGGAAATCAGGCAAAGAAAAGAGTGTTATTGTCCTCCCAAAGAAGATGGTGATGAAACCAAAGAAGATGAAATCCCCCAAACTCAAGGCAGTAAATCTCGAAGAGGATGAAATAGAACACTTGGTGACTACACCTACCATTACCATCCCCAAGACATTAATAGGATTGGAGGTCAAACCTCCAACAATTATCCCTATTTTCAGTGTTCTAGACCCATTTGAGGAAGCTTTGGCTAGTACAAGCCCTATAATTGATTCAAGGAATGTTATAATAGAGACACTTATGGAACTAGAGAAGGAGGGGACTAGAGAACCTCACACAAATGTGAGAATGGAATCCCACCACATTATTCCTAAGGAAGAAAATAATAATTTTAGAGATGATATATCAACCAATCAAGGAGCCGACAGAGAAATAATGAATCTGACAAGAAATGAAAACTTGTTAATCATTGTATCTAAAAGGGAGATTCCAGAGAAAGAACTAGAAGAAAAAGAGAAACCCCAACCAAGTCATGAAGAAGAGAAAAGCATACACATAAGCATGGGATATGAAGGATCCACACAAGAAAAGGAAGTAGGGGAAGAGGCAAGCTTGATGAGACACAAAGAGCAACCATGACGAGCTCCTGCTGCAACTAAATTTATGTAGATATGGTAAGAGATCGACGACCACCGTGAGATATTCTCTAACTCTACTCTAAATATTTTCAACTTAACTTTAAATATGTATGCACTAACTAAGCAAGTACAAAAGATAGCAGAGGATATGCATCCATTATTGACCCTGCTACAACAAATGTAGTTGCTAGTTGCAAATCAAGGTAATGGAAGCTTTGGTGGGTATGACTAAAGAGATAGACATGTTGTGCCAAGAGAAGGATGGACTACTACAAGAGAATGATCATCTATGAGCTGAAGGAAAGAAGAGGAAGGAGGCACATATACAATCACCTTACTGTGAACAAGTAGCATCAAAGCGACAAATAATTGCTAATGAGTTGACCTCATCACCAACAACAGACGTCGATGTGCAGCTAAAGGTGGACATGTTGTTCACTAAACTAAACGATGGCAAAGCTACACCACCCCCAAATCATGAAGCAACATAAGTGCTATCTTCTGGAGAGGGGGGATGAATACTCTGTCATTAATGTGGAAGTGTCAATTGGGGAAAACAATGATGCCATTTCCCCAATATTGCTAATGCACTCCACCAATAAACACCTATAGGATGAAGCCATAAAAATGGAAATTAGGATTTCCTAGATATCCCCAAACAAGTCATTCCCACCGAAGCTATCGAAGCAACCGGAGAGAATGACATTATCCTCAAATTGACAGATATGAGGAGGAAGTATCCAAAACCAAGGAAGATATAATGGACGGGTTAGAACTGTTATTCGACTATAAGGCTCTTCCACCTTTAATAGATTACAAAGACTTTGTGAATGAATTTTTTTTAGATGAACCAATTGAAGGAGGAGTACATCCCAATCTTTTTGAGGTGGAGATGGAGGAGAAGATTTCTAAGCAAGACAAGGTAAACATAAAATACATGTTTGACAAAGCTCCAAAGAAGCCAGACAACTGAGTGCTTCCCAAACCAATAGTGAAAGACAACACAAACACGACAGTACCACCACAGCTGCCATGCAAAATGGTAGACATGTATATGATGTCATTGATTGGGATGTTATTTATCGACATTCCTATCCTAGAAGATATCCTAGATGGCAATAATGTAGGAGAAGAACTTGTTTACAACAATAATAGATACAATATGGCAATGGAAGATATGAGTTTAGC
This sequence comes from Alisma plantago-aquatica, assembly GCA_963693085.1. Taxonomy (NCBI): domain Eukaryota; kingdom Viridiplantae; phylum Streptophyta; class Magnoliopsida; order Alismatales; family Alismataceae; genus Alisma; species Alisma plantago-aquatica. The sequence continues at coordinate 228,819,226 of OY856410.1, forward strand.
CTTTCGATAAAAGGAAAATATAAGCAGATGCATTCTTTAAGGTCCAATATAGAAATATCATTAAAGAATACATGCACAAAGACAAAATAGGCCTCATTTTCAATGCCACATAAACTCTTTTCACTCATCTATACAAGAAAAACAATAATGCACCCTCAGTTTAAGAGCTACAAGACACACTACAAAAGTCAAAGAAGTTGTAGTTCATAACATTACCATTCAAGGCCTTCAACCATTGGCTTCTAACCATGGTAGATCTTTCCACAATGTGGGTCCTTACTTACAATCACCATGTAAAAGACCTACCATATGGAAGGATGGTTTTTGTGAAGCCAGAGCTTAGGACGATACAAGAAATCTCAACATGCCTGAAATGTCTTATACAAGGAGTAAGCGGGTGGTATCATCCAAACTGGAGGGAGATTTACATATACTACAACTTACACTAGGAAATACAAGATTTGGGGGGCAGCACATTCATGGTGCTCTAAACAATTGAAGCCATAAACAAGGGGATTCCTCTAGAGCATATTGCAAATGAAGATTTCCATGCTCTACAAGGAAAGTACGTCATCGAGGCCATCCATGATAGGATATTATTCTATGATGAATGCATAGAAGACATTCCACAGATAATGTAGTCGCGCATACCCTTCCCTGAGAGGACTCCATGGAGGGAGCAACTAAAAAACTTAGAGAAAGAAGGAGAAACCTCACCTCCACATGCAAGCATGGAAAACCCAATAATTCCTCCTCCTCTATAACATCAGTCAACACTAGTGATTACTCCTCCCTAGAAAGCAATGAATATCCATCCCATCCCTCCCTTTGTAGAGACGAAAGCCTAACATGTAGCTCCCGATAGACCTACTATACTTGCACCTGATGTGGAACCAGAAAGAGTTGCTTACTCACCTCATGTAAATATCAACAACCATGAGGCAGAGGAGGAAGTGGAAACACATGAAGAAGTTTATGCTCTATCACCTCCCATAGCTAAGAAAAATAATAAGGAGAATATAATGATGTTGCGGTCAACAATGTCGATGAGATGGTCCCAACCGATTTGATACAACCCACCTTTGAAAATTTTGATAGAAACTCTTGCTATGAGTTGTCAGTTGAAGACCTGACTTTTATCATGGATGAACTAAAGCCATAAAAGATGAAATTGTCATCGTATTTAAGCGGGGTAGTTTTTAAGTCCTCCAACCATACCTGCATGAGATACTCAAAGTTGGTGGTCATATGACAATCAACATCGTTTCAGCTAGCAAGTTACTACTAGATGACAATCTTGATTATGTTTACATGTCCTTCTATGATATAGCCAGGGATATAGCTCATAATAAAGATTTTGGAGAGCTTTAGCGACTAATCAATTGCCTAAAGTATAATGTGTCCTGGTTCATTTTGTCCCTATTCTGCACGATGGGCATTGGACTCGTCAATCAGTTAATACAAGGGCTCAAATGACTATCTTATACTACATCTCTGATGCTATGTTTGGCATGAAACAAACTACTTATCATAAAAGATCCAAAAATGTCACTCAAAAAAAGTGACTGAAGTGGCTACAAGAATTATAGACCTGATAAGGATGTATGGTAGCGGGCTTCAAGACAAATTTTAAAGTTTAAGAAACCACAATTTTTCCATAGGAGCCCGTAAAAAGTCCCCAATGTATATGGTTTCTATGTTTTATTTTGGATGTAGATGCTAGCAACTACTGATCAGAAGGTGGAGTACTATTAAGAAGATTATTACAACCATCTTCATGGTACATATGTGATGCATATTCTTATGTCAGAATGGGCATTGACAAGCTCACAAAATTAACTCACATGTTCTCAACCAACCTCATTCTTTAACACCTTGTGGATAGGGTGCATGATAAGTTTGGGGGGTGCTTGAAACAGGCAATCTCAGTACCTTTGCTGGTCCAATTTCCTAATTTTCTGCATTGTCCATTCTATTTCTTTCTTGCAACATTTTTTGCTGATTTTTGCTAAAACTTTAAGTGTTAAATGAAAGAATTTTTCCAATGATTATATTATAATCTTTTTAACATTAGAAGGAAACACTTTGTAAAAAGAAAAAATTTAATAAAAATTTTGAATCCAATTTTTCATGGGGGTTGTCACCACTTTTATCTTAGAACTTCTTATCTTTAGGCTAATTCTGAGCATAATCATTCCAAGGGTGCTATTTTGGACTGCAAATTCACCTAATAAAATGTACTGGACAATGTATTTACACCATTTTTAACTCAAGATAACGCGTGAAGCAAAAAGGGATGCTACTATTTGAGTAGAAACCCTCAGAAATAAGGAGGACCCCATCTAGCATACCCCCAATCGATCACCCTAGCCTCCCAGTACAGGTTGGAAATTGCAATTGCCAACAATAGTAGAAACATCTACCCCTTCCAGTGCTTAATCCCCTCTATGGTTATTGTTTAACAAAAGAGGCTCGGCAACCCACCTTTCCTCAAAAATACCATCACCTAAAAATGCTTGTGAGCAAGAATAAAAGAGAACACGAATATAAGCATGGAGGTTGTGACAGGAAAGATGCGGAAAGGCTCTACTCAGGATAATGTATAGATGCACTCAAGAATGCATATGTCATTCTCAGTAGTATATCCTATAAGACAAACAAAAATCCACCAGACTTTAGATAGCTATCTGATATAACCACCTGAAACTACATCAGGACTAACAATTGTGCGACACTATTTTACAATAGTACTCATGGTTAAGTAAGCCTAAGAAGACAGGAAACACAAGTAGCCTTATCCCACCTTTACATCATTAGCTAGGACTATCCAAAAAATAAAGGTCATGAGTAAAATCTACCTTTATGGAATTTTACATAATTATGGTCTACAAATGAAATTGGGTGTGTATCATGAAGGGGGCACTCCCCTAAAAAGAGTATATGTCAGGCAAAAAAGGTCATGTGACTTTGGATTGAATATGAATGAAACTTGGAGTATAGTAAGTAGCTCAAGTTATTATTTGAAGGTCTTGACCTAAGGAGGATATAAAAACATGATGAATAGTCAATAGAACACTAAACAAATAAAGCCCCTAGAATTTATAGGATGCCTTCATTCTATTGATTAGCTTAAAGAAAAGCTAGACTCTAAGTCTGGGGGTTGATAACATCCAATTTTGTGGATATGTCATCCCTAATTTAACTCTTAATTTCCCCTCTTTATGCAGAGTCACCCTAACTTTCCCTTATTTTAGAATTTACCACTTATGCCTTGATTTGAAGATAACGACTCATTCATATAGAGGTAACTATCAAATGATAATGTTAGCCATTAGGTTGAATGCCCATCAGTTTCTACAATCAATGGTGACCATTCACAGTTTCAGAACCAAGGAGAGGCTAGTGTTGCCCGTTCATTGGTTCCCAAACTGATGGTCTCTAGCTGAGTTCAGATCCACCATGCGGCATCCAGTTAGGCTGAGCATCAGATCCCAAAATGGATGGCTCGTAGAGCAACTAGTCCAAACAACCATTGTATGTTAAGGGTCCACTTAAGAGCATAAATTGATGGCCATAATTGATGACCAGATAATTGCTCACCTACACAATCCATTAACTAGTGGTTTATCAAGATGTAATGTGGGGATCAACCAATGGATGGCCTAGACAGCCATACTTGATGACACACTAGTCTACAACTTTTAGATCTCAAATTCAATGGTCAAGAAAAGTAATGGTCTTCCTGGGACCACAACTGGTGTCCAGGAAGATGATGACACCCCTGCACAACTTGTCTACCATTGGCACCTTTGAACCCATCGATGAGTCAAAATAGTTAGCTGCATGCCCTAAGGCACGTGCTCAGGGGACTTGCAGGGCAAGTAAAGTACCCCAAAGAACCACCTTGGGCACTGGACTGAGGGATATAAGATAGAAGGCCCCATGCCATGAAGAAGGGGTCACAATGTGAAGGAGATGATGGAGTGTTGCCATACAACTACCTCACCATCGACCTCTGAGTTCTGACATCCTCCCATCAGTTCATGGTCTCCAAGGATGAGAGTCCAAGGGGCACTCCACCTTCACCTTCTCCAAGCATCTCCACACTTCTTCAAGAGAGAAGAAGGGAGAAGGAACAACCATCCTTGCCACTGATGACAGATTCATAGTGGAGAAACTCTCCATCACCTTGACCAGTCTGTGGTCATTGTTGGTGTATATTTCTCCTTCTTCACTAAATCTATCCACTTTCTTTCATTCAGATCTTTCCACTTCATTTCGACCTCCATGTCTTACCATACATGTAATTCCACCAAGCTACTCATTACCATGAGTGGATAATCATATAGCTTGGGTTGAGAGTAGCCACTAAGGATCTCCCAATATGTGAATACTTATATCAATTGAATATATGCTCTTAACAATGCTTATCTCCATACTCTTGTTCTCAATTATTCACTTGCATGATTAGCTACCATCTTGTGTTGTTTGAATGTTCATACCTTGAAAGAGTAGTATTGACCTATATCTAAGTGTTATGGAGTTGCATGAATGCATGAGAATGTTGGAATGCTTAAGCTAATTATAAAATGGTTTTGATTTTTTTTCCATTCTGATAGAGATACACCCTTATAATATAGATCTATCCTAAGCTCAAAATAGGAGGGACTAGATACTTATGATGATCTCTTGTAAAATTGCTAAGGGTATACAATGGGTGTGAGTATTGCATGTAGGTGAGAGACCTTAGATGGTGAAATCTGATCTGAGTTTCCCATCCATACTTAATACATTACCTTTTGACTTTCTTGTGCTTTTATTTTACTTCTTTCTTTATTTTACTTGTTAGTTAATTGTTTGTGAAAGTACCATCATTGCATGAGGAACAAAAAACTTTATCTCACCCTTTGTTTGGTGTAACTAATATAAGGCTCTCAGTTCTTAACACATACCACCCTTACCCTTGTGGATCGACCCTAATTTACTACATTGGATCTGTATAATCATTGTGGGGGCATGAGTTCAGGTTATAAACTTAAAATTATCATAACTCTATATTTGCTCCATTTTGGACATGTGATTTAGGCGGATCACTTCCTTAAAGACATCCTTTGCATTCATGTATGGGTTGTCTATCGACTTCATGTGGAATGTTTGTTATGTGTATGAGGTATGTCATCCCCGCTCTTACTCATTTGAGATCTAGATGTTGATATGTTGGAACAAAGATCTGAACAGGGAGGATAAGGTTTTCTTGGGTAATCTTCATATGCAGAGAACATCAGATTGCCAATACTATGTGTTAGGATCCATCTATAATGGATTATTGTGGGTATATACAATATATATGAGTTAGCATTGAATCACTATATAGTGAAACTTCATGCAAGAAGGATAGTCCATCATAGGCATGAAATTGTTAATAGTAGTCCCTTGGTTGTGTGTAGTGGATCAAAGTTTTCTAAATGACCAACAACATGTTGATCAAAAGAGTGATGTGGGATACAATCCTTGGAATGTTTTACCCTCCTTATGCCTTAGTGGAAATAGAGTTGATGAGTGCTTCCATGCAATTCTGGGATCCAGAGGCCAATGCTTCCATTTTTGTTAAACTTATTGCATCCCCACCTTAAAGGATATAGAATATAGTGTGTGTTTACCTTTGCACAATAGGTGGCAAACCCAATGTGCCCATGACTACCTGTGATGGAGTGGAATTTTGGAATCCTTAAATATCAAAGGACATAAGTGAATTTGTTAATTGATGTTAATATCATGATTAAGATCTCTCTTTTTATGCCTTCTTGAGGAATTTAATTGAATGGTCTAACAATTGGGTTTTGGCATCAAATTCGTGTAAAAGGTACCTTTTGTAGTGATGAATCTATGGTTAAAATTTGGTGGCAATTGGATGTTCCTAGAGGAAGTTATTTAGGTTTGAATATCATGAAATAATGTGCATATTGATGTGTTTTGGACCTAAGTCGGTGATCTTTACCTATGCCATGCGCCTGGTTTAGTTTTAGATGTGTGGCCCTTTTCTGGCCATCAAATTGCTAATCTTAGGGTCACATGCACTCCAAAAGGAGAGGCCACGGATCGACTTAAGTGTGGGTCAACTCTTGACCCTTGGATGTCATATGACGGTGGACATACCTTCCCCTACCTCTAACTGACCCAAAGTCATGGAACAGTCAGTGGTATCGAGTCCCAAGAATCCCCACGTCTTGGTCATGGCTTGTGGGGAGGAACCAAGTGGTTGGTTGTTGTCAACTCGAGTAGAGGAGTGAGGAGACCCCTTAGATAGGTTGAGAAGCCACTCTAGTAGGGAGAACAGGAGCTCGACTTCTAGGTCCTCTCCACCACAACCTGTAGGCCATGGCCAAAGGCAGAGTGTGGAGCTAGAGCACTGACTAGAGGGAGATAAGAGAAGGGAAGGGAAGGGAAGATCGAGGCCTCAGGTGATGAATGCAGGAAATTTCATGCCCAGCGATGGTCGTTTCCATGGTCGAGCAACCCAAGTTGTCCAGAGCTTGAAGATGAAGCTCAAAGGCATGTGTGTAGTTCTTCTCCCCGATGATGAGGGATGTGTATGAGTTCGTGGAGGCTTTATGAAGCTTTCCAAAGCTTCAGAGTGGTGCAATGATGAGCTGATACCAGATGCCTCTTCTGCTCCACCGCAGAAGACGCAAGCGGCAGTGACCTAGTGGAGAGTGAACTCCACAGCCGCATCCTAGAAGGCTAGCAGCCGTGAAGGTGAGCTGTAGGTCATCAAATCTTTTTAGGGCCTTAGTAGCTGATGAGGATCACTTGCTCCCAACTGATTGCTCATCAGAGCAGTCATGTGTATGTGTAGTAAAATACTTGGCATATGGTATTGGATGAAATGATTGCTCTTATATGATATCTTTCTTGATTTTCCATACTTATTTCTATGAACACATGAAACATAATATATTTGTTCCATTATATCCAAGCACTTCAACTCTTTGGTAGTCAAGTGCTGAGAATAAAGTACTTCAACTCTGTGGTAGTCAAGTACTTGAAAGTGATCCAACTCTTTGGTAGTCTGATCACATTATGAAATGATCCAACTCTTCGGTAGTCAATCATAAGGCCTTAATGCATTCAACCTTCGGCGGTCAATGCATGGATGATATAATGGAAAATGTGCTTAAAATATGTGTTCTCTTTTGTTGATGAATATCTTTGTGCAAGTATATGCTTTTCTTATATTTCTTTATAACTGCCAAGTATTAGTTTATCTTATTGCCAAGATATGATGAGAGGTATATAAAAGACACATAGGCGTACTTAGTAAAATATTCTTGAATATTGTGCTGACATGTACCACATGTAATCTTTTGTTTAGGTTGTGGTTATGCTCTTGAAGATCCAGGATAGTTGAGAGTTGTGTAGTGAGCTGGTGTACAGGTGGACCTTTGTCTTAAGATCTTGTAGTTTAGTAGTAGTGCGTGTATATGTATAAGTTTGCTATTCAATATGTAATATCAAATGATGTAACAATTCATGTTGTAATTATGTGTTGAATGGTGAACATGTGTGTATGGTTTTATTATTGTTCATGTGCATGTGCTACTGATTGTTTCCTTCTGACTCCCTTGATTTTCTTCTTCTTAGCCTAGTGTGTGGTGTTTAAATTGGGATTATCACTGAGGTGAGGGTTTCAATTTAGATGTCACACATCAGATTAAGTTTTAGAAAATCCAGGGACGTCACACTACCTAATACAACTTTTAGCCAATTTGTTAGGTGTGAATCAAATAGTGTTTGTTTCTTCATTGAGTAGGAGAGGTAAAATGGTGCAACTGCAAAACTTGTGGGACTTTTCAAATCCAAGACTTGTCTATCTAGGCATTGTGACTTGAGTGGCTATCTGTCATCATTGTTTATCATGTAGTTCGCAGTGGAATTTTTTTATAGTCATGAGGAACAATTGTATACATAGATGCTTCCAATCATACGTGGAGGCTTCCATTCAGGGGGTGCATTGTTCCCATGATTTTATCCCTATTACTCCAATGCTTTACCATTGCAAAGTGTCAGGAATTTATAGAGGGTGGATTTTTTGTCCCTTACAGATTTGGTTGGCCATTCATGTTGGGTGCACCGAATTTGCACCACTTTTGAGGAACATCCCAATGTTTTACATATTTACAATACTTCTTCTAGAATTGTTTGTGTTGGGGATCTTGAGGCCTGATGTTGACCATTGTGTTGGTTGATGACCTTGACCAATCAGGACATCTACTAGAGGCTAGGTGATAGCCATTTATTGTGTTGAGTCGGATGCGTTGGAGATGTAAGGATGCTCAATCTCATATTATACTTTTGGGGCTTAGGCATTGTTCGACCAGTAGTGTTTCATTGTTATCTTGGGAGGCATCAAATGGATTATTGTGTGCTAGTTGTTTTCCTTGAAAAATGGCAGGAATTTTGTCAATTAACTAGATATCTTATTTGCTTGAACTTCATTGGTGATGGAGTCTATAATCACTATGGGTCATGGAATCCTATCCTCGAAGCTATGAGGTTTATGTAGAGTATGAGCTACATCATCAACAGTGGCCTCAGTGGTACTTATATCGATGAGAATTAACTATAAAAAGGATTTGATGTCGATATTATTTATGTTTGTGGTTTTCTTTATCTTTTAACATTATTTGGTTTTTTGTCAAGAAATGTTTGATTAAATGACTTTTTGTCCTTTGTTTTTTGGCTTGTCCCTTATATGTGGTACATTTGACATTGTGACACGGAGATGAATTTCGTGCATGGGCTAGAAACCCTAATTGAGGTAGTGAAGTGTTTTCTTGTCTTTAAAAAAAACCACAGTATGGTATGGGTGAATAGGTGGTGGTGTAACGTATAGAGGTGGATTTATCCTTCCCTTGTTCACTTTTAGACCTACACCTAACATCCTCAACATGTAGTGCATGTATAAATAGGAGTTACACCTTCTTTCTCCCTACACTTTCCGCTATGAATTTTAAATTTTGGCGGTAAAACTAAGATGTATTGTCTTGCTGACTCTAGACAACTATTTTCTCATAGATTTGTACAATTTGAGGGTCTTTTGTAAGTTTGCACTCAATCATAAGTACTTTCCATGATGTTCTATGTTCTCTTGAGCCGAGAACTTTTGGCATTGGTAAAACAACCTTAGGATGGAGGATGTCCCTTACTAGTTGTTCACACAGTGTGTAGTAGTTCTTCTCTAGATATTTTCTAACGTGCAATGGTGCTCAGAGTCTTAGTATGGAGGCTATAATTCGAACATGCAAAATTCATGGGGATTTCCCATATCAAATTTCTACTTGTTTAGGAAAGTCAGTGTTAAGAAGGCATTTTTCCTTCCAACACTAGAATAAAGATAATTGGTTTTAGAATCATGTTGTTCCCTCAAACCCATTGGGTGATAATGAAAGATAAATATACCAATACATATTTGTATAAGTAAAATCATCATTACCTATGAAAGGTGGAAAATATATCACATTCATCTTCTCACTGTTTGGGGAGCCTCTCTATGGGAACAAGTAGTTGTGTAATCCTTTTAAGTTTCATGGACTAGGGTAAATTATATTCGTTGGATTATTTTTAACCAATTTGTCATATTGTGAAGAGAATTGACTAAAGAGGGAGGTCATGGAATTTTCTACTTCTACATCATCATTGTAATGAGATAAGCCCTGTCTTCTCTAGTGGCCCATGATCATCACCTTCTTGTTTGAGAAAGGGTTTACATTATCATTTTTTATGTGCTCTTATACATGGGCCCTATCATTGGCAATAGTAGCATTGATAGGTAGTAGATGGATGTCCTATCTAAATATTAGGATCTCATGGAACCCTCAATGTATACTTCATATATGATGTATGGTCCCTACCATTTCTGATTGAACTTATCATGAGTATTAGGATTGAGATTCATTTCCAACAACAGATCACCTTTTTGAAAGTGTTTGAGCATACCTTCTTGGAGAATGACCAACCTATTCGAGTGTGATAGCATTCTGCATGGTGCAAGGCATGAATCCTTCATTCTTCAATTGTATTTATAGTGTATATACAATCTTGGACCAAATAAACCTCCAAAATGTATACCTCTTAGAGTATACATAGACAAGAAAGTTCAATCTTAACTAGCAGAACAACCTCAGGCCCACAGATAAGGAGTAGAGTGTTGTGCCTATCAAAGTACATATAGAAGTTCTATATGCCCAAAACTCTGTGGCTGTTTTTCATCCTACTCTAAAAATATTTAGTAGTCTTGTTGAGTATCTTGGTGAGGATCCTTTTGGATGCATGGTTTGTTCATCTGAGGATTATAAGGGATTATTATGCGATGCTTGATACTGAAAGAATCTAGATACTCATGTACTATCTTCACGATGAATTTGGAACATCTTTTGATATGATTTCATCAAAACACCATAATAGGTGATTATGATGTTGTGAAAAAACGTGCTAACCTATGAGGCCAAAGCAATCGAGAGAAAAATTGCTTCCACCCATTTATTGAAGTAGACAATGGAGACTAGTATGAAGCAATGGTCATAAGAGGCCTTTGAATGTATATATTTCAATCATATTTACTCCTCATGTTGCAAATGGCCAAGGCATAGCCATGTTGTATAGGTGGGTGGGAGGTACGTGCTTATGATTGACATGTCATTGGCAAATCTTAAAATTGCATACATATCAGGTGTTCTGAGCCCTTTGTGCTCCTACAATAGCCTAGGAGTTGTGTCTTCGTAGTGATGGAAGTGCCACCACCCATGTGACTACTACAAATGTCTTCTTGGACTTTGTGCATGACATCCTTAGCTTCCTTCTCATTGATGCATTTCAAGAGTGTCTGGTTGGTGAAACATCAATATAGTTGTCAGTCCCTAAAATGTAATTAACTATTAGGTGCTTGATATTTTGTTGATCAAGCTTATATGATCCTTTTGGGAATGAATTTCATTCAATAAATTGCTTCATGTCATGCAATCACAACTACTCACATGACAAAGAGTTTGCTTGGATCTACGTATAATTCTCTAGTCAAGGTATCACTTTGAACCAGTGAACAAGTTGTTTAAATCTTGGATGTTGACCCAAGATGCCAAGGTTTCCAGTTCAGTGATGTATGCATTCTTGTCTCTCTTACAGTGGGTGAATTATGATCTCATCAAACTCTTCAACCAACTTCAAAAGAAACTCCTAGTACGGGATAAGATGCTCTGATTTCATCTTCCTCTGATGTTTGATTTGATATATATTGAGCACAGAATGACTAATATTCTCGACCTTTCCATTCCCTATCCTCTTTGTCTCTTGTAATCCTATGATGCATGCTTAGTATTCAATGGTGTTCTAGTAGCCTCAAATGGTAATAGTGAGATGACATGGATGTATGTTCCTATTGGTTTGATAAGAACAACTCTTATGCTATTTCTATGTTGGTTTGAAGTACCATAAATGAATATGATCCATGTGTTGACAAGACCAAATGTTTTAGTCATTGAGGTGTTTACTATGTTGACATTTTTGTTGAGGAATCCAAATCCTCACATGTTTTTGCACAATATATTGGAGATTGGCTATAAGATTGAATTGAGATTTTCTAACAGTCGGTTGATGTATTAGAGTGTCTTGAGAAGGCCTCTATCTCTATATCAATGCAACAAGTGGAAAACATGGTAACCGCTTGAGATTTCCTTGAATTGGCCTCCGTTCCTTGTTGGCAAACTTTGTAGCCCAATATATTTTCAGATGTGATGTCTATTGTTACACTTTATTGGATTCAATCAGAGGAAGAAATGTTTTACTCTTTTGAATAATTGTTTGAAGTAAGCTACATGGTCATCTAATTGTTTTGACTTGTTGATCATGTCATCTACATAGACTTTGATTTCTTTATGGATAAGTTCATGTAATAGAGCTACCATGGCTCAATTATATCTTACACCTACATCCTTTAGTTATAACATCATAACTTTGTAGCAAAAGATTCCCTATTGCATGATGAAGGTTGTTTTCTCCATGTCGAATGATGAGATCTTGATCTCGTAGTATCCCCAGAATTTGTCCATGAAGTTAAAGAGTGCATATCCATCCATTTTGTCAGTGAGAAAAAAATATGTTGCAGTGGAAAGTGATCTTTCAGGCTAGATTTATTAACATCCTTGTAGTTGTGGACATGCCTATCTTTCTTCATGATAAGAACTATGTTAGGTAGTCATGTGGTGTTGGAAACAGGGTATATGGAGCCCATGTCATATTTTATTGCACTTCCTCATGTATCTTTAGTCCCCATTCTGCTCAAATGTGACTAACATTTGCTTGATGGGACACAATCATGGCATAGTAGGAAGTTAATGTAAGGTTACAGGCTAGTTAAGACCTATCATGTCAGAAAAGGTGTCAATGTATTGATAGAAGAGCTTGATTAAGGCCGATTTTACTAAATGTTGTAGGGTAGCACCTACTTTTACAAGACAAGGGAGTGATCCCAACCAATATTAAGAATTTTAGTTTCATCTTTAGTGTGGAAAGGTTGGCATTCAATAGTCATATATTAAGGAATGACTATGTAATTTGGAGTTTGTTGATAATATAACAGTTGTTGGATCCTACAATTAGTTTCATTTCGATGGCATGTTGGTGATAGAACATTGTCAACTTTTTTTTTCTTGTATTTAGATAGAGGTTCTTGAAAGGAGGAAGTGGGTGTGTCATGGTTCCTAAGGAGGAGTTTAGAAAAAGATCCAAGATAGGACCTCCTCTTCAATCACTATTCATTTTTTGATGAATGGGTCATCGTAGACTACATGATGGATGGTACCTTTGTGTAGTAGTTGTTGAGTATGTCACTAGTTAGCATTGTATAGATGGCACTTGTGGAGGATCAGGGCTCGTTGTCAACAATTGAGACGTGTTTAGTGTTCTTCTATCCTCAACTAGCTGTTTAGGACTCAACCTGGTTGTCTTCTTCATGCATTGTACTATGGAAGTGTGTGCATTCTTTGTTACTTTTTACTCTATAGACATTTTGGAGGTCATACATAGACCCTTTTTTTGCAGTTTGATACTCTTGGGTCAACTATATGGTAGTTGGTTTACCTTTTGGGGACAAGTATGTGAGATCACTCTCATTTTACTAGGAGGTCCTCTATATCAAAGTCAAGTCGTGTCATTTTTCTGAGTCATGGGCATGCATTCCATAATTCCTTAGTACAACTTCCCTAATCCTTGGCCCAATTCAAGGCTTGCATGCTTCAATGCCATAGATAGGTACGATCATGTCAGAACAACAGAAATTGTTGGCTACATAACTGATTACCTTCACATCCATAAATGGACGTGTGAGTCTATATCCACAGACCCAATATGAGCGACCATATTGGGAATCATATCCCCATTAACCACAATTATTGCATTGTCATCTGTGAATTTGAGGCATTGGTTTAGGTATGAAGTCCCCACTTGTTCTTATGTATCAATGAATTTTCCAACAAGATATTGAAGGAGACATTGATCTCCATGACAATAAATGTCTTAGTACCCAATTTTGGTCCGACTGAAATCTATATTGATCTATCCATTGACTTATTTTGGAGACCATGCAAGGTAGTTGTCTTAGTATTGATCACCTAGATCTCACTTGACTCATTGTTGTGTGTTACAAAGGTCTTCAGTGGGGAAACATTAAAGGTTGGCATCTCTATTGAGAATCACCAGAGGTGCCTTTATATCACCATGCTTGATGGTGATGTATAATGATGGGTTTGAATGAAGACCATATGGGATCTTGTCCTTCAAAAACATGAAAATCTTCGACTTTATGATCAGAGAAACTATTTCACCTATTTTCTACATTTGGATACTCTTTCACACAACCCCATTGATGCATGTCGTTGGCACACCAAATCACTTGGAAAAGTCCTAGATTTTAACCATCTAAAGAGGTAGTCAACTCTTTGCAAGGAATACGTCAACCTTATGGAAGTAAGGTATTGATCCAAGGGACGGTAGAAAAGATGGTTGAAATCCAAAACCAAACACAAGAACAAGAATGAAATCTAGCTTGTGTAGAGTTTGACTATACTAAGAACAAAAGTAAAAGATGTAGGAATAACTATTTAAGGTCAAATGATAAATGAAACTGGGGGTCCAGGGGATAACCACGAATATCCATGCTTTTACTCAATGAATCAACTCCTAAGTTTCAATAATCAAATCAACACCATATGGATTGTGTCCTCTTAGAGCACAATCACACAAGAGTCAGACTTCCCACAAATATGTTGATCCTAATGTTTCTGTATCCTCATCCAACCATCCAACATGTTACTTTTTGTGATCTCATTTAGAGACATGTGTTTCCTATCTGACATTCGAACCCATGGATCAAGTGATCACATCACCATAGTTTATAACTAACAAGTCAAATAGGTAGAAGGATCGTAATCTAAATCAAGTGACCACGTCAAAAGATCAAGGGTTCATTCTTGTAAGGGCCAGAGATCTCAGCACCCTCACAAGAATATAATCATTCTACCAGAAAATAAGTATGAGATCAGATGGATAAAAAGATAACAAATAAAATTAAGGTATTATGGGTTCATTCTTGTGAGGGTACACGATCACATCACCCCAAAAGAATATATCAATTTAGGCTATGATCAAAGAAGAAATAGAAGGAAATCATTCTTCCATTAAAATAAGGAGTTGACTACATCGAATAAGAGCATGCTATGAGGCTAGACCAATGCCCCAAAAAGGAACTACTTAGGCATAATGTAGAGAATGACAACAAAACTAGACAAAAAGGATGAAACCAGTTATGCCCCTTTTTCTTTGCTGTCCTCCCCTTTTATAGGGAGAAAGAAGGGGAAAAAACCCAAAAAATGAGAGTTTGTGGTGGTGGCGGCTATTGGATCCACTTTCACCGAGGGTTGACTACAATAATGGCCTTCTTTATTTGACATTTTGACTGAGTATGGGCGCTAACAAGTGAATCGTGTCTAAAGTGGGCGATTCATGATCTAAATCGATGATTCCTATCTGAATTGGGTGGTTCGTGATCTAAACTGAGTGGTTCGTATCTGAACTGGTCAGTTCGTGATACTGGATCTAGATGATTTGGTTATTTCCCTACAAAAGTCAACCAAAACTAGTGAAAGCTCCAAATAAAAGGGAAAATATAAACAAGACAAATTTATGCTAAAAATATTCAAAGGCCAACAAATTATTTTCAATTAAAGATTAAAATATGCAACAAGTGGTGATGAGTTTGCACTCATCACCCACCTTCCATGATTTTTAGAATAGTTGAGCAATGTGTGGTGAGCTTTGCATTAGATACCACATAGATATGTCCATACATGTCTGCTTCATGTGTCCAACTATGTCATATAATTGATCAGTCATAATCATTTTTGATGTTAATGCAGATTAGATGATATGTGAACCTACTTATTGATATGTGCAACATCCCTAATATTTTAGTCTCATAATCAAGATCAATAATGTAAAGAGAAAATTTTCATTTCTACAAATTATGTAAACCCTAGAATAAGTTAGACATATGATGATTCAAACACTTGTCATGTTTTAATTTAATAATACATAAAACATGGCCCTAATTATGCAATTATGAGTAGATAGGATTTAAATAAAAATTTACTCCACATATGTGAATAAAATGTTCCCTTGATTTTAATATGATTATAAAATAGGATATTAGGGCTACTATAAAATTTTGGTGATGTAATTTGATGAATGCATATTCCTCACCTTTTATTGCATTATTCGAGTCATTTTTTTTCTTTTATATCTCTTATTCTTCCTTTTCATGATTTAATTGCAATTTTCTTTTATTTTCTCCTTTTATTGAATTCTCATTTGATTTTGTCTTATTTTATAGGTTTTAATCATTTTGGTCCAAGACCAGGACACCTTACGAATACAAGGGTGTTCACTAGCCCACTCAAAGCCCAAAAGGCCTAGATTCAGAGACCTCCAAATCCCAAACTTCCATCTCCCAGTCAGCCGTTTCAACTACACTTTGATTCTGCTCCCAGAATGCTAGTCGAGCGACCAGCTTTCTCCAGTCACTAGACTCATTGACATTTGAAACCCCGAGAAGATTCACTTCATTGGGTGTGCAGGACAGATTAGGGCACATGCTTGGTGCCATTCAAGTGACTCATGTCCACAAACTGGGCTAATCGCACCCCAGCCCAGTTAAGAAACTCAACAAAATCATTCAAGAAACTCGACCTAAAGTAAAGGATTAAATCTATTCAAGAAACTCACATTCCCTAGTCGCTTGACCCACATCGGTGACTCAAATAGGAAGTATATTGAGGTGGCCAAAGACTTACTTCAGTAAAGTGACACATTTCCCTTAGTCAATCGAGTTAGATCCAGCGATAGGAAGTTGAAGCTGCCTCAAGATTTATCTCAAGGGCTGCCTCCCCCTCCTTCCCCTTATAAAAGGAGGGGGTCTCCAAATACAAAGGCATCAAATTTTGTTATACTCTACTTTTTGTTGCATGCATCATGTCTGAGCAGTTCCTCCTTATCCGGACATGGGGAGTAGCCCCATGATCTCCATATCTTATCTTAGAAACTTATGAAACTCCTTTAAAATATAAAAGAGGTGCTTATTATCCATTGAATACCTTAGAATGTGATCTGATCAGTCATGCTCCATGATAGTCATGATCCTTGATGAAACAATCAAGGACTTTTAGACACCAGATGAGACGTGTGTGATCTCTAAAGAGACCCATTCTGGGAATACATTGGATGATAGAATAAGGACCTATGGATCACCGATGAGCATGGGACTGTAGAAAGTTTGATCCATGGGATCTGATTCCAAAGAGGTTAGATATCCATAGTCCTAACCTCCAAATATCTAAAAGGAACCTAAAAGTGGCTAATATAACTATGTGGTTCATGGTGGTGAAACCTGAACGTCCGATGACTCATAAAATATGAGTTGATCACAACCACTTGATTCATTCTACTCTTTGCACTGTTCATTTTACATTCCATTGTTAATTTAGTTCAATTCTTGCTTTTTAATTCTAGCTCTTTTAATTTATGCACTTTTGATGAATGCATATTCATCATGAAAATCAATTGCCATCTTGGGCTCATTTTGATTCAATATACCCAATTTCATTTACTAAATATCAAAATGTGCAAATTGCTTAATTGGTTCAATTATCAAGGTTTTAACTGAGTTTATGTTGATTTTATGCAGGTCATTATGAGGTTCAACCATCAGATGTCACCCACCTCCATTCAACCCTAATCCAAAAAAATCACCACCATTCGATCTTCTTCTCAATCAACCATCATCCATATCAAACCCTTTTGAGTGGGACCAACCTTTCTCAACCTTTGATCTATCATACGGTCTTGACCATACAGTTTCAACCATACCATTTGATACCCATCGAAGACTAAGACCGTATGGGCAACCTCATATTCAAAACCGTATGGACAACAACCTGCTCAAGACTGCGTGAGGACCTGACCTCCTCTTTCCCATCTTTTTCCATCATCTTCAACCTCAGAAACCCTACCTCAACCTGCTTCCTGACAAGTGCCAACACTCCACCTTTGACCCGAACCATGCATCCTTCACCATTGGGATTGCCGTAGCACCTGCTGCTTGCCCAAACGGTCCTCTAGACCGATTTGACTCAAACGGTCTTCGAGACCGGTCGCACCTCAAGACCGTTTGGGCAGCCAACTGAAGACCATTCGATGATCGTGACCACTTGAACATAGGGATTCGAATACCATTCAAAACCGGTTGTACGAGACCATATGGGTGGCTCCTGACTTCCAAGACTGGTTAGCCACTGCACGATCTCAAGACCGGTTGTCCACTGCATCATCTCAAGACCGTTTGGATGACACTGAAGGTCCAAGACCATTTTGTACGACTGCGAACCCTAACCCTAGCTCCACCTGCAACCCCCGCTGTCACGGCCTTCATCCACTATGCCCCAGAGCCTCACAACAACCCACCATCGATCGCCCATCAAGACGAAGACTATTTGGATGGAGAACGGTCAGAGGTACAAGACCGATCGGAGCCGAAACCATCGATCGTGAAGACCAATCTCGAGACTGTTCAGACATTGAATGCCAGACTGTTTGGAAACTACAAATGTCGAGACCGCTTAGACGATGGAGATAAAGTCTAGTTGGCTAGCATGACCGGTCTTCTAAGATGGTTTGAATGATGTCGTCAACACTGTTTGGACAACTATGACCGCAAGACCGATCGGAGGTGGGAATGCTAAACTATTTGGAGAAGTATCGATCACAGAGACCGCACGAATGAGATCCAAGGACCATTTGTAGTCTGTCATCTTGGGACCGGTTGAGAAAAGGATACCAAGACCGATCAAAGCAGACCGTTTGGATAAAAGCACCAAAACTGTTTAGACGTTCAACACTCCAAGACCGTTTGGTCATGTAACCAAGATCGTTTGGTCATACTAAACCGTTTGGAGATAAAAGCACAAGACCATTTGGATATATATACTAAATTGTTTGGGCCCAAGACACTAAACTGTTTGGACCAAACCATGATGAGGACTCACACCAAAAATGTGAGGACCAAACCTGAGCCTATAAATAGGACTAGTAGGGTCCCCATTTAAGTATCAAATCCGGGACGCCGCCAGGCTGCCCGAACACAGTATTCGATCCAGATATGTCATCCATGCCAGTATCACTTCACCTACTTCTCCTATTGCAATCAAGGATACTGAGAAGAGAAAGAAGGAGGAGTGAGAAAAATTACCTAGTCTGTCTTGGCGTCCCTTGTTCCTCGTCCAGATCTTCCCCGACACAACGTAGAAGACCGCATCATCTTCACTGAGCTACGGCTACCTTCTCCATCATGCTCATGGTGGAATCTTCCTTCTCTCTTGTTCTTCTTCTTTCTCGCACCATGAGTGAGTAGTTTCTTTTCGCTGGGTGCGGGGACTAGCCCCACTGCCCATGCTTTCATGTATATTCATTTAACATTCCAAGGCATTGTATATAACTTTCCATTTTGTTGTTAATTGATAATATTTGTAGTTTGATTACCTGCTTGCTTTCATCTTGTTCTTCCCTATGTTGTGAGAACTTCTATATGTAGGGTGGAATGTCGATTAATGAGGTAGACTCCCAAACTAGAAATAGAATGGGATTCCTTGAGGTCGTAAGTGTGTGATCCATGAGGGGACGAGCCATCTAGCCTACAGTGACGCTTCTGTGTGCCTACCCGCAAGGGGGGCCCACAACTTTAGTTAATTATTGTATCTTCTTTATTTATCATCAATGTTTGCTTGCAGACTAATCACCTACATGCTTGTTGGTTAGCACGGTTGACTCATTGACGAGACTTCTGATAGGATTCCTTGAGGTCGTAAGTGTGTGATCCGTGAGGAGACGAGCCATCTAGCCCACGGTGATGCTTTTGTGTGCCTACCTGCAAGGGGGGCCCTCAGCCTCAGTTGGATGTTGTATCTTCGGAGACGTAAGTGAGTGATCCAGAGGGTGATGAGAAATATGATGCCTAATGTGACGCTTACGTGAGCCTATCCTCGTGAAGGGTTCATAGCAGCTCCATTTGGATAGTTAGTTTCTTGCTTGGATGTTATGTGTTTAGATGTGTTTACATGTGTAGTGGTGGTGAAACCTGGTACCATCCCAATGATTCCATATCATTAATCTAGAACAAACTTTAATTCTACTCTTTTACTTTCTCACATTTAGTTTAATCAACCACAAACCAATCAATCGTTCTAAATATTAGTCTTACTTGAGCTAGGTTCGACTGATAAAGATTCTTAAAAACGTTGTCCTTTGGGATTCGATCCTTAACTATACTGAGATAACACCCATCCACTTGCAGGTGGTATTATTGCACAAGGTTTTGATAAAAGCTCGGGGATTTCAACCTCGAGTGAGTTTGTTAGTGCAATAATATTCCACGTCAAATTCTGGCGCCGTTGTCGAGGACAACGGAATCACTTAATCGGATCTAGTTCTTTTAAGGCTAATCTAGGATTTTGTTTTTCTTTTGATACAATCGATCATCTACTTGAATTTCACCGCACTCCATCAATCTTACTCTAGATCTTTCCATTTCAGGTACCTCAAAAGGACTAGTGCATGCACCGTCTTGACAGTCCCAGACTCACTGCTAGCTTTGACCCTGAGATAGATCGGACATTTCACTGTCATAACAGAGAGAATCAAGCAAGAATGGCTCAAGAGGAAAAAAATATCCCGAACGGTTGCTTAAGCCATTAACACGTAGAGAGAAAGGCTCATGCAAGAAGCCAGAGCTGTAGTTCAAGAAGAAATCCTAGTAGTACAAGCAGCAACGCAAGCAGCAGAACTACAAAAGGATCTTAGGGAATTCTCAATCCCTAAGGCTGTTGATGTTCATCACCCAGTCCAACCTCCTCCCATCCATGCTCCCAACTTTGAGATATGAGCACATTGGATTACCTTACTGCAAAACAACCCATTCTTTGGTAAACAAGGAGAAGATAGTCAAGAACATCTTTTGAGATTCATCAATCTATGTGCAATGATGAAGCAAAATGGAGTGTTTGATGATGCTATTCGACTCTGACTCTTCAAGTATTCACTTGTTGATAGAGCCATAAGTTGGTAAAATTCCCTGCAATGTGAACCCATCAATACTTGGCAGCATCTTCAAAATGCTTTTCTAGAAAATTTCTATCCTCCTTCTCTCATCTATGAAATTAGGGGTCGAATAACTATGTTCACTCAAGCCCCTGGAGAAACCCTTGCTGAAGCATGGGAAAGATATAAAGATCTTCTACGCAAGTGTCCACATCATAGAATCCCTAAGAATCAACTTATTGAAATCTTCTATAGGGGTGTGGACTGACGTGAGATTTTATCGCACTAACAAACTCACTTGAGGTTGAAATCCTCAAGCTTTTACCAAAACCAATGTGCGATAATACCACCCGCAAGTGGACGGGTCTTATCGCAGTATAGTTAAGGATTGAGCCCGAAGGACAATGTTTTTAAGAATGCTTGTTAATCGAATCTAGCTCTTAGTAAGACTAATATTTAAAACAATTGATTTGGTTGAGGTTAATTAAACTAAATGCAAGAAAGTAAAAGAGTAGAATTAAAGTAGGATTTAGATCAATGATAAGGAATCATTGGGATGGTACCGGGTTTCACCACCGCTACACGTGCAAACACATTCAATCGCAAACAAACCAGGCAAGATATAACAAACCAAATAGAGCTGCTGCAAAACCCCCCATACGGGCGTTAGGTTTGCGTAAGCATCACCTTAGGCATCAGATGTCTTGTCACCATCCAGATCACTTACTTACGGCTCCGAAGATATAGAAATCCAACGAAGGTTGTGGTCCCCCTATACAGGCGTTAGGCACATAGAAGCATCATCGAAGGCTAGATGGCTCGTCCCCTCGTGGATCATAGACTTATGACCTCAAAGAAATCCCATTCTATTTCTAGTTTGGGAGTCAACCGCATTAATCGATAAGGAAGTAGGCGATTAATATACAAGAAAACATCAACGATTAACAAGATGATACAAAATCCAACTAAGGTTGTGAACCCCCTATATAGGCGTTAGGTGCACAGAAGCGTCACCAAAGGCTAGATGGCTCGTCCCCTCACGGATCATACACTTACGACCTCAAGGAATCCCATTCTATTTCTAGTTTGGGAGTCAACCTGTTAAATGACATTCGATCCTACATATAGAAGTTCTCACAACATAGGATGAACAAAGATGAAAGCAAGCAATTAATCTAACTATGAACATAACGATTAACAACAAAATGAAAAGTTATATACATTGCCATGGATAGTTTGACAAAAGAACATGATTGCATGGGCAGCGGGGCTAGTCCCCGCACCCTAGTGAAAAGGGACTACTCACTCATGGCGTGAAAAATAAGAAGAACAAGAAAGAGAGAGGAATCCACCATGAACATGGTGCAGAAGGTAATCACAGCTCAGTGAAGATGATGCGATCTTCTACGTTGTGTCGGAGCAGATCTGGAAGAATGAGGGATGCTAAGACAGACCGAGTAGTCTTTCTCACTCCTCCTTCCTTCTCTTCTTAGTCTCCTTGAGTTGCCACAGGAACGGTAGGAGAAGTGGCAGTGTGGGCAAAACTGAATTAGACCTTTGTACAGGTAGTCTGTCGGCGTCTAGGAACCAATGCCAATTGAGGGCCCTTGCGGTCCTATTTATAGGATCAGATGGGGTCTTCACGTTTTCTGTATGAACCTGCTCCAAACGGTCTTGGGACCGAATGGCTCCAAATGGTCTTGGGACCAAATGGCTCCAAACGGTCTTGGGACCGAATGGCTCCAAACGGTCTTGGAAATCCGCCTTGAAATGGTCTTGCAGATCGGTCAAATTACCAAATGGTCTTGGGACCAAATGGCTCCAAACGGTCTTGGGACCGAATGGTTCCAAATGGTCTTGGGACCGAATGATATGTGCTTGTGTGTCCCAAATGGTCTTCATCCAAATGGTATCAGATCTTCATTGTCCAAATAGTTTGGCAAAGCAAATGGTCTCAAAGACCGATGGGTTTCAAACAGTCTCTGCGTCGAAGTTCAACCGGTCTTCAAGTCGATTTCCAAACGGTCTTGGACTGGGCGTCGTCCAGCCGGTCTATGTGATTTCCTCCAATCGGTATGTGATTGATCAATGCCTCACAGTCTCAAGACCGTGAGGGCTTTTCTGTGGTGAGCACGAAGTGGGAGCGGTGGGATTGTAGGTAGCATTGAGGGTTGCTGGAGGTAGAAGGAGGCAGAGGTGTGGGTGTCGACGCTGCTGTTGGCTGAGGAAGGGAAAGCAAGAGGAGGGGAAACATGCCCAATGCTGCTGAGTTGCCCAAACGGTTTCGAGCAGGTTGCTCAATCGATCTTAAAGACCGTATGGAGTTGAAACCGATTGGTTGAGATCGAATGGTGAGTAAAAGGTGGGTCCCAGGTGAGTATTCAACCTCATCAAGACCTGCATCAAATCAACATAAATTCAGTTAGGACCATGATAAATGGACCAATTAAGTAATTTTGCACATTTTGATATTTAGAAACTATAATTGGGTGTATTGAGTCGAAAAGGGTCCAAGATAGTGACTGAAAATCATGATGAATATGCATTCATAAAAACACCCTGAACTTAAACGTTGCTCGTCCTTGAGTAACACAAAATCTGAAAAAGTCACCAAATGAATACTTTCAATTCATGTGATTGCCTCATCTTCACATCACGATTGTTTTCCTTCTGCTCAGTATGACTCAGTATCTCAACCTCCTGAGACCACTGAACACATCTCACCATATCTTTGTTCCTGAGTTTGCTTTCCAATATCACTTCCTGCTCACTTTTTCTAACAACAAGCATGTCAAAAAGTTTTGTAAGAGTCTAGAGTCACCCGTAGAAAAACAAGTGTGCTTTTGATCTGAACTGGTGTATTTCAGGGTAGTGAAGGCTATTATTGTGCCTTTAGGTAGAAAAGGGAGTCAAGGGTGGTATGGGAGGAAGAAGTAAACCTCTCCTCTATTCGAATTGAGATTTTTATTATTTTTGCAATTTCATTTATTGCATTTTTTTGTACGAATCTCTCCTCTATTTGACTCGAGATTGCATTTCTTTTTGTGTGCGCTTTGGCATCTTTTTGTGTGCAAATCTCTCCTCTATTCGACTCGAGATTGCACTTTTGGCGGTATGCCCCTATTAATTTGTGAGGGGTATGGAAGAAGCAGATATAGATGGAAGTGGCGTGCCACCCCGAACTTAGGGTTTGGCACTATTTTGGCTATTTTTGTTTCTTTTTTATGGATGGTGGGGTATGGAGATGATAGAAGAAGTGTACAAGAGAGTTCAGATCAGAATGCAACTTGATTTACAATTTCGTGCATCAGGTCGTTCTCTTTATCATACTCTGCTTAGATAATGACTTGATGAGGATCCGGTGGGGATTCCATGTTATTGTTCCACTAGTCAGTTAGGAAGCACGACATGTTTGATCCCTATTAGTTCGATAGACACTTGTCATTTTTGCATAAGTATCATGATGTTAGGAGTCATAAGCTTCACAAGATGATTTCAATCAAA
The DNA here is from genome assembly GCA_963693085.1 of Alisma plantago-aquatica. Lineage (NCBI taxonomy): Eukaryota > Viridiplantae > Streptophyta > Magnoliopsida > Alismatales > Alismataceae > Alisma > Alisma plantago-aquatica. The sequence goes on from OY856410.1 coordinate 228,843,424, forward strand.
AGGCTAGTTTCAGAAAAAGGTCATTATGAGGATCTGATTCGGATAAAGAGGGTATAATGACAAAGGCAAAAAAATTTAAAACATGTCAAAATTTCATCAAATATCTGTTCAAATTTCTTTTGAAAACTTCAAAATTTTGAAAATTTTATTTGAAAATTTTGAAGATTTAGGTCAAAAATTTGACGATGAAATCTTAAGTTTGATTTAGATGGGTGAGGGTGGAAAGTGGAAAGTGAGATACATACCACCCACCCTCCACCCCGAACTTAGAAATTTGCTTGTCCCGAGCAAAGTCTAAATCCGAGATGGAGGGGGAAATTCATGCCATTTGGACCACTGGATATGGTTGCATTCCAATCAGTGTGCATCCTCCATCTGAAAATCTAAAAAATGAAGATTAATCAGAACTCAGAATACCATCTCACGATCCTATTCTTATTTGGTGAAATATTATTTAAAAAGTAAAAACAAAATTGAGAAAAATTTCTAATTCAAAGTCAACATGAATTTTATTTATCAGGTTGCCTCCCGACAAGCGCCTTTGTTTTACGTTGATGGCTCAACGTGATATCTTCAACTTCACGGTGGTTCCTTTGGATAGGAGAGATCTATTATTGCTTTGGTTCTTATGTCGGCTGTGGTGAAATATCTTTTCAAATGTTGACCATTTGCCACGAATTCACCTGACTTTTTGCTCCATAAAGAGAAAGCACCATGTGGGGAGATGCTTTTGACAATGTACGGTCCAGACCAGCGAGAGCGGAGTTTCCCTTGGAATAACTTTAACCTTGAGTTGAATAGCAGAACTTGGTCTCCCACTTATATGTCTTTTCTTTTCAAATGACCATCATGCCAAAGTTTGGTGTGTTCTTTGTAGATTCGTGCATTCTCATAAGCTTTCATCCTGAGTTTGTCCTACTCTTGGAGTTGCAGAATCCTGGCTTGGCCTGCTTCTTTCATATCAAAGTTTAGTTGTTTAATTGCCCACCAAGCCTTATGTTCCAATTCGACTGGCAGGTGGCAAGCCTTTCCATATATTAATCGAAAAGGTGTAGTCCCGAGGGGAGTTTTATAAGCAGTTCGATAGGCCCATAATGCGTCGTTGATTTTCACCAACCAATCTTTTCGATTGTGGCCTACTGTCTTTTCTAAGATACTCTTGAGTTGATGATTAGAAACATCCACCTGTCCACTTGTCTGTAAATGGTAAGGTGAGGCTACCTTGTGAATAACACCATACTTTCTTAGCAATGCTTCAAAGCTTCTTTCAAAAAAATGGGAACCTCTATCGGATATCACCGTGCGTGGGACACCAAAATGGGGAAAATAATATCCTTGAATAATTTGATGACTGGTTTGGAATCACTAGTGATGGTTGGTATGGCTTCAACCCATTTTGAGACGTAGTCCACCACCACTAGGATGTATGAAAATCCATGAGAAGATGGGAATGGACCCATGTAGTCCACCCCCCAAACATCAAATATCTCTACTTCTTGCCATAGATTCAGCGGCATCTCATCTCTCTTTGTTATATTGCCAGATCTTTGACATTTGTCACATGATAGGTGTTGGCTATATAAGCAACAAGTTTCAATAAAGTTAATGATCTTTTACCCGATTCAACCAAACTCCGTAAGTATACGGAGGTAGTATAGTCAGGATCGAACACAAGGAGCTTTAGTAAACAACTGAACGCAACAGTATTAAAGTTCAACAATCTAGACCAGTTTTAAAGGGGCAGAAAGATTTGTTCCAAAAGCATAAAGATTAGGTTTTAACTACAAGAAATTTCAGATTTTAATTAACAAACTAGGATTACAAGGAAAGTCCAAATTCAGAAAGTTTATGAATCTTGGACATTAGGATTTCACTCATATGCCATAGTAATCAAAGAACAAAGCAATTTAAACATACATAAGATCGAGTTTCAAGGAAGAGTTGTGTCACATTTCACCTCCCGGTGTAAATGTAACAATCATAACTCGAAACAGCACTCTCGTGCATGAATTTCGTCTATGATCACAAACAGATCCTCAACTCATTCTTCTCTACTCTCGTAGAAGAAGAAGAGTTGCCAAGAAAAGCATCTCCATACAAACCAACTTGTTTTCTCAAACTAAGCATGAAAGCAGAATTCATGCATATAAAGCGGCCAACAATACATGTAAGGAAAAGAGTTACCGACACCTTCAAGGTATAGAAACAAGAAGCAAATGCATTTAGTACGAAATTACTTGTTCACAACATGCTATGGCATGGGAGTTACTCTCCCATGCCCAAGAAAAAGGATCTACTCATCCATAACTATGTACAACAGAATTTCTACAGAATTCTCAATGCTAGACATGGTTTTGGGAAGAAAAGACAAGAAGAACCAAAGATGTGACCACAAGGAGTAAGAAATCCGGCTTTATGACGAGATTCCCTTCCTTTAGCTGCTCCAAAACGGACTGACTCCTCTCCCGAGAAGCTGCATGGAGTTGGGGAAGCTTGGCTGCACTTTGGGGAAGACAATGGAGAAGTGGAGAAGAAGAAATGGCTTCTTTGCTCAAGAAACCACCTTAGTTCCTCCCAATTCGCCCTCCTCTGCTCTCCTCTACCTTTGGGACGAGAGAAAACTTCCAAATGGTCGAACGTAACCATCCCATTACTTCCCTCTTTCTTTTAAAATCGTATTCTACATTTTCGGAATTCTGAAAGTGCCAGGTGCACGCCATGCACTTTGGGGTGCACGTCGTGCACCTGCAGTGTAGTTGTAAATCGAGCTGCAGTTGACATCAAACTGATAAGTGCACGGCGTGCACTTTTGATTTGCACGCCGTGCGTCTCTCCAGAGCCTCTTCAGCAATTCACGTTCCAGGTGCACGCCGTGTCTTTTGGATGTTCACGCCGTGCATCTTCGTGGTTGAACAGAACGGAATTCCCCTGTGATGTTGCACGCCGTGCACTTTGAAAGTGAACGTCGTGCATTTTACTATTTCAGCAAATAAATCTTCTCTGGAACGGTGCACGCCGTGCATCTGAGTTTGCACGCCGTGCACTTTACTGTTTCTGTAGAAAAACATCTGAAATTAGTCATTTTTGTGACAAACTTGCAATACAAGTTATTGGACACGTAGAACAACTAAAAGATGGCAAAACTACTATGAAAGAGACTGAATTACATTAGAAAGAACCAAATTTGTGTGTGATAACATGTGAAAAGATGATATACAAATCACACAACAAATCTGGTTCCTTTTGATCACATTTCACTAAAAAGTGCACGGCGTGCATTTTGGGGGTGCACGGCGTGCACGGTTCCAGGTAATTTGCAGATCTTTAGATGCCCAGGTGCACGGCGTGCGTCTCCAGGGTGCACGTCGTGCATGTTTCCAGACAAAATTCGTACCAACAAATTTCCAGCTGCACGACGTGCGTTTCCTAAGTGCACGGCGTGCATGATTCCAACAGGTTTCCTGTAGAATTCGCATACCAGATGCACGGCGTGCAGCTTGAAAATGCACGCCGTGTCTATTTCCAGAGCATTCCTTGCTGTATTTCGTAATGAAGTGCACGCTGTGCAACTGAAAATGCACGCCGTGCGCTATGCGATTCCTGCAGAAAATTGCAATTAGTCAGCAGAAAATTATGACGGATCGAATAGAAATCAAGTCTAAATTATTACATTCATCCATGACCGGCTTATTAACAAAATTAAAGAGAGTTCTTGACTCAAAAAATTAAAACAAATCTATCCTAATGTGGGGTCAACTCGCACAAGGTCCTCCATTTAGAGTCCAGAGTAAGACTCTTCAATCATCTCATGCGTCTTGGAGGGGGCAAGAGGCCCCTTTTTCTAACACTTCAGAAGAAGAATAAAGTTTGCATCTCTATCCATTCACTTTGAAACTTCCGTCCTTTCCTTGTAGTTCCACAACTCCATATGGGAAGATCTTCAATACAAGAAATGGATTGGACCATTTTGACTTAAGCTTTCCTGGAAACAGTTTCAACCTTGAGTTAAACAATAACACTTGGTCTCCTTCTTGGAAGTCCTTCCTTCTGATTCTCTTATCATGCCATGCTTTTGTCCTCTCTTGGTATAGCTTCGCATTCTCATAAGAATCAAGACGAAGTTCTTCTAATTCTTGCAATTGTAAAAGACGTTTCTCCCCTACTTTCTTCATATCAAAGTTCAAGAGTTGGATAGCCCATAAAGCACGGTGTTCTAGCTCCAGTGGAAGATGGCAAGACTTTCCATAGATCAACTTGAAAGGAGTTGTCCCTATGACAGTTTTGTAGGCTGTGCGGTATGCCCACAATGCATCATCTATCTTCAATGCCCAATCTTTCCATGAACTAGAAACGGTCTTCTCAAGAATGTTCTTCAATTTCCTGTTGGAAATCTCCACTTGCTCGGATGTTTGAGGATGGTAAGGCGTAGATATTTTATGAGTGACGCCATATTTGGAGAGAATATTGTTGAATTGTCTTTCAGCAAAGTGTGTCCCTCCATCAGAAATAATAGCACATGGGACTCCAAACCGGGGGAAAATGATCTTCTGAAAGAGCTTGATTACAAATTTGGCATCCGGTGCTTGGGTTGGAATGGCCTCAACCCATTTGGACACATAGTCAACTGCAACAAGAATATATTGATATCCACATGAAGATGGGAATGGTCCCATATAATCTACACCCCATATATCAAACACTTCAACCTCTAAGATAGAGTTGAGTGGCATGTCATCATGGCGGGATATGCCTCCAGTTCTTTGACATTTAACACAAGACTTGACAAATAGATTCACGTCTTTGAACAATGTAGGCCAATAGAACCCGGCTTGAAGTATTTTTGCTGCAGTTTTCTCTCCTCCAAAGTGGCCTCCATAAGATGAATCATGGCATTCAGAAATAATAGTAGGAATTTCCTCTTCAATCACACAACGGAGAATTAACCCATCACTCCCATGTTTGAACAAGAAAGGATCATCCCAATAGTAAAATTTGACATCATGAAAGAACTTCTTCTTTTGTTGAAACGTCAAACCGGGTGGAAGTTGTCCTGTAGCAAGGAAGTTAGCTATGTCGGCAAACCATGGCATTTTAACGGATGACAACGCATAGAGTCGTTCAATTGGCAGATGATCATCAATAGGTAATGAGTCCTCAGCCTTTGTGGATAGTCTAGAAAGGTGGTCGGCAACATTGTTTTCAGTCCCCTTTTTATCCCGAATTTCAAGATCATATTCTTGTAGAAGCAATACCCATCGGATGAGGCGTGGCTTGGCATCTTTTTTACTCAGCAAGTATTTGATTGCAGCATGAACAGTGTACACTATCACCTTAGATCCCACTAAGTATTGTCAAAATTTTTCAAAAGCATACACAATGGCCAGCATCTCCTTCTCCGTAGTTGTATAATTCATTTGTGCATCATTAAGGGTCTTGCTTGCATAATAGACAGCATGAAGTTTCTTGTCTTTCCATTGTCCTAGCACTGCTCCTACAGCATAATCACTTGCATCACACATCAACTCAAATGGAGCATCCCAATCCGGAGGTTGAATGATAGGGGCAGAAATGAGAGCCTCCTTGAGTGTAGAAAAAGCTTTTTGACATTCATCATCAAACACAAAATCTGCGTCCTTTGCAAGAAGTGAACATAATGGCTTTGCAATTTTTGAGAAGACCTTGATAAATATTCTATACAAGCTTGCATGTCCAAGGAAACTTCGGATGTCTTTGACTGAAGATGGGGTAGACATTTTCTCAATAGCTTCAACTTTTGCCCTGTCAACCTCAATACCCTTATTAGATACCACATGTCCTAGTACTACACCGGATTGTACCATAAAATGGCACTTCTCCCAATTTAGTACTAGGTTAACCTTTTTGCATATGGCTAAGACTAAAGACAAATTTGACAAGCATTGATTAAATGAATCAACATATACACTAAAATCGTCCATGAAAATTTCCATTATGTTTTCAATGAAATCCGAGAAAATCGCCATCATACACCGCTGAAAAGTAGCGGGAGCGTTGCAAAGACCAAAAGGCATGCGGCGATAAGCATAGGTACCATATGTGCAAGTAAAAGTGGTCTTTTCTTGATCGGGTGGATAGATAGGAATCTGAAAAAATCCAGAATATCCGTCCAAATAACAAAAATATGAATGCTTTGCAAGACGTTCTAACATTAAATCAATGAAAGTCAAAGGGAAATGGTCCTTGCGGGTTGCCTTGTTTAAACGCCGGTAGTCAATACACATACACCAGCCCGTGACCATGCGTGTCTGTATTAACTCATCATTATCTCCTTTTATGACAGTTGCACCCCCCTTCTTAGGTACTACATGAATAGCACTAACCCAGGGGCTGTCACTAATAGGATAAATGATTCCGACATCCATTAATTTAAAGATTTCTTTCTTAACCACATCAAGCATGTTTTGATTTAAATGCCTAGGTGGTTCAACATTTGGTTTGGCATCATCCTCCATGTTTATTCTATGCATACAGATTTTAGGATGAATGCCTTTCAAATCATCAATAGAATAACCAATGACATCTTTATATAACCGCAGTTCATCAAGCAATTTATTCTCTTGTTCATTGGTTAATTTATCATTTATGATAACAGGAGATGAGGAGTTTGGATCAAGAAAAGCATACCTCAGCCCCGGTGGAAGGGCTTTTAGTTCTACCTTATTCTTTGTTGTTCCTTCATCAACCTTTTCTTCATCATGTAGAGCTTCCACATCATTTGCTTGTGCTTTGAAAATAGGAATAGCTTCAGAATTTTCAGAAACGTGATTTTCAGCAATAACATCATCACAATAGTTTATCATGAATTCAATCATGTCATCAACAAACTCTTCTATTGGATCAACGGTGTCAAACAAATAGATTTCTTTGACTTGTGCTGGTGCTTTCATGGCATCCGAAATAGAGAACTCTATCTCTTCTTCACCCACACGGAGAGTTAGCTTTCCTTCTCTAATGTCTATGAGGCAACCGGCAGTCCGCAAGAAAGGTCTTCCAAAAAGAACTGGATTGCGGGGAGTCTCCACCATATCAATAACTATAAAGTCACATGGTATATAGAATTTGCCAATTTGTACAAGTATGTCTTCTAACACGCCTTTTGGGTGCTTAAGAGAATGATCGGCTAACTCTATAACCATCTTGGTTGGCTTTAGATCACCTAGGTCTAACTCCTGCCATAGAGTGGTTGGAATGAGACTAATGCTAGCCCCCAAATCCACTAGACCTCTATCAAACGTGACATTGTTGATTTTGCATGGCAATGTGAAAGGTCCCATATCATCCAGCTTTTCCGGAATAGTTGGAGTGCGGTTTTGAATGATAGAACTCACCCGTTTGGAAAGCTTAACTGTTTCTACTTGATCAACTCTTCTCCTTTTAGACAAGATATCTTTAAGGAACTTGGCATAGGAAGGCATTTCAGCAATAACATCAGTGAAAGGAAGATTAACTTGCAACTTGCTAAGAATGTCCATAAATTTCTTGAACTTGACATCATCCTTATTGTTGACAAGCCTATGAGGGAAAGGTGTTGTAGCTTTAAAAGATGGTGGCTCTTCAATTTTTCCTTTCTCCTTGCTGCAAATAGGAATACTAGGCTCTTCTTCATCAAATATCTTCATGTCTTTTTCCTTAGATGGCGAAGATCTTTCAATCTCAGCCCCACTCCTTAGAATGATAGCATTGGCCTGCTGTCTCGGATTTACTTCTGGCACACTAGGGAGAGAACCAGATTGTTGTCCTTGTTGAGAAAGAGCTTGTTGAGTTATTTGGTTCTCTAGCATCTTTGTGTGAGTGGTGATGTTGTCCACTTTGGCGGAGAGTTGAAGAATAGCATCTTTAAGTAGCTTGTCATTCCCCCTATGCTCTTCATTTTGCTGAGTTTGCGTGTTTATGAATTTCTCCATCATAGCTTCAAGAGAGGAATTTTGAGGTTGTTGTTGCTGCTGCTGATAGCTTCTGTTGTTGTAACCTTGTTGATTACCTTGGCGGTTGAACTGTGATTGCTGCGGTGGTTGTTGTTGCCCCTGCTGAAAATTTTGAGCATTGCTATTATTCTTGTAAGAGAAGTTGGGGTGATCCCTCCACCCTGGATTATATTGATTTGAATAAGGATTATATTGCTTGTTCCTATGCATCTCAATAGCATTAACATGTTCAAGATCTCCCCCCATAGTGTTGGGAGCAAAACATTGTGAAGAAGTATGCCCTGGATTACCACAAGCTTCACATGTGGCTTCAGCAGATTGGACCGGCAATGTAGTCAGCTTCTCAAACTTTTGAGTAAGAACATCTAGTTTTGCAGCAATGAGATCAATGGCATCAACGTAGTATTTTCCTCCTTGCTTTGGGGTTGAAGAACTTGCAGTAGACGATGATGATTTAGATCCCCTATCACCTCCCCACTGGCAATGGTTGAGTGATATGTCTTCAATGAGGTCATAGGCCTCCCTGTAGGACTTAGTCATAAGAGCACCACCGACTGCGGCATCTAGAGTCAACCGGGTGTTGTAGAACAGTCCGTTATAGAAGGTCTGAAGAAGTAACCAATTTGTAAGACCATGGTGTGGGCAAAGACGTTGAAGGTCTTTAAACATATCCCATGTGTCATAGAGAGTCTCACCATCGTTTTGAGAAAAGTGTGTAAGTTGGTTCCTCAAGTGAGCAGTTTTGCTGGGTGGAAAATACTTTGTAAGAAAGACACTAAGAAGCTGGTCCCAAGTTTTAATAGACTTCTTTGGTAAAGACAAAAGCCAAACCTTGGCTTTATCTCTTAGAGTAAAGGGAAATAGCATAAGTCTTATCACATCAACATATACACCGTTAATTTTGAAAGTGTTTAAGTACTCCAAGAATTCTGCAATATGAAGACCTGGGTCTTCACTGGCGGTACCTCCAAAACGGTTCTATTGAATCATCTGCATCATAGAAGGAGCAATAGAAAAATTGTTCACTTCTACGGCTGGCAAGTAAATGGCTCCACATATGTTGGTGGCAACCGGCATAGCAAAATCCTTCAATGGACGATCGTCTTCCATGGTTGAAGTGCTTGGTGAAACTCCTTCAACGGATGAAAAAGATGGCGTGGATGATGATGAAGATGGTATTGGTGGTGATGGAGTACCCTCTAATAGCAACTGTTCCTTTCTCCTTGATCTCCTCAAGCTTGAAATACTCCGCTCTATTTCAAGGTCTAACAACGGGGTTGTTTGGAGACCTCGTTGCGAGCGACGCATGCAACCTGAAAATAACAAGAAAATTTTGAGAACACAACTAAAAGGTATGTGGAAATTTCGAAAAATGAAAATGATGGTCTAGTCTCGAATACTAAGTAATACTTATTACTCCAATTAAGTTACCGTAACTCTCCGGCAACGGTGCCAAAAACTTATTACTCCAATTAAGTTACCGTAGCTCCCCGACAACGGTGCCAAAAACTTGTTGGCTATATAAGCAACGAGTTTCAATCAAGTTAATGATCTTTTACCCGATTCAACCAAACTCTGCAAGTATACGGAGGTAGTATAGTCAGGATCGAACACAAGGAGCTTTAGTAAACAACTGAACGCAACAGTATTAAAGTTCAACAATCTAGACCAGTTTTAAAGGGGCAGAAAGATTTGTTCCAAAAGCATAAAGATTAGGTTTTAACTACAAGAAATTCCAGATTTTAATTAACAAACTAGGATTACAAGGAAAGTCCAAATTCAGAAAGTTTATGAATCTTGGACATTAGGATTTCACTCATATGCCATAGCAATCAAAGAACAAAGCAATTTAAACATACATAAGATCGAGTTTCAAGGAAGAGTTGTGTCACATTTCACCTCCCGGTGTAAATGTAACGATCATAACTCGAAACAGCACTCTCGTGCATGAATTTCGTCTATGATCACAAACAGATCCTCAACTCATTCTTCTCTACTCTCGTAGAAGAAGAAGAGTTGCCAAGAAAAGCATCTCCATACAAACCTACTTGTTTTCTCAAACTAAGCAAGAAAGCAGAATTCATGCATATAAAGCGGCCAACAATACATGCAAGGAAAAGAGTTACCGACACCTTTAAGGTATAGAAACAAGAAGCAAATGCATTTAGTATGAAATTACTTGTTCACAACATGCTATGGCATGGGAGATACTCTCCCATGCCCAAGAAAAAGGATCTACTCGTCCATAACTATGTACAGCAGAATTTCTACAGAATTCTCAATGCTAGACATGGTTTTGGGAAGAAAAGACAAGAAGAACCAAAGATGTAACCACAAGGAGTAAGAAATAAGGCTTTATGATGAGATTCCCTTCCTTTAGCTGCTCCAAAACGGATTGACTCCTCTCCCGAGAAGCTGCACGGAGTTGGGGAAGCTTGGCTGCACTTTGGGGAAGACAATGGAGAAGTGGAGAAGAAGAAATGGCTTCTTTTCTCAAGAAACCACCTTAGTTCCTCCCAATTCGCCCTCCTCTGCTCTCCTCTGCCTTTAGGATGAGAGAAAACTTCCAAATGGTCGAACGTAACCGTCCCATTACTTCCGTCTTTCTTTTAAAATCGTATTCTGCATTTTCAGAATTCTGAAACTGCCAGGTGCACGCCGTGCACTTTGGGGTGCACACCGTGCACCTACAGTGTAGTTGTAAATCGAGCTGCAGTTGACATCAAACTGATACGTGCACGGCGTGCACTTTTGATTTGCACGCCGTGCGTCTCTCCAGAGCCTCTTTAGCAATTTACGTTCCAGGTGCACGCCGTGTCTTTTGGATGTGCACGCCATGCATCTTCGTGGTTGAACAGAACGGAATTCCCATGTGATGTTGACTTTGAAAGTACACGCCGTGCATTTTACTGTTTCAGCAAATAAATCTTCTCTGGAACGGTGCACGCCATGCATCTGAGTTTGCACGTCGTGCACTTTACTGTTTCTGTAGAAAAACATCTGAAATTAGTCATTTTTGTGACAAACTTGCAATACAAGTTATTGGACACGTAGAACAACTAAAAGATGGCAAAAATACTATGAAAGAGACTAAATTACATTAGAAAGAACCAAATTTGTGTGTGATAACATGTGAAAAGATGATATACAAATCACACAACAATAGGACAAAGTCATAGGAATCTTTGGATATGGTTGGCCAGAAGAATCCACATTGCAAAACCTTCAAGGCAGTCTTTTTAGAGCTCATGTGTCCTCCCACTGGTCCTGAGTGACATTGTTCCAAAATAAGTTGAGCTTCTTCTTTAGCGATACATCATCTATATAGACCATCAGTACGTAGTTTGAAAAGGTACAACTCATCCCAGTAGTACTATTTCACATCATGCATAAATTTCTTCAGTGCATTTCCGGTGCATTGAGGATGAATAACCCCAACATCAAGGTAGTTCACAAAATTTGAGTACCATGGTATAGCTTCTGAGACCTTCATTAGTTGATCGTCTGAAAGGGAATCATTAATCAGAATCTTCTCAGTATCCAAAGTGTGGATGCGATTGAGGTGATCTACTACCACATTTTTAGTACCTTTTTTATCTCTTATCTCCAAATCAAATTCTTGCAATAGGAGAATCCATCTAATTAGCCTAGGTTTTGCATCTTTCTTTTCTAGAAGGTAATGAATGGTAGTGTGATCTGTGTAGACAATGACCTTTGAACCAATTAGGTAGGATCTCAACTTGTTGAAGGCATACACGACTGCCAGAAGTTCTTTCTCAGTAGTAGCATAATTCCTTTGAGCTTCATCGAGGGTATTTGATGCATAATATATCACATAATTTTTCTTTTCTATATATTGGACCAAGACAACACCTACAGCATAATCACTTGCATCACACATGATTTCAAAATGTTGGTCCCAATCGGGAGCTCTAATGATGGGTGTGGTAGTAAGGGCATGCTTCAACGTGTTGAAGCTTTTAACACATTCATTGTCAAAATTGAATTCAATATCCTTTAGTAACAAATTTGTCATTGGCTTGGTTATTTTTGAAAAGTCCTCTATAAACCATCTATAGAATCCTGCATGACCTAGGAATTATCAAACTTCCTTTACATTGATAGGGACAGAGAGCTTGGAAATCACTTCAATCTTGGCCTTATCTACTTCAATACCCCGATTACTGACTCTATGGCCCAGGACAATGACTTCCTTTACCATGAAATGACACTTCTCCCAATTCAGCATAAGATGTGCTTCTTCACATCGTTTGAGGACCAGGGAGAGGTGTTTTAGACATGAATCGAAAGAATCTCTGTATATAGAAAAATTATCCATGAAGACTTCCATAATGGTTTCGGTGAGTCCAGCAAATATGGCAGCCATGCAACACTGGAAAGTTGTGGGAGCATTGCAGAGGCCGAACGACATTCTTCTGAATGCATATGTTCCGAATGGGCAGGTGAAAGTGGTTTTCTCCTGGTCATCTGGATGTATAGGTATTTGGTAGAATCCAGAGTAACCATCAAGATAACAGAAGTATTCTTGATGAGCCAACCGCTCTAATACTTGATCACGAAAAGGCATTGGAAAGTGATCCTTTTGAGTTGCCGTGTTCAACTTCCTATAGTCAATGCACATCCTCCACCCTGTGACTATTCGGGTGGGGATGAGTTCATCATTTTCATTTCATATTACAATTGTTCCACCTTTCTTCGAGACTACATTCACTGGGCTCACCCATAGTGAGTCTGATATTGGATAGATAATTCCAGTGGTGAGCAGTTTAATGACTTCTTTACGGACTACCTCCTTCATGTTTGGATTCAGTTTCCATTGATGTTCAATGGTTAGCTTGTGATCTTCCATCATAGGGATCTTGTTCATACACAATGCTTGACTAACCCCAGTGAGGTCATTCATTTTGTAGCCAATCACTTTCTTCCTCTCCTTCAATTCTTTCAGGAGTTTATCTTCTTGTTTGGTCGTAAGATCGGAATTTATTAGTACTGGAGAAACCTTGAGGTCATCCAAAAACACATACTTCAGTCCCTCAGGCAGGGGCTTCATCTCTGGAGTTTCTAGTTTTTCACATGTTTCTCCAGTAGCTTCCACAACTTTGAGTTCTTCACATGTGGCTTCAACATCTTCTTTTGTAGATTTGAGGGATTCGATGCACTCCTTTACTTGTTTGTCAATAGGTTCATCAACTGATGGATTTGTTAGAGTGACTTCTAATGGATCATATGATTCATGATTCTCTTGAGTCAAAAGTGACATCTGCTCTATGCAATCAATCATATAGAATTTTTCTTGCATACTTGGTCTTCTCATGCTTTCAAAAACTTTAAATTTGAGTGTTTCCTTACCTAATCTAAGCAGCAAGGTTCTTGCTTCAACATCAATTAGAACTCTTGCGGTGGCAAGGAACGGACGTCCAAATATGAGAGGATATATCTGGCATCTTCCTTTATGTCCATGATGATAAAGTCACACAGAACATAATAATCTTTTCCTACCTAGACAGGTACATCCTCAATAATTCCTAACAGGCATTTTATCGAATTGTCTGCGAGTTGTATGGTCATGCAGTTGGAAGAAGTTTAGCAAACCCTAGCCTTTTGCAAAGGCTGAGTGGCATGATGGAGATTCTAGCACCAAGATTTGTCGGTCCTTTCTTGCATGAAGAATCGCCAATATGGCAGGAAATCCCAAAAGATCCTGGATCTTTCTGCTTCTTTGGCATCTTATTCTGAATGATATCCGAAGTGGTTTTAGTTAACTTGACTGTCTCATATTCTTCAATTATATATTTCCTGGTGAGGAGTGACTTTAAGTATTTTTTCCAGGCTGGTATCTCAGCCAGCACATCCAGAAAGGGTATGTCAACATGAAGTTTCTTCATAGCTTCTTTAAACTTATTAAACTGAGTATCAAGCTTGGTTTTCCTTAAACGAGTAGGGAAAGGGATGCAAGGCTTGTATATAGGGATATCAGGTTTTGGTGTTTCAGTTCCTTCCTCAATTTGTTTCTCAAGACTTTCCTTGTCTGTCTTATCATCCGTTATTGGTTCTTTCAGTTGAGATTCCGGTGTTGTTGAGTATTGAATGATCACAGGCTCATCCTCATTTGTAACAACCACAGGTGGCTTGATAGGAGAATTAAAATAATCCTTGCCTGACCTGGTTGTGACATCCTTCAATTGTTCTGGGTGCTTAGGATTATTCTCAGGCTGGCCCGCAAATGCTCCAACAGGTGGCTTTATGCTAGCGGCAAGTTGAGCCAGCTGATATTCAATAGCTTTCTGATGTGCTTTCTAGTTAGCTATCAAGGTTTGTTGGTTAGCTATCATATTCTGTTGTGACTGTAACATCTTCTCAATGGTTGTCAATTTATCATCAGGTGAGAAGGGATCATCTTGTTGTCCTTGAGGCTGATTAAGATTCTGGTACTGAGAACTATTTTGATAGTTATTGAAGTTCCTATTCTGAAAGTTTCCCTTGAAATTTCCTTGATTTCCAAAATTCTATTGTTGATTATGTTGGAATCCTGGTGGGCCTCATGGTGGATTGTTCGAACTAAATTGATGCGAGTTTGCTACCCCAGAGGGTTTCCCATACTAAAATCTCAGATGGCTCCTATTCTGATTCAGACTGTAGTAACTTTGACCAGGGATGGTATTAACAACATTAAGATTTTCCATTTGACCATTATCTCCTTGTTCATATCTGTTGCTTAGAACAACGGCATAAAGAACATTGCATGCTAATGTGGAATGATCAGTACTTTTACATGCTTCACAGAACCATGAAGCTGACTTGATCTGTTCTTGTTGCCGAGTGGGCGAACATCCTCTTCCAATTACAGCAAGAGATGATTCAATATGGTCTTGCTTAGCAACTAAGAGTTTTAGGGTTTCAGTGATAGACTTGTACTCAGGAGTAGCTTCAGCCATAGCTACTTTTAAAACTCCTTTACCTACAGATCTACCCCAATTAGCTTGATTTTTAGATCCAAGGGTTACAACCCTCCATGCGTTGTCATAACTTTGACGCATGACGTTTCCTCCAGATGAGGAGTCTAAGAATCTCTTGATATCATCGTCCACACCCCTATAGAAAATTTTGATGAGTTGATTCATAGGAATTCCATGGTGTGGACACTTGCGTAGAAGCTCTTTGTATCTATCTCATGCTTCAACAAGGGTTTATGCAGGGACTTGAGTGAAATTTTTTATTTGGCCTCTAATTTCATATGTGAGAGATGGAGGGTATAACTTTTCCAGAAACACATTTTGGAGTTGTTCCCAAGTGGTGATGGGCATGTCACTTTGCAACAAATTGTACCAACATATAGCTCTATCAGCAAGGGAATACTTAAAGAGGCAGAGTCAAATGGCATCATCAGATACTCCATTTTGCTTTGTCATGGCACATAGATCAATAAACCTCAAGAGATGTTCTTGACTATCCTCTCCTTGTTTACCATAGAATGGGCTGTTTTGAAGCAATGTGATCTAATGTGCCTTAATCTTAAAATTGGCAGTATTGATGGGAGGAGGTTGTACTGGATGATGAAAATTTTCAACTTTTGAGATTGAGAATTCTCTAAGATATTTTTGTAGTTCAGTTGCTTGTGGTGCTACCTGCGTTGCTTGAATTTCTTCTTGAACCACAACTCTAGCTTCTTGCATGAATCTTTCTCTTTGTGCATTAAGGGCTTGAGCCACCCTTTGAGCTGTCTCCTCTTCTTGAGCCATCCTTGCTTGATTCTCTCTGATCTGACAGTGAAAAGTTCTGTCTATTTCAGGATCAAAACTAGGAGTGAGTCTGGGGCTGTTCAGGTGGTGCATTCACTAATCCTCCTGAAGTACCTGAAAAAAGAAGGAAAATGAGATCCACAAAGTAGAGTCAAAGTCAAGTAGATAATCGATTATATCAAAAGAAAAACAAAATCCTAGATTAGCCTTAAAAGAACTGGATTTGACCAACTGATTCTGTTGTCCCTGGAAACGGCGCCAGAATTTGATGTGAGATTTTATCGCACTAACAAACTCACTCGAGGTTGAAATCCTCGAGCTTTTACCAAAACCAATGTGCAATAATACCACCCGCAAGTGGACGGGTCTTATCGTAGTATATTTAAGGATCGAACCCAAAGGACAACATTTTTAAGAATCCTTGTCAGTCGAATCTAGCTCTTAGTAAGAGTAATATTTAAAACGATTGATTTGGTTGAGGTTAATTAAACTAAATTCAAGAAAGTAAAAGAGCAGAATTAAAGTAGGATTTAGATCAATGATAAGGAATCACTGGGATGGTACCGGGTTTCACCACCGCTACACGTGCAAACACATTCAATCACAAACAAACCAGGCAAGATATAACAAACCAAATAGAGCTGCTGCAAAACCCCCCATACGGGCGTTAGGTTCACGTAAGCATCACCTTAGGTATCAAATGTCTCGTCACCATCCAGATCACTTACTTACAGATCTGAAGATACATAAATCCAATGAAGATTGTGGGCCCCCTATACAGGCATTAGGCACACAGAAGCGTCACCAAAGTCTAGATGGCTCGTCCCCTCGCGGATCATACACTTACGACCTCAAAGAAATGCCATTCTATTTCTAGTTTGGGAGTTAACTGCATTAATTGATAAGTAAGCAGGCGATTAATATATGAGAAAACATCGACGATTAACAAGATGATACAAAATCCAACTAAGGATGTGAACCCCCTATATAGGTGTTAGGTGCACATAAGTGTCACCAAAGGCTAGATGGCTCGTGCCCTCGCGGATCATACACTTACGACCTCAAGGAATCCCATTCTATTTCTAGTTTGGGAGTCAACCTGTTAAACGACATTCGATCCTACATATAGAAGTTCTCACAACATAGGATGAACAAAGATGAAAGCAAGCAATTAATCTAACTACGAACATAACGATTAACAATGAAATGAAAAGTTATATACATTGCAATGGATACTTTGACAAAAGAACATGATTGCATGGGCAGCGAGGCTAGTCCCCGCACCCCAGCAAAAAGAGACTACTCACTCATGGTGCGAGAAACAAGAAGAATAAAAAAGAGAGAGGAATCCTCTATGAACATGATGCAGAAGGCAGTTGCAGCTCGGTGAAGATGATTTGGTCTTCTATGTCATGTCGGAGTAGATCTGGAAGAACAAGGGATGCCAACACAAATCGGGTGGTCTTTCTCTCTCCTCCTTCCTTCTCTTCTCAGTCTCCTTGAGTTGCAGTAGGAACAGTAGGTGAAGTGGCAGTGTGGGCAAAACTGGATCAGACCTTTGTACAGGCAGCCTGTCGGCGTCCCATAACTGATGCCAATTGAGGGCCCTTGTGGTTCTATTTATAGGCTAGGATGGGGCCTTCACATTTTTTGCATGAACCTGCTCCAAACGGTCTTGGGACCGAATGGCTCCAAACAGTCTTGGGACTGAATGAATCTCAACGGTCTTGGGACCGAATGGTTATAAACGGTCTTGGGACCCAATGGCTCCAAATGGTCTTGGGACCGAATGGCTCCAAACAATCTTGGGACCGAATGGCTCCAAACAGTCTTGGGACCGAATGGTTCCAAACGGTCTTGGGACCGAATGGTATGTGCTTGCGTGTCCCAAATGGTCTTCATACAAACGGTCTCAGATCATCGTTGTCCAAACAGTTTGGCGAAGCAAATGGTCTCAAAGACCGATTGGTTTCAAATGGTCTCTACGTCAAAGTTCAACCGGTCTTCACGTTGATTTCCAAACGGTCTTGGACTGGGCATCATCCAACCGGTCTGTGTGATCTCCTCCAATCGATATGTGATCGATCAATGCCTAATGGTCTCAAGACCCTGAGGGATTCTCTGTGGTGAGCGCGGAGTGGGAGCGGCGGTGTTTCAGGTAACATTTAGGGTTGTTGGAGGTAGAAGGAGGTGGAGGTGTGGGTGTTGAAGCTACTATTAGTGGAGGAATGGAAAGTAAGAGGAGGGGAGACATGCCCAATGCTGCTAAGTTGCCCAAACGGTTTTGAGCAGGTTTCTCAACTGATCTTGAAAACCGTATGGAGTTGAAACCGATTGGATGAGACTGAACGGTCAAGACCGAATGGTGAGTGAAAGGTGGATCCCATCTGAGTATTTTACACGAATTTAACGTGCATAGAATGCAAGTGCACGCATCAGAGTAATATAGGCCTTTGTGAGGCCCGAGTCAAACTCAGGAAAACGTAATTGTTGGTAGACTACTACTAACTACTCACAATCAACTAGACCGATTAAAATGATTTAAGAGTTGATTGAAAAAGAAAATAAAAAATAAAAGAAAACAACACAATTGATTAAATGCTTGGTTTAATCATTTCAAATGGGAATCTTTAGGATTATGGTTTCACCACAGGTTCTCGTTGTATTAATTTCTATATAGTTAACCTAATTTGTCTCCTATTCTGGGTAGTGTCCTGTAGTCAGAATTGTTCGCTTTCACGATAAAATTCACTACCTAAATCTAGGTCGGTTCCACGATAGTAGCAACCTATACCCTAAACTAGGTGCATGAAGACCATACTCTGGGTTTCCACCATTAACCGTACATCACCTTGTTCAAAGGATTTATTAGTTAATGTGATTATCATCTCTTTTCAACCGTTAATTCTTCTTTCAAAGTAATTAAAGGTATTAGATTATCATTAGGGTGATCAATCATAATTATATAATGGAGAAAACAATAACATACCACAAATTTTAGAGACAAATTATGATAACTATGGTAAAAATGTCATACAACGATCACCTGAGCTACTCCCGGTCCTAAAGATAGAGGGGGTTAGCCCTGCATGGTTGAAAATGGAGAATACATAGGAGTAGATAATAAAAACGTGGGAAACATGGATAAAACTTGTGTAACCCTTGATACGAAGGTGCTGCTGGAGTTCCTCCTCGAGAAACGTGCGTTTTGCAGTCTTTCGGCAGTAAAATCGCCCGTCGGAGGTGCCCGGATTGCCTGGTTGCCAGCCTTTGGCTCTCGTCTCCTCTCTCCCTCCTTCTTGGATGTCATGCAACACGATATGAGATCTCCCCTAGGGCTGTCCGTTCTCTCCTTAGGTCATAGGACCACTTTACGATACTGAAAAAGCTCAATCGTCAGATTAAAATGTTCCGTTTTAGTGCAGAAAATTGCCAGATCCCGACGTTGTCGATACCATCAACACCCAAGTCGATGGTATTGACCATAATGTTGATATTTCTTTCCAAAATCACATTTTGGGGTTGATTCTTGATGAAATGTCGATATGATCGACACCAGGGTCGATGGTATCGACTCTAGGCAGTGCAAAAGTACTTGAAAAGTACCAAAACATGTGCATAAGTCCGGGGATTATATAAAATCATATAAATATGATAAAATAAGTATAATTTGATGCAAATAGAGTTTAAAGGCCAACTATAGTGAATTATGCAAATATAATCAAGAAAATGACAAATATGTGCATAAAACACATATAAAATAAGCCTATAAAAGTGACTCAAAACCCATGCATCAAACTCCCCTAAGCTTAAACTTGCTCGTCCTTGAGAAACAAAACTTTGGATCTGGTTGAGATAAGTCAGCAACAAGACATAAATACATGAAATGCATATGCATCATCCCCACTTTCTTTCCACAAACTGGCCATCATTGACCACTGAACACTAACTGCCATCCAGGCGACCAAAGACCTATGTAAAAGATGTCTGTCCCCCAATAAATGAAACACTATCAATTAAAGAAGTTAATATGATAAACTCATCTGGTCCATACTTGATGCATCTTATGATCTCCTATCTACATTGCTCATTTCCTAACTACCATCTAAATGGAAGCAGATCTCATGATATTAATGAATGAGGAGAATATCATGGGTGGCCTACTGATTAGAGCAATGGGTGGATGGGATAGGTGGTTGTGGAAGAGAGGGAAGCAAATAACAGTCAATCATGCAATACAAAAATTAATGACCTATCATGATGCAAAATGCAAGTGAAAATGTCCTAATGCTACATTTTTGGTGGAATGATGCATGCACTATTATTCCATCTCAAGGTGAGATGGAATATCTACAAAAAACTACACCATGTACTTATTCTTCTTAGTATGTAAGTGAGAACATGTTCCTTTCTCCCTCTCATTCCTACTTACTTCACAATTTTTTTTCTTTTCTTCTTTTTTTTTTCCAATTTTTTTTCAAACCCTTATTTTCATAGATGATAATGAATTATTTGTCAGACTCACTTCTTGTTACATACTTGTGCATTTGAAGCATTCTATTTGGAGGGTATGGATCAATCTCACCACCTTTAATGTTTTCAGAGTAACATAAGATACATGGTGTACAATATGCTCAAAAGATGCAAATGCAACTACATAATGACAATTATGAAACTACTATGACATGCACCTAAGGATAATGTGCATGCATGATTACTTTGTCCTTTTTTTATTTTTATGCAAAAATGTGTGAAAATAGCTATAATGCAAGACCTATCTACATGAGATGCAATCAAAAAGTGGAAGACAGTTATGTGCTATCATTTCTTATGGTAGAGTGTGAATGAAATTGCGGTGGATCAGATCACAAGACTAATTGACAGAACCTTCCGAAAATATCATATGTCCCTCTCTAAAGACCTGTGTACAGGGTAACTGAAGGATTTCTCTCTTAAACTGTAGTCTAAGGTCATGTTAGCATTTGGTCGGTTCAGGATCAACAACCTTATCAATCACTTTTCCTTGGACAATAAAGATAGTCATTCATGTCCCCGTGTCCTCAAGCTGACTCACCCAAGCACTTCCTCAGTTATGAAACTCAATTACTCACAAGAATAAGCTCAAAAAGTTTTCAATATACTCATATTTTCATGTGCCCACAACCCAAGAGTAAAACTCCCAATTGAAACCATGCATTTATTGCTCCACAGATTACACTAGATAGATGTGGATCCTACAAAAGCGGTAAACCTAGTTTCAAAAATATAAGCAACATGAATAAGTAAGTAAAAACTAAGATAGAGGGATGTTCCAACACCCCCCCTAAGCTTGAATATGACTATGGCCTCATAGTCAACATTCTCACTTAAGAGGTGGAACAGTGGTACCATTCACTTTGAAGTGTGGTGAAGAAGGATGGTTAGATGCTCAAGTGGACCAAGTGATGCTTGCTATCTCCCTGTTTTTGGTATCCTATTTTTTTGTCTTAGTGGTTCTAAGACGTGACTTGCTTCATCCTTCATTGCTATGCAAAAAACGGTTCGAAAAAATCTCGTTTCGACACCTTTTACGGCCTATTTTATGTAGATGTCCTGCAGGTGTCGATACCATCGACACCAAGGTCGATGGTATTGACTCATGCTCAACAATTTTGGTGTATCGACGCATCTAAAAGGCTAGGAAATCAAAAGTGTCGATACTATCGACACTAGGGTTGATGGTATCGACTTTATTGTCACCAATTTTTCTAAAAATCTTCAGAAATCTCGATACTATCGTCACTAAGGTCGATGGTATGAACTTTTCTTCAGCATTTATTGATCCAAACTTGATGCTATCGACAGGGGTGTCGATAGTATCGACCTTAAAATTCTGCACACTTCAAAACACGAGTTAGGGTACCATTTTTACACAAATTATCAAAACCTAAGCAAAAACTAAGTACATAAACATAAAAGAACATAACCAAACATAAAATGAACCTAAAGTTGGGTTGCCTCCCAACAAGAACCCTTGTTTAATGTCCTAGGCTTGACATAAGGATACATTTAACCTGGGTTGTCAAGGGATGTCTCCAATGATTCATTTGGCAATTTGAATTCAACTCTATCATCACCAATCCCAAGTGTCAAGTAACCTCGCCCAATGGCAATGATTACATCAATCGTAGCTTGGAACGACCTTCCCAATAGCATCTCACCTCCTTCCAGATCATCCATGTCCATGACCACAAAGTCAACAAGGAAGATGAATTTGTAAACCTTGACTAGCATGTCCTCGCATATACCTTGCGGCTTCACAATGGATCCATCCGCCAACTCGATTGTCATGGAAGTTTGTGTTGGCTTCTTCAATCCCAACTTTTGAAAAGTGGCAAGTGGCATAAGATTAATGTTTGCCCCTGAGTCACACTATGCTTGTGGAAAATGTTGGCCACCTATGGAACATGGGATGTAGAAACATCTTGGATCTTTCCTCTTCTTTGGCAACCTTCCTTGGATTATAGAATTCATTGTTTCATCAACACACACAACATCTATATCTTTGATCCTCCGTTTCTTGTTGATGATGTCTTTCAGGAATCTTCCATATGAAGGAATTTTCTCTATATCCTCCACCAATGGAATGTTAATGTGGAGCTTCCAGAAGATCTTAAGAAATTTCTTGAAGTTCCTTTGCTCTTTCCTCAGCTTTAGACTATCCGGGAATGACATGCTTGGCTCCTTTATGTGCTTGTATGGTGGAACATATGGGCTATTTGGGGTCTCCTCCCCTAAGCTTGATTCTATGTCACCCCCTGGTGTAGGCTTTGGCACATCATTCACAATCGGTGTGGCTCATGGCTGCTCATCCTTCTCAGTGGTAGTAGCTCCACTGTGAAGTATGGCCTTCACCTACTCCTCTTGCCTAGGTGTGGGCACAGTCGTGATGGGTTCTTGGTGGGATTTGTTGAATGGTCGACATCCTCCTGGTAGTCCATACAAGCTACGGGGGTATGGCACACTGGGTTTATCCTCCGTATCAAAATGCATTTTCCCCTTTTCATGGACCTCCACCACCAGGGGCTCTGGTTCCTTTATCACAGATATATACTTCACTTGATGATGTGTTTGAGCAACCTCTGCATTCCCAACTGGTCCTTGTTGATTTTGACGCTTCATAGCCACCACTTCATTGGTGATTTGAGTCACAGTCATCTCTAGTGACCTCATTTGTGCTCCATGACTTTGCAATGTCTGCCCAAATTTATTCAAAACCTCGCCCTAGGACTGTAACTGCTTGGCGAACGTACTCATCATCTCTTGATTTTGTTGCACTACTTGACTAAGCAACTCGGTGCTTTTATCCTCTGCCTTTGATTATGGATTTGAATCTGGATCTTGCAGGAATTTGTTTGGATCCTTCCATGAGAATGTTTTGTCCTTCCTCCAAGTGTAATCATTGTTCCTATAGCCCTGTTGTTGCATAAATCTGGCTTGGGCCTCCTCATCGGATTCTTCCTCTTTCTCCACAAGCTTCTTGGCTATGAGATCCAATTTTTCGTTCAATTCTTTGATGGCTTTGGCATCCCCTGCAACTTTAACTTGTTCTGGTGCATCGCTATCACCCCAGGACTGCTTTTTGGCCATGTTCTTCAAAATCTCCCAACACCTTGTATCTGTGTTGTTTAAGAAGAACCTTGAACCTACTGAATCCAGGTTGCTTCTATCATGCTCAGAAAGTGTAAAATAGAAAATCTTGACCTATTTCTCCTTGTCCAGCCCATGATGTGGGCACCTCCTCAGCATTATCTGAAAGCGCTCCCAAGTCTCAGAATATGTTTTATTGGCTTTCTGGCTGAAGTTGTGGATCTTTCTTACAAGATCATTAGTCTTCTCGGGTAGAAAGAATCTCTCGAAGAACACTTCAACCATATGATCCCATGATTCCACATACTCGTCATCCAAGTTATGCAGCCATTCTCGGGCATTTCCCTCTAGAGAGCTAGGAAATAATTTCAAATAGAGCGCCTCTTGCGGAAACCTATCTATCTTGACCATATCACAATTCTCCACAAATTGGCTTATGTGGGCCACCGGTTCTTCATTCTTCAGCCCGTGAAATGTATTGGACTGGACCAAGTTGATTAGGCCTGGGTCAATTTTGTAGTTGGGAATATTGATGGCTTGCTTCTTAATTGGCCCCTTTGATGCAAGCGAGGACGACGCCTTGATTTTCTCCCAAATTGTATGTTCCTCGACCATTGCTTCTGGTTTAGATTCAGAATCCACGTTCTCGAGTTGATTTTGAATGTTGATTTCCTCGTTGTCTGATCCCAAGAATGGGACCTCTGGTGATGACTGTCCGTAGTCTGCGCTACGCGTACTCACCATGCACTAGTACCTGCAAAATAATAAGTGTAATTAAGAACAGTGCTAGACGATTGTGGGTTATGAAAGATAAATGATTAATTGCAAGAATTTGTCTTTTTTTTTAAAATGTGGTCTAGAGTGGCCGCTTGTAGCACTCATAGTGCCAAAAAATTTAATTTCCCCGGCAACGGTGCCAAAAACTTGACACGAATTTACCATGTGTAGCAAGTGCACGCGTCAGAGAAATATAGGCATTTGTGAGGCCCGAGTCAAACTTAGGGAAACATAATTGTTGGTAGACTACTACTAACTACTCACAATCAGCTAGACCGATTAAAATGATTTAAGAGTTGATTGAAAAAGAAAATAAACAATAAAAGAAAACAACACAATCGATTAAATGCTTGGTTTAATCAATTCAAATGGGAATCTTTAGGATTACAGTTTCACCACAGGTTCTCATTGTATTAATTTCTACATAGTTAACCTAATTCATCTTCTATTCCAGGTAGTGGCTTGTAGTCAGAATTGTTCACTTTCATGATACAATTCACTACCTAAATCTAGGTCTGTTCCACGGTAGTAGCAACCTATACCCTAAACTAGGTGCATGAAGACCATACTCTGGGTTTCCACCATTAACCGTACATCACCTTGTTCAATGGATTTATTAGTTAATGTGATTATCGTCGCTTTTCAACCGTTAATGCTTCTTTCAAAGTAATTAAAGGTATTAGATTATCATTAGGGTGATCAATCATAATGATATAATGGATAAAACGATAACATACCATGAATTTTAGAGACAAATTATGATAACTATGGTAAAAATGTCATACAACGATCACCCGAGCTACTCCCGGTCCTAAAGATAGAGGGGGTTAGCCCCGCATGGTTGAAAATGGAGAATTCATAGGAGTAGAGAAGAAAAACGTGGGAAACATGGATAAAACTCGTGTAACCCCTGATACGAAGGTGCTCCTGGAGATCCTCCTCGAGAAATATCCGTTTTGCAGTCTTTTGGCAGCAAACTCGCCCGTCGGAGGTGCCTAGATCGCCCGGTTGCCAGCCTTCGGCTCTCGTCTCCTCTCTCCCTCCTTCTTGGATGTCATGAAACACGATATGAGATCTCCCCTAGGGCTGGTCGTGCTCTCCTTAGGTCATAGGACCACTTTACGTTACTGAAAAAGCTCAACCGTCGGATTAAAACGCTCCGTTTTAGTGCAGAAAATTGCCAGATCCCGACGTTGTCGATACCATCGACACCCAGGTCGATGGTATCAACCATGATGTTGATATTTCTTTCCAAAATCGCATTTTGAGGTTGATTCCTGATGAAATTTCGATGCTATCGACACCAGGGTCGATGGTATCGACTTTGGGCAGTGCAAAAGTACCTGAAAAAGTACCAAAACATGTGCATAAGTCTGGGGATTATATAAAATCATATAAATATGATAAAATAAGTATGATTTGATGCAAATAGAGTTTAAAGGACAACTATAGTGAATTATGCAAATATAATCAAGAAAATGACAAATATGTGCATTAAATAGATATAAAATAAGCGTATAAAAGTGACTCAAAACCCATGCATTAGTATTCAACCTCATCAAGACCTGCATCAAATCAACATAAATTTAGTTAAGATCATGATAATTGGACCAATTAAGTAATTTTGCACATTTTGATATTTAGAAACTAAAATTGGATGTATTGAGTCGAAAAGGGTCCAAGATA
Source organism: Alisma plantago-aquatica (assembly GCA_963693085.1). NCBI lineage: Eukaryota > Viridiplantae > Streptophyta > Magnoliopsida > Alismatales > Alismataceae > Alisma > Alisma plantago-aquatica. The sequence goes on from OY856410.1 coordinate 228,869,240, forward strand.
GCGACTGAAAATCATGATGAATATGCATTCATCATGGACGATGATAGCAAGAGGTTTTTAGACTCCTTGTTTGGAGGAAACTTCATGTGAAAACGTTATGATAGCGCATGGAGGGTTGTCACCCTTGGAGCTAAAAATCAAGCTAATTGGGGTAGGTCCGTAGGTAAGGGAGTATTGAAGGTAGCTATGGTTGAAGTTATTCCAGAATACAAGTCTATCGTTGAGACCCTCAAACTCTTAGTTGCCAAGTAGGACCATATCAAATCATCCCTTACTGCATTTGGAAGAGGACGTTCACCCCCTCAACAGCAAGAACAGATCAAGTCAGCTTCATTGTTCTATGAAGCATGTAAAGGTACCGATCATTCCACTTTAGCATGCAATGTTCTCTATGATGTTGTTCTAAGAAACGTATGTGGACAAGGAGATAATAGTCAAATGGAAAATCTTAATGTTGTTAACACCATTCTTGGTCAAGGATACTATAATCCAAATCAGAATAGAAACTATCTAGGTTTTCAATATGAAAATCCTTCAGGAGCGGAAAACTCGTGACAACTTGGCTCAACTAATCAACAAAGAGGCCCACTGAGATTTCAGTATAACCAACAACAAAACTTTGGAAATTAAGGGAACTTTAGGATAAACTTTTAGAATAGGAACTACAACCAGTATCAGAACAACCCTCAGTTCCAAAATCTCAACCAAGTTCCTTATCAACAACAAGGACAACAAGCTGGTCCCATCTCTCCAGATGACAAACTTACAACCATTGAGAAGATGTTACAGTCACAGCAGACTATGATAGCTAACCAGGAAGCCCATCAGAAGGCTATTGAATCTCAACTAGCTCAACTTGCAGCTAGTATGAAGCCACCTACTGAAGTCTTTGTTGGCCAACTAGAAAACAATCCTAAGCATCCTAAACAACTGAAGGCTGTCACCACCAGGTCTGGAAAAGACTATTCTAATTCTCATGTCAAGACACATGTGGTTATTAAATAGGAGGATGAACATGTAATCCTCCAAGACTCAACAACACCTAAGTCTCAACCAAAAGTACCAGTGACTGCTGATAAGATAGTCGAGCCAAATTATAAGAAACCTATTGATGAAGAAACTGAAACACAGGAGCCAGAGGTACCAATATACAAGCCTTGTCCACCTTTCCCTGCTCATTTGAAGCAAACCAAGCTCGACACTCGTTTCAATAAATTCTAGGAAGCTATGAAAAAGCTTCATGTTGATATACCCTTTTTAGATGCTTTGGTTGAGATACCAGCTTGGACAAAATATTTGAAGTCACTTCTGACAAGGAAATACATAACTAAAGAGTATGAGATAGTCAAGCTGGCAACGACTACTTCAGATATCATCCAGAGTAAGATGCCCAAGAAGCAGAAAGATCCAGGATCTTTTGGGATTTCTTGCCATATTGGTGATTCTTCCTATAAGAAAGGATTGGCTGATCTTGGAGCTAGCATTTCCATTATGCCACTTAGCCTTTGCAAGAGTATAGGGTTTGCTGAACTTCTCCCAACTGGCATGAACATACAACCTATAGATAACACTGTGACTCTACCTTTAGGAATCATTGAGGATGTCCCTGTCGAAGTAGGCAAAGATTCCTATGTTCTGTGTGACTTTGTCATCATGGACATAAAGGAAGACACTAGATACCCTCTCATATTTGGACATCCATTCCTTTCCACCGCAAGAGCTCTGATCGACATTGAAGCAGGAACTTTGTTACTCCGATTAGGTAAAGAAACTCTTGAATTCAAGGTTTTTGAAAGCATGTGAAGACCGAGCATGCAAGAGGAAGTCTAATTGATTGAGTGCGTAGAGCAGATGTCACTCCTCAAGCATGAGGATTATGAACAAGAAGATCCTTTAGGGATGACCCTTACTAATCTGAATGCAGAAAGTTTAGATGACGAACAAGTGAAATGTTGTGTTTTCCACCTCGATGCTTCTAAAGAAGATCCTGAAGCTAAGGTTGAGGAACTAAAAGCAGTGGATATTACTAAAGAAGCATGTGAAAAGCCACAAGCTCCTGAAATGAAGCCCTTGCCAAAAGGATTGAAATATGTGTTTCTAGATGAACTCAAGGTATGTCCTGTCATCATAAATTCAGATCTAACGGCAGAACAAGAAGACAAACTTTTGAAGGAATTGAAGGAAAGAAGAAAAGCAATTAGCTACAAGATGGGTGACCTCATTGGGGTTAGTCAAGCGATGTGCATGCACAAAATCCCCATGATGGAAGATGACAATCCAACTATTGAACATCAATGCAAATTGCATCCAAATATGAAGGAAGTAGTCCGTCTTGAAGTCATTAAACTGCTCACTGCTGGGATAATCTACCCGATTTCCGATTCGCCATGGGTCAGTCCAATGCATGTTGTCCCAAAGAAGGGTGGAACTACTGTGATACGGAATGAAAATAATGAACTCATCCCCATTCGAACAGTCACATGGTAGAGGATGCGTATTGATTATAGGAAGTTAAATAGGGAAACTCAAAAGGACCATTTCCCAATGACTTTTCTTGATCAAGTCTTATAACGGTTGGCTCAACAAGAATATTTATGTTACCTTGATGGTTACTCTGGATTCTACCAAATTCCTATACATCCAGATGATCAATAGAACATGACTTTTACTTTCCCATTTGGAACATATGCTTTTAGAAGGATATCGTTCGGACTATGCAATGAGCCTACAACTTTCCAATTTTGTATGGCAGCTATATTCGCTGGTCTCACCAAAACTATCATTGAAGTTTTTATGGATGATTTTTCTATATATGGAGATTCATATGACTCCTGCCTGAAGCACCTCTCCCTTTTCCTTAAACGATGTGAGGAAGTACATCTTGTGTTAAATTGGGAGAAGTGTCACTTTATGGTAAAGGAAGGCATTGTCCTTGGCCATAGAGTCAATAATCGAGGAATTGAAGTGGACAAGGCCAAGATCAAAGTGATTTCCAAGCTCGCCATCCCAACAAGTGTAAAAGAGGTTCATGCATTCCTAGGTCATGCCAACTTTTACAGACGGTTAATAAAGGACTTCTCAAAGATAACCAAACCGATGACGAATTTGTTGCTAAAATATGATGAGTTCAATTTTGACGGAGAAAGTGTAAAAAGTTTCAACAACTTAAAGCTTGCTCTTACAACAACACCCATCATCAGAGCTCCTGATTGGGATCACCCATTTGAAATCATGTGCGATGCCAGTGATTATGATGTGGGTTCCATTCTAGGCCAGTGTATAGAGAAGAAACATTATGTGATCTACTATGCATTGAAAACCCTTGATGAAGCTTAGAGAAATTATGCAACTACTGAGAAAGAATTTATTGTAGTCGTATATTCCTTTGACAAGTTCAGATCCTACCTCATTTGTTCAAAATTTATTGTCTACACGGATGACGTCGCTATCTGTTACCTTCTGGCAAAGAAAGATGCAAAACCCAGGCTAATTAGATGGATTCTCCTCTTGCAAGAATTTGATCTAGATATAAGAGATAAGAAAGGTACAGAGAATGTCATGGCAAACCACCTCAGTCATATCCACGCCCTAGAAACTGAGAAGATCCCCATCAACGATTCTCTTCTAGACGACCAGCTTATGAAAGTTCCAGGGGCTATCCCTTGGTACGCAGACTATGTAAACTACCTGGCTTCTAGTGTCATCCATCCCGAATGCACCAGAAATGCACTGAAGAAATTCCTACATGATGTGAAACAATATTACTGGGATGATCCGTACCTTCTCAAACTCTATGTTGATGGTCTATACAGACATTATATCGTTGAGGAAGAAACTCAACTTATTTTAGAACAATGTCACTCGGGCCCAATTGGAGGCCATATGAGCTCTAAGAAAACTGCCTTGAATGTTTTGCAATGTGGATTCTTTTGGCCAACCATATCCAAAGATTCCTATGACTTTGTCCTATCATGGGATAAATTTCAAAGAATAGGTAACATCACACAGAGAGATGAGATGCCACTGAACCCTTGGCAAGAAGTCAAGATATTTGATGTTTGGGGTGTGGACTACATGGGTCCATTCCCATCTTCTCATGGATTTTCCTACATCCTAGTGGCAGTGGATTACGTCTCAAAATGGGTTGAAGCCATACCAACCATCACTAAAGACTCCAAGCCTGTAACCAAAATGTTCAAAGATATCATTTTCCCCCGATTCGGAGTCCCACACACCATGATTTCCGACAGAGGTTCTCATTTCCTGGAAAGAAGCTTTGAAGCATTGTTGAGGAAATATGGTGTAACTCACAAGGTAGCCTCACCCTACGATCCGCAAACTAGCGGATAGGTAGAGGTTTCTAACCGTCAACTCAAGGCTATTTTGGAAAAGATTTTAGGCCACAATCAAAAGGATTGGTTAATAAAAATCAATGACGCCTTGTGGGCCTACCGAACTTCTTTTAAAACTCCCCTTGGGACTACACCTTTTTGACTAATCTATGGAAAGTCATGCCACCTGCCGGTAGAACTAGAACACAAAGCATGGTGGGCAATAAAACAACTAAACTTTGATATGAAAGAAGCAGGCTAAGACAAGATTCTGCAACTCCAATAGCTGGAAGAACTTCGAATGATAGCTTATGAGAATGCTAGAATCTATAAAGAACGTACAAAGTTGTGGCATGATGGTCATCTCAAGAGGAAGGACATTCAAGTGGGAGATCAAGTCCTGCTGATCAACTGAAAACTGAGGTTATTCCCAAGTAAACTCCGTTCTCGTTGCACTAGACAATACATTGTTAAGAGCATCTACCTGCATGGTGCTTTTGTTTTATGGAGTGAAAAGTCAGGAGATGTTGTGGAAAATGACCAACATTTGAAAAGATATTTCACCTCAGCCGATACAGGCATCAATGCATCGCTGGATCTCTCCAAACCAGATTACATCTATCGTAAAAGCTGAAGGAATAAAGTCGATCCATCGACGTAAAACAAAGTTGCTTATCGGGAGGCAACCCGATCAATAAATTTGTATTTGGTTTTAATTTTGTATTAGAAATTTTCTTTTTTTAGATAGTGTTGCACCAAATAAAAATTGCATCGCAAGATTCTATCTTGAGTTCTGAATTATCTTCATTCTTGAGATTTTTAGATGGAGGATGCATGCTGATTGGAACACAACCACATCTGGTGGTCTAACCAGCATGACTTTTCCCCTCCATCTCGGATTTAGAGTTTGCTCGGGACAAGCAAAATTCTAAGTTTGGGGTGGAGGGTGGGTGGTACGTACTTTACTTTCCACCTTCACCCATCTATTTATGACTTAAGATTTCATCGTTGCGTTTTTGACCAAAAATTTCAAAATTTTCAAATAAAATTTATTTATTTTTTAAAGTTTTCAAAAGAAATTTGAACAGATATCGGATGAAGTTTTGACACTTTTGGTTTCAATCTCTATGCATTTTAAATCATTATACCCTCCTTATTCGAAGAAAATCCTCAAAAGGACCACTTTTTGAGACTAGCCTTTTGATTGAAATCATCTCTTGAAGCTTATGAATCCTAACATCAAGATCCTTCTGCAAAAATGGCAAGCGTTTGTCAAAATGATACGGATCAAACTCATCATGCCTCCTAACTGACTTGTGGAACAATAATATGGAATCCCCCACCGAATCCTCATCAAGTCATTATTTGAGCTGAGTACGATAAAGAGAATGACCCAGTGCACTGAATTGTAAATCAAGTTGCATTCTGATCTAAACTCTCTTCTACACTTCTTCTATCATCTACGTACCCCTCCATCCATAAAAAGAAACAAAAAATAGCCAAAACAGTGCCAAACCCTAAGTTCGGGGTGGCACGCCACTCCCCCTCTATATCTGCTTCTTCCATACCCCTCACAAATTAATAGGGGCATACCACCAAGAAAAGATGCCAAAGCGCACACAAAAAATGCAATCTCGAGTCGAATAGAGGAGAGATTTGCACAAAAAAATGCAATAAATAAAATTGCAAATAATCTAATAAAAATCTGGAGTCGAATAGAGGAGAGATTTATTTCTTCTTTCCATACCACCCTTCACTCCCTCTTCTACGTAAAGGCACAATAAATGCCTCCACTACCCTGAAATACACCAGTGTAAGATCAGATGCACACTTGTTGTTTTGTGGGTGTCGCTGGACTCTTACAAAACTCTTTGACATGCTTGTTGTTGGAAAAAGTGAGGAAGAAGTGATGTTGGAAAACAAACTCAGGAATGAAGATATGGTAATATGTGTTCAACCAGGAAGAAGCGATGTTGGAAAACAAACTCAGGAAGTTGAGATGCTTAGTTACACTAAGTAGAAAGGAAACAATCGTGATGAGAATAGGAGGCAATCACATGATCAAAAAGTATTCATTTGGTGACTATTTCAAATTTTGTGTTACTTGACGACGAGCAACATTTAAGTTTGGGGTGTTTTGATGAATGCATATTCATCATGAAAATCAATCGCCATCTTGGGCTCATTTTGATTCAATATACCCAATTTCGTTTACTAAATATCAAAATGTGCAAATTGCTAAATTGGTTCAATTGTCAAGGTTTTAACTGAGTTTATGTTGATTTTATGCAGGTCATGATGAGGTTCAACCATCAGATGTCACCCAACTCCATTCAACCGTAATCCATAAAAAACACCACCATTCGATTTGCATCTTAATCAACCATCATCCAAATCAAACCCTTTTGAGTGGGACCCACCTTTCTCAACCTTTGATCTATCATACGGTCTTGACCATACGGTTTCAACCATATGGTTTGAACCATACGGTCTAGACCATATGGTTTCAACCATACTATTTGATACCCATCAATCTTCCAAGACCGTATGGGCAGCCTCATCTTCAAAATTGTATGGACAACAACCTGCTCAAGATCGCATGAGGACCTGACCTCCTCTTTCCCGTCTTTTTCCATCATCTTCAACCTCAGAAACCCACCTCAACCTACTTCCCAACAAGCGCCAACACTCCGCCTTCAACCCGAACCCTGCATCCCTCACCGTCGGGATCACCGCAACACCTATCACTTTCCCAAATGATCCTCAAGACCGATTTGAATCAAACGGTCTTCAGGACCGGTCGCACCTCAAGACCGTTTGGGAAGCCAATTGAAGACTGTTTGACGATCATGACCACTTGAACATAGGGAGTTGAAGTCCGTTCAAAATTGGTTGAACAAAACTATATGGGTGGTTCCTGACTTCCAAGACCGGTTGGCCACTGCATGATCTCAAGACCGGTTGGCCACCGCATCATCTCAAGACTGTTTGGATGGCGTTGAAGGTCCAAGACCATTTTGTACGTCTGCAAACCCTAACCCTAGCTCCACCTGCAACCCCCTCTGTCGCGGCCTTCATCCACCATGCCCCAGAGCCTCATAGCAACCCGCCATCGATCGCGCATCCAGACCAAGACCGTTAGGATGGAGAACATTCAGAGGTACAAGACCGATCAGAGCGGGAACCATCGATTGTGAAGACCGATCTCGAGACTATTCAGACACTGAACGTTGGACCGTTTGGAAGCTACAAATGTTGAGACCTCTTAGACGACGGAGATAAAGTCCAGTTGGCTAGCGTGACTGGTCTTCTGAGACTATTTGGACGACATCGTCAAGATCGTTTGGACAACTCTGACCGCAAGACCAATCAGAGGTGGGAACGCTAAACCGTTTGGAGAAGTATCGATCACCGACACTGTATGAATGAGAGCCAAGGACCATTTGGAGCCTGTCATCTCGAGACCAGTTGAGCAAAGGATACCAAGACCGATCAAAGTAGATCGTTTGGATAAAAGCACCAAAACAGTTTGGACGTTCAACACTCCAAGACCGTTTGGTCATACTAAACCTATTTGGAGATAATAGCACAAGACCATTTGGACATATATACTAAACTGTTTGGGCCCAGGACACCAAACCGTTTGGACCAAACCATGAGGATGACTCACACCAAAAATGTGAGGACTAGACCCGAACCTATAAATAGGACTAGTAGGGTCCCCATTTGAGTATCGAATCTGGGACACCGCCAGGCTGCCCGAACATAGTATTCGATCCAGATCAGTCATGCACGCCAGTATCACTTCACCAACTGCTCCTATTGTGATCAAGGATACCGAGAAGAGAAAGAAGGAGGAGTGAGAAAGACTGCCTGGTCTGTCTTGGCATCCCTCATTCCTCATCTGGATCTGCCCCGACATGACGTAGAAGACCGCATCATCTTCACCGAGCTGCGACTACCTTCTGCATCATGCTCATGGTAGAATCTTCCTTCTCTCTTGTTCTTCTTATTTCTCTCACCATGAGTGAGTAGTTCCTTTTCACTGGGTGCGGGGACTAGCCTCGCTTCCCATGCTTTCATGTCTTTTCATTTAACATTCCAAGGCATTGTATATAACTTTCCATTTCGTTGTTAATTGATAATGTTTGTAGTTTGATTACATGCTTGCTTTCATCTTGTTCTTCCCTATGTTGTGAGAACTTCTATATGTAGGGTGGAATGTCGATTAATGAGGTAGACTCCCAAACTAGAAATAGAATGGGATTCCTTGAGGTCGTAAGTGTGTGATCTGTGAGGGGATGAGCCATCTAGCCTACGGTGACACTTCTGTGTGCCTACCCACAAGGGGGGCCCACAACTTCAGTTGGCTATTGTATCTTCTTTGTTTATCGTCGATGTTTGCTTGCAGACTAATCACCTACCAGCTTGTTGGTTAGCATGGTTGACTCCTTGATGAGACTTCTGATAGGATTCCTTGAGGTCATAAGTGTGTGATCCGTGAGGGGACGAGCCATCTAGCCCACAGTGATGCTTCTATGTACCTACTCATATGGGGGGCCCTCAACATCAGTTGGATGTTGTATCTTCGTAGTCATAAGTGAGTGATCTGGAGGGTGATGAGAAATATGATGCCTAAGGTGACTCTTACGTGAGCCTATCCTCACGGAGGGTTCATAGCAGCTCGATTTGGATAGTTAGTTTCTTGCCTGGATGTTATGTGTTTGGATGTGTTTGCATGTGCAGTGGTGGTGAAACCTGGTACCATCCCAGCGATTCCATATCATTAATCTAGAACAAACTTTAATTCTGCTCTTTTACTTTCTCACATTTAGTTTAATCAACCACAAACCAATCAATCGTTCTAAATATTAGTCTTACTTGAACTAGGATAGACTAACAAAGATTCTTAAAAATGTTGTCCTTTGGGATTTGATCCATAACTATATTACGATAAGACCCGTCTGCTTGTGGGTGGTATTATTGCACGAGGTTTTGGTAAAAGCTTGGGGATTTCAACCCCAAGTGAGTTTGTTAGTGCGATAATATTCCACGTCAAATTCTGGTCAATTCAGCAACTTTCACTTTCAACAATTTTACTTTCTTGCTCTTGATTAATCATTGCGCATCATTTGGCTCAAATAGTGTTCATTGCAAGTTCAATTTGATTTAATTTGTGTCACATTGTCCTTGTGGATAGATACCTCAAGTACTACATCAATACATTTATTCTCAAGTGGATTGGTTATCTATCTAAGGTTAAACCTAGGGATAGTTTTTCGTTGGTGAATTTTTTGCATTCATGATGGCACATCAAGTCATTTTCGAGCATGATAGACAGACATTTTTGAACTAAACCACTTTGAATAATTTGTATCATTGTTTTCTTTCACCCTTCCTTTTTCCCATGTCTTTTCTCTACCTACCAAGTCACAGTGTGGTAGTGTAACTCCTCCTTCTATGGAGTCCTATTCTAGTAGTATGTTTTTTCTATAAGTTTTATATAGTTGTTACCCTTATATTCACCCCATCTCTTTCATTTTCTCAACCTTTATTGATGTTACAAGTGACACCCTCAAAATGTTGACAATTCATCCAAAAATTGAAAAAACTTTTCATTATATTTATAGTGTCAATCGAATCAGGACAGCCCACGGAGAAGTTATTCAAAAAGAATCATTGAGGCCATAGTCACTGACAGAGTAGCCACGACATCTGCATTGGAGGATACCTAAGAAGTAGTGTGGAAGAAATAGGTCAAGGATTTCTCAATTCCTTTGATTTTCGAACCCTTACACCCAACCATCCCTCCTACTATTACTGCTTTGCAATTCAAAATGTGCACACACTAGATTACTATGCTTCAAGCAAGTGCCTTTTTAGGGAGGTTGGGAGAAAACTATCAAGATTACCTCCAACGCTTTCCCAATCTATGCACTTTGTTCAAACTCCTAGGTGTTTCAAATGACATCCTCAAGTTGAGACTTTTCAAGTATTCTCTGATGGATCACGCTAGTTTGTGGTACAATTCCATGGAAGGTGATTGAATCACAACTTGGTAACCCTTCAGGTCCAAGTTCCTAGAAAAGTACTACCCCCATCTCTCACTTATCAAATCCAGAAAGAAATCACCCAATTAAAAATGACTCCTAAAGAAACATTTGGAGAAGCATGGGAGAGTTTCAAGGATCTTCTCTATATTTGCCCACATCATATCATTCCCCCAGTACAATTGATTCAGACATTTTATAGAGTTATTGATCCAGACACCAAGTTTTCTTAGACTCGTATTCTAGAGGAAATTTCTTCTTCCATAATTTTGATAGTGCTTGGGAGGTAGTAAAAAGAAGCACTAAAACTCAAGCCCAATCTTTTTGAGGGCAAAAGGGAGTCCTCAAAGTTGCTAAGGCTAAAGATAGCTTTGAGATGAATCAATAGATGATATCTTTAAGATGCTTACCATGGAACAATACTGGCTAGAGTTTTCCCTTCACACTTCTCAAGGATGGGGTCCTCCTCCATCTCAATATGCTACCGAATTCCTTTGTAGCATTTTCCATGGTTTTGATCATTCCACACAGTAGTGTCAACAATTATACAACATGAAATATAGAGAGGGGCAACAATTGGATGATCTCAACTCCAAAACATCCTCAACAATTCAAGGTTGCCTCCACTCATTCTGGAAATGTGTATCCACCCCTGAAACTCCTTCCCCTTCAACTTGTCCTTCTTCTACAAATCCCCCTACCACATCCATTGATTTCGATGACGATGACGTTGTTGTGATTGAAAAAGACCAATTTCCAAAAGAAACTACCACTCCAGAGGAACCACCTGTCATTGAAGCTCCACCAGTTTAAGATATCGATCCCAATGTGCCAGTCTATGTTTTGCATGCACCTATCAAGAGCGCCCCAAGTAGATGTGCCTTGATACTAGATTCATGAAAGTTAAATATATCATGAAGAAACTACATGTTGATATACCATTCTTGGATACACTTGTAGAGATGACCTCATGGTCCAAGTATTTCAAGACCTTTCTGACTTACAAACACACTACTAAAGAATATGAGACTTTCAACATCACTAGAACCACCTCTGACGTCCTTCTGAACATGATGCCAAAGAAATAAAAAGAACCCAGTTCCTTTGGAATTAGGTGCTATCTAGGAGATAACACATGTTGCAGGGGACTTGTCGACTTGGGCACCAGTATCTTCATTATTCCCATAGACTATGCAAGAGGGTGGGGTTTGTCAAAATGTTTCCTATAGCAATGACTATCAATTGGAAAATTCTTCCATGAATAAGCCAATGGGCATCATTGAGGATGTCATTGTCAAACTTGACAAACAAGCCTATGTTCCTTGTGATTTAGTCATTATTGACATCAAGGAGGATCTTTATTGTCCCCTTATCTTTGGATGACCCTTCTTGGAAACATCTCGAGCCCTGGCCGATGTCAAAATGGGCACCATACTTTTGTGCATCAGAAGACAAACCTTAAAGTTTGGAGTCTTTGAAATCATGAGGAAGCAAAGTTTCCAAGAAGAATCTTATCTACTTGATTGCACAAACAAGATCTCCCAACTCATGCAGTAGTGGGAAGTCTCTAAACATCCTCTTCATACTTCTCTCACAAGTCTAATTGCATCTAATTTTGACAATAAGTAAGTCTACCAGTACCTAGATCATCTCAATACTTTCAAGGAAGACACCACTGCTAGAGTAAATGACCTTAAAATGGTTTCTATCATGGAAGAAATAGTTGAGCCTCCAAAGGCCCCTAAAATGAAACATCTCCTAGAAGGTCTCAAGTACATCTTTTTTAATGACAAAGAGACATGTCCCTTCATCATAAATTCCAACCTCACTTCTTCTCAAGAAATTGAACTCATGACTGAACTAAGAAAGAGGTGAGCTGCCTTCAGATACAAGATGGATGATGTAACAGGGGTTAGATAGACCATCTGCATGAATAAAATCCTAATGGTTGAAGAATAGAAACCTTCATATGATCCCCAACGAAAGATGAACCCTAATATGAAAGAAGTCATCTGTCTAGAAGAATTAGACTTCTTACAGTTGGGATTATTTACCTAATATCTAATTCACCATGGGTAAGTCACATTCAGGTGGTACCCGAGAAAAGTGGCACTATAGTGATTAAGAACAACAACATACAAATTCATCCCCACCCATATACTAACTAGGTGGCATATGTGTATTGACTACTACAAGCTAAACAAGGTCACCAGAAAGGATCACTTCCCCCTTTCCATCCTATATTCTATTTTAGAGCACCTTGCTCACCAAGAGTACTTCTACTACTTGGATGCACAGGATTGTACCAGATCCCCATCCAACTTTATGAACAAGATAAAATGACTTTCATTTGTCCCTTCAGTGCATACACCTTCAAAAGAATGTTGTTCGGTCTCTACAATGCCCCTACCACATTCTAAAGGTGCATGGTTGCGATCTTTTCTAGGTTGATTGAAACTATCATGGAGGTGTTCATGGACAATTTCTCCGTCTATGGAGAATTTTTTGATGCATTCTTGCACCATCTTTCCTTAGTTCTTGAAAAGTGCAAAGAGTCACACTTGATTATGAATTGTAGGGCTGGTAAAACAAGACCTGACTCGAATGACCTGACCAGAACCTGAAATTTTAAGCAGGTTTAGGGTCTAAGTTTTTTAGATCTAACATTAAGTTGACCCAAACCCAAAGAACCCAAAATTAATCTAGGGTCAGATTTGGGTTTGGACTTTAGACCCTAATTTACCGGATTGACCTAAAATTCACAATTATGTTTCATATTTTAAGACGCCCAATGCCTTATTAAATTACTCATCAATCAATCATGAAGGTTTTTGGGAAATTCTAAATGGTTTTGTATTGATTTGTATGATTTACTATACTAATTATTTTATGAGTTTGTGTTTGAAACTCTCTAAAAAAACTAAAATAGGTTTTATATGTGTTTCTTAATCACATTGTAAGTTTATCACAATGAAATTTGTTAATTACTCTAGGAAATTATCAATGATTAGACAAATCATAGAGTCTTTTAAAAACTATTCTCTTCGTATTGAATTTATAGGTAAGACCTGATAGTCCCAAAATTATTTGTGGGTCGAGTTAGGGTCAAGGGTTTGACCCATAAATCCATCTTTTACAAGTTTAGCGTCTAGCCAAAAAGTATTCACCCAAAATAACCTAAAATATAACCCACTCAACCCAAACCCGATTGTCACCCCTAATGAATTGGGAGAAATACCACTTTATAGTCAAAGAAGGAATCATACTTGGCCATAGGGTGAGGAATAGAGACATTGAAGTAGATCGTGAAAAAATTGAAGCCATCACCATGCTTCCTCCTCCCAATTATGTTTGAGATAATTGTGCCATCTTAGGGCATGCTGGATTTTACCATCATTTCAATCATGATTTCTCAAAAACTGTAAAACCTCTTACAAACCTTATCCAAAATTATGTGATTTTTACATTCGATCAAGCTTGCCTTACAAGTTTCAATATCCTAAAGTTAGCTCTTACTTCTACCCCTATTGTTTGTGTGCCTCATTGGTCGCTCCCTTTTGAAGACATGTTTGACGCCAGCACAATGCAGTTGGAACCATACTTGGATAGAGGGTTAACAAAAATCAGTATGTCATATATTATTCTGCAAAGACCCTCGATGATTCTCAACACAAGTATACCACCAAGAAAAATAAATGTTGGTAATAGGTTTTATGTTTGATAAATTTTTCTCATACCTTGTGGCAACCAAAGTGATTGTCTATACAGACCATGCAACATCTGGTACTTGATGTCCAAGAAAGATTCCAAACCTAGACTCATTCGATGGGTTCTATTACTTCAAGATTTTGACCTTGAAATCTGAGAAGAAAAAGGATTTGAAAATGTCATCGTCAAACATCTTAGTCACCTTAGTCATAGCACTAATGACGGCCTCCCCATTAATGACTCCTTAAATGATGACCAGTTTATCAAATCTGAGGCACAATTCCCTTGATTTGTAGACTATGTGAACTATTTGGAAAATTGGTATCTTGCATCTGAAATATGAAGGACATGAAAAGGTGAAATTCATGCATGACGTGAGAAAATTCTATTAAAAAGACCCCTACCTCTTCAAATTTTGTGTTGACAGCCTCTTTTGTAGGCGTGCTACAGAGGAAAAAGCTCATGATATTCTTGAATGATGTCATTTTGGCCCCATAGAAGGGCACATGAGTTCTCAAAAGACCGCCCAAAAAGTACTCCAATGTTGTTACTAATGGCCCACCATGTTTAAGGATGCATATGAATTCTTCCTTTCTTGTGATCAATGTCAAAGATATGGTAGAATTTCCAAAAGAGACTAGATGCCTATGAACGCATGGCATGAACTTGAGATCTTTGATGTTTGGGGAATAGATTACATGGGCCCCTTCTCCTCTTCTTGGGGATTTGAATATATCCTTGTAGTCTTTGACTATGTGTCTAAATGGGTAGAAGCTTTCCCAACAAAGACATGTGATTCCAAAGTTCTGATCAAACTCTTCAAAGTTACCATCTTCCCTCACTTTAGAGTTCCTCACACCATCATATCATATGGGGGATCACATTTCATAGCAAAGAACGTTAAGGCCCTATTTCATAAATATGGGGTTCATCACAAAGTTGCTTCTCCTTACCATCCCTAGACATGTGGTCAATTTTATGTCTCCAATTGTGAAATCCAGTCTATCTTGGAGAAAATCTTTAACTGAACAAGGAAAGATTGGGCATTAAAGCTCAACAATGCCTTATGGGCATACCATACTACCTTTAAAACACCCTTGGGGGCTACCCACTTTCCTCTCATCTATGGGAAGTCTTGCCACTTATTCATGGAAATAGAACACAAAGCCAGGTGGGCCATTCAGACACTCAATTTCAACTTATAAGTGGTTAGTGAACAATGTTCTCCCCAACTCTAGGAGTTACATAACTCGCATGATAGCCTATGTGAGTGCCCAGATTTACAAAGATCACACCATGATGTGGCATGATATCCAGTTCTAAAGAATGGACATCCAATTGGGTGACCAAGTCCTTGTATATAGTTCTTTTCCTGGGAAGCTATGATCCTAATGGCATGGACCATACCTCGTGAATCGTTCTCATCCAAATCAAGCATTCTTCCTCTGGGAAAAATTCAAAGTAGAATTCACTATTAATGGCCACATGCTGAAGCGCTACCTCACAGTCACCAATTTCTTACCACATGGTATGTGACAACCTCTAATGAACAGACGGCTTCTCTCCACACCTCCACCGGCCACAACCTAACCACAGGCGTTGAGCATATCGTTGTTCAATAGGGCACTTTTTTTTGGAGGCAACCCATTCCTTCTTATTTTCTCTTAACACTTCTTTTTTCTCATTATTTTTGTTTTCTAATCTTTCTCACTTTACCTTATTTCCTCGCTCTACATGGTAATTACTTTGTTAAAAAAAATGAGTTGATCGACTGAAACACCAAGTGATTGATGTTCTTCGACGATAAATTTGAGAATTCAAAACACTTCAAATCGCCCCACCACTGATGAGTCAAGGAACTCACTCACCAAGAAGACCGCTTGGCGATATATTGAGCCTCTATAAAAATCTAAACCAAGGGGGTCGAATCATAAATACTAGTTGAGCACCCACCCGCTAAGAGCATTGTGAAGCGTCATCCGCCTCCCACCACCTCATATCCAGGTGAGTCGGTGACTTGACGGCTATCTATCATAATCACTAAGTTGCAGCAACAACACCAGGGCCACCATCTGAACCACTATACCTTATGCAGTGCTCCCAAGAGTAGTGGCATATTGAGAGTGGCCACTTTTCTCCCACTAGCTCTTTATATGGGAAATACAGGCTAACCCTGACCTTGATTCCCAGTATCTGGGGAAATATTATTATGAGATCAGCTCTTCCTCCCCTCACCTCCAGCACCAGTGAACTCGATCCCTTTATGTCAGACTTGATGTTTGCTTAGGACGAGAAAAATTTTAAGTTTGGGTTGGAGGTGGGTGGTATGTTCCATTTCCACCCTCTCTATCTTCCCTTTTCTATCATTTTCTCCCATTTTTTTGCTTGCATTAGTCAGCTACTTTTGTTGTTTTGTCTTGTATGCGCTATGGCCATTATCTAGTCATCCACCTAGTCGATATGCTTATTTTCAATTTATCCTCTTAATTGAAGTGAATCCTGTGAAATTGTATCATAACACCATTTTATTAAAAGCATCTATCATCTAGGACCTCAATTAGCACTATTCTCAAAAAAGTTGGCAAGTCTGAAAAGGATAGATAGGAACCAAAACACAATGTGTCATTATGAGGATTGTGGAATTAACTTGTGAAGTTAACACTTTTTTCTTGATTTAGAATGGTCTAAACTGATGTTGTAATACTCCTAAAGCACTCAGATTCTAGAAAATGTGAAAAACACAAGATCATCCTCTTCTACACTTCTTCCTCCACCTTTTTATCTCTCCATGTGCCAAAAGAAAAAGAATCAAAAGCCAAGAAAATTTCCAAACTCCAAGATCGGGTGGCACACCACCTTCTCCCCTCTTTTTTCCTTCTTCCATACCCCCCGTAAATTTAATACAGGTGTACCATCAAGAAAAGATGCCAAAAGCGCACACCAAAACATGTTGTCAATATAACTACAAACAAAAATAAAATAAAAAAGGTCTCAAATCAATTAGAGGAGAGATCATTTCTTTCAATACCTCCTTGCACTCTATCTTTATGCCCATGGGTATTTACATAACCCCAACAAATCATTAAGCCATGGTCTTGTGTAAAAATTTTCATAAGAATCTATAGGAGTGCTTATGACTAAAGGGATATAACTTTTAATTCTTTGCAAGTTTCCAAAATAGAAGCAAGTTGTGAAGCAAATGTGAGTAAGGAATGTTAGCAAATTGTGTTTTTGTGCTTCTTGGAAATTGGGGTGCCTAGCCTTGAAAAGATGGTAAGAATAATGTAGTGATATGTGAGTCAGGTGAACAAGATGTTAGTAAAATTAGTGGGAGTCTATGATTTTTTGTTGCTCGGTACTAGCAACAAGTAATTTTGTGGTATTTTGATGAATGAATATTCATCACCTTTTATCACATTATTTAGGTCATTTATTTAGGATTTTCTATCTCTTTCCTTCCATTTCATGATTTAATTGCAATTTTCTTTATTTTTCTCCTTCTGTTGAATTATTATTTGATTGTGTCTTAATTTTTATGTTTTTATGCATTTGGTCCATGATCCAGACACCTAAAGAATAGAAGGGTATTCACTGGTCCACTTAAAGATCAAAAGGCCTATATTTCATGATCTCCAAATCCCACACTTCCATCTCTCATTCATCTATTTCATCTACAGTCGACCTTCTTCCTCCAATCGTTCGACACATTGACATTTGAAACCCTGACAAGATTCACTTCTTTGGGTGAACAGGGCATATTAGGGAACATGCTCTGGGCCAATTGAGCAACTCATGTCCACCAATTAGGTGATTCAAGCCCCCAAATTAGTTGATAAAGTCAACTAAAGAAGCCAAGAAACTTCAGCCTAAAGAAATGGATTTAAGCCAGTTGAGCGACTCACATCCTCCAATTTCTCGACCAGTGTTGCTGACTCAAACAGGAAGTAAATTGAGGTTGCCAAAGACATACTTCAATCAAGCGACACACATCATGAGTCAATCGACTCAAACCCCAGGACAGGCAGTCACAACTACCACTGGGCTTTATCACAAGTGTTTCCTCCCCCTCCTTCCCCTATAAAAGGAGGGGGTCTCCAAATACAAAGGCATTGAATTTTTTCATACTCTACTTTTTGTTCCATGCATCATGTCTAAGTACTTCCTCATTATGGGGACATGGGGAGTAGCCCCATGATCTCCATATCTTATCTTAGAAACTTATGAAACTCCTTTAAAATATAAAATAGGGGCTTATTATCCGTGCAATACCTTGGAATGTGATCAAGTCAATCATGCTCCATGATAGTCATGATCCATGACGAAATAATCATGGACTTTTGGACGCCAGATGAGACACATGTGATCTCAGAAGAGACACATTTTGGAATACATTGGATGATTGAACAAAGACATATAGTTCACCAATGATCACATGACCGTAAAAAATTTAATCCCCGGGATTTGATTCCAAAGAGGATAGATATCTAAAAGGAGCCAATAAGTGACTAATTTAACTATGGAGTTTGTGATAATGAAACATGGACTTTTGATAACTCATAACATATAAATTAATATTAACCATTTGATTCCTTTTTCTCTTTGGACCTCTTAATTTTACGTTTCCTTGTTAACTTTGTTCAATTCTTGCAATATAATTCCTACTCTTTTAATTTCTACACTTTCAATTCAACAACTTTTTTTTTCAACAATTTTACTTCTTCCTTTAAATTAACCATTCTCCATCTTTTGCATTAAATATTTTTCATTGCAAGTTCAATTTGATTTAACTCTCTACACTTCATCCTTATGTATCAATATCTCAAGTACTACATCAATACATTTGTTCTCAAGTGGACTGGTTAGCTATCAAGGTTAAACTCTAGGGACAATTTTTCTCTGGTTAATTTTGTGTGTTCACAACGACACATCATAATTCCTCTCCAATGATTATTTATGCATTTAGTTCCCTAAGAACCTAATAATGCAAAGCACTTGATTTTATAACTCAAACTAAAATCTAGATGGGTATCCGGATGTCCTCATGGTTGAATTATTTTAAATATCTAACTTCATGAATTTTGAGTAAGCCTACGACAAATAACACTAGAAAGAAAGAGATCAATTATGTGCATATAAACCTACTTTTTACATGTCTATTTTCTTAATGTGATTGATTACTGCAAATGTACATAATTCTTCCAATTTTCTAAAGTTATGTGTGTCACATGTTGACTGTTCAAGCTTTTGACAAATGTTCTTTTAGAACCATGAGATCTAGATTAGGTAGTTGATACATTGTCTCCTTCCTCTCCACATTTTGCATGTTGAGGACGAGCCATCTGCAATGGTTTCCATTTGTCTTCCCTCTCACCATAGTCCATTTCACCCCATTTTCTCTCTACCAATATATATATTGGAGAGACATAATGAACCCAAAGAACCCTAAAACAAGCCTTATACCCCTATTATGGAAACAAACAAATTCCCCTCTATAGATAGCTGATGCAGCCTACAGCCCCACATGATGAGGCCTCATTAAGATAACTCTCGGTGACCTAGAAAGCTTCTCGAGGGTGCAGGAGGTATTCCTCCACTTTCAATTTCAACTTAGGCTAACTAAGGAGTCGGTACAAATCCAATTTTATTCTCAAGTTATAGGTTCCTCGACCCAGAGTTTCAAGCCCCGCAATCAAATTCACCATGCGGTAGGAATACCTAAACCATTACCTTTCATAACCACATATTAGTAGGTTTTCCGTCCTTCCCATGTTCTCTACCACAAACCTAGTTTCACAGAGGATCTTGAACTTCGATCACCCTTCTTGGCCACAACCAGACCACAAGAACCACTCATTTGATTTTCATAAACCATTCTAAAACTATATCAACCCTCAAGATATTGGTTTTATCTCTATCGAATTCCATACCATGTTCAAGAATTTTACTATGGTTTCTGCATATCACAATGCCACTTGAGGATTTGAGTGTGAATGCACACGTGTTGTTTGTCTTTGGCTTCAATTTTTCCTCTCACACTTTATGAATGTGTGGTTCAAGTGTAGATTCTCATTCTATCTTATGTCTTTGCTTCACCATTGTCCTTCCTCTTGAAAGCTCTAACGGAGGAGTCATCATCTAACTCTAGCCACCACCAGACCTCATTCAAGGGTCATTGCAACTAGCAACCTAGTGTTGCAGGTGATGGATGAGTTTATAGGTGAGACTTTCATCTCAATTTTGAGCATGGGTCATAATGTTTTCTGGTAGTATCGAGCTTGTCTGAGTTGTTGGGTGGATCGAGCATGAGAGGGGACACTTTTCTGAATTTAGTCGTTTTATTATTTCTTTGTATAATGCCTCACATGGGCATATTCATTATTTTCACCTTTAATTTAGTTATCTTCCATCCACAACATTATGGAGATCCAATGTGATGTGGCCAATGCCTATCGGGACACATCAGTAAGGCCACACAACACTGATTAAGTTTGGTTTTGAGAGTGGCCATTTAGATTTGTGTGATTGGTCCAGACTTAGAAAATCAATATTTTTTGCTTACAATGTCAGAAAATTAAGTGTAGATGCTAGTTGGAATGGATTGAGACAAGTTAGATCTCTGACGTAGATTCAGACCAGGTTTCCTAATCTAATTCCCATGTTTAATTTAGAAATCATGAACCAATGTTAGTCAAGAGTAATTAATTCATGAGCATGATATACATAAGACTTTAGGGTTGGATCAGGAATCTAGAAATTAGTTGTATCCATCCTCAAGCTCAGGTGAGTGTTCATGCACACTAAGTATTAAACTAGGTCTCATATATATTATATTATTCACTTATTTGTTCAACATGCCTCTTTAAATGTATAAATATATTGGTATTTAATACATTCTTATGAAAAAGTATGCTCATGTTAAGAATTTAGGTTTTCTATTATTTTGATGTTTATGTTTTAGAATTGAACATTAATATTTCCATTTTAAAGAATCATGAAACTAGAGTTATCATTTTTAATGAATTAAGAAATCATGTTATGTTATTATAGTCCTTCCAATAATATTTAAGTGACCCTTAACCGGTCTTATAAGCTTTGTGGGAGAATTATGTGACCCTTAAATAGCCTTAAGATCTATGTGGTAGTGTTATGTGAGCCTTAACTAGTTTTATGTGAGCATTAATCAACCTTATGTGTGCCTTAACTAGCCTTATGTGAGCCTTAATTGCCCTTATGAGCATTGTTGATGCACTCAGGAAAGTGACTATGCTTTTTTAAGAGAGTGACTATATAACTCAAGATAAAATACACATTTTTTTCATATATTCCAATTTAATAAAGTCTTTAAATAATGTTGATAACAATGTTAAGTAATTATGTTTCAAGTTATTATCATGTCATTTCAAGTATAAGATATTTTTTATGTATAACTACTCAGTGCCACTTACATAGCTTAGTTTCTTTGCATGGTTGGGGACGAGATGTCCACATGTGAGGAGAAGGACAAGAAGTAGAACCAAAGATGTCATCTCAAGGACTGTGATAATCCAGAGAGAGAATAGGAGTGTTTTGGTGGGGTTTCATTATCCACCTTTGTTTCATTTCATGTTTTAAGATTTATTTGTTTATGCTTAGTTTTTTTCTAATCATGTCATAGGTTGTATGAAATTTTTCTTTTCATATAAACTATTGAGAATGATATATGAAATTTGATGTTGTAATGATTTGTTTTCAGTTATTTCTTATGCATGATATTCAAGAATTGTGATACCCAAAAAATAATATGAGTTAGAAGTTGATGCTTCAACTCATATGAATCTGTGTAAGAATTGGGGGGTTTCTATAGGGGAGAACATGCACTTAGGGTGATAGTACTTGGTTATGACTGGAACCCTTGGGTCAATTGAGTTGGGAGTTGATGTAAAATATGAACTTGTATAGGTGGTAAAATTTGTCTTCCCCTTGTCTAGTGTTGTTTCTCTTGGTGACAACTCGCTGATGTTTTGGCCTTAGTTGTAGGGGATTTATAATGAAGTTGTACCATATTTGAATGTGTTAACTATTAGTGGGGAATGTGACCTTTTTGTTAGAGTGAGGCCTAGAATGTGAATCCTTGTAGATGTATGTGGTTCAGATGAAGGTCCCATCAGGACTTGCCAAGCAGTAAAGGTGTAGTGGATTCATGGGTACTATATAGATATGACCCTTGGAGTCACATTTTGTTTGTACAATGGGTGCAACTGCAAGGATCTTTATTGTTGGTAATGATGTTGATATTCTTAGATACACTACATGAATGATTATCATGCACTTTGTTTTGGATACTTAGCTTTTCTCGAGAACCTTTATAGCCCTTGTGAATGTGGGATGCTTAAATAGAATAAACTTTTCAGACCCAAAAAAAACATAGGGGTTGTCTTGTCTATGTTGCATCAGCTCTATTTACAATATTTTGCTCTTTTTATTGCCATGACCCCTGAGCCTATGGAAGTGACAAAATGAATGCTAGCACTGGTTTTTGGTTGCATATAGTAGGGAGGCCTTCTATTACGAATACTTTATGTTTACCCATAGTTTTACAAGAAACTCACTCTATGACACCTTTAATCCCTCAGTATTTATTGGAAAATGAAATTCTAGGGTGACCTTCAAACTATACTCAACCCCCAACTATTATAATGTTCATCAAGCCAGGGGGAGGTTGTTACTTAGGATGTGGTCCCACTTAGAATTGATATTGTAATCTTTTTATGTGGGTTATTTCCAATATATGTTGAACATGGGCGGTTAGGTACAACATGACACTTTCATCCATCCTCTTAAGAAAATGGATTATTCTTTTGAATGCCATCTCTAGTGATATGTGTTTGGATTCCTGAGATATCCCATGTCTCTCTTGAAGAATGAGAGAAATCCTCCATCCCCATTCATCCTTTTAACCCTAGATATTTCAATTCTTAAGGGGTCTTGAAGACCTAGAGATTGGGTAAGCATTGGAGAGTTCATCCAAAATTACTATTATAGTATTTAGCACATCAAGATCGTATGTTAGTTCAAGTGTGCCAACATATATTATATTATGTATGGAATGCATGAAGTCTAGAATCCATCTATAAGGTGTCTAGAAGAGTGATTATATTCAGAAAAAGTTGTTCAAACAAATTTGTTAAGAAGTAGGTTTGGAAGAAGCAATTGCATCAATAATTTGAGTACATATTGTAACTTTAGGAAGATAGTGGTGTAAGAGTACCCAAGTGGGGTGAATCTTCAAGGTATATTTTGTGACGAGGACCTATCAAATTGCATCTCTAGCATAGTCTTTGGATTTAAGACCGATGCATGTTCATCCTAAGTTGTTTTCGGGGTCAGTATATTGGGATATGCGGTTTCTTTGTTGGATCTTAAAAAAGAGGGGCATAATTTCCAACCACAATAGAAGTTTGATGGTAGATATTTTCATTGCTATTGAATCACATTGGCAATTACTAGTCTGGAGTTGGGTCTATGGTGTTGGTAAAGTTACAAGGATAGTGGTAGTCATGCATAGATTTTTGTATTTGGTGTACCTTATAGAGGTAGAGATGGTTCTTGTCATTGTTGTCATAAACTTCACCCATGTCTTTCTATAGAAGTGGATGTGAGAGTGTGTAATGACCCCGCCTCCCGATAACCCCCAATTAAGGGAGACCAAGAGGCCAGAGCCATTATCCTAATAAATTGGATCAAAGGTTCAACAATTAATCAATAATAATTAAGAAATTCTACCAACTAAACTAAAAACTGGTATAAAATAAAATTTTGCATACCTTTTAAAAACTTTGGAAATCTACTTCTATCCACAACTTTGGATTTAATCTATCTAATCCTCCTTGCACTTTATTTCTTATTTTCACAATGTGTCACATTATTATTTGTTCATTTTAGGATTGTACCTATAACACCGACAAACAAAATGACGGTCAGCATATAAGAATATACCGATATGTGGGGACAACCAAAAGTTCACAAATATGGCTAACAAACTAATTATCACAACCAAGGTAATTAACAAGTCAGTTTACATTTTCAATGTGTCAATCTCCATCACTTTTGCCCTAACCCTGGAATACCCTCTCTAGGGTTTGACTTATGGCCACCTTCTCAATCCCAATCTTGGTGCCTAGGGTCACCTCTCATGGTGTCCTTTATTCATGCAACATAGACCACCTTCTCATTCCCGAGCTTGGTGTCTGGGGTCACCTCTCATGGTGCCCATAGGTCTTCCCTCCTGGGCTTGACCTTTTTGCATCATCCATCAGGGTGGCATGTAGGAGTGAGAATACACACTTATTTATAGTTGTGATAATCATAGTGACTTTATAGTTTGCAATTATGACCATCCAAACTGGTTGGTTGCAATCAATGTGATCAATTCAACTGGAAAACCTTGGGGAAACTAATGTTATTAACCATAATTAACCACATACATGTCAAGCTGACTTGAATGCAGATATAACTCAACCAATCAAGAAATCAAGCAAGCACACACAAGTTGATCCTGAAAAAGGCATCTAATTTTTCTATCATTAATCATGTCATCATGATCTATTAATCCTAGTTGTTTCCTAGGGTTATTAGTCCTTTTTAGGGTTTTGATCACAATTAAGGTTCCACATCATTTTTATTACTTTAAACCCTAATTTTATAAAATCACTTACAAACCCTAATTATTTCATCTTTCTTTCACAAAAGATTCTAGGATCATCTTTTAGCAACATGAAACCCTAATTTCGGATTATAAGTACTTTTCTTTTCTTTTTCTCTTAATCAGGCTTTCTAAGCATATTAATCATCATATTAGGTTTAAAACCCTAAACCTTGCAATTCCATCATCAAAACATGTTAAAATGCATCTTTATCATTAAGCAAGTTAACAATTCTCAAATTAATCCATTTGCAAGATTAAATCTATCCTTTGTTAACAATTAGGGTTTCTAACCAAAAATTAATACTTTTTCCATCAAAATTATATATGTTTGCAAAAAGATACTAATTTAGGTTCCACAACCATTTTAACTTATCCCTCGTATTTTTCTGATCAATTTTCATGTATTAACTTTCCTCATCCGAGTTTTCTACCAAAAGATACAATTTCAACAAGAAAATCCCTTTTTCTAATTTATTTGCTAATTTCAGAAAAACAAGGATCGTTAGATTCGTGGTCCGCTGGTCCACTCAGGATCCAATGGCCAGGGATAAGTGTGCCTAAACTTGGCAATCAAAAGAGCACGAAGGACAAAACTACTCTTACCTGTACTGAGGGCACTGAGGGGCAGGTTGGTAAAAGATCGTGCGGTCTTCTTCTTCCTCGTGCCGAGGTATTTGACTCCTCAATCTCGTTCGCCTGCGAGCATGCCAAATGTCTAGGGAGCTTTGACTCCCTTCGTCAAACATGACTCGGGCTCCAATTTCATGCCACAACCATGTCGCGACCCTCTCCTACTCGCCGGACTCTGGTGAGGTTTGCTATGGTGATGAGAGCGACGGTCAGGACGAAAGGTTCAATTGAAGGCAAGAAATCACTCCTTGCACTCTTCCGTAGAGATTGGGGTAGCAAAGAGGGGTGTTGGTGCCCTCACGCACCCTTCTCTATATATAAGGTCAGGGCAGGTCCCTGCCGGATTGGGAACTTTCCCAATCGGCCACCAATCCCCTACAAAGTAGGGTTGGTTTTCCTCGATTTCTTCTTCTGAGTCCAAAGGAACCAACGATTGGTTTGCACACTCTCTAGATCATGAGAAAAACTGAGAGGGATAATCCCTCTATAACTTGCAGAGTCCCAGTCCCAGTGGGACTTAGACGATGAGTGTTAGGCTTCGGATTAAGATCCAATGATCCACCTTGCTCGCAATCAACCAAAAGGAAATATATATTCCTATTTGCAAAATTAATGCTATATTTTTGAGAAAATCATATCTCCTAAACCATAGCTCCTTTTTATCTCAAAATTTAAGGGAAAGTTCATCTTGACATTATCTAGTTATTTACGAAATTTGGGAAACAAATTCCAATGGATGAGAAGTCTTCCTTCCCTCCCATGTTATCCTTTAATTAATCCAAAATTAATTAGTATTCCTTTTCCCTTTGTCATTATCTTGTTATTTTAGGTCCCTTGGACCTCAAGAAAACCTAAAGGCATGAATTCCCATATTGGAGAATATTTACTTGCCTTTATCCTCTTATCCATTTCTATTTCACATATTCTCCTTTTATTTAATTAAATCCTTTTCCTTTTTATTTCTCTTTTCTTTTCAATTGGGCTCAATGGCCAACCAAGCCCATTATCAATCAATCAAGTCCATTTCACAAAATCCATCACAAATTAAAGAAATAGATTTCATTTATTCTTTAAAAGAGAATTACACTTTCCATTATATACTTAGGAAATTGAGGTTATAACATCCTCCCCTCCTTATAGGAATTTTGCCCTCAAAATTCAAACAATCAAACAAACAAATCAAGGTATGCTTTCACCATGTCCTCCTTCAGCTCCCATGTGGCCTCATCCTCTCCATGGTGCCTCCAAAGAACCTTTACCATCTCTATATTCTTGCATCTGAGCTATTTCACCTTGGTATCTAGAATCTGCAAAGGTGTCTCAGGATAAGTCAGCTTCCCTTGAAGCTCAATAGGTTCAATGCTCAGCACATGCCTCGGATCTTGCACATATCACTTCAGGTTGGACACATGAAACACATCATGAATCATGCTATACTGAGGGGGTAACGCCAAATGATATGTTGCTTCACCAATCCATTCCAACACCTCAAACGGACCCACATATCAGGGACTCAGCTTTCCTTTGTTCTTAGCTATAGCTTGGAGCAGTCAGATTTTCAAAAACACATGCTCTCCCACAGTGAAATGCACATCAGTCTACTTTTCATCAGCGTACGACTTCTGTTGATCCTGGGCTATCTTCAGCTTTTTCTTGATCAAAGCAACTTTATCAGCATACACTTGGAGCTCATCTGACCTCAACATGGTCCTCTCACCCACATCATCCCAGTGAAGTGGGGACCGACATGGTATCTCGTACAAAGCTTCATACAGAGGCATCTCGATACTAGCTTGGTAGTTGTTGTTTTAGGCAAACTCAGCTAAAGGTAAGTATTGCTCCCATGAGCCATCCCAATCGAGCACACAAGCTCTCAATAGGTCTTCTAACGTCTGGATTGTTATTTCGGACTGACCATCCATCTGGTGTGATAAGCGGTACTAAACTTCAACCTGGTATCAAGTTCTTCTTGAACTTGCTTCCACAACTTGGAAGTAAACTTTTGGTCTCTATCAGAGATGATCGATCCTGGTACACCATGCAAACACACTATCTCTCTAATATACAGCTCAGCTAGGTCTGACACTTTAGCAGTGGTCTTTAAGGTAAGGAAGTGTGCTGACTTGGTAAGACGATCTACCACGACCCATATTGCATCATGACCTTTCTTAGTATGTGGTAGACCCACCACAAAATCCATGGTGATTTGTTCCCATTTCTACTCTAGAATCTCTATCGACCGTAACAGCTCGTCGGGTCGTTGGTGTTCAACCTTCACCATCTGGCACGTAAGACAGCTGGCCACACATGCCGCAATGTCTTTCTTCATTCCTGGCCACCAAAAAAACCTCTGCAAGTCCTTGAACATCTTAGTAGTTCCTGGGTGTACTGTGTATTTGGATCCATGAGCCTCTTACAAGATACATTCCTTTATCGATGAATCCACCGGAACCCATATGCGATTCTCAAACCTGATTCCTCCATCTACTCCCACAGATAGATGAGTCTGTGGCTTCATCATTAAACCTTTCATCTTGTCTAGCTCTTCATTGGTCAACTGTGCTGCTATGATCTCATTTAACAACTCAGATTGAATCTGGATATTAGCCAAATGAACTCGATCTTCTAGTGGTTGTGGAGTCTGCTCCACCAGCTCCTCCAAACTCTTCCACTGACTTGACAAAATAGCTGCACGCTTAAGCTGTTTTTGACTCAAAGCATCTTCTACAACATTCGCCTTACCAGGATGATAGGCGATGGTGAAGTCGTAATCCTTCATATACTCCATCCATCATTGCGGTCGTAGGTTTAGTTCTCTCTGGGTTAGCAGGTATTTCAAGCTCTTATGGTCGGTGAAGATCTCAAAGGTAGCATCATACAGATAATGCCGCCATATCTTCAAGGCATGGATAATAACAGCTAGCTCTAGAACATGTGTCGGACAATTCACCTCATTGGGCTTGAGCTGTCAGGAAGCATATGCAACCATGTGTCGATTCTGTTCCAACACACAGCCAAGTCCCATCTTGGAAGCATCAGTGAATATCATGAAACCCTCATTGCCAGAAGGTAGAGTCAACACAGGGGTGGTGGTCAGCTTCTCCTTAAACTCCTGGAAGCAAGCTTCACATATGTCAGACCACACAAACTTCACATCCTTTCGGGTTAACATGGTCAGTGGCAAAGCAGTTTTTGAGAAATCCTTGATGAAGCGACGGTAGTATCCGACCAACCCCAAGAAGCTGTGAATCTCGGAGGGGTTCTTTGGTGTTGGCCAGTCTTGAACTACCAATACTTTGGCTGGATCTACGGTGCTTGTTCCTCCTGAGATGATGTGTCCATGAAACATAACTTGGTCTAACCAAAACTCACATTTTGATAACTTTCTGAAAAACTCATGCTTTCTCAGGGTATCAAGGACTCTACCCAGGTGGTCACGGTGTTGAGCTAGGTCATCTGAGTACACCAAAATGTCATCTATGAACACTATCATAAAAGAGTCAAGGAAAGGTTGGAACACACTGTTCATGAGGTTCATGAAGATACTGGGTGCATTGGATAATCCAAATGGCATGACCACAAACTCATAGTGGCCATAGCGGGTTCGAAAAGCCATTTTGGGTATATCCTCACTCCTTACTCTCACCTGGTGGTATCCTGATCTCAAATCGATCTTGGAAAAGACTCGAGCTGATTTGAGTTGGTCAAATAGGTCATCTATTCTAGGCAAAGGATACTTATTTTTAATGGTTTCCTGGTTAATCATCTAATAGTCAATACACATCTGAAGCGACCCATCCTTCTTTTTCACAAAGAGGACTGGTGCTCCCCAAGGTGATGTACTGGGCCGGATAAATCCTTTATCCAACAACTCTTGCAACTAGGTTTTTAATTCAAGCAACTTTGCAGGGGCCATTCTATAGAGTGCCTTAGATATAGGGTTAGTCCCAAGAGCTAGCTCAATAGAGAAATCTACCTCCCTCTCAGGGGGAATTCCTGGTAGATCATTCAGAAACACATCCGCATACTCTTGAACCACCTCTATTTCCTCTAAGGATCACCCCTTAACTTCAGGTATGATAACTATGGCTAGATAGGCTCGAAAACCTTTGGATAGCATCCGTTTAGTTTTCAAAGAGGACACATAAAGGTTGGTTGTCACATCCTTCCTTCCTCGAATGGTGAAGTGTGGATATCTAGTTTTCCTAATAAGAATCTTCTTCTCTGTACAGTCAATCTGGGATCTGTAGGTGGAAAGCCAGTCCATATCGATGATTACATCAAAATAATTCATATCGAGAAGGATGAAGTCAGTGGGAATCTCATGGTTCAGATACATAACTAGCAAAATAGGGGTTTTCAAAAGAGAGGTATAAAAATGGCCACTCGGGGTTGTAACATCCAAAACATAACCCAAATCCTTGATATCCAAACCAAGCATAGTTGCCAGATTTCTTGAAATAAAAGTATTAGTAGAACCAGAATCAAAGAGTGATTTTACATTTTATCCCATGACTTCCAACAGGCCTACATAGTTTATACCACATCAGAAATCTATAACATGATCTACTCAACTAAAAGAAAAACTTCTAGGGTTTATTACCCCCGATCAACCTATTAGCATTCGCCTGAGCTTCTTCATTGTCGATGGTGAACACTCTATCTTGCCTTCTCTCTCGATCTGGGGGTGCTCTGGCTGGTGCTCCTACTGGAGGTGTTGTAGTGACTAGTTGTGCTGCAACAGGCTGTAACCCCAAAGGTCCTCTTGGGTCGAGCTGAGGGCAATTGGCGATGAAGAGTCCCTCTTGCTGGCATCTGAAACACACCTTCTTCTCAAAATGGAACTTCCTAGGATGTGTCCGTCCGCAGGTACAACACTACTGGAGGCGACCACGGGGCTTGCCTTTGTACCCATGCTTGCTTTTTCTGTGGTTGTGTCCTTGTCCCTTCTTGTGTTCATTCCTCTGCCCTTGAGCTCCTTCAATGAAACCCAGGTATCCTTTGGAGGGATTCTGTGTAGGCATCACCATCCTTTCCATGTCCAAGGCAGTGTTGTAGGCTTCAGAGAAGGTCTTTGGCTTACTAGCCATCACTTGTGGCTTGATGGCAGGGTGCAGATGCTCTATGACATGGTCCACCCTTCTTTCTTCATCCATCATGTGACCGAAACATTCCAGGATGTATAACTTGTGACCAAAGTCCATAACTGACGAGCTTCCTTGTGTCATGTTGGTGAAATCTCACTCCTTCTCCTTCCATGCTGAGATGGGGATGAATCTGGCGGTGAAGATCGTCTTGAAATTGGTCCATGCCATCGGTTCTTCGCTTAGGTCTCTTCCCGTGATATGGTTCTCCCACCATATCCTGGCTGCACCTTCCAAAAGGTGAGTACCAAACAGAACCTTCTTGTTTGGTTGCACTTCAAGCATATGGAATCCATTCTCAATTGCAAGAAACCATGCTTCCGCCTTGTCGACCACTTCAGACTTATCTTCTCCCCATAAATTCTCGATGTTCAACTTGACGAAGTCCAAGATGGTGGCTCCCAGTCGAGGACGAACAGGTAGTGGCTCGCGATTCTCATCTCTAGCTATGTCCCTAAGGGCTAAGGCATGGATAGCCTCAGTCAGCCATGTCTGTTGCTCCATCCACACCGCATCCGTAGTGTGGACTACCATAGCCAGTTTCAGACCACCAGCTTAGTCCTCCTCCATCTGGGCTACCTCCTCGTACGCATGTTGTTCCTCATATCCTGGTCCCTCCTCTTGTTCAAGGTTGTTGAAGGGTATTGGGTCAGGGTTGGGGGCCTCATGAGTAGTTCCTTTAGGTCTCTTTCTCTTCTTTGAGGTTTCACCACCATGGTTCTGCTTCCTTTTCTCAGAAGACCCAGTCTCTTTATGGGGAGGCCTACCACTATTGGTGGCAACCGGAATAGCCACAATCTTTGTATGAGCCATCTATATAAGCACATAAACAGACCTTTAGTCTATATTAACTAATTATACTTATGTCGATGACATCTTAATTACATATCTTTTATTACTTTGGTGGAGGATTCCTTAAACCTTATCAACATTACCCATACCTCAAGAGGGTGAGGAAGAGAGAGAAAATCCTAATCCTTAAAATCCTTAATAGAATTTGAGTTGAGAAGGGATGAACAAGATGAGAGAATCCTAAAGGTGTCTTATTTCGAGTCAAATCCTAAGACATTAGCCAGGCAGTCACACAATCTGGGAGTCCTCGTATTCCGACTAGCGGTGCGGAGGAAAATATTTCCAGCCCCCGATGTGATCCTTTTATGGACACCTCTGTCTTTCGGAAAATCCTCTAATAACTCCCTCAGTTCTATATATAGAATTTATAAAATTTAATAATTATTAAAGATTAAATTAGGAACCTATGCTCTGATACCAATTGTAACGACCCCGCCTCCCAGTAACCCCCAATTAAGGGAGACCAAGAGGTCAGAGCCATTATCCCAATAAACCGGATCAAAGGTTTGGCAATTAATCAATAACAATTAAAAAACTCTACCAACTAAACTAAAAACTGGTATAAAATAAAATTATGCATACCTTTTAAAAACTTTGGAAATCTACTTCTATCCACAACTTTGGATTTAATCTATCTAATCCTCCTTGCACTTTATTTCTTATTTTCACAATGTGTCACTTTACTGTTTGTTCATTTCAGGATTGTACCTAAAATGCTGACAAACAAAATGACGGTCAGCATATAAGAATATGACAGTATGTAGGGACAACCAAAAGTTCACAAATATGGCTAACAAACTAATTATCACAACCAAGGTAATTAACAAGTCAATTTACATTTTCAATGTGTCAATCTCCATCGCTTTTGCCCTAACATTGGAATACCCTCTCAAGGGTTTGACTTAAGGCCACCTTCTCAATCCCGAGCTTGGTGCCTAGGGTCACCTCTCATGGTGCCCTATAGTAATGCAACATAGACCACCTTCTCATTCCTGAGCTTGGTGTCTATGGTCACCTCTCATGGTGCCCATTGGTCTTCCCTCATGGGCTTGACCTTTTTGCATCATCCATCAGGGTGGCATGTAGGTGTGAGAATACACACTTATTTATAGTTGTGATAATCATAGTGACTTTATAATTTGCAATTATGAACATCCAAACTAGTTGATTGCAATCAATGCGATCAATTCATCTGAAAAACCTTCAGGAAAATAATGAGATAACCATAATTAACCACATACCTGTCAAGCTGAATTGAATGTAGAAATAACTCAACCAATCAAGAAATCAAGTAAGCACACACAAGTTGATCCTGAAAAAGGCATCCACTTTTTCTATAATTAATCATGTCATCATGATCTATTAATCCTAGTTGTTTCCTAGGGTTATTAGTCCTTTTTAGGGTTTTGATCACAATTAGGGTTCCACTTCATTTTTATTACTTTAAATCCTACTTTTATAAAATCACTTACAAACCCTAATTATTTCATCTTTCTTTCACAAAAGATTCTAGGATCATCTTTTAGCAACATGAAACCCTAATTTCGGATTATAAGTACTTTTCATTTCTTTTTCTCTTAATCAGGGTTTCTAAGCATATTAATTATCATATTAGGTTTAAAACCCTAAACCTTGCAATTACATCATCTACATAGGTTAAAATCCATCTTTATCATTAAACAAGTTAACCATGCCCAAATTAATCCATTTGCAAGCTTAAATCTATCCTGTGTCAACAATTAGGGTTTCTAACCACAAATTAATAGTTTTTCCATAAAAATTATATATTTTTGCAAAAAGATAATGATTTAGGTTCCCAAACCATTTTTAAAGTATCCCTCATATTTTTCTGATCAATTTTCAGGATTAACTTTCCTCATCCGAGTTTTCTACCAAAAGATATGATTTTAACAAGAAAATCCTTTTTTCTGATTTATTTGCTAATTTCGGAAAAACAAGGATCGTTAGATTTGTGGTCCACTTGTCCACTCAGGATCCAACGACCAGGGATGCGTGTGCCGAAACTTTGTGATCAAAAGAGCATGAAGGATAAAACTACCCTTACCTATACTGAGGGAACCGAGGGGCAGGTTGGTAAAAGACCGTGAGGCCTTCATCTTCCTCGCACCGAGGTACAACAAGTCGGTGGTCATCTCGAGCGTTGACTCCTCGATCCTGTTCGCCTGCGAGCACACCAAACATATAAGGAGCTTCACCTCCCTCCATCAAACACGACTAGGGCTCCAATTTCATGCCACGACCATGCTGCGACCCTCTCCTACTCGCCGGACTCTGGCGAGTTTGCTGCGGTGATGAGAGCGAAGGTCAAGATGAAAGGTTCAATCGAAGGCAAACAATTGCTCCTTGCGCTCTTCCACAGAGATTGGGGTAGCAAAGAGGGGTGATGGTGCCCTCACGCACCCTTCCCTATATATAGGGTCGGGGCAGGTCCCTGCTGGATTTAGAACTTTCCCAATCGACAGCCAATCCCCTACAAAGTAGGATTGGTTTTCCTCGATTTCTTCTTTTGAGTCCAAAGGAACCAACGATGTGTTTGTACACTCTCTCGGTCGTGAGAAAATAGAGAGGGAAAATCCCTCTATAACTCACAGAGTCCCAATCCCAGTGGGACTTAGACGATGAGCGCCAGGCATAGGATTAAGATCCAACAATCCATCTTGCTCGCGATCAACCAAAAGGAAATATATATTCCTATTTGCAAAATTAATGCTCTATTTTTTAGAAAATCATATCTCCTAAACCATAGCTCTTTTTTATCTCAAAATTTAAGGGAAATTTCATCTTGACATTATCTAGCTATTTACGAAATTTGGGAAACAAATTCCAATGGATGAAAAGTCTTCCTTCCCTCCCAAGTTATCTTTTAATTAATCCAAAATTAATTAGTATTCCTTTTCCCTTTGTCATTATCTTGTTATTTTAGGTCCCTTGGACCTCAAGAAACCTAAATGCATGAATTACCATATTGGAGAATATTTACTTGCCTTTATCCTCTTATCGATTTCTATTTCACATATTCTCCTTTTATTTAATTAAATCCTTTTCCCTTTTATTTCTCTTTTCTTTTCAATTGGGCTCAATGGCCAACCAAGCCCATTATCAATCAATCTGGGCCATTTCATGAAATCCATCACAAATCAAAGAAAAAGATTTCTTTTATTCTTTAAAAGAGAATTACACTTTCCATTATATACTTAGGAAATTGAGGTTATAATAGAGTGAGGCAATATTCTTATATATCCCTTTGATGATTTGGTCATTTATACTTATACCAGGTTGGATGAATTCCAAAAATGACTTGTATGATTGGAGAGTCAACATGGTTTCCATTGTTGGGCATCCTGACTTGATAATCATATGTATGCATTCCTTGTAGGTTGGCTTGTAGTCCATCTATGTAACTAATTCTATACACCATCCAACAAAATATGTGAAGGATTATTATGTTGTTTGTGTGTGGGCTTGTAAATCATCCCAAAATTCATCTTTTCTATCTTGTTGTTTGTAACTAGCCAATGCATGGCCTTGAAGTTACCTTTAAAAGAGTACCCAAGTGGAGTGAATCTTCAAGGTATATTTTGTGATGAAGACCTATCAAATTGCATCTGTAGCATAGTATTTGGATTTAGGACCGATGCATGTTCATCCTAAGTTTTTTTTGGGGTCAGTATATTGGGGTATGTGGTTGCTTTGTTGTATCTTAAAAAAGAGGGGCATAATTTCCAATCACAATAGAAGTTTGATGCTAGATATTCTCATTCCTATTGCATCGCATTGGAAATTACTAGTATTGAGTTGGGTCTATGGTGTTGCTAAATTTACAAGGATAGTGGTATTCATGCATATATTTTTGTATTTGTTGTACCTTATAGAGGTAGAGATGGTGCTTGTAGTCGTTGTCATAAACTTCACCCATGTCTTTCTGTAGAAGTGGAACTGAGAGTGAGGCAACATTCTTTTATATCCCTTTGCTGATTTGGTCCTTTATACTTATACCAACTTGGATGAATTCCAAAAATGGCTTATATGATTGGAGAGTCAACATGGTTTCCAATGTTGGGCATCCTGACTTGATAATCATATGTATGCATTCCTTGTCGGTGGGCTTGTATTTGATCTATGTAACTAGCTCTATACACCATCATACAAACTATGTGAAGGATTATTATGTTGTTTGTATGAGGGCTTCTAAATCATCCCTCGTCAATAGGTAATCGATGTTATTATATTGTTGTATGGAATGGTTGGTTAGTTCATCCCAAAATTCATCTTTTCTATCTTGTTGTTTGTACCAAGACAATGCATCGCCTTGAAGCGACCTTTAAAAAAGTCTTATCAATAACTTCTCTTCATTCTATACGTTGTCCATGTTTGAATAGTGTGTACGGATGTGAGGATTCAGATCTCCTCTCCCTTTATTATTTGAAAACTTTATAACCTAAAACTTCTTGAGAAGTTGTGCTTATAGAAAATAATAGAAATCATTGGACTATTTCAGACCCACATTCTGACGTTGAATCTCTTTTAATTGTTTGTTCAAGAAGTCAATATTATCTTTGTAGCATACCCTAATCAGGGATCATAGCTTAGCCCTACCTTTTCCTAAGCCCCTTTATGATTATGTATATATGTAAATCCTATTTATTTGAATTATATAAATTAAGAATTATTGGATCCAAAAAAAATAAAATCTTTTAACAAATCATTTTTATATAACGTTAATGATAAATTAATTAAATAAGACTTCAATTGAGGATAGTTATACAAGTTTAGAAACTAATTATTTGTGACCCTATTTTGACAATCTATAGTCAACCTAGGAATAATTCGATATATTGAACTAAATTATGTAAGAAATGCATTAAATACATTTATTGAGTGTTTAGCTTCTAAATTATGAAATAAAATATCAGAAGTTTTCTAAAGGTGAAGCTAACATTAAACTTAGCTATCTCACATCTTGAGCCTATTGGTAAAATTTCAAATCAATTGGGCATGGATGACTCTCACTTTAATTAATTGAATTAATAAGAACTAATGCACATCAATGAAATTGTTATTTCATTTAAAATCTAAGAAAAAATTGAATTTCTACATCTTCAACCCCAGAGAGTGTCCCTTCACACGTGTGTCCCTCACGTTGGGTGTCACTACCATAATGGTGATGAGCATTTCTTCTTCTATCTCTTCTCCTTTTATCCTTATCTACCTCTCCCTCCTTGTGTCCCTTCACTCTTCCTCAATGGATGAAATATGGATCATCATCAGTCTTGAATAACCACCACCATTACCACCCTCTCTGCAAACCCTACTAATGGCAGACACAATGGCCAAAATGGTCGTTTTCACCACCATTCCCACCTCTTTATCTCCAACTTCCCCTTATATATATCCTCCTCCATCATTCCCTCTCCTCTCATCTTCCTCGCCTCACCCTAGTCATCAGCACTCACTTCTCCCTACATTGTGGCTAGGCAGCAAGAAGAGAGTCGTATCCCTTCTTCTTCTTCTTCTTATTCTTATTCTTCTTCTTCTTCTTCTTCTTCTTCTCTTCATTCTTCATATGTTCTTCCTTTTCTCTTCTTCTCTTCCTCTTATCCATCTCCCTTGTCTCCAAGAACCCTAGAACTCACCTACTGCTCCCTGCTAGTAGACTACCACCTGATAGCAAGAAGAGACTGCTCGGTGCCTGAAGAGTCTCCTCTACCTCATGTCTATAGATCCCTCACCATGAATAGAAGTATCCATGGACCATAACTCCATTATTGATAGTTGAATTATAGAGGCTACCTCTCCTAACTCATTGTCATCCTTGCAACTAATAATATGGAGTTTAATCTCACTAGAGACCACACAACAAACAACATGTAAGCCTTCTGCCCTCACATTGTGCCTCCACAGCAAGTCTTCTTCACCTACTTACATTTCCTTTTGTTAGTGATATGAGAATCAGACATGCGGTGGTATTTAGTGCTAAGATCTTTAGAATAACACCAAGTTCCACCATTTCCACCTATAGAATTCCAATCATCGCCAACTGCACCCCTATCACTGGAGTTTCTTTGTTAGTGGACAAAAGAACTCCAGCCACCTACAATAAGCTTTACTGTTGATTAAGGCCTAACCCTAATATGATCCATGATCCATATTGGAAGACTATAGGAACTAACATCAAGAATGTCAGTGACATGCCGAACTAACCCTTGCCTATGAAAAATCTAGATGATGGAGCCTAGTGTGACTTGTAATTCATTAGCTCATAAATTTGTTTCCATGCTATTCATAATGTTAGAAACCTAGATAATCACAATATTTGTACCTCAAACTTAGTCTTAGTCAACCACCTATAATACTTAGTCAGTAACTCTCTATCACGGAAGCATAATTACTAGTATACTAATAGATAGTCAATTACATGAAATACTATCATAGTGATGATTAATTAAGGGGTTTGGGACATAAGAGTTAGCTACGCAATATATATGGTTCCTTGATGGATTTTTTTAATACTTACCATAATAAAACATGTAATATAGCACATATTAGTAAACACATGTCTTCATTTCATTAGAACATGTCATGTAATCCTGTCAAGATAAACTTAATATTAGCATGTTAGACAAGAGATGTGATGATAATCAAGATTCTTAGATATGTTAAACTCGGTTATATTGATACATCTACTTGATTTAGGCTTATAGTTTCATGCATACTAGTACGTCCTTATTTGTAAACTTCTGAAATTTGAATACATGGATACAAATGAATAACTATACTAGGTATGTACAATAATATTTGAAATACTAGATTAGTCCCATATTGAAGTTCAAACCCTACAAATGAACAATAACATACTTTGGATAATTATAAGAAAAATAATGAGTCACTTAGATCTCAGTGATCATACCTTTATTAAAATAGAAATTAGAAAGGAAGATCTTGCTTTAAAAGGAATAAAATTATGGACAACATTATATTTAATTAACTTAGATGGAACCTCATTTGGAATTAGATACATAATTTCTTATGGTAATAAATACACCATAATACTTGGATACGTGAATGATCCCAAAAGTACTTAATCATATGCATAGAAAGATAAAGTTAGAAATAGGATTAGATTGATTGGGGCATAAATGGTCATTGGGGGAGAACCTCAAAATTAATATTGACAAAGCATAACTTGATCCATCATTATATAATGTTCTATAGTAATGGTATACACATATGAATATTCTTAAACTGTAACTTAACATTTGGCAACAATTACTAGGATTATATATACTTTGAATCATGAATGGGTAACTGAAGACTAATGTGTGTATAAAACACTTCTAGGTCATGAAGGATGAACTATGAAGTTTGCCCCTAGGTATAGGGATAGTTCGAAAGAAAAGGTATGCACAATCCCTAACTAAATTTGAGCATTAACATGAGTAAAAATCCATATTTATATAATGAGGCATGTTTTAAATATTTCTTCTTCTTGACACTATTTTCCATACCCCATGAAATATAAATCTTTTATTGCTTCTAAAATTTTGATATAACCTTTTTTTATTGGATTTATGACCCCCTTTTCCATCTTTACATTGTTGAATATATTGATTATGGAATCATTTCATCTTGAGCACTATCTTTGTATGCTTTGTTATTTGGAGTAGTATTCTAGAGTAGTGGTACTTTTGTACAACCATATATATTGGGCATGTGTCCCATTTTTTATACATTGGGTATCAAGATTTTAATCCCCTTATCATTGGGGAATCCATGTTCTAACCCCTCTAATCCTTGAAGGATCGGAGTTTTAATCCCCTTTTCTCCATTGCTTATGATACTATGGTGCATCGACCCTACAATAGATTCATTAGTCTAACATTTATGAACGTTTATTGTTTTTGTGATTTATTAAGCAAGATTTTGAGAAGTATATTGATATCATAATTCTACTGCCTCATTCCTTTATTAGATATGTTTAAAATATGTCATCATAAACATACTTATAAAAATGAAGCCCCCTTATCTTATTAAGAACATCCCTCTTGCTTCTTACAAATAATAATGCTCAAACATGTTTATTGTGACATCCTTAGTATTCAATGACCCATACCTTTATTTATCATTGTTTGGGTGTTGCTCCTAAATCACCATGGTGTAGGTTCTTTAGAGGACAATGATTCATGAAGATCATTGCATGAGTTTGGAGTTGAAGATAGCTTGGGGATGCCATAATATCCTATGTAATTGGTCTCATATATATATAGAAGTAACCATTTTTTTTTTCATGCACCGTTAAAATGAGGAATAATTGTATATGGAGTGTCTTGTAACCTTGTAAATAGTTATATTTCTTCTTCTTACCAATCATTTTTCTCTGTGAAACACATAGTTTAAGAAGAAAAAATAAATACCTCCTTTTCCTCCATACATTCTAGTATTTTTTTGGATTTGGATTGTTTTATTACTCAATTTAGTAAGGAGTGGATCTCTTGAGTCCAACTCTATAAAATCTTTGAAGATTATGGTATTGCATTAGAACTTGTAAAGGTGTAGGCTATTAGAATCCTAGGTGTTGTCCTCATTGGCATTTTTAACCAGGGAATTGGTATGATGGTAAGTTATGAACATCATGTACAAATGATGATATGGTGTTTTCGATAGAGGAGGAGGGACAACCATCTTTGGATTGTTAGGGCTTTTCTCTTATTCTTCTCGGATAGTTTGGCATCACTTGTCAGTACATTGTATAGCTCAGCTATTGGTGTCTAGATTTTGAATCCTCCTCTAGTCGGTTGACCTATTTATGGTGTTAGAAGAGTATGGAATAAATGTTGCATGCTTGGTGGAGGCATGGGTTTCCCAGGCTATGATGGAGTCATCAAGGCATCCCTAATAGGTAGTTCAAGAAATAGGATGACATCCCCAAATATGACCATTGATAGCGGTGTGGCTTCATGGTAGTCCATAATAGTAGTTTCAACTTCCTCTTCATTATTTAAACTAAAAAAACAATCTTTAAGTACTGATGTATATCCCATCCACGTCTTCATTGTAGAATCTATTAGGACTGAGACAAAAACTTGCTCCATAGAGGCTGAATCATGATGTTTCTGAATCAACTGTTCACATTAGGTGCCATGGCATACCTATTGTCTTAGATCTTTCTGAATATTGCACTTGAGGTATTAATATTGAATGATTTGCTATTCCTTATCCTACAGGAAAACTTGAAGATTATCTCCAGTCATCATGTTAATAGATGGTTGTATATGTCATAGTGATCAGAGTAGATAAGAACTTTGTCTAGGGCATGGATTTCTGGTCACATGACTCAAGCTGAAAGTACATGTAACACTTTGTACCAAGTGTCAAGGTTAGTA
This sequence comes from Alisma plantago-aquatica, assembly GCA_963693085.1. Classification (NCBI taxonomy): domain Eukaryota; kingdom Viridiplantae; phylum Streptophyta; class Magnoliopsida; order Alismatales; family Alismataceae; genus Alisma; species Alisma plantago-aquatica. The sequence goes on from OY856410.1 coordinate 228,910,040, forward strand.
ATTTTACCCAATATGGTATTCCTAAAAGTGATTTGATATTGCTTTATACATATAAAGTTCCCTCATGGGGAAAAGCACTTTGGAATAGAAATTCAGAATCCTTAGAGCAATTAGGAACTCCCCTTACATACCAAGGGGGAAATGATGGGGGAATGCACGAAATAGTGAAATGGAATAAATACATTTTTCCCCTTGCCTTGATAATTGACATTTTTTACCTCTTCTCATTTTCCTCAAAATAGGAAAAAGATAGAAAAAGAAAATTTGCCCCTTTCTTAGCAAAGTGTTAATAGGAATTAAGAGGCTTTAAAAAGAACATGAATTGATTTTGTGGATGGTCAAGATATGGAACCTAATGATTGCGTCAAAGTAATTCTCATCAAAGGATCTATCATGAGACTTCCATAACATCTAACTACATATCCTTATGTAGATGTAGTAGAGCATGACCATATTTACATGGTTGGAAACTTGAATGTTTATTTTCAATGATGTGTCCTGCATGGATGACTTAAATTAGGGAGTAAAGTTACCTTTTAAGGAACCAGATCTAAGGAAATCACTTAATTTTTCTAGGATCACTTCAACAAGAGTGATTATAGGGGAAAATCACGATTTTCAAATGTTCCTCCACATGGTTACGAAGGTAAGAGTGGAAATTGCATGGTATAAAAAAAAATTTATTTCTGAGAGTGAGTCAAGAATATTTCATCTCTTATTCTTCACATAAAAATTGGGGTTTCTTATTATGGCTTTGTACTCAGAAGTGATATGAGGTTCTACTCAGTCATGTTGGTTTTCATACTGGGATTTTATGTACATTTGTGCTCCTTATTGGTCATATGAATCATGCGAGCTCATGATCCACATTTATAGCATCCTGGTTGGGTCACCTAGATGAGGCTCAGGTTTTTTTAAAAAAGTTTTCCAAAGGATCCAATACTTAAATAGCATTACAACTTTATCTTGGGTTTTGAAAAAGATTAATTGAGATTATGGCCTCATACAAACATGAGATAGCATGGGTTTTCAAGAAGGGTTTTGCCAAGGAGCCTACAATTACTAGAATTTTAGTTTTATCTTGACTTTTCAAAAGGATGTTTTGTTGAGACCATGATCTCACACAGGCATGACTTAGTTAGATTTTTCAAAGGGCTCCAGCAAGGATCTAAAAATTGAGTAGTATTCTGAGTTTATCTTGGTTTTCAAATGAGGTTTACTGAGATCAATGCCTCATGTGTGAATGATGTAGCTCGAGTTTTAAAGTGGTTTTACCAAGAAGCTGAAATTTTGTAGGATTTCAACTTTATCTTGGGTTTTGAGAAAAAGGGGGTACATTTCTAAGTGAGTCATAAGAAAACATGTCCCCCCCCCTTATCCCTCATGAATTCATTGAATATGATACTAGTCTCTTTGCAAATGTTCTTTAAGTAGGTGAAATGGATGTCCTTAACTTTTCTAGGGGTACAATATACTTCAATTCTACATAGGTCTCCAAGTTCACAAGGATGGGCTACTACCCATAATATACATCATGATCATAGTGCACAATCTTTGATTGGTATGAGGGAGTGGGTATGTTCAAGGCTTATGATCATCCCACTTGTGTGAGGTCCCTTCCACTACTGGTACCTGGTGATATTTGGGCCATTTAGGATGAGCGTTGTTCATTCATACTTATCATTGTAGACTTCCATACTTGTTACTATAGGTGGGGAGAGTGTAATGTATGATGTGTTGATTTTTAAAGCCCAAAACTCTTTCTTTTGCAAGAAAAATATAATGTTAGGGAATTCAAAATCATAGGTTAGATGGAAAATAAATAGTGCAAAGGAACCTATTAATGTGGTTCCTTAAAAGCATTTAGTTTAAGTGAAATTTTCCAGTGAGCAACCTAAAAAATAAGAAAGCATTAAAACTTGATAAACTACCACAAGTATCACAATTAATAATTTTCTATGGATGTTCATGTGAAGGTTTCATGTATGGGGCTTAGTCTAAGTAAATACCCAATTATTTTTATCTTTTTTGCTTTATCATTTCTTCTCTTTTATTTTATTTTTATTTTATTAGAGGGGTCAATAAAAATGACTCTCAAACAACCAAAACCACATAGGAAAAGGTAAAATAAAGAAATAAGGAAAGACTCTAGCTAGACTCATTGTTTTCGGGGGAAATGATTTGAAATCTATGAGAGGATAGACGTGTTAAAAGGATGTGTGACCTTCAAGGTGATAAAAGAAATCAAGTATGATGATCTTTGCCTGTAGGTAATCATGTTTAAGGAACCAGATCCCCATTTCTTCCAGTATCCAGTCAAATTGATTTATCATCCCCTCTCATGATTGCCTAAAAACAATAAGGATTACATTACATCTTGAAACACTCCATGAATGTGTTAATGGTCAACAAACATTTGGGACTAGGCCTCATAATCATCAAGTATTTGTTTTGATCATGGGTTCAACCCCTCCTCCCATGCCACAGGATCATACAACCAAGTAGGAGTGCACAAACCATTAATGTATTCAAAGGTGACGTATTGGATAAAAAAAGATCTTATGCAGTGTGTGGAACACCCTTTGTATGTGTAGATGACTAAATGATCCTAGAAGAATAGGTTTCATGTTTGCCAAGTAATGGTTCTGATCATGGGATACATAAATCCTCCCATAAACTAGGGTCATACATCCAAAATAGGCATGCACCTGGACAACACACTCAGAGATAAAATTTTAAGTCAAAAAAATAAAACAAACCTTACAGGGCACCCGACTGGTATGCACTATTAACAAAAAACCCAAAAGAAAAAAATGAACCTCATCAAGAGTATAAATAATTCTGATGCACATTCCTCAATAGAGTCTCCATTGTAGTTTCAGGTGCCAAAGTGGGAACTAAACCATGTAGAGACTGGTGGATGGGTCACATGAAGAAGATATGGAGTTTCCACAATATTTATGCAGAAAAATGAGAACCCAACAAAGACACACTTCAAAACATTTGGTGCATAGGGAAAACAGAACTAGAAAATTAGTAATGCATCAAGTTGTGTATAGGGAAGTTTTTAGTTTTTATTCTAAATCTCAACAATTTCATGGCATTTAGTTTTTATCTCAAAAACTTCATGGCATTTAGTTTTCTTTAAATAGGGATTGTGTGTGTGATATATAAGGAAAAAAATAAAAGATCACCTACAATAATATATTTTTATTGGTGATCATCAAACCGGGGTGTTCATATCCTCACAACACTAGGAGGTGGTTTAAAGGGAAAAGAATGGAGCAGAAATAGATACAAGGATGAGAAACAACTTATAGAAATGATGTTGGTAGTATCCAATTAATATTGGTGATCATCAACCATGGTTGCTCATATTCTCATGCCATTGAGGGTTGGTAAAAGGGGGAAGGGATACATGACATTATATTGTGGCTAATCCACATGCTTATCTTGCTTGATGATTGTTTGGGAAAAGGAGGTTGTTTTCTGTTTATGGGTGGATGTACTCCAATGGCATAGGGACTTGGTATTGGACCTCTCGATGATATCCTCTTGCTAGACAACATGAGGGACCGGTCTCTCAAAGTTCTAGCCATAAGTGTTTAGACTAAGGGCATGTAATCTTCAATCCTTGAGGCATTTCACTCATATCTTAGATAAGTTTACCAAAATGCTATCCTTGTAAATGGTGGTTTCAAGGCTATACTTAAAATGTCTAGGGGGTTTCTAGGATCTTGGTTCAGTTTGGAGTATTTCCTAATGTTGAAAGATGACTTGATGCAAGATAACTAGCTAGAGTCCTTCCAAAGTCTTTATGTCTCATTATTGGTTAAAACAATCAAAGATCATAAATATGGGAAGTGTGTTTGACATGTGTCCCACCTTATGGATTCTTCTAAGACATTTCATGGACGGTGCAAAATTGATTGGTCAACACAAAAGGCAATAAAAGGGGAACATGTGTCTGATGTGTGGCCCACTCCTAGGGTTTATAGGGATGTTTTGTAGATGACAAGAGGTTTTCTAGTCAATATGGGATAGTATAAGAGGGGTGTGTTGGATCCATGCCCCAAATTTTGGGTTCTTCCCAATCTTGACTTCTCAACACTTTAGTGGGCCCAAGGATATGGGAAAGAGGGGGCATGGGTCACATAGGCACCCCTCTTTCCCATGTAAAATTTTGGCCAACTTTGATTAAAACCAGGGATGATTTGAAGTAGGATTCATCCCGATGAGCATGTCTATGGGTGCATTGGTACATCTAGGGGTTAAGATATTGGACTATCTCAAGTTGGGACCTTAGTAAAAAAATCAAGGTGGGTACTTCTAAATGAAGCATACATGAATTGGATGTTAATCCCAGTAAATGACCTTTCCATTGTTGGAACTTGATTTTTTAATTACAAAAATGACAACTAATCATGAGAGAGATAGTGTTGTCTTTCATCAATTCAATTGGTGAATTTGTCACTTGAGTTGATTGAAGAATCATGTAATAACATTTAATCATGAACCTAGTCAAAACTCACATGGTCTAGTTAAATATGTTGAGATTTTTATTTTGAATCATCCTTTTTCTTCCTAACAACCTCCATCCAGTTACTAGTAGATTTTAGACATTTGTATTACTTGTCTCTTAGTCCATGGTGAGTTTTGGTACCTAATGATAAGCTTTTGGTTCTTATGGTTGTATTTATACTTCATTTCCAAATTCTTTTTGACTTCAAAATTTGATGGCATGTTTGTACTTGTTTTGTTGATCTTTTCAATTTGACAATTGTCATGTTTTACTCGTTAGGCAACCAAATTGGGAAGATTCAAAACTCCAGTGTCAACAGGTGGGTCCCTAACTTCTAGAAACACATTTCCAAATTAGGGATCCAAATTTAATACTAGGTCCTAGAAACTTATATTCTAGTTTATGTGTTTTTATCAATTTGATTTAAGTTCACATTACCTTTTGTTCAAGCTATCTCTATGTGTGTGACACTATAGGCACCATATCAAATTGGTAATGGATTTACTACTCAATATTATAACCCATAAGTAATGAGCAATATCCAACCACACATCAATGCTCCTCAAGTACTAGGATTAGTAGGACAATACTTAACCATTAAGGACAGTGTTATGGTGTTGTATATTCCCTTTGTCATGGATATCTAGATTGAACTAGAATCATGGACACATCATCATCATTACATTCCATCCAAGTTCCTTGACCTCCAAGTAGACTAACAACATACATATGAGATGGGTATCGCACACTGACTCACGTGAGAATCATCATGCATTTCACTAGTCTCACTTATCGAGAGGCCTAGGATATCACTCACATTATATGGGAGGGACAAATTCCTTCTACATGATTCATGATGTGTAGTTTGATTATCATCACACCCAATCACTATCATTATGGGACCACCTTCAAGATCACATTGAGCAGTGTTAAATCACTACTACAGAAATGTCTTATAAAGTCACTTTTCAAGGTGTCGGTTGTATACATAAATGGACACCTAAACTCTACAGTGTCGGTTTATAACATAAACTGACATACAATCTGTGAAGGTCGACCAGACACGGGTACCACTTTTATTAAGTGTCGGTTAATTAATAAAAAAACTGACACCTAAAATCAACCGCCAAAACCAAAATTCTAGCGAAAAAATTACCTCCAAAATTTGACATATGTCGTCGGTTCATAAATAAATAACCGACGACTAAAGGGTATTCGCGAGACAGGAATAGTTGTCGATTGTATTTTAGTTAAAAACCGACGACTATAATCTAGTATAGGTGTCAGTTTTTGGTATAGAACCGACACAGTTGGTTTATTTGTCGGTTTTTTAGAATAACCGACGCTTATTGTCAACTTAATAGCTCACCAGCGTGAGCTTCTCTTCCCCTTTCCCTTTTCATTCTCGATTTCAGTTAGGTCCGGTGATTTCTTGCTCGCCCCTGCCGGTCGTTGCTCCTCCGCCGCCGCTGCCGTGCTCCTGCTCCTACCCGATGCTCCGTGCTCACCGGCGGCCGTGCTCCTACTCCTGCTCCTGCCGTCTGTGCTCACCGGCGGCCGTCCGTGCTCCTGCTCCGTGCCCTCGCCGCTGCTCCGCGCCCTCGCCGCTGCTCTGTGCCCTCGCCGCCGCTGCTCCGTGCCCTCGTCGGCGCTTCTCCTCTCTTTGCCGCCGCCTCCGCTGGTGGCTGCTGTGCTCCGGCCTCTTCTCTCCTCTGACCTCAAGGTATGCCCACCTTCCCTGCCTTCTTCCTTCTTCCTCTACTCCGTCGGCTGCTTGGGCGGTGCCAAGGCACGCCCAAGCAGCTGCTGGGCATTTTTTTTAAAAGTTATTTACTTATTTGTGTTTAGGGTTTAGGTACTGATTTTGTGCTTCTACTGAGTTGAATCCTCTATTGTCTATACAATACATGTAATTTTCCTAGTATCGTGAAAGATTCTCAATCATGTGTATCACATGGGATTCTTATCTCAACACAATGGACTGCAATATATGCATCTAATGCCTTAAATGGAAGACTCGAATGTTATAAAATCCCATCAAAGTAGGTAGAAACAACTTATATATATTCAGATCTTAATAATTCCATGAAGTGCACATTATCTTACTCAGGAAAAGTATGTGTATAATGTAGGATTAGTTCTATATAATGGTTCTATTTTAGTAAGCACCTAGAAACCCGTCCAAGATTTACTCATTAGGAGTAAATCTTGGATAGTCCCCAGTTTGGGACTGTTCTTGAACACCTAATCTCACTTAGGATGTAAGTGTATAATGTGTGTTGGGTTTTCGAGAAAATTTCGGTAGCATTTCCTCATTTGTTCTCTAAGTACATATGTAGACTTCTTTTCAAGCTATCATGTCTACCACAATAAAGTTGGTTATGACAAGCAATAAAAGGTTAACTGATGTTATACAACTTTTTCTGAAAATATATAACATCGTTATATGTACTTACACTTTATTAATACTAATATTATGCAGTCTCTGTCCACCCATAACAGTCACTATGAACTGGGCCTCTATGTCAATGTTAGCGTTCCCTATTGAAGAACAATTGGACATCATCCTATATGATCGTTCCTTAAACCAATTGGTCATACCCAAACATTGGCGTTTTCTAAAAGGAAGACACTACATGCCTGGTAAAGTGACCCTAAATTTTGGCAATTATTCACATGTTATCGAGGTTGAGTACGATTTGGAGGGAAATCTTGTATCAAAATCCAGTTGGCGTGATTGGATTGGAGAGATGCATGTGGTCCGTTGCAATAGGATTTTTCTCCATCTAGTTGGCCATAATTCCATCAAAGTTTGGATAACCAACAGCAACTGCGAGACCCCCGATCATCTACTGCGGTATGAGCGCACGTCGTCGCATATCAGCTCGGACGAATCTGAATCTGAGGCCCCTATCAGTTTAGATTCATCTAAATACAGTGAAGAGCTTCGTGACACAGCTTCATCATCAAAAAGACCACGGTAAGTCCAATTAACAAATATAATTGTCAAGCAATCAATACTCATAGCTGCTTTCTATTCTGAACTTTAGGAGAAGATCGCCACAATGATAAGTCCTCGAAGTTACTGATGCGGGACCATGTTGGTGTAGTATTTAGTTGTCTATTTATCTAGACTTGTCTATATTAATAGTTTTTTTAATTATGTGCATGTTTAGGGGTACACCAACCCCTTTGTTTAGTTACTGTTTAGGGGTACATCCCTGTGTGTGGATGTAAAAAGAGATTAATGAATGGAACTAAAAGTTGCTACATGAAACCCATCCAACACATTATTTGTTGGCCTAGAAACCCGTCCAAGATTTACTCATTAGGAGTAAATCTTGGATAGTCCCCGGTTTGGGACTATTTTTGAACACCTAATCTCGCTTAGGATGTTAGTGTATAATGTGTATTGGGTTTTCAAGAAAGTTTCGGCAGCATTTCCCCGTTTGTTCTCTAAGTACATATGTACTTGGAGAACAGCGGGGAAATGCTGCCGAAATTTTCTTGAAAATCCAATGCACATTATACACTTACTAGTGAGATTAGGTGTTCAAGAATAGATAGGTGGTACACATTTATTATATATAATAATGACATCACATGTATTTGTTAACCCTAGACCCTAATCTTGTCCTAATATATACTTATTTTCTCTTTGATCATAGAATGGATAGATCATGGATGTCCATTCGCAATCACTGCACCCCAGAGTTTATTTCTGGTCTTGACCAGTTCATTAGATTTGCCGAGGAACATAGGAAACAACCTGGAGATAGGTTCTACTGTCCATGTAGGCATTGCGGTAACAACTTGAAAGTCAACATTGGTGACGAAATTAAAACGCATGTCATGTGCAACGGGATTATACAAGGTTATACATAATGGCACTGGCATGGAGAGATTTCAAACCTGAAACCAGTGGATGTTGATAGCAGTGCTTGTGTGGAAGAAGAAATTGCCTACGATGACGTAGATGTGAATGAACCAGTTCTAGTAGACATCATTGATGCGATGCTGGATAGTTGTGGGGTAGAGCACACCGATCCACCTCCCATTTTTAGAAACATTGTGCATGATGCTAAGATGCCGTTATACACAGGTTGTACTAAGTTTACGAAGCTTAACGTTGTGTTGAGATTGTATAAGTTGAAAGCTAACAATAGATGGAGCGACAAAAGCTTCACGTCATTGCTGTCTTTGTTGAAAGAAATGCTTCCTGAAGGAAACGAGTTGCCAATCTCAACATACCAGGTAAAGAAATTGTTGTGCCCAATGGGAATGGATGCCAAGAAGATACACACATGCCCTAATGATTGTGTATTATTTCAAAAGGACTATGCGGATTTGAAAGATTGTCCAAAATGTGGTGCGTCACGGTATAAATTGATGACTTCGGGGGAGTCCAAAACGGGTTCTCCTGCCAAGGTGATGTGGTATCTACCTATAATATCATGGTTTCAACACTTGTTTGCCAATCTGATAGATGCGAAGAATTTGAGGTGGCATGCAGATGTTAAGAAAAATAATGATGGGATCCTACGACATGCGTCTGATTCCCCACAGTGGAAGAAGATTGATGTATTGTACCCTGAATTTGGTGAAGAAGTCAGGAATCTAAGACTTGGGCTTTGTACAGACGGGATGAATCTGTACGGGACATTGAGCAGCCAACATAGCACTTGGCCAGTCATGCTTGTTATATACAATCTTCCTCCCTGGCTGTGTATGAAAAATAAGTACGTAATGCTATCGTTGTTGATATCGGGCCCTAAACAACCTGGAAATGACATCGATGTTTATCTTGAACCTCTGATTGATGACTTAAAGAAACTCTGGGGTGAAGGTGTGATGACCTATGATGCTTCACGAAGAGAGACATTTCGTTTGCATGCTATGTTGTTTTGCACTATTAATGACTTTCCAACATATGGGAATTTGTCTGGATATAGTGTCAAAGGAGCTAAAGCGTGTCCTATATGTGAAGAGAACACTGATTCAACAAGACTAAAACATGGCGGTAAGAATGTATATCTTGGTCATCGAAGGTTTCTTCCAAAATTCCATCCGTATCGTAGGAAGCGCAAAGCATTCAATGGATTGAATGAGGAACGCAGTACACCTAAACCTATACCAGGGGAGGTTGTTTATGAAAGAGTAAAAGACTTTGTCAATGAATTTGGTAAGAGATCACAATGTACTACACGGAGTGACAATTCTTCATTCAAGAAGAAATCAATATTTTGGGATCTTCCTTATTGGAGTTCTTTGACAGTCAGACATTGTATCGATGTAATGCACGTTGAGAAAAATGTCTGTGATAGCATCATTGGTACTCTGTTAAATATACCAGGTAAGACTAAAGATGGGATAAAATCCAGACTGGACCTACGTGAAATGGGAATAAGGTCAGAATTAACAAAATTACATGAAATGGGTAATAAAAGAACATACTTACCTCCCGCTTGTTACACGTTGTATAGAAAGGAGAAGAAAGCTTTTTGTGAATGCTTGGTAAATGTTAAGGTGCCACATGGTTACTCATCCAACATCCGTAGATTGGTATCAATGAAAGATCTGAAGTTGATAGGTCTTAAATCTCATGATTTTCACACTCTAATGCAACAAATATTGCCCATGGCAATTCGATCTATATTGCCAAAGCATGTAAGGTTTGCAATCACCAGACTTTGTTTCTTTTTCAACAGTCTCTGCAGCAAAGTTATTGACCCTGAGACTCTCGATAATTTGCAAAGAGAAGTGGTTGTTACCCTATGTCAGCTTGAGATGGGTTTCCCTCCTTCGTTCTTTGATATCATGGTACATCTTGTTGTCCACTTGACTAGGGAAGTGAAAATCTTGGGACTGGTTTTCTTGCATTGGATGTATCCCTTTGAACGATACATGAGCATTTTTAAAGGTGATATTCGAAACCGTTATCGGCCTGAAGGGAGTATTATTGAAGGTTATGTGGCGAGAGATGTTATGGATTTCTGCAATGACTTTCTCAGTGGTAATGACACTCCTGATAATGACAAGAATATTGACGAGCTATTTGGCAAAGGAATTTTGGGATCACGTGTGAAAGTAATCAGCCGTGAGCAGTTGGAACAAGGTCATTTGTATATTTTACACAACATGGATGAAGTGAACATTTATATCGAGGAACATACCAATTTCATCAAAAGCCAATATCCTCGAGCCAATACAATGTGGCTTGCTAGAGATCATAACAAGACTTTTATTAAGTGGTTTGAAGATAAAGTCTTACATCAACTATCTCAAACACCAGATGATATTACTAAAACTATCAAATGCCTCGCCTTTAAACCAAAGTTGACTGTTATGTCTTATGAAGGGTATGACATTAATGGATTCACATATTACACAAAGCGCCAAGATGATAAGAGTGTCGTCCAAAACAGTGGGGTCACCCTTCAAGCATCGACTATGTTTTTTGCAAGTGCAAAGGATAAGAGTCCACGTGAAGCTAAAATGTCATATTACAGTGTCATTGAAGAGATATGGGAATTTGACTACATAGATTTCAAAATTCCGCTCTTCAAATGTAATTGGGTTGATAACACCAAAGGAGTTATAGTGGATGAATTGGGTTTCACTTTAGTGAACTTTGAAAAGATTGGCGAGAAGGCTGAACCATTCATATTGGCATCATAGGCGAAACAAGTATTTTATATCGATGATCCTGCAAATGCTAAATGGTCGGTTGTTCTTCATGGTAAAAGACAGTTCATTGAAGATCCTATAGATGAAGAAGAGTACTATGATAAATATGATGACTCCAGTCCATTCTCAGTTGGGTTGCCAACTCCACAAAATATTGAAGCTAATGATGACTTATATGTGCACGGAGATCACAATGAAGGATTGTTAATTGATAAAAGATCACAATTTTAGAGGCATGCATGTTTATATTTTTTATTGAAGCTAAATGTTTACTTTTTTAATATCAATATCATTTTCTGATTTGATGTTTCATTATCTTCTAGTTAATACAAATGCTAAACATTGTGGGAGGGTGCTAAAGAACTATAGGACCAATCTCACCCGAGATTACATATGTGATGCTGAGAATAGGTTCTTGATTGATTCCAATTCTAGACATTGATCATTATTTCACTAACTCTACACTAATAATTTTTGTTTGTATTCTCTTTGAAAAATAAATATAGGAAGAAGGAAGCCACACAGCAATGGAACTACTTGGACCCCAAAGACTGGGAGGAGTTTGTTACCCAAAGAAAAACAGATTAATTCAAGGTATTAAGCGCCACTCCCAATTTAATTAATATACATTTTTATGTATTCACCTATTCAAGATTAACCTTTATTGTTACTAACCAAATCAATGTGCTAACTAACTAGGCTATCAACGATGCTCAACGACAACTACATGTTACGACCACACAATGGGTCCAAGAGGATATGCAGGCGTTCGCCAAAGGTTATATAGATATATAGGCAGCAAGCCATGAAACAGCAAAAGAAGCCCCAATGAAGAGAAGTAGGATATAGATACAATACATAAAGTGCAGCACACACAAGTGCTTCAGATTCATATAACAACATGACAGACTAACACATATATAGTGCATAACAATAACTGCTCGGAATTTACATACAACACTAGCTTAGTACATATATAGTGGGACTAAGGTGATGATCCCACCTGCTAAAATAGGTTACCGACAACTACATGTTACGACTGGGAGGTCGTGATTCAGCAACCGTATGCATTAGCATGTGGATCTGTTTGTCCTCCTGCTAATGAATACGGTTGCTGAATCACGACCTCCCAGTCATAACATGTAGTCGTCGATAACCTGTTTTAGCAGGTGGGATCGTCACCTTAGTCCCACTATATATGTACTAAGCTAGTGTTGTATGTAAATTCGACGCTGCCGTTGTTATGTACTATATATGTGTTAGTATGTCATGTTGTATGGACATCGATTGTATTGCTCAGGTATTATATAGTCTCATTAGATAATATGAAATATATTAATCTTATTTATAGCTCGTTAATTATATATACATCATTCTCTTTACAAGTGTTTAAAGCTGACCCCACTACAGGAACGGACTTACCAGATGTGCATGCTCCCTATACGATGGGAGAATTAAATGAAGTAAGAGAAGAATGGGAAACAGCCATACAAATAGTGGGGGTTTTAAAATATAATTGGGATGTTGATAGCGAATAATGACTAAAGAATGATATTTTGTAAATGAATTTCTGAATTATAATATGTGTGAATGTTTCTACATGTCTAGATGTTTCTACATGTGTCTGAGTGAAAATGAATGAAAGTGTTGGTTGCTATATGAATGTTTCTACATGTGTGAATGTGAATGAATGGAACTACATATTGCTAGCTACATGAATGATTCTAAATGTGTGAAAATAAAATGGAACTGCAGGTTGTATTGCTAAATGCATGTGTGAATATTTTTGTCGTTAAATTTACATGTTTGTGGCCTGTTGTTGGCTGATATCAATGGATGTCATAAAACCTGTAGTTAACTGCAGGTTTCTCATCCTGCGACCAGCCACAGCAGGTCTGCAGACTGACAAAAAAAAACAATAGGCGTCGGTTATTTGTATAACACCGACACACAAAGTTATAGTGTCGGTTTTATATAAATAACCGATGTCTGTTCCCTGTGGCGCGAAGGTATATGGCGTCAGTTTATTATCTAATAACCAACGCTGATAGTGGCCAAGATGGCGCCCTTTCTGTGGCGTGAAGGTATATGGTGTCGGTTTCTTATCTAATAACCAATGCTTATACCTTCGCGCCACAGCAAACAGGCGTGATTTTGGTGGCGCAGGAAGAGTTTGGGTGTCGGTTTTGGAACCGACGCGTAATGGGTGAGCTTTTAGTGTCGCCCACATAGGTTTCGCTTTGAAACTGACACTAAAGGCCTTAAATAACCGACACTAAAGGTAGGTTCTGTAGTAGTGAATCCTAAGTATTATCACATTACTATTGTAGTGACTTCATATCGAAGGATCACAACTCCATTTTCATATATGAGGGATGATTATCACTATTATATAATGGTCCTTGAATCACTCTGAAAGTGTTTTTTTAATACACTTGTTTACTAAGAAGTACGTATGTGCATGACTTGGTATCAATACCTATTACTTGAGATACATGGTCATTAATCGCCACACATACTAGTCTCATATGGATTATTGTTGTCAAACCCACAACAATATTCGACTAGGGATTATCCACTTTTGGAATCTATTAGTATGTCATGTTTAATTCACATACTTGAAGTTCCATGGTTTTGAACTAATCAAATGTGCATCAATTAATGGAATTGCTTTCTCAATCAAATTAAAAGTACAATATATCTAATTGTTGTATTTTAGGGCATATATAATAACATTCTCCCACTTACACTAAAGCTTATCACTTAAGTATATAATACTAAGTGATCTAACATGGCCATCATGCTTATGTTGCAACAATGCCATTATCAAGGGATCAACAATATCTCTCTCTATTGGTACCCTAAAAATCTCCACATATCCTCTCTTGTGATATCTCATTTGATATCAATGTGGGGTATAACATGCTTGGAAAGTTGATGTGATCTGGGTTCCTTGGATTTGGCATAGAAAAGAAACTGTTGTAGAGTAAGCTATTGTCACTTCCTTAGAATTCTTCCAACTAACAATACCACCATTAAGGCAAAGCACATAACAAACTTGTGATCGATAATCATCTTTGTTGGTTTTGAAGATCGTGTCAATTTAACCATTTACAACCAACACTCTACACCTCCATGTATCAGGAATACATCCTAAGTTCTTACCAAGTAGTTAAGGGTGTTCTTTATTATAGTTTGGTGACCTTCATCATGATCTTCTTGATATATGCTCGTCATGATCAATGCATATGAGACTTACGGACATATACATAACATTGCATTCACCATAGATCCAATTGTATAGGCATATAAAATCCCACTCTTGTGTCCCCTTTATATATGCTCTATAGTTAACCTTAAATATACCTATCCCATGAGACATGGCCCATGGGTAAGTTTTGCTTCCTAGATTCTTGCAGGCTAAAGCATTTTAGCAGATTGTCAATGTATATACTTTGACAAAAGCCAAGAAGCCTTCTAGATCTACCTCTATTATTCTTAATAATTAGGATAGCTGGATTATCCTAAGTCTTTCATTGAGAAACTATTTTCTAACAACATATTCACCTTTTGTATAGTTGGAATATCATTTTCCATGAGTATTATATCACCCACCACATGCAATACAATGATCCCACTAATCTTATTGCAAATACAAGGTTCATCATCACTCTTGATGAAACTCAACCCTTAGATTGATTCACCAAAATGAAAATTCCATCTTTGGTATGCTTGCTTCAATGCATAGATTGACCTTTGCACTTTACATACTATTCTAGCAACATTTGGATATTAAAAACTCGCATTTTGTTTCATGCACACATCCAAAGTATATTCTTGTTCAAAATGTGGTCTTGACATCCATCAACCAGATTCATAGTCATGATATGATTCAATGCCTAGCATGAACCTAGTGGAGTTGACCATGGAAACTAATGAGAAAGTTTCTTCATAGTCAACACCTGGAACTTGTTTGATGCAACTATTCTCCCTTTGTAGGTCTGAACATTTCCATTAATGTCAATCTTGTTCTTGAAGACCCTATTGCACCCTATGAGTTTTATCCTTTAAGGTGGTTCCACCAAGGTCCATACCTAGTTGGCATACATAGAGTCCATTTTGGATCTCATGGCTTCAAGCCATATGCCAGATCACGGTATCTCCATATCTTCAGTGTAGGTATTTGGGTCATCTTGATCCATGACCAACAACTTGCCATGTAGAGTCAAGAAATAAAAAACATTGGCTCATGGTGAGTTCCATTGGATCTATGAGGTCATGTGTTACTTGGCCGCATAGCTATGCCACAATGATTGTTCATGCCTTTTCATGTTCTTTTTTAGGTTTATTGTCATTTTGTGTATCTTGAATTTCTTCAAATTTTATTTTCTTCCCACCACTATTTATAGATATTAACTCTATTTCAAACAAAGTATTGGTTCTAGCAATAAACAATTTTAATCTAAGATGGAATATAGAAATAATATCCTCTCATTCCCTAGGATATCCCACAAAATAACACCTGCCAGATTTGAGTTCTAATTTCTCAATAAATTTACACTATACATAAGATTCATAACCCCAAACATTCATAAAATAAATATTGTGACACTTCACAATCCACATCTCATATGGTGTCTTTAGAACTTATTTATAAGGAACTGATAAGTAAAGATGTAATGGTTTCTAGAGAATGTCCTAAGAAACAATTAGAAAGTCTAGCTAGGCTCATCATGGACCTCACCATGTCCAACAATGTGTCATTCCCTCTCTCTAAAATACCATCATGTCGGGGTGTTTTAGGTGGAGTCAACTATGAGACAATATCACAATCCTTGAGAAGGACCTCACATTGTTGGCTCAAATATTCACCACCTCGATTTGAACAAAGAATATTATTTTTCTTGGCAAGATGGTTCTCTACTTATTTCTTGATACCCTCAAACTTTTTAAGGGATTCTTAAATGTGTTTTATAGGATACATATATTCATATGTACTAAAATCATTAGTAATTATAATGATGTATTAATATCTAACTCTATATGTTGAATTGAAAAGGCTACATACATATGTATGTGCATGTTTTAATAGTTCACTTGCTCTTTCATTGTT
This sequence comes from Alisma plantago-aquatica, assembly GCA_963693085.1. Lineage (NCBI taxonomy): Eukaryota > Viridiplantae > Streptophyta > Magnoliopsida > Alismatales > Alismataceae > Alisma > Alisma plantago-aquatica. The sequence goes on from OY856410.1 coordinate 228,926,362, forward strand.
TCCAATAAAAAGGAACATTTTCCATATTTCCCAGCAAATATCATTTGCATGTCTCAAAGGAGTCAAAATGAAATGAGACCAAGTATAAATCTTCATGGATTTCAGAAATGAACTTCCCATTTATGTCCTGGGTGACAGTGCTAGAGGTATGTCATGTTTGCAACATGCATTTTAAACCATTTAGTATCTATGTTATAAAGATGTGTCTCAAATCTAACAAATATGTACCATAATACATTGAGGCACTATTTTAAAAATATATCATCAAAAAGTCTAGAGAAAATTCTGATGAAAATCCATTCTTGTACAAATAAGAAACATAAATTGCAACATCCCAAATCACAATTAAAATAATTGAAAGTCTCTGAATAGAAAACTTCCATAACTAAAATTGAAATTGTGGACCCTATGGAAATTTCCCCTGATAAGAAACCCTATTTTATTTTGAACTTTAGAATGTGATGCGTCATCAATACCCTAATGTGATGATGACTCTCAAATATTCCACATATGTCATGTTATTCATTAATACACACATAATGGCTTAAAAGTGTAGAATTGGTAATTTGAGTGTGAATAGGTACAATAAATGTTTCAAGTGCATACTGCAATAATAATTGAATTCTTAACATAATTGGAGATGATTAGTGTGTCATCATATGAGTTAACATTGAATTAGTGGACTTAATGGGTTAAATAACTAAAATGTATATAGTTGTGCATCAGAATACACCCTATCCCATTTGATAATGATATTAAGATAATAGGAATCGAAATAATAAATATTGATGATAAATGTTAATATATATAATGTTGAACAATGAGGTCATACAATGAAATCCTATGTGTATTAAACCCATTTAAGATGATCCTAAAAGTGAAATCTAACTTGAAAATCCTTTCCCTTGGGCCCCATTTAGCTTATAGGTCAATTTTGAGCTTAATTAGATAAGTGTAAGGCCCCCAATTGATTTAGGAAAGAAATAACAAACTTTTAATCCTATAATAACAACAATTTGATGATAGTGGTCCAATTCCTAATGTTTTGTGATATTTAATGTGTTGCCCTTTACCCCCACACTTTCCCTTCTAGTGGGAGTCAGTGTTTCAGGTTCTTGGATCCAGGATGGACTGGGAGTCCTCAGGTTGCCTCCCTCACTTGAGTCATATCACTTGCAAGACTCTATAGGGCATCAGATTCCCTCCCCCAACACTTAATACATGTGTGGACATACCTCACCTCATCTGAGTCCTACTTTACATTTGTCTCTTCAAAATGAGGATCTCGATCCATTGTTTGTTGGACTCTAACAACCCTAGAGTCATATCGACACCAAGCTGAGTTTCCTTTTGTTATTGAACTACTTAAGGGGTTCTAGCCCTATGCACACCCCATGTTATATATGTAAGCCTCTAAAAAGTATTTCCCAACCCCCATCAACCCACCTGCATCGCCAAAGCTCCTACAACTATCCCCTCAGCACCTACCCTCAAACCTCATCCGATCTACCAATGATCAAAGGATTTATGCCATAGTTGGAAGCCTCATGAGAGATACCAAGGCTTTGAGTGCCTTACTAACATGCTTGTGCGTACTTTCAAGTAGCTAGTTTTTCCAATTTATCCTGATAATAATATTCTCATATCTCCCCCTTTCTACTTGTGCTACTGAATTTGTGAGAAATATTGATGTCTTCGACCTTTGATTTCCACGAAGGAGGCACCTTTTGTTTTTATGGATCATGGTAGTTCAGTCTCCATATCTTGTTTGAAGATGGATACCCAACAATCCAATTTTTGAGTTCCAGTACCTTATTGCCATTGACGGATTAGTAATTCTAAGATTTAGGTTTGTAGAATGCCCAAAGTTGGGCTTGTTGGGACCAAAGGTAATCAGGGAAGCTCTCGATGCCTTTATTTTCTGTCAACAATTTGGCTAGTAAGAGATTTGATTAATAGTTTTCTTAGAATTTTGAGCCTTGAAGGTCTCTATTCTTTGTGAGTTATATGAAGATGTCGATCGTTTAAAGTACATGTTTTCCCCTAAGCTTCCAGATTTGATCCTCACATGGGGTATAGGAATAAGAAAATTTTATTTTAATTTTTCTTCACATGCTTCCATTTGAGGGTGCCAGTTATGTAGGCCCAAGTCAGCTAGTTGTACTTTCTTAGGCCAACTCAGCATGGCCACACCTAGTTGTGGGTTTTGGGATCCACGTCTTTTTTTAAATTTTCTATTGATTCATAATTCAAAAATTTGTAGAAATTTCTTTAGATGTCAGAATTGCATATAAATAGTATTTGGAAAGATAATAAAATGACAAAAATAGTAATATGGCTTTACAACCTATTTTGACTCTAAAATTTCCCTGATTGTTTGTAGAACCACGAAACTCTAGACAACCAGTAAGTATTAATCATTAGTCAATGTTAAATGTATTAAATAGGGTAACTAGGGTTTTGTTAACCCAAGGAAGTGATTAGGGTTTCATCAAGCTAAGAAGAACAACTAGGATCTTCTCTATGAAAGAGGTAAGTGATCCATGCACTCCGAGCATTGGTATTGTTTGATTTTAAGTATGTATGTACAATGAACATATAATTCTATGAATGTATTACCTAATGTTTCAATTGCTTAAAGTCAATGAATCTGTAACAAACTAAATACCATGTTTATTGTCAATATTACAGTATCATATCTCATGCACATTAAGATAAAAGTTAATAACAAAATGTAAGATAAAATTAATAGCTTTTAGTAGAAAGATAATGTTTAAAGATAGCTTATATAGGATCCTCACCAAGAGGCTCCTTGGATCAAAACTAAGAGACACTTATGTGCACTATGAAAAAATAATGATTTAGCTACGATTGCTTCAGTTACATTTAATATATATGTAGCAAGATCTATTTTTACTTATAAAATATATTTGTGTAAGGTAAATGATTGTAGCCACCTCAATAAATAAGATGTAGCTAAAAATTTAATTATATTCAAAAATAATGTAAGCAGATAGTCCCCCTATTATCCCTATTATCTCAGCGTACAGATGGTTAAACACCCCCCGTGGCCCCCGACCCCATGCGTGACTCTCCCAATCTGTCATCAGCCGATCGTATTCCCCCCCACTCCTACTCTCTTCTCGGTGCCCCTATTATCTTCTTTAAATCCATCTACCCCCTCTCACGCTGGTCGTCGTCTACCCCCTCACACTCCAGCCTCCGTCTGCCTCCTCCCACCCCAACTGTTGTCTGCCCAAGCCAAGAGGCTGGGTCTCCCTCACCCGATCGGATAGGAACAGACATCACATCATCTCTTCCTGCTCACACCCTGACTAGCCAACGAACGGTGAACTGTCTCTGCCTGTTCACAGTCCGATCGGCCAATGAACAACACATCGTTTCCGCCTGCTCATAGACCAACCGGCCAATGAACGGTGATGACGCCTGCTTTGTGTGCCCCCCTCTCCCCAGCCACTGTCCGCCCAAGCCAGACAACCAACAGCCACCTGGGTGCTCGAAAGCCTTGATCCTGAAGCCCATGTTCATCTCTAGGCAGGAAACGAGGAGATCCCATACCTCTTGTCTCGTCTCTGAGAAGCCACCATCTGCCCCCGCTTGACTGTGTCCGCCCTTTGCCAGACGGTTGCCACCCGCCTCACTACTGGAAGGCCCTCTGCTTGAAACTCGTCGCCTTACCGCCACTCATCTCATATCCAAAAGGGTGTTGTTTCTGTTTGGTATTTAAATTTGTAATATATTAATCTGCAACTGTAGAATCACATGTTTTCTCTTTATACACAATTCATTGACCTAAAAACATAGAGGCAAAATTCATTAATCAATATACTTCCCTAAAAAATATATATTTCATATCTACCTGGATCGTTACTTAATGTTGTACCAAACAAACATTTAAATTCATAAATCACGATACTATTAGAACCTTTGACAAAGTAAGTTTAAAGCTGAAATTTTTCTTTTTATTGAAAAGAACTCAATATTTGTCAAGAAAAAAAATACAAAAAAAAGAAAAAAGGAGTGAGACCCACGTGCCCACTTAGGCTGTGGAGGCACCCCAAATCGAGCTAAGTGCCCATCATACAAGCATTCCTAATTTTTTTTAACATCAAGACTAAGTTATGGACTGTATTTTAATTCTACTATATGGAAACTATAATATATAACATTTTTATAATATATATATATCTATGTGTGTGTGTTTTGTTTTTATTGACATAGGTCATTATGATAGATAAAAGTTGGATCCATGAGGAACATAGAACAAGCACGACATATTTACTTGGGGTGGTTAAATTTATAGAGCACGCATTTGCAAAATCTAGCAGGGATGGGACTATCTTATGTCCTTGTAAGTAATGCTTAAATGTACACAGGAAGAATCGACAAGTCGTAATTGAACATTTGTTATGAAATGGATTCTTGACCACCTACACAAATTGGATTTTTCACGGTGAGGTTTCATTTGATAGCTCTGAGGATTCACAAACACATAATGACACGTTCAAAGATGATATGAGAGACATGTCGCATGATATGTATGGAGTATCATAGGATGGAGAGAATATGGAAGACGATGACCATCGATTTGTATTTGTTGATGATGTAGAAGTTGAGTAATTTTACAAACTGTTAGAGATTGTTGCACATGAATTGTATCATGGAAGTAAGAAGTACTCTAAATTGTACACTATTGTGAGGTTGTTTCACATAAAATGTGTCAATAATTGGAGTAATAAGTCATTTTCTGAGCTTCTTGAGCTTTTGAAGGAAATGCTTCCAGAGGGTGAGACATTGCCCAACTCTTATTATGAATTCAGGAAAATAATCAGGGACCTTAGACTTGACCATAATAAAATCGATGCTTGCAAAAATAACTACATTTTGTATCGAAATGATTTTGCAGATAAGACTTCATGTTTGAAATGTGGTGCTTCTAGATATAAAGAAATTGAAATTGATGAAGTTGGTGTAGAAAACATTTGTACGAACAAGAAAGGAGTTCCTTGTAAAGCCTTGTGCTACTTTCCCTTGACTCTTAGGTTGAAGAGATTGTTCATGTGTTCAAAACTACCACCCCTAATGCGGTTGCAGGATGAAAGTCATACCAAGGATGGGATTCTTCGACATCCAACAAATTTTCTAGCATGGAAGACATTTGATAATATGCATTCTCAGTTTGCTTCTGATTCTCGCAATGTTTGCCTTGGATTAACTTCTGATGGATTTAATCCCTTTGGCCTCATGAGTCTATCATATAACATTTGGCCCATCGTATTGATTCTATACAACTTGCCACCATGGTTGTGCATAAATTCTCCCAATTTTATCTTGTCGATGATTATTCCTGGTCCAACTCAACCAGGAATGGACATAGATGTCTACCTACAATCGTTGATTGAGGAGTTAAAAGAACTATGGGAAGCTGGTGTTGATACTTATGATGTTGATCGTAAAGAGGTATTCAAGTTGCATGTAGCCTTACTGTGGATGATAAGTGACTTTCCTGCATATGGTTATCTATCTGGTTGGAAAACTAGTGGGTATCTTGCATGTCCTTTCTACAACAAATATGCGTGCTCATGGAGACTACCATATAGTAAGAAAGCATGTTTCATGGGTCACATGAGGTTCCTCCCAATGGATCATAAATTTCATAAAGATGCGTCATCATTTGATAGAAAACAAGAATTTAGAAGTTCTCCTAAGATTCTATCTGGAAGTCAAGTTCTAGATCAAACTACAGATGTAGATAATTTACCATATATCTGGAGAAAGCGAAGTATATTTTTTGAGTTTCCATATTGGAAGCATAACCTTATACGTCGTAATCTTGACGTGATGCACATAGAAAAGAATATATGTGAGAGTTTGATTCACACACTACTAGGAATGGAGAAGTCAAAGGACATTGAAAATTCTCAATATGACCTCGAAGAGATGAGCATAAGGCATAGACTTCACATTATCAAGGACGGAAATTAAGATATTATCCCACCTTCATGTTTTACTTTGAAGAAGGAGGAAAAAGAATTATTCTGTAAGTTTTTGAAGTCTGCTCGAGTTCCTGATGGGTATTCTTCTAATATAGCTAGAAATGCATGCATCAAAGAATGAAAATTGATGGCATTGAAGAGTCATGATTATCGTATTGATGCAACAGTTTCTCTCATTAGCTTTATAAGTAGCATTGCCCAACAAAAATGTTAGATCTGTTGTAATTCAGTTGTCCAAGTTTTTTAAAGACTTATGCTCTAAAGTCATAAATCCAAATATTATTTAGAAGTTGGAATCCAGAATAGCAATGACTCTTTGTAACCTAGAGAAGATTTTCCCACCATCAATATTTGATGTGGTCGAGTGTGTGGTCATTCATCTTCCACGAGAAGTGAAGATAGCCAGACCGATATTCTATCGTTGGATGTACCCCGTGGAGAGGTAATCTTTCTAACAATTAAATTTGTTCAGACTTTGCATCTGATCGTATGTGATGTTCTTACAAAGTCTTTTCTTATTATTATTGTAGACACTTACAAACTTTAAAAAGATATGTGTGAAATAAAGCTGCTCCAGAAGCTTCTATAGAATAGGGTTACTTGGCAGACGAATGTTTAACATTTTGCTCGAGATATCGCTCAGCAGTTGAGACAAGGTTCACTAAATTATCTAGAAATGATGTGGAAGATGAAGATATGGATAATGATGAAGAGTGGTCTATATTCTTTCACAAAGGGTGTCGTTTAGGAAAGAAGACTCCTATTACGCTTGATAGCGCAATGCTCAAAGCTATGCGTAAATATATTTTAGCCAATTGTGATGCAGTTGATGCATACGTGAAGTAAGATCATTGTTTACTTTTCATTATGTAATTTCATATTTATTTCTAGGTGTGTCACACGTGTTTGTTAGTAGGGAGAACATCTGATACTTGAAGAAAATCAATCCACGTGCATGACAATGGGAAATCAGTAATCTTCATATGAATAGTTTCAATGAATGGTTTAAGAAAAATGTAAGTTTAAAGAAGTTATTTCCATTAGCATGATAAAAAATATATAAATAATAAAATTCATAATATTTTCAGATTGAGGAGAAGGCAAAGTCGACAACAATGTCACCAAACCTTTTAGTGTTGGCTCGAGGACCGCAACAAGTGACGATGCAATATGTGGGATATGTAACAAATGGTTATAGATTTCACACCAAGGATCGAGAATGCGGCAGAAAAACACAAAATAGTGGAATTATGGTGAATGCTCAGACAAAAAAAAATTTTAGTTCCAATGACAAAAATCCTATAATGGGTCAAGTTACATACTACGGGTTGTTAAGGGATGTTTTTGAGATCAGTTATTATGAGCAACTTAAAGTTGTATTGTTCAAATGGGACTAGGTCAATGCAAACAGAGGCATAAAAAATCTGAAAATGACTTTTCAAAGGTCAATTTAAAACATATTGTTGTAACTGATCATCCATTTGCATTGGCCTCCCAAGCACAACAAGTGTTTTATGTGAAAGACATAAGTCAAAAAAATTGGAGCTTTATTGTGCACACTACACCTCATGATACTTATGACATGCAGGAGAAGCTTCATGATAATTTCATGGATGGAACTTGCTTATCTGAAGATAAATCTCCAAGTGATATGGAAGATATCTTAAGTGACGTTTGTGATGACTTTAATTTAGTTAGAGAAGGCATGGAGGGTGTGACCTTTTATGAAGGGGGTCATGATCCCCATCATTGATCTTATGTAACTCTTTTTATTTTATTAGTTGGGTCAAATAGTGGAAACATCATGTTATTCTTTTTTTCTAAAATGGTCATTTATTCTTTTACATGATTATACATTTGTTGCACAATTTTTTTCTTTTGGGTTAATCTTCTTAATGAGTTTGCTTGTTGGGTTTTGGCTTCATCAGCAAAATATAAATATTATTGAAATTTATAGTTTTATTTGAGGAAAAGAATTAGAGAAAGTATGTATTTTTTATATCAATTGTCTTTTTAGGAGAATGAAAAGATGCATTTAGCTATTGTCTTCACTTACTGACGATGTCTGCAATGAAGGATTAACTCATGGGAGTATGACAGGTAAAATTAAAAATTACATCATTTAATATCTTTCTTAGAACTGCTCATATCATCATTTTAGTTGCACGTATTTCTAAAAGACCAAAAGGAGGGTATCTTGGTTCGATAAATGCTGATTGGGGGTGCTCAAATGCAAAAGAAGGACTTAGAAATAGTAAAACTATGGCGGGATCAGCTGCAAACAACAACAGAAGTTCTTCTTTGAACCTTGTAAAAGAAAAAAAAAATCCATCTATGTCAAATGATGGAGTTGGTACCGTTGGTAAAAATCATGTGGTGGCAAACTCAAATAATGCTAGAGAAGGAAGTCATTCTAAAATACACTTAGAAAAAAGAAGTCATCCAGGAGTGCATGTGGGAGCAAGTATGCAACGTTTGGTAAATGATGTCAGTAACAATCAAGAGGTTGAAATTGATAAATTAGATAATGATCAACATTCTATTGCTGATTCTCCTACTGTTGATCCTGGGTAGAGTGAAGGTAAGAAAATTTAGATACAAATATGCATTACATTTTTCACAAACTATTACTTATTTATATGTGTATAATATGTATATCCTTGTAAATGCTTGCATCATATTCATGATTTTGTAGGGGGAGCTACAATTAAAAAAACAAGGGGCTATTCTAAGTGTATCTAATTATGGGGTAAGACAGGGGATAAAAAGTTGCCAATTATTTTGCATGAGAATGGAGATCCAATAGGACCACATCAGAATGACTTGTCTTCCTTTTTGGGAACTGTTGCTAGAAATTCTGATCTTAAACCATTAAACTATCTTGATTGGCGACAAGTATCTGTTGAAAACAAAACTGCTATATGGAATTATGTGGAGGTAATTCTAGTCTTAGAGATATAATATAATGCTGTGAATTTTCTATTTAAAAAATATTCTTTTGTTACAGACCAAGTTTGTTATCAACATAAAGGGGAAGAATTCAGTTTTGCAAACAGTGAGGTATTGTTGGAGAAACTTCAAAGTAGATATTAAAAAGAACACTATATGTGGCATAAAGAAAAATCTGACCAACTTAATGATTGCCCCTCCCGTGTTGATCCTGATCAATGGAAATTTCTTTTGAATTTTTGGGATTCTGATGATGGAAAGTTAAAATAATTTATTCCTTAATTTTGTAGAATTTAGTAGTGTATATTGTATAGAATTATATTATAATTCATTGTATGTAGTTAAGGAGTGCTAAAAATGTTATGAGCAGAAAGTTTGTAATGATGAGACATACATCGGGATCAACGTCGTATGCTTGTGTGAAGGCTAACATGAATTATCTTCTGGTTGAAATGTGCATTACACTTTCATACTACTATGCTCATATATGCTGCTACTATTACAAATAGTTACTAGAAAAGAAAAATGGTGGCAATGTTAGCAAATTAGACTTCTTTAAAGTCACACATTTGAAGAAGGATGGTATTGATGTGGATGCAAAATCTGCAGAATTGATTGTAAGCAATCATTTAACAAATTTATTTTTTATTTAATGAAAATATTCTCATTAATATTGTATGTAGGACAAGTTGAATGCGGCACTTGCAAGTTATGATGAAAATCTCGATGAAGAGGAGATATTTGATCATATTTTGGGCCCAAAGAAGATTCTTGTGAAACATGCAATTCATGTGTCTCATAATGTATATGAAAATAAAATCACAGACTTAGAAGTGGTTGTTGATGCTCATACCCAAATATACGAGGCTCAACAAAAGGAGTAGTTAGAAATGAAGAAAAAACTTGAAAATCTTAAAGCTATGATGCTGAGAAATTCTAACCTGAGTGCTTCGTTTCAGCCGAACAAGGTAAATCTTCAAATTCTTATAATGTGATTACATAATAAAATTCATTTTCTTATAGTAAACTATTTATTTTGTAGAATATCATAAGGACCACCAATGAAAGACTATGCAGACCAAATCAATCGAGTAGTGAAACACTCATTACCGAAAGACAGGTTATTATATCCAAACATTTATTGATTAATTTTTTCAATCTGATTTTTTGGTATAAATAATGTTTGACATAGTCTTTGTAAATTTAAAGGCCGTTTCCTCGTTAAGTTTTGAGGATGGGAAATCAATTGTAGCACAAGGACACTTTACTTCTACAAGTCCAACATATGTCGTAGGAGGTGCACTGTTGGGGTCCTCATTTTCTGCCGTGTCCATTACTGTACCAATCCAACCTCAAGAGAAGTTGATTAGGCCTTTTGGTCAACATCAAGTCATTGAGGATGTAATTGGGACAGTGCTATCTTGCCAAAGAAATTACTCATTGCTAGGTAATATTTTATAAATTAATCTCAATACTAGAAGTTCACTTATTAACTATTTCTTCATCATTATAGGTGAACCATTTGGAGACGTGGAAATCATGGGTAGTAGTCATTTGATCAATATAGAGATTCACATATCTTATGAATTGATAGGATTTAGTAAAAATAGAAGTCAGCCATTCTTTATTATATTTAGTTGGTTTTCAATAAATGTGGATGTCACACATATTGTAGTACCATTCATTATTTCATTGTCTTGATTTTAAATTCAAAGGTAAAAATATTATTTGTTGGTCTTTTAAAGAAATTACTTCTGTCATGTTCGATGCTCAATTGGTTGCTTATGAATATAATCTGACAGCCTTCTTACTTCTTGATCTGAGTAGCTTTCAAATTTTCTACTAGTTCTGGAAGATATGTGGTTGGCCTTTTTTTATTGCAAGGATCTTGGTTTTATGGTTTGTGTATTTAGTGATCACCCTATTTTGATTTGTCTTTGTCATCATCCTAATGCTTATGGTTTGTGTATTCAGGGATCAGGTTCTTAACCCATTTAATTTATACTCAACTCTTGGTTCCCTTTCAATGAACACATCATCATTGCATCACCTCCAGATTGTCCACTGGTTGGTAACAAATTATGTTGCACCAAAATCTCAACCAGATGGGCAACTGTCAATATTTAGGATATCTAACATGCCTCCAATATTTTTTAACTGCTATATTTGCAAGGTGGTCTCCATACAATTACTATATCTTGGTACTGTCTATTTTGTACATGGAAATTCTGTCAAGAATGGATTTTTGGAGGTAGGTTGGTTCCTTCCTATATACATAGAGTGTCCTTACATTGATGGGATATTGACTGCTCTCCCCTCTCTGGCCCGTTCTATCCACTTGTTAAATCTGGTAAGTCAGTGTTGTGCAAGATTCACCAGGCCATAACTCAACTACTATTCTATCATGTGTGGAATTTGAGAAATAAAGTTGTTTCTGAGGAAATTGATGTGGTCTCGAATAGAGTTTGGAGAATGTTTAGTTAAGAGTTGGATATGATTGTAATGCATTAGCTTCTGTTAGTCAGATTTAGACTATTGGTTGCTTGGTTATAGGTTTAAGCTACTTTTGGAAACAAGTTGTTCATTCTTCAGATTGCTAACTTGTTGCTAGAATGCTTGGATGGAACTGAAAATGGCCAGGTGTGTGATTTAAAGGTCTCAAATTGCATGTACTTTGGATTTTTTTGTTTTGTTTTGTGCACTTCTTGATCGTAGAATGCTATGTTTCATTTGAATGAGCTAAGTGAATGATTTCCATGATCTGCAATCTTATTTCTTACAAAGAATGCTAGTCATCCAAAGAATGTTGCAAATTTACTTAGTGATGTTATCAAAAAGGTTGAGAGGGTTCTTCCTTCATACTTGAGAAGTTCAACCCCTTTCAGGGTTGGGGTAACTACATTATATCATTATCACCTTCTTATGCAAGTGTTGTCTTTGTTAACTATATAGATACATGAGAAAGTAAATTTGAAAGAATATTTGAAATTTTGTTTGAATTTACACCAGGATATTGTTGGTCTCAAAGCATTTGGAATGGATACATCCAAGAGTATACTACAAGATGTGCCTATTTTGTAACATTTTTACCTTATGCCCATAATAACCAATGAGCATGTGTTGTTCTTCCATTTTCCTTTAGTTATATAGATTTAAAATTAGTTGGTGTCCGGTCTACCTAGGCACATTCAAAATAACATTTTCTTGAATCTTGAAGTTGTACAACTCTAACTTTGCTAATATTTCTTGTATGCAACTGGGAGTTTCTGGTCTCAAGAATCATAGTTGCATGCAGTGATTTCTTCATGTTAGTATAAGTTGTTGCTACTGGTCCTCTACTTTTGGTGATGGATCTTACTATAATTTTTCTTGATCATTTCAGCTTGTGAAAAGGGGATCAATGTTGTTGAGTAATTTTTATGTTAATGTGTAGTAGGAATGTGCAGTGGTAATTTTTCTATCATGCCTTGGCCTTTTGGGAAGAAAGGGCAATCAGAATGCACCATGCTTTTCTCAACACAGTTATGCTTACATTCTGAATAACTCATATTTCATTTGTATGATTGTTTATTCTCTTTCAATTGTATCCTAACTAAGTTGTCAGCATGGACGGTTCTAGTCGAAGGTTTTGATGTGATGACAAGTTTGGGAAGCCAGAAAGGACATGTTGACAGTCCCAATCCTTGGTCCACTTCTTGAGGAGGTTGTGATCAACACCAAATCGAAATTGAGTAAACTACATGTATTCTTGGCCTAATTTGATGCTTGGTATTTCACAGAACTAAATTACTTTCCTTTGACTTTTCTCCATTGTCCAACACCCCTATTTTAGATATATATATCTTAATGGTACTTGTACATCTTGTGTGGCAGCCAAGGACCCCCCCCTCCTCTTCTTTACAAACTAAATCTCTATGAAACATAGGCCAAAACTTGATGTTGTCATTTTGATGTTGCATAATGCTGACTCTCTAATAGACTAACAATGCTATGAAGTTTACAAATTGAAGTGATCTTGGTTTTCACCCATTAATTTTATGATCGTTACATTGACTAGGTAGTGAAATGTTTAGAGTGTCTACTGTTCACCTCGTACATCTGTCTAATCAATGTAGTTTCAAGGTAGTGATAGCTAGTTCCTGAATCCTAATTATATTATCATATTCATTCTAAAATTCATGCATCTAGCATTTCTAATGATGAATTATGGTTCCTGAATCCTAATTATGTTATCATATTCATTCTAAAATTCATGCATTTAGCATATCCAATGATGAATTATGGTATTCATATGCATATACATTTCTACCTAAAATATAGCATATTAAGCACAAGATTATTTTCTTGTTGGAGATGCTACCTTTTAGGGATCATGTCAATGCTGCAATTAAAGTGATAGTGAATTTAGTGATGTCACCCTAGTACTAGAGATAAGTAAGAGAAAATTTTGCTAACGTACTCAAAATAATCCTTACTCTGGTTTTCACCTCATTGACCTTAATGATCATAAAAAAAGGATTTTGAATTTCACATTTAATAGTAAGTTGTTAGGTTAGTAGTGATCTAGCTGATACATGTGTCCTATCCGTGAGCTTATGGAGCTATATATCTCCCTTGACTTTGTATCATACCTGATAAATGAGAAATAAAGGATTACTTCCATATATAACTTCTAGGACCTTGCACTATTGAACATTTCTCTGAATGATGAAGTTCAAAAATGCATTTAATAGGAGCAGGACATTCTGTCCTCTTATTGTTCTAATTCTAAGTCCTCCAACTTTATTAGGAGCAGTTACTTTGTTCCCATTATGAAGGCTTTTTAATTTGATTTCAAAATATGCACTCTGATGTATATTTATGAGTTGTTCTATAAGAAACAACAAACATGCCTGTTTTATTTGAAATCTCAACCATTTCCCTTGTATCAATTTTGAAAAGGATTTAACAGATTATGCATGCTAATCCCTTGTATTTTGTCTGGTGGGAGTCAGGAGGTAGTGTACTCATCAAACCTTTCTCTTACACGCACTAAACAAAGGCAAATCATGTCTGGATATTACAAGAATGGAAACTACTCACTAAGCTTGCTACTCTAGTAGGAAGCAGAGCATAACTACACCTCTTGTTGTTTTGAAATGCATCCTCACTAGTGTGTTAGCAACCTAATTTTCATGGTGATGCAAATGCTTGATTTCAATATTCAGGTTTTTTTTGGTGACAGAGAACCCACCTCGGGCGAGCCCAACATGGTAAACTCTTGAGGCATGAGAGGGTGTGGTCCGGTCACCCCCCTCTCATGCCTAATATTCAGGTTATGCTAAACCATCTGAACAATAATATCTTTCCATGGGGTAAGCCTACAATATTCATCTTGTAATGCATTGAATATGCCACAACAGTTGATATGTGAATGACAGTTGCTCACAATGTGATAGTAGAAAGGGATCACTTGAAATAGAAATAATGGGGTGAGAAACTTTTGTTGATTCCCTTCATCCCTCTTAAGAAAAAGTGAATTCTAAAATTGATGATTGCAATCCATCCAGTGGAATCTGGGACCCAAGCAACAGTCCTATTCATCAAATTATTTACATGAATTTCCAGTCAACCAAGTGCTTCTCTATTCTTTTTCCTTCACCATTTAACGCCACTTTCTTTCCAAAATACTTGAATTCTTTCTCCTTAGTGACTGATTTTGGTGTATCATATGTGGACCTTCTAGTGTGCTAGAAAATTCCTTTTTAGTTGATAAATAGGGAGCTCAACTATGTGTAGTCTAGATATATGTTTTAGTGGTTACTTTCTTTAAGAAATAACCTACATGTATTTTATTGTCTAGTGCTTACTGGAGGTCATGCTGGAGCGGGTGGCAAGGTGTAGTGAGTATGTAAGCCTACATATCAGCTATTCCCTCACATATGTATCCAACATACTTTCCCTAGAACATGCTCTTTCTAGTAACCAGGAAGGTATTAGCTTTTGATATCCCTAAGCCTGTACCCTGCTTCAATTAAGACTATAAATGATATTATTAATCTGAGTCAGAAAAAGTCAGTTTGTATGATAGTTTGTTATGATATCCTTCTTTGCATTACCTTGTTCCATTTCAATTACTCTAATATCCTCCTCCAATTGCTTTCTTTCCAACAAGTTTACCTCATGCACTTTTTAAATACACCAAATGGTCTGTAGACTTGTTCGAACATCATTTCACTACAACACTTGTTGAATACTCTGAATGGTCTCTAAACTTGTTTACATGGTTGATTAATAGAATATCATTAAGCAAAATAACTAGTACTGACACATTGTACTTGGATGTCGCTACATTCATTAAGGAGTACTGTAAATTGCCTCCCAAAGTAGGAATCTCCTTCTCAACTGTATCCATTGCTATTTGATTAGTGGCACATCAAGACTAGTTTTATGTCTTTCGTACAAGATTTCAAACTATATTTGTCCTCTACTACATTCCATGACTTAACGATGACCCAATCCCAAGCATAGTTATTATTTTCCATATCCTCATTCTTCTTTCATCTTCAATGACACTAATTGTGTACCCTCCTCACCCCACTTTGATTGAGAACCCTTTGTGAAAGCCTCCCTCACCTCACACCTCACCCACCCCAAAGAAGGATATGAAGGAGGTATCATGGATACTCGTCAGTGTTGTACCATCATCCCTCAGTAGACTCTATACCCCATTGACCATGGTTACAAGTCCTTTGAAGCTGCCCAAGATGAGATGTCAGGTTGTCATGCTGCTAGCATAATGCTTGTGGCAGTAACCTTGGAGCTCTAAGACTAGTGGTTAGGAATATGCTAGACTAGCCTGATAGAGTGCAACAACTACAAAGGAGTTGATTCTTGTATCATGAATACATCCGAGAGACTCAAATTCTTATTTGATGCTTTAGAGCATGCCTATGGTTGTAAATACCTATAGATATTCTGTGATATTCTGCTCTAGGATGTTGCTTTGATGCTTGCTTTTTGATAACATTACCACTCCAACACTATACCTCTGGAACACTTACAGTTTATAGTGTTTTCTATCTTCTTTTCGAGGACCTTAATTGACTTTTCTGCTATTAGACCTTTTTTAAAATAATTTCTTATTTTGTAGGTACACTCGGGTTGAATGATCTGTAAATGCAATTTATAGCAAACTTCAAGCTACTGGGGAAAAAGATGACTCTTTGTATCAGTGAAAAATCTTAAAATTAATTAAGGGTTCCAAAAAGGTTCTTTATGAGATTGGATGGCTTGACTACAAGAAAAATGTCACAGAAACCTCAATGCTTGATGCAAATTCTCTGATGTATAAAAGGTTGCCTATCAGAAGACATGTACTCAAGTCATTTATAAAGGAGTCCACTATAGAAAGTTCTCCATGGGTGGTTCATGAAAAACTGGCTAAAAAGCTTGGACATCAGTTGAGCCCTCCTGAAGATTTGAAGCTAATCCTTCAAGAAAATGGGACTTTTATCAAGAATGACAAGGATGGGATGGTATGTCATATTCTCAGAGCTTGGAAAATTTTTGGTGATCTTTGATCTGCTTGTTCTAATTGTTTTTTCTTTAAAATGTATTGTAAACAACATGTAGGCCTGACTTTCCTCAAGTAACTGGTTATAGATTTCTTCACTACAGTATACATGTTAATATCTCTACTATTGCAAAATTCTAACCATCTTTTTTCTGATTTGGTTGATGTGGCAGGAACTTAATGTTATTTCCTTTCATCCTTTGGTCACGTAGAACAATTTTTTGAGGCCAAATTGACATTAAACTAACCTACTTTTGCACTACATAGACCACAATTAGGCCCAACTTGTCTCTTCTTAGTCAATTCACTCAGGGGCCTAGCTTTCTGAAGTCAAACTCAATGCACCTAGGCACAATACCATGGATAAAAGCATCCAGAGTTCTAACTCCATGTGATCCTATAAATAATCCTCCACAACTATTTTTAGGGGTTCCAATACCACCAAGGTAAGCTCAACTCTAGGGAGTAGTAATTTTTCCTGAGATATGTAACTATTGTATGTTCATTTGCTAAAAGATTAGTTTGAAATTTTTTCTTGGTCAGTTGCTTACTTGGTATACAGTTGATATTCACTATCATTCAAGCAAAAACACATATGTGACTAACACATCGGGTTGTTGACTCTGCTTCCCCGACATCATTTTTAGTTCCCTTCTTGACACAAGCAAAGAACACTAATGCCAAAGTACTAATTAGAAATGCACAAAAAGGCACCAAGGTGGCAATGAAGTCAAAGCACATGCTTTCTGTTTACAGGAGCCTTCCTATGTTGATTGTTTGTATCATTACATTTCTTATTTTTTCAGGTCTGTTTAAGGTCCCAAAAAGGGCATGCACATGGATGTTGCTTTATAGGAGAAACTCCTCAGCATAACATACCATGTCAACTGAAGGAGTGTCAAGGGCATGCACATGGATGCATTGAGGCTACATGACTTGATATTAGACATATAAAATTTAATAGGAACCTGCTTGGCTAGTGTCTATTCTGGTATGGAGTCAAGTTTACTATATACATGTTGAAAATCTCTAGTTTTTTATAGTTTGTTTGCTATGAACCTCTTCAGGTATTGTCAAATGACCATTTTGATGGTATACTTCTGGTGTAGGAAACCCATAGAACACAAGTGGCGGATCCATAGGATAATGAGTATAATGTAGATTATTATGAAATGGTGATTGTGAGAGAGTCATTCATTATGGTATATTTACATGCAATGTTGAGTAGATGAACTTAAATTCCATCATAGTTCTCTCTAGGGTATGCCTTTGTATAGTTTATAGTTGAATTAATACATAATACCAAACTATTTGATTGTTGAATTGAAGGTTAAGATTCTAGGTTTGGGCTCAGACAACAATCATTTGAGATGTACTCATGGAAGTCCAAGTAGATGTGTGGTTTACAGAGTCCAAATAGTAAGAACTTTTTATTTTATAACATCAGTTCAGGGACAAATACCTATACAGTTAATTATATTGGTTTGGGAAGGGTTATATTCAGAACTCTAGTCCTGTCTTCATCTTCCACACGGTTGTATATGTATCTCCTCTAGTAACTAGTAGTGCATGTCTTTATCAATAAGTCTGAAAACTTCCTTTGTGAGCCTTATTAATTAGATTAAAAAATTGACTCCACTATACTTTGAGCTTCAAATATAGAACTAGGTCGTTCAGTGAGAAATTGAACTCTTTGTAACTGCAAATTTGTCAAACATTTATTGAAGCTTCATAGTACCATAAGAGCATCCAAAACCATAAACATGTTTGACTTCACCCTTTGAAGAGTATCCATCCATTAATGCACATTTGAATGGTCAAAATCATTTGACTTCAACCCAAACTATTGAGTACAAGTGATAAGTTTTTTTTTTTTTTTTTTTTTGGATAAGTTAAAATATTACTCACAAACCAAAAGGGATTACAAGGCAAAACCCGTAATCAGAACAAAAGGGGGTAACTCTACAAAAGTCCCCAGAGTTCCACCACACTATCATCCAACCCCTTATAAAGGCGGGGTCGGGTCTTACAAGCAGCCCTAACATTGTCCATGATCATATCAAAGGTTTTCGTGTTGTCTCTCTCCCTACCAGTGTGCAGCCTGGTATTCCTTTCCTTCCACACAAAAAACACCATGGCTGAGAGGCACAACCCAGCAAGACATCTCAAGGAGTGGTTTGAAGCGGTTCTATCCAGGATCCATCGAACAACTCCGTCCAAATTATCCGGGGGGGAACCGCCCCAACCCATCTTCAAGGAAGCACGACACCAGATGTACCTGGAGAAGGGGCACGCCCAGAAAAGGTGCAGGTGGGATTCCTCATCATGTTTACAGAGGAGGCAACGTGAAACGAGGGACAAACCCCAGCTCCTCATTCTGTCCAGAGTAGGCAAGCGCCTCAACAACCCCCTATATAGGCAAAAACTCCATTTAGGTACATGGAATTTGTTCCACAATACAGGGTACCATGGAACTTGCGGACCGTCGAACACCCCTTTCCAAGGCTGGGTCGTCAACCTGCAACCGTGATCGCTCACCATAGCATAGTGATGAGCGACCGAACACCAACACCTTACCATGGCATTCCACACTCTAGAGCAGCCCGCCGAACCAAGCATCAAGGTGCTCCCATATCTCACCTTCATCCAGCAGACCCACAGCGAGGCCGGCTTGGTGATGAACACGTCAATCCTTCTTTTTGTAGCCTGAAGCGCAATGGCGTGAGGGTCAGGGATATTGAGACCACCTTGCTGCAACGGTCGTGTGATGGTGGACCAAGCAACGGCATGTCCCTTGCCTCCCCAAAGGAAGGAGCTGCAAACCGCCCTTATTTTGTCGAGGATGAACACAGGCAGCTCTGACTGTCTGCACCAGAAAGAAACCTTTGCCGTCAAAACCGTCCTGACAAGAACAGCCCTACCTGCAAGAGATAGGTTCAGCCCCATCCAGCGATCCACCACCTGACGTAGATTATCCAGTAACGAAGCATAAATCCTACTTGAGTCGCGTCCACCAGAGATAGGAATACCAAGATACTTAGTAGGGAAAGCACCTTCATCCAATCCTATGGCAGACTTCAACCTACCCCGTCTGGAGTCACACGAACGTGATAGAAAAATCTTTGACTTAATAACACTCATATACAGCCCAGTGTGTTTCCCAAAACCAAGAAGGATGCATCTAAGCTTGGAGAGATGGCGTATATGTCCAGCAACAAAAAGGAGCACGTCGTCAGCAAAAATGAGGTGGGACAGGACAGGAACACCCGCCATCTTGAAAACTTTGAACTCATTGTTGTGCTGAGCCGAGTCAATCCTCATGGATAAGGATTCCATGACGATAGAGAAGAGCAAGGGGGAAAGGGGGTCCCCTTGTCGGAGCCCATTAGAGGCTTGAAACAAACCTTTGGGAATCCCATTCACTAGGACAGAGAAGGAAGTACCTTGCACACAAGTGATAAGTTTTCAGTGATATGCAATGCATACACTGCACAACAGTTGTAATACAACCTATTATAGCTTTATTCTTTGCACTCATATCCTGGATGGCAGCTTGAATAGTAGTGTACTGATTTGGACTGCAATTGGGGCATACCTTATTCTACTGTTGTTAACAGTAATATTTGAATGCCATGTTGACCTTGCTTAGAATTTTTTTAAGTTAGTGAAACTCCTAAAGTTCATTTTGAGTTGTGTTATGTGTTTTTTGAAGAATGATGACCAATGAGCTCCTTGTTGGGTTGGATGCCTCTTCTCTACTCTAATATAAAGAACAATTGTAAATTTAACTTCATTAGTTTATTAGTAGTTGGAGTGTTGGGATGTATTTGTTTACAGGGAAAAAAATGCATCCCTTCTATTCCAGTGATGATTTGATTACTCTTTTGTATGCTTACAGGAAGTAGGAATTTGAATAACATCATAATCAGTGATGCTGGGATAACAATATAAGTTCTAAGTCCATGAGAAGATGCCATCTTACAAACTGAACCTGGAAAGAGACTTCATGGGCCATTGCATAAGTAGAGGTCTCATCCAGTCCTTCTACCAGATATCTTAAACTCTAGAACAAACTCCACCAATACATGCAATATTAGAGATCCTATGGCTAGCTCTACTCATTCCAAGCATAAAGTGCAACTCTGTTAACAATGCAGACTTTAACGGAAGTTAGGGCACAACTTCTGTAATGTCTTATACAACTAAGTAATCTCTTTCATCTTGATGGACACAATAATATTAATAGATATTTTGAAACTAGATTGCTTGTTTTAATTGTGCTAGATGGAAACCTATAAAGTCACTGGTTTCGGAGCCATTTCCATGGTGGCAGTCTTGTTTATATGTCTACCCAGCCCCCCTTCAAAGGAAAGATCGTCCTCTTCATGGTAAAATCCTTTCACCTCCTTAATGTATATACATAAAATCTCATATTTCTTTATTTCTATGCCCCCCAATGATTCATTCTCTCACTCCCTCTTTGACACCATGACATTGGGAATATATGATGCAAGGGGTTTAGGTAAACAACATTATTTCTCACTAGAAAAGGCACTTTGTAATTAAGGTTCTCATAATGGTGATAATGAATTAATGTCCTACAAGGGACAAGAATTGGCCTCAAAAGGGGATTTTTCACTTCTTCTAATGGATTAATGTGCTCACATGTGCATACCACCCAACATAACAGTTGTCTTAGGACTGTGATCAGCAAATATTGCATCGTTCCTAAACTTCCCTATGGTAACATGTATGATCATCACATTATTGAATTCTTGTGGGTTTCATTTGAAGCAACCAGCTACTGACAGTGCATGAGGAAGCTTTGGGCATGTCCTAGACTAACTGAACATAAGTTGCATGCCTAGATCTCCTTAGCATAGAGAAACTGAACAAAGCATGGATAAGACTTTCTAAAATAGAACCTCATAATTTGCATGTCATCAGTAGTTGTGTGCTTCATAAAGGCAATGTAAGAGTGCTCTTTGAGGATGCAGTTGTTTGACATGCTTGTCAAGGTGGCATGTGATAGGAAACCAGACTTGGGTGCATTAATTGTTAGCCACTCCTAGGTGTTGCTTAGGTGGCCTATAAAAGTTATATCTTCATTACATTAATGTTGAGTTAATTATAAAGGTCAGTCTTATGGTTGTGCACAAGTAATTAATTGATATGAATTGACTTTTTTGTTTGCATTCTGCAACTCTATCCTAGCGATAGTCAGCTGCCGCTTTAATCTATCTTTCCTCTTTAGCATGCCACAATTTGGTCATTTTTGCAACTGTGTAGATACCATGCAGTATAAGTTCATTATGTTTTCCTTTTTAGCTTTGATGCTTAACGCTTGAGGGCATGGATTCTTGCCATGCTAGTGGTTTGATGATTGAGATGACATTTTCTAATGATGCTTAGAGGATGCCAGTTGGTTGATGCCAGTTTTGAGTTTTATTCAGGGATCACAACTCATTTTCTAAGATATATGCTCTGAAGATTGGATCCTTATCTACACTCTGTAATCATGACAGTTGTTGCAAACCTTCATCCTAGTACTTGATGTAGATGTGGTTGGTTAGGCAATTGAATTTATTGTATGCATCTTACAAGTAATGGTTGGAAACAATCATGTTCAATCTCAATGTTCAACATCTGTAGAACTCTTAATTGTGGCAGTGAAGAAATAGCAGAAGTCTTAATTCTACAACTCTATCCTAGCGATAGTTGTCTGCCTCTTTAATCTATCTTCCTTAAGGCCACCTCTCGTGTCATTTACACTAATTGGTTTTTATCTATCACAAGTAACTTTTCTATATGATTTCATGGAACTAATTATGAATATTCAAACCCTCTAGTTTTGACTGTGAGAATATCAAATTATCAGTTTTCAACCTTATTTGAAGAAATAATAGCTAACTAAAAACCTCAACAGAAGTTGCCAAGAAAAAACAGCTATGTAGTTAAGTATTTTAATGCTAGCTAGCTACATAGGTGAGTATTTTAATGCTAGCTAACTCACGTAGAAGTCATTGTTTCATAAGTTTGTCAATTAATTCTTTGTAAAGGACCGTGAATGGACAAAACTGGAAGCCATTGTAATCAATTATAAGCTACAACTTTCAAGTTGGATATTGCCGCATTAAACAAGGTTGAAAGGACTATTTTGTCTTTCTAAAACTGACAATCTAATGTATTACACAGTGTTAATTAGTCAATGAACGACAGTCAAGTACATTGTGGAGTATCATTGCTATGCCATCCTCTGCTACAAAATTAAATAATTAGTATTGCCACAGCCTGAACCTATGTCTGCGATGTGAGCACTCCCACATTTTATGTAAGGAGTATCATCACGTTAATGCCATCCTCTGCTACTGAGCATATTAATTATCATTCTCATAGTATAAACCAATGTCTGGGATGCGAGAATGCCCACCCTGTTATTAGTTATTTCTAACCACCACGGCTATTGTCTCTATGTATGTCATTACCTGATGAATGTATCATCCAGCACTAGAATTATAACCAGTACTTTAATAGATATTCCAAAGATTAAAAGAAACCCTTGAGTTTGTTACGTACTGTGAGGTGCTATCCTTGCTCAAATGTAGTAGTGCAAGGTGTTATCCATAAATCATGCATCAGAGATCATATTTTTATTAGAAAGGACCTGATGGAAAATCATCCAACAAGTAATATTAGCACGAGGGATTTAGTCCACACGCCTAAACCATGTGATATGCCTGAGAAAAGGTTGATAAGATGGTGTCAGGACCTTCTTCATAGATCTGCTTATATGGGCATGTTAGAAGAAGGAGGTAAGCAGAAAAGCGTAGATAAGATTAATTGCAGTTTGATTTCTCTATAAATCATTGCCATCTACACTTTATTCCTGCCATTTACACTTAGCACATGTCCGTAAATGGGTATAAGCATGTTGCTTTGATGTACGCAACTGATTTCCAGCACATTCTGATTTATATTTAGTGGTAATTCATACAAGGTAGACCCACGTATTGGCCTGACCTACTATCAACATGTTGACTATCTTCAGGAATGATAATATTTTCATCTACTTTAGCATTTTTCTCTACTCTATCCTTGTATTTACATTCCAATATGTGTTTGCATCCCAGGAAGAAGATCGTGCCTCCATGAAGCATCCAAAAGAAGACTATTACTTGTTGTAGCTAGGCTTCTGGATGATTTGTCAAGCCAAATGCAATGTGAGACTAGTTATATACAACAATTTGGCCATTATTTATATAAACAACCTAGTTGTAGACTGATTAATATATTGTTCTGCATACTACAAATTGGCTATTCTTTTATCTACATATCTAGTAACAGTTCTTTTTTATTTACAGAGAGCTCTATTGAGTCCTGCAAATGCTTTACCTGGTAGAAGAGTTTTTTGAAGGGTTGCAATCTAGTAGAGCATGCTAAACAACTTATGATGGTATAAATCTTCATTTGATCACAGTTGCGTATTGAACTGGGCACTCTGTTTAAGTTATTTATGCAACATATAGGTGTCATAATTGTGCTAGGTACTACTAAATTATTCACATGTTGCTCGAGTTATTTAAATTATTTATGCAACAATAGGTGTCATAATTTTGCTAGGTACTACTAACTTAAATGCTATTACTATTGCGACCTGCTATGTTCTTTTGTAAGCACACTAGGGATATTGATCAGTTAGTTACTAGTCCTTGTTGGTTGCAAATACTCACCTGAACGATGATTATAGCTATAGGTTAAGTTATAGCTGGAAGCCATATCTCTTGTACAGGAACAACTGCCACAACAAAAGGAAGAGAGGACAAATGAATCATCCAATATATAGTCTCAGATTCACAAATGCTGAGATATATGGAAACCTCAAACTTGGTGACCGTGTGGAACAGTCAGTTGTTGATGAGAATGATTGGTCTTTCATGAATCTCCATGAATATCAATATCAACTACAAGAGCTTCCTATAGACAATTAGAAGCAGAGCATGGAGAAGTTCTCTATTTTCAATCAAGAAGAGAAATACATTAGCAGTCTTTCTCTTATTATGAGTTTATCAATGTTATCATATGTGTTGATGATACAAGTGGCAGAATTAATACAAAAGAAAAATCAAGATAGAAGAAGATGCACATGATCATGTTGCATATAGAGTTTGTAGTAGATAGAGTCAATCAGAAGAAGATATTGTATACATGTGTCTTTTTGCCATGCATATTATAAAATAGGGACCAGGTTAATTTCCTCCCCATGTGTACTCATTGTTCAAATATAAATAAAAGTATCATTGTTGACATTTTAAGCACAACTCGATCTTGATTAACATTCATTTTTTTCTTTTTGAAAACCCCTCTATTGGCAAGTGACTGACTTGATACATAATGTCTCTCACTACATATGTATTTGTAGTACATGGTGTCTTTCACTACACACTAGCTATAATTACATGTGTAGTAAGTGCTAATTTTTTCTATACATGAACTACGAATACAAATTGTAACCAATGTCATCTCTCCCTACATATCATAGGTACAAATTGAATTGTAGTCATACATTTAGCTATACTGGAAACTACATGTTTATGTGTAAGGACATTTTTTTACTTACAATTAGGGTTACATATGAATTTGTAGCCAGAGGAATAACTAACTACAACTTTCAAAAATGTAGCCTAAACAATTAGCTACACGGGTATTATCTATATATTATAAATATGAGGATAAATGTAGCCAAAGCTTTTGGCTACAAATTTTGGGGTTTTCGCTACAATTTTTTTTTGTAGTTAAAGATCATATTTTTTGTAGTGGTGCATAAGAAAAGAGGCACTTTGATTCAATAAGAGGCACTACTGTACATAAGATAAAAAGGCACCTATGTGCAAAATCAAGGATTCTTATAGAGGTCAACATAAAAGAAATGATCCAAAAGCAATTTTTCCCCTTTTTAATGTTTAATATTTAATATTTAACATTTATTTTAAGTTTACATGTTTTCTTTAAGATATAATATGTTCAATTTTACTTACCAACTTGTTTGATGCATGGTTGGGGGGATGATCCCCGCAGGTAAGGAGAAATCTTCCTGGATAAAGATATCTAGCGTGTAAGGACTAATTCGAGGGTCTTTGAGAAGCAAAAACTTGGTGGGGTTCCAACTATAATAGAGTGATCCTTTTATATTTCCTTTCAAGTTATGTGAAGAATGTATGATTGTTAAGTATAACTTTCATGTTATGATATTAAGAGGAGAGAAATTGAAATTTTATCCTATGTTGGTTCATTAAGTTATATTTTTATGTAATGATTATCATGTTTGTGACATCCCCCTTGATAATTATGTTTTTGCTAAGTAATTGATATGTTTAAAAAATGGGGTATTTCAATTTTTTATTTGAGAATTATGCGATGAGTTCTCGCACCTTTATAACTGTGTTCGTCCAACACAGATCTGAAGGTGCAACCAAGTGGGTTGATATAAAAGACCTAAATTGGGTAACTAATGCAGATAGATAGTGGAGACCCATGTCAGGAAGGTATGATTGGGTTCAAAATCAAGCTTGAGTTAGGTGAAAGTGTTTATACCATGTATGTGTTTCATAATCTAAGAATAAGTAAAACCCTAAGGTGGGTTGTACATGGAAATTCCAAGGATGAAATTTTTATAAGGTTGGCATTTATAACATCCAAAAATTTCAATTAAAATAATTGAAAGTTTCTCAATAGAAATTTTCCATAAATAAAATTGAAATTGTGGAACCAAATGAATGTAGTCCCTAATAAAAAAGCCTATTTTTTCAAGCTCTGAATGTGATGCATCAACTATACCCTAATTTGATGATGACTCTCACATATGCCACATGTGTCACCTTGTTCATTAATGCACACATAATCGCTGAAACGTGTATAAATAGTAATATGAATGTCAATGAATATAAATAAATGGTGTATGTGCACCATGTGATAATATTTGAATGTATAATATAATTGGAGATGACTAATGTGTCGTCATATGAATTAACATTTAAATAGTGGAGGTAATGTGTTAAATAATTACAACATGTATAGTTGTGCATTATGATACACCCTAACTCATTTGATAATGATATTAAGATCGTAAGACTCAAAATATTATATGCTAATGATAAATGTTAATATATAATGCTAAATAATGAGGTATTAGAGTGAGACCTTAATTATATTAAAACTCCATTATGATGATCCTTAAAGTGAAATCTAACTTTAAAATTGAGTCCCTTGGATACCATTTACCTTATAGGACAAGTTTGAGCTTAATTGGATAAGTGTAGGGGGGAATTGATTTAAGAAAGAATAATATAGTTTTAATCTTTAGAATAAAAATGATTTAATGGTAATGGGATGATTACCTAATGTGACATGATATTTAATATTTCACCCACTACCACTGCACTTTCCCTTCTAGTGGGAATTAGTGTTTTGGGTTCTTGGATCTGGGCTAGGTTGGTGTCCCCAAGTCGCCTCTCTGACTAGAATCCTACCACTTGTAAGACTCTATAGGGCACTAGATTCCCTTACCTAACTCATAAGACATAAGGAGATAAATCTCGCTTCATCTGAGTCATGTGTTATCTTGATCCATAGCTTGTTGGACTCTATCCATTCTAGAGTGACAATGACACTAGGTTGATTTTGATTTTGTTTCCAAACCTCCTGAGGGGTTCTAGCCCTTTGTGTACCTTAGGCTATATATTTAATCCTCCAAAATGATTTTTTGACCCCGAGCAACTCACCTGCATCACCAAAACCCCTACCACTATCCCAAAGACACCTAACCTAAAGCCTCCTTCAAACTGCCAATGAACAAAGAATTTCCTCCATAGATGGAAGCCTAGTGAGCAATCCCAAGTCTTTGGGCACCTTCCTAACATGCCTATGCATACTGTCAAATATCTAGTTTTACCAATTTTTCCTGATAAGGTACTCTCATGTTTCCCCATTCCTACTTGTGGTATTGAATTTGTGAGCAATATCAGCAGTTTCGACCTTCATTTTCCACAAAGTCGGCTCCTTCGGTTTTTATGGATCGTGGTGGTTTGATTCCCATGTCTTGTTTCAGGGTGGATTCCCAAAAATCCAATGTTCAAGTTCCACTACCATGCTTCCATTGACAGAGGAGCAATTCGGAGCTTTAGGTTTATAAAACACCCAAAGCTAGGCTTGTTCGGGCCAGAGGTAAAGGGGGAAGCTCTCTATGCCTTCACTTTCCAATCAGCAATTCAGCTAGGAAGAGATTTGATCGACAATTTTCTCAAATTTTTTAGCTTCAAAGGTTTTATTCTTTGTGAGTTAGATGAATATTTCGATCATTTAAAGCACATGTTTTCCCCTAAGATTTTGTATTCAATCGTCACGTAGGTATCGACATAAGCAAAATTTATTTATTTTTTCTTCATCTGCTTCTAGTTGAGGTTGCCAATTCGGCAGACCTAGGTCAGTTTGTTGTTCCTTACTGGGCCAGCTCAGCATGGTCACACCCAGTTGTGGATTTAGGGATCCACATGGATTTTTGATGAGTTTCTATTGGTCCATAATTTAAAATTTTGAAGAAAATTCATCGGATGTCAAATAGTTGCAAATATATTTAGTCATTGGAAAGATAACATAATGAGAAATTATATTAAGTAATTTTAAAGCATTTTTTTACTCCAAATTTCCCTAATTCTTTATAGAACCACAAAACCTTGTTAAACTGGTAAGTATTAATCATTAATGGATGCTACATGTTTTAAATAGAGTAATTTGGGTTCTATCAACCTGAGGAAGTGATTAGGGTTTAACCAACCTAAAACTAGAAACTAGGATCTTCTCCAAGAGTGATGTAAGTGGTCCATGTACTTTGAACATAAGTATTGTTTGATTTTATGCATTTATGACAATTTACATAGAATTCTACGAACGTAATACCTAATTTTTCAAATGCTTAAAGTCAATGAATCTATAATGAATTAAATGTCATGTTTATTGTCGATGTAATTTTATCATCTCACATGCACACTAAGAGTAAAGTTAGGAATAGGTTATAAAATACAATTAAGAGTTTTCAAGAGAAATAAATGTAAAAAGATAGCTTATATAAGATCCTCACCAAGAGCCACCTCAGAGTAAAACTAAGAGGCACTTTGGTTCATAAGATAAGAGGCACTTCGATGTATAAGAGAAAAGGCACTTCGGTGCATAAGAGAAGAGGTACGTGAGTCCAAACACGGGAATTCTTATATAGGTCAATATAAAAGAAATGATCTAAAAGAAATTGTGTCCATTTTTAAAGATTAATGTTTAATTTTTAATGTATATTTTTAATTTACATGTTCTCTTTGAGGTATGATATGTTCAATTCCACTTTACCAATTTGTTTGATGCATGGCTAGGGGCATGATACCCACATGCAATGCGCAAGCCTAGAGTATAAAGGTATATGATGTGCAAGGACTAATTTGAGGATCTTCAAGAAGGAAAGACCTAGTTGGGCACCAACTATAATAGATCGGTCCCTTTCAGTTACTTTCAAGTTATGAGAAGCATTGTATGTTTTTAAAGTGTATCTTTCATGTTTCAACAATAAGATAAGAGAAATTAAAATTGTATCATGTCTTGGTTCAATAAATTTTATACTTTTAAGCAATGATTATCATCTTTTTGACATCCCCTTGGAGAATTATGCTTTTTCTCAGTAATTGATATGTTTGAGAAAGTGGCGTATTACATAAATAATATTTCTACTTATGGTAGGTACATTGTAGCAATTCTCTAATTCTATTACAAGTCCCAAAGATAGAGGTGAACTATATGTTCCTATGGCCACAACAGTGACCTTTTCCCTATTAGTGATTCATATTCCCGCAACTCTTACCTTTAAGGGTCTACTTATATCTAGGTCTTGTATATTACAACATATGTGATCTGAATCCCATATCCAATACCCATGATTAATAAGTAAGTAAGTTAATTTGAATGACATATATACCATAGGTGGAGATCTCTATCCCCTATGATTTCTAAAGTTCCTCTAGGGAGAGAGGGAATTTTTTCTTCCATAGTCCAAGCATGTGACAATGATGACAATTTACATCCTTGTCCACACTTCCCTTTGCCTTCAGAGCATAAGATTGGGACTTAGGCTTAGAAACTTTATTGTCCCTTCTCTTTCACTTAGTATTTATGTTTGTTGCATTAATCATAAACACAAATCTAGTCTTGATCTTCATCATTTTCAGCTCAGTAGTTCACAACATGGTGAATAGTTCTGGCGGCATCTTAACCATTTATTCATGTTCTATTTCATAATTTCCTATAAGATTCCAGAAACAATTGCAAAAAGAGATTAGTGACAAACTCTTACTCATGGAGAAACATAGTATCTCTAGGTTCATAACATACCCAATCATCATGAGCACATGAGGACCAACTACATATCCCCCTTCCATCTTAATCTGAAATAATGCCCATGATATAATATATATCTCTTGTCTAGCTTTGCCTTCAAAAAAATCCTTTGATATGCTCAATCATTTCACAGGCCTCCATGTTCTCATGATGCCTATGTAGGTCAGGCTCAATGGATGATATCATGATGCATGCCACATCATTGAAATTATTAGAATATATTATGTATGCTCCAATTAATATTTTTGATGCAATAGATGTGGGCTCTTATGGAAAATAATCATATGATATGTCAACCCTAGGCTCATGCTTGAGAACAATTCTTAAGCTTTGGTACTACTTCAAAAAGTTTATCCCCATGAGCATGTCCTTCTCAAGGACCAATTACAATGAATGGTTATTTTTTGTCATGTGATCTACAAAGAAAATTAAGTAGGAATTAAAATTTTGACTTGAAATTTATTTATATTTATTTAGGTCTTTAATTAAATGTTTTACACCACTATTTTCTTCAAACTAATAAACCTTTCTATTGGATTTTAAAGATACAACAAATAAACTTCTAGTGGGCCATGATCCATGTTTTTTTAAAACGTGAGTCAACTTTGGATGACCTCTCACATGTCAATTATTGAGGTAGGAAATGTTTTATAATTACATCATATGCAATCCTCAGATGGATGGGGAACAACCATTATTAAATTTGCATCATATGGAATGCCCATATACATCCCTCTAAGTTATTAATCCTATTAATGTTACTTAGTTAAGCCAACACCAACTGCTAATATTGACAAATTGTGCACCCTGCTTTGGTAGACCACACTTAAACCTCGCACCTCACCAAATATCACTTTGGTGAGCCCACATAAATGAATATATGCTTTGATGTGTATCCCATATTGGAAAGCATCTTAACCTTAATATGGAACAAGGTCTTTGAAATAGTGCATATACATATCCAATCACAACATGTATATATTATATGATATAGATAAACAAGCACTACAAAAAAGTAAAGATAAATGCAATGATTATGACCTCCTAGCACAATCTTTCCAAGATAATGCGATATTGAGGTCATCTAGGGATTCCTACATCACAAGCATACACAAAAGATGGAAACTCTAATCCTAGGATTCTTTAATTATCAGCGGCCACCATGGATGATTTGGCATTGTTGATGATTGTTATGTATTCATCCTTCTTTATGTTGACTACGTTGGATATCTAATATTTTAGTCTATCCTAAACTACTACATCACATGCAAGTGAAACTACAAGTTACACTTGAGGGGAATAAGGTGGTCACACATACATATGGAACAATAGAGAGGCATGACATGCAAGTCATGGTATGAATTATGAATAGTTAACCATAAGAAATAAGAAGCAAACATAGTTAGAGTTTGGCCTTAAACATGCATCACATCCCATACAAAACTACTTTGAGGACTCGCTTATATTTTCATAAATTATATATGGTAATATGCTTGGTGATATTAATCAGCATGATTTCATAAACCAAATTTAATGTGAATTATTTGTGTTATCATCACCTAATGACAAATAGTTTAAAATTGAAAAAGCCCATAAAGAGCATTAGATGTAGATCAAATACTAATATAGGGTTCAAAGGATAATATATCACAATGCAAACAAAAAAATCTTGAGAATACCTTGAGCATGATCCATATAATGCAATAAAACCAAATTACGGTTTGCAATTTTATACCTTGTCATGGAGGCAGTTACAAAATTTCAATTTGCTTTTCTTTATCTAGATGTGGACCTTCTAATCAATGTCACTTTGCAATCTCAATGAATTAACAATCATAATACATACTTGAAGATTATGTCAATTTGAGACTCACCTCAGGATGCATGTAGAAAACTATATTCAATGGAAAAAGCTAGATTCCACATAACTATCTATGAAAGAATGTCACTTTTTATTGTAGAAGGTCAGACAAATGTCTCTGTCGACGCCATAAGTGAGACTGGAGTCTTCTCTATTCGAAACACCATTCCATGACTGAAGACTATGATAGAATGTTTGTTCCTTGATAGACTTTTCTCATCAAAACAAGTATCATCTATGAAGTTTCACATCCAAAACAAATCATTAAAAATTGACTCCACCATATCCACATGAGTGCTTGAAGATGAAGTTATGGATCCACTAGTATCCTCCCTATCTCTCTCATCCACACCTATATTTTTTGAACCCTAGAGGCAAATGAGAAAATGGCATGCGATTCTGGAAAGACTCCTCCCATATCTATATACGGGACTAGAAAGGATAGGGTTTTCTAAACCCTAATATGACTAGGCTATGAAAGCCCTCACAAAATAGGGATTCCACAATGTACTCAGTCATGTGAAACACATCATTTAATGAGTCTCATTATGGTGCATACTTGCCTCTTTTTCTAAGGGGTGGGTCCCTAGCTTAGAGAAACAAATTTTCAAAGTATGAACCCATGTTAATTTTAGGTTCTAGAAACTTACTTTCAGGTCCCTAGATTTGTAAAATTTTAAATCTAGTCCAAATCAATTTATCTTCAAGCTATATCTATGTGTTTGACCATTTAGGCACCATATAATCTGGCAAAAGATTCAATAATCAATATTACAACCAATAAGCAATAAGTAATGTCTAGATACACATCATTTTTCCCAAGTAGAAGGTTTAGTTGGACAAGACCAAGCCATCAATGACAATGTTGCCGTGTTGTATAATCCCTTTGCCACAAATATAACAAAACAAGGGGGATGAACACATCATCCTCATTATGTTCAATTATGTTTTTTGATTAGTAAGTAGACTAGCAAGATACATTTGAGATCAGTATCACATACTGACTCACATGAATAGGGAAATGCATTTATCTAGTATCAATTATTAAAAGGCCTAGGGTAGAACTCGTGTTATATGGGAGAAAAAAAATCCTTCTACATCACACGCCATGTGTAGTGTGATTTTCATCACACCCAATCACTACCTTGATGTCAACTTATTCGAGATTATGTTGGGTAGTGTTAAAGCATGAGGATAATCATGTCACCATTCTAGGGGCTTTAGTTCAAAGGACCACAAAATATTTGTCATGTTTGAGGAGTTGATTATTATTATCATATAATGGTCTATAAATCACTCTCAAAGTGGGTTTGTATAGTACACATGTTCTCTAACAACTACCTATGTGTTTGACTTGTCATCTAATACATATGAACCATGACATATGGTCATCAATCACCACATATACTAGTCTCACATGCATTATTTTGTCCAAGCCCCAATAACACTTGACTACATAAATTTAATAGTATTGTTGTTAGCATCCATCAAGATCTCTTGTTCAAGTCGCATACTTGAAGTCCCATGGCTTTGATCCATAATTCCAAGGACATATGTACATTATATATAATAATCAAGTTTTTGTCAATAAATGGAATTGCTATTATTAACCAAATCAAAAGTACAAAATATTACTATAGACATCAACTAAGTATTGGATATTAGGGCATGTACCCTAATAACTTATCTGAGGCATGTTGTCTGAGAACATACCTCATGGGTAGAGGTGCTCAGAGGCTTAAGTTGAAGGAGAGGTTCTAACATGCAGAATGGAAGTTGATTTCCCAGATGTGAACCTTTTCTAAATGGAATTTTTAGGATTATGGATACATTGGCCCTATGAATACTAGTGTGAAGGAAACTAGTTGTGGGACCACATCTTTTGTATGGACCTGTTGTGTGTTGATGAGGTTGAAGGTTGACCTTGATCAAATGAAGGCTAAATATACCATGTGAGAACTACTTCATGGGGGTCTCTTATGCGAAGTGGGTTCATAGTCGCCCATGAAGGGTAGTGAATAGATCGTATTTGTTAGAATGCTCTTTTAGGAGCATTTCTGTCAATGAGTTCATATTTATAATCCTATTAAGTTACATATATTAGGGTAAACTTAGTTAGATATTTGGTTTTTATTAATTCTCTATTTGAAAAGCAATGAGGACAAGGGTTGTCTCATGGATATTCTACCTTGACATCACCATTATGATTATTTAACCCCTACCTTCATTAGTGATCCATGATTATTACCATCTTAGTCTATAAGAGGTTCATCTTATATTTTCTGGGATGTGTTAACTACCCAGTTGTCAACATTACTACCTCTTGACGTGGTTGGCATTGATCAATAGTATATGTATGCTTCCATCCATGTCTTAAAGTTACATGACACAACCATTGTAGACTTCAAGAACGATGTATGGTACTTCCCATTTTGGTTTAATTTACCATGAGTGTTAGTGTTGAGACACATATATAGAACAAGATCACCTTTCTGGAAGTGTTAGGGGTGTACCTTATTGGATAAGAACGGAGTCATACATTCTTGGAAGCATTCTGTGTGATGTAAGGTGTGGATCCTTCATCATTGATTGCAACCAGGGTTTATACGTTGTCTTAGACCCAATATTCTTTAGGGTTGTCTATCTCTTAGTGTATACATAGTGGGGGCTTGATCTCGATTGATAGAATAACCTCAATCATGTAGATAAGGGATTAACTTGTGAATCCATAAATGTGTGAATGGGTGTTATATATGCCCGTAAAGCCATCTGTAACTGCTTGTGACACTCTCTAGTGGAATCGATGGTCTTCTTAAGTATAATTACCATGTTCTTTTCTATGTTCATATGATGTCCATAAGGACAAATCCTGTAGTTCTTGATATTGAAAATCCAAACACTCTTGCACTATTTTGACAATGAAATTGGTATGATTTTCAATGATGATCTCATTAGGTACACCATAATGGGTGATTATGTTATGGAAGAACTTGATGAATTTTGAATTTGAGTTGACAGAGATCGATATTTCTTCCATCCACATGGTGAATTTGTCAACATGACCAATATGAAGCAATGGTCGTTGGAGTCCTTAGGGTATATATATCCAATCACATAAACTCCCTTTACTATAAATGTCCAAGGCATTACCTTATTGTAAAGATGAATGGGAGTTACATGGATATTGTTAGTGTGTAGTTGGTAGATACAACACTTGATGGTGTACAACATGTAATATGTATCAATCATACTCAAGTAGTAGCCCAGGAGCTGGATACACTTGGTGAGGGAAATTGCACCAAGGTGGCTACCTAAAATTCCTTCACAGACTTTATGAATGGCGTCTTTGGTTCATGTTTCATTGAGGAATAGGACTTCCTTATTGCAGAGCATCAGTATAATGTGCTAGGTCCTAAGACATAGTTGAATGCCAGGTGTCAGATGTTCTGCTAATTACATCCATGGGTGTCTTCAAGGAAGTTGTGGCCTTTGGCGAATCACTAGATTCTGTAGAAACCAATTATTTGTTGGTCATAGGGGCCACCTCTATTTGCATTCATGATGTTGGTCAAGGTGGTGTGTTTACTTTAACTAATAAGTTCTATGTATCTTGGATGTTTGTGCAATATGCCAATGTTGTTACTGCATCATCATACACATTTTGGTCTCTTGTACAGTGGGGTAATTTGACTTCATCAAACTCTTTGTGTGGATTTGATAGAAACTCTTAGTTTTGAACTAGATTCTCATATTTTGTTTATATTCATAGTTGATTTGTGACTCAATGGGTAGAGTGTCCCCAATGATGTCAAGATTAGGATACCCATCATCTTAGCCACTTTTAGGTCTAAGATATATGCCTAAATTTTGGTGACATTGTTGGTGTCTTTGAACTATAGTCATTGGCAATCACTATGTATATTCCTGGTGGGTTGATGTGAACTATTCCTACAGTATTTCCACATTTATTTGAGGCACCATAAAAAATCATGGTCTATGCATCATTAGGATCGAGCTTGGTAGTTTTTGTCGCACATGCCGATGTATCTGTCAAGGTAATCTAAATCCTCATCTACTATAGTGAATGTGGGATTTTTTCTAGTAGATCTGCTAATGCTTGGGCTTTGACCTCATTCATAGAGATATACATAATGTAGAATTATGACAATAGAAATTGTCATTTGGTTCCCTAGATCACGGTGGGAAGGTTGCATAGATCACCACTAATTCATGACATCCTATGAATGTATGGGATAATACATTAGGTAATATTGAAACTTCTTCATAGCATGAACTAGTGATAGGCAATATTTATAAACCAAAGTGTATCTACCTTTGGTTTCCATGAACTTTGGACTTGTGAGAGATGGCACATTTGTTTTGTCATTTTTGTAAATGAATTCTCTAATGGATTATTCTTTGATCAAAAGCCTCAAGATTAATGGATGACGCAAGGGAGGTTTGAACATGGATGAAATGGATAAATATTATTTCTAATTGTTGAATACAACTTGAAATTGATCATTCCAATTGTTTTTAGAATTATTACATAGTAGCTTAAAGACCGATTTGCAAAGAAGTGTCCACTTTGCAATAAATTGGCTAATATATTGGAGTCTTCTGAAAAAACCTCTAATATCTTTCTTTATACGAGGACTGGGTAGCTCGATTGTTGCTTCAATTTACCCTAAACTGGCCTACATATCCATGTTTGATAACTATGTAACCTAATAGATTGTTGGATTGATGCCAAAGGAACACTTTGTTGGATTCAATTAGAGGTGGTAGTCTTTCAAACATATTTTCCAAACAGGCTACATGGCCTTCTTTTTAATTTGATTTGGCAATCATGGCATCTATGTTGACTTTAGTTTCCTTGTGTATGAGGTCAAGGAAAAGAGCTAACATGGATCGTTCATAGGTTTCTTATGCGTTCTTGAGTCTAAATGGCGTAACTTTGTTTCAAATAACACCCCACTTTATGGTGAAGGTAGTTTTGTCCATGTCTGAAGACACTATATTATCTAATTATATCATGAGAATTCATTCATGAAACTAAGGAGTTCATGTGTGGTTGTATTTTCCATGAGAATGTTGTATCCAAAAGTCATCTTTTGGGGTGGCTTTGTTGAGGAACCTATAATTGATGCATATCCAGACACACCTATCTTTATGTTGATGATATTGTTGGCTTTTAGGGGAGACAGAGAAGGCAGCGGAAACAAAATATTTCTTCTCCTGAACCCAGTATAAAGGAATCGCATCAACATCTATACAATAAGAAGATGTCTGTGCAGCTTGGATGTAGAGGCATACCTTGTCCTGAGTCTTGCTCGGTGACGTTACCTTGCGGCTTGCGCGGTCTTCACCTTTAGTCTTGGATGATGTCTGTGCAGCTCCTGGTCTCACCGGGACTGTCAGGATTGACAGTTGTCCTCCGAGCGGA
Organism: Alisma plantago-aquatica; assembly: GCA_963693085.1. Lineage (NCBI taxonomy): Eukaryota > Viridiplantae > Streptophyta > Magnoliopsida > Alismatales > Alismataceae > Alisma > Alisma plantago-aquatica. Next base: position 228,963,621 of record OY856410.1, read on the forward strand.
AGAATTCTCCTGCCTCTAAAGTAGTCTACACGGACCACCTGGAACTCCGACCTCCTTGTTTCACAACACACCAGAAGGAGTCGTACCCTCCTGTCAGTGTACTAGTCACTAACACACTCTCCTATAACTAGTCATTTTTTTGTAGTTTTCTTTCCCTTGTTGTGCCTCCCTTAAAGGGTAGCACTTGCTCAGGCTCTCCTGGTTACCACAACCAGAGAGAATGACAACTTTGCAGAGCAACTGGTGTTCTTAGTTGTACTTGAGAAGCCCCCAATACCCCTATATATATAGGAGGGTCATGGGACAGCGTTCTCTACCCCGGGAAATGCGGGACTAAAGCAGGAGTAGAAGGGTTCGAGATTTTCCACAAAACAACCAACTATGTCAGTTGAACCAATCATTTCAAGCATGAACCAATTGGTTGGGGACCTGAGTTGATCGGTTCACACCTGAACCGATCGGTTGACACCTGAACCGATCGGTTGGGGCACCTGAACCGATCGGTTCACTTCTGAAATGACTGGTTCACTGCCCTGGTTAGTTCCCGGTTGACTTGTCCTTTTTTTTTTAATTTATCCAAATACCAATTCTTGTTCCAATCAAATTAGACAAGTGAAATGAAAAGAAATTTCTCACCAATCTAACTTTCCCAACTCTCTCGTTTGGACCAGTTGAGCCGATCGGTTCAACCCTTGATCCGGTTGTCTCAACCTATCCTAAGTCGATCGGTTCATCACCTGAGCCAATCGGTTCAGCAACCTGAGCCGATCGGTTCATCACATGAGCCGATCGATTGGGAGTGCAACCTACACAGAATCTGTCAATTGCAGTTTCAATCAATATGATACTATAATCAATCGGTACAACACCTTGAACACTATGATATTGAGCTATCAATTGATTAAGTGTTTAATTGAACTACTAAACTCCTTTAGTAATCAATCTAAACATCGTTTGTGGATAAACTCCTCTTCTAGGTTAAATCATTTGTGTGTGACTCTGTAGGTCCATTTCACGTTGGTAGTGAAAGTCCATAACACTTATGACTTCACAAGCAAAGAGTGATGCCTAGTCACACATCAGTGCTACCCAAATGAAAAGGAAAGTTGGAGAACAACTTTCAAACCTACAATCCGTTAATGGTGTTACAGTGAATATATAACTCCTTTGTCACTAATATCCTGAATGAACTCAAGGCATGGAACAGTCATCCTTTCAACATTCATTCACTTTCTTGATCTCAGAGTATATTGGAGGAGATATGTATGACATCAATATCACATACTAATTCACACATGTATGTGCACGCCTATCTCAATCCTACTCATCAAGTGGCCATGGATATCAAACTCCCTCAAGAGGGACAAATCCCATATCTATCACTCATCCCTCAAAAGCCCCATGTGTCAAAGCCACCCAATCATCACCTTTATAACAACCCATGATGTCAAAGTGTACCCAACGACATGTATTGAGTGTAGTGATTTCAGGTCAAAGAATCACACTCACCATCATCACTGTGAGAACTGATTGTGACTACCATGTCATGGTTCCATGTGTCAAACTCATAGTGGGTCTGTCTGGTACACTTGTTCTCTAACAAGTACCTATGTGTTTGGTTTGATATCTCCATATCATGACTAATGAGATTTTTTCATCAACCAACACCACAATCTAGTCTTGTATGTCATTGTTGTCTATCTACCTTCCATAATGACATCATATTACGGACATAATAAGAATGTACAAACTTTTAGCATCTGTATGATCTCATCGTTCAGGTCCTCAACCTGAAAGCATACATCATTGAGTATTGTCATTCTGTAGACATTCAATTTGTTCTATCATTATCTCATATGATTTAACCAGAAAGAATTGGAAGCTTGCCTTTGATGTTTATCAAATCAATCTTAATGTATCCCACCATTCATCCCATGATTGGCTCTCAGGGCATACATACCAACAGACTCCCACTTGCACTGTGAGCCAATCACCATTGAATCATATTCTTAGTGATTTTCAAACATGTCCCACATGTTATTGTGCTCTAGTGCTAACATAGTGAGCTATGGCAACACCTTGCCAAATTCGGTACTAACTGCATGTCTCTCATCTCTTCACTGTACGTCACATGTATGAGATGGAGTTGTTGTAATATGCAATCTAGTATTCCTATGCTAATCTTTAGCCACATTGCATGACCAAGTACTCCTTACTTGTCATCAAAGATCGGAATATCTATTAGTTCATCTCATGAACTTCCAGATCCATATAGTATCCAATAATGTTCTTTAACACACGGATACTCAGCTTTTCCTTTCAAACGGCTTTATTGGAACATTTCCATTTATCAACAAACATTCACTTTTATATATTCCATATATATTTTGCGATTAATCTTCTGTCCTTTTTAGAAGTTTACATCAGTGTAACTCTTTACAGTGAATCCTTCCTTATTTCCATAGAACTAGTACTTCTCAAGTACTTATCAAGTTCTTATGGTATTCCAGTAACCTTTACTGGAACTAGACTGTGGCATACAACTCTCAAAAACATAATCAACCAATGCGGAAGCGTTCACTAAATAGTGGATTACCAAAAATCACTAAAACTTAAAACCTTTTTATCAAAAGATCCATCAAAGGAAAACTTTCTCACATAGAGCCAAAGTAACATAATTACATTCTTGTTCATAGGTACATATTTTGTATCATCTCCTCTTGAGAATTACAAGCATTAACTATCCTGTCAAGCTAAACATAGGTAGTATAAAATCTTGAGGCACTGAGCCAAAATCTCGAAAGCACTAACTACTACTCCGAGGACCTGAGAGTACAGAGACGACACATAGGACTCTAGCTATACAAGGCATGACAGCCAGTGTCTCCACCTGAGACTTCATTGTTGTCCCTGTTGTTGTTGCTGTTGTCCTTCTCCTACTGAAGGATTTCTGCCTCCTCATCCGTGTCCACCTAAAAATGTGGTTCCCACGGGGGTGAGACAATTGTAAATTGCCCCAGCGAGAGATATAACTCTCCACCAGAAACATTATAATTGCAGCTTAAGAAGATAAATATACACAAAGGAATTATATTTGTTTGGTAGCAAATATTTTAATGTCTAACAGATTAGAAAATTATTCTTATCAAAATCATTATAGCTATAATTTGATAGAACAACATCTCACTTATCCTTTAAGGAAAATGAAGAACATGTATAACATTTATTCACTATAGAATCATTACCACATCATTAACTCTCTTCAGGCTTAGATCATATATCTAATGCCTGGCATTGTCATTGGGGAGTCATGGCATGTAGCCATACTCTTTTCACAAAGTGTTGGGATCTTAGTCCCTCATCTCATCAAGTACATTTCCACTTCTTAACAAGTTCATTATCATGATTATAGAATCTGGGTATTTGAACCCATAACTCACCATAGAACACTTATTTCCACTATTAGGTAACTTCATACCTTCATATCATCTGACCCAAGGACATTATCATTCTTTCTACACAAGCATTGCACATAGTTCACAAAGCTCATAAACAATCTAAGCTAATTAGCACATCATGTAACCCACATCACTTATTAATTGTAGGTTACCTCTCACTAAGCAACAAAGCATATGAAGGCTTATAAGGCCTATAGAACATTTTTAGTATACAGAACATCATAGCTCATACCTGGCTATGCTCATCATCTCAACATATTTGCATGATTAGTAATCATGATACCATTACATATCAGTACTATACAAATAAGCGTTATTTTATTACATTCATAACCCATTAGTCTGTATTTGAGCTTCACATAGGATTACTCTATGTTAGGACTTCACATAGCATCACTTTGTATTAGGGTTTCACATAGTAGTACCCTATATTAGGTTTTCACATAGCATTACCATGTATTAGGGTTTCACATAGCAGTACCCTGTATTAGGTTTTCACATAGCATTACCCTATATTAGGGTTTCACATAGCATTACCCTATATTAGGGTTCACATAGCAAGGAATCAATATGGATAACATAAGTATTCAATCATACTTATTTATTCTCATCATTCATCATTGAATGTGTTATCAATCACAAAGTATGAGTTTCTCTCTCATCTTTGCCAAAATTTGATTGCATCATAGTTTATAGGTTTGGATTAACCTTTTCATAAGGCATGTTAGCCCACATTCAACAGAGCACATTACGTCTCAATGTAACCATTGACATGACACATCTCATGTGTCATTCATCCAATTATCCTGGACTTATAACACATCAAGGTATACCAGTATTGGAGAGTTTGATGTGATATCTATCATATCTTGATATATCACTTCCCTCAACACCTTTATCTTACTTGAGTTTATACACTTAGCTTGTATTAGGGTATTCCTCATCCTAATACTTATGCACTAGATCATCACATTCATCATGCAAGGTAGTGGTCATTAGTCACTTCACATAGAATATACAACCATTGCCAAAACTATGGACTCATCCTTAAGTTAGGAACTAACAAAACGGCCATACTAGGTCACTTTCAAATCAACTTCAAGTTGAGAATAGAGCACCGCGGCCTTGTAGTCAAGAACGACCGTGCAAGGGAAAGCCACCACAACCGTGCTACCTTGCATGGTCATGCTACAGAAGATCACCACGACCATTTTACACCACCACGACTGCCATCATCCAACCCCTTTAGCTTAATTAAGAATAGTATTCTCCATATTTATAATTTGAGGATTCACATAGAATATTCCATACATTTATGGATTTCACATAGTAATACTCTTCAATAGAGTTTCATATAATCATCCTTCTGTATCAAGGATTCACCTAGTATTATGTGAAATTAAGATTTCACAACACATCACCCAGTGCTAGGTCTTCACATAGGATTAGTGGCACTACCCTATATTAGGGTTTCCTGCACCTTACCCCATTTTAGGGATTAAGGTTTTCTATTCACATCCAAGTAAGGTTTCTCTTACCTCATACCCAAATTAGGGTTAGGATGTACAATTCCCATTAAATTAGGGTTTCCTTCATTGTTATACTAAGTTAGGATTACATCATCACCCTGGATTTATGATAACACTCAACTTTTCCCTAGATTTGGGTTTCACACATAGCTTTGTTCTAATTAGAGTCACACACATAGCATTGCTCTAATTAGGATTTCACACATAGCATTTCTCTAATTAGGGTTTCACACATAGCATTGCTCTAATTAGGGATAAGGCTCATTGATTAGGGTTTCATAATCTCATTATTATGGATCAACCATTATCACATAGTTTACTCATAATGAGAAAATTAGGGCTTAATTATATAAGAATTCATCTCTCTCATTCTCTCATCCTCTTTAGGATGTTAACTACTCCAAGATTAATCGAGGTCAACTCTTCACTTGAGTACACATAGCTAGGGTTAACCTTCACAATCATCATGGGTCTACATCTTTAATAATCACATAGCTGATTGACCTTTGATCATATTAAATGTCCAAATGGTCTAATCAATTAAACCATCAATTATATAATGAGTTCAAAAGAATTGACCAATTAAACTTTCAATTCCACAAAGTGATCAATTGGGTTAACCATTGAAATCTTCAATTGCATTAAGTATCTAAATAGGTTCACCATATTGGACCTTCAATTACATGATATTCAAATGGGTTAACCATGTTGATCTTCACAAAGTTAATTACTTAGACCCTCAATGATCTTGGTTCTCATACATCAATTGGTTGAAAACTAATTGAACAAGTTATACTTGAAACCAATTGGACAAAGTAGGTATTGAAACCATTTGCACTTTGAGACCATTTGGACCCAAACGGTCTTGATTGAGACCGTTTGGACCCAAACGGTCTAGAGACTGTTTGGACCCAAACGGTCTAGAGACTGTTTGGTCCAAACCTTCTCAAAACCGCATGGACCAAAAAGGCACTTCAACACTCAATCGACTCAATGTTTCAATCCATGGACCAATTATATATTGAACCACTAAAGTATTCATCAATTGGACCACTGAATCACCATTCAATTAGACCTTCAATTTAGGGTTTTGAACCCAATTGAACTAGGTTTGATATTCAGGAAACCATCACTTAGGGTTTGAAATCGAGGATCCATCAATGGTGACATTGTGGAATCAAATCGATTGAAATCAATGAACTATCATCATCACATGATATGACCTGATCTCAAACGGTCTTGGATGACCACCAAACGGTCTTGAGACCATTTGGTTGATCTCCAAATGGTCTTGAGACCGTTTTCCCATTCCATCATCAAAAACCATGACATCCAATTAGGGTTTTGGACCATTGGATTGATTATCAAATCAGCACTTAGTTGCAATTCAATTTGGTAGCTTTGGATCATCAAATACCCAACCATGCTCAACCCTAGACCTCCAAACGGTCTTGAGTGACCCTCAAACGGTCTTGAGACCGTTTGGGTGATTCCCAAATGGTTTTGAACCCGTTTGGGTCAATCAACCCAAACCATGAACTTATTCAATTGCAAAATCAGCACTTAGCCGATTAGGGTTGATACCATATCTTTGGATCTTCAAACACTTATCCATACTTAACCGTAGACATCCAAAAGGTCTTGGGTGACCCCCAAATTGTCTTGAGACCGTTTGGGTGATTCCCAAATGGTTTTGAAACCGTTTGGGTCAATCAACCCAAACCATCATTTCAATCAATTGGAAATTCAGCACTTAGTCGATTAGGGTTTGCAATTAAGTAATCATTCACAATTGAAACCTTCAATATCAAACCAATTGAAACCATTGGATCAAAATCCAAGCACCACAGCATATATCTTCAAATGGTCAACCATCTCAAATGGTCAACCATCCCAAACGGTTTGGGACCCAAACCACCAAATGGTTTGGTGAAACCGTTTGGTCCCAACATTGAAACTGTTTGCCCTAGATATTTGGGGAGGTGTGTTATTATGATGATGTCATCATCATCAAGCTCCAAACTCACAAAATCTACTGTTATTTCCATGGAGATTGCATCAATCAACCAAACTTAATTTCGGAAATGTAGAAATGATCACCAATTGATAAGGAATTAGTTGCAATAATAAAATTAAGGGTTCAAGTTATAAAACCCACCTCCAATTGAGCTCCAAATCTACAAGCTCACGGAAAAAATGGTGGATGAAGCTCTTGCAACTCCGCCTAGGCTCGTCCTCAAGCTTTTGTTTGAAACGTTTGGCTAGGGTTGAAGAGGAGATCGAAATAAGAAGAAATCAATGGTTAATTTTCGATTTCCACCATGGAATCGAGGAGAACGAAGGTCAAGGGCTTACCAACAGGTTGGGGGTCGTCCTCCACACCTCCTTGGTCGTTTTCCAAGCAAGGGGAAAGAAAGAAATCCGAAAAAGCCTTTGTTTTGGCTTAGAAAGGGTACTTTTATAAGAAAATTGATGAGAGAGAAAATCTTCTTATAAAAGTCTATTAATTCCAAAATTGTTGCCACCACTTCCCCCTTGGTTTCTTGATACAAGGGAATCTCTATCCCCACCGAGATCCCTTCCATAATCTAAGAATTAAGGGAAAAGAAATTAAGCACCTTAACCCTTATAATAAGAATATCCATATTTGAGTGGAAATTCTTTTTCTTATAATAATGGTGAGTGGGATATCACCTCCTTAGGATATGCTCGTGCCTTTGCAAGGCTTTAAGATCATTCACACACATCTGATTCCAATTATTTTAATTTTGGTTGAAGGCCCATTAATTAATACATTCATTTTTGCCCTAAATTAAATTAGGGTTTCACTTAGGATTAATTCTTGATTATTTTAATATCAAGATTCTCTCTCCTCCAACTTAATTCAAATGAGGCACCCCTCTAATTTTCTTTGCTCTAAATGATGCCAAGAAACATTAGGGACCTTATTGAAGTGGTAATTTGCATATTGAACCCTAGGTTTTTGGGTAAATTGCACATTACACCAAAACTAGGTTTTAATGTACAAGGATTGCTTTACAAGCTTAATCTTGGTGCCCAAGCTTGTGAAAACCATACCACTACATCATATTCATTCTTACGATGTCTTAACATCAGAGGAATATCTTATCATGCAACATTTGCAATTTAACCCCTCAACTTGGGTAATTTGCACTTTAGTCCAAAATAAGCAAACATTGCTTCAACATTGTTCAAACATGACCAAAATTGAAACATAAGTTTCTCATGAGCCCTAATTAATTTTCCCAAGATAATATTAAGTATCTACTCAACCTTATTAGGCAAAACATCTAGGGTTAAAACATAACCCAGGTCAGGGATGTTACAAATTATAAACCCCTAACAAGGATTTCGTCCCCGAAATCCCAGAAAAAGGAGGGACAGATTTATTCAGTTATGATAGCCTCAAGTCTCCACATAATATCTTAATATTATGGAGATATCATGGATCCTGTAATCCACACAAAGTTCCTTTCATTAATTCAACCTTATCAATTTTTATGTTTATGCAAAACATAAACCCCTAACATATGATGTCCATATTATTGAAAGGAAGAAGCATAAAAGAACATACTTCAATCATCACTCAAGAATATTTATCAAAAGGGAAAACATATATATCTAACAGAGATAATTCACTCAAGCAATCCTTTATTCATTTAGGAAAATTCACTTACCAAACTCTATGTAATTGGGAATGTTCACATAGCTTTTCCTTTTTGTTGGGAATGTTCACATAGATTTTCCTTTTAGTTGGAAATGTTCACATAGCTCTTCCTTTTAGTTGGGAATGTTCACAAGCTCTTCCTATTAATTGGGAATGTTCACATAGCTCTTCCTTTTAGTTGGGAATGTTCACATAGCTCTTCCTATAAGTTGGGAATGTTCACATAACTCTTCCTATTAATTGGGAATGTTCACATAGCTCTTCCTTTTAGTTGGGAATGTTCACATAGCTCTTCCTTTTAGTTGGGAATATTCACATAGCTCTTCCTTTTAGTTGGGAATGTTCACATAGCTCATCCTATAAGTTGGGAATGTTCACATAGCTCTTCCTATTAATTGGGAATGTTCACATAGCTCTTCCTTTTAATTGGGAATGTTCACATAGCTCTTCCTTTTAATTGGGAATGTTCACATAGCTCTTCCTTTTAGTTGGGAATGTTCACATAGCTCTTCCTTTTAATTGGGAATGTTCAAATAGCTCTTCCTATAAGTTGGGAATGTTCACATAGCTTTTCCTGTTGATTGGGAATGTTCACATAGCTCTTCCTATAAGTTGGGAATGTTCACATAGCTCTTCCTATTAATTGGGAATGTTCACATAGCTCTTCCTTTTAATTGGGAATGTTCACATAGCTCTTCCTTTTAGTTGCATTATACTCTCTAGATTGTTTCATAATGACTACTTGATCAGATTAATCAAAAAGATAACAATCTAAGAGTTTCATACTTTCCTTATCTTCAATAATCATATACATGGCTAGGGTATATAAGTATTAAGATTAGGTAGTATGCACTTTATCTGCTATCATATTCCTCACTTTTCATATCATTATACACACAGGATTTTCCATTTCCTAAATTTTTTCCAGGCATCCCTTCTATATCTCATCTTTTATCACAAAGATAAGAGAGATTATAAAACATTTTAATGAATATTTAATAAGATATAAGTTCTCATATCCCTTGTGTCCTTATAGGACTAGTCAAAGGAATTCAAAAACAACTACTTTCATATCTTTAACACATAGAATCATAATATGAAGTATTGGATTGAATATATTTCATTTAAGTATTACCCCTCAAGGTCACTTATCACATTAGGTTGTTTTCAACACATAGTGTCCAGTTATCTCATGTTTCTGCTTTTGCCTTTACTTAGTGGCTACTGCCCTGGTGCACTAGGCATTTATTGCACTGGTGACATCAAAAACTTTGGCTTTTCAGACTATCTAGGCAATTGTCTCTAGAATTATAGAGACCTTACCTTAATTCATAGCTTATGGCCCCTCCTTGGGCACTACCATCACAGATGTACTGTTTGTCCAGACTTATGGCAGAGTCTACTTTCTCACCATATATTAATCTTTCCCACAATTCCACTGTTCCAACATGACCATGTCACTCAGGAATCCTTTCAAAGTCCAAAGTTTATGCATTAAAGACTGGTAACTTAGGTTGTTATACTAGTATCCAGTCTTCTATATGCATTATTGTTGTCCTATCCTACCCTTCAAGAGCATAACATATGATTCTTTATCCTGACTAGGTCAAGATGGGAATTCTCAGGCACTTTTTCTCCTCTTGCCTGATCCCATGCACCCTCTCCGGGTGCAACAACATTTCCCTTAACAATGTGCTCCTCATGTTCTCTAGTCATTTTCAAGTTCTTCTTCTCCTATGCGAGCAGAAGATACTATCAAACTAATTGGAAGACACTTAGAACAGACTCTACAACCTTAGTCCTATGTCTCTGTAGACTCAGCGAACCTAGAGCTCTGATACCACTTAATTGTGGCATACAACTCTCAAAAACATAATTAACCAATGCGGAAGCGTTCACTAAATAGAGGATTACCAAAAATCACTAAAAATTAAAACCTTTTTATCAAAAGATCCATCAAAGGAAAACTTTCTCACATAGAACCAAAGTAACATAATTACATTCTTGTTCACATGTACATATTCTGTATCATCTCTTCTTGAGAATTACAAGCATTAACTGTCTTGTCAAGCTAAACATAGGTAGTATAAAATCTCAAGGCACTGAGCCAAAATCTCGAAAGCACTAACTACTACTGTGAGGACCTGAGAGTACAGAGATGACACATAGGACTCTAGCTATACAAGGCATGACATCCAGTGTCTCCACCTGAGACTTCACTGCTATCCTTGTTGTTGCTGCTGCTGTCCTTCTCCTACTGAAGGATTTCTGCCTCCTCGTCTACGTCCACCTAAAAATGTGGTTCCCACGGGGGTGAGACAATCATAAATTGCCCAGCAAGAGATATAACTCTCCGCCAGAAACATTATTATTACAACTTAGGAAGAAAAATATACACAAAGGAATTATATTTGTTTGGTAGCAGATATTTTAATGCCTAACAGATTAGAACATTATTCTTATCAAAAGCATTATAGCTATAATTTGAAAGAACAACATGTCACTTATCCTTTAAGGAAAATGAAGAACATGTATAACATTTATTCACCATAGAATCATTACCACAATATTAACTCTCTTCAGGCTTAGATCATATATCTAATGCATGGCATTGTCATTGGGGAGTCATGGCATGTAGACATACTCTTTTCACAAAGTGTTGGGATCTTAGTCCCTCATCTCAACAAGTACATTTCCACTTCTTAACAAGTTCCTTATCATGATTATAGAATCTGGGTATTTGAACCCATAACTCACCATAGAACACTTATTTCCACTATTTGGTAACTTCATACCTTCATATCATCTGACCCAAGGACATTATAATTCTTTCTACACAAGCATTGCACATAGTTCACAAAGCTCATAAACAATCTAAGATAATTAGCACATCATGTAACCCACATGACTTATTAATTGTAGGTTACCTCTCACTAAGAAACAAAGCATATGAAGTCTTATAAGGCCTATAGAACATTTTCAGTATACATAACATCATAGCTCATACCTGGCTATGCTCATCATCTCAACATATATGCATGATTAGTAATCATGATACCATTACATATCAATACTATGTAAATAAGGGTTATCTTATTACATTCATAACCCATTAGTTTGTATTTGAGCTTCACATGGGATTACTTTGTGTTAGGACTTCACATAGCATCACTTTGTATTAGGGTTTCACATAGCAGTACCCTATATTAGGTTTTCACATAGCATTACCCTGTATTAGGGTTTCACATAGTAGTACCCTGTATTAGGTTTTCACATAGCATTACCTTGTATTAGGGTTTCACATAGCATTACCCTATATTAGGGTTCACATAGAAAGGAATCAATATGGATAACATAAGTATTCAATCATACTTATTTATTCTCATCGTTCATCATTGAATGTGTTATCAATCACAAAGTATGAGTTTCTCTCTCATCTTTTCTAGAATATGATTGCATCATAGTTTATAGGTTTGGATTAACCTTTTCATAAGGCATGTTAGCCCACATTCAACAGAGCACATTACATCTCAATGCAACCATTTACATAACACATATCATGTGTCATTCATCCAATTATCCTGGACTTATAACACATCAAGGTATACCAGTATTGGAGAGTTGGATGTGATATCTATCATATCTTGATGTATCACTTCCCTCAACGCCTTTATCTTACTTGAGTTTATACACTTAGCTTGTATTAGGGTATTCCTCATCCTAATACTTATGCACTAGATCATCACATTCATCATGCAAGGTAGTGGTCATTAGTCACTTCACTTAGAATATACAACCATTTCCCAAACTATGGACTCATACTTAATTTAGGAACTAACAAAACGGCCATACTAGGTCACTTGCAAATCAACTTCAAGTTGAGCATAGAGCACCACGGCCGTGTAGTCAAGAACAGCCATGCAAGGGAAAGCCACCACAGCCGTGCTATCTCACAAGGTCGTACTACAGAAGATCACCACGAACATTTTACACCACCACGAGGGGCATCATCCAACCCCTTTAGCTTAATTAAGAATAGTATTCTCCATATTTATAATTTGAGGATTCACATAGAATATTCCATACATTTATGTATTTCACATAGTAATACTCTTCAATAGAGTATCATATAATCATCCTTCTATATCAAGGATTCACCTAGTATTATGTGAAATTAAGATTTCACAACACATCACCCAGTGCTAGGTCTTCACATAGGATTAGTGGCACTACCCTATATTAGGGTTTCCTGCACCTTACCCCATTTTAGGGATTAAGCTTTTCTATTCACATCCAAGTAAGGTTTCTCTTACCTCATACCCAAATTAGGGTTAGGATGTACAATTCCCATTAAATTAGGGTTGCCTTCATTGTTACACTAAGTTAGGATTACATCATCACCCTGGATTTATAATAACACTCAGCTTTGCCCTAGATTAGGGTTTCACACATAGCTTTGTTCTAATTAGAGTCTCACACATAGCATTTCTCTAATTAGGGTTTCACACATAGCATTGCTCTAATTAGGGTTTCACACATAGCATTGCTCTAATTAGGGTTAAGGCTCATTGATTAGGGTTTCTTGATCTCATTATTATGGATCAACCATTATCACATAGTTTACTCATAATGAGAGAATTAGGGCTTAATTATATAAGCATTCATCTCTCTCATTCTCTCTCTCATCCTCTTTAGGATGTTAACTCTCCAAGATTAATCTAGGTCAACTCTTCACTTGAGTACACATAGCTAGGGTTAACCTTCACAATCATCATGGGTCTACATCTTTAATAATCACATAGCTGATTGACCTTTGATCATATTAAATGTCAAAATGGTCTAATCAATTAAACCATCAATTATATAATGATTTCAAAAGAATTGACCAATTAAACTTTCAATTCCACAAAGTGATCAATTGGGTTAACCATTGAAATCTTCAATTGCATTAAGTATCTAAATAGGTTCACCATATTGGATCTTCAATTACATGAGATATTCAAATGGGTTAACCATGTTGATATTCACAAAGTTAATTACTTAGACCCTAAATGATCTTGGTTCTCATACATCAATTGGTTGAAAACTAATTGAACAAGTTATACTTGAAACCAATTGGACAAAGTAGGTATTGAAACCATTTGCACTTTGGGTCTCCAAACAGTTTGAGATCGTTTGGTCCCAAACGGTCTTGAGATCATTTGGTCCCAAAAGGTCTTGAGACCATTTGGACTCAAATGGTCTTGAGACCATTTGGACCCAAACGGTCTTGAGAGTGTTTGGTCCAAACCTTCTCAAAACCGCATGGACCAAAAAGGAACTTCAACACTCAATCGACTTAATGTTTCAATCCATGGACCAATTATAAATTGAACCACTAAAGTATTCATCAATTGGACCACTGAATCACCATTTAATTAGACCTTCAATTTAGGGTTTTGAACCCAATTGAACTAGGTTTGATATTCAAGAAACCATCACTTAGGGTTTGAAATCGAGGATCCATCAATGGTTGACATTGTGGAATCAAATCGATTGAAATCAATGAACTATCATCATCACATGATATGACCTGATCTCAAACGGTCTTGGATGACCACCAAACAGTCTTGAGACCATTTTGTTGATCTCCAAACGGTCTTGAGACCATTTTCCCATTCCATCATCAAAAACCATGACATCCAATTAGGGTTTTGGACCATTGGATTGATTATCGAATAACCACTTAGTTGCAATTCAATTTGGTATCTTTGGATCATCAAATACCCAACCATGCTCAATCCTAGACCTCCAAACGGTCTTGGGTGACCCTAAAACGGTCTTGAGACCGTTTGGGTGATTCCCAAATGGTTTTGAAACTGTTTGGGTCAATCAACCCAAACCATCAATTTATTCAATTGCAAAATCAGCACTTAGTCGATTAGAGTTGATACCATATCTTTGGATCTTCAAACACTTACCCATACTTAATCCTAGACCTCCAAACGGTCTTGGCTGACCCCCAAACGGTCTTGAGACCGTTTGGGTGATTCCCGAATGGTTTTGAAACCGTTTGGGTCAATCAACACAAACCATCATTTCAATCAATTGGAAATTCAGCACTTAGTCGATTAGGGTTTGCAATTAAGTAATCATTCACAATTAAAACCTTCAAGATCAAACCAATTGAAACCATTGGATCAAAATCCAAGCACCACAGCATATATCTTCAAATGGTCAACCATCTCAAATGGTCAACCATCCCATACGGTTTGGGACCCAAACCACCAAACGGTTTGCAAACCGTTTGGTCACCAAACGGTTTGGTGAAACCGTTTGGTCCCAACATTGAAACCGTTTGCCCTAGATATTTGGGGAGGTGTGTGCTTATGATGATGTCATGATCATAAAGCTCCAAACTCACGAAATCTACTGTGATCTCCATGGAGATTGCATCAATCAACCAAACTTAATTTCGAAAATGTAGAAATGATCACCAATTGATAAGGAATTGATTGCAATAATAAAATTAAGGGTTCAAGTAATAAAACCGCCTCCAATTGAGCTCCAAATCTCCAATCTCACAGAAACAATGGTGGATGAAGCTCTTGCAACTCCCCCTAGGCTCGTCCTCAAGCTTTTGTTTGAAAAGTTTGGCTAGGGTTGAAGAGGAGATCGAAATAAGAAGAAATCAATGATTTATTTTCTATTTCCACCATGGAATCAAGGAGAACGAAGGTCAGGGGCTTACCAAAAGGTTGGGGGTCGTCCTCCTGATCCTCCACATCTCCTTGGTCGTTTTCCAAGAAAGGGGAAAGAAAGAAATCCGAGAAATCCTTTGTTTTGACAGAAAATCTTCTTATAAAAGTCTATTAATTCCAAAATTGTTGCCACCACTTCCCCCTTGGTTTCTTGCATGCAAGGGCATCTCTATGCCCACCGAGATCCCTTCCATTATCCATTAATTAAGGGAAAATAAATTAAGCACCTTAACCCTTATAATAAGAATATCCATATTTGAGTGGAAATTCTTTTTCTTATAATAATGGTGAGTGGGATTTCACCTCCTTAGGATATGCCCGTGCCTTTGCAAGGCTTTAAGATCATCCACACACATCTGATTCCAACCATTTTAATTTTGTTTGAAGGCCCATTAATTAATACATTCATTTTTGCCCTAAATTAAATTAGGGTTTCACTTAGGATTAAATCTTGATTATTTTAATATCAAGATTCTCTCTCCTCCAACTTAATTCAAATGAGGCGCCCCTCTCATTTTATTTGTTCTACATGATGCCAAGAAACATTAGGGACCTTATTGAAGTTGTAATTTGCATATTGAACCCTAGGTTTTTGGGTAAATTGCACATTACACCAAAACTAGGTTTTAATGTACAAGGATTGCTTTACAAGCTTAATCTTGGTGCCCAAGCTTGTGAAAACCATACCACTACATCATATTCATTCTTACGATGTCTTAACATCATAGGAACATATTATCATGCAACATTTGCAATTTAACTCCTCAACTTCAGTAATTTGCACTTTAGTCCAAAATAAGCAAACATTGCTTCAACATTGTTCAAACAGGACCAAAATTGAAACATAAGTTTCTCATGAGCCCTAGTTACTTTTCCCAGGATAAGATTAAGCATCTACTCAACCTTATTAGGTAAAACATCTAGGGTTAACACATAACCCAGGTCAAGGATGTTACATAGACAGACATCCACTCGTCATGTCTCACACACGAGTTATCAGGATGAGCACATCATATTGTCATGTCTCACATACAAGATGATGAATGCATTTTATTCTTACTATATCCATACATGCAAGATGATGGGATGATTACATACATGACAGATCCTTATCTATTCTTAGTGTTTCCATTCTTCATAAGAATTGGACACTTAGCATTGGGATACTAACTGCATGTAACATGGATAAGTTTTCTCCCACTGAATATGTGCACACTGAACCCTTCAGTATAGATTGCAATGTGTGGTTTCTCTTTTCAGGTCAAGAGGTTTTTTGAGAACTATCTCTACATATCTCTATTCCCATTACATAGGAAACGTCTCTATCTTCCCTAAAGATAATTTCCACTTTGGATTTCCATTTTAGAACATTTCCATTTCACATCTACATGTGGAATGCAAATACGCTCCCACTAAATCACAGATCCCTTCTTTATCTTTGTCGTATCAGTCAAACCCTTTGACTATATCATCAAAGTAATGATCAAAGTTCTGAGTTGCTTGTACTCAATTAATCACATTGATTAGTCCATTGCAACTTATAGACTTCATTTGCATTAATGTATTCATAAACCTTATAGGTTGTGTCACGTATACATCCTTGTTTTATTCCTTATAGGAATGCAGTTTTCGTATCTGTATGCCAAATCTCTTAGTCATTAAGTTGCAATCAACAAACATCATCCTTCTCAAAATGTTATCCATGTGTCTTAACACTTAAGACTTATTTGCACTTATGGATTTCATCCCAATGGGTGCTACCATTAAGGTCATACCTTATGGTTCACATGGAAGTTATTTGGGATGTAATGGTCATAAACCATAACTCAAAATTCAGTCCTCATATTCATCTGGATAGTTGACTCATCACATGACCAACTCATCATGTAGATAATCAAGATGTATCTGTCAAGGATATAAGAACTCACAACCCTTTGTGATTCTTATTATCCTTTATTAGTGTAGGGTATTCTTTATTTAAGAAGAAATTAGTTATTTGATAATCATCCTCTAACTCCTTAGAGTATGACTCCTTTTGATTTAGACATCACCATGCCTTAATCATGAGTTCACTATGATACACTATCATAATCACTCATAAGGTTCTCAAACATTTGGTCCATGTATTTCATTCATTGATCTCATCAAGAATTAATAATTTACCAAATTCGTACTTCATCTATGATATTCTTGAACACTTCAAGATATTCATATTTTGTATTTCTCTAAACACCTCTTGAAGTATTAGCATTTGCGCCAATAGGTATGTAAATACATCACATGTATTATACCTAATAGGATAATCATTCTCGCACTACAACTAGTGAAGATTGATTAATTATGTCTAAGAGATTCATGTCTCTTACTTGTTCTCTAACCAAAAGAGTGTAGCTTATCCATCATATGGAAACTAGAAATGCATTTCTCATGATTTATGCTAATATGATTGTTTGAGTTATCAATAACTTTTATGTATCATTTTATCTTATGCATACCAAGTAACACAAGATAAGCAAGACATTGCCACAAAGAACCATATCTTTGAATTTCAAATATCAACTATATTGATAGCCATCCTTGTCTCAACAAGATGCAACAATAAAGTGTTTCTATTGGCAAATTGAAATAGCAGTTCTCAACTCTATTTCATGCCCTTTAGGCTGAAATAAACTGAAAGGTACTCCTTTCTTGGTCCTTTCGTAAAGGCCATAACTTCTTTGTAGATCTTGTATATCATATATAACAGATCTCCATCTTGGTATCATATACCTCAGAAGTTGTTCATTTCATGATACCTTAGGTGGAGATATCCATCCCCTCCTTCTTCTTCTTTTGTTCTTCTAGATATTGAGGGCAATTCCCTCATTCACCCTCCCATGTGCCTTGAGGATGAAGACGACTTGGGCTACTGGCTAGCATCAGAACCCTTCTTAGCTTTGCCCTTACCCTTGCCCTTGCCCTTGCCCTTGGACCTGCCTTTCTTTCTATTGATCAGCATCACATACTTAGGCTTGTCCTTCTTCACCTGTGCCTCAAGACTAAAGACGGCTTGGATTGCTGTCTAGCATCAGAACACTTCTTTGCTTTGCCCTTGTCCTTGCCTTTGAGACTTACCCTTCATCGATCACATCAAAGATTAGGGTTTGTCTTTCTTCATCTTTGCCTCTACTGTCCTCAACATGTCCAACAACTTTGTCAACGCTTGTCGTAGTTGTTCATGTTAAAGTTCATCATGAACTATATGATTCTCGCAACATTTCCAGTATCATACCAATAGCCAACTCTTGGCTCAGAGGGAATCCTTCTTAGTTTGGTTTTTCCACATACCCAATCACATTGAGTGTGGGAATACCTTACTGGATCTCCTTCTATCATGACATACTAGGACAGTGTCTTGGAGACATCATATGTCCCATGTTATCTCTGCAACTCATAGTCCAGAGAACACAACATTAAGCACTCCACATCAATGGCATCTTTGGTATGCTTCCATAAGCATCCGTTAAGCCATTGGTTTGGTGGGATCGAGTTCATCTGGTTCTGGTATAACGAGGACTTAGAGATTTCGCTCTTCGATTGAGAACACTTCTCAACATCCTAACCAGTCGTGGAATTATTCCCATTTAATTTGTTGGTCTTAAGGACCGATTGCCAATAAAGTGATTATTTTTTATTAACCATTTATTGTACAAAAAGGAAATATATGTAATTTAGTCCAAAAGCTCCTTTTTGACTTATTTCATTGATTTAAAAAGTTGACGATATACTTAGGACTTTAATTAATTATCGCTCCCACTATTTTTGTTCAAATTGATAGACCTCACCATCAATTCGAAAGATTGCAGCTTACAATCTTCTAGTGGGTCAAGATCCATATTTCATCAAGTCATGAGTCAGCTTTGGCTGATCGCCCACAATCTTGACTATTTAGGTAGGTCATCATGCCAATTGCATCATATGCAACTCTTGATGAATGAACATGCGCAACACCTTGCCATGAACATTCTGTGCATCTGGGCTTAGATGCTCTAAGAATCCCCAGTTAAGTCTAACCCAAAAGCCAACACGGTAAACATGCACCCTGCTTTGGCAGAACCTACATGTTTACCCTTCACACTTCCACGAGATAGACGGTGCACCATGCTTTGGCATAACCTATGCTTGGTCGATCAAGTTTTTCATGTGTGCCGCTAATTGAAGGCATAAAAGACTTAATATTTTGATGAGGGATTTGGTTTTATAGGTACATATACATATCCAATCACCACAATACATAGTATGTATCATATACATGCTATATCCCACAAAAACATGTGAAACGATAAAATTGATGATTATGGTCATCCTAATGTGATTCCTCGAGCCAAGAGGAATCACGGTCATATAGGTCCATATCACATGCAATTTGTACAAGATGAACTCTATGCTTTGTCGTTATGGGTTTGATCAACTCATCTTCATGATTGATCGGCTCGCCATTAGGCCGGTCGGTTGGGTGCCACCAGCCGATCGACTGGTGCCTCCAGCCGATCGGTTCACTGGTCGTCGTGCATCTCCTCAAGTCGCCACCCGCTCATCTCTTTCCTCGAACCGATCATCTAGAATGCCAACCGATCGATTCACATCTTGAACTGATCGTCTCAGTCATCATCAGGTTGTCTGCCATTCTTTGACATAACAGGAAATAAAAGTTCTATCCTATTTACATTTGAATTGAGAAACCCCGAGTTACATTCAGGGGGAGCAAAGGTAGGAAAGAAATCTCGAGTTATCTTGAGTTACATCAAGAATAAGGAGGTAGGGAAGCGTTGCACAAATTGAGATGCAAGCAACCACATCCAACC
Organism: Alisma plantago-aquatica; assembly: GCA_963693085.1. NCBI lineage: Eukaryota > Viridiplantae > Streptophyta > Magnoliopsida > Alismatales > Alismataceae > Alisma > Alisma plantago-aquatica. The sequence goes on from OY856410.1 coordinate 228,983,880, forward strand.
AAGCACACATACATAGGGTTTATTGGCCATAACCATGCTATACATCCACCAAAAAACTCATTTAAGGGCGACATGTATTGAGTGCATTTATATTACATATCATATATGTATATTGGGATTTTTGGATTTAGAATTGGACATGCATAAAGACAATTTTATTTGCATCGTATGCAATAAATAAAGGCGACAAACCAAAATTGATCACATCGATAATACTAAAGTATAGAGCATTTGACATGGCTCTGATACCACTGTTGGGTTTTAGGGGAGACAAAGAAGGCAGTGGAAACAAAAAATTTCTTCTCCCGAAGCCAGTATAAAGGAATTGCGTCAACGTCTATACAATAGGAAGGATGGTTTGTAGAGGCATACCTTGTCTCGAGGCTTGCTCGGCGACGTTACCTCACGGCTTGTGTGGTCTTCACCTCTGGTCTTGGATGGTGTCTATACAACTCCTAGTCTCACCGGGACTGTCGGGATTGATAGCTGTCCTCCGAGCGGCAGAATTCTCCCGCCTCTGAAGTAGTCCACACTGACCACCTGCAACTCTAATCTCCTTGTTTCGCAAGGCACCAGAAGGAGTCGTACCCTCCTTTCAGCGTACTAGTCACCGACACACTCTCCTGCAACCAGTCACTTTTCTACAGTTGCCTTTCCCTTGATGTTCCTCCCTTATCAGGTAGCACTTGCTCGGGCTCTCCTGGTTACCACAACCAGAGAGAACAACAACTTTGCAGAGCACCTGGTGTTCTTAGTTGTACTTGAGAAGCCCCATATACCCCTATATTTATAGGAGGGTCATGGGATATGGTTATCTACCCCGGGAAATGCGGGAGTAAAGCAGGAGTAGAAGGGTTCAAGATTTTCCACAAAACAACCAACTGTGCCAGCTGAACTGATCATTTCAAGCATGAACCGATCGGTTGGGGACCTTAGTCGATCGGTTCACACCTAAACCGATCGGTTGGGGCACCAGAGCCGATCGGTTCACTTCTAAAATGAATGGTTCACTACCCTAGTCAGTTCCCGATTGACTTTTCCTCTTTTGTTTGGAATTGATCCAAATACCAATCCTTATTCCAATCAAATTGGACAAGTGAAACAAAAAGAAATTTCTCACCAATCTGACTTTCCCAACTCACTCATTTGGACCAGTTGAGTCAATCGGTTCAACCCTTGATCCGGTCATGTCAACCTATCCTGACACCAACCTAAGTCGATCGGTTCATCACATGAGTTGATCGGTTGGGAGTGCAGACTGTGCAGAATCAGTCAATTGCAGTTTCAATCAATCTAATACTCTAATCAATCGGTCCAACACCTTGAACACTATGATACTGATATATCAATTGATTAAGTGTTTAATTGAACTACTAAACTCCTTTAGTAATCAATCTAAACATTGTTTTTGGATAAAATCCTCTTCCAGGTTAAATCCTTTGTGTGTGACCCTGTAGGTCCATTTCACGTTGGCAGTGAAAGTCCATAACACTTATGACTTCACAAGTAAAGAGTGGTGCCTAGTCGCACATCAGTGCTACCCAAGTGAAAAGGAAAGTTGGAGAACAACTTTCAATCCTACAATCCGTGAATGGTGTTATAGTGAATATCAATTCATTTGTCACTAATATCCCGAATGAACTCAAGGCATGGAACAGTCATCCTTTCAACGTTCATTCACTTTCTTGATCTTAGAGTAGATTGGAGGAGATATGTATGACATCAATATCACATATTGATTCACACATGTGTGTGCACGCCTATCTCAATCCTACTCATCAAGTGGCCATGGATATCAAACTCCCTAAGGAGGGACAAATCCCATATCTATCACTCACCCCTCAAAAGCCACATGTGTCAAAGCCACCCAATCATCACCTTTATAACAACACATGTTTCAGGACTGCGTTTGATGATGTCAAAGTGTACCCAACAACATGTGTTGAGTGTAGTGATTTCAGGTCAAAGAATCACACTCACCACCATCACTGTGAGAACTGATTGTGACTACCATGTCATGGTTCCATGTGTCAAACTCATGGTGGGTATGTCCGGTATACTTGTTCTCTCACAAGTACCTATCTGTTTGGTTTGATATCTCCATATCATGACTAATGAGATTCTTTCATCAACCAACACCACAATCTAGTCTTGTGTGCCATTGCTGTCTATCTACCTTCCACAATGACATTCGAATAGGGACATAATAAGAATGTACAAACTCTTAGCATTCGTATGATCTCATCGTTCAGGTCCTCAACTTGAAAGCATACGTCATTGAGTACTATCATTCTCTAGACATTCAATATATTCTATCATTATCTCATATGACTAAACTAGAAAGCATTGGAAGCTTGCCTTTGATGTTTATCAAATCAATCTTAATGTATCCCACCATTCATCCCATGATTGGCTCTCAGGGCATACATACCAAAAGATATGCCATGAGATCCTATCATATGGTGATTGTAATGGAAAATATTGTAATTGATTTGATGATTAATAAAGGCAATTTCAATTATTAATTTTGTTTCAATATGAGATAATGAATAAATATAATAATGCCATATGGATGTATGATTCAATGACATGTGATTTCAGGTTGAGGACCTGAATATTAGACCATGTGTATGATAAGCGTATTCATTCTTGGCTGAGTCCCTGGTCGGATATTATTGTGGAAATTAGGACAACAATAATTCATTAAGACCAGTGTATGTGTTGAATGATGACTATGTCTCATTAGTCATGATATTGGATACCAAATCAAAAACATAGGTACTTGTTATGAACAAGTGTACTGGACAGACCCACTTTGTGCGTGATACATGGAAGCCTATAATGGTGGTCACAATCACATCTCAGTGTGACAATAATAATTTTGGTCCTTATGCCTTAACTCACTACAATGGGTTGCATGTTGCTCAATGTGCTTTAACAATACTTAAGTTGACCTTGAAAAGGGTTCTATACAAGCAGCGCTTAGGTGCATTGTGACATGTGTGGATTATTATGAGTGATGTATATGGAATTTGTCCTTGTCATAGGAGTGATATCTCAACCACTTGATGACCAAGACTATATAACACATGGCCATGCTCATGTGAGTTGATATATGATATTGAGCTCATGTGTATCAATTATCTATTCTAGATCAAGAAATAAAGATTTGACATTAAGAGGAAGGCGTTTACATGCTTCATATTCAATTTAGATATTAGAGACAAGTAAATTATACAATCACAGTAACACTAGTCACAATACTAGGTTAAATTTGTTATCCAACTTCTCCAGTTACTTCGGTGGCAATGAATCTTGCTAGATACCAATCATTGCTTGTGAAGTCATAATTAGTTATGAACATCACTACCAACATGAGTTGGAGGCTATACGGCCATACACATAGGATGCATTAGAATTTGAGTGTAATTGTAGACATGATTGGAAATGTTCCAAGTCAAATTGATTACTAAAATGTTTACATAATAAAATAGATTATTTCTTGAATATAATTCAATATATTTGGTTAAAAGGTTTAAGCAAATTGATTGGATTTAAATTATTGACTTATATGATAAGTCGAGTGGCTAACCCTGACGATCAGCTAGAGCTAACAGTCAGTTGACTGGAAAATTAATAAATTGATTATTGTGATTAATTGGTTAAATAATTAATAACATGATTCTATAATATTATAATTGCCTATTTATCTATCTGTGAGTGCCCCCTTTTAATGCAGTCGCAGGCTTTTATTTTTATGGGTTTTGGAAACCTACTTCCTTTTCTCTCCTATTTAAAGGGGCATTGTGACCGTGTCTCACACACGCACTCTTTTATGTGAACCCTAGTCATCATTGTCCCCAAGAGAGAGAGAAGGAGAATAACTATGATGCTAGTACATCACCAAGTGAGAGGCTTCTCTACCCTCTAGCTCAAGAAATAAGTTGAGGAGTTTCAGTTCATGTGCATGGACTTTGTGGAGACATAGGCGTCGAGTGAATGCGTTCAGAGGACATCGATGAGGGCCTTCCATGTTTGCTAAGATCAACACACACCACCGTGCGAGGAGGACATCACTAAACTTTCTTTGTGAAAAGGTATACTTGATGCGCCTTCTTTCCAAATACATTGTTATCGATGAGATCTACTTGTAGGATACATGGAGAACATTTGTGTTGTTTCTATTGTGTTTGTTTCCTCCACAATTCCTAACACTTTCTTAGGGTTGGTAGTATGTTGTCTAACTACATTGAATATGACACAAAGTTTATGAATCTCAAGTTGTGTTGCTTCTATGCTTCTTCATGTATATTTAGTCCCCATTCACTACAAAAAAAAGGTCCTTCACTAAAAATAAATGTAGCAAAAACCCCATTAGCTAAAGACTTTAGCTACATTTTTGTTTACATATACAAATTGTAGTATATGCTTGTACAAGGAATGCCTTTAACTATATTTTTCTAATATTTATTCAAATTTCCCATTCTCTATATATACATATGTAGTATGGAATGTATCTAGACTGTCTTTACATATTTAAATGTAGATGTAATTGTAGGTAAATGTATAACTACAATTGCATATGTAGGATGAAGTTACTATATCTTATCATATGTAGTCAGTATGTAGCAAAAAGATTAAGTTACTACATTTTATGGCAGTTAATGTGTAGGGAAAAGCAGAAGTTTCTACACACACATATATATACATAGTTACATTATACATGTAGCTACATATGTAGTGTCATTTAATACACATAAATATATGTAGTTTTATTATCCATATATTGTGTAGTTTTTCAATACACGAGTAATTAGATCAAGTTCTACTTATATGAAAAAAATCATACTTTTATTTATATTGAAACAACAAATGTACATGATCTGACATATACCTTGCCCCTATTACACATTGTACAAGAAAAAAGATAAAGACTTCAATACAAATAGCATCAATCTTCATCTATTTTATGACACCATCTTCTAGTGAATACAAGGCATCAACCTTCTTAACTTTGATGCAGTCAACAGTTATTGACCTCCTATAGTAGGTTAACCTCATTGTGCATGTTGAGATCGATCAATATGTGTAGAATTTTAGAGAGCATGCGACTTTAAGCCCAACAAATAAGCTTTGAACACATAAACATTGGGTGAGTATGTTGGGGATTGAAGAGAACCTCATTATGCTTTTGCAAATTATTGGAAAGCAAGAAGTGAAAGATCTACTGTCAGTGTGCTCACATAGATACAGTTGTAAAACCATGCATGCTCAGTTTGATAGTGTTTGTAAGAACCATAAACCTATTGATTATGGTGAAATACAACTTGGTCATGTTCTTTCTTGATATATAGACAAAGATATCAAATGGATGCTACTCACTGCATGTATAGATGCAGTGCTCTAGTCAACTTGCAATGAGAACATGATTCTTATTATACACCTATGCAACTTGTATTCACCTTCTAAAAGGGATAGAAAACCATTGCACGTATAATAAAACCCTTTAATCCAATTTCAACAAAGCTTTTAATAAAGGGAACAAGGTCTAGAGGAAGAACATTGGATGTGCATTAAAAGATCTTTTTATATTACTATTTTCATTATTTTGATGGGAGAAAATCATCAACATTGTGGTAGTATAACTAGACCTAGAAATAAAATACTTTCACCTTCATGTCACCTTTTTAGATTACCAGAACTAGTTCTGAAATTTCTCCCAGAAAACCTGCAACAATAATGAGATGACATAACATAAGAAAGAAAGAATATGTTTGAAACTATAATCCATGAAAAACATCTGCAAAACTGGATGACCAGTTGATCAAAAATATTTACATACCACAGTTTTGGGACTCATCGCTTTCAAATTTCATTATGGATCTTTTTCCAATGGAGTGATTTCTTGAGGGACTCAGTATACTTTTCAAAAGGAACAATGAACTCAAAAGGAATTTCAACTTCTATAGGTTGTTCAGTAGTTTAATTAGTTTAGTAGAAGCAGGACTTTATTTGACTATATATAGCAAAAAATAGAATTTGCCTCCCTAAAGCCCAATTCCAACAACAAAATTTTTGAAATTCTCATGCTAATTGTAACGATCCCCCCTCCCGGTAACCCCCAACTAAGGGAGACCAAGAGGTCCGATCCATTATCTCAGTTTCCAGATCAAAGGTTCGACAAATAATCAATAATAATTATCAAATTCTACCAGACTATACTGAAAAGTTGTACTAAAATAAAATTTTGCATACCTTTTGAAAAACTTGGATTTCTAATCTTCTATCTACATACGGAAACTATTCTAACTAATCCTCCTTACACTTTAATTCATGTAATCACAATATGCCAATTTACTGTTTGTCCTTTTCAATGTTGTACCTAAAACGCCGACAAACGAAACGTCAGTCAGCATAAATGAATATGTCAGTATGTGGGGGAAACAATAATCATGCAATTAACTGTAACAACATATTGCAGTCAATTATGATTTAACAAACAACTTTACATTTTAAACATAACTACTCAATCCATCCATACCCTAGCCTTTGTGTTGTCCCTGCAGTGGACTTGGATGCTACCTTCCTTATGATAGATCCCCATTAAACCCCTTGTGATCCTTCCTAACAGGTGAATCAATTTCTAGGGTTGAGTCGCATGGCACTACCCATAGGTATCCCACTCCCTAACTCATGGTAAACTAAAGAGTCTCGTGGAACTACACGTGGGCAGCCCAATTTCTAACTCATGATAACCTGATGTCCTATTTAACAAGTAGGCCATGTACTAGGCTACCCTTTTCATTATTAGCAAATGCACATAGGAGGACTAGGCTCTAAGCTGGTCATGCATACAAATTTAAGGTGATAATCATAGTCACTTTATAGTTGCATGAAATAAAAGTCATCCAAGCAGTTATTTTCAGGCAACCAATAAAACATCCGGGAATCACCATGAAACTAAAGTGATTAATCATAAGCGTAACCACATAACTGATCCAAATTAACTTGATGTCCAAGCATTAATATTCAAGACAATCAAACAAGCAATCAACAATATCTTGAAATTAATGCATAACATCCAAGTGTCATTGTTTTATTCAAAACATCTTCAAGATCGACTTGGATTCCACCTTATGATTTCTAGGCCAACTTTTGGGTTTTATTAGGGTTTTATCCTTCATTATGCATTTATCCTTTTAATGCTCTTTTAATCCACAAACCCTAATTTCAACATCATAGGCACAATTAAAAAAAATCAATTAAGTCCAATATGCCTCTTTTACACTAAAACTACCATCTTTATCCTTTTAAGTCATGAAACGATCATTAAGGCCAATTATCATCATTGACTTCTTTTCAAATTAGCAACTTATCTTTAATATAGTATAATGCACATATGAACTCTATTTATCACTAATTCCAAATTTATCCATTAGAAAAACCCTAATTATCATATTAAGGGCATTTATCCACAATTAGGAACTTTTATACTCAAAATAGCATAGAACCATCATATCTCAGCTTTATTCATGAAGTTGAACAATTAAAGCCATTAAGAGACATAATTACTAACATTAGGGTTTCAAGGCCCATTAAAGCTTATTTATGTACAAAGTTCATCCTTTTAGATCTAATGCATCTTTTTAAAATCAACAAGTTAATATCAACTTTAATCATCCATATAACCCTTCTCAATACATTAATCATCAAAGATTAGGGTTTCTTAATCATAAATGCATTAAAGTTTACAACTTTAACTACTTTTCAAATTACAAGAGGAATTGGTCTTCAATCATACTTTTATTTCATTCTACACATTTTTTTGATCAACTTTCATATATAACATGACTTTATCAGAGTTACCAAACATTATCTACAATATTTGCAGAATTAATATTACCTGAGCCAATAGGGGCTCGACACGTCAGCGGTTATTACATAACATGAGCACCCTTTAACTTGCTGGATAAGTCCTTCATGTCATCAGATGTCACACATCCACAGAGGGGCATCTTCATCATTTGCCAATCCATCTTCTTCAACCCCTCGCCCGACTGGTATCGCGAGCAAGCCGTAGGGGCAGTTCAACTATGGAGTTGACCCCATATTCTCGAACACTACTGATCCAGCGAGAGGTGCAGCTACCTCCGTCGCACCTGGCCAGACTCACGAGTAGTCTCTAAACCACCGGAAAGGTAGGGATTGAAGGAGAAGAAGACCCTCTATGAAACACCGCACAGAAAATTGGAGAGGAGTAGGAAGTAGGGTGTGCGACCAAACTTGGAGGCATCACATGACCCCTAGAGTTCCGTTTGGTTTCCTAGTGCTTTTGTAGGCCTCACCTAAAGGGTAGCGCCCCCCCCCTTTATAGGTCAGGGACAAAGTCTACCGCATACTAGGGTCTGGTTCCATAGACTATTGGGGAAAAGTCCCAATCATACACAAAACTGAGTTAAAGTAGGGATCGTTAGATCTGGTTTAAACTCCCGAAGACACTTATCAACTCTCTAAGACTCCTGGTGGATCAGGGAAAGAGTGGTATTTAATTGATTCCATGTTTATTGTTCCCCTTTCCTAAACTAAATTGAAGGTAGGAGACAAGAGGATCACCGTTGGATATTAGATCCAATGGTCCATGTTTCACATACCAAAAAAAGGCTGAAAAGGAATTCTAATATAGTATGACATTTCATGGGATTCCCCTCACTTTAGGAATAATTATAAAATTCATATCTACCAATCTGTTTATCCTATTAATCCCAAATTTTATATGAAAGTCCAAGATGACTGAATCTACTTATATTCCACATTTGGGACTCAAACTCGAAAGTATGAGATACTTTTCTTTATATGCAAGTTATCTCTTAATAAGCCATATTTTATGCATATTTTCTCTCTCTTAATATTTTATTTTCATGATTTTGCTTCCTTTTACCATTAGAAAAGATGTGGACACGAAATCTCATTCAATATGGAACCATTATCCATATATCCACATATTTCTTGTGATTTCTTTGTTATCTCATATTTCCTTCTTAATAAAGCAATATTTAATTGATATTTTCTTTTCTTGTGGCATTATCTTTGTAACTTGGACTCCTTGGAACCCAAGGAACCCAAAAGACACGAAATCTACCTTTGGAGGATATTCCTTTGCCTTCTAGAGGTTTTTATATATTTCTCATAAATATATTGCTTAATATCCATTATCTTTTATCTTTTTCCATTATTTGGAATTTTCCTCTTTCTTCTCTTTTATATCCATTATTGGATTAGCATAATAGTAGGAATCACGAAATTCCTATCCAAAGGGATACTTTCAAAGAAATCCATCCTTTGAAACAAAGCATACAACCTTTTCAATTAAGTACATATTCATAAAATCATTATATTTCACTTATCAAAACATATGAAAAATTGAGGTTGTAACATCCTTCCCCTCTTATGAGAATTTTGTCCTCAAAATTCCATCAAGCCAACAAACAACTCAGGATAAGACTTTTCTAGGTCCATCATTGGCCCCTAGGTGGCTTTACCTTATCCATGACACTTCCAAAGAACCTTTATTATCACATATTCTTTTCTCTATGTTCTTTCACTTTGGCATCTATAATCCTCACAGGTGACTCAATACATTTCAACCTCCCTTGGGGCTCACCATGTTCATTGCTCAGCACGTGACTCGAGTACCTCACATAGTGCTCAAAATTGGACATATGGGACTCATCATACATTAATTTATCCTAAGGGGTAAGGTCAAACATAACCTTCTCCACCCATCCATCTCAAATGGACCCATGTATCGGGGACTCAGCTTTCTCAACTATAGCTCAGAGGGGTTGGATTTTCATATCACATACTCTCCCACAGTGAACTGCATGTCAGTCTACTTTGCATCAGCTCACAACTCATGTCGTCCCTGGGCTCTCTTTTACCGTCGTTGCACGATCTAAGCGACTTCATCTGCACACACTATGGTCTTTTCTGACCTTTGTGAGATCCCTTTACCAACATCATCTTAATGAAGTGGTGACCGACACAACCTCCCTTATAGAGCTTCTTTACATCTCGATACTAGCTATGGTGGTTATCATCCCATCTTACATAGGACAAGAACTGTCTCCATGTATCACCCTGAATGAGCACACATGCTCTCATCAGACCCACTAGTCTGGATCATACTAACCATTAGTTAGGGGTGATAAACTATACTAACATCAATTTCAAAATGTACCTACTTCCACCGCATGGATGTGAACCTTTAGGTCATACTCAAGAACATTTGAACTCGCATCATGGTGCTATTTAACCATCTCTCTTACATGTAGTCCAACCAGACCTGTCTCTTGATAGTACTCTCTCTTTTCTTAGATCCTGTCATAGGTAAGACAATCTACCATAACCCATATTGCACCTTGACCTTCTCCGATCCATGGGAGACTTTCCACGACATCCATAGTGATGAACTCCCATTCCCTCGTAGTGATTTTTATCCTCTATATCAACTCAATGGGTTATTGGTGTTCGTCCTTCACCTCCTGACATGCAAATCCGTACACTTCTTAGGCATCCAAAGTAATACTACCACTTATTATCTTAGTAGTACTATGGCATATGGTGAACTTACAATCATGATCTCTTGTATGTCATCATTCCTTAAGGTTTTTTCTTCAGAAACCCTAAAACACTGTAGTCGGGGTTTCCTCACCGTCTTTTCTAGAGAAGTGCATCTGAGGTTCTACAACCATCCTTCTATCACCATAAGCCCTAGGCTGGCTAAACAATCCACCACTAACTCGATCACCAAATCTCATTACATTTGAGTGTTAGCCCAACATATCTCCTTTTCTAAACTTAGGGCTAACCTAACAACCTCTTCTAGCCTCTAGCTAAACTAGGCAGCTGCATCTCAACTAGAGTATCCATTACCACTTCACATCCTTATGTATTAGGTAATGTTGAAGACATACACCTCCATGTATTCCACTTATTATCACATCTCGAACTCTAAGTCTATCTTCATCAAGAATTCTCTGAGCTCATCCCCTTGATTATCGAACTCAACCTGGTATATCTCATTTATTCCACATAGCTCATGATAAAATCATCCTCATACCTCATAGAAATGTTTCAACTCACATCATCTATATCCTTGGTGTATGACATGCATACTATCATATCTCTCACTCCCATAACATGAGGAAATAAGCATTTGGCGGCCGTCCAAACACAAAGTTTTTCCTGTTCCAAGAGTAGAGATGGTACATCCCACATTGCCAATACACCTTCAAATCTAATCGAAAACGTGCATCACATGTCTCTACATCATGAACATCTCGACATTAGGGTTACTTCCATGGTAAACTGGTCTCGAACCCTCTTGGGTCATCATACCATCCTTGGACATATCCTCTAGGTCTGTAGAGTGTCGGCACTTTAGGGGTCATCCCTCTTCCCTTATGCATCATAGAGTGCCCTCCTCATCTGCCCTTCAGGTCCCACAAGTTCATGAAGGTGATCAATCTCCTAACTCATGGCCCTCAGACAATGATAGTTGCTACCTCCCGACCCTATGGTCATGTGTAACTAGGGAATTAGGCCACTCCTACTCTCATCGGTCTTATCCCTACCTTACCCTAGGATAGACTTAGGATCCAAACATAGCACATATCCAACTGGACACCTTACCCAAGTCTTCATCATCTCTCTCAACATCGTGGTCTGACTTACATCCTTTCATAGGGATCATGGTGACCTACTTGCCTTAGTCAGGCCCCATCCCCATGCACTTAGAGATGATCATGTATGGGTTTAAAGGTTCATTCTCATACTATGCACTTTTCACTTATCTTCTCAAGATCCTATGAGACCTCTTTAGGTCACATCAAAACCAACAAAAACTAGTATACACCCTACAATAGGGTCCCTCTCCCAGGAAGGGAGGAAACTACATCTTGATAACAAGGGTCACAAACGTCCTTATGTCTAGGGTTTACATCCACCTGATCACACTTAGTCCTATTAAGCTACTAAAGCACGTAGCTAACAGGCATACCTCTTACTAAACCATGCCAGGTCTCCCTGATAAGTCATACTTGTTCACATTCCTCAACATTGGACCAAGATCATATTTTCCCATGTCACCAACTTATATGTGAGGGTTTCATCAAACATACCTTAAACTTAAGGGGTTCTCATTCCTCTAAACATGAGGAGTGCGATGCTCTAATCTCTAGAAACTCAAATCTCATCATGAGCATCAATTACACTACTTCCCCTCTTAGGTCTAAGAACCCTAGGTTCACTTTTCTGATGTACAACTGCCTACTCAACATTTTAACCACAAACCAAGCATGTATAGGGTATGACATGCACTTCCTATTATCCTTCTACTCAAGCAACATCTCAGAGTTGAGTCCTCTTCAACGACAACCAACTAGGTATAAGGCCTCACAACTTTATACTAAACCTCCTCAGGGACTAAGGAACTCTTCTTCCTATCCCCAGAAGGTAAGCACCTATATCATCTGCACATAGGTACTAGCAGCCTCATCCTCTCTCTAGGGTTTGGTTGCTCTAAAGGAAACCAAGATACCATCAGCCTCCAAGGATCATGCATGAGGCAACCGCAACCATCCACTTAGGTCGCACATCCTCAACTCCCCACTATTCCTCACATCTTAGAGCCTAAGCTTCCAACCCTCTTGCTTGGGTCCTGCACTCTCTCTCTAGAGCTAACCCCACAACCAACCTTACCACTAGAGGTCCTCCCTCCATGAAGGTGAATCAAGCTCACAAGCATACCCCTACATGGGTGATACCTATGTTCAAACTTATGTTTGCTCAAGATTATCCATAGCTCTTTATGCTTATCTCATAAGCTATTCAACATGCCTTTCTAGTGAGGGTTTTAACCTACCACCCGTACTACTCACGTACTCTCAGTGCATACTCTTCCATGCTCATATAAGTCCATAGGATTTCTATATGGTCATCATTAACCTAATCAATGAAGGAGTTATCCTTCACCCTAACATGCACGACCCTTCCCAGGGTTGGGTCACCAAAGGAACTAGGCCAGCCAACCTCACATGGCTCCAACTATCATAGGGATTCAAAACTTCCATCCCATCATGCCATCTCTCTCTCTAACCACCACTTAGGGTTAGGGTTAGCATCATCCTCATAAGATGTGCCAGGTCTCTACCTATAATGGAGGTCTCTACTTCCAAGACTAACTCTCTCTACTCATCCTCCTGATAAGAAGGTCTAACCTCAGGTCTCTCTAGAGGGCATGACAACACCTGTCATACGACCTAAGCATGCAACTAATCTTTAGTTTACGCTTAAACTATTAAGCTTATGTCCATGACATCTTATTTACATGTTTTAAATTAATTTGGTGGAGGGTTCCTTGACCTTATTATACATACCCCGGCCTCAAGAGGGTGAGGAAGAGAGAGAAAAACCCTAAACCTTAATATCTTAATAGAATTAGGGTTTAGAAGGGACGAAAAATAGATGAGAGAGTCCTAAAGGTATCTTATTTTGAGTCAGATCCTAAGACATTGGCCAGGTAGTCACACGAATTCGGGAGTCCTTGTATTATGACTAGCGGTGCGGAGGAAAATCTTGCCAACCCCCGGGCATGATCCTTTTTTAGACACCTCTGTCTTTTGGAAAATCCTCTAATAACTCCCTCTAGTTCTATAGAGTTTGTAAAATTTAATAATTACTAAGGATTAAATGAGGAACCAATGCTATGATACCAAATGTAAAAACCCCGCCTCCTAGAAACCCCCAATTAAGGGAGACCAAGAGGTCCGAGCCGTTATCCTAATTTCTGGATCAAAGGTTCAACAAATAATCAATAATAATTATCAAATTCTGCCAGACTATACTGAAAAGCTTTACTAAAATAAAATTTTGCATACCTTTTGAAAAACATGGATTTCTAATCTTCTATCCACATACGGAAACTATTCTAACTAATCCTCCTTGCACTTTAATTCATGTTTATGCCAATTTACAATTTGTCCTTTTCAATGTTGTACTTAAAATGCCAACAAACAAAATGTCGGTCAGCATAAATGAATATGCCAGTATGTGGGGGAAACAATAATCGTGCAATTAACTGTAACAACATATTGCAGTCAATTATGATTTAACAAACAACTTTACATTTTAAACATAACTGCTCAATCCATCGATACCCTAGCCTCTATGATGTCCCTGTAGTAGACCTGGATGCTACCTTCCTTATGGTAAATCCCCATTAAACCCCTCATGATCCTGCCTAATAGGTCAATCAATTTCTAGGGTTGAGTCGCATGGCACTACCCATAGGTAGCCCACTCCCTAACTCATGGTATGCTAAAGAGTCTCATGGCACTACACGTGGGCATCCCAATTTCTAACTCATGATAACCTGATGTCCTAATTAACAAGTCGGTCCTGTACTAGGTTACCCTTTTCATCATTAGCAAAGCCACAGAGGAGGACTAGGATCTAAGCTAGTCATGCATACACATTTAAGGTGATAATCATAGTCACTTTATTGTTGCATGAAATAAAAGTCATCCAAGCAGTTATTTTCAGGAAACTGAAAAAACATATAGGAATTGCCGTGAAACTAAAGCGATAAACAATAAGCATAACCACATACCTGATCCAAATTAACTTGATGTCCAAGCATTAATATTCAAGACAATCAAACAAGCAATCAACAATATCCTAAAATTAATGCATAACATCCAAGTGTCATTGTTTTATTCAAAACATCTTCAAGATCGACTAGGATTCCACCTTATGATTTCTACGCCAACTTTAGGGTTTTATTATGGTTTTAGCCTTCATTATGCATTCATCCTTTTAATGCTCTTTTAATCTACAAACCCTAATTTCAACATCATAGGCACAATTTAAAAAAAATCAATTAAGTCCAATATGCCGATTTTACACTAAAACTACCATCTTTATCCTTTTAAGTCATGAAATGATCATTAAGGCCAATTATCATATTTGACTTCTTTTCAAAATAGCGACTTATCTTTCATATACTCTAATGCACATATGAACTCTATTTATCACTAATTCCACATTTGTCCATTAGAAAAACCCTAATTACCATATTAAGGGTATTTATCCACAATTAGGAACTTTTATACTCAAAATAGCATAGAACCATCATATCTCAGCTTTATTCGTGAAGTTGAACAATTAAAGCCATTAAGAGACATAATTACTAACATCAGGGTTTCAAGGCCCATTAAAGCATATTTATGTAAAAAGTTCATCCTTTTAGATCTAATGCATTTTTTTCTAATCAACCGATTAATATTAACTTTAATCATCCATATAACCCTTCTCAATACATTAATCATCAAAGATTAGGGTTTCTTAATCATAAATGCATTAAAGTTGACAACTTTAACTACTTTTCGAATTGGAAGAGGAATTAGTCTTCAATAATATTTTTATTGCATTCTACACATTTTTCTCATCAACTTTCATATATAACATGACTTTATCGGAGTTACCAAACATTATCTACAATATTTGCAAAATTAATATTACATGAGCCAATAGGGGCTCGACACGTCAGCGGTTATTACATAACCTGAGCACCCTTTAACTTGTTGGATAAGTTCTTCATGCCCTCGGGTGTAACACATCCATATAGGGGCATCTTAGTCATTTTCCAATCCATCTTTTTCAACCCCTCGCCCGACTGGTATTGCGAGCAGGCCGTAGGGGCGGGTCAACTACGGAGTTGACCCCGTATTCTCGAACGTCGTTGATCCAGGGAGAGATGCAGCCGCCTTTTTCGCACCTGGCCGGACTCACGAGTGGTCTCTGAACCACCAGAAAGGTAGGGATTGAAGGAGAATAAGACCCTTTGTGCAACACTGTGCGGAAAACTGGAGAGGAGTAGGAAGTAGGGTGTGTGACCAAACTTGGAGGAATCGCATGACCCCCAGAGTTCTGTTTGGTTTCCTAGTGCTTTCGTAGGCCTCACCTAAAGGGTAGTGCCCCCTCCCCTTTTATAGGTCTGGCATGAAGTCTACCGCATACTGGGGTCTGGTTCCACAGACTATTGGGGAAAAGTCCCAATCATACACGAAACTGAGTTAAAGTAGGGATCGTTAGATCCAGTTTAAACTCCCCAAGACACTTATCAACTCTCAAAGACTCCTGGTGGATCAGGGAAAGAGTGGTATTGAATTGATTACACGTTTACTATTCCCCTTTCCTAAAATAAACTAAAGGTAGGAGACAAGTGGATCACCGTTGGATATCATATCCAATGGTCCACGTTTCACGCGCCCAAAAAAAGGTTGAAAAGGAATTCTAATATAAAGTGTGACATTTCATGCTATTCCCCTCACTTTAGGAATACTTATAAAATTCATATCTCCCAATCCGTTTATCCTCTTAATCCCAAATTTTATATGAAAGTCCAAGATGACTGAATATACTTATATTCCACATTTGGGACTCAAACTCGAAAATATGAGATACTTTTCTTTATATGAAAGTTATCTCTTAATAAGGCATATTTTATGCATATTTTCTCTCTCTTAATCTTTTATTTTCATGATTTTGCTTCCTTTTACCATTAGAAACTATGTGGACATGAAATCTCATTCAAGATGTAACCATTATCCATATATCCACATATTTCTTGTGATTTCTTTGTTATCTCATATTTCCTTCTTAATAAAGCAATATTTAATTGATCTTTTCTTTTTCTTGTGGTATTATCTTTGTAACTTGGACTCCGGAACCCAAGGAACCCAAAAGGCACGAAATCTACCTTTAGAGGATATTCCTTTGCCTTATAGAGGTTTCTATGTATTTCTCATAAATATATTGCTTAATATCTATTATCTTTTATCTTTTTCCATTATTTGGACTTTTCCTCTTTTCTTCTCTTTTATATCCATTATTGGATTAACATAATAGTAGGAATCACGAAATTCCTATCCAAAGGGATATTTGCAAAGAAATCCATCCTTTGAAGCAAATCATACAACCTTTTCAATTTTTTTTTTGAAAAGGGAGCTTTATATATTACTACTCAAGTCAAACGCTACATCCCTAACACACACGGCAGGAAAATCAGCCATCCATGCCCGTGAAACAGACAAAGAATTACCCCATTTAGCTGCATTATGGGCCACCACATTACACTCCCTAAAGACATGGGAAAAACTAGTAAACTCAAAGAACTCCCTGACTTTGCAGATCAGGTCTAAGAAGTTGTGATACGGTGAACACCCATGTTTAAAGTTGCTGATATCCTCAGCAACCACACTTGCGTCTGTTTCCACTTCCACCGCCAACATCTTCCATTCCAGGGCCTTCTTGAGGGCCATTAAGATCGCCAAAGCTTCAACATCTTTGCTATTCCAACAGCCAAAATGGTTCCACACCGCCACTCCCCTCAAGTTACCCAAATGATCTCTATAGACCGCGTTGAGAGTAGTCCTATTTCTCTCCACCGAGCAAGCAATATCTGTATTCACCTTTATCTTGTCCACTACAAGTTTGTTCCATCGCCTCCTCCTTCTCTCGCTAATTGGAACAGCAATCTGTACCACCTGATCAACCTGCTCCCTAGACCAAGCAAGCAGGTTTGTAAACAGCAAAATAGGGGAGCTCTTGATTTTGTTGAAGGTGAACTCGTTCCTCGCTTTCCAACCTGCAGCACAAACAGTAATAATATGGACCATCTTCTCACTGTCAAAGGTCTTGAAGAGCCAAACCCAGGCATCAGCCATGGAGCTTCTAGGAATTCTGTCTGGAACATCACCCAACCTGATATGGTACCACAAGGTCTTCGCCGTGTCACAGTCAAAAAGAATATGGAATAGATTTTCAGACGGATGATCGCAGATAGTGCAGGCCGCACTAGCATCCACCCTTCTTTTAACCAGCGCCGCCCCAGTAGCCATGTAATCTTTGCACGCCCTCCACACAAACACTCTGTATTTAGGAACCACCTTCGCCTTCCAAATAGCCTTCCACATGTCTTTCTCATTGTCCCCCTTATCCTCAGAACCCGGTTCACCTCTCCCCAACCAGTAGGATGTTTTAACAGAGAACAAACTGTTAGCTGAAGGATACCAATACAGCATGTCTTTCTTCCCCAAGCAAGGCGGAAGTCTGCTCAGCTCCATCAGGTCATCCACCTGAAGCAGCTCAATAATATAGTTCTCCTTCCACGCCATGATATTGAAGTCAATGATCTCCGCCACCAGCCAATCATCACTGTCCTCTATGTAATCCAGTTTGGAGCACCACCCTTTTTTGTTAGGCAACCACGGATCACCCCAGAGTTTGACTATGGACTCCTCACCGATCCTCCATCTCAGCCCCTCTTTCAACAGAGCTTTAGACCCCCAAATGCTTCGCCAAGTAAAGCTAGGGTCGAAACCTCTGTACGCATCCAGAAACTCGCAATCTTTGTAGTACTTACTCCCCAGAACTTTAGCACACAAACTATCTTTGTTAGAGTGCAGTCTCCAAGCATGCTTAGCTAGGATAGCTAAGTTGAACGTCTTCAGCTCCCTGAAACCCAGAACCCCATCCCTCTTTGACTTGCAAAGTTTGTCCCAAGAAGCCCAATGTATTCTCCTTTTTTTTCTGTAGAGCCCCACCAAAAGTACGCTATCAAACGTGTTATCTCATCCAAGACGTTGGTCGGTAGCTAAAAAATTCCCATCATATAGGTTGGCAAAGCTTGAATGACATACTTGATTAAAACCTCTTTTCCAGCCTGGCTTAGAAACTTTTCCTTCCATCCATTCAACTTGGACCAAACTCTATCAATAATCGCTTTGAAGGTGATTTTCTTCGATCTACCCACAACCATAGGAAGCCCCAAATACTTCTCGTGTTTCGTAACTTGTTGCATATTTAAGATTCTCACAACCTCCTCCTTCTTTGCCTCCTCAACATTGCCACTGAAGGACACCTCCGACTTTATCATGTTAATCTTCTGTCCTGAATTCTTTTCATAGCAGCTAATGGAGTTAGCTATCGTCAAAGCTTCCTGCGGAGTGGCCCTACAGAATAGAATGCTATCGTTAGCAAAAAACAAGTGAGATATTGAAACCCCTTTAGCATTAGCCTTCGCCCCATGGATCAGTCCCTTCTCCTCTGCATTTCTAATAAGGTGAGAGAAAGAATCCACGCATAAAATGAAGATATAGGGTGAAATTGGGTCCCCTTGTCTAAGCCCCCTTTGTGGCTTGATATTACCCTTTCTTTTCCCATTGATAATGAAGGAGAGGGATGAACTTGAGAAGCACTCAAAAACCTTTTTGCACCAGAGATGATTGAAACCCATGGCTCTCATCACGTCATAGACAAACTGCCACTCAATGCGGTCGTAAGCTTTGCTCATATCCAGTTTGACGGCCAAGTGGGCTCCTCTCCCCTTCTTCTTCCTCTTCATCGCATGGAATATCTCAAAGGCAATCAAAGCGTTATCTGTAATAAGTCTTCCCAGAATAAACGCGCTTTGGTTCTCCGTCACAATCAAGTTGAGGAAAGGTTTTAATCTGTTGGCCATTAACTTTGATATGATCTTGTACATTGTGTTTCACAAGCTAATAGGCATGTAATCATTCAAGCATTTAGGGTACCTGCATTTAGGAATAAGAACAATGTTAGTGAAATTTATTTCTTTTATATCCTCCTTATTCCTCCACCAACTCTTCACGTACTCCACCGCATCCCCCCCACATATATCCCAGAAAGTTTGGAAGAAACCAGCATGAAAACCATCTGGCCCCGGAGCCTTAGAGGGATTCATATTAATCAACGCATCCCAAACTTCATTTCTATCTGGGTCCTTCATAAGCTTTCTATTGGATTCTTCATTAATAAGATGGGGAATATGTTCTGTAGCCTCCTTATTGTTTGTGTTCCCTTGAGAAGAAAACAACTCTTCATAATAATCAAGAATCAGCTTCTCAATCTCTTGACTACCCTCCACTCAATCCCCATTCTCCTTTTTTAGTTTATCAATCGTATTTCTCTGCCTTCTTTGGGAAGCCGACTTGTGAAAGAAAGTAGTATTTATGTCCCCATCTTTGATGTAGCTCGTTCTATATCTAATGTACCAGTACGTCTCATTGGTTTTATGAAGCACGGCAAGTTCTTCGCTTAGCTTTTTACAGATCTCGAAAGATATAATGTTCTGAGGTTGCTCTTGGGCCTTCAGCAAATCTTTCTCCGTTTTTCTAATCTTCTTCCTAACATTACCAAATTTCTGGGCAACTCAATCCTTCAGCTTCTTCTCGCAATTAGCAATCTTCTTATTTATGTGGATATCTCTATCTGTCCCCCATGCTTCGTCAACCACCCCCTTACACTCCGGGGCAGCCAACCAGAATTTTTCGCACCTGAACTCTTTACTTCCATAGACTGCCACCTTTTTTTCAGTGTTCAGAATAATTGGTGAGTGGTCGGATCCGAGCCTCGGGAGCACCCTAACCCACACGTGCGGGAAGGAACAGCTCTACAACGAGCTCCCTAACACCCTATCCAACCTCTCTTTAATGTTAGTCTTAAGAGATTTCCCTCTTTCCCACGTAAAGCGATCCCCTTCAGAACTAATCTCCACTAGATCACAATCTCTCACAGCCTCTTTAAAATCCTCCATATGCCTTCTAGAACCCTGTACACCCCCTTCTTTCTCATTGTAACTGAGAATCTCATTAAAATCCCCCAAAAACACCAGCGGGCAATCGCAGTACTCATTGATCTGCTTCATCAATCTCCACGTCTTATGTTTGCTCCCGGCATCCGCCCAACCATAGATACCCGCACAGCGCCATCTAGGATGGGTACTGTGTGCCTCTATGTCGACCACAAAATGATGTTGGGAATACGAGATTGTTGTTACCGGGACATCTTTCCACCACATTCTGATCCCTCCCGCTCTTCCTTCTCTCTCGATGTTAACACCGTTCTGGAAACCACACTTGATCCTCGTTTTCTCCATATCAGTATGAGTGATCAATGTCTCCATAAGGAAGACGAGATCAGGCCTATCCTCTCTGCATATCCTACGGAGGTTATTTAACGTGTCAAGCTTGGCCAGGCCTTGACAGTTCCAGGCCACTATTTTCATAGCTCTTTACGGCTCTGGTTTTCACCAGAAACCGCTACTTGAGAGCTTGCCTCCCAGATCATAGTTGTTCATTCGTTCCTAGCAACCTTGGTCTCCCTACCACCTTCTTCCCCTTCCTCTCTATCCTTCTCAATAGAGTTTCTTGTCTTCCTTTTAGTTTGACTTCCCCTATCATGTTTTCCACCCTCCCCCTTCCTGACCACCCTTCGGTATGTTCCTTTTCTTCCCTGTATCATCTTCCCCTTTGTTTTCATTTCATCAAACACCTTCCGAGTTCCCTTTCCTGCTATGATTTCTACAGTGGTCCCTCCATGTGGCTTTTCTTTAATACTCCCTTTCTCTGTAGCTGTTGAAATAACTTCCCTTGTCTCCTGTCCACCAGTTGTTCCTTCCTCCGTTGCCTTGGGTGTCAGCCTCTCCTCTCTCTCTGTTCTGTCCTCTCTGGTTGTCTCCCTTGTGATTAATTTTTTAGTAGATTCCTTCATTGCTTTGGGGCTCTCGTCAACCAGCCTGGCCTTCCCTTTCTCCTTGTCCGTTGCAATAGTCTCCCAGGTGTTGTTGTCGTTCACTTTGTTTTTGGCCGGGTTAGGTGACATGCTGGTGGTGCTTTGAATGCTTTTGGTCGTCCCCATAACTGTGGTGGGGTTGGGCGGGCATGGGGGGTCAGTAGTGTTTGATTCCTCCACCCGTGAAACGTGCTCCTCTGCACTGTTGTCTGGAATCTTGCCTTTACTCTGCTTCTCGGTAGAATAGTTGCTATTTTTAGCTTCACTTCCCAACTCAGGCCTAGCGTTCTCCTCCCTTCCTCCTGCTTGGACCCCTGTTTGGCGCGCTTGTTTTCCCCTCTTTTCTTTGCTTCTTCTATCTTCCTCACCTCGTGCAGGTTGCTTCCCGTTGCCACTTCCTAGCTTTTCAGTTGGATTTATGCAATGCTTATCCATTTCCAGACGTTTCTTTGTAGCTTCATAGCAGGTTTCCTCTCGCTGTGGCCTCGTTCTCCTGGGAGACGCCCTCACCCATCCTCCCCATAGTTCGGTGCCTCCTGTTTGTTCGTCCTGACAATCTTTTTTTTGTATGACCCAGCCTCCCGCAGTTATAACAGAAATTGGGGAGCCTTTCATATCTGATATCCACTTCGACAATATTGCCTTGACTGTCCTTCATCTTCTGCTTCGTCTTTAGGGGTTTATCCACCTTAATGATGATACGAGCTCTCCTGGCTCTGTCCCATATTGTTTTAGTACTGTCGGTTTGCAGAAACACACCTATTTTGCTTGCCACAACAGCTACCGCCTTGTCCGATCTATAACCCAGAGGAAGGTTATAAAGCCTGATCCACATAGGCGTTTCGTCGATTACCATGTCGGAGGGTTGGATTGAGCTACTCACATCTTTGAAGAGTACTAAATTGTCATCGAAGCTCCATGGTGCTCCTTCTAGGACTCTCTCCTTGTCCCGCTTCTCCCTGAAGCTGATTATCATTATGTCATGTTCGATCTTCTTGAACATAGGTATGTTTTTCAGACCGCAGATCGTCGTCATCATTCGTTGGAAAGCATTGAAATTGAAAGGTCTGTCGTTGTGGATCCTCATCGCCAGGGCCCTTTCCATCTGCTCTTACTCCACAACATCTTCTTCCCCCGAGAAAACTGCAATGTCATCATCTTGTAGTGTAAGGGCATCACATCGTCTGGCTATTTCGTCCTCCATGCTTCGAATCAGAAGTTTTCTGTCGGGGTGAGAAGAAGCCCACACCAACACTGGACTACCCAGGACTTACCACTCTCAGCCAACCACGGCGAGGACCAAAACCACGACCACCAGAAATGCCACCACAGAGAGAGGGGAGTCTAGGGTGCAGACTGCTCAACTAGACTTATTCTTGATCATTACAACCTTTTCAATTAAGTACATATTCATAAAATCATTATATTTCACTTATCAAAACATATCCAAAATCGAGGTTGTAACACTATTGCACGAGTAGGCCCTATAGAACATAGGATTTCATATAGTTTGTATAGGTCTAAAGGATTTGTGTTGTTTAAAGCCTGGGTCCAGCTCAATTGGAACGTGCAAAATCAATACTAAAAGATCACGAAAGATCACTTATTCACACATAATCAAATATATTATTTATATGAATATTTACCTTCAATATAGTGCCCATGTCATGTTTATTTGAACATCCTTTTAATTGATTATCTGGACAATCTCTAGTATTAGAGACTCTAGATACAATATTACCTAAGGCTTTCTTATTTTTATATGAGTCCTAGAATGATAAGATGCAAGAAGTTTGCATAATTGTATTTCTCACCTAACTAGTGAAGAAACTCTCTAGGTGAGTTCAGCGTCAGTGAAATAAAGTTACCAAACTAATAGTGGATATCTTAAAATAGCACATACTAGTAACATTCTAGAAATTCAAGCCAAGACTCAAGAAATCAGGTAGTAGTCCATTCCTAATCGGTTGATCAAATCTCTAAAGGATCTATAAACTGGCCAAGATCTAAATCAAGAAAATTAGCAAACAAGAACAACTTAATAGGAAATGTGAGTAGATATGAGGAATTTCATATACAAGACCGGATAACCACTTAAGAACATATGAAACATCTTTAGGATGAAGAGTAAATACGTTGTGCCATATATATTTAGATCACATTGAGCATATGTATCTATTAATCTACCCACTCAGAAGATAGGACATTAACCAAGTTTAGATGACCCATGCCCCTAAGGAAAATAGAGTAAGTCCAACTAGAAGCTTTAGGAAATTCATATCTCATCAACATTAGGAAAAAAGATTATACATATCTCATCAATATCATACATTCAAATGCCTCCAATAAAAGCCATTTGAGTCACACTCAAGCTTTAAATCATTTGTGACAACAGGGCTACCATGAGGGGATGTTCATAATTTGATACTGAGATTAATACTAGAAACACCTGAAAGAGAGTATCATGACAAGATTTATCCCACATGAAATAATGAAAACATTCAAGAAACAGTTACACTTATCATTGACAACACCTAAAGCCACACCACTTAAATGATAAAATAATATATCTTTCTATAGAATTTGAATATGCAAGGTTGATCATTATGGAAGCAGAACTTGGAACATGTCAAAAACAATATGTAAAGCTTGCTATACTAACAAATAGGTAAAACTTATCTTATTGGAGCACATATGGTTTACTAAAGAAGACAATAAAACAATATCAATTCAACATCAGGACGTTTATGAAGATATGAAGTCAAATTGGCACCTTAATATATTAACCATTGGACATTACAATCATCATTTACTAAATATGTTGTAAAGGGAATAGTAGAGGTCTGAGAAGTTGATAGAATTAGTAGATTGGAATGCAAACTTAGTACATGTTGAATGCAAATTTCATGTCGTCAAGGTTGTGTATGATAATGGCATACATGATGTCTCAACCAAAATTTAGTGTGATAGTTGTTTGATCTATGTAGCGCAAACTCCTTAAGAGTTTAAACATTTATAGATTCCAAACCTTGGAGTGAAGGATGACCTACATACATATTGTTGGAACTTTATTAAGTACAAAAAACTACATATCAGGGAAAAAGACCGCCGGTCCTAATTGCACCAACTGGGCCCATACATGTGGACACATCCTTGTACACCATTAATTACCCCTTTGATCTAGAGAGAAGCACAACCCTATAGAAAGGATGATAGTGGAGATAGTTGTGGAAGTTGTGATTATGACCATGGCCAGAGCTATAGACAGAGGGACATAGCAATGGGTATATTTGAAGGGATGAATTCCCAATGAATCTTTAGGTTGAAATTAAAAAATAAAATTATTTGATACATTTCTTGAGACTCGATATATTTTCCAAATGCATCAATTAGGCCACCCTATACTTGATTATGAGTTATATTACTACATGTCCAAGGATGATCTAGCATCGAATATCTCTAGGAAGCCATGTACTATGTCATGATTTAAGTCAATTAGTAGGATAGGAAATATTGTGATAGAAACCCATTTCGGTAGATATAAATAGACTAAGAGAAATCTCCACAAAATGCATTCGAATAAAGATCACTACCAGAAAAGGCTTTGATTAATATGTCTATAGAAAGTCTTTAACTATTATAAAAGTCAACAGAACTGTAGAATTTGAGCTGAAAGACTGCAAGAAATGTGGTGGATTCCTGATGATGTGGAGAATCCCCACTTTTGTGCATAAATCATCTATGATTTAGGTTAAGGTGACACCTTATTATGTCTCTCTATATTGAGAAATGAACCTCCTATTGTTCACCTTAATATCATCAATTAACATGATCAAAGGCATGACTTCTAGAGAACTATAAGGATATTTGTATGTGCCACATAGATGTAGGTCAAAAAGTGTACTATTACAATTTTTGTAATCAAAATAACCTTTTGTTTCTATAAAGGCAGTGTAAAAGAGATTACACAAAACTATATACACTCCATATCTATGGGAGAACCTATTTTCATTGCCTTGTAAATTAGAGTGAGGAAAGGAGTTAAATAGATAAAGAAACACAAACTTATGATAATTGATATTATTTAGGAAAGATACATATGAGAACTAAAGTTTTTTTATAGCCAATATTAACTAGTTCATATTAGGTGATAAGGGAAACATGTTACATCGGATTGGTATCCCATGCAAGTTGCAATTCCAGGCTCAAGATTGGATCCTAAGTGAACAACTTGAAAGTAAGTAAGATCTATAATGGTAACCACCACAAGAAAACTATAATGGTGTATTTCTAAAAATAACTAGGAGCCTTGAATTAATTACATTGATAGTGGAAAGTATTTGCATTTTGAAGTTTGAACTATTAATTTATTATTTTCATACAGGCTTTGCATATATTACGTTTGAGGTATCAACAAATTGTTTCTATCTAGAAGATGGCTCAATATCATGATATTATGATATTTTCTTAATGAATATCTACATACATACAACGAACTAGTCCTAATAGTATGAAAACAAATCATACCCAAAACATACCTATTATAGGAGTCAACCCTATGATAGCTCATGTGGATCGATACAATTTTGTTTCCTCCAAATTTAAATGCATAGAAATCAACTAGTATCTTTGAATTGGAAAGAAATATCATTTTATTCATCTAAGATGCATTTTACCAATCACTATAGCAACTAGAATACCATAGTATGTTTGGTATGGGAAAAGAGATTGTTTAGGTAATAACCATCACTTTGATGTACTAGAAAATAAAATTATAGAAATCACCATCGATGTAATATGAGGTGGATGATGATGCATCGGTTGGTAAGCCATGAATTGGTGATGTTCCTGCTCACCAAAGTCAATAAGCTATAGGAGAGGGGTTGGTAGGATTGTAGATGGTGGAAAATGGGATTTGTTTGTAAACATTAGTAGAAAATGATGTGGAATTTAGGGCGAGCAGTAGTAAGAGGGCACAAGTTCAAGGGCTAGACCTAATGGAAATTGTTGGTCTACATGTAGATGATGGTGACCACATCACCTTAAGTTTGTTTTTTATCTTGAGGAGCATAAGGTGGAAGGTTTGATCTATCAAAACAAAGTACATGGGAACTTTTACATATGTGAATTTGATCTATGGTATTATAAATATTGGTATATCATCAATACAGTCCATAGTTTGATAGAAAATAATGCTTGAATGTGATTAGGATTTGTTTCTAGGAATGTAACATATATTACATAGTGCTCCCTAAAGCTTTATCAAAATGGCCTAGTATCATAATAAACCTTCACCCTAACTTAGAGGTAGTTTATCACTGTAGCAAATTATTTAATGAGGGTAATGGACAAATTGGAAAAAATGATACAATTACTGTAGGGAGGGAACATGTTGTGACAATTTATATAGCATAAACAAAAATCTAAAATCTGATTGACTTGAATGAAAGGGGAAAACATAGTTCTATGAATGAATATCATTAGAGGAAGGCACACTGAGTTAAATGCAACTTCCAGGAGCAGCAGTGAAGCCTAGCGGGAGTATCAAAACAATATATGTTGCTTCTCTTTTTTGTTTTGCATTTTGATTCTTATTCGGGCCACAAATAGGCAATGAAAATAGGTGTCCCAATATATATGGAGTGCATATAGTTTGGTGTATATCTTTACACTGCTTTCATAGAAATGAAAGGTTATTCTGATTACAAAAATGGTAATACTACATTTTTATGGCACATACAAATATCCTTGTAGTTCTCTGGAACTCATGCCCTTGATTAATTAGTTGATGATAATAATTTGAACAACATGAGGTTCACTCCTCAATATAAAGATACATATTAAGGTGTCACGTTAACCTATCAACCGTTTCAAACAATATATGTTGCTTCTCTTTTTTGTTTTGCATTTTGATTCTTTATTCAGGCCAAAAATAGGAGTGTGACCAAGCCGTAGCGAAACACACAACAGTAGCATGCTTCTCTTCCTTGGTTAGAGTAAGGATTCCTAGCCAGAAGGAGAGAGGCGGAAATCTAGGAAAAGAGAATTCCCTTCTCAGTAGGTCCAATTTAAGAAGCTTGTAGTATTTAGGATTACTTCCAATATACAACACTTAGGGTTGCCACACATATAAGCAGATGTATGTATCCCATTATCTGTCAACTCAGTGAGACTGTCTCACGTGGTCAAACCTTTATTGAGACATCCAAGCCCATGACCATGTGACTGGTGATGCATGCACCCACCCTAGGTGTAAACACCAACCACCATGCATGGAGATATGAGTCAGTAATCTCTCCTATAAGCATGCACCATGGGGGAAAGAAGATATGATTGAAAGAATCTTACATGGATCATAGTTGAACTTCTTAATTTTACTTGGATTGATCAGAAAGAGAATAGCCTAATCCTTTCATATACAACACAATTAATTGAACTTTTCATGTAAATAAGTGGGCTTATTAGAATGCATCTTATTAGATACACAACAATGAGTGGTAACTTGTAGGTTTGGTGTTCATTAACCCTATACATAAATTATTGAAAAGAAAATATCATGTCATCCTTGGATTAGAGTGTGTCTTATTAAATACACTACTATAAGCGGTAACATGTTGAATTGGTGTTCATTAATTCTATGCATAAATCATTGATCATCTATCCACAAATGTTGATGACAATGTAAAAGTTATATTTCTATTCCCACTAATCCCTCTGATGTCTAAGATAAATCAGAGTCTGTGGTAGATAGTAGTAAAAAATACAAATTATTATAAAAAATAATTGTTTGGACATTCCTACAAACATAAACAATTAGGTGAGTTGTTATAACTATAAGTATAGAAAAATAGTAGATAAATGATTTTTCATCCTACCCCACATTTTTTTTATTACTTTATTGTTTGCATCATTAGTTTCTCATGCAGACAAAAATTGTATCTGTCTTTATCATCTTGAAAATACAATACATCATAAATACTAATAAATTAAAATCGTAAAGCATAAAAATATAAGCAAACAATATTGGTTGAAGGAGCTACATGATATAAACATTATAAGATAGTCGATGATTTATTACACTGAACAAAAAAAAGTTTGAAAAATCAAGGAAAAAAAGTATGCATATCAAAGGAATAAAAAAGTTATGCATAATTAAGAAAAAATAAAGAAAAATAAATTAATGACACAACATCAAGGTAAAAGATGAAAAAATACATATGATAGATCATGATGATCTTATTCATGTTTCTCATCATTTTCCCCATCATAAAAGGCTATACCCTCCATATCTTCTCTAAACAAAGCAGATCCAACACAAACATCGCTAAAAATAGATTACCAATCATCTGCATGAGTATCTTCAAGTACGCATGTCCCATCCATGAAATTTTCATTAAGCTTCTTTGCCATGTCATAAGCATCACATGGTGCAGTCTGCAAGACAAAGCTTGTTACAACCCCAATTTTTGGGTTCATTTGGTGAGAAATGTGATTTCTCATAATAAAGATAAATGAACAAATAATGATATCTTTTGATTGAATGCATGAATAGACTTGATGATTGTTTGGTGGGCTTGATTGGCTATTGGGCCCAATAACAAGGAAATTCAATTAGTAAATGAATAATTGAGTTTTAAAGAAAAGAAATGTGTAGAAACCTCTAGAAGGCAAAATAACTTAATCCAAAGGTGGATTTTGTGCCACATGGGTTCCTTGGGTCCCAAGGAGTCCAAAATTGTAAAGATAAAGCAATAAGAAAAGAGAAGATCAATTAAATATTTCTTTATTAAGAAAGAAATTGAGAATAATGATAAAATGTGGA
Organism: Alisma plantago-aquatica; assembly: GCA_963693085.1. Classification (NCBI taxonomy): domain Eukaryota; kingdom Viridiplantae; phylum Streptophyta; class Magnoliopsida; order Alismatales; family Alismataceae; genus Alisma; species Alisma plantago-aquatica. The sequence goes on from OY856410.1 coordinate 229,013,356, forward strand.
AAACATGTGGAAAAAGGGTATAATTGAGTTATCTTGGTGTATTTTTGTATCCAAAGGATTCCTAATGTTAAAAGAAACTCCAAATAAGGAAATAAAAGAGAGATAAAGAGAAATTCTCAAAAAGAGATATTTTAATAAAGAAAAAGTAAGATAATAAGAAAAGGGATGAAAGATAAGGAAAGAGGCTAAGGAAATATTCCCAAGAGAGTATTTCGCACCATTAAGGTTCCTTGAGGTTCAAGGAACTCAAAATAATAATTTAATAGCAAAGGAAAGAGAAAATAGGTGAAATATATATATAATTAAGAGATATCTTGCACTTAAAGAAAAGTAGCGGTTTCTTTGAGATAATGAGCCCAATTTTAGTAGAGAGATAGATTAAGTCAATATGGACTTTCCCTACAAATTTGGTATTAATTGGATACTTGGTTTGGGATTTATAGCTTTTACAAGATTCCCTAAAGTGTTGGGTTTATAATAAATGTCACGATTTCTCTGATTTAAATGGAAATAGAAGGAAAATGCAAGCTGTCAGATCAAGATCTGAGGCAAACTATGTGTCACCTTCCTTGAGTCCGAGAAGGATTGAACTGCAAGAACCGAGGGTTATTTCCCTCAATTTTCCTCGCAAATTAACGCATGTGCAAACCTGGAAATCTCTTCGTTGGATTTGGGAGGAGATTCCGAGTCAGTTATACCCAAATTTCTCGCGCATTGGAGGAGTCTAGGAGATGCACCCAAGTCCCAGTTTCCAGCTGGATACCTATTGACTCAGAAGCTATATATATATATAGCTGATCCAGTCAATTTGAAGGAAAGTAATGGTCATGAGACTCATTCAAACCAATGACTTCAAAACCAGACTCCACATCTCACTCTCTATCCCTACTCTTCTCCTTCTCCTTCCTGGTTTCTGTGGGAGGGAACTCCCTAGTCAGCTTCCCTATGCATGGATCCTAGGTGGGAACTGAACCTGCCAATAGGTTCGGCGGCGAGTTGTGGAGCTAGGCGCTCCCATTTCGGCCGAGGAGGAAGCCTGAAGCCCGAAGTCAACCTCCTCATTGACTCGGCCAAGATGCAGGCTCGCGAACCAGGCACGTGAGGAAGAAGAAGGATAAGAGGAAAGACCCACCTACCCCTGACTCTACTAAAGGTGAAGAAGGGCAAAAGCGTCCTTTTGATGTCGTTTGGGCCAACCTGCGTGAAAAAAGGGTCGATTGGGCTGATGTGGCATGTTCCTATTGGTGTCCAGGTATTTAACCTTGCGAAATTCATATATATAGATTGGTAGATCTAATGAAGACAAATTATATATGAATCTTGCTCAAAAAAACATGAAGAATACAATACAAATGTAATTGATGCTTAATTTTGCTTGCAATTTCAAAAGTACACCAAATTATCACCTTTGATGTATTAAATTGTGGTAAAACCCTAATTTTGATATGGAACTCGGATTTAATGAGTCTTTTATGTTAATTTGGTTTGGAACCCTAATTCTGAGAAATATTAACCTATTAAGAATGAAAGGGAGATTTATTTTTGAAAAGGTAGTTTCATGCTTGTTTTAGGGTTTTATGCACATGATTATGCTTAGAAGCCCTAATTTGGGAAAATAGGGGTTTTAATGGGTTAAATCCGAAAATATAATTATAGAACTGAGTTTTCATGGTTCTAAGATATTTCGAGTATTAATGTTCCTAATTGTGGTTAAATAACCTTAATATATATATTAGGGTTTTTTAATGAATAAAGGTAGAATTAATGTCAAATAGATTTCATATGAGTATTAGAGCATAATGAACTACAAATTGATGATAAACGAGCATACCGACTTTTTCATAGATTAAAAAGGATAAAAATGGTAGCTTTAATGTAAAAGAGGCTTGATGGACTTAATTGATGGTTAATTGTGCATTAATCTGGAATTAATGTTATGTGTTTGGAAAAGGTAACCTTAATAACTTTCATGGAGGATATATGACAAAATTATGGTTTAAAAAGAGTAAAGGGAAGTAAAACCCTAATTGCAAAGTAAACCCTAAAAAGAGGAAGAAACCCTAAAAAGGAATAGAAACCATTAGTAGCAAGATGGTTTGGATAGATTTTGATAAAAAGGAATTGAATGTGATTTCAAGATTCTTGTACTTGCTTGATTGGATGTCTTGATTGATTGGACTACTCTATCTCAAATCTGCATGTACAGGTATGTGGTAAATTATGATTAATCGCATTAGTTTCCCGAGGGTTTTCTGAATGTTTCCTCACATTGAATGCAATCTAAACAGTTTGGATGTTCATACTGCAATTATAAATTCATTATGGCTATCACAGTTATATATACATGTGAATTCTCGCACCTACATGCCACCCTGATGGAAGATGCTATAAAGGTCAGGCCCAGGAGGGTAGACCAATGGGCACCATGAGAGGTGACCCCAGACACCAAGCTCAGGAATGAGAAGGTGGTCTATGATACATGACTATGGAGCACCATGAGAGATGACTCCCAGGCACCAACCTCGGGATTGAGAAGGTGGCCTTAAGTCAATGACAAAAGAGAAACCCTAGAGGGGTATGCCAGGGTTAGGGCAAAAGCGGTGGAGAATGACACATTGAAAATGTAAATTGGCTTGTTAAATAATTTGATTGTGATTATTAAATTGTTAGCCATATCTGTGAAATTTCGGTTGTCCCCACATACCAGCATATCTCTGTATGCTGATCGATGTTTTGTTTGTCGGCGTTTTAGGTACAACCTTGGAATGAACAAACACTAAAGTGACACATTGTGAAAATAAGAAATAAAGTGCAAGGAGGATTAGATAGAATAATTCAAGCTCTGGATAGATAGATTTCCAAAGTTTTCAAAGGTAAGTAAAGTTTTAATTTTATACCAAATTCCAATTTAGTTGGTAGAATTTCATAATTATTATTGATTATTTGTTGAACCTTGGATCCGGGTTATTATATAACGGCTCTGACCTTTTGGTCTCCCTTAAATGGGGGTTACCGGGAGGCGGGGTTGTTACATTTGGTATCAGAGTGAAGGTTCCTCATTTAATCTTTAATAATTAGTAAATTTTACAAATTTCGTAGAACCCAAGGGAATTATTAGAGGATTGTCTGAAGGACTGAGGTGTCTAGAAAAGGATCACGTCCGGGGGCTGGCAATATTTTCCCCTAGACCGCTAGTCAGAATACAAGGACTCTCAGATTGTGTGACTGCCTGGCCGATGTCTTAGGATATGACTCGAAATAAGATACCTTTAGGACTCTCTCATCTTGTTCATCCCTTCTCAACTCAAATTTTGTTAAGGACCTTAAGGATTAGGGTTTTCTCTCTCTTCTCCTCACCCTCTTGAGGTATAGGTAAGGTTAATAAGGTCTAAGGAATCCTCCACCAAATTAATGAAAAGCATGTAAATAAGATGTCATGGACATAACCTTAATAGATTAAGCGCAAACTAAAGGATATATACATGCTTAGGTCATATGACATAAGTTGTCATGCCCTCAGAAGAGACCTGAGGCTAGACCTTCTTGTCAGGAGGATAAATAAAGAGAGTTAGTCTTGGAGATTGAGGGCTCCATTACAAGTAGAGACCTGACACATCCTATGAGGATGATGTTAACCCTAACCCTAAGTGAAGGTTAGAGAGAGTGATGACATGATGAGTTAGATGTCATGGTAGACCAGGTGTTGGGATAGATATGCCTTGGATTCCATATGAGCCATGAGAAGTTGATGACCGAGTACCTTTGGCAGCCCAACCCTGGGAAGGGTCGTGCATGTTTGAGCGAAGGATAGCTCCTTCATGGATGAGGTTAGAGAAGAACCTATAGAAACCTTATGGGTTGTTGCAAGTAGAATATAGCTTGCACCCAGATTACGTCAGTAGTATGAGTAGTAAGTTAAAACCGAGGTCAGAAGGACATGATGAATGGCTTATGAGATACGCATAAGGGGCTATGAATAATCACGAGCAATCATAAGTTTGAACATAGGCTTCACCCACGTAGAGGTATGCTTGTAAGCTTGACCCACCTTCAAGGAAAGAGGACCTCTAGTAGTAAGGCTGGATGTGGAGTTAGCTCTAGAGAGAGAGAGAGAGTAGGACCCAAGCAAGAGGGTTGGAAGCATTCTGAGTCATGAGGAATAGTGGAGGGTTGAGGATGATGCGACATAAGTGGATGATAGTGGTTGCCTCGTGCCTAATCCATGGAGGATGATAATATCTTAGTGGCCTTTAGAGAAACCAACCCTAAAGAGAGGATGATGCTTCTGGAACCTATGTGCCTATGGTATAAGTGGTTACCTGATGAGATGAGACAAAGAGTGCCTTAGACCCTGAGGGGGTTTAAGTAACTAGTTGTCAGGCATTATACCTAGTTGTTTGTCCTTGAGGAGGACTCAACTCTGAGGTGTTTTTCATACAAAAGGATCATGAGAATACATGACATACCTTGGACATGATTGATTCATGATTAAGAGATTGAGCATGCAGTTGGATACTCAAAGGAGAACCTAGGGTTCCTAGGCCTAAGAGGGGAAGCAGTGTATCCGATGTTCATGATGAGAATTGAGTCTCTATAGTTTCGAGCATGGTACTCCTCATGTATAGAGGAAAAGGAAACCCCTTAAAGTTAAAGGTATGTTTGATGAATCCCTCACAGCTAAGTTGGTCTAATGTTGAGGATGAGAATAAGTGTGACCTAGCATGGTTTTGTAGGTGTTTGTTTGTGCCTTAGTAGCTTGCTAGGGCTAAGCATGACCATGTGGAGGCAGACCATAAACATAAGGATGCTTGTAACCTTTGTTATCAAGGTGTAGTTTCCTCCCATCCTGGGAGAGGGACCCTTTTGTAGGGTGTATACCAGTTTTGTTAGATTTGAGGTAACCTAACGGGGTTTCATAGGATCTTGAGAAGCTAAGTGAACAGTACTTGACATGAGAATGAACATATAGACCAATAGATAACCATCTCGAGGTGCATGTGGGTGTGATACCATGGAGGTAATCAGTATGGGGCCTGACCAAGGTTGGCAGGTTGCCATGACCCCTGTGAAAGGATGAAAGTCAGCCCATGAATGCAGAAAGAGAGATGATGAAGGCTTGGGTAAGGTTCTGAGTTGAACATGTACTATAATACATCCTAAGTCTATCCTAGGGTCAGGTAGGGATAAGATCGATGGAAGTAGGAGTTGCCTAATTCCCTAGTTGCACATGACCATAGGGTCGGGAGGTAACATCTATCATTGTCTGAGGGCCATGGGTTAGGAGATTAAACACCATCATGAACTCATGGGACCCAAAGGGCAGATGAGTAGGGCACTCTCTGGATGCATAAGGGAAGAGGGATGACCCCTAAAGTGTTGGCACCCTATAGACTTGGAGGAGTTGACCAAAGAATGGGTGTGGACCCAAGAAAGTTTGAGACCAGTTTTTCATGGAAATAACTTTGATATCAAGATGATTGTGAAGTAGAGACATAAGTTGCACGTTTCAACTTAGATTTGAAGGTGTACTGGCAATGTGGGATGTATCATCTCTACTCTGAGAACAAGAAGAACTTTGTGTTTGGACGGCCGCCAAATGCTTATTTCCTCTTGTTATGGGAGGGAGAGATGGGATAGTATGCATGCCATACACCAAGGATAAAAGATGATGTAAGTTGGAACATTGCTATGAGGTATGAGGATAGATATGATAACATACCTTGGTGAAGTGAATGATACATGGATGGTTTGCAAACAATAAAAGGAATAATGTAGTCATCTTATGAGGATGTTTTTATCATGGGTTATGAGTCATACAAGGTTGAAATCAAAAACCAAGAGGATGAGCTCAGAGTTTTCTTGATGAAGATAGACTTAGAGCTGAGATGAGATAATAAGTGGAATACATGGAGGTGTATATCTTCAATACTACCTAGTACCTAAGGATGTGAAGTGGTAATGGATGCTCTAGTTGAGATATAGCTGCCTAGTTTGGCTAGAGGCTAGAAGAGGTTGTTTGGCTAACCCTAAGTTTGGGAAGAAGATAAGTTTGGCTAACACTCAGATATATCAAAGACGGTTGATCAAGTTAATGGTTGTTTGGTTACCCAGCCTAGTCCTTGATGTAGTGAAAGAATGGTTGTAGAACCTCAGATGCACTTCTTTGGATAGGAAGGTAATAAAACACTGATGAGAGTGGTTTAGAGTTTCCGAGGTATCGATCTTGAGGAATCATGACATACAGGAGATCATGGTTTTAAGATCACCATACATCGTGATACTACAAAGATAGTAAGTGATACTAGCACTTTGAATGCTTAATATGAAGTTGCATGTAGCATGTGGCCATCCAAGCCGGGGGTGAAGGACGAACACCAGTACCCCAGTGCTTTGACATAGAAGATAAAGAGTCCCCGAGAGGGAATGGGAGTTCACCACTATGGGTGTTGTGGTAAGTCTCCCCTTGAACAAGAAAGATCAAGATGTAATATGGCTTATGGTAGATCGCCTTACCTAGATGACATGAGAAAGAAAGAATACTATCAAGGGACAGATTTGGTTGAACCTACTTAAGAGAGAAGGATGGTTCAACCACACCATGATGTGAGTTCAAAAGTTCTTGAGTATGACCTAAAGGTTCACTTCCATAAGGTCGAAGTAGGTACATGAAGAACTTGATGTTAGCACCACTTATCACCCCTAACTAATGATTAGTATGATCCAGACTAGAGGGTCTGATGAGAGCATGTGTGCTCATTCAGAGTGATACATAGAGACAGTTCTTAAGATGTGATGTTAACCACCATAGCCTTTATCGGGATGCAAGAGGTCCATAAGGAAGTTGTGTCGGTCACCACTTCATTAAGATGATTGTGACATCTCCAGATTTTGGTGGACTTAGCACAAGCATAAATATCGTGCCCTATCCCTACGTACCTTGTACCATTAGGGATCTCCCTGCGTACCTTGTACTATTAGGGAGGTGCTAGTCAACATTAATGCTTTCCCTCTCTAATAGGGAGATTAATGAACCATCAGTAACTACATTCCATTTTCTTTCCTTAGTGTTCTTATTGTTCAAGGCGGAAATGACAATACATATAGATGTACATCCAACAAGATATTCAAATACAAGCAAGCAAGTACATATATTTAACATCCAGCAAATCTAGTCATATAATTATATCCACGTACCTGAGTTTAGAGGTTCTTATCACATCCATGATCATCTAGATAATCTGGTCATCACCTGGTTAAGACAAGACCACATACTATCATCAGATTCTTATCATCTTACATCTCATCTTAACCCTAATCATATCCATTTTAGGATTTTCTTAACTCATTAGGATATTCTCATCATTACTTGCATTCCTGTCTTATAATTATCTTAATGATGTCATTTTCCAGATTATGGTTCATTATCTGAACATTAGGTTCCATATCCTTTTTGTGCACATATTAACCCTAGTTTATATACATTATTCAATTTAGGGTTACAACCCATGTATTAAGGGTCATCTTCATATAACATGAATTCTATGCATATAACTGATCTCAGATTTATATATTATATTCCAGTTACAGATATGAGGGTTCTCTGTAAATCTCATCATTTATTGAGCATGTATGCATGTATTGCATTTTGTTTAGGGTTATTAGCCCTAAATAGCCATATTGAACAAATTACATGATTATGTGCATCAATACTACCATCTCTGATATCAAAAGCATTATAAATGTGAATATAGATTTATTTGCATTTTATCAGAATTTTAGTCCATCATTTGGTATTTATTATCTATGAAATAAACATTTCACAACTTACATGATATCACTAATATTAGTATATATCAAGCCTGATATTATAGTTCCATGTTGTTCTACTCATTTTTCTGAACATTTCGATGCCTTATTTGTATTTTTCTGATCAACGGGCTATTTTATATGATTAATCTAAGAACTGGATGATTTGAGGTAATTACCTTTTTGTGGCCAATCCGGCCTTGCCACGTCGCTCCTCAGGATGCAACTTCTCCTTGCTCGTTGAGGGCCGGTTCAGGGTTGGTCTGGGTAGAGAACCTGGTTTTCTCATCCTTTCTTTCTCGTTCTCCAGTCCACTAGAAATCGACTTGGAACCACACTGTCCGCTCCCGTTCTCTCCAGTTTGCTGTTGCGTACTTTTGCGGAAGGGTAGGGAACCACCACACGGTTAGGTTCTGGCACAGAAGACCCTCCCCTCCTTGCCATGGATGTGAGTCATGCTATGTTGGATGACCGGTTCCTAGCTTGGGCTGGACCTGGAGCTGAAAATGCTGGCGCCTCCGCTGCAAGTGTCTGCCCCTGCATGGATCCATCTTGTGGCTCGAGGAACCCACCGTTAATCTCATCTCCTTTCTCTGGATTGTAGAGATGCCACAATAGCTTGCAACCACGACCACGACACCTCCTTGTGGTGCTTGATAAGACCACCGCCATGTAGCAGGTCTCAGCAAAAGATCATCCACGATTTCCTCTCTCGTACGTGTTCTCAAACGGGCGTACAAGTCCACGGGACTCGTTCTCACGGCCACCGTCGCGAGAGGCATCCCTGACGAGAAAGGTCCCACACAAGGTCTCTCTTCTCTGTATGATGCAGCGCAACGGCATACCTCATCTCTGGCTGGACTCTGCCCACACCTACTCGCCACCGCTGGGATCTGTTCCACAGGGGTGTCATCGCACTGCTCACCTACGACGAGCAATAGGGCAGCTTCACAACTCCATTGGGGCCTCTTTCTTGGAGCAGCAGCAAGTACATGCAGAATCGGGGATGAATCCAGAGCCATCGCCCTGTGGTCTAAGACTTGAGAGTGGAGAAGTTTAGTTCTACACTTCACGGTGGAAAAGCCTAGGTTTAGTTTTCCTTTCTTCTCTCTATGTAAGACACCGGTTTGCCCACAAAAAGGGGTCTTCAGAGAGATCTAAGACTTCCGAAGCTAATCCCATGTTTGATATCCAGATCAAGATCCTTTAATCTCAGATACGTGAAACCAGAGAGACTTGGTCTCCATGTGTACTGGATTCTCCGCGAGAAATGGAGATAGGATCTGAGTAATTAACTACTTATATGATAATTTATCACTTTCAAGGCTCCATGTATCCTATTTTCTATATGAAAGTATAACATAGGTTGAATTGAAATAACCATGCAACGAGGCAAAAACAATAGTTGCATCACACATGCTTGAATCTCGGTTTGCGTCAAACACTATAATGACCTAGGTTCATAAAGCATCATTTAATTAATTTGCTTCTTTGTTCCAAATCTCAATAGTATCCAATAGCAATATTTAGTTGTATGAATCCATGTACACTTCATCGAATACTAAAATCCATACGTCCTCAACATAGACTTATCACTACTATTAATCATATCAACATACATTCATGGTCCTTGGTAGATATTATTGATCCTCTCATGGCATTAAAGTCATACTTGAGGGTCAAAGAATCCAGGGTTAGATAAAAGTCAACTCAGCTTTAAATTAATGAAAACAAACATTCATAAACTTCAAATACTATAACGAGTCTCAAAACCCTAAAATCATGGGTCATCACATTCACCCCATCTTATATGGAATTTCGTCCTCGAAATTCAACTAATCCCATACTTAAGTGGTAATCATAAAGTCCAACATCACATAGGTCACCACTTCTAGGTTCTAAAGTTGACATAGTTCTACATGCACCCTAGATGGTGATCCTAAGATTTAGAGCATTTAGGGTGTACCCACCCCACCTTATATAGATGAAAGCATTTTTTTCAAAGGAATCATAGCATCACTTAATGTCTTAGTCATCATATGAAGTTCTTATATTTTTGGATTTACATCCTCATAATCCCTTACGAATAAGGATATTATTCATACACATGAAGTTAATATGGTATTATTCAAGGTTTCATCTTTCACCCCACTAACTCATGTAAGGCGATATCAAAGCATCACTTACTACCACGTTAGCACTTAACATCATTAGAGTCATTTATTATCATCATAGTATTATGATTTCATCATTAGAGGGGATTGATCTTCTTCTTTGTATTTTAGGATTTCACCCTATTCTGTGAGAGTTACCCTCAAACTTAGAAGCATATATTGAGAAGGATCAAGGTTACGAACTATATTTCTGATCATATATACTATGATCCAAAAATATCTTTATATCAAGTTCATGAGTTCAAGTCTAACAGAAGACACCAAGATGGTTAGACACTCGAGTTGTTAGTGAGAGGTCCCAGGATCGAGCCCAGGCCACGGGATGAATAGAATGGCCAATTTTAAAAAAAAATGTTAAATAATTAAAAAAAAAAAGTTCATGAGTTCAACTTTTTATGTCTTGCATGTATTATGTGAAGGGGAAAAAAAGAATATACTAAGTTTATCCCATGATGGCAGCATCATATCTTTCATGTTTCATATGAAGGGGAAAAGAATATTGTAAAGTCAAACTTATCATGATTTCAATCTCAGTGCTACATGCATGATATGGGGGGGATATAGAATAGGTCAAGCCTATATGAGTGACTCCTCATATATAAATCATCTATATAGCTCAAGTGAGATTTCTATCATCGTATATTAAGAAAGAGAAGAAGAAGGGAGAACATGTATTTTGAGTATCTTTTGCACAAAGCATCATACTCTCATAACTAGAGTTCATATATCACCTCACTTGTAGCTAAAGATGAGATTCATACAATATGTCACTCCAGCTAGGACCTAATTCAGCCAAAGGATTGACTTTATCATATGGGTCATCTACACATCCTTTTCTTTTACCCAATTCTCACATATATATTTGAATCATGCATAAGGACTCAACTCAACGCTGAAGAGTAATCTAGTGTAGGACATTTTTTTTTGCACATATCTCACATATTGGAGGCTAGGTCCTATGACCTTCTCCCTATGGATCTTACTCTCTCTAGAGTTCACCACATACCTCATCCTACCACTAGATATCCTCCTTGTATAAGAGCTTGAGGCCATGCACACTCATCTCTATCTTAACTTAGCTTACCTTAAGTAGGAAAATGGAATGTACTTTCATCATCAAGATTTTGCATAAATTCTACAAAATTGGATTCAACAAGTATATAACTTAAACCTTTATAAGGAAACTTATACCATCAGATATCAAACTTAGATAAGATTGCACATGCTTATTTCAACTATCATTCTATCATCCACTCTATGTATCACATATCTTGATAAGGCTCTAGACATCTAATCTAGACTACGCTCTCTTCTAGACTGATGTCACTCCCTTTCACTTAGGTTACATGAACACTAACTACTCTCCAGTGTGAGGGACACATTTTATATTTACATATATTTAATAAAACATTATATAGTTTTCCTCTGAGAAAGAAGACGTCAGAGAAAACTGTCGAGGCTCGAGTCGATTGGAAAACAAAACCAAATCAGCAAAATCGAGTGTTCCACACACAGTAGATAGTCTAGTATCATGTCACCTAGTGAAATGGTGAGAACAAGGTGTATACTAGTGTAGAAACTGTATACATACGAGCTCTATATGGATAGGGTTTCACACACTTGTCTAAACCTAGTTCTCAAACATCTAGGTTCTAACCTAGAGGCTAGGTCAAACCTTATTCCTATAGAATAGCTTACTAAGTCTCTAGGGTTTAAAGTGAAAGGTGAAATTACGTTTTATGTTTCATGGTGAGCACTTGTTAGGTGTAGCTATTATTCATGCTCTGATACCAACTGTGACGTCCCCAGATTTTGGCTTCTCCAAACCCTATTGGGAATGAGAGGTCAAAATCCGAGAACATCATCCAATCATATTAGAAAGCGATGTGGAAACATAATATGCATACATGAACATACAACCATAACATTTCTCAACATTCAACATGTATATTTATACAACATGAATTATTACACAATGATTTACAATTACATATTGAATGAAGATTCTACAATCTATAAACATGTATGCTAACAGGATCTTAGACAATAGGTACAACATGTGCAACTTGCTCACATCCTATTCCTTTATCCCATTCTAGCTCTGGACCTAGAAAATACGAGAAACAAAAACATCAACAAAAGTTGGTACGTGGAATTAAAAGCTATATTATACTGGCATATAAAATACTCGAAATTGAAGAAAGAGAAAGGAAACATTATTTAAGGTGGAGAATCAGGTAATCCCAAGTAATTAGTCATATTTCAATGAACATGTATTACTATGGTGGACTTAGCACAAACATAAATATTGGGCCCTATCCGTGCGTACCTTGTACCATTAGGGATCTCCCTGCGTACCTTGTACCATTAGGGAGGTGCTAGTCAACATTAATGCTTTCCCTCTCTAATATGGAGATTAATGAACCATCAGTAACTACATTCCATTTTCTTTCCTTAGTGTTCTTATTGTTCTAGGCAGAAATGACAATACATATAGATGTACATCCAACAAGATATTCAAATACAAGCAAGCAAGTACATATATTTAACATCCAGCAAATCTAGTCATATAATTATATACACGTACCTGAGTTTAGAGGTTCTTATCACATCCATGATCATCTAGATAATCTGGTCATCATCTGGTTAAGACAAGACCACATACTATCATCATATTCTTATAATCTTACATCTCATCTTAACCCTAACTGTATCCATTTTAGGATTTTCTTAACTCATTAGGATATTTTCATCATTACTTGCATTCTTGTCTTAGAATTATCTTAATGATGTCATTTTCCAGATTATGGTTCATTATCTGAACATTAGGTTCCATATCCTTTTTGTGCACATATTAACCCTAGTTTATATACATTATTCAATTTAGGGTTACAACCCATGTATTAAGGGTCATCTTCATATAACATGAATTCTATGCATATAACTGATCTCAGATTTATATATTATATTCCAGTTACAGATATGAGGGTTCTCTGTAAATCTCATCATTTATTGATCATGTAAGCATTTATTGCATTTTGTTTAGGGTTATTAGCCCTAAATAGCCATATTGAAAAAATTACATGATTATGTGCATCAATACTACCATCTCTGATATCAAAAGCATTATAAATGTGAATATAGATTTATTTGCATTTTATCAAAATTTTAGTCCATCATTTGGTATTTATTATCTATGAAATAAACATTTTACAACTTACATGATATCACTAATATTAGTATATATCAAGCCTGGTATTATAGTTCCATGTTGTTCTACTCATTTTTCTGAACATTTCGATGCCTTATTTGTATTTTTCTGATCAACGAGCTATTTTATATGATTAATCTAAGAACTGGATGATTTGAGGTAATTACCTTTTTGTGGCCAATCCGGCCTTGCCACGTCGCTCCTCAGGATGCAACTTCTCCTTGCTCATTGTGGGCCGGTTCAGGGTTGGTCTGGGTAGAGAACCTGGTTTTCTCATCCTTTCTTTCTCGTTCTCCAGTCCACTAGAAATTGACTTGGAACCACACTGTCCGCTCATGTTCTCTCCAGTTCGCCGCTACGGACTTTTGCGGAAGGGTAGGGAACCACCACACGGTTAGGTTCTGGCACAGAAGACCCTCCCCTCCTCGCCATGGATGTGAGTCATGCTGTGTTGGATGATCGGTTCCTAGCTTGGGCTGGACCTGGAGCTGAAAATGATGGCGCTGCCGCTGCAGGTGTCTGCCCCTGCACGGCTCCATCTTGTGGCTCAAGGAACTCACCGTTAATCTCATCTCCTTTCTCTGGATCGTAGAGACTCCACAATAGCTTGCAACCACGACCACGACACCTCCTTATGGTGCTTGACAAGACCACCACCTTGTAGCAGGTCTCAGCAAAATATCATCCACAATTTCCTCTCTCGTACGTGTTCTCAAACGGGTGTATGAGTCCACAGGACTCGTTCTCACGGCCACCGTAGCGAGAGGCATCCCTGGCAAGAAAGGTCCCACATAAAGTCTCTCTTCTCTGTACGATGCAGCGCAATGGCAGACCTCGTCTCTGGCTGGACTCTGCCCACACCTGCTCACCACCGCTAGGATCTGTTCCACAGGGGCGTTGCCACACTGCTCACCTAGGACGAGCAATAGGGAAGCTTCACGACTCCATTGGGGCCTCTTTCTTGGTGCAACAGCAAGTACATGCAGAACCGGGCATGAATCCAGACCCATCGCCCTGTGGTCTAAGACTTGAGAGAGGAGAAGTTTAGTTCTGCACTTCACGGTGGAAAAGCCTAGGTTTAGTGGTCCTTTCTTCTCTCTATGTAAGCCACCAGTTTGCCCACAAAAAGGGGTCTTCAGAGAGATCTAAGACTTCTGAAGCTAATCCCATGTTTGATATCCAGATCAAGATCCTTTAATCTCAGATATGTGAAACCAACGAGACTTGGTCTCCATGTGTACTGGATTCTCTGTGAGAAATGGAGATAGGATCTGAGTAATTAACTACTTAGATGATAATTTATCACTTTCAAGGCTCCATGTATCCTATTTTCTATATGAAAGTATAACATAGGTTGAATTGAAATAACCATGCAACGAGGCAAAAATAATAGTTGCATCACACATGCTTGAATCTCGATTTGCGTCAAACATTATAATGACCTAGGTTCATAAAGCATCATTTAATTAATTTGCTTCTTTGTTCCAAATCTCAATAGTATCCAATAGCAATATTTAGTTGTATGAATCCATGTACACTTCATCGAATACTAAAATCCATATGTCCTCAACATAGACTTATCACTACTATTAATCATATCAACATACATTCATGGTCCTTGGTAGATATTATTGATCCTCTCATTGCATTAAAGTCATACTTGAGGGTCAAAGAATCCAAGGTTAGATAAAAGTCAACTCAGCTTTAAATTAATGAAAACAAACATTCATAAACTTCAAATACTATAACGAGTCTCAAAACCCTAAAATCATGGGTCATCACAATGATGTTGGTGAAGGAGGCCTCACGAAGGTCAGAAAAGAACCATAGTGTGTGCAGATGAAGTCGCTTTGATCGAGCAATGGCTGAGAGAGAGCCCAGTGGTGACATGAGTCACGAGCTGATGCAAAGTAGACTGACATGCAGTTCACTGTGGGAGAATATGTGATGTGAAAATCCGACCCCTCTAAAATACAGTTGAGAAAGTTGGGTCCCCGATATATGGATCCATTTGGGATGGATTGGTGGAGATGGTTGTGTTTAGCCTTGACCTCAGGATAACATGATGTATAATGTGTTCCATGAGTCCGGTCTAGAGCACTATGTGAGGTACCCAAGCCATGTGTTGAGCCTTGAACCTATTCATCTTTTGGGAGGCTGAAATGTCCTGAGTCACCTATGAGGGTACGATATACCAAGGTAAGAAAGAACTCATATGTAAGAATATGAGATGATGAAGGTTCTTGGGAAGCACCATGGAAAGCGTGAAGCCACATGGGAGCCCTGATGGACATATGAAAGGCTTATCCTGAACTATTTGTTTGCTTGATAGAATTTTGAGGACAAAATTCTTATAAGAGGGGAAGGATGTTACAACCCCAATTTTTGGGTTCATTTGGTGAGAAATGTGATTTCTCATAATAAAGATAAATGAACAAATAATGATATCTTTTGATTGAATGCATGAATAGCCTTGATGATTGTTTGGTGGGCTTGATTGGCTATTGGACCCAATAATAAGGAAATTCAATTAGTAAATGAATAATTGAGTTTTTGAGAAAAGAAATGTGTAGAAACTTCTAGAAGGTAAAAGAACTTAATACAAAGGTGGATTTCGTGCCACATGGGTTCCTTGGGTCCCAAGGAGTCCAAAATTGTAAAGAGAAAGCAATAAGACAAGAGAAGATCAATTAGATATTTCTTTATTAAGAAAGAAATTGAGAATAATGATAAAATGTGGAAAACATGTGGAAAAAGGGTATAATTGAGTTATCTTGGTGGATTTTTGTATCCAAAGGATTCCTAATGTTAAAAGAAACTCCAAATAAGGAAATAAAAGAGAGATAAAGAGAAATTCTCAAAAAGAGATATTTTAATAAAGAAAAAGTAAGATAAAAAAGAAAAGGGATGAAAGATAAGGAAAGAGGCTAAGGAAATATTCCCAAGAGGGGATTTCGAGCAATTAAGGTTCCTTGAGGTTCAAGGAACTCAAAATAATAATTTAATAGCAAAGGATAGAGAAAATAGGTGAAATATATATAATTAAGAGATATCTTGCACTTAAAGAAAAGTAACGTTTTCTTTGATGTAATGAGCCCAATTTTAGTAGAGAGATAGATTAAGTCATTATGGACTTTCCCTACAAATTTGGGATTAATTGGATACTTGGTTTGGGATTTATATTTTTTACAAGATTCCCTAAAGTGTTGGGTTTATAATAAATGTCACGATTTCTCTGATTTAAATGGAAATAGAAGGAACAATGCCAGCCGTCAGATCGAGATCTGAGGCAAGCTGTGTGTCACCTTCCTTGAGTCCGAGAAGGACTGAACCACAAGAACCGAGGGTTATTTCCCTCAAATTTCCTCACAAATTAACGCATGTGCAAACCTGGAAATCTCTTCGTTGGATTCGGGAGGAGATTCTGAGTCAGTTATACCCAAATTTCTCACGCATTGGAGGAGTCTAGGAGATGCGCCCAAGTCCCAGTTTCCATCTGGATACATGTTGACCCGGAAGATATATATATATAGCTGATCTAGTCAATTTGAAGGAAAGTAATGGTCATGAGACTCATCCAAACCAATGGCTTCAAAACCAGACTCTAGATCCCGCTCTCTATCCCTACTCTTATCCTTCTCCTTCCTGGTTTCTGTGGGAGGGAACTCCCTAGTCGGCTTCCCTGTGCACGGATCCTAGGTGGGAACTGAACCTGCCAACAGGTTCAGCGGCGAGTTACGGAGCTAGGCGCTCCCTTTTCGGACGAGGAGGAAGCCTGAAGCCCGAAGTCAACCTCCTCGTTGACTCGGCCAAGATGCAGGCTCGCGAACCAGGCGCGCGAGGAAGAAGAAGGATAGGAGGAAAGACCCACCTACCCCTGACTCCAGTAAAGGCGAAGAAGGGCAGAAGCGTCCTTTTGACGTCGTTTGGGCCAACCTGCGTGAAAAAAGGGCTGATTGGGCTGATGTGGCGTGTTCCTATTGGTGTCTAGGTATTAAACCTTGTGAAATTCATATATATAGATTGGTAGATCTAATGAAGACAAATTATATATGAATCTTGCTCAGAAAAACATGAAGAATACAGTACAAATGTAATTGACACTTAATTTTGCTTTCAATTTCAAAAGTACACCAAATTATCACCTTTGATGTATTAAATTGTGGTAAAACCCTAATGTTGATATGGAACTCAGATTTAATGACTCTTTTGGGTTAATTTGGTTTGGAACCCTAATTCTGAGAAATATTAACCTATTAAGAATGAAAGGGAGATTTATTTTTGAAAAGGTAGTTTCATGCTTGTTTTAGGGTTTTATGCACATGATTATGCTTAGAAGCCCTAATTTGGGAAAATAGGGGTTTTAATGGGTTAAATCCGAAAATATAATTATAGAACTAAGTTTCATGGTTCTAAGATATTCCGAGTATTAATGTTTCTAATTGTGGTTAAACAACCTTAATATTTATATTAGGGTTTTTGAATGAATAAAGGTAGAAGTAATGTCAAATAGATTTCATATGAGTATTAGAGCATAATGAACTGTGAATTGATGATAAACGAGCATAATGACTTTGTCATAGATTAAAAAGGATGAAAAAATGGTAGCTTTAATGTAAAAGAGGCTTAATGGACTTAATTGATGGTTAATTGTGTATTAATCTGGAATTAATGGTATGTGTTTGGAAAAGGTAACCTTAATAACTTTCGTGGAGGATATATGACAAAATTAGGGTTTAAAAAGAGTAAAGGGAAGCAAAACCCTAATTCTAAAGTAAACCCTAAAAAGAGGAAGAAATCCTAAAAAGGAATAGAAACCATAAGTAGCAAGATGGTTTGGATAGATTTTGATAAAAAGGAATTGAATGTGATTTCAGGATTCTTGTACTTGCTTGATTGGATGTCTTGATTGATTGGACTACTCTGTCTCAAATCTGCATGTACAGGTATGTGGTTAATTATGATTAATTGCATTAGTTTCCCGAGGGTTTTCCGAATGTTTCCTCGCATTGAATGCAATCTAAACAGTTTGGATGTTCATACTACAATTATAAAGTCACTATGGCTATCACAGTTATACATACATGTGAATTCTCGCACCTACATGCCACCCTGATGGAAGATGCCATAAAGGTCAGGCCTAAGAGGGTAGACCAATGGGCACCATGAGAGGTGACCTCAGACACCAAGCTCGGGAATGAGAAGGTGGTCTATGATGCATGACTATGGAGCACCATGAGAGGTGACTCCCAGGCACCAACCTCGGGATTGAGAAGGTGGCCTTATGTCAATGACAAAAGAGAAACCCTAGAGGGGTATGCCAGGGTTAGGGCAAAAGTGGTGGAGAATGACACATTGAAAATGTAAATTGGCTTGTTAAATAATTTGATTGTGATTATTAAATTGTTAGCCATATCTGTGAAATTTTGGTTGTCCCCACATACCAGCATATCTCTGTATGATGATCGATGTTTTGTTTGTCGGCGTTTTAGGTACAACCCTGGAATGAACAAACAATAAAGTGACACATTGTGAAAATAAGAAATAAAGTGCAAGGAGGATTAGATAGAATAAGTCAAGCTTTGGATAGATAGATTTGCAAAGTTTTCAAAGGTAAGTAAAGTTTTAATTTTATACCAAATTCTAGTTATTTGGTAGAATTTCATAATTATTATTGATTATTTGTTGAACCTTGGATCCGGGTTATTAGATAACGGCTCTAACCTTTTGGTCTCCCTTAAATGGGGGTTACCAGGAGGCGGGGTCGTGACAAAGCTCCACGAACGGTGATTGATGTCAGTCACATAAAAGACTCATTATACTTGAGAGGCCAATGCAAATGGATTATCAATAAAGTCAAGGAGGTTTAATTTGACCATTGTAAATTCATATTCATCTTTTTTGACACCCTTGTTTGCATTGACTTGATCACCTTTGGACAATACAACGTTTAGTTTCTCATGGTAACTAATCTAAAAAATATCTCTTAACCCGTAGTAGGTAACTTGGCCCATTATAGAATTTTTGTCCTTGGAACTAGAAAAACTTTCTTTCTAGGCATTCACCATTATCCCACTATTCTAATTTTTTACCATGCTCCCCTTCCTTGGTTCAAAATCCTTATCCATTAGTTACATATCTAGTGTACTTCATTGCCATATTTTGTGGTCCTCTAGTTAGAATTAGTATATTTGATGGCACATTTTATGACTTTGCCTTCTTTTAATTTTGTATGGATTATGAATTGAGCTATTAATACAATATTGTAATCATGTTAAAATATTGTAATCATGTTAAATGAAAGTGTTTGTATGAATATTACTAATTTCACATCATCTTGCATGTGGATTCATTTTCTTCATATGGTGAATGTGCTCCCTGCTAACAAATACATAAGTCATGTGTAAATACATCTAACGGTGAACATGCATATTTCATAATAATGTAATGAACTCACTTCATCAACGGTTCAGCAATAACACAACTAGATAAAATATATTGATGTGTAGTTTTTAGCACCGCATCTTCAAGCCAAATAGTAGTCTTCTTTCCTATTGGACGTCCTTTGTGTGAAAATATAGACCACTCATCATCGGTAATGATATTCTCATATGAAACATCATTTCTATATTATTTTTTGAACCTAATCTCAACCATGGAGAGCTATAGAAGCTTATGGAGTTGCTTTATTCCTCATATATTCTTTAAGAGTTTTTAAGGATCTATAATGATAAAGATATGTTGTTTAACATTACAAAATTTATTTGATACACTTTTTTCAAAACTAATAATAAGTGGCCCGACTATCTTAGCTTCTCATGGAAGATGAATGACCATGTTCTCCATGATGTCAAAAAATTACAATGGGAAAATCTTCTCCATGTTGCATAGAGTCACTGCAATTTGAGATTCTAGCTTCTCAAAAGCATATTGATTTATCTCTTTTGAGCATGTGTCTTTAAAAACCTAGACAATTCAGTTATCATATCTACAACATTTTACTCGGTAATGATACACATAAAGCCAATGACAGAAATTGTTGCATTAATATATGATAGTAGTTACTCTTTAATTTCAGCAATTTTCTTTCTTCGATGTGTGCATTTCAAGAGATACTGTACGAATACCCATTTGTAACCTGTATAGACTTCAAAAACATATAGAATAATTCTTTTTCCTCCTTTTTTAAAGTACACAAAGGTGGGATAATATTTTTACTTCCATTCTTGATAATGTGCAATCTATGTCTTTTTCCCATCTCTAGAAGATCATAATGAGAATCTTCATTATCCTTTGACTTGTCCATACCAAGCAATTTGTTAATCAAACTCTCACATACATTCTTTTCAACATGTATTATGTCAAGATTATGACGAATAATTTATTCTTCTAGTAAAACAACTCAAAGAAAATACTTTGTTTTTTCAATTGCAAGGCAGATTGTATCCATCTCTGATTAAACTAAGACTTGACTTCCAGACAGCATCTTAGCACCAGTTCTTCACTCTTCTTTTCCATCAAATGAATCCAGATCTCTATGAAATTTATGATGCATTGGAAGGAACCACCTATGGTCCATGAAATATTGTTTCCTACTATGTGGTACCTAAGAGACCATGTTTCCTCATTGGAAATAGGACATGCATCACACCCACTAGTTTTCCAATCAAATAGATAAGTGTAAGTATGGAAGTCATTTATAATCCATAATAAGGCGGCACACAACTTGAATACAAATTTACAATCAGCATCATAGTTATCAACACCAACTTCTCACAATTCTTTTAAATCTTCAATCATAGGTTGTAAGTAGGCATCTATCTTCTTTCATGTTTGATTTGGGTCGGGACTAATCATAGAAAGGATAAAATTAAGTGTTTTCATGCATAACCATGGTGGAAAATTATACATAATCAATGTGATCGGCCAAATACTTTATGGTAGACTCATCTTGCCCAAGGGATTAAATCCATCAGATGCCAAACCAAGATGCATGTTACAAGAGTCAGATGCAAAATCATCATGAATGTTATTAAATGTCTTCCATGGTGAAGGTGTTGTATGTCTTAAAATTCCATCCTTGGTGCGGCTTTTGTCATGCCTCCACATTAATTGTGAAACTCTAGAGGACATAAACAATTTCTTGAACCTAGGAGTCAAGGAAAAGTGGTGCAAAACATTACAAGGAACTCTTTTCTTTTTCATGCCCATACTTTGTGCACCTTCTACATCACTTCCAATTTCTTTATATCTAGATGCAATACAACGTGTACATGAAGTATTATCTACAAACTCCATGAGATAAAAATGTAATTCTTTATACAAACATCAATTTTTTCATAGTCAAGTCTGAGGTCCCTAATTATTGTTCTTAGTTAATAGTATGATCCAAGCAACATCTCATCCTCGGGAAGCAACTCCTTCTAAATTTCAAGCAGCTCAGTAATTAACGTATTACTCCAATTATTGCTACATATTATATGGAACAATCTCACAATGGTATGCAGCTTCGAATACTTCTTATTTCCATAACATAACTCTTGTACCGCAATCTCTAACAATTTGTAGAATTGTTCATCTTCTTCATCATAAATAAATACAAACCCATCATCATCGTCGATGTCAACATCTGTAGTTTCTCTACAATTGGGCACTCCACATGCATCGTGCAACATATCTCTCATATCATCAGACGGTGTGTTGTTTTGCATAGAAGAATCTTCCTTGGCATCAAAAGACGTCTCAGTGTGAAAAATCCAATCAGTGTAGTTGTTGAAAAAACCATTCCATAATAGGTGCTTCGTTGTCACTTGGTGATTTTGTTTGTGTGAATTCAAACACTTTTCTCTAGGGCATAAGATAGTTTCATATCTACTACTTTTATCAAAAGTGTGCTCTATGAAATTGAACACCCCAGTTAAGTACTTTGTGATGGTCCTATCTTCCTTTGTAATCAAGCTTTTGTCGGTCATACTTCCCTAGGTAAACATAAGTAAACCCAACAAAAATTTCAATATATAAATAACTAGAAAATTGTTACATAACATATGTGAGGTATATAGATACAAAGTTAGACATTTTGGAAAGTAATTTTGAGTGTCATGAGAAATTTTTAACAAGTATTTATAATATTTAATAAAAAAAAGTATTATATTCTAGTCCACTATGTGGTGTGTCATAAATCAGGAGGAGGCAAAAAGCACATGAGAGAAAAGACAATAGTGTGAAGGCAAACGCACGGGAGTTTGAGATAATATTTAATTATACTTGTCTAGGAAATGCTCCCCAAATAAGTTAAAGTGAATTGATGATTAAGGATAACCTCCCATGTACTATATACACTATGATAAGAAAAAATATAATGATCTCTTTACAACTCAATGTAGCCACAAACCAATCAAGAAAAAACCAAGGTACGTGTAAGATGAAACCACCTTTAAGAGACTCTCTTCTCATTCTCTTGCTTCCATCATTATGTCCATAATTATCTCTAGGAGTCTACATATTATAGAGATAGAATAACTAACTAACCTAGTAGCCTAGTCTTGATGGTTTTTTCATGACTCCTATAAACATAGGTTATCATACCACAATAGTGATATCCTAACCCCATAACCTTGATCAAAATTTAGACTAGGGGTCAGTCTAAAAAAGATGAACCCACATAAACATTAAGCAAGAAAAATTTATGTCCATAATTTTCTAATAATTATGGATAACTATAATGTTTGGCATGTTGATGACCATGTTGTATGCTTGTCTGATGTTTTTCCAACATCAAAGATTTGAAATAATCATCACTCTCATGAGAATAATAATTGTCCATCACCACATGATGATAGCCAAACGCAACTATAAAAATCAATTGCTACTCTAACCACATGTCAAGTCTAAAAGAAGAAACCATATCAAGTATAGAACTACCTAAATAGGCCCACTAGTAGTTAACTCAAGAACGAAGATGTTGTATTGTATCCATGAATTCGGTCCATGTTTAGAGGATCCATATAGATGGATTTAATAAAAATAGGATATATCCTAGATGATAATCAATTTATGAGAGTAGACATGAAAACCAATTGAATTTCTGTTCTATTTTTTCAAAAAATATGATTAAAATTTTGTTAATTAGTTCAAAAATAGTATTTTTGTGTGTCATATGTGACTGAAGATTTATTGATAAAATTCCTATAACTATTTCTATTAGTGTGATAATATATATAACACAAGTATATATATAATTTGATCACTCTACATGTTATAATGATGAAAGCAACTTACACAGAATGAGCCTTTTAGCAAGAGGGCAGCTTCTCTCAACTAGGAGAACAAGGCTCTTCTAAGTGATATAGATGTTGATTGAAGTAGGGAATCTCATTGAAAAAAGATAGCATGAGTTTGAGAACCCCATGAGCCTTGATATGCAATTTATTATAACTTGAGTTTTTCTATTTCTCGATCAACTAGAGGTAAAGCTATGAATTGAAAATTTTGATATGACATTTCTTTTGAACCATAATGCATTGTGGGAGATATGACAACATGAGGAACCTATTCATATGATCTTTCTATTTGTCTTTTAGAGAAACAAAATTTTTAGTTTGGATATTCATTTGATATTATACTAGAAGAACAATTATGGATTAACATCAAACTTTTAGAACTCATGAAGTTTGCTTAAACTTGTCTTGGAAAGTAGTTTCTTAATTTAAAGTATTTTGGTTTATGTGATAGAAAATTCACATTGATCTTTATTATCTTATACACGTGAAGTAATTTTCTTATTGAATGATTGTTTTCCAAAAGTGTGGTAAATCTTGGTACATTTGATGTAGAAAAAAGTCTCTTATATGTATCATCAACTATACTTTCAGTATAGAAGACTTCAAAAATTATCACTCAATTATTCTTTGTACAAATTCTGAATTCATCCTTTGTAGTCTTGTAGGTTTTCACCAAATAAGGTGCACTAACTAAATTCCCAACAGAATGGTTTACTACAGACATATGAACTTGATCGTAGTTGACATATATGAATTTTGGATGTTTATAATTTCACCTATGCAGGTGTTTCACTTTGACATTCTAGTAGAAGTGTATGAATATCAAATTGGTTTATACCCTAAAGATTCTATCTCCTTCAATGGCTACATCAGCCTCTGTTTTGATTTAATTTTTTAATTGCTTTTACTGCCTAGATTAGATGTTCATTTGTGGTGGTTTAACTTCAACCTCACTCCCATTGACCTTGCTACCAATTGGATTTTTTTCATAGGAATATCTTCAACTTCCATGTCTCAATGCCTGATCTATTTTCTTCTCCCATCTATCTAGCCAAGTGCGACTTCAAATGCACTAGGTATCATGCTCTTCAAGAACAAGTAGAGATTAAAGGTTGTCCATATATTCTCCTATTTGAGATATCACTCTCAATGATTAGTCAAGGGTTGATTGTAAGGAGTCCTTTGTACTTCTCAATATGTTGACACTTGTAAACTTCCTCATAGGAACAATTTCTAGATTGGAAATAGTTTTCAAAATGTTGCTTCTTCCTAGTTCATGTCTAGTCACCTTCTCTGTTTCTATCCCCTTTTCAAGACTTCCCTATTAATAATTCTTTCTTGCAATTCCCATTTGTGTTTATTTAAAGTTCTAAAATTTCATTTTTAAGTTGCTTTGATCGACATTCATGAGTAGAAACATTTTCCACAACAACAAGATATTCCTGCCAACTCTCAGATGTCCTGTGACGTCCCTAGATTTTCTAAAACTTAATCTGATGTGTGACGTCCGGATTGAAACCCTCACCTTAGCGAGCATCGCAATTTAAACACCACCCACTAGGCTAAGAAGAATAAAATCATAGGAAGTCAAAAGGAAACAATAGTACCACATGCACATGAACAATAAACAAACCACACAACATATGTTCACCATTCAACATATAATTACACCATGAATTGTTACAACATTTGGTATTACATATTGAATAGCAAACTTATACATATACATGTACTACCACTAAACAACAGGATTTAAGACAATAGGTCCACATGTACATCAGCTCGCCACACAACTCTCAATTATACTAGTTCTTCAAGATCATATGTCCACAACCTAAACAAAAGATTACATGTGGTATACGTCAGCACAATATTCTAGAATATTGTACTGAGTACGCCTATGTTTCTTTTATATACCTCTCATCATATCTTGGTAATAAGATAAAACCAATACTTGGCAGCATTAAACAAATATAAGAAAAAGTGTATACTTGCACAAAGATGTTTATTAACAAAAGAGAACACATATTTTAAGCACAATTTCCATCATATATCTCGAACATCTTCCACCAAAGGGATAGATCCTTTTAGGCCTTATGATCTCCTACCAAAGAGTTAGATCGTGTATACAATGTGATCTCCTACAAAAGAGTTACATCACCTCAATGCACTATACTACCAAAGAGTTTAGTGCTATCATATGATGGATCAGATATCTTATGTTTCATGTGTTCACAGCCATATAAGTATGAAAAACATCAAATAACATATCATACAAGAACAATCATTTCATCCAATACCATATGCCAAGTATTTTACTACAGTTATAACACAAGTATATTGTATAATAAGCCAAATAAGAGGTAATGGTGTACCTTGATCAAGATATCCTAATCACATATCACTAATGTCAACTATGCTTCCAAGGTCAAACCCTGATAAAGACAAGATCATATACTATCATCAGATTCCCATTATCTTAACCCTAATTATGTTCATTTTAGGGTTTACATTATCTCTTTAGTATATTTCCATTATTACTTGCATTCTTATCTTAGGATTGTCTTACTGATGTTGTTTTCTATATTATGATTCATTGTCTAAACATTAGGTTCCATTTTATTTTTTTTGCACATAGTAACCCTAGTTTATATACATTATTCAAATTAGGGTTACAACCCATGTATTAAGGGTCATCTTCATATAACATGGATTTTGTGTATAAAATTGATCTCAGATTTACATATTATCTTCCAATTAATGATATGATGGTTTTCTATGAATTTCATCATTTATTGAGCATGTATGCATTAACTGCATTTTATTTAGGGTTTAAAGCCCTAATTAGCCATGTGGAGAAAATTACATGATTTCGTGCATTAACATCATAATAACTGATCTTATCAGGATTATAGACATCAAAATGGATCTTTTGACATAAACTTTGGGATATTAATCTTGAAATTAACATCAATCAACACCCAAACTTCATAAAACACTTAGAAACCTCAATGTAAGTCAAACTCACAAGATTCACATGTCTTGTTAAGAGATTCCAAAATTTTATTCCATCACATCCTACACACCTTAAAGGAAGTTTTGTCCTCAAAATTAATTGAAAATCCAATCTTTCACATCATACACATCTAAAAATAAATTTCATCCTTGAAATTAAGCCATTATCGAACTCCAAGAACAACCAAAAGGTCTTCATACACAGCTAGGGAACTACTCTAGGTGCAATATTCCCATAAACATCATGTCCAAAACATATATGTACCACTCCTAGGAGGCTTTAAAACATCTACGGTGAAACACCCCTTCATAAAAGATTGAAACAAGGGTTTAGAACCTCTAGTTATGTCATGACATATCTCATATGTTAAGGTTGCATCCTTATCTTTACCCATGCATTAGGGTTCCCACATCATATTACCATGTTCTAAAGGATTTAACTAAAGTTATCCCATTATATCAAGGGGTCATCAACATATTATTGAGCAAAATTTTCAGACTATAAACAACATATTTATTAAGCACTAACATTATCACTGTTTGGCATATATCATCAATATGGTCTCATTTCACTTTCATATTAGGTTACAAACTTTATTAGTGACTTCATAACCTGATTAACCAACTATATCACATTATCATCATTATTCAAGTATATGGTTAACCATTTATGCATTGATATCTATTAAACCATCTCTAGGTTTCCATCATATCATGTTTATATATCACGTCTTGAGATTAGATCACATCCTTGCATATATTATATCATGGTTGTGCTAAACAAACTTATACAAGTGGCTTGTTAAACATCTATCAAAACTTCATCTAGTCCAACTGAGGTTCTCATGACCCATATCATGAGGGTTTTTCCATGCTCAGTCTCTCTGAGCTAACTCAACTCTATGAGTATCTCATATGCACAAACCTTATCCTCCCTCTTTGTTCTAGAGTTATTAGGTCTACCTCATTGGCATTGGTGATAACTTTGTAAGATCTAGCCACATAAACACAAACTAAAACATTTTATGACATTCTCTTCACGTCGCTACCCATGAAAATTGTTCCTCAACTATCTCTTTTATACACCACTAGAGTCCTACATGGGGAACCACCAACTCGAGCATGAGGCTTTCACAGAAACTAACACATCTACCTCCTCCAGGGTCTTGGGACTCTCTCTCCCTCACCCAGATGGTAGGTACTCATATTCATATTCACTTATGCACATATAACCAACCTCTCTCTATCTCTAGGGTTTGGTCCTCCCAAGGACACCTAGGGTTCAGCAAGATTATAGGATCATGCACAAAGCGACTCAACTGAATCACTCAGGAGTAGTCTAGTTTAGAATATATCATATCACGTATCACATAATTCTCATAATTCTCATATCTTGGAGTCTAGGTTCTCTGACCTTCTCATTGTGGGTCTCACTCTCTCTGGAGTTTTCCTCAAAACTAGTCCTAAAACTAGAGGTCCTCCTTCATAAAAGAGATTGAGGCTCTTGTTGATTCATGTCTTTATCTTAGCTTATCCTAACTTATCTCAACTTAGCTATTTGATTTTCCAACTAAATTTCTCAAAGGACGTTATATATATATATATATATATATGGATCTTAATCATGATATAAACACCTCCCAAACTACATTCTACTCAAATTGGTCCACATTAGTGAGGCAGTCGGACAACTCCGAGGAAGCCAAGACGATGCCCATAATAGGGAGGAAGGTTAGGACCCTCAACATCACTGATCGGAGCTTTGCTCCACATCAGAGGAGATCAGAGGTGTGGTGCTTCCTGGTTGCGGTTGGAGCAGACGTTTTGGGGCCTGGCAGTGTCTAATTTCTCGCTGGAGCTCATAGCCGCAGTTGCGGTTTTGGGGTAGAGGCGAATGGCTCCTACGGATCCTCGTTGGGGAGGAGAGAAGCGGACTGGTCTGTTGATCCATGGGTCTCACCAAAGCGGGAAACCCAACCTAGTTCAGGGACAAATCATAGTAGGAACTCGCCGCCCATCGCGCACCGGACCAGAGTCCCAAGCGGTGGCAGCTGCATTGCGGAAGCAGAGAGTCTCGCTGGGGACTCAGGCATATGGAGGGTGAGAAGGAGGACCATAGGAAGACGGTCGTCATCAGAGATCTCCCCCACAGCGGTGTCTTGGGCGGAAGAAGGTCTGCTCACCGGAGAGAGAACCAGAATACCTAGCTCTGATACCACCTGTGACGTCCCCAGATTTTCTAAAACTGAATCTGATGTGTGATGTCTAAATTGAATCCCTCACCTCATCGAGCATCCCAATTTAAACACCACACACTAGGCTAAGAAGAATAAAATAATAGGAAGTCAAAAGGAAACAATAGTACCAGATGCACATGAACAATAAACAAACCACACAACATATGTTCACCATTCAACATATAATTAAAACATGAATTGTTACAACATTTGGTATTACATATTGAACAGCAAACTTATACATATACATGTACTACCACTAAACAACAGGATCTTAAGACAACAGGTCCACATGTACATCAGCTCACCACACAACTCTCAACTATACTGGTTCTTCAAGATCATATGTCCAAAACCTAAAAAAAAAGATTACATGTGGTACACGTTAGCACAATATTCAAAATATTGTACTCAGTAAGCCTACGTGTCTTTTATATACCTCTCATCATATTTTGGCAATAAGATAAAACTAATACTTGAAAGTATTAAACAAATATAAGAAAAGGCGTATACTTACACATAGATGTTTATTAACAAAAGAGAACACATATTTTAAGCACAATTTCCATCATATATCTCATACTTGTACCACCAAAGGGGAGATGCTTTTAGGCCTTATGATCTCCTACCAAAGTGTTAGATCATGTATACAATGTGATCTCCTACCAAAGAGTTAGATCACCTCAATGCACTGTACTACCAAAGAGTTTAGTGTTATCATATGATGGATCAGATATCTTATGTTTCATGTGTTCATAGCCATATAAGTATGAAAAATATCAAATAACATATCATACAAGAATAATCATTTTATCCAATACCATATGCCAAGTATTTTACTACACTTATAACACAAGCATATTGTATAATAAGCCAAGTAAGAGGTAATGGTGTACCTTGATCAAGATATTCTAATCACATATCACTGATGTCAACTATGTATCCCAGGTCAAACCCTGATAAAGGCAATATCATATACTATCATCAGATTCCCATTATATTAACCCTAATTATGTTCATTTTAGGGTTTACCTTATCTCTTTAGTTTATTTCCATTATTACTTGCATTCTTGTCTTTAGATTGTCTTACCGATGTCATTTTCCATATTATGATTCATTATTTAAACATTAGGTTCCATTTTCTTTTTGTGCACATAGTAACCCTAGTTTATATACATTATTCAAATTAGGGTTGCAACCCATGTATTAAGGGTCATCTTCATATAACATGGATTTCGTGCATAAAATTGATCTCAGATTTACATATTATCTTCCAGTTAATGATATTAGGGTTTTCTGTGAATTTCATCATTTATTGAGAATGTATGCATTAATTGCATTTTATTTTGGGTTTAAAGCCCTAATTAGCCATGTGGAGCAAATTACATGATTTCGTGCATCAACATCATAATAACGGATCTTATAGGGATTATAGACATCAAAACAGATTTACTAACATAAACTTTGGGATATTAATCTTGAAATCAACATCAATCAACACCCAAACTTCATAAAACACTTAGAAACCTCAATGTAAGTCAAACTTACAAGATTCACTTGTCTTGTTAAGAGATTCCAAAATTTTAGTCCATCACATGTCCTATTTCTATCTTTTTCAAGGGTCCGACTAAGCTCTCTTAGCTCTATTCTGAGGCATGCAGTCTGAGTTTCTAGGGCTGTCATTTGAGAATTTCTTTTAGAAAATCATTCATTCATATGCCCTTACTTGTATGTCTTGAAAGTACTATAGAGATTATGTCCCTTGTAGCACCTTATCGGTGAGTTAGGTGCCTATCAACCTAGTGCACCGGGCCAAAATTAGAAACCAAATGGATTTGTGTGAGTGATCACCCTCCTGGAAAGTTTTTACTTGATGCATGTGATATATGTTCTAACTTTAATGAAAAATTGTCGACATTTCTATTTAGATTGGTTTGAGATGTTATAGAAATTCATCTCCATTATATTTACCCTCATCCCAAAACCATTTATGGTTGCTCCACAGTTGGTATAAGCAGTCTGCAATAAGCTTTGTGATTCCTTGTAACCATCTGAGTAGCCACTCACAAGTTATGTTGTATCTATGTTGTTGGCAAACACCACATAATAGTTGGCCTTGATACTATGGCAGTTTGTGGCATTTGTCCCTCCCTATATGTTCTTTTCTTCTAATAATTTCTAGGGTCCATAGTTTCTTTTTTTTTATCAGTAAGCGTGCTTCTATTCCATTCTCAAAAAACAACATATACAAGTGTTTGGCAAAAAGAAAGGGAAAATAACAGAAACTGTCTATACATTTTCCCTATAAGTTAAGTTAATAACTTCCAGTCCTCCATAGTCTTCTTCCAAACTGCAGAGGGGAGGATCTTTTCTTCATCAAAAATAGTCTTGTTTCTAGCCTCCCAAACGTGGTACAGGAGACAGAGTACCAGGGACCTGGTATTTTTACTCTGAATAGAAAGCAGGGTATCCAATCCATCCGGATTCACACTGAGAATGGAGTGAGCTCTATCCCAAACTTCACAGATAAATTGGCATTCCCAGAAAATATGTTTCATGTCCTCCTTTTCCAGCTTGCACAAAGAGCATCTAGAGGCCAGCAAATACCTTTTGGTTTGTAGGTAATTTTCTGTCACCAGATTCTGCTGAAACAACTTCCATCCGTAGAGCTTCATCCTTTTTGGTATTTTTAGTTTCCAGCACCTATGCGCCTAGGGGACCTCATCAGTTCTAGTTCTGATAATGTTCCATGCTCCTTTGAGAGAAAAGGTATCGATACCTACAAAGCAACATAAGTCACTTTTCCCGAAATCAATCTTCTCGCATTCATTCTTTAGGTTTTACAGACCTCTGATCTGAGGGAAACACCAAGCAGCATTCTTAATCAGGGCATTCACCTTGCTTTGTGGACCAAAGCCATTTCTTAGATTCAAACAAGGTCCCACATGGGAGCAAAGGAAAGAACCCAGCTCCCAAGGGTCGTTCCATAGGGAAATAGTAGAGTCATCGCCTATCTTGAAACGGACCAAGGAACTCATAAGTGTTCTATGCTTCAAAAGGGCCTTCCACATCCAGCTATCACTATATTTAGGTGTGCAGGACCAGACAGAATCAGAGGATAAGTATCTACTATGAATGAATTTCACCCATAGATTGTCTTTGCTGTTAGAAATGTCCCATAAGAGTCTAGTCATACCAGCCAGGCTCCAGCCTTCAACCTTTCTAATACCCAGGACACCTTCAAGATTGGGCATGCATACATTCTGCCACGAGACAGTGTGAAAGATCCTTTGGTCTTCTTTATCTCCCCAGAGGAAAGATCTATAGATTATGTCTATCTCGTCCAGAGTACCCTTTGGTAAAGGAAAAGTACCCATCCAGTACAAGTGATAAGCAGATAGAGTGGATATTATTAACTCCAATCTGCCTGCCATTGATAGGAGGTGAGTTTTCCAAGAATCAAGCTTAGTCTTAAACTTGTCAATCAATGGGGCGCACATGCTTTTGGTAAGCCTACCCGAGAAAAGGGGGAGCCCCAGATATCTAACAGGAAAACCACATTCTTCAATTTGCAGAGCTTGAATAATACTTTTAGGTGCTGGGTTGTTGAGGAACAACTGACTTTTATCCTGGTTTAGATGTAAGCCAGAAAGCCTGCTCAAGTCATCAAGGAGGCTTCTAATATTCATTGCATTTTCATCGGTAGCCTGAGCCATGATCAACAGATCATCTACGAACAGAATATGCGATACATTTACATCATTTGCTTTGAGTGGGATAATTTTGTTCACATTCACAGCCTTATTAAGCATAGAAGTTAAGCCCTCCATTCCAATCACAAAAATATACGGTGCCAGAGGATCTCCTTGCCTAATCCCTCTCGTAGCATAGATCATATCAGTGGGGCTTCCATTGACCAGAACCTGAAAGGATGCAGTAGACATGCATTCATTTATCCAGCTCAGCCAACAAGGGGAAAGTCCATTCCCTACATCACATTTAGAATGTACCTTCTGTCAATGGTATCATAGGCCTTACTTAGATCAGCCTTTATACACATCTTAGGATTCTTGCAACTTTTGAAATCTGCCACCATTTCATTTGCCAGTAAAATAGCATCTAAGATATGCCTACCCTTCACAAAGGCAGACTGATTCTTACTGATGATATCAGGCATAACATCCCTAATACGATTAGCAAGAATTTTAGCTATCAACTTGTAAACAATGTTGCACAAGTATATAGTTCTCCAATCGCTAATCTTTTCAGGGTTTTTCACCTTTGGGATCAGAGTTATATAGGTTTTGTTTGCTTCTTTTAGGAGCTTTCCCTTGACAAAGAAATCCTTTATAGCACGACAAACATCATTACCTATCACACCCCAACACTTCTTGAAAAAATGTGAGTTCATCCCATCGGGACCAGGTGATTTATCATCATTGAAACTCATAAGAGTATTATATATCTCCTCATCTGTGACGAGCTGGCACATTTGTGTCTTCTGGGAATCAGAGATACGAGGTAGATTTGCTAGATTACCAATCCCCGCGGGAGGAGCATTGAACAGCCTGTTGTAGTGTGTGTGAAAGAACGCTTTAATGCAGTCGTCGCCTTTGATTTTCTCATCATTGTATTTGATTACTTTGATCTAGTTTCTCATTCTTCTAGTCTTTAAGGAAGCATAGAAAAACTTTGAGTTTGAGTCCCCAAGCCTAAGACACTGAACTTTAGACTTTTGGCGAATCAAGGATTCTTCAATGTTCTTTGCAATAAGAGCATGTTCTTTTTTATCTTTAGTGATTTCCCACAATAACTCATTAGAAGGACCACTGTCAAAGTTCGTTATAGCAAGGAGGGTTTCCTTCTCTTTATTTCTGGCAGAATCAGTAATGTCCCCCTACTTATCCCAATTCCAAGATTGAAGATGTCTCTTTGTATTTCTAATCTTCTGACACAAACGATACATAGGATTGCCTCTTACTTCCATCTGCCAAGCCTTTTCCACAGTTTCAAAGAATCCTGGCAAGTCAGCCCAAGCATTGAAATATCTAGTAGGGTATTTTTGTACTCTAACACTATCGTCAAGGTGTAGGACTTGGATGTGGTGGTCACTAAAAATAGTCGGCATAAGATCAAGCCACATGCGAGGAAACTCAGTGAAGACCTGCATTTGGCAAAACGCCCAATCGATTTTACTTCTGTGTTGTTAACACCCTCCTGTTGGTTGTTCCATGTGAATGCAACCCCCTTAGCAGGGATTTCAACCACATTTATGTCACTTATGGCTTGGTTAAAGTCGAGCATAGATCGAGCAGAAGGAGTGGTTCTACCCAATATGTCACTAGTGTTTCTGACAGCATTGAAATCACCAAGAACAATCCAGTTCGATGTAATTTGGGATTTGACGTAGGCCAAGTCCTCCCACAGTTTGCATCTTTTATTCTCATCATTATCAGCATAGACAGCAGTGATCTCCAGCTCATTGTTTTCAAAAGACAATTTGAAATGAATACATTGTCTCGACTGGTACAGGAATTTGACAGCAAGATCCAGGTTGTCCCAGATCACCATGATCATTAATTTATTACAGCTAGCAGTGTTTGCAAATCACTGACACTGCGGCCAGTTTCATTGCAACATCCTTCTTGCCTTCTTGTTCTTGAATTTTACTTCAAAAAGGAGAGCAATATCAGCTTTAGCTCTCCTTAGTTCTGCTCGGACATGTTCAAGTTTATCTAGCTGAGACAGACCTCGAACATTCCAAGAAAGAATAGTAGGATGTTCAACCATTTGCATGGTGGGAGGAACTGCCTCCCACATCCGTTCCAGTCCCTTCCGAGTTTTCCAGGGCTTCATATCTATTACTTTGTTTGTCTCTGTTTTTTGCTTTCTTGTTTCGCGT
Source organism: Alisma plantago-aquatica (assembly GCA_963693085.1). Lineage (NCBI taxonomy): Eukaryota > Viridiplantae > Streptophyta > Magnoliopsida > Alismatales > Alismataceae > Alisma > Alisma plantago-aquatica. The sequence goes on from OY856410.1 coordinate 229,047,984, forward strand.
AGTCCTCTTCTGCGGGGTAGCAGTTTTCTTTGGATGAACGAAGCCATCAGAAGCCTCAGGTTGCAGTGTTTCCCCCTGGTCAGGCGGAGAGCTTGGTTGGTCAACCTTTTCGGCATTCCCCTCCTTTTCCTGCTCGGCATTTTCATAAACAGGAGTTTTCGCAGGCGATGCAGGGGGTTGGACACCGGTTTTTGCCTCCTTCTGAGCATCTTTGTTTGGTTGAGCACTCACCCTTAGTTTACAAAGGGATTTGTCATGCTCGAATTTTCCACAATGCGGGCATCATTCAGGGAACCATTCATAATCAACCTGAACTTCATACGGATGGCCCTTATCTGTTCTGAGCTTGACGAAGGGGGGAGGAGAAAGACGCGGCCATCAGTACATTGACCCTAGCATAGTCCACCCTAACTCTCACCTTTGTCTGCCTTTCGAGACATTGCGGTTTGCCAAAATACGAAGCAATCCTCGCAATCATCAGTTCGCTCTAGAGCTCCAATGGAAGATTGTGAAGCTTGATCCACACTGGCACAGACTTGAGTTTTTCTTGCTCGAGTGGTTCGCCCTTCTCCCATATCTTCATAATCATCGGTTTCCCTTTGACGAACCATGGTCCACCCTCAGTCGCATTGTTCAGGTCCTGATCGGATTGGAACTTGACGATGAAGCTTCCATTGGGCCGCCCAAAGACTTCGATCGATCCATCTGGCTTCCACATCTATTTCAGATGGTCTTGCAAAGTGGGGATATGCAGGCGGAACCCTATGATGTAACCATCCACGGTGTTCCGCCACTGCACTGCATTTTCATCAACCTCAAATTGAGGGATGATAATTGTATCCTCGTCGAGCACCAACTCCGTTTCCTGGATCCTGGTGTTCTGATCTCCGACTGTTCCCTTGCAAATAGATGCCCATTCCTTTGTGGTGTCATCCACTCTAACCTGATCACCTCTTGGATGTGGGAGCCAACCTCCTTGCTGTGTAGGGGGTCTTCTTCTTCCACCCCTGCCACCGGACGCGGCCATTGTCTAATGAAGAGTATGAATGCCTTCTCAAAGATGCAAAATATTATGGGGATTCCCATAGTTTCTTTTTTCCTGTGAGCTTCTCCTAAAATATTTATATATTTCTCCATATGTATATTAGATAGTCAACAATGAAAAACATAAGTTGTCATTTTGATTGTTACTTGGAACTACATTTGTTGGAGCCACTCCAATTGGAAATTCTAGAATTTATTGATCCATGGAGGGATGAATAGAACCAACAAATTTCCTTAGCCAATCACTTCGCAATGTCTTGCATAAAATTGATGCAATGACTTGACAAGTCACTCCATAAAATCAAAATATTTTAATATATACAGATGGTTTGGGACACACAACTCATTCAAAAGCTTATTAAGCCACAAGCATAGAGAAACTAAACTAAAAGACCATATTACTATTTATCTCTAGCATTTTAGCATTTTTATATACTTACACAGTATCTATATCAGTTGCACCATCAAGTTCATTATTATTCGTATTGGTTGCACCATCAAGTTCATATCTAGATGCATTTTAGGAACCATCAAATTCTATCTATTATGTATGTTGTGCTTTCTCATGAGTATTGTCTAGTTGTAATGATGCCTCAAAATATCATCTTTGTAACTAAAAGAAAAAAGTAGTAAAGTCATGATAGTTTTCAGGTAAAACTAGCAAATAAATGATAAATGAATATCAATAAGAAAAGCATACAAGTGGTAGATAGAATCAAATTCAATGCATTGGTTCTTGAGTTCACATTCAGTTTTGAATTTCCGCCAACTAATGTGATTTATATACTTCACATAGGTTTTATGTAGCTGTTTTAGCCCATTTTGTAGATTCTTTAACTATATGTTATCTAGACATCTACTTTGCCCTACCTACATGTCTTTTCCGGGTCCTGTGTGGTTTTGGTTTTGCATAGAGTGGATGTTCTAGTTCTCTTTTTTCTTTCTCTCTCTGTGGTTTCTCTTTCTGATTCATGATGTTCAAGTGGACCTTTTGTAAACCCATGCTATGAGTGATCTTGTTTCCCATATCAAGTTCATTGTGTTGCTAATGCAAAATGAATATGAAGAGTCACTTCATACTCACTACAAGAATTGCAACTTGCTAACATAATTGAAAATGATGTTGATATTAGGCTTGGTTAGCCATTGGCATAGGATAAAGAAGAAGGGAGGTGGTATTGAATGTGTTAATCTACTATATCTGGGATTGAATACAACATTGTCCTAAACATTTTGTTTTCTATTATTTACTATATATTGATAGTTCACATGGATGTAAATAGTGTGTCTTTGGTGTTGTTGTACGTCATGAAGGTAATTTTTGTTCCAATTTTTGTTGGAAGTTGGGGGCAATATGTAGGGCCTAGATCTAGTTATGTGGGTGAAAATGTTATTGACATTGGTTCAAGATACCTGAATTCCTAGAGTTCATATCCCTCTCATGCTACAATTTATGGATCTATGTGTTGAGGTTTGTTTGTCACTCGATTCATGCTTGAATCTCTCTAATGTGCTGAAATAAAATAATGAAGATCTTTCCAAGTTGACACATGACTCACATCTATGATTGATCTTCGATTTTATATGTTCTTTTGCTCACCTAGTTGTAGTTGCAAAGGACCTCTATTTGAGAGGCTCTCAGTCCACTCATAAGGGACATATGTTGTGGATTCTATTGTGGATATGGTTATTCATGTATAATTGACTAGATCTATGGAATGTTGAAGTGTGTAACCAATCAAAATTATGCCTAGTAAAATTCTTAAATATTTTTCATTGTTGTTCCTGACTCAAGATGTTATACACTCTTTAGGAATCCTGAGCATTTATTTTTTTCTTAATGTACTTTACTTTATCTTGGTGGTTTGAAGATCAATTTTGAATTAATCTTGTTAGAAGATGGTAGTTCTTGTGCATATAATCATTTATAGGTTATTATGGATTTCTGTCACGTGCTACTTTGATGGTATTGAGGCTAAAATCCACAAAGGTGTAATGTGCATTTGAAAACATAGAATCAGAACATTAATGTAGAAAATGGTGACTTGTAGCCCCAAAACCATCCAAATCCATTGCATCTGGAATTGTTATAGAAGATTAAATCTGTCAACATCTACTATCTTGTGTGCCCTTTGAACATAACAACTTGTTGGCATATTCAATTTGAGTTTTTGATAACCAACTACCTCTTAGTTTTAAGAAAGCTTCCTCTTGATGAACATACCTCTATAAAATGAATTAAAGGTGAGTATTCTATTAGAATGGGTATATCATCTTAAATATTTTCATGAAAGTTTCACTTGATCCTTAATCTCAATAGTTGTTCTTGAATTCTCTGGTTCCATCTAGAAACTTGATTAACTATTGAAAACTCGACCATTACGACCATGAAACGTCAACACTCATAGGAACTATTACATGGGAAGGAAAGGAAACGTTGAGTGTTGAGAATAATACCATTGACTCTTCAGTTGCCAAAAGTACATATATTGATTCAAAGAGAAAAAGTAGTAGAAGATGGCCTTTAGTGTTTCGTTCAAGGTATGGACATAAGATCTAAATGTGTTTTTCGAGATGAATGAGGCCATATACATGCTTGTTTGTGCTATCATATGTAACAAATGCCATACTTTTTGTTTGATGAAATGACCTTCAGTGCCATTTTTTAAGAGAATGAATTACTACAAGTGGTTACATGTTCTGGATATGAAGAGGAGGAGCAGTGATGCCAGAGAAAGAAATGAAGCTTGATTGGTGATAGCTTGAAAAGGACGAATTAGTTTGAGGAGACAACAACTTGAGGAGATAGGGCTAGAATGCTTGAGAGGTGATAGAATATTGTCGGATGATGGGGCGGGGGAGATTGAGGGAGACCACCAGCTCTCTTTGTGAGCCAGCACCAGTTGGGAGAAGATCCTTGATGGCAGGGTCACCTTCACGTGTTGAAATTGTTGGGAGAATATCATGACTGATGCCATGGTCACCTTTGCGTGCCAACGATCCTTGACATAAGTGTTGTCTTAGGATGAGGACGTGATACCATGACGACAACTTCCAGGGAGTGAGAATAAGGGCTTAGGGTGTGTACACCTTACGGGCGAAGAAACCACCAGTTGATTCTAATAGATCTTGAAGGTCATGAGTTTGTGGGAGAGTGGGCACGCAGAGTGGGGGAATGTTAGTGCCCAAATGTTCTAGGCACGGAAGAGAACTTTTATGTGGTCGTAATTTGTGTGTTATGTTTTGTAATATCTTATTATTAGTGACATTTTATTATTTTCAATTAAAATTAAGATGGACTAATGTAGCTAGGTATAATTATATGAATTGTCTATATTTTTATTTACATTTTAATTTTTGTAATTAAAACAAGATTTAAATACATATATATCATATGTAACTAAAATAAATGTAGCTAAATTATCATTTTTTGTAGTGATTCTAGTCTGATGCACTTGGGCTTCTGATTTACGGTATGCATTTTTAGCATGTCAGGAGTCAATGTACATTGATCGACTCATCAAGTTCTGGAATTTCAGCATAGCTCCAATAAAAGGCATTAATGTGCTAGAAGAGGAGCTCGATTAGAGATGGTTTTACTCATGGTAGTAGGGTAGCACCTATCTCCACAAGATGGGAGATTAAGACTATGTGAATGTCGATAGTTTTTGTTTTTTTCCTCAATTTAGAATGATTAACCTTTAAGAGTTCCATATTCTAGAATGACTATGTCCTATGGAGGTTCATCTATGAGGATGGTCGTGATATCTTCAAATACCTCCCAGTGAACTAGGTGCATGTGATGGGAAGATTTCCGAGTTCGTCTGATGGGATTTTGGTAGAGATTCTTACAATGAGGACAATAGGCCCGTCATGGGACCCGAGGAGCAGTCTGGAGAAAGTTCCAAGTTGGGACCTCCACTTTTTTATAGACATTTTTTGATAGACACATTGTTGATGAGCACTCAACAACTTGTACTTCCTTCTGGTAATTATTTAGAATTTCACCATGCTTTATTTTAACAATGATGGATATGTGAGCATGAGGCATGTTGTTAATGATTGTGATTTCTTTGAGATCTTCTTTCTTCCAGTGAATTGTTAAGTGGACCTTGGTTGTCGCCCTCATAGACTTCATGGAGGAATTGTACATACTCCTGATCATTGTTGCATTTATCAAACATCATGGATATGGCCTGGTGTCTCTTATGATCAAGGTACTCTTGATTTGGCCATGATGTGGTTGGGTGAAAATACAAAGAGTAGTAAGTAATGTGATTCCCATCATTCCTTTATGATCAAGCCAAGTTGTTTCATGTTTTTGAAGGACTAACACAAATTCTAAGAATCCTTGACATAGCCTACCTAGCCCTTAGCCTAACTCTAGGCCCATGTACTTTTGTGCTCACAATAGTGTCTATGATCATATTGTATTAGATCAAACCATTAGAATTTATTAGTGTGTAGTTGATTGTCTCCACCGGTCATAAGTTGAAGCATGGGTCTAATTCTATAGATCTGATGGGATCTATCATCTATGGTAGGAGATCTCTGGTAATTGTGATCAATATGTCATGATGTCTGAATTTGAGATGTTGATGTAGGTAAGAAGGTATTAACTTATTCTTATGTATCCAAGGACATTCTAATAATATATTAAATGATGTTTCTATCTACATTATAATGAACATATATATATATATATATGTGTGTGTGTGTGTGTGTGTGTAGTTATGGGCCAACCTAGATCTATAGTTAGACATCTCTTGTGACTTATTTCAGATCCCCATCAAAGGCAGCCACCATGGTGTTTACAGCTTGGATCTTGTTTGGCTCAATAACTATAACAAAGTTCTTCAAGGGGGGAATTTTAAGACCAGTGTCATTATTGAAAATTTTGAGGGGCACCTTCATATCATCATGCTTGTTTGTGATGGTAGTGGTAGATTATAATTGATACTAGTTGGGATCTCATCTTCAAAAAAATGTGATGATCTTTGTCTTGAAAAACATAGAGATTGTATCATCCAACTTCTTAGGTTGGATGTTATTCAACATAAACACGAATTTGAGGATATTTAGATAGTTATTTGCCACATGGAAGATCTTTGTATGAGGTCCAATGTGGATATGTATGTTTGGATATTCTTTATAATGCATACTATATCATAGTATGGATCAGTTGTAGCACAATTTATTGTTGACGCAACTAGGATACTAATACATTCCTGCTTGCTTCATAGGATTTTAGGTTTTAGTGTCAATTGATTAAATTAGAACAATCTGGTATTTTGATAGATGTGTCAGGTATAACTACCAAATATTTCTCATCAGTTGAGTTGGATGTCGATTTCAAAGCCTCCCAAGTAGATGATGACCATCATCTTCCCCTTTCTAATGGTTGGTTCTACAAATGGTGGGTCATCAGAAGATTGAACCATCAACGTAGGGAGTTTAGGTTGAACTTCATCTTTGTTTGAATGTGCTTCTTACATGATGGTGTAGCTACATGTCTTGTTGGTATTAAGACTCGAATAAGGATTCTAGGAGATGTATGTGGTTTAGATGAAGGTCCCACCTATATCCCGTAAGGGAGCCCTCAAGGTCATTCTTCTTTTCCCCATCCATCAATGTAACTTGAACACTCCAGTTCTTTAAGGGTTTTTAAGATCAAGTAATTGGAGAAGAATCAAGGAGTTCCTCTAAATTGACTACCATAACATAGACTATGTGGATATCATGTGTTGTCTTGATTATGTTGTGATCTATGAGCTCTTATGCAACATGCATGAAGGGCGCTCAACATATATTTATGAGGTGTCCCAGAGAATGGTGGTACTCACTGAATGTTGATTTGTTAAAGCTACCTAAAAGTGAGTTTGGAAGTAGTTGTTGCATCAAAAACTTAAGAACATATTGGATTTGGTGAAATATGGATGTGTAAGAGAACCCTAGTGTAGTGTACCTTCGTGGGGTCTATTGGGATTCTCCCAAATGATACCTTTGGAGGAGTCTTTGGGGATATGGTTGGTGCTTTCTAGTCTGGTGTTGGTGTCTAGACTGATGTAACTATCTTCAGAGACTCTGACTAATGTATCAGTGTTTGGCTAGGAGGAGGATATTGTCATCTCCCATACCATTTAGAAGGAGGATACAACAACCCTTATTGTATTTACATAGTGTATTGTTGGTGTGTAGTTGGGACTGTTGGTGTTAGTGAGGTCACTATGGAAAGTCACATGTACTTTTTGGGATCAAGATGACACCCCATGTATAGAGATAGCACAGATTGTTACTAATGTAGGTTTCACTCCTACCTTACCACTTGGATTGGTGATATTTTTTAGGTTGGGAATGATGTTCATGTAACTCATTTATTTATTATAGTCTTTATGTTATTACCTGCTTGGATGATATCATCAAACAATGTATTTGACTGGAACGTCAACATGAATGAAAATGTTGGTTACACTGCTAACCATATGTATGCCTTCCTTGTTGGTCTACTTGTTGTTGATCTTCACTTCCAATTATCTCCAACATCCCACAATTGTGTAAAATAAAGGCATATACGTAGGCAAGTACAATACCTTTGGTAGGGGAGGAGTGACCATCAACTACAGGTTGTTAGGGTCCTTCATCTTATTCTTGGAGAGCTCAACATCATCTGCAAGGAAATTGGTTGGCTCAATGACCTACATCTAGATCTTGAATCTTCCTTGGGTTGGTCGTACCTCTAAGGATGCAGGTGGAGTAGGAAACATGTGTGGCATGCTTGGTAGCGGCATGAACTTTCTGAGCCAAGAAGATTTCATTTGTTCCATTCAAAACAGATAATGTGGGGGATATTATGTCAGCCCTAAGTACCACCTAAAAACATGTGCATAGTTCTTTGATTAATCTATCATGATAAATTTGTTACCTTCTTAATTGTAGGATCTATTGAAGTCATCCCCTGATGCTAGGATGTGTTCTTTCAATTCTTTGATAGTAGGGTATGTTGGTACAACAACTCCAACTAAGGATGCAAAGGGTGAAGCTTCATGTTGTTGGATCAAGTACTCATAGTGAGGGTTGTGGTAGATACATTGTTATTGATCTTCTTAGATTTGGAATCTAAGGCATTTGTACTAGATGAATGGCTCATCCATTTATTTAGGTATTACTTGAGGATTATATGTAGTCATTATGTTATTAGAAGATGCTAGATGCACATGAGATCTTAGCAAATAGGGACTTTGTCTGAATTCAGGCTGCTTGTCACATATCCCATGGTTGATGTATCTATAACACTTATTACATAAGTGTCAGGGTTTACAAGATTAAGCAAGATGGTATATCTAAAAATTCCCCTTGAAAAGGAGGCATAACCTTTACACAATTAAAATTTCCACTTGTGTGGAAAGGGTGCAATGATATAGAAATGCATGAATACATAGAAAGTGGTAAATAAATTTTGTCTCTTGAGTTGAAGGGGGCTTGGTTTAGCATTGTTGACTTGTTTTTTTTTGAGTCAAGAGAAAAAATGGAAAATTTATTTTACCCTTATGTAGAAAGGGGTACATAGGAATGAAAATGCTTCAAAGAAAATCCCTTAATTGGCATTGTGAATATTTCAGATGTGCATCTTAACCAATGAGACAAATACTTTAATTTTGGGTTAGTATGACGCCCCCTCCCCCTATTATCCCCAATTAAGTTGGACTAGAGGGCGAGGGTCATTATCATAATTCCTCAGATTGGGAAAGATTTGGTGGCTAAACATAGATGTTAAATATCTTCTTTTTCCTCCCAAGCATTTGCTTTATTTGAATTATGGTAGGCATATAATAATTCTTTTCCTACCCAAACTTGGTAAGAAAATTCTATGTTAGAGATATTCTTTCTTTGCTTACAAGATAGGGTTGAATAAAGCTTATTAGTTGTCATAAACTTGTCTTTCTATAAATTTCCAAAACAATTCTCAATATTACTTATCAATTATTCATTACTTTTAGAAATTCCTATATTATTGCATTTTCCACGTTTCCTTTAACTGACAATTAATAATGGATTACTGAAAACACTAAATGCATGAATTCTCTTCTATATTGAAGAATTTTCATTCACAATCAAAATTATTAAACAAGACATAAAAACTCAAACTTTCTACTATGTCCTACGCAATCCATAATTTGCATCCAGATACATTTATAAATACATGAAAAAAATTATGCTATAACATCCTTTCCATATTACAAGAATTTTGTCTATAAGATTCGACCAGGTTGCCAAAACGATGTGGATGAGACTTTTTCATGTCCGTCTTTAGCTTCCATATGACTTCATCCTCACCATGGTTTTTCTAAAGAACCTCCACCGGTGCAATCTTTTTATTTATGAGCTCTTTCACATTTGAATCCAAGATCCGTGACTCAGAGTATGACAACCTTCCTTGGAACTCTATTGGTTCGATATTCAATACATGGGTAGGATCCTTCACATAGCACTTTAGATTGGATACATGGATAATGTCATTGATCATGTTATAATGTGGCAGTAAAGCTAGATGATAAGGGGCCTAACCAATCCATTCTAGAATCTCAAACAGACCCACACATTGGGGACTCAGTTTTACTCTATTTTTAGCTATAGCTCAAAGGGGTTGGAATTTTAGAAAAACATGATCTCCTATAATAAAGTGCAGATTTGTTTGCTTTGCATCGGCATATGACTTCTATCTATCTAGAGCCTTATTCTACCTCTGCATGATCAAAGCAACTTTATTAGCATACAACTATAGGTCCTTTGACCTAAGTAAGGTCCTCTCATTGACATCATCCCAATGAAGCGGTGACCCACATGGCCCCCATAAAGAACTTCATATAGAGGCATCCTGATAATGGCTTGGTAACTATTTTTGTAGGAAAACCCATCTAAGGGTAGATATTTTTCCCATGATCCACCCCAATCAAGGACACATGCTCTTAACAAATCTTCTAGGGTCTAAATTGTACGTTCTGACTATCCATCAGTCTAAGGGTAATATGTTGTGTTAAACTTCAGCCTTGTGTTGAGTTCTTCTTGAACTTGTTTCCACAACTTGGAGGTGAACTTAGGGTCATGGTCAGAGATGATCAAACTCCAAACACCAAGTAAATGGAATGTCTCCCAAATATAAATCTCAAATAAGTTTGGCACCTTGGTAGCAATATTCATGGCAAGAAAGTGTGTTGACTTGGTTAGGTGGTCCACCGTGACCCATATTTCATCATGTCCTTTTCTTGTCTTGGGAAGACCCACCACAAATCCATGGTGATCTGATCCCACTTCCACCCAGGTATCTTGATGGATTGTAGCAACCCACCGAGTTGTTGGTGTTTAGCCTTCACCATATAGCATGTAAGACAATTAGCCAGATACAAGGCTATGCCTCGCTTCATTCCTACCCACCAGATGAATTGATGCGTGTCTTTGAACAACTTAGTGGTGTCAGGGTCTATGGTGTACTTTGATCCATGAGCTTCATGTAGGATGTGAGCCTTGAACGATGATGTTCCTCAGGAATCCAAATGCGATGCTTATATTGGATTTTGCCATCCACACCCACCAAGAGGTGTGTTTGAGGCTTCACCATCAAACCCTTCATCTTCTATAGCTCTGGGTTGACTAGTTGGTCTGTTGCAAGTTCAGTCAATAGGTCAGGCGTGATTTGAATATTGGCCAAATGGATTTTTTCTACCAATGGATGGGGAGTCCATCTAGAAAAGTCTTCTAGTCTCCTCCATTGGGTGGCTAAACCAACTGCACAACATATCCATTTTTTACTATGGGCGTCATCTACCACATTAGCCTTACCAAGGAGGTAGGCTATGGTGAAGTCAAAATCCTTTAGATACTCCATTCAACGTCATTGTCATAAGTTTAGGTCCTTCTGAGTCAATAGGTACTTTAGGCTCATATGGTTGATGAAGATGTCAATGGTAGCCCCATACATGTAGTGTTGCCAAATCATTCTGGCGTAGACAATTGATGCCAATTCCAAATTGTGGGATGGGTAATTCAAATCATTTCGATGTCTCAAGGTAAATGTGATGACATGCTAATTTAGCTCCAACACACATCCTAAACACAACTTCAATGTGTTAGTGAAGATGGAGAATCCATCATTACCTGAGGGTCTGGTCAAGATAGGGGCTGAGATAACATTTTCCTTTAGCTCCTGAAATTGTGCTTCACATAGGGAAAACCAAACAAACTTATCATCCTTTTGAGTGATCTTGATGAGAGGCAAAGTTGTCTTTGAGAAATCCTTGATGAATCATCGATAGTAATAGGTCAATCCCAGGAAACTACAAATTTTGGATAGGGACTTCAGTTCTGGCCATTCCCAAATGGTTGCTACTTTGGCAGGGTACACCGATATGGTTCCAATAATGTGCCCAAGGAACGTGACTTGGTCTATCCAAAACTCACATTTTGAGAATTTCCCATAGAACTTCTGCTTTCTCAGGATATCAAGGACCTTAGATAAGTGATCATGATGTTGTTCTAGCTCATCAGAGTAGACTACGATGTCATCTATGAACACTATAACAAAGGTGTTGAGGAAGGTCTAGAACACATTATTCATGAGGTTCGTGAACACACTTGGAGCATTGGACAACCCAAAAGGCATGACCAAAAACTTGCAGTGACCATAGCGGGTTCGTAAAGTGGTTTTTGGATGCCTTCCTTCTGAACTTGCAACTGGTCGTATCCATATCTCAAATCAATCTTTGATAAGACTCAAGCAGTTTTGAGATGACCAAACAGGTCACCTATGCAAGGTAGGAAATACTTATTCTTGATTGTAGTTTGGTGTATCATTTTGTAAGATATGCACACGTGAAGAAACCCATCCTTATTTTTCACAAAGAGCATTGGTGCTCCCCACGGGGATGTCGTCAGTCAGATGAAGCCCTTCTTTGGGAATTACTATAGTTTCTTATTTAACTCAAGCAACTTAGAGGCCATTTTGTAAGGTTCCTTGGAAATTGGGTTTGTCTCAAGATCTAGCTCTATTGAGAAGTCCACTTCTCTCTCTGGAGGTATGCCTGGCAAGTTGTTTGGGAACACATCGACATAGTCCCTAAGTACCTCTATTTCCTCTAAGGGCTGCACCTTAGACTCTAGCTCAGACACTATAGCTAGGAGTTCTAGACAACATTTAGCTACCACATTTGTTCTTCCTTCACGGCCGACACATATAGGTTGGTGGTGGCATCTTTCCTACCTCGAATGGTAAAGGGTGGATGACCCAGCATCTCTATCCTTATTTTCTTTTCCTTACGGTCTATTTTTGCATTAAAGATATAAATCCAATCCATTACATATCAAGGAGGATAAAGTCAGTAGGGACTTCATTATTCATATACTTAATAGAGATACCTATTATCATAAGGATGGATGAGAAGATACAACCACGAGGGGTAGTGCCTTCCAAAACATATCCTAATTTCTTGAAATCCAAACAAAGCATGTCATGAGATTTTGCAAAATGAAAGTATTGGTAGAATCAGAACTGAATAAAGCTTTAATGGTATGTCCCATGATATCAAGCAATCCTACATTTTATTTGTGGCATTAAAAACTATCATGCATTTCTCAATAAAGGATAGAAAGTGGAGTTTGAGGGATGGTTTTTTTATATGAGTCGGTTGGCATTGGTTTGAGATTTCTCATTATCAATGGTGAAAACTCAGGCCTGTCGACATTCATCCATAGCTGGGGATGTCCTTGGTTGGGCTGCAGCTACTGGTTGGGCCGCCATAGGTCTTGGCCCCTACAGGGCAGGGAGGGGATAGTTGTCTATGAGGTGTCCCTCTTGCTGGAAGCGATAACACACTCACTTTTCAAAGTGGCATTTACCAGGGTGCTTCTTCCCATGGGTGTGACATATGTGGTTCTGATTCTCATGATGGGGTTTTCCTCTTCCTCCATTCATGTCCCTTCCATGGTTATGACCATGTGCCTTTCTATTACCTTCAGTGAAACCCAAATACTCCTTGGGTGCATTCTGGGCAGGCATGATAGTCCTCTCCATCTCTAAGGTGAAGTTGAGGGCTTAATTTAGTGAAGTACTGGGGATTGTTAGACATCACATGGGGTTTCATATGTGGGTGCAAGCGCTCAACAAAGTGCTCAACACATTGTTTCTTAGTCACCATGTAGGCAAAGCACTCTAGGAGTTGGAATTTCTGAGCATAATCCACCACTAACATGTTGCCCTAATAGAGGAGCATGAACTCATTCATTTCCTTCTTAGTAGAGCTAGGAACAAACCTTGCATTGAATATGGTGAGGAAATCTACCCAGGCCATTGGCTCCATGATGAGATCTTGAATGGTAAAGTAGTTTTTCAATCATAGCTTTGTTGCTCCTTCAAGGAGGTGAGTGGCAAAGAAGCCCTTCTTGTTGGGTTGCACCTCTAGGATGCAAAAGCCATTCTCCATTGTTGGGAAATAGGGATGGAAGAGAAGGCAATGGGAACAAAAATTTGTCCCCATTCCTTGATTAAGGAATTTTGTCCACAATGGTGTATCTAGGAAATAACTGGTCCTGGAGCAAGTTGGGCAACTACTCTTGCACGATGATGTGCACTCTTCATAAGATGCTTGCGAACAACTGGCGATGACGGGCTCCTAGTGAATAACCACAAACAAAGGTGGTTATTGCCCTCCTAGCATGGTAGCGATGGCCTTCGTGCCTCTACGTAGTCCATGTCGACCATCGAGATCTCCACGTTGTGCTACCGGAATCAATGGGAAGGAATTTTCACTTTGAACATCAACCTTCTATGGTTGATTTCTCTCCCACGTTGTCTCTCCCTTGATGTTCCTCTCTTTTACAGGTAGTACTTGCTCAGGCTCTCTAGTTACCACAACTAGAGAGGACAATGATTTTCATAGATTATCGTTGTGTCTTCTGAAATCCTAAACTATCTCTTATTTATAGGATGGCCAGGGTCAAGGTTTCCAGATCATCTAGGAGTTGAAGAGATAGAATTTCATGAATTTTTTGGAAGTTGCAAACATCAAACCGGTTGGTTCACTACTGAACCGGTCAGTTCACATGTGAAATGATCGCATCAACACTTGAACCGATCGGTTCCCTTGCTTTCCTATTCTTAATCACATTGGCTTTTAATATTCGATTAGTGCACAACATGATATCAGCATCAATTCTTGATTCAGTCGTATTGATCATTGAACTAAGTAATTCACAAATTGAACTAGTCATTTTAGACCTTGAATTGACCAGTTCACCAACTAAACTAGTTGATTCATGTCCCAGTTTAGTAAATGTTCATCCAACATAGTTTAAATTGACCTGGAACTTGAATTGATCAGTTCAACACTTGCAATAGTTAGTTCACAATCCAGTCAATCCATTTTATTCATAGTTGTTAAATTGAATGCATAAACACTTTAGTAATCAAGTTAAATATCATTCATAAATAAACTCCTAATCCAGGTTCATCCTATGTGTGTGACCCTATTAATGAGAGGTATCTAGAAACAGATCATTGCTACTCAAGTAATTGGAAAGTTGGAGAATAATTTCAACATACAATCATTGATCAATGTTATAACGACCATATAGTTCCTTTGTCTCTAATATCTAGATTGAATTCAAGGCATGGAATTGTCATCCTCTCAACATTCAATTCATGTTCCTTGAACTAGAATAGACTGTCTAAGATGCATGTGAGATCATATGCCATATATAGATTCAGATCAATATGGCCATATGTTTCTCAATCTCACTTATCAAGTGGTGCCTGGATATCAATCTCTTAAAGGAGGGACAAATCACATCTATATCAGACACACTCAATCTCCATGTGACACAACGTACCCAAGCACAAACTTTATGGGAACCCTTATTCAAGGTCACATTGGATGATATCAAAATACATCAAACGGCATGTGATGAGTGTAGTGACTTAAGGTCTAAGAACCACAATCACCGCTATCACTATGAGAGCTAATTCTGACTACCATTCCATAGTATCCATGTATCACTCCCATAGTGGGTTTTCCTGATACACTGTTCCCTAACATGGACCTATGCACTTGGTTTGATATCAAATACCATAACTAATGAGATTCCATCATCAGCCAACACACACTCCAGTCTTATGTATTACTATTGTCTATTTTTCTTCCACAGTAATATTCGACTAGGGACATAACAAGAATGTATGAGTTCTTATCATACATATTCTCATTGTTTAGGTCCTCAACTTGAAGACATATGTCATGGAGAAACATCATTCTTTAGGCATATACCATGTTTGTGTCATCATCTCATGATTGAGACAAACATAATAGTCATAATTACCTATATAATTATCAAACCAGGTATCCAATTCCCCATCACAATCTTTGTATGATTGGCTCTCTGATCATACATACCAATAGACTCCCACTTGCACTTAGAGCCAATTACCCACGGATCTTATTCCAAGTGATCTTAACATGTCCATCATGTTTCTGTTGTGCAAGTCTTATATATGGGGTCAACAACATTTGCTTCTAGTCGATATTTTGCAAGTTTTCACATCTCCTTTTTGTACAACTTCTCACATGAGGTGGAATTATTGTAGAATGCTATGCAAGATTCCTTGCCTATTTAGTAGACATTGTTGTCAAAGTATTTATATTGTGTCATCAATAGTTGGAACTACCCACAAGTTCTTCCAAATGAACTTCTTGATCCATATAGCATCCTCTGTTGTTTTCAAAATAGTAAGGTACTCTCCTTCTATTTGTAGAATTAGCAATTGACTGTTGCTTGGAACCCTTCCAGCTTACAGTTCTATTTCAAGGTCAAACACAATTTTAGATTGTGATCATTAATCTTTTTTGTCATTTTGTAATATTGCATCAGTGTAATCCTTTACACCCAACTCTTCCTTATTACCATAATCAAGGAATCAATCCTTTTAGTGCTTCTCAAGTACTTAAGGATGTTTTCATGTAAGTCTAGTAACTTTCACCGAGATCTAATATATATCCTCTTACCGTGTCCAATACATATGAGACAACTGGACGAGTGCATAACAATGCATACATGATAGATCCAATTACTTATGGCATCTTACTCATGTTTTTCCATTCTTCACAAGAACTAGGACACTAACCTCTTGAGAGACTAATCCCATGGTGAACATGGTCAGATTTTATCTCACTAAGTCTTGCATGTTGAACCCCTTTAGCTTCTTGCCAATATATGTTTTGTCACTTAGGTCAAGAAGCTTTCTAGGTATATCTCTATAGATATTTATATATGTCATATAGGATGCTTCACCTAAATCCTTCATATAGAAGTTACTTTCCCTGCCAGGTTTTAACATTTGTAGTATAAGGATGTTATTCTCGATCATTATGTGGAATATAAATATGCTCCCACTAAATTCTTGTAATCATAGTTTTCATCTTCATTCTGACTAAAGTCAAACTCTTTGACTGTCTTGTCAAATCAAAGATTCTAGTTTTGAGATACTTGCATAAATCCATGGATTGACATTTGTAGCTTACAGACTTTATTTGCAGTAAGTGGATTTATAAAACCTTTTAGGTTGTGTCACACGCACATCCTCTACAAAATTCCTATGAAGGAATATGGTTTTAACATCCATTTTCCAAATTCATACTAAGTTGCAATGGAAAGAATGATCATGATGGATGTGGCCATGAAAATTGGTGAAAAGATTTCATTGTAAGGAAATACGGGCACAGAGTATAGCATCGGAAACAAAATTTTATCTATCTTTATTCCCATAACAACAAGATCACGTCAACTACTATGAAATAGGAAAGATGGTTTAATGAGTTATACCTAATCCTGGTGCAACTCTAGTGACAACAACTCACTTCAATGCAACTATCAACTAGTTGCTCTTAGATGGTTGTTGTGCAGCTCCTGGTCTTCACCACAAACAACAAACAGAACAACTTCTATAGTGAATCATGTGGTCTCTCCATGGACTACAGTCTGACTTTTCTCTCCTAGCAGCAACCAAAAGAGTCCTGCCTCTAGAATAGTCCACACAGACCAACTAGAACTCATGTCATTCAACTAGAATAGACATGAAGGAGTTGTCCCTCCCGTTGGTGTACTAGTCACCAACTTTCTCTCCCATAACCACGATCCTTGGTTGTTCTCTCCCGTAGCTATCCCTCCCTTGTCGGGTAGGACTTGCTTGGGATCTCTCGGTTACCGAAACTAGAGATGATAATAATTGTCAGATCAACTGATTCTCAATTGATGTGTTATGTACTGGGAAGCCCCTAGTACCCCTCTATTTATAGGCAGGGTTAGGGTCAGGGTTCACTGTCTGTTCAGGATCTATGTAGGAGTGATAGGGACTGGAAGATATTGAATTTTTGCAACATGGGACGGCCGAAACAACCATCTGGCAATCCATACGGTCATCTGGCACTGTGATACGGTCGTCTCGTACTTCCAGATGCCCATCTAATAGTTTTCCAACCGCACACAAATTTGGCAATTTATTCCAATTAATATCACATATTAATTCCTTGCATCACAAGTAATGTGCAATCGAAACAAGTTCGGGAAACATATAAAACCTTCATTCGCCCCAACTTGGCCATCTCACCCATTCGAGATGCTTGTATCGCTTACCCAGATGTCCGTCTGGTGAGTTTGAGTTGGTCAGGTTGGTTTAAAAGATTGAAGCGGTCAGTTCACTCCTCAATTTGGATAAAACTTAGCCAATTTCGAACTCTGGTTAGCCTGCCAACCCAAACGTCCATCTCAACACTTGATACGCCCATTTGGTTGTGCAAACGGTCATCTTAACACTTGATATGGTCGTTTGGCAGTCCAGTCAGCCAATCTATTGATATGTTGTGTGAATTGAATATCTAAACACTTCAGTAATCAACCCAATCATAATTCAAGATAAACTCCTCTTCTAGATGAGTTCCCATGTGTGTGACCCTATAGGTCCCATATCACATTGGTATTGAATGTCCATAACTAGCTTATGACATCACAAGCAATAAGTAGTGCCTAGTTGCACATCAATGCTACCAAAGAGAATGGAAAGTTGGAGAACAACTTCAACCTACAATTTGTGTAAGGTGTTGTAGGAATTGTATAATTCATTGGTCTCTGATATTCAGAGTGAGCTTGAGGCATGGACTCATCATCCTCTCAATGTTCAATCCATGTCCCTTGAATTAAGAGCAGACTGTCTGAGATAATGTGACCTTAATGTCATATATTGATTCACATGTGCATGTGTATGCATTTCTTAGTCTCACTTATGAAGTGACCTATATATCATACTCCAGTAGGAGGGACAAATCCCATATCTATCACTCATAGTCTATCCTCATATGTCAAAGTCACCCAATCATCACCTTTATAACAACCCATGTTTTAGGAGTGTGTTTGATGATGTCAAAGCAAACCCAACGACATGTGATGAGTGTAGTGATTTCAGGTCTAAGAATCACAATCACCACCTTCACTATGAGAGTTGACTATGACCACCAATTATGGTTTCCATGTATTACTCTCAAGGTGGGTTTGTCTGATACAATGTTCTCTATCATGTATATGTGTGCTTGGTTTGATATTTCCATATCATGACTAATGAGATTTTGTCATCAACCAACCCACACTCTAGTCTTGTGTGTTACTAGGGTCTATCTACCTTCCACAGTAACAATCGACTAGGGACATAACAAGAATGTACACACTCTAAACAGTTGTATGATATCATCCTTCCAAGTCATGTACTTGAAGAAATGTCTCATTGAGTATTGTCATTCTCTAGACATTCATAATGTTTCCTCATTATCTCATAATTGAGTGAAATAGAATGATTTGGAAGCTTGCCTTTATGAGTATTAATCAAATCCTTTATGGCATATGCCATGTCAATCATCACATGACTGGCTCTCTACGCATACTTTACCAACAGACCCCCGCTTGCACTTAGAGACAATCACACATGAATCTCATTCTTAGTGATCCAAACCTGTCCACCATGCTTTTGTTGTGCAAGTGTTTAATTCAGCAGGTTAGCAACGCTTTGCTATTAGTCAGTATATTGCATGTTTCTTATCTCTTCGCTATGAGGTTAAACTACCGTAATACGGTATCTGATATTCATTGCCTAACAAGTAGCTCCATTGTTGTCACAGTATCACTATTGTGTCATCAAAGGTTGGAACATCTATAAGTTCATCATATGAACTTCTAGATCCATATAGTATCACTTTGTGTTCTTAACACAAGTATACTAGGCTTCTATAGTATAATATAATTAATGGCTATTGATTTGAAACCCTTTTAACTAACAACATTTCTCCTTTTGAATCAAACATAACTAATTTTGCAATCAGTTTTGTCATTATGGAAGCTTGCATTGATGTAATCCTTTACAACCCACTCATCTTTTTACTGCTATCCTTATTGACTAGCAATCTATCCTATGGCCTATGACATCTCAATCATGTCATTTCCATTATTCACAAGAATTGGAACATATGGTTCATGAGAGACTAATCTGAATTCTCTCTCATTGAATCCTTCCATGTTGAACTCTTTCAAAATTCTACTTTTATGTGTACTCAACTTCCATTTTGAAACATTCAAGAACTATCTTTATAGATCTTGATCCTTATCTCATAAGATGTTTAACTTAATCCTTTTTTGCTGAAGGTTTATTCATGCTAGCACTCAATAATATTGAGATGTCATTCCTCATCATATGTGGAATATTCATATATGCTCCCACTAAATCTTTCGTACTCACATATTTCACTTTTATATTGATTCAAGTCAAACTCTTTGACTATCTTGTCAAAACCAAAAGGATCCCATCTCTGAGATGCTTGTTTCAATCCTAGATTGAACTTTGTAATGTATATACTTTATTTGCATTCTTGAAGCTATAAAACCTTTTAGGTTGTATCACTTATGCATCCTTTGATGTATTTCTTTTAAGGAATTTGGTTTTATGTTCATATGCCAAATCTCTAAGTCTATTTTACCTACAACAACAAGCATGACAATTGGTAAAGGAATTTCTATCATGTTCAACAACTTGAATTGATTTGAAATCTCTTTCAACCAATTTTTCCTTTTATGTTATCCATATAGGTCTTTGCCATAAGACCCTATTTCACCCTTCAGGTATTAATCCTTTAGGTGGCATTATCAAGGTCCTACCTTGTTAGCTTACATGGATCCCATAATGTCCTTGAGCCATTACTCAGATTATGGTACTTAATAGCTTCTAGTTGATTAGTTGACTCATCCTGTTATGATCAACCTGTTTGAGACATTGGATTCACAATCCTCAATTTTAGACATATTCTATTAGAACTATTTGATTTTTTGTTAGATGATGAAATTGAGATTCCACAACACCTTGTGATTTTCTTAGTTCTCATTATACCTCTTTGTTGATCTTGATCATTTTGAGTTTTTTTTCTCCCAATGATTTTTTAGGAAATCATTTATCCTATCAGCAAAACACTTTGGTTATTGGAATGGGATTAACAGTAACATTCAAATATTATGGTTTTTGGACCAACCTTCTTTAAGAAACTACTTTCTCAATGTAGGTTTCAATCCTCTAGACACATTGGGACATTTCCAAATCATATTGTATATGATGTCTTATAAACCATTCAGACGGTACATCATTTAGTGATAGCTTTATATTTATGAGGATATAAGTAGACTTGATTTAATTGATAAATATATCATGACTCATCATGGTATAGTTCCTTCTTCTAACACATCAACATGCTTATATGGATTTGACTTGTGATACATTATCACAGTCCTTTCCTGAAGGTTCTCAAGAAATTGATGCAAAGTATTTCAACATTTGATCTCATTAGAGTTTCTCAATGCTTCTATCAAAGCTATACTTCATTTATAATATCCTTGAACACTTCAAGAGATTCCATTTTACTGAGTACATATCATCATATTACCAATAAATGTAAAGTGGTATAAGCAATTATGTATAGCACTTATTCCATAAGATATTCATACATCACATGTATGAGGTCTGATGGAAGGTATATCCTCCCACTACATCTTAGTGAAGGATGTTATGTCACATTGTGTCTAAGTGAGAATTGCATATTTCCCTAGGTTCAGACACCAAGGGAATCTAGATTAACATCAATATGTATTCTATGCATTTTTTATATGTACATCCAAGGTGACTATTACTAATGAAAGTCTTGAGTTGTCAATCATAATCCTTTGATATTAACATTATAAACATTCATCTCAAAGCCTTTTATACAAAGATCTTTAGATGTTTGTGCATTGCCATGCAAGATAATATCCTTTTGAAACAAAAATAATATTCTCTTACTTTATTAATATATCATCCTTGTCATATAAGATGCTTTAAAGTAAATGCTTCTATTTGATGGCATGATGAAATAGCAGTTCTACTAACTCTATTACATACCCATTCGGATAATATAAATTTAATTGAAGATCAAAGATTATGCAACTCTTGTTCTACCTTGTCCATCTTTGTCCTTCCATGAAGGCCTTTACTTTTGTCAGATCATGCACATCAGTATGTTAGATCTTTGTTTGGTATCACATACCAAAATTAAGAAGTAATCAAATTTATCTTATAATTTTTATACCTAAAGTGGAGGCCTCAGTGCCTTCCTTCTTCTTCTTCTTTAATTCCTCTAACCAGAGTGGGCAATTTCTTTTCTAATGTCTAGGTTGGTGATAATGGTGACAATCACCTCTTACTTTCTTTACACCTGACTTTGCCTTGAGATCTGAAGACTTGGGCTTCTAGCTAGCTTTAGATCTCTTCTTAGCTTTGCATTTGCCCTTAGACTTCCCCTTTTTCTTGTTAATCATCATTATAGACTTGGGCTTGTCTTTCTTCATATGTCCCTCAGTTGTTCTCAACATGCCCAACAACTCTATCAATGGCTTGTCAAAGTCATTCATGTTGAAGTTCATGACAAACTAACTATATGACTCTAGAAAAGACTACAGAATCACATTAGTGGACAACTCTTGACCCAAGGGAAATCCCATTCTAGCAAGGTTATCCACATATTCGATCAGCTTGAGCACATGAGGACCTATTGGATCTCCTTATTCCATGTTACATTTGAATAGTGCCTTGGAGACATGGTATCTCTCTTATCTGTCCTGATCTTAGAACATGTTCTTGAGATGTGTGACCATCTCAATCACATCCATGTTTTCATTCTTCCTCTACAACTCATAGTTTATGGAGCATAGCATTATATACTTGACATCTATGGCATCTTCAGTATGCTTCTTGTAAGCATCCTTGTTAGCCTTTGGTGTAGTTGGAAGCAGTTCATCTAGTTCTAGTGTCTCTAATGCATAGATCTTGCACTCCTTTGTAACAATGATTCTCATCATCTTAAACCAGTCGGCGAAGTTGTTCCCAATAAGTTTGTCCGTCTCAAAGATCGGTCGTAGAGAAAAGTGATTGTTGTTCGTTGTCATTTTATTCTACAAAAGAATTTGTAGTTTTGTCAAAAACTCATTTTGATTTGATTTGATTTGATTTGATTTGATTTAATTGAAGCTTGGGTGATAATAATTAGGTTTTTAATTAATTAATGTTCTCATTGTTTTGTTCAAATTGATAACCCTAAAGTATCAATTCGGAAAATTGCAGCGAATCAATTTTCTAATGAGCCAAGGTCCAAAATGATTGAATTATTACTTGTCCTACACCAGCATCTGTAATCAACCATTAATGTAGGAAATTATGCCAGTTACATCATATGAAACTCTTGTATATATGATATGTGCAACTCTTTGCCATAATCATCTCCATGCTTCTGAGCTTAGAAGCTCCAAGAATCACCAGTTAAGCCTAACCCAATAGACAATACGATAATATGTACCCCACTTTGATGGCACCTACATTATTACCATCACACTTCCACGAGGTAGATGGCGCACCACACTTTGGTGTAACCTATGCTTGGTCGAATAAGTTTTTCATTTGTGTTGCTATTATAAAACATCTTAGACTTAATATTTGATTTGTGTGATATATATATATATATATATATATATATATACATTGTATCCAATCACCACATATATAGTACATATCATATGCATGCTATATTCTGCAACATAAAGATGCAATATAAAACAAAGAGCAATGGTTATGGCCATCTCTAATTGTAATTCCTTGGAGCCACAAGGAATTAGTACCACCTAGGTCAATCATCACATCTCATGTATGAACTTGTTGTTGGTGTACATTTGTGCTTGCCAGTCTGGGTAGATTGGTTCAACCCTTGAACCAACTGTCTTGCCTCTTGGATGGTTGGTTGGTCCTCATGTCCAACTAATGTTTGGACACCTTCCAAATGGTCGAGTGGGCCCGCTCAGACGGTCATATGACCTCTTATCCAACTGATGTCTAGGCTCCTTCCAAAAGGTCAGTTGGGCCTACCAGGCGGTCGTTTGGTTCCATTGTTCTATCATCCATGGTCCTCCAAATGGTTGTCCTATCTCACAAACTAGCCATCTCATCTGGCAATGATCATCTTCCTTGTCGCTACAAGAAAAAACTATCCTATTGCTACTTTATTACATTGTAAAGAGAAACCTCGAGTTACATTCAAGGGGAGAATAGATAGGAAAGAATTAACTTTACATTGGGAAGAAGGAGGTAGAGGCTCGGTATGCAGACCGAGATAAATAGGAACCAAACCATCCAACCACACACAAATATAGGGTATTGTCCATAACCACACTACACTTGAAAACCACTTTTAGGGTCACATGTGTAAATTGCATATGTATCATATCATATCATATTATATATATATATATATATATATATATATATTAGTTTGGGATTATGTGGTATTTGATCAGATACACATATGAGACAGTTTAGTTATTCACATCATATTCAATAAATAAATAATTAAACCAAAAATCCGATCATATGTATTATCCTAAAACTTAGTAAATTAATGTGGCTCTGATACCATTGTTAAGAAATACAAGCATAGAGTATAGCAGCGGAAACAAAATTTTGTCTATCTGTATTCCCATAACAACAAGATTGCATCAACTACTATGAAATAGGAAGGATGGTTTAACAATTTATACTTGGTCCTAGAGCAAGTCCAGTGACAACAACTTACTTCAATGCAACTGTCAACTAGTTTCTCTTGGACAGTGATGGTGCAGGAACAATGAATAGAACAACTTCTGCAGTGACTCATGTGGTCTCACCGCATACTGATGAATGCATATTCATCATGATTTTCAATCGCTATCTTGGACCCTTTCTCGACTCAATACACCCAATTTCAGTTTCTAAATATCAAAATGTGCAAAATTACTTAATTGGTCAAATTATCATGATCTTAACTGAATTTATGTTGATTTGATGTAGGTCTTGATGAGGTTGAATATTCAGCTGGGACCCACCTTTCACTCACCATTCGGTCTCACCATCGGTCTCACCATTCGGTCTTGACCGATCGGTCTCATCCAATCGGTTTCAACTCCATACGGTCTTCAAGATTGGTTGAGAAACCTGCTCGAAACTGTTTGGGCAACTCAGCAGCATTGGGAATGTTTCCCCTCCTCTTGCTTTCCCTTCCTCCGCCAATAGCAGTGTCGACACCCACACCTCTGCCTGCTTCTACCTCCAGCAACCCTAAACGCTACATGCAATGCCGCCGCTCCCACTCCGCGCTCACCACAGAGAAGCCCTCACGGTCTTAAGACCATGAGGCATTGATTGATCGCATACTGATTGGAGGAGGTCACATAGACCGGTTGAACTTCGACTTAGAGACCGTTTGAAACCCGTCGGTCTTCGAGACCGTTTGCTTCACCAAATCGTTTGAACAACGAAGATCCGAGATTGTTTGGATGAAGATTGTTTGGATCCATTCAGTCCCAAGACTGTTTGGAGCCGTTTGGTCCCAAGACCATTTGGAGCCATTCGGTCCAAGGACCGTTTGGATCAGGTTCATGCAGGAAATGTGAAGACCCCATCCGAGCCTATAAATAGGACCGCAAGGGTCCTCAATTGGCATCGGTTCCAGGATGCCGACAGGCTGCCTATACACAGGTCTGATCCTGTTCTGTCCACACCGCCACTTCAACTGTCGTTCCTACTACAACTCAAGGAGGCAGAGAAGAGAGAAAAGGAGGAGTGAGAAAGACTGCCTGGTCTGTCTTGGCATCCCTCATTCTTCCAGATCTGCTCTGACACAACGTACAAGACTGCATCATCTTCACCGAGCTGCGACTACCTTCTGCATCATGCTCATAGAGGATTCCTCTCTCTTTCTTATCCTTCTTGTTTCTCACATCATGAGCGAGTAGTTCCTTTTCGCTTGGGTGTGGGGACTAGCCCCCCTACCCATGCAATCATGTTCTTTTGTTTAAACTTTCCATGGCAATGTATATGACTTTTCATTTTGTTGTTAATCATTATGTTCATAGTTAGATTAATTGCTTGCTATCATCTTTGTTCTTCCTATGTTGTGAGAACTTCTATATGTAGGATTGAATGTCATTTAACTAGTTAACTCCCAAACTAGAAATAGAATGGGATTCCATGAGGTCGTAAGTGTATGATCTATGAGGGGATGAGCCATCTAGCCTTCGGTGACACTTCTGTGCACCTAACGTCTGTAAAGGGGGTTCACAGCCTTAGTTGGATTTTGTATCTTCTTGTTAATCGTCGATGTTTGCTCGTGTATTAATTACCTGCTTGCTTATCAATTAATGTGGTTGACTCCCAAACTAGAAATAGAATGGGATTTCTTCGAGGTCGTAAGTGTATGATCCGTGAGGGGATGAGCCATCTAGCTTTTGGTGATGCTTCTATGTGCCTAACGCCTATATAGGGGGGCCACAGCCTTCGTTGGATTTATGTATCTTCGGAGTCGTAAGTAAGTGATATGGATGGTGACAAGACATATGATGCCTAAGGTGACGCTTACGCGAACCTAACGACCGTATGGGGGGTTTTGCAGCAGCTCTTTTTCGATCGTCATGTCTTGCCTGGATTTTTTGCGATTGAATGTGCTTGCATGTGTAGTGGTGGTGAAACCCGATACCATCCCAATGATTCCATATCATTGATCTAAATCCAACTTTAATTCAGCTTTTACTTTCTTTCAATTAGTTTAATTAACCTCAAATCAACCAATCGTTTTAAGTATTAGTCTTAACTCGAACTGGATTAGACTGACAAGGATTCTTAAAAACGTTTTCCTTTGGGTTTGATCCTTAACTATACTGCAATCAGACTCGTCTTCTTGTGGGTGGTATTATTGTACTTTGGTTTTGGTAAAAGCTAGGGGATTTCAACCCTGAGTGAGTTTGTTAGTGCGATAAAATCCCACGTCAAATTATGGCGTCGTTGCCGGGGACAACGGAATCAGTTAGTTAAATCTAGTTCTTTTAAGGCTAATTTAGGATTTGCTTTTTCTTTTTGAAATAATTGACCATCTACTTGAATTTGACTCTACTCCATGGTTCTCACTTTCAAAATCTTTCTATTATAGGTACAACCCAAAGCATAGTGCATGCATCGTTCGGACAGTCTCGGACTAACAGCGAGCTTTGATCCCGAGATAGACAGAACTTTTCATCGTTAGATTAAAGAAAATCAAGCAAGGATGGCTCAAGAAGAAGTAGCCTGAAGGGTGGCTCAAGCCATCAATGCGCAGAGAGAGAGGTTCATGCAAGAAGCCAGAGTTGTAGTTCAAGAAGAAATCCTAGCGGAACAAGCAGTAGCGCAAGCAGCTGAACTGCAAAAGGATCTTAGAGAGTTCTCAATTCCGAAAGTTGTGAATGTTCATCATCATATACAACCTCCTCTCATCAACGCTCCTAATTTCGAGATAAGAGCGCATTGGATCACCCTGCTTCATAACAGCCTTTTCTATGGAAAACTAGGTGAAGATAGTCAAGAACATCTTCTAAGGTTTATTGATCTTTGTGTTATGACAAAGCAAAATGGAGTGTCTGATGATGCCATTAGACTCTGCCTCTTCAAATATTCCCTTGTTGATAGAGCCATAAGTTGGTCCAATTCATTGCAAAGTGAAATACCCATCACCACCTGGCAACAACTCCAAAATGTGTTTCTAGAGAAGTTCTACCCTCCATCTCTCACCTATGAAATTAGAGGGCGAATAACAAATTTCACTCAAGTTCCTGGAGAAACCTTTACTGAAGCTTGGGATAGATATAAAGAGCTTCTACGCAAGTGTCCACACATGGAATTCCTAATAATCAACTCATCGAAATTTTCTATAGGGGTGTGGACGACGATATCAAGAGATTCTTAGACTCCTCTTCTGGAGGAAACTGCATGCGTCAAAGTTATGACAGTGCATGGAGAGTCACCCTTGGAGCAAAAAATCAAGCCAATTGGGGAAGATCTGTAGGTAAAGGAGTTGTGAAAGTAGCTATGGCCGAAGCTACTCCCAAGTACAAGTCTATCGCTGAAACCTTAAAACTCTTAGTTGCCAAGAAAGACCATATTGAATCATCTCTCGCTGCGATTGGAAGAGGACATTTGCCCACTCGACAACAAGAATAGGTCAGGTCTGCCACACTATTTTGTGAAGCATGTAAGGGCACAGATCACTCCACTTTGGCATGCAATGTTCTCTATGATGTTGTTCTAAGTAATGTATGTGGCCAAGGAGATAGTAATCAAATGGAGAACATGAATGCTGTTAATACCATCACAGGTCAAGGTTATTACAAACTGAATCAGAACATGAATCATCCAGGATTTCAATATGGAAACCCCTCTGGAGTAGTAAATTCACATCAGTTTGGTTCGAACAATTAGCCTCGAGGCCCACCAAGATTCCAGTACAATCAATAGAAGAATTTTGGAAATCAAGGAAATTTCAAGGGAAACTTTCAGAATAGGAACTTCAATAATTATCAAAACAACTCCCAGTACCAGAGTCTTAACCAAGTTCCTTATCAACAACAAGGACAAAAAGCAGGTCTAGTTCTCCTGATGACAAACTATCAGCCATTGAAAAGATGTTGCAAACTCAGAAAACTATGATAGCTAACCAACAAGCTCAACAGAAGACTATTGAATCTCAACTAGCTCAACTTCCAGCTAGCATTAAGCCACCAGCTGGGGTTTTTGCTGGCCAACGCGAGAACAACCCAAAGAACCCAGAACAATTGAAGGCAGTAACCACAAGGTCAGTTTAAGACTATTCTGATCCTCCTATCAAGACACATGTGGTTGTTACTAATGAGGATGAGCATGTGATCATTCAAGACTCAACAACACCAGAGTCTAAACCAGAAGAACCAGTAATTGTTGATAAGACAGATACGAAAAGTCTTGAGAAACCTATTGATGAAGAAACTGAAACACCAGAACCTGATATTCCTATATACAAGCCTCGTATACTTTTCCCTACTCATTTAAGGCAAACAAAGTTGGATACTCGGTTCAATAAGTTTAAAGAAGCTACGAAGAAACTTCATGTTGATATACCCTTTTTGGATGCGCTAGCTGAGATACCAGCTTGGAAAAAGTACTTAAAGTCACTCCTCACCAGGAAATATATAACTGAAGAATATGAGACCGTCAAGTTAGCTAAAATCACTTCGGATATAATACAGAGTAAGATGCCAAAGAAATAGAAAGATCTGGGATCTTTTGGGATTTTCTGCCATATCGGTGATTCTTCATGCAAGAAAGGTCTAGCCGATCTTGGTGCTAGCATCTCCATCATACCACTTAGCCTTTGCAAAAGGCTAGGGTTTGTTGAACTTCTTCCAACTGGCATGACCATACAACTCGTAGACAATTCGATAAAATGCCTGTTAGGAATCATTGAAGATGTATGTGTCAAGGTAGGAAAAGATTCCTATGTTCTGTGTGACTTTGTCATCATGGACATAAAAGAGGATGCTAGATATCCTCTCATCTTCGAATGTCCATTCCTTGCCACTGTAAGAGTTCTAATTGATGTTGAAGCAGGAACTTTGCTTCTCATACTTGGTAAAGAAACTCTCAAATTCAAGGTTTTTGAAAGCATGAGAAGACCAAGTATGCAAGAAGAAGTTTATCTAATTGACTTCATTGAACAAATATCACTCCTCACACAAGAGGGATATGAACAAGACGATCCTCTAGAAGTGACTCTAACAAACCCCTCTACTGATAATTCCATCAGTGAACAAGATAAAGAGTGTGTTCTTGACCTTGACACTATTGAAGAAGATCATGAAGCTACGTTTGAAGGACTCAAGGTTGTGGAAGCCACTGAAGAAACATGCGAAAAACCAGAGGCCCCAGAAATGAAGCCCCTTCCTGAGGGACTGAAGTATGTGTTTTTGGATGACCTCAAGGTTTGTCTAGTAATAATAAATTCCAATCTTACGAATGAACAAGAAGATAAACTCCTGAAGGAATTGAAGGAGAGGAAGAAAGTGATTGGCTACAAAATGAGTGACCTCACTGGGGTTAATCAATCATTGTGTATGCACAAGATCCCCATGATGGAAGATCACAAGCCAACTATTGAACATCAACGGAAACTGAATCCAAATATGAAGGAGGTAGTCCATAAAGAGGTCATTAAACTGCTCACCGCTGGAATTATCTATCTGATATCAGACTCGCCATGGGTGGGCCTGGTGCATGTAGTCCCGAAGAAAGGTGGAACAACTATAATACGAAATGAAAATGATGAACTCATCCCCACCTGAACAGTCGCAGGGTGGAGGATGTGCATTGATTATAGAAAGTTGAACAAGGCAACTCAAAAATATCATTTTCCAATGCCTTTTCTTGATCAAGTATTAGAGCGGCTGGCCCATCAAGAATACTTCGGTTATCTTGATGGTTACTCTGGATTTTACCAAATACCTATACACCCAGATGACCAGGAGAAAACCACCTTCGCATGCCCATTCGGAACATACGCATTTAGAAGAATGCCATTTGGACTCTACAATGCACCTGCAACTTTCCAGCGTTGCATGGCAGCTATATTTGTCGGTCTCCCCGAAACCATTATGGAAGTTTTCATGGATGATTTTTCTATCTACAGAGATTCATTCGATTCATGGTAAAACACCTCTCCATGGTCCTCAAATGATATGAAGAAGCTCATATTGTGCTCAACTGGGAGAAGTGTCATTTTATGTTAAAGGAAGGAATTGTCATCGGCCATAGGGTCAGTAATAGAGGAATTGAAGTAGATAAAGCCAAGATTGAAGTGAATTCCAAGCTCTCTGTCCCTATCAATGTAAAGAAAGTTTGAGAATTCCTTGGTCACGTAGGTTTCTATATACGGTTTATAAAGGATTTCTCGAAGATAACCAAGCCGATGACAAATGTGTTACTAAAGGGTGTTGAATTCAATTTTGATGAAGAATGTGTTAAAAGTTTCAACACACTGAAGCATGCCCTTACAACTACACCCATCATTAGAGCTCCTGATTGGGACCACCCTTTTGAAATCATGTGTGATGCAAGTGATTATGTTGTAGGTGCTGTCTTGGGCCAATGTATAGAAAAGAAACATTATGTGATCTATTATGCATCAAAGACCCTCGATGAAGCTCAGAGGAATTATGCTACTACTGAGAAATAACTTCTGGAAGTCGTGTATGCTTTTGACAAGTTCAGATCCTACCTAATTGGTTCAAAGGTCGTTGTCTACATAGATCATTCTACCATTTGTTACCTTCTAGCTAAGAAAGATGCAAAACCTAGGTTAATAAGATGGATTCTCATCCTGCAAGAATTTAATTTAGAGATCATAGATAAAAAGGGTACAGAGAATGTTGTGGTAGACCACCTCAGTCGCATCCACACTCTGGATATTGAGAAGATTCTGATTAATGATTCCCTTCCGGATGATCAACTAATGAAGGTCTCAGAAGCCATACCGTGGTACTCGGATTTTGTGAACTACCTTACTGCTGGGGTTATCCACCCTCAATGCACTGAAAATGCACTGAAGAAATTTATGCATGATGTGAAACAGTACTACTGGGATGAGTCGTACCTTTTCAAACTATGTGTTGATGGTCTATATAGATGAAGTATAGCCAAAGAAGAAGCTCAACTTATTTTGGAACAATGTCACTCAGGACTAGTGGGAGGACATATGAGCTCTAAAAAGACTACCTTGAAGGTTTTGCAATGAGGATTCTTCTGGCCAACCATATTCAAAGATTCCTACGACTTTGTCCTATCATGTGACAAATGTCAAAGATTTGGAAATATAACAAAGAGTGATGAGATGTCGCTGAATCTATGACAAGAAGTAGAAATATTCGATGTTTGGGGGGTGGACTACATGGGTCCATTCCCATCTTCTCATGGATTTTCATACATCCTAGTAGCGGTGGACTACGTCTCAAAATCGGTTTAAGCCATACCAACCGTCACTAGTGATTCCAAACCAGTCATCAAATAATCAAGGATATTATTTTTCCCCATTTTGGTGTCCCATGCACGGTGATATCCGATGTAGGTTCCCATTTTCTTGAAAGAAGCTTTGAAGCATTGCTAAGAAAGTATGGTGTTATTCACAAGGTAGCCTCACCTTACCATCCACAAACAAGTGGATAGGTGGAGGTTTCTAATCGTCAACTCAAAGTTATCTTGGAAAAGATAGTAGGCCGCAATCGGAAAGATTGGTCAGTGAAAATCAACGACGCATTATGGGCTTATCGAACCACTTATAAAACTCCCCTTAGGACTACACCATTTTGATTAATATATGGAAAGGCTTGCCACCTTCCAGTAGAACTGGAACACAAGGCATGGTGGGCAATAAAATAAGTGAATTTTGATATGAAAGAAGCAGGCCAAGCCAGGATTCTGCAACTCCAAGAGCTGGACGAACTCAGGATGACAGCTTATGAGAATGCACGAATCTACAAAGAACACACCAAACTTTGGCATGATGGTCATTTGAAAAGAAAAGACATACAAGTGGGAGACCAAGTCCTGCTATTCAAATCAAGGTTGAAATTATTCCCAAGGAAACTCCGCTCTCGCTGGTCTGGACCGTACATTGTCAAAAGCATCTCCCCACATGGTGCTTTCTCTTTATGGAGTGAAAAATCGGGTGAATTCGTGGCAAATGGTCAACGTTTGAAAATATATTTCACCACAACCGACATAAGCACCGAAGCAATAATAGATCTCTCCAATCCAAAGGAATCACCATGAAGATGAAAATATCACGTTGAACCACCAATGTAAAACAAAGGCACTTGTCGGGAGGCAACCCGATAAATAAAATTTGTCTCAACTATGAATTATAAATTTTTCTCAATTTTGTTTTTACTTTTTAAAAATTTTCACCAAATAAGAATCGCATCACAAGATTCTATTTTGAGTTCTGATTAATCTTCATTTTTGATATTTTCAGATGGAGGATGCACGTTGATTGGTATGCAACCACATCCAGTGGTCCAAATGGCATGAACTTCCCCCTCCATCTCAGATTTAGAGTTTGCTCAGGATGAGAAAATTTCTAAGTTTGGGGTGGAGGGTGGGTGGTACATATCTTACTTTCCACCTTCACCCATCTAAATCAAACATAATATTTCATCATCACATTTTTTACTTAAAGTTTTCAAAATTTTAAAGTTTTCAAAAGAAATTTGAATAGATACTGGACGAAGTTTTGACACTTTTTGTTTTAACCTTTATGCATTTTTTATTATACCTTCCTTATTCGAAGTTGATCCTCAAAAGGACCTTCTTCTTTAAACTAGCCTTTTGATTGAAATCATCTTGTGAAGCTTATGAGTCCTAACATCATGATACTTATGCAAAAATGACAAGTGTTTGTCAAACTAATAGGGATCAAACATGTCGTGCTTCCTAACTGACTAGTGGAACAAAAACATGGAATCCCCACCGGATCCTCATCAAGTCATTATCTGAGCAGAGTACGATAAAGAGAACGACCCGATGCACGGAATTGTAAATCAAGTTGCATTCTGATCTGAACTCTCTTCTACACTTCTTCTATCATCCTCGTACCCCTCCATCCATCAAAAAGAAACAAAAATAGCCAAAATAGTGCCAAACCCTAAGTTTGGGGTGGCACGGCACTTCCATCTATATCCGCTTCTTCCATACACCTCAAAAATTAATGGGGTCATACCGCCAAAAATGCAATCTCGAGTCGAATAGAGGAGAGATTTGCACACAAAAAGATGCCAAAGCGCACACAAAAAGAAATGCAATCTCGAGTCGAATAGAGGAGAGATTCGCACACACAAAAAATTGCAATAAATGAAATTGCAAAAATAATAAAAATCTCGAGTCGAATAGAGGAGAGATTTACTTCTTCCTCCCAAACCACCCTTCACTCCCTTTTCTACCTAAAGGCACAATAATAGCCTCCACTACCCTGAAATACACCAGTTCTAGATCAGATGCACACTTATTTTTCTATGGGCGACTCTAGACTCTTACAAAACTCTTTGACATGCTTGTTGTTGGAAAAAGTGAGCATGAAGTGATATTGGAAAGCAAACTCAGGAACGAAGATATGGTGAGATGTGTTCAGTGGTCTCAGGAGGTTGAGATACTGAGTCATTCTGAGCAGAAGGAAAACAATCGTGATGTGAAGATGAGGCAATCACACGAATTGAAAGTATTCATTTGGTGACTTTTTCAGATTTTGTGTTACTCGAGGACGAGCAACGTTAAGTTCGGGGTGTTTTGATGAATGCATATTCATCATGATTTTCAATCACTATCTTGGACCCTTTTTCGACTCAATACACCCAATTTCAGTTTCTAAATATCAAAATGTGCAAAATTACTTAATTGGTCAAATTATCATGATCTTAACTAAATTTATGTTGATTTGATGCAGGTCTTGGTGAGGTTGAATATTCAGTTGGGACCCACCTTTCACTCACCATTCGGTCTCACCATCGGTCTCACCATTTGGTCTTGACCGATCAGTCTCATCCAATCAGTTTCAACTCCATACGGTCTTCAAGATCGGTTGAGCAACCTGCTCGAAACCATTTGGGAAACTCATCAGCATTGGGTATGTTTCCCCTCCTCTTGCTTTCCCTTCCTCCACCAACAGTAGCTTTGACACCCACACCTCCACCTCCATCTACCTCCAGCAACCCTAAACGCTACCTGCGACACCGCCGCTCCCACTCTGCGCTCACCACAGAGAAGCCCTCACAGTCTTAAGACCGTGACGCATTGATCGATCGCATACCGATTGGAGGAGGTCACACAGACCGGTTGAACTTCGACACAGAGACCGTTTGAAACCCATCAGTCTTCAATACCATTTGCTTTGCCAAACTGTTTGGACAATGAATATTCGAGACCAATTGGATGAAGACCATTTGGAGTCATTTGGTCCTAAGACTGTTTGGAGCCATTCGGTCCCAAGACCGTTCGGAGCCATTCGGTCCCAAGACCGTTTGGAGCCATTTAGTCCCAAGACCGTTTGGAGCAGGTTCATGCAGAAAACGTGAAGACCCCATCCGAGCCTATAAATAGGACCGCAAGGGTCCTCAATTGGCATCAGTTCCAGAACGCCGACAGGCTGCCTATACATAGGTCTGATCCAGTTCTATCCACACCACCACTTCACATGTCGTTCCTGCTGCAACTCAAGGAGGTGGAGAAGAGAGAAAAGGAGGAGTGAGAGAGACTGCCCGATTTGTCTTGGCATCCCTCGTTCTTCTAGATCTGCTCTGACATGACATAGAAGACTGCATCATCTTCACCGAGCTGCGACTACCTTCTGCATCATGCTCATAGCAGATTCTTCTCTCTTTCTTATCCTTCTTGTTTCTTGCATCATGAGTGAGTAGTTCCTTTTTTCTGGGGTGCGGGGACTAGCCCCGCTGCCCATGCAATCATGTTTTTTTGTTTAAACTTTCCATGGCAATGTATATGACTTTTCATTTCATTGTTAATTGTTATGTTCATAGTTATATTAATTGCTTGCTATCATCTTTGTTCTTCCTATGTTGTGAGAACTTCTATATGTAGGATTGAATGTCATTTAACTAGTTGACTCGCAAACTGGAAATAGAATGGGATTCCTTGAGGTTGTAAGTATATGATCCGCGAGGGGACGAGCCATCTAGCCTTCGGTGACACTTCTGTGCACCTAATGCCTATAAAGGGGGTTCACAACCTTAGTTGGATTTTGTTTCTTCTTATTAATCACCGATGTTTGCTCGTGTATTAATTGCTTGCTTGCTTATCGATTAATGCGGTTGACTCCCAAACTAGAAATAGAAAGGGATTTCTTTGGGGTTTTAAGTATATGATCCGTGAGGAGAAGATCCATCTAGCCTTCGGTGATGCTTCTGTGTGCCTAACGCCTATATAGGGGGCCCACAACCTTCGTTGGATTTATGTATCTTCGGAGTCGTAAGTAAGTGATCCGAATGGTGATGAGACATTTGATGCCTAAGGTGATGCTTACGCGAACCTAATGCCCATATGGGGGGTTTGCAGTAGCTCTTTTTGGATTGTTATGTCTTTCCTGGATTGTTTGTGATTGAATGTGCTTGCATGTATAGCGGTGGTGAAACCCGATACCATCCCAGCGATTCTATATCATTGATCTAAATCCAACTTTAATTTAGCTTTTACTTTCTTACAATTAGTTTAATTAACCTCAAATCAACCAATCGTTTTAAATATTAGTCTTAACTCGAACTGGATTAGACTGACAAGGATTCTTAAAAATTTTGTCCTTTGGGTTCGATCCTTAACTATACTATGATAAGACTCATCCTCTTACGGGTGGTATTATTGCACTTTGGTTTTGGTAAAAGCTCGGGGATTTCAACCCTGAGTGAGTTTGTTAGTGCGATAAAATCCCACATCACATACTATAGGCTGACTTTGTTCTCCTAGCAGCAGCCAAAGGACTCCTTCCTCTAGAGTAGTCCACACAGACCAACTAGAACACATGTCATTCAACTAAAACAACTAGGAGTTGTCCCTCCCATTGGTGTACTAGTCACCAACTTTCTCTCCCACAACAATGATCCTCAGTTGTTCTCTCCTGTATCTATCCTTCCCTTGTCAGGTAGGACTTGCTTGGGCTCTTTCTGTCACCACAACTAGAGAGGATAATAATTTTCAGAGCAATTGATTCTCAAATGATGGTGTTGTGAATTGGGAAGCCCCCAGTACCCCTCTATTTATAGGCGGGGTTAGGGTCAGGTTCCTAGTCCGTTCGCGATCTGTGCGGGGGGAGGGACCAGAAGATCTTGAGTTTTCGCAACCTGCAACAGCCAAAATGGACATTTTGGCAGTCTAGATGGTTGTTTGGCACTTTGAGATGGTCGCTTCATACTTCCAGATGCCCGTCTAGTAGTTTCCCAATAGCACATGAATTTGGCAATTTTGATTCCAATTAATGTCACATATTAATTCCTTGCACCACAAGTAATGTGCAATCAAAACAAGTTTGGGAAACATCCAAAACCTTCTTTCAGCCCAACTTATCCATCTCACCAATGTGATACATCCGTCTCACTCACCCATACGGCCGTCTGGTGAGCTTGAGTCAAGTCAGTCGGTTCAATAGATTTAACTGGTCGGTTCACTCCTCAATTTGGGTAGAACTTAGAAAATTTCGAACTCTGATTAGCCTGACAACCCAAAGGGATGTCTCAACACTTGAGATGCCCGTCACGCTGCCCAAACAGCCATTTCAACACTTGAGATGGTTGTTTGGCAGTCCAATCAGCCAATTTATTGATTCGTTGCATGAATTGAGTACCTAAATGCTTTAGTAATCAATCCAATCATCATTCAAGATAAGCTCCTCTTCTAGATGAGTTCCTATGTGTGTGACCCTATAGGTCCCATATCACATTGGCATTGAAATTCCATAACTAGCTTACGACATCACAAGCAATGAGCAGTGCCTAGTCGCACATCAATGCTACCCAAGTAAATTGAAACTTGGAGAAGAACTTCAACCTATAATATGTGTAAGGTGTTGTAGTGATTGAATATTTCCTTTGTCTCTAATATCTGGAGTGAACTCTAGGAAGGTGATCAGCCTTAAATGTGGGTCCAAAAAGGAGCAGGAAGTAGGTCTAGATCATTGGACTTTTATACTTTATAATACATGAATTCTTAAGATGCTCGCAACTAGAACGGGGTCGAAGTAGCAGTTCAGGGTCGAACACGGGGACTAGGGTGAATAGCACTTCGGAACCTAAGTTCTTCTTGTCTAATTCATCAAAACGCCAAGGGATAAGGGTTGTAGTAAGAAAGTGTAACCGTAAAGAATATGAAAGAATTATATTAAAATCTATCTCCAAGGGGAGTTACCAGGAAAATAAGAGTTTTTGGTATTTTGGGGTTTAGCAATTTTTAGGGTAGTGGTGCATAAAAGATAACTGAAGAGAAAAGACAATCATCTGGGCAAGCAAGAAGAAAGAAGAATTTTGACAAAACAAGTAGCAGTGGCCTACACCTGATGCCTTCTTCTCTAAAACAAAGTGCCAACGAACCGTGTAATGGAAACCTCTCTCAAGGGAGTTGGACATGGACTCATGCGAGAAATAAATTGGATGCAGCTCTGGTCCCAGGTACTCTTGTACACCCAAACCAGACCAAGCTCTAGACGTTCATGACTCTCCCCTCTTGAGGTGGTCAACATAGGAAACACGATTTGATAGCTAGTCAAAAAGATGTAACGGAAGTAGGGAACTAGAGTTCGGATTCTAGAAAGAGATCATTCAACGGAATAAAGCCATACATAGAATGATATGAGAAATGCTCCACATATTCCAATAATCAAATAACAGTTTGGTTACAATGCTATACTGAATGGAAGTAAAGGTTGTAAAAGGGAAGATAGGTATCAGTCTCCTTGATTTAGGAAACCTAAATGTATGACAGATGATCACCTGGGACAATGCTAACTCGATACAGGGTTATAGTCATATCAGGATACAATTGTTTTGGGTTATCGACCATATCGGGTTCCAACCGTGATGGGGGTGATCGTATCGGGATATGACTTTTGTGATACAGTCGTGTAGGGATACAGCCATGTTAGTTGCAACCGTGATAGGTAAAGGGACTGTATTAGGTTTATG
Organism: Alisma plantago-aquatica; assembly: GCA_963693085.1. Lineage (NCBI taxonomy): Eukaryota > Viridiplantae > Streptophyta > Magnoliopsida > Alismatales > Alismataceae > Alisma > Alisma plantago-aquatica. The sequence continues at coordinate 229,086,216 of OY856410.1, forward strand.
TCCATATCGGGTTGGTACTATCTCGACTCTCAGGTTCTTCATGTCGAGTTGTTCTGTCTAGATGGGTCATCTTGGGTTGAGCTCAGATAGAAGCCCGACATGATCGGAGGATCTTCAAGGATCATCGTGTGTTTCCTACTACTACCAAAATGATCTCTAAGTGAACTCCTCCCATCCCTCTCGGGATGGGAGTATGCTCACCTAACTCAGCTCCTGGGAACTCAGTGCACTAGCTCCCCCTTTTATCTGGTGGTGTGTCCCATCATAGGCATGTAGCTACTATTTATAGGGCAGCGAGTTGGTGGAGGTTGAAGCTTTATTGTTCCATGTGTCTGGGCAGTAATGACTTAAGATGGAGCTTTGAATGACATTGTCATGGGTTGTCTCCTGATATGTAGTTTTGGGTTGTCTCTGGTGTCAGCTATCAGGGCGTAATGGGCTACGGTGCATGACGGGCTGAAGTTGTATCGCACAACGGTAATGTCCATGTTTGGTTGTGGGAGGTTGGTGTTGTATCGGGCTACGGTACCGCCGGGTGATCATGTTGGGTTGTTGACCATATTTGGTTGCAACCGTGTCAGGTTGACCCCATGATGGGTAAAAGTCATAGCGGGTTGTGACTTGTCTCGTGTTTTGTGAATAGTTGAGCCCTTTCTTGTAGAAAAATAGGAAAGCCCTTCAAAAGATGGGAAATATTGTCAAAGACGCAGTGGACATGATTTTTCATGATAAATAGAGCATAAAGAAGAGGAAATCAATTTTAGAGGCTAATTTAATGATGAAATATGAGCTCTGATAGCCACAAAATTGGGTGTTATCAACCTCCCCCAAACTTAGCAATTTGATTGTCCTCAATCAACTAAATTGATTTTAAAACTTTTATTTGCAGTACTTTTAACCACCAGGGGTGGTCTTCGGGTAAAGGTTAAGTAGATTTTTGAAATGTCCCGAGGAAAATTTCGTCTGACCACGAGCAAATTGACTTTTCCCTTGCCTTATCTGAATGGAAATCTCTCCCAGCTTTTGTGAGATTTTTTATGCATGTTATTTGAAGTTAGCTTTCACACCAAACTTTTGAATCATGGAGGTAGGAAGTGGGGTTTTTAGGAAGGCTTTTGAGTTTCTCTTGCTTCTCATAGGGCCATCTAGGTATGGGTTCATCAAACAAGCAAGTGGTCCCTACAGTCCAAGTCAGTTGGCTTTACAGTAGTGATTTCACATCCTACATACCATTGCCCTGGATCTACCATGCCTAAAGATGGGTACCTTTGGGAGGACAAGTGTGTGTGTGTGTTTTTGGGCACAACTCTCATGATTTTATTCACTCTCATAAGTATTTTCTCTCTTTTGGGATTTTGGTGGGGGGAGGGATGGAGTTTGTTGTTTGGGTAGCTCTTTCCTTCTCATGCACATCTCTTAGCCGGAAAGAAATTATTTTTTCAATGTTGGTACAGAAATGTTATAGTCTTTGTTGTTTAAGACTGCATTTTTAAGAGAGCATAGCAGAAATGTACATAGGCTTAGGCATGGAGAGAACAAACTGGGATTTGTATCAAGTATTTAAGATAAAGTGATTTTTACAAGTTTGAAAAAAAATAGACAATGTGTGTGTGTATATTGCTTACTATCAAACATTTATATACAGTGTATACATGGAGTATGCTGAAGGAAAGGAAAAGAGGAAAAATTTTAGAATACCTCCCTCACTGATGCTATAAATCCCCCCCAACTCATTCCACACTTTGTCCCAGAGTAATGAGATGAATAGAAAAGAGTAGTTATAAATCAGTGAGGGTTCAGCGGATGTGTGCGCCTTCAGTAGATAGGAGTGCGGCAGCTGCTCCTAGATTTGTTGTTGAAACAGCTGGCATGCCCCTGTTTCGTCAGCTAGACAAAGATCATTGAACAGCATGGGATGGGTGATGTAGAACTAATCGATCTTTTCTTGTAGAATAGGAATGTATGCTAGTGCCACTGTCATAGCTAAGAACCCACCTATTTTGACTAAATCTCTGAGATCATTAGTGGGGATCACTATAGAGTCTTTTTCATAGATGACATCTGTAGTGTTGGAATCAACAAGATGTATCAGGATGTGATTGACCTATTTTAAGATATAGAGTTGTAGGCTAAAAGGTCAAAATTGTTGATGGTTGTTGGTGAAATAGGTGTGTCATCCTTGTCATGTAGAATGTGAAGGTCATGTAGTTGTTTGCCTGGCCTACCACAGTATTGGACGTGAGAGAGTGTGGTCTCTTCCCTTGGTTGGCTTCCTAGTTGCGAAGAGTAGGCATCTGATTTTGCATCCAAGAAGTCTTCAGGAAGCTCGGGATCTAAGAATTAATGCCTATCTTTAATTACCAGCAGCGCGTAGATGCTCCTTAGCCAGTAGAAATTCGTTTCTTGGAGCTAGAACATGTATATAAAGATATTTAGAAGCTCCATGGCACGAATAAAAATGAAGGCACTGTTACCACTTCCCTGGTCTTATTGGACATGGAAGTCTCTTATTGCATAAAAAGTCCAAATGATGTTGTGGCATTTGATGCTTTGTTTGATGACCCGGTGAAGACAAAGTGGAAGGAGCTTTAGGATCTTGTCTTTAGGATGAATGAAGTCCTGATTGAGGTGAGGAATCTCCCCAACACAATAGTTGAAAAGTGTGACATTGTGGGAGAGAAGGTCTGCGATGTAGAGGAACCAATGTTGCATGTGCTTATGGGGGGCTAGCACTAGTCTGGGGTTGTGTTCTTCAATATGCTTCAACATGTCGACCACTGGTTGTGCTTTGTATGTTCCTTCTAGCAGTCGCCTGGCCAGGGCAGTAGTGGTGTTGTAGATTGGATGTCGGTCTATATTCAGCATGATATTTTCAATCATTATGCCTTCCATGATGCAAAAAAGGATCTTTCCTACTACAGCCTCATAGTAGAATATTTCTTTAAGTGCTTGGCGTTGTAGGGAGAAGTAGTCATTGTTCCAGGTGACGGTCTTCTCGGCCATCTGTGGTCTAAGCACCATGTTTAGGAGGCGTTGGTCATGAGTAGTTAGATAGCCCATAGCACATCTGTCCAAATCAGGCATCTTGAATAGTGGTATTTCAGAAGGCTCGGAAAAGCACTCAGCTACTGAATTCTTCCCTCGAGGGGGCTGTGCTGCCAGTGAGTTGTACAGGTCACCTTCTTCTCCTTTAGAGGGGTCATCTGTCAGACTGTCGGAGAGGTCTTTTGTGGCCTCGGTTGTCTCGAGTGGGTATAGCGGAGTTGCGTATCAGCAGTAACTGGCTCGCTCCCTATCAGATGTATCCACTCATGTATATCTAGAAAGATGTCGGTGTGGAGGTCAAAACCCTCTAGGATCTCTGGGATCTGATGTAGGCTCCACTCTGGGTTTCTCGTTTCTGTGGCTTCACGAGCTTCACCTAGTACCCCTATTGCGGCGTCACTACAAGCTGTGTCGTCAATGTCGTGGCTATTTATGTTGTCTTTGGGGGACCCACTGGCGACATTCTTGGTCACCCCCTCCTCGAGCATTTATAAAACCTTGGAGGGGCCGCTAGAGTTGGAGGATGGTGAATATGAAGAAGAAGATGATGGTGATGTTGAAGACGGTGGCAGCGGTGGTGATCTTTGGGACCGCCTAGAATGGTGGCGCCTGCTCCTCTTCTCAAGCCTATGCTCGATAGCATCCATGCACTGGAGCACAGCCTCCATTGTCTGGCTCATTGCATCTAGCTGGTTGGGTAGATTGACCAGAGTTAGCAATTGATGCTCTTGTACTCCCAGTCGTTGTTGGAAAACCTGAAATGTGTGTGTGAGGGAGCAAAAGGTAGCACTATGATTATGGGTTACCTCCCTCATGCTATCAAATTCATAGCCAAAGGCGTGCCCCAAAGAGGAAGGAGCATGCAAATGGCGATGGCTTCTGGAGCGGCTCGTTGTTCTGGAAGCATGGCCTGTGGAATGCATGCTTTCAGACAGAGGCGATTCTAGCATGACGGTGTGTGCAGGTGTAGCCTCCGGGCACGATGTAGGTACCCTCACTGTGGTAGCTTTTCCTTTGGTGTGGGGGTGGGCGGGAAGTAGTGGCATTTGGGGATGGTCCTCGGCTGCATGTCTCTTGGCCTCGTCAACCAATGAATCGATCTCCACCGTTGTTGGGTTGGTGGGGGTTTGTTGGGTGGATCGGAGCTCATGATTCAGGATCTCTATGAGGGCCTCCTTGCTGTTGTGAGAGGTGTTAGGCTATGCTGTGGAAGGTTAATCCACTGTTAATGTGATTGGTACGGCTGTCACAGTGGGTGCAGCTATCATTATGACCCCAACTATTTCTGCCGGGACAGTTGTGCTCTTCGGCACAGTTGCTTCAACTGGTGCAACTACCTCAAGTGGTGCAGCTACCTCATTCTCACTGGCCATCGGGGATCTCTGTCGTCTAGTAGCCTCAGAGGTCCCCTTCTTTGTAGCCACCTTCTTATGGGTGGCAGGCTGGGCTATGTAGGATGCATCGACCTACAGTGCCTCGATCTCTGTTGGTATGAATATCAGCTTCTGTGCGTCGTAGTTGATGCAACTTGGCAGTGGGAGTAGGGTGTCGGTTCTTGCAGGCCTGTAGAAGAGTCGAGAGCCTTCTTTCTTTAGAATACTGGCTCTCGTGAGGAACTTGATATCGATCATGTCCTCACCCCGAGTTCGTGATAGGCTCAATGGTTCTTTTGGATATCCAAGCCCTACTGTAATCAAGTTGACAATTCCTCAATGTTGTATTCTTTAGTGGCATCCTTGATCGGATGGGGTAGCACCCCAAATTTATTGGCTTCCCCGTTATTATGTACCATATCATATGTAGCTCTTCAGTGTAAAGGTTGTTGGTCTCGAACTTGCTAAAAAGGAGGCTGACAACTATCTTGTGGATGATCCTCCAGAAGTAGGAGTGGACTGTAGCCACTTTGCTACTGGGTTTGAAGGCAGACTCACCTATCAGCTCCTTCCACAGCTTCACTGTGTTGAATCCATCATTCTCACTTATCATGGCACCCTCATTCAGCAGCTTTTTCTCGTCTTCATTCTAGGAGAAGATCTTGTTGAGTAGTTTCTCAGTGAACTCTTATTCCACATTGTATAACTGGGCCTGCAACCAGTCTACACCACTGAATCTCTTGCTCTCTTCTGGGTTGTTCGGCACCCATCGAAGGGAGGAGATGAATTCTTTGGTCAACTCCGTGTAGGAGTTGGAGAAATAGGAGATGTCATAAAGCCCCACAGCACCGAGGACGTTCTTCATCCTCTCAAAGATCCCAATCTGCCAGAAAGAGGCTTCATGGAAGAACCTCATCGGGCGGTAGACCTTAACTGCCAATTCAATGTACCGCCATTGATGCTCTACGTCCCTTGGAGTGAAGTGACCTGGGGAGTGGGTTAAGACCTCCGGTTCTACTGGTGTGGCCTGAACTGTCATTTTTGCTTTGATGTGGGGCCTCTTTTCAACATTGGGAGGTTGAGTTGGTTCTGGGTTAGGGTGCTTCTGCCCTACAATGGCCCCTATAGTGTCCTCAGAAGGGATCCTGTTACCGTGCTGGTCGACTTAGACAATGGTCTCCTTGGTGTGTGTCATTGTTTGAAAAATAAAGAAATCAAATATTTAAGTGACATTTTGTATCGTGTTTTGGGTTAGGTGTTTAAAAGTAGACCAACCCAATACGCGAAGGCGACAGAGGTGAAACCCACCATGAAACAAACAGCCTGATACAGCTTGTGCGATATGAGTAAACCGATATCGGTTTGTGAAAGAAAGTGTGATGTTGGGTTAGCATTGAGCAAACTTGTAACATGACACAGAGGAATGTGATACAACTAATACTGTGCGATATCAGGTTTTACCTTATCGGAGTAGAGAAGTTTGAATGTGTCATACAAAGGAGAAAAGTCGGGAACCTGGTACGAGAGAGGTGTTTGCACTGGGCAATATGGGAGCTTTGCATGATACGAGAGTGAAAGCTGGTAACCCGTCATGTCTAACCTCACAAGGCTTAAATAGCCACCCAAAAAAAGCGGTGCAAGCAGAGAGACGGGGGCATGTGTCGTGTAACTACACAAATCGCCTTCCTAAGCAAGGGAAGACTGGATTGAACATATCATGTCGTGAGGTCGAAAGAGTGACACATTACCTGATATGCGGGATCTGATACCGGTGGGCGACACACGTTTACGTGACATGGGCACAAGAAAGTTTGCAACTCGACACGCGTAAGTGATACGTTAAGGGGGGCAGTATGTCCGGCTGCCCGATACGGTTGGCCAATATCACCCAACACTCATATAGGGTTGAGCATCCTATTAAGCGCTCGATATAATGCAAGAAATGGGCGATAGGACGATACGAGGGAAGTTTCCGATATGCCTTTGTGCATGGCACACTCATGGGAAACACGACACATTGCCCTATATTTGGAAAAACTATTATGGAGCCTCTTTTAGGTGCTCCCTCGCCTTGATCGTCTAGGATCAAGGTGATTACTTTAGTAAGGAAGTAGAAAGCTCTTGATTTGTAAGACATCACTAGCCTAAGTCATAGATCTCCAACCTCAGCTAGTATTATAGATCAAGGCGAAGAAAGCAAAGTCAATGGCCCAGAAAACATGAGAGTTAGTGCGAGTGGCTCATGTACAGACTCGGGATTTATTACAACAATAATTTTTAGAATGTTCTTCATAAGGAAAGGAAATAACTGTCCTATTTTAGGAAAGTAAACTTGGGCTGCCTCCCAAGGAGCGCTATGGTTTTTTTCATTAGCTCGACATCTTCATTCCTGCTTAGGCTTCTTCTTCGAGTGCAGCTTCAGCATTAGTTAGGGCCAATTCAGAGCATCTTATAAAAGCTTCATCTTCATAGAATCTTTTCACACAATGTCCATTGACCGCGAAGACTTTTGTGGGGTCATCTTTATCGAATAGCTCCATCATTCTAGACGGGTAAATCTTTGCTACCACAAACGGTTGTGACTAGCAAGTTTGCAGTTTACTTGGAAAAAGTCAAATGGAATATTTAAAAAGTAGAACTTTGTCACCTTCTTTGATGTCCTTCTTATTCAAGTGAAAATTGTGCCAGACTTTAATCCTTTTCTTATAGATCCATGCGTTCTCATAGGCATGAAGCCTAAGCTCCTGCATTTGCAAGAATCTTTTCTTTCTAGCCAGGGTCGGGTCCATGTTCAGACGTTTGATGGCCCAAAAATCTTTATGCTCTAGCTCAAAGGGGAGATGACATGCCTTCCCATAAATCAAACGGTACGACGTGGTACCGATTGGTATCTTGAAAGTCATCATATAGGCCTAGAGGGCGTCATCCAACTTTGTTGACTAGTCTTTGTGTGATTTCCCAATAGTTTTGTCCAGGATCTGCTTAATATGTCTATTTGAGACATCTACTTATCTAGAAGTCTGGGGATGATAAGGGGTGGCAACTTTATGTCTAACCCCATACTTCTTCAGCAACAGCTCAAATTGCTTTTCGGCAAAATGTGATCCTCCATCATTGATCACAGTCTGGGGACCCCATATCTTGGGAAGATAACTTTTGTAAAGAGTTTTATTATAGATTTAGCGTCACAAGTGGTACTGGCCACAACTTTCACCCATTTTGAGACATAGTCTACTGCAACTAGGATATACTGAAAACCATGACGAGGGGAAAGGTCCCATGTAGTCGATTTCCCAAATGTCAAAAATCTCAACTTCTATCCAGTCAGACAAAGGCATCTCATTCATGCGGGAGATATTCCCAACCCACTGGCATTAGGCGTTAGCATCCTTAAACAAAGAGGGACGGTTAAAAACCTGATTGCAGGACCTTGGCCGCTATTCTTTCAGCTCCCAGATGTCCTCCATAAGGAGAGGAGTGACATTCATACAGAATCTTAGGGGCTTCATCTTCAGGTATACACCTCATATAGAGGTTATCGGCACAACGCCTGAATAATAGAGGATCATCCTAGTAATAGTACTTCAAATCAAAGAAGAATTTCTTCTTCTGATTATAAGTAATTTCTGGCGGAAGTTGTTTGCAAGCTATATAATTGCAAATATCCACATACCATGCTCCTCCCAGGTTTCCCACTCTGGTAGAGTAGATTGCCTCATCCGCATAGCTCTCGTTCACTGGTAGTGGGCGGTCATCCTCCATCCTAATTCTGGAGAGATGGCCATCGACCACATTCTCAATACCCTTCTTATCCACGATTTCATGATTGAACTCCTGAAGCACCAATGCCCAACGTAGCAGCCTAGGCTTGGCGTCTTTCTTTTACATTAGATATTTGATGGCTTTGTGGTCTGTGTAGATAGTTACCTTGGAGCCCACAAGATATGAATAGAACTTATCGAATGCATATATGATGGCTAGCATCTCTTTTTCTGTTGTGGTGTAGGTGATTTGGGCTTCATCTAACATTTTGTTGGCATTATAGATTATGTGGTGCTTCTTATCCTTCTTCTGTCTGAGGACTACGCCTATCACAAAATCACTAGCATCACACATCAACTCGAATGGGAGATTCTAGTCGGGTGATTGGATGATGGGAGTAGAGACCAGTGCATTCTTCAAGGTAGAGAATGCTAGTTGTGAGGCATTCTTTGGTGAACTTAAAGTTTATGTCTTTCATCAACAAATTGGATAAAGGTTTTGCTATCTTTGAGAAATATTTAATGAATCTGTGGTAATACCCATCATGTCCCAAGAAACTTCGAACTCCCATCACATATGTGGGCTGGGAAAGTTTTGCAATAGCCTCAAACTTTGATTGGTTGACTTCAATTCCTCTGTTTGATATCGTATGTCCCAGCACGATGCCTTCCTATACCATCAAGTGACATTTTTCCCAGTTGAGGGTCAGGCTTTTCTCTTCACATCTCTTCATCACGAGGAACAGATTCTGCAAGTAGTCCTCGAAGGAACTTCCATAGGCGCTGAAGTCGTCCATGAAAACTTCCATTTTGTCCTCCAAGAAATCAGCGAAGATAGCGTTCATACATCTTTGAAAGGTTGCAGGCGTGTTGCAGAGCCCTAAGGGCATTCTCTAAAAATTGTAGGTTCCATAGATGTAAGTGAACACCATTTTCTCTTGGTCGTCCGGGTGGATTGGGATTTGGTAAAATCATGAGTACCCATCTAGCCAACAAAAATACGAGTGGTGTGTTAAACGCTCAAGCATCTGAACGATGAAAGGGAGTGGGAAATGGTCCTTTTGGGTGGCAGCGTTTAAATTTCAATAATCAATACACATCTTCCACCTTTTGATAGCTTTTGTTGCAACTTCAACGCCATTGTCCCCGTTGACCACTGTGATTCCTCCTTTCTTGGGCACCACCTAGATAGGGCTGACCCAGATGCTATCATTGATAGAGTAGATAATGCCAATGTCACAAAGCTTAATAACTTCTTTGCTGACTACCTCCCGCAACTTCTCATTAAGCTTCCACTGCGGTTGTGCACATGGTTTGGCGTCCTCCTCAAGGTGTATTTTGTGCATGCACACAGAGGGACTTACACCCCTCAGGTCTTCAATGGAATAACCCATAGCTTTCTTCCATGACCTCAACTTGACTAGCAACTGCTCTTTTTGTGCATCAATCAAATCAGAATTGATGATGATTGGGTTCATTCTTTCCTCGTCTAAGAATTGATATTCCAGACCTTTCGACATATCTTTCAACTTGGGTGGAGTCTTCTTCTCTAGCTCCTTGGTGGGACTGCTCTGTAGTGCGACATACATTGCGGTTTCAACGGGACCGTCATATTCGTCCGGATCTATTTCATTTAAAAGATCCAGGAGCTCTTGCACTTATGGGTGCTCGATAACTTTTGCATCGCTAACCAAAGCACACATCAATGGGTCCATCATAGCCTTCTCCTTGCTTACCTCATCACAGAATTTTTGGTAGCTCTCGAAAAAGTAAGATGATTCAAGGAAAGAGGGGGTTTTCATGTAGCCACATATGTTGAAATCGATGTGTTCTCTCCCAACTCTAATGGTTATCATCCCTGCCTCCACATCAATGAGTGCTCTTCCATTCGTAAGGAAGAGTCTCCCAAAGATTATTGGGTAGTTGGGATCCTCCATGGTGTCGATGAGTAAGATATCACATGGTATAAAGAAACGTCCAACCCTGATGGGTACATCTTCTACCATTCCAACTAATTTTGTAAGGGTATGGTCTGCCAGCTGGATCCTCATGTTGGTGCTTACTATATCAGTAAGCCCCAATCTTCTTGCAAGAGATATCAGCATGAGACTGATTCTTGCCCCCAGATCAACTAGTCCTTTCTGGGTGACGTTATCTCCAAGTTGAAAAGGGATTACAAAAGTGATAGGGTCCTTTTTCTTAGTAGGCATTCTTGCATTCAAGAAAGAGTTAGATATCTGGGCTAAATTCACCATTTCTATGTCCTCACCTCTCCTTTTCTTTGAAATCAAACCTTTGAAAAACTTGGCATAGGTGGGCATCTCTTCAATGGCGTCCAAGAAAGGTATGTCGAGGTGTAGTGTTTTTATTACAACTATAAACTTCTCATATCTCTTCTTTAGATGGTGACACGATTTTAACATGCGTGAAATGCAAGTGCACACGTCAGAGTAATATAGGCCTTTGTGAGGCCCGAGTCGAACACATGGACATTGGACTATCGGTAGACTACTTACTAACTACTCGTGATCAGCTAGACCAATTAAAAGGTTTTGAGAGTTGATTGAAAAAAAAAAGAAAAAAAAAAGAAAACAAAGCAATTGATTAAATGTTGAGTTTAATCAATTTAGATGGGAATCTTTAGGATTGCAGTTTCACTGTAGGTTCTCATTGTATTTATTTCTATATAGTTAATCAAATTCGTCTCTCACTCCGGGTAGTGGCCTATAGTCAGAATTGTTCACTGTCGTGATACAACTCACTACCTAAATCTAGCTCGGTTCCACGGTCGTAGTAACCTATACCCTAAACTAGGTGCATGAAGACCAAACTCTGGGTTTCCACCATTAACCTTACATCACCTTGTTCAAGGGATTTATTAATTAATGTGAATTTTGTCTCTTTTCAACCCTTAATTCTTTTTTCAAAGCAATTAAAGGCATTAGATTATCATTAAGGTGATCAAACATAATGATATAATGGAGAAAATGAAATTATACCATGGATTTAAGAGACAAAATATGAATTACTATGATAAAAACGTCATACAACGATTACCCGGGCTACTCCCGGTCCTAAAGACAAAGGGGATTAGCCCCGCATGTTCATCTCAATGAAAGACATGATGGAAGAAGGGGAAAACATGGAGGAACGTGAATGAAAGTTTTATAAACCCTTGAACGCAGGAGATCCGGGCGTTCCTTGACGTAGAGTATGTGATCTACAGCCTTGCGGTGGTGGAATTTGTCTTCTGTGGATCTCGGAATGAGCGGGGCGTGATCTTGGGCTCCGTTCTCCTCTCCACCCTTCCTTGGGACTTGTGCAGTGGCTAATGATGTGTTTACCTGCTTAGGGCCGCTGTTCTTAGGTATATGGACCACTTTTGGTCGCCAAAATATCACCACCGTCTGATCAAGATCGATCTGAAACAAAACATATCCTGACGGTGTCGATACCATCGACGCGGGTCGATGGTATCGACCCGTCATAGTATCGACAAGTTCTCTTCCCTTCTCTGACTCTCTGCCTGATGCAGACTCGATACCATCGATGTGGGTCGATGGTATCAACACCTTTAAGCGTCGGTTCTATCACCAATCTGTCGCTGAAGCTGTGCAATGTCGATAGTATCGACTTTTGTGTCGATATTATCGACCGGCTGATTGCTGGTTCGCTGAGAGTATCTCGCTACCATCGACTTCCCAGTCGATGGTATCAACTCTGCTTGGCTCCTTGCGGCTATCTCACTGTGACTATGTCGATACTATCGATGGATGTCGATGGTATCGACAACTTTGTATATTTGTTTTTCCTGAAATTGCAAGACAAAGCCGAATCACTATGCTAAAACCCATTATTATGATCGTTTATAATCAAAAAGATAAAATATGAGAGATTTGATACAAAATGAGATTATAGACTACAGCGAATGAATCATGCAATACTAACCACAAAAGTGACTAATAAACACATAAAATGCATGTAAAATAGGTCTATAAATGCGACTTAAAATCCTCGCATCAAACTCCCCTTAGCTTAAACCTTTCTCATCCTCGAGCAGCAAAACTATAGAATAAAATTGCGAGGGTCAACTAAAGAACATACTATCACAACAAACATTGCCATATGATCCCCGCCAGACATTCACATACCGGCTCTTTCTGACCACAGAATGATAATTACCATCTAGGTGACAATGATCATCCATAAGAGATATCCAACCCAAGATTGATGAACACTATCAAATAAGGTAGTTAATATAATAAAATCCTCTAGTTCAGGCTTGGTGCATCTTTGTGATCTCTATCTACGTTACTCATTTCCTAACTACCATCTAAATGGAAGCAGATCTCCCGATATTAATGAATGAGGAGATAATCACAGGTGGCCTACCAATTAGAGCAATGGGTGGATGGAATTGGTGGCCGTGGAAGAAATGGAAGCATATAATAGTCAATCATGCAATACAAAAATTAATGCCCTATCGTGATGCAAAATGCAAGTGAAGATGTCCTAATGCTATGTTTTAGGTGGAATGATGCATGTACTATCATTCTATCCCAATGAGAGACAGAATATCTACAAACCTACACATGTGCTTGCTCTTCTTATTCTGCATATGAACAAATTCCTTTCTCCCTCTGATCTTCATGTTTTTTTTTCAAGCCCTTATCTTGCTTAATAGAACAGGATGAATTTTTCAATGTCTTTCTCTTGGGCTTATTAACATATCTATTTTTTCTCTTTAACTTTTCAGAGAGCATGAAATAAGTCCTTTATTCACAGAAGAAGCAAAGCACATCATTTTACAAGATGATTAAAGTTATGCAAAATACAACTAAAATGACATTGACATGCACTCTAAAATTTGTGAATGTAGGATTATAATGAAACATTTTTTAATGCAACAAAAGTGAAAACTAACTACAATGCAATCTTAACTACATGTCATGCAACCAAAAGATGACAAACTGTATAGTTCTCCCAATTCTTATGGTGGAGTGTTAAATAAGATGAAGTGGATAGATCACAAGATTAATTGACAGAACCATTGGAAGATATTATATGCCCCTCCTTACTGACATGTGTAAAATCAAGAGGTTTCTCTCTCTTATTTTAGATTAAAATCTCATTACCATTTTATCAATTCAGGCTCAACGTCCAATTCCGTCCACTTTTCTTGAATCATAGGCATGTACAGTTGTGGTCTTATGTTTTAAAGTTGACAAACCCAATTAGTTTCATAAGTCATATGCTCAAATTCAAACAAAGCAAGCTTGCAAATTCATTAAAAAATTTCAAATTGACCCTTGACTCCCATGTGACAGACAAAGAGATGACACATTAAATTAGACATCCACGATTACACTAGATAGAATGTGGATCCTAAAAACTAAGAAAAATTCTAGAATAAAAGAAAAGGCAATAAATGATAAAATCTAAAAATAAAAGATAGAAAAAGATAGAAGTTGTTCCATCTCCCCCCTGAGCTTGAATTCGACTATGGCCTCATAGTCAAAAACAATCTTAACAGGTGGAACAGTGATACCAATCATTGTTCAGGTGGTGGGTACTGCGGGGCGGTGGGATCCCATGATGGATACTGCCCCTGGAAACTTGGATCATACGGGGGCATGGGTGGCGGTTGCGGATATCCCCCGAAGTAATTCTGGCGCCAGTCATGATTGTAGAATGGTTGTTGCTGCATCTCCATCCTATGCAACCTGTCATGAATGTTTTCTTGGTTGGCGAGCAGGAGGCGTTCATTCTCATAAATGGCCTACTGATTTAGGAACAGTCGGTTCGTAGTCTCCTAAATACCGGCGAAAGAAGTAGTGTGTTTCTGTTGGGTCTGCTGAATCTCCTGTAGCATTGAGTACATCCCCTGCATAGAGTAGACATCCTCTCCTTGCTGAGAGGGCTGAGGTGGCGGAGGCTATGAAGATGATGATGCACCTGGGTGGAAGCGTGGACGCTTCCGCGGTGCCACTCGTGAACGAAGAGGAGTGAAAGCCTCCTCTTCCTCTTCTTACTCGTCGCCATCGTCAGTGTCATTGTCATTACCGTCTTCTTCTTTGTCAGAATAGTCGATAGCGATGATGGGCCACCGAAAGTGCTAAGCTTCCTGGATGTTGAAGACAGGATCTGGAAGCGCACACTCCTGGTAATCTTGGTTGACATGGCACTGTGCATAGGCCATGCCATCACGGAGCATAAGAAGGTTGGATCGGTGTAGATGATACAGGTTGACTTTATTCATGTTGGTCAGCGGAGTGAGTTGGGAAAAATCCAACCCGATATACAGAGCAAGCGATGTGATAAGCCCCCCAAAATGGATAGGAGCTTTTCTTGTACTCCTCCGCACGGCCAACACACGCGTCAAGGAAAACGCACCCCAATTTAGCTCTTCTCATTTCAACAACTTATACAGAAAGAATAAGTTCATCTCTTGAAACTTACTAAGAGAAAGATCACCTCGAGAAAATAGAGTAGTGCACAGCATGTGATGTAGAATCTGAACAAATGGATGCTCAAAATTGGTGACGGTTGCATTATGATAGCTGACGGACTTGCCTGGAGGCGCGGTCACCAGCTGGGAGAAGATCTCATCATAATCTGTCCCGTTGTTCGGCCTCTTGTGCTGATTCGGAGAATGGTACCAGTTGTAAATTGCATTGAACTGTTGGAGGGTGAGATTGTAATTGTTGTTGTAGAGCCGGAAAGAAACGCGACCCTTGATCCATTCCCGATCGGTGGCGATGAGATCGTTAGGCACGACGCATATATCCAGAGATGTCATAAACTCTGCCACAAGTTCCTTGTATGTCGGCCACTCGCCGAAAAAGGGGTGGCCCTCAGCATGGAACTGGACTGCGTCAGACCTCCTAGTCGTATGATGTGCTTGCCCATGGAGGACATAGGCGAGGTTGGCCTCGAACCCAAGGTCGTGGATCATGGTCCGATCGACATATCGGGTTGGCTCAATTTTTCACTTGAGCAACTCCTCATATATCTTCCTTACGTTCACTGTTGGTTGTTTACAATAACGAGTTTCAATCCAAGTAAAGGATAGTTTACTCAACTAGCTATTTCCCGCAAGTATACGAGAGTAGTTGTAGTCGAGGTCGAACACAAGGAGCGTTGGTTAGTTAGGCGCAAGAGTTATGATTTTCAATAATCTAGATCGTTGTACACAAGATGATTGGATTAGAAAAACTAAATTACAGATTTAAAACAAAACAGTAAATTATCACTTAAGAAAGGTTAAGATTCAGATTTAAGAGGATCTTAGACTTGGGATTTCACCATCACATCATAGCTTATATTAAAATACGAATTTAAACATGTTAATTAACTTGCAAAGGAGGTTTGTAGTCATCACTCACCTCCCAGTGAAGTGATGATGATTTTAACTCCATACATCACTCTCGTGTATGTATTTCATTTCAAATCACAAACCTTGCTCCTCAACATAATCCTAGCCACCCTCGCGGTCAAGGACAAGTTGACAAAAGAGTAACTCCATACTCTCAAACACATCTTCTCAGATTATGAAAGAAAGCATAAAACATGCAAGTATGATGGCCAATCACACAAACAAGTATTTCAGATCTGAAACAACTCTTGGAACATGCAAGAAACTAACATTTAGTACAAAATTCATATGTTCTTACAAGCTATGACATGGGAGTTACTCTCCCATGCCCAAGAAAAAGAGTCTACTCGTCCATAATGATGTACATCAAAAAATGTGCAGAAATTTTGGAGTTTAGCATGGTTTAGAGAAGGAAAAGCTAAGCAATCCCAAGGTGTAACCAAAGGAAGGTAGAATTCCGACTTGAGGACGAAATCCCACTTCTACAGCTGCTCCAAACTGGACAAACTTCCCTCCCGAGAATCTTTGTGGAGTGAAGAAACTCTGCTGCACCTTGGAGAAGAAGCTTGGAGAAGAAGCTTGGAGAAGAAGAGAGGAAGAATGAGGGTTCTTTGGCAAGAAACCACCTCCTTTCCCCTCCAAATCGCCCTCCTATGCTCGAGGCTTGCTCTAGGATGAGAGAACTTCCGCAAATGATCGGGAATAACCGCCCATTAAGTTCCCACTTCGTTTTAAACAAAAACTTGTATTTTACAAAATGTTGAAACTGTCAGGTGCACAGCGTGCACTTTGGAAATGCACGTCGTGCAACTTTCCAGAAACTTTTAGTTTTTTCCATAATGCACTGTGCACGGCGTGCACTTTAGAAATACACGCCGTGCAACTTTCCAGAAACTTTTGGCTCCCAGGTGCACGCCGTGCAACTTTCCAGAAACTTGTATCTGCCTGAAATTCCCAGGTGCACGGCGTGCACTTTTGGTGCACGGCGTGCACTTCGCTGTTCTGGGCTGTTGTGTATTTTGCTCATAACTTTCAGTGTGTAGGTCCGATTTACATGCCGTAAAAAGTGGTATTTGCGTAGTTTTGAACCCTAACACATGTAGATACTTGAGGAGTGATCCAATAAGAGATGATATGATATATTCCTCATCATTTCATTGCAAAATATAGTACCTACAATACAAACCATGAGACAGGTAAGAATAGCTAAAAATATAGAATCTAGCATGAATGAGAGTGATAATTGAGTCAAAACAACATGAATATGCAACCAAACATGATCCAAAAGATGATATGATTTGTGCACATCAAATACCCCTAAGCTTAAACCATTGCTTGTCCTCAAGAAAAAAGAGCATAGAAACATGAATGAAGAATTGTCAAGTTCATGCATAGATCAAATGAAAAGAAAGATGTGTATAAGACCAAGCCAACCATGATCAACATGTTTATACTCATAGCCATCAATTCAACTTAAACACCCAAGAAAGAGATTTTTACTTCAGTAGGGGTGGTCACAATTAAATGTATCAATCAATTAAACAACACTACATAGAATTTGGATGACCAAGCCAAGCAATTAGTGGATGTGCAACTCAAACTCTCAACTATTAAGGATACAAATGATGAAATCTTAGTTAATATTGACAATTTTAGTTGTACTCTCCTTCTTTCCCAAAAATGATATGACAATGGATTATGGGTTCCGACACTCAGCTGCTAATGTAGGCTTATGCACACGTGGAATGTCGGTTGGGGTATTTTACCCTCTTTTAAGACATACCAGCTAACCATCGTGGCAAGATCGGACTTACACTAGGCTAGCATGATATGTGGGTGGTTTTTCCATCTTTTATGGGGTATAAAGAAGAGATAAGCCAAAACAAAATTTTAATTTTTTTTCCAAAAGATAGGAGAGTCAACTAAATTGAAACATTAGCTAGATTTCATTCATTTGTTTTGAAAATTTTTCATAGAAAGAGTGGTTGAAAATGCACTAAGAGCTTGGCAAGGGCATATCGTATTCCAAATGATGTTGTAAAGTTGATTTACTCATAAAAATTGAAACCATTACATGTTTTAAGCAATCAAGGATGTGAAAGATGAATGTTCAGGTTAGAAGCATAAACCATAGTTAAGCACATGTTGATGGCCAAAAGTTTTCATTTGATTAATGCATGTCTTTTACAATTTCTCCAAATGATATTTCTCATCAAAAGAGGACAATCAGTTAAGCATAGGAGTTATATCCACATATAAAAGATAAACCTCATATCATACTAGATTTTGCCACCAGAAGAGCAGAATTGAAAACAAAAGATTGAAATGTGAACACAAAATAAAAGCAAATGACAAGAAGCAAATAACATGAAAGGGAAAAGCTAAAAGAACTAGGTTACAATCCGGTTGCTCCCCCCTAAGCTTGAAATCTGCAGTGTCCTCACTGCATAAATCAAACTAAAAAGGTTGCAACTAGGTACCTCGTCATGGTGGAAACATCAAAGTCCATGGAGGACCGGTGCTCTGATTTGCAGTTGGAAATTGTTGTGCTAAAGATTGATGCCTCCTTGCAAATATGTCCTTTATTTGGGGCAAGCGAAAGCACCTATGAGCTGCAGCAAGAATAGTCTTTTGTATGCCAATACTATTTGTCTTTTCATTATCCTTTGTAGCATCATCAAAATATGAGTTGGGAAAAGTGTTCTCATTATAAAGCAATGTGTCATCTAGAGTGTGAGGAGGAAAGACATGTGGCTTGCTTGAAGAATCAACATGTAGAGCATGTGTTGTAGCTTTCTCCCCTTTAGTTGCAACTTCATAATCATCATGGATATCAACATCATCATACTTTGAAGGATATAACTCTATAACAACTCCATTCTTCAATGTCACCGGCCTAAAATATGTAGGATTTGTCTCTGGTGGGCTAGGCAAGAAAGGTGGAAATGCTTCTTTGCTAGGAAGAGCTTGTTGGGCAATTTGTTTTTCCAAGATATGTGCATGAGTGGCTATAGTCTCCACCTTAGAAGAGAGTTGGCAAATGGCACCCTTCATTGATTGTCTTTGTTGATGGAACTTCTCATTTTGTTGCATTTGAGTTGAAATAAATGTTGCAAGCATGGACTCTAATCTAGAAGTTACTTGTGGTTGTTGTGGCTGAATGAAATTTGGGTTTGCATTGATGTAGAAGTCCGGTGGAGTGTAGCCCATTGGAGAATAAATAGAAGAAGCATAACATGTAGAATATGAGTGTCCAAGCAACCCACATGAATCACAAATAATATTGGTTGCTTGAAATGGTTGTGTGCTTAGCTTATCAAACCTTTGTGATAAAGTGTCTATCTTTGCTGCAATTATGTCTATAGCACCAACCGTGTGATCTTCCCTTTGCTTTCTGGAAGTAGTATGTGAAAAGGATGGGTGGTAGCTTGTAGCCGGACTCCATTGGCAATGATTTTCTGCCATATCTTCAATAATAGCATAGGCTTCTCTATAAGATTTGTTCATTAGAGCTCCATTTGCAGCTGCATCAATAGACATCCTTGTATTGTAGCACAAACCATTATAGAAAGATTGCAATAGAAGCCAATTGCTTAGACCATGATGTGGACAAAGATGTTGAATATCTTTGAACCTCTCCCATGTATCATACAAGGTCTCTCCATCCCTTTGAGAATAATTGATGAGTTGACTCCTTAGCTGCAAAGTTTTGCTAGGTGGAAAATATCTTGCCAAAAAGACCTTTAGAAGCTCCTCCCAAGTGTTGATTGACTTATTTGGCAAAGTATAGAGCCATGTCTTGGATCTATCTTTAAGAGAGAATGGAAAAATAATTAGGCATATCCCATCATTAGGAACACCATATATCTTTATGGTGCTTAGCAACTGCAGAAATTCAGCAATGTGGAGGTTTGGATCCTCCATTGGTGTCCCTCCAAATGCATTTAGCTGTAGCAATTGTATGATGGATGGGCTGATAGAAAAATCCTCTGCCTCAAATTTTGAAATATTAATAGGCCCACTCATGTGCATTGCAGCTGTACCAAAGTAGTCCTTAAGAGGAAGGTCATCCTCCTTGACTAGTTCTTCATGTGAATCCAGAGGATTAGGTAGATGTGGCATAGATCATGGTGGTGTATGTTGTATGGATGTTGGTGGTGTATATGAGGGTGTGGAAGAATGTGGTATGGTTGTTGGTGGTATATATGATGGCGGTGAATTAAGTGTGATTGATGATGGCGTGGATGAAGGATGTGTGGATGAGGGTGGTACATATGAAGGTGATGTGGATGAAGGCGGCATGGGTGAATGTCATTTGGATGATGGTGACATGGATGATGGTTGTGCGGGCTGTGATTCCTCCATACATGTTTGGGTTTCACTCCTTCTTGCTCCATGAGGGTTGTAAATGATGTGTTCATTTTCTGAATGTAGAGATATGCACGGTTCAAGGATCTTTTTATGAACACCCCATATGCTCCTGCAAATAAACAAGGTGAGTGAGATACAAAAACAAACATGGAAGATACAACAAATTATGATGATCATGATGAATTATGATTTATGGATATGATGATGGATATGAAGGTTGTGATCTAGTCTGATTTACTTATCAAAAACTCTTACTCGAACAGGAATACCGATGCTCCCCGACAACGGCGCCAAAAACTTGTTGGTTGTTTACACTAACGAGTTTCAATCTAAGTAAAGGATAGTTTACTCAACTTGCTATTTCCCGCAAGTATACGAGAGTAGTTGTAGTCGAGGTCGAACACAAGGAGCGTTGGTTAGTTAGGCGCAAGAGTTATGATTTTCAATAATCTAGATCGTTGTACATAAGATGATTGGATTAGAAAAACTAAATTATAAATTTAAAACAAAACAGTAAATTATCACTTAATAAAGGTTAAGATTCAGATTTAAGAGGATCTTAGACTTGGGATTTCACCATCACATCATAGCTTATATTTAAATATGAATTTAAACATGTTAATTAACTTGCAAAGGAGGTTTGTAGTCATCACTCACCTCCCGGTGAAGTGATGATGATTTTAACTCCATACATCACTCTCGTGTATGTATTTCATTTCAAATCACAAACCTTTCTCCTCAACATAATCCCAGCCACCCTCGCGGTCAAGGACAAGTTGCCAAAAGAGTAACTCCATACTCTCAAACACATCTTCTCAGATTATGAAAGAAAGCATAAAACATGCAAGTATGATGGCCAATCACACAAACAAGTATTTCAGATCTGAAACAACTCTTGAACATGCAAGAAACTAACATTTAGTACGAAATTCATATGTTCTTATAAGCTATGACATGGGAGTTACTCTCCCATGCCCAAGAAAAAGAGTCTACTCGTCCATAATAATGTACATCAGAAAATGTGTAGAAATTTCGGAGTTTAGCATGGTTTAGAGAAGGAAAAGCTAAGCAATCCCAAGGTGTAACCAAAGGAAGGTAGAATTCTGACTTGAGGACGAAATCCCACTTCTACAGCTGCTCCAAATTGGACAAACTTCCCTCCTGAGAAGCTTTGTGGAGTGAAGAAGCTCTGCTGCACCTTAGAGAAGAAGCTTGGAGAAGAAGAGAGGAAGAATGAGGGTTCTTTGGCAAGAAACCACCTCCTTTCCCCTCCAAATCGCCCTCCTATGCTCTAGGCTTGCTCTAGGACGAGAGAACTTCCGCAAACGACCGGGAATAACCGCCCATTAAGTTCCCACTTTGTTTTAAACAAAAACTCGTATTTTACAAAATGTTGAAACTGCCAGGTGCACGGCGTGCACTTTGGAAATGCACGCCGTGCAACTTTCCAGAAACTTTTAGTTTTTTCCAGAATGCACTGTGCACGGTGTGCACTTTAGAAATATACGCCGTGCAACTTTCCAGAAACTTTTGGCTCCCAGGTGCACGCCGTGCAACTTTCCAGAAACTTTTATCTGCCTGAAATTCCCAGGTGCACGGCGTGCACTTTTGGTGCACGGCGTGCACTTCGCTGTTCTGGGCTATTGTGTATTTTGCTCATAACTTTCAGTGTGTAGGTCCGATTTACATGCCGTAAAAAGTGGTATTTTCGTAGTTTCGAACCCCAACACATGTAGATACTTGAGGAGTGATCCAATAAGAGATAATATGATATATTCCTCATCATTTCATTGCAAAATATAGTACCTACAATCCAAACCATGAGACAAGTAAGAATAGCTAAAAATATAGAATCTAGCATGAATGAGAGTGATAATTGAGTCAAAACAACATGAATATGCAACCAAACATGATCCAAAAGATGATATGATTTGTGCACATCAAATACCCCTAAGCTTAAACCATTGCTTGTCCTCAAGCAAAAAGAGCATAGAAACATGAATGAAGAATTGTCAAGTTCATGCATAGATCAAATGAAAAGAAAGATGTGTATAAGACCAAGCCAACCATGATCAACATGTTTATACTCATAGCCATCAATTCAACTTAAACACCCAAGAAAGAGATTTTTACTTCAGTAGGGGTGGTCACAATTAAATGAATCAATCAATTAAACAACACTACATAGAATTTGGATGACCAAGCCAAGCAATTAGTGGATGTGCAACTCAAACTCTCAACTATTAAGGATACAAATGATGAAATCTTAGTTAATATTGACAATTTTAGCTGTACTCTCCTTCTTTCCCAAAAATGATAGGACAATGGATTATGGGTTCCGACACTCAGCTGCTAATGTAGGCTTATGCACACATGGAATGTCGGTTGGGGTATTTTACCCTCTTTTAAGACATACCGCCTAACCATCGTGGCCAGATCGGACTTACACTAGGCTAGCATGATATGTGGGTGGTTTTGCCATCTTTTATGGGATATAAAGAAGAGATAAGCCAAAACAAAATTTTATTTTTTTTTCCAAAAGTTAGGAGAGTCAACTAAATTGCAACATTAGCTAGATTTCATTCATTTGTTTTGAAAAATTTTCATAGAAAGAGTGGTTGAAAATGCACTAAGAGCTTGGCAAGGGCATCTCGTATTCCAAATGATGTTGTAAAGTTGATTTACTCATAAAAATTGAAACCATTACATGTTTTAAGCAATCAAGGATGTGAAAGATGAATGTTCATGTTAGAAGCATAAACCATAGTTAAGCACATGTTGATGGCCAAAAGTTTTCATTTGATTAATGCATGTCTTTTACAATTTCTCCAAATGATATTTCTCATCAAAAGAGGACAATCAGTTAAGCATAGGAGTTATATCCACATATAAAAGATAAACCTCATATCATACTAGATTTTGCCACCATAAGAGCAGAATTGAAAACAAAAGATTGAAATGTGAACACAAAATAAAAGCAAATGACAAGAAGCAAATAACATGAAAGGGAAAAGCTAAAAGAACTAGGTTACAATCCAGTTGCTCCCCCCTAAGCTTGAAATCTGCAGTGTCCTCACTGCATAAATAAAACTAAAAAGGTTGCAACCGGGTACCTCGTCATGGTGGAAACATCAAAGTCCATGGAGGACCGGTGCTCTGATTTGCAGTTGGAAATTGTTGTGCTAAAGATTGATGCCTCCTTGCAAATATGTCCTTTATTTGGGGCAAGCGAAAGCACCTATGAGCTGCAGCAAGAATAATCTTTTGTATTCCAATACTATTTGTCTTTTCATTATCCTTTGTAGCATCATCAAAATATGAGTTGGGAAAAGTGTTCTCATTATAAAGCAATGTGTCATCTAGAGTGTGAGGAGGAAAGACATGTGGCTTGCTTGAAGAATCAACATGTAGAGAATGTGTTGTAGCTTTCTCCCCTTTAGTTGCAACTTCATAATCATCATGGATATCAACATCATCATACTTTGAAGGATATAACTCTATAACAACTCCATTCTTCAATGTCACCGGCCTAAAATATGTAGGATTTGTCTCTGGTGGGCTAGGCAAGAAAGGTGGAAATGCTTCTTTGCTAGGAAGAGCTTGTTGGGCAATTTGTTTTTCCAAGATATGTGCATGAGTGGCTATAGTCTCCACCTTAGAAGAGAGTTGGCAAATGGCACCCTTCATTGATTGTCTTTGTTGATGGAACTTCTCATTTTGTTGCATTTGAGTTGAAATAAATGTTGCAAGCATGGACTCTAATCTAGAAGTTACTTGTGGTTGTTGTGGCTGAATGAAATTTGGGTTTGCATTGATGTAGAAGTCCGGTGGAGTGTAGCCCATTGGAGAATAAATAGAAGAAGCATAACATGTAGAATATGAGTGTCCAAGCAACCCACATGAATCACAAATAATATTGGTTGCTTGAAATGGCTGTGTGCTTAGCTTATCAAACCTTTGTGATAAAGTGTCTATCTTTGCTGCAATTATGTCTATAGCACCAACCGTGTGATCTTCCCTTTGCTTTCTGGAAGTAGTATGTGAAAAGGATGGGTGGTAGCTTGTAGCCGGACTCCATTGGCAATGATTTGCTGCCATATCTTCAATAATAGCATAGGCTTCTCTATAAGATTTGTTCATTAGAGCTCCATTTGCAGCTGCATCAATAGACATCCTTGTATTGTAGCACAAACCATTATAGAAAGATTGCAATAGAAGCCAATTGCTTAGACCATGATGTGGACAAAGATGTTGAATATCTTTGAACCTATCCCATGTATCATACAAGGTCTCTCCATCCCTTTGAGAATAATTGATGAGTTGACTCCTTAGCTGCAAAGTTTTGCTAGGTGGAAAATATCTTGCCAAAAAGACCTTTAGAAGCTCCTCCCAAGTGCTGATTGACTTCTTTGGCAAAGTATAGAGCCATGTCTTGGCTCTATCTTTAGGAGAGAATGGAAAAAGAATTAGGCATATCCCATCAGTAGGAACACCATATATCTTTATGGTGCTTAGCAACTGCAGAAATTCAGCAATGTGGAGGTTTGGATCCTCCATTGGTGTCCCTCCAAATGCATTCAGCTGTAGCAATTGTATGATGGATGGGCTGATAGAAAAATCCTCTGCCTCAAATTTTGAAATATTAATAGGCCCACTCATGTGCATTACAGCTGTACCAAAGTAGTCCTTAAGAGGAAGGTCATCCTCCTTGACTAGTTCTTCATGTGAATCCAGAGGATTAGGTAGATGTGGCATAGATCGTGGTGGTGTATGTTGTATGGATGTTGGTGGTGTATATGAGGGTGTGGAAGAATGTGGTATGGTTGTTGGTGGTATATATAATGGCGGTGAATTAAGTGTGATTGATGATGGTGTGGATGAAGGATGTGTGGATGAGGGTGGTACATATGAAGGTGATGTGGATGAAGGCGGCATGGGTGAATGTCGTTTGGATGATGGTGACATGGATGATGGTTGTGCGGGTTGTGATTCCTCCATACGTGTATGGGTTTCACTCCTTCTTTCTCCATGAGGGTTGTAAATGATGTGTTCATTTTCTGAATGTAGAGATATGTACGGTTCAAGGATCTTTTTATGAACACCCCATATGCTCCTGCAAATAAACAAGGTGAGTGACATACAAAAACAAACATGGAAGATACAACAAATTATGATGATCATGATGAATTATGATTTATGGATATGATGATGGATATGAAGGTTGTGATCTAGTCTCATTTACTTATCAAACACTCTTACTCGAACAGGAATACCGATGCTCCCCGGAAACGGCGCCAAAAACTTGTTGGTTGTTTACACTAACGAGTTTCAATCCAAGTAAAGGATAGTTTACTCAACTAGCTATTTCCCGCAAGTATACGAGAGTAGTTGTAGTCGAGGTCGAACACAAGGAGTGTTGGTTAGTTAGGCGCAAGAGTTATGATTTTCAATAATCTAGATCGTTGTACACAAGATGATTGGATTAGAAAAACTATATTACAGATTTTAAACAAAACAATAAATCATCACTTAAGAAAGGTTAAGATTCAGATTTAAGAGGATCTTAGACTTGGGATTTCACCATCACATCATAGCTTATATTAAAATACGAATTTAAACATGTTAATTAACTTGCAAAGGAGGTTTGTAGTCATCACTCACCTCCCGATGAAGTGATGATGATTTTAACTCCATACATCACTCTCGTGTATGTATTTCATTTCAAATTACAAACCTTGCTCCTCAACATAATCCCAGCCACCCTCGCGGTCAAGTACAAGTTGCCAAAAGAGTAACTCCATACTCTCAAACACATCTTCTCAGATTATGAAAGAAAGCATAAAACATGCAAGTATGATGGCCAATCACACAAACAAGTATTTCAGATCTGAAACAACTCTTGGAACATGCAAGAAACTAACATTTAGTACGAAATTCATATGTTCTTACAAGCTATGACATGGGAGTTACTCTCCCATGCCCAAGAAAGAGAGTCTACTCGTCCATAATGATGTACATTAGAAAATGTGCAGAAATTTCAGAGTTTAGCATGGTTTAGAGATGGAAAAGCTAAGCAATCCCAAGGTGTAACCAAAGGAAGGTAGAATTCCGACTTGAGGACGAAATCCCACTTCTACAGCTGCTCCAAACTAGACAAACTTCCCTCCTTAGAAGCTTTGTGGAGTGAAGAAGCTCTGCTGCACCTTGGAGAAGAAGCTTGGAGAAGAAGAGAGGAAGAATGAGGGTTCTTTGGCAAGAAACCACCTCCTTTCCCCTCCAAATCGCCCTCCTATGCTCTAGGCTTGCTCTAGGACGAGAGAACTTCCGCAAACGACCGGGAATAACTGCCCATTAAGTTCCCACTTCGTTTTAAACAAAAACTCGTATTTTACAAAATGCTGAAACTGCCAGGTGCACGGCGTGTACTTTGGAAATGCACGCCGTGCAACTTTCCAGAAACTTTCAGTTTTTTCCAGAATGCACTGTGCACGGCGTGCACTTTAGAAATACACGTCGTGCAACTTTCCAGAAACTTTTGGCTCCCAGGTGCACGCCGTGCAACTTTCCAGAAACTTTTATCTGCCTGAAATTCCCAGGTGCACGGCGTGCACTTTTGGTGCACGGCGTGCACTTCGCTGTTTCGGGCTGTTGTGTATTTTGCTCATAACTTTCAGTGTGTAGGTCCGATTTACATGCCGTAAAAAGTGGTATTTGCGTAGTTTCGAACCCCAACACATGTAGATACTTGAGGAGTGATCCAATAAGAGATAATATGATATATTCCTCATCATTTCATTGCAAAATATAGTACCTACAATCCAAACCATGAGACAAGTAAGAATAGCTAAAAATATAGAATCTAGCATGAATGAGAGTGATAATTGAGTCAAAACAACATGAATATGCAACCAAACATGATCCAAAAGATGATATGATTTGTGCACATCATTCGCCGGGGGATGAACAATCCTTAGATGAGGAATGGAGTTGGGTGGGGGAGGAACAAATGTCGCAATCTCCATCGGGGCCTCCCTTGAAGAAGAAGCTCCTTCCGTCCGTACCATCATCACAGCAAGAGAAGGGGTTAAGAAATAGAGCTCGATGAAGGTCGGAGAAGACGATCTCCACTCGATGCAGAGCTCGGTGAAGATATCTCGATCCTTGGATGCTCGACAAAGGCCTCTGGTCGCTCAACAATGCT
The DNA here is from genome assembly GCA_963693085.1 of Alisma plantago-aquatica. NCBI lineage: Eukaryota > Viridiplantae > Streptophyta > Magnoliopsida > Alismatales > Alismataceae > Alisma > Alisma plantago-aquatica. Next base: position 229,113,342 of record OY856410.1, read on the forward strand.
CAAAGCACAAGTGGAAGGAAGAAGCTCTCAAGGTGTGAAGAAATTTGAGAAACAACACTTCCTTTTATAATTGATTCTGTCGTTGTTGCCGCTATGTCGATACCATCGATAGAGGTGTTGATGGTATCGACACCTGTAGCACAATTCATGTCTTCTCTACTATTGACGGTTGTCGATTGCTTGATGTGGGGGCCAAGATCGATGATGCATCGATACTATCGACGCGTGTCGATGGTATCGACCCATCCCACGGATCGACTTCCTTGATTTGGCGGTCGCCGTTGATTTCTTCTCACAGATCGGTGATGTGTCGTGTCGATACCATCGACACATGTCGATGGTATCGACTCTTCATGGATCAATTACCCTCGTGAGGCATGTGCGTCACTTCCTTACTATTGTTGTGTCGATACCATTGACACAGACGTCGATGGAATTGACTTCACTGAGACAAAATATTCTGTAAATCTTCAGAGATCCCGTGAGTATCAACATCCTAGTCGATACTATCAACCCCGAGCTATCTTTTTCTTTGGCGTTACTGATGGTAGGTCGATACCATCGACGAGGCCGTCGATGGTATCGACTCAGAAATTTTTTTGCAGTCGCTTCCCTGTACCCATGTCGCTACCATCGACATTGTGGTCGATGGTATCGACTCTGACTCAGTCCTTCACACTGAACAAACAATTAAGGTATCATTTTTACACTAAAAACAAAATTAAACCAAACTAACTTGTAAATGCGAAAGAAAATGAAAGAACTACAAATTAAAATTACCGATGGTTGGGTTGCCTCCCAATAAGCGCCCTTCTTTAACGTCTTAGGCTAGACAAAATCAAGCTCATCATGCCGCCTTAAGTGATATGAGTTTGACCTCATGCACTTTCCTCGTGTAGTCCTCGCCAAAGTAAAGCTTCAACCTTTGACCATTAACTAGAAATGTCGTCTCTCCATTGCACACCAAGATGGTACCATGTGGGCATACCTCCTCTACAACAAAAGGTCCACTCCACCGGGATTTCAATTTCCTGGGATGCAGCTTCAACCTCGAGTTGAAAAATAACACATGATCTCCCTTTTTGAAGACACGCAGTTGAATGTGTCGATCGTGAATGAATTTTGTTTTCTCTTTGTAAATCCGCGAGTTTTCATAGGCGTTCATCCTCAGCTCATCTAACTCATTGAGCTCTAGCATTCACTTCTTCCCTGCCTCCTCATAAGTCAAATTAAGCTTCCTTAGCGCCCAGTGCACCTTGTGTTCTAGCTCTACCGGTAAATGGCAGGCCCGCCCATAAGCCAACCTAAAAGGTTTAGTGCCTATAGGTGTCTTAAATTTGGTCCTATACACCCATAAAGCATCTGGTAGCAAAGTACTCCAATTCTTTCTTGTCGAAGCCACTGTGCACTCCAAAATTTTCTTGATTTCTCTATTTGACACTTCGACCTGCCCTTGTGTCTGCGGGTGGTACAGGGTACCAACATTATTCTTCACCCCATACTTTCTTAATAATGTAGCAAACTTTTGATTCTTGAAATGGGTGCCTCCATCGCTAATAATCATCCTCAGCACACCAAATCTGTAGAAAATGTGATCTTTTACAAACCTGCACACTACAGCAGCGTCGTTAGTCCTTGTGGGTATTGCCTCTACCCACTTTGATACATAATCAACAGCAAGTAAAATGTACAAATTAGAGTTCGAGGACACAAAGGGTCCCATAAAATCGATGCCCCAAAGATCAAATACCTCAACTTCCTGAAACACGTTGAGGGGCATCTCTTGCCTCTTGGAAATATTAACTGCCCTTTGATAGGAGTCACATCTTCACACATAGTCGTAAGAGTCCCAGAAGAGTGTAGGCCAGTAAAGACCACTCTCTAGCACCTTGGCCGTTGTTCGTGAACTCACATGATGACCACCAGTTGGTAGTGTGTGACAATGACTAAGTACACTGTCATATTCTATCTCCGATACACACCTGCGCAAAACACCATCCCTGCATTGCTTCAACAAGATGGGATCATCCCAGAAATAATATCTCAAAAAATGGAAAAATTTCTTTTTCTCTTGATAAGTCCAATCATCTGAGATTATTTTACAGGCAAGATAATTAACAATATATGAAACACATGGATCCTTGGATTTTACAGAAAGGATTCGCTTATCAAGAAATGTCTCGGTAATGGGTATATTAATATCTCTTTCATCTACCCGCTCTAACCTAGACAAATGGTCCGCAACCACATTCTCAACTCCCGCCTTATATTTTCAATGTCAAATTCTTATAACAATAAGATCCACCTAATCAATCTAGGTTTGGCATCTTTCTTTTCCATCAAGTATTTTATGGCGGAGTGGTCTGTCCATACCACAACTTTTGACCCTACTAGATATTGCTGAAATTTTTTGAATGCAAAAATGACGGCGAGAAGTTCCTTTTCAATTGTGGTGTAGTTAAGTTGTGCCTCATTTAAAGTCTTGGATGCATAGAAAATCACGACGGGTTTGTTCTCAAAACACTGCCCAAGAACAACCCCTACTGCAAAGTCTGATGCATCGCACATGAGTTTGAAAGGCTTTGTCAAATCCGGTGTTTGAACAACCGGTGCAGAAATTAACTTTTCCTTCAGTACATTAAAAGCATGCAAGCATTTTTCATTGAAATCAAATATCGCATCTTTTTCAAGCACTTCAGACAATGGTTTAGTGATTTTTGAGAAATCTTTGATAAAGCGGCGATAAAATCCTACATGGCCAAGAAAACTTCTTTCCCCCTTAACCGAATTAGGTGGGGGTAATTTTGAAATAACCTCAATCTTGACTGGATCCACCTCCAGCCCCTTGCTAGACACCTTGTGCCCAAGTACAATTCCCTCACTAACCATCATATGACACTTTTCCAAGTTGAGAACTAAATGTGTGTCCTCACATCGTTGTAAAACTTTATTCAAATTGTATAGGCATTCATCAAACGACGCACCATAGATGGAAAAGTCGTCCATGAAAACCTCTAAATAGTGCTCAACCATATCAGAAAAAATAGCAAGCATGTAGTGTTGAAAGGTGGTTGGTGCGTTTCACAAGCCAAAAGGCATACGGAGGTATGCGAAAGTTATGTAAGGACAAGTGAAGGTAGACTTCTCTTGGTCCTTAGGATCAATGGAGATCATATTGTAACCAGAGTAGCCATCTAGAAAACAAAAATGAGATCGACCAGCTAGTCGCTCTAAAATTTGATCGATGAATGGAAGAGGAAAATGATCTTTTAACATAGTGGAGTTCAATCGACGGTATTCAATGCACACCCACCACCCGGTTACCAATCGGGTCATGACTGGTTCGTTTAACAGGTTATGAGTGACAGTGATTCCCCCCTTTTTAGGGACTACCTATGTGGGGCTTACCCACGTCGAATCGGAGATGGCGTAAATGATGCCTACAGAAAGGAGCTTGATCACCTCCTTCTTGACGACCTCCATCATGCTCGGATTGAGTCTACGTTGTGGCTGGATTATAGGTTTGGCTCCTTCCTTGAGTCGGATCTTATGTTGGCAAAGTGTAGGGGAAATCCCCTTGATATCTGCAACTGACCACCCGAATGCGCCACGGTGGTTCTTCAGCACGATCATCAATTGCTCTTCTTCATCGGCACTCAGATATGTCGAAATAATCACTGGTAGTCTTTCACCATCGGTTAAGAATGCATACTTCAAATGAGGAGGCAGTGGCTTCAGTTCTAACTCTGGTGGATTGATCAACAAGGATTGAAGCGATGGTGGGAGTGGCCCAAGATCTTCATAATGCTTGGCATAATAGCACGGAAGCACTTGAAGCATCTTGACACATTCTTGTAATGACTTACTTCTAATCCAGTCATGCATTATGTTGACAAGGCAAGCTTCAAGGGGCAGTTCTGGATATGCGTCAAGGACAGAACTTTCTATTGCATCATCTTCAGTAGATAGAGGAATTTCCTCCTCTTCATCATTTGGAAAACCCACAACTCTGCAAAGAGAAACAACTTTGGTTTGTTCCATAATATCTATATCCAGTGTCCCCTAATCTACCTTGGTCATTACATGAGCCATATCTAGAAATGGCTTCCCTAGACAAAGAGAAATGTTCTGATCAAAATGTTTCACCATGTGACACTACTCCTTTGCCTTTGATTGTGTTGTACTCGTGGGCATAACCATTTCAAATCGTCCATCCGCAATTCCCAATGTCAGACGGCCTCTTCCCATTTCAAGTATCATATCTGTCATAGCTTGGAAGGGTCTTCCAAGGAGTAGCTCGTTCCCTTGGTCATCTTGCATTTCCATTACCACAAAATCTGTTGGAAATACAAACCTGTCAACTTTAACAAGTACATCTTCACAAATACCATACGGCTTTACCACATAATTATCCACTAGCTGAATCGTCATGTTGCTATGTCTCGATTCTTTCAGTCCCAACTTCTTGAAAGTAGAAAGAGGCATCAAATTAATACTTGCCCCGGAGTCACACAATGCTTCACCGAATTTCACCTTACCGATGTAACATGAAATATTGAAGCAGCCTGGATCTTGCCTTTTCGGTGGCAATGTGCCCATAATGAAGGCGCTCACTTGTTCCTTAAGAACCACCACTTCAGTATTAGGAATTTTCCTCTTCTTTGTAATTATATCTTTCAAAAACTTGCCATAGGAGGGTATCTTCTCTATTGCTTATAACAGCGGAATGTTGATAGAAAGTTTCCTAAAGCTATCTAGGAACTTCTTGAACTGAGCGTCCACTTTCTTAGCCTTCAAATTGTTTGGATACGACACTGGGACAGTCTGTGCCCTCTGATGTGGCGGCACACATGGTGTCCTCTTTTGATTTTCTTCCTCAGCAATGGGTTCTGGTGTGGCTTCCTCTACCGCATCCTCGATCGGCTCTGTGATTGTAACCTCCTATATGGCCTCACCGGTGGTTTCTGGCTAGGGTTTGCTCGGTTCATTGGCCCTGGGGTTTAAAATCTTCTTTCCACTCCATAGCAGAATTGCCTTGGCTTGTTGATTTCCTCCTGGAACATTTGTATTTCCGGGAAAACCTTATTGTGTTGGCTTTTTTAGATTTTCTATCCCAGCTACCATCTGTGCTAATGATGTCTCTATAGTTCTCATCTGAGCCCCATGACTTTGTAAAGTTTTCCCAAATTGATTCATAAATTCTCCTTAGTTCTTGATCTGCTGGCCAAACGTGCTCATTAGTTCTTGATTCTTCTTGATTACTTGATTGAGCAATTCGTTGCTCTTGTCCTCTACCGATGGTTGTGGTTTGGCATCGAGGTCCTGCAAGAAATTGTTTGGGTCCTTCCATGAATTTTTTTTTATATTTCCTCCAAGAATAATCATTGTTTCTGTACCCCTGTTGTTGGTGCATAAATTTCACTTGCACCTCATCATCAGATTCTGCGTCTTCCTTTGCTAGCAATTTCTTGACTAAAAGGTCCATCTTCTCATTTAGCTCCTTGATGGCCTTTGACTCACCTACAACTCGAACCTGTTCGGGTGCATCTCTATCACCCCAGGACAGCTTTTTGGCCATATTCTTCAAAATCTCCCAACACCTAGTACTAGTGTTGTTCAAGAAGAACCCCGAACCTGCTGAATCCATGTTGCTTCTATCATGCTCAGAAAGAGAAAAATAGAAAATATTAACATTTTTCTCCCTGTCCAACCCATGGTGTGGGCACCTCCTCAGCATTATTTGAAAGCACCCCCAAGTCTCAAAATATGTTTCACTTGCTTTCTGACTGAAGTTATGGATCTTTCGTACAAGATCATTAGTCTTCTCAGGCGGAAAGAATCTCTCGAAGAACACTTTGACCATATGATCCCACGATTCCACATACTTGTCATCTAAGTTATGCAGCCATTCTCAGGCATTTCCCGCTAGAGAGTTGGGAAATAATTTAAAATAGAGCCTCTCTTGCGGGAACCTATTAATTTTGATCATATCACAATTCTCCATGAACTGGCTTATGTGAGTCACCGGATCTTCATTTTTGAGCCTATGAAATGCATTTGATTTGACCAAATTTATTAGGCCTGGATCGATTTTATAATTGGGAATGTTGATAGCTTGCCTCTTGATCGGCCCTTTCTTTGCAGAGGCGGATGACGCCTTGATCTTCTCCCAGATTGTCTGCTCCTCAGTCATAGATTCTGGTTCAGAGTCTGAATATATAACCTCAGGCTGATCTTGAGTGTTGTTTTCCTCGTCGTCTGATCCCAATAGTGGAACCTCTGGTGATGGCAGTGTGTAGTTTGTGCTACACGTCCTCACCATGCACTAGTACCTGCAGGGTAATAAATTTGATTCAGTACAGTGCTAGATGATTGCTAAATATGAAAGATAAACGATGAATTTCAAAATTAATAATAAAATAAAAAGTGGCCTAGAGTGGCCGCTTGTAGCACTCGTAGTGCCGACAGTTGTCGTGTCCCCGGCAATAGCACCAAAAACTTGACACGATTTTAACGTGTGTGAAACGCAAGTGCACGCGTCAGAGTAATATAGGCCTTTGTGAGGCCCGAGTCGAACACAGGGACACTAGACTATCGGTAGACTACTTACTAACTACTCGCGATCAGCTAGACCGATTAAAAGGTTTTGAGAGTTGATTAAAAAATAAAAGAAAACAAAGAAATCAATTAAATGTTGAGTTTCATCAATTTAGATGGGAATCTTTAGGATTGTGGTTTCACCATAGGTTCTCATTGTATTTATTTCTATATAGTTAATCAAATTCGTCTCTCACTCCGGGTAGTGACCTGTAGTCAAAATTGTTCAGTATTGTGATACAACTCACTACCTAAATCTAGGTCAGTTCCACGGTCATAGTAACCTATACCCTAAACTAGCTTCATGAAGACCAAACTTTGGGTTTCCACCATTAACCGTACATCACCTAGTTCAAGGGATTTATTAATTAATGTGAATTTTGTCTCTTTTCAACTGTTAATTCTTCTTTCAAAGAAATTAAAGGCATTAGATTATCATTAAGGTGATCAAACATAATGATATAATGGAGAAAATGAAATCATACCATGGATTTAAGAGACAAAATATGAATTACTATGATAAAAACATCATACAACGATTACCCAGGCTAATCTCGGTCCTAAAGACAAAGGGGATTAGCCCTGCATGTTCATCTCAACAAAAGACATGATGGAAGAAGGGGAAAACATGTAGGAATGTGAATGAAACTGATGTAAACCCCTGAACGGAGGAGATCTGGGCATTCCTTGACATAGAGTATGTGATCTACAGCCTTGCAGCGGTGGAATTCATCTTCTACAGCTCTCGGAATGAGCAGAGCATGATCCTGGGCTCCGTTCTCCTCTCCACCCTTCCTCGGGACTTGTGCAGTGGCTAATGATGTGTTTACCTGCTTAGGGTCACCATTATTAGGTATATGGACCACTTTTTGTGATGACCCTAGTTTCTGGAATTTGATACCTAATATGCCATGTGAGGTCTATAAATATTACTAGTTGGTTAAATCCAAGTTGAGGTAACTTTATATTATACCTTGGATTCTTTTGACCCACAAGTATGACTGCGATGACAATACATGTTCACTAATAGGGTTGTTATGTACATGGATATGTTTCATGCTAGTTATTAGTGGATTTTGAGGACATATGAAGTGAGGTATCCCAAATAAGTATTTCATGGATTAATATGATTAAATAATGAACCTTGGGATGCATCATGGCCATACCAAGTAAGTTCAAGTTGTGTTGTTGTTGTTTGAGGTACATTGAGGTATAATATAAGTTCAATATCCTTATATAGGTAACCCATTAGGGTATCTTGATTGAAGAACCAAACAATTGAGTTTGGGCATCTAAATTATATTTAAAATGGAATACACCATGATGAATCTTGGGACAAATTTTTCTGGGACAAAGACCATAGTAGCATCTATTGAGTTTTGTAGTCACTCAAATATTATATGAACCTATCTTGGGGTGTGTCACTCGGGGTTCAATGGGATGGGGATCCACCGTTTCTTATATCCGAGATTTTAGGTGGAGGTGGCCATCAGCCGGTCCCTAATGAAGGAGTCAACATCGAGGTTCTGGGAATGATGAATGAAGTTGTTAACCAACCACCACACATCTCGGATCCAAACAAAACCTCACAAGGGTCTTGCGATGGAGTAGGGAGAGATACCAAACCTTCATGTTTATTTCATTCACCTCACCACTGTCGTATGTAGCAAATTACAGTAGGAAGAAGCTGTGAAGAGTAGAGAGGATGGTGTATAGTAGAAGACGTCAAGCTCCATCATCCCACATCTTCGATATATATATGGAGTTCAGGACAGCGAAGCAGGAGGTGATGCAAGTCATCAACAGAAGTTTTGATCTCCCTGATCCCCAGTGCTCCGCCCCCAACACTTAGGCTTGTTGCAGAGAATGTAGGAGGTTGTATTCTTCTTATCTTTCCTGTGGCAACACTCCACGATGGTCGAGTTTGGATTGGGAGAGGTTGCTTTCTGTGAGATGCATCCAGGGCTCAAGAGGGTAGCTTGAAGAAGAAGGGCTATAGGTCTGGTATTCCCTGTTGTTTGCTCACAGCCAGACGCCGGAGCTCTTGGGTGCGGCGGTGGTGCAACCAATAGACTGACAGGATTTATCTCCTCTGATATGTCGATCTGAAACGTAGTACTGGCGGTTGCGTGGACCTGCAGAAAATAGTCCTTCAATTCTCATTCCCACGACGGCGGCCACGTATCACAGGAAGAGGCAGAGGCGCCGAGGAGCTCCAAAGCTCATCTTCACATACCTGATCTGATCCCACAGGACAATCCAGTCCATAGATCCTACAAACAACACCTTTGAAATGTGCTGGTAAGCCATCCGAAGGGCAGGGAAGGTTCTGGCCTTGGCTCGCTCTCTTCGGAGTCACGGCGGCGGCGGCTTGACGCCTGAGATCATGGAGCACCAGATTGCGCAGAACAGATGAATCAGAGGCGTACATAGCTAAGTGGAGGTCGCAGATGCCCCAGATCTACATGGAGAGGAGTTCGTGAGGTCCTGTGACTCATCGATGCATCAGCAAAAGCTCGTCCTCTTCATGGCAGTGACTCGCTGGCAGAGAAGGAGTTCTCGTACAGCAGGTTGCGCCCGACAGATCGCGCGAGAGAAAGGAGCAAGACCGGAGAGAGAGCTAGGTTCAGTGGACAATGAACCGGCCAGTCTAGGAGTAGACCATGACGCTAAGCTACATCCCACCTAATGTCCAGCATGAACCAATCAAAGACTGCCCTATCAGGCAGTGGGACCCGCCTCTCAAGGTAATTGCTGTTAAATCCTCAAAAACATACAAGATCTTAGAAAATACACTATAAATAGCTCCCTTATCCAATAAATCACCCAAAAACACCCCTAGACTCAGAAAAATATTCTCTACATTACTGCACTCCTAGATTAGACCCTTGAACCACTTTCAATGATGATATTTAATTTAGAGTATAATGTTTCTTTTAGGGTTCATTTAATTTGTATAATTAGAAAACGATGGATATAAAATACAAGAACAATACTCATGAACCCTAATACCACTTGGAAACCAAATGTGAACTCTGATATGAGAATTATGTCAAAATAATAGGTATTTTCCGATTTATGCATTTTATATGCTTTTAACCTTATATTAATTATAGATAATAGATAAGGCATCAGAAAAATATGAAATCCGTACCAGACCTTAATAATGACATATATATCAGACTAAAAATACTGGAAACCCTCTCTTACATCAGATTGATCTAGATTTGACCAAAACCCTAATCCAGACCTAAATACCATTAATAATGGTGGACCTTGTATTAATGATGAATATTTGTTATTAACCAGGTGATGACCAGATATCTAGATGAGAAAGAATGGTTAGAAATCTCTGAACTCAGGTACGTGGGATTTATTAAGTATAAGACTAGTTTTCTGATTGCATATGCTATGTGATATCTTGAATGCTCGTATTTGGATATGATTGCTTGGGTGAACTAGTATGAGTTATACTTCGCCAAATCTAATAGAACATAAATGAGTATGATGGGTTGTAGCTACTAGAGAACATAGCCTGGTGTGGATGTATGTTGCCTAACATGGATGTATGATTCCTTGGCCCATGTTAGATGTATGATGATATTATATTGCCCACACTAGATGTAAGTCAAGTGCAAGTATGTGTAGTACAACCGCATCAAAGTGAAAGCAATAAAAGAAATGTTTACCTGATTATCACTTTAAATAATGTTTTCTTTTACTCTTTCTTTCTCAAGTTATTTCAATTATGCAATCATATTAGTATGTATCTTTCTACCCACGTACACAACACCTTGTGTGTTGATTCGTTGTTTCACGTATGTTTTAGGTTCAGAGATAGCGTGGGATAAAAGACGTGAAGTGAGCATTGTCAAGGTTGTACCTATTGTGTTAAGATCATGTTAGCATACATGTTCATAGACTTGTAGAATTTTCATTCAATATGTAACTGTAAATCATTTTGTAATAATTCATATTGTATAAATATGCATGTTGAATGTTGAGTATGTTATGGTTGTATGTTCATGTATGCGTATTATGCTTCCGCATCGCTCTCTGATATGATTGGATGATGTTTTCGGATTCTTACATCTCATTCCCAATAGGGTTTGGAGAGACCAAAATCCGGGGACGTCACACTTTTGGTCACCAAAAGATCACCACCGTACGATCAAGATCGATCTAAAACAAAATATATCCTGACAGTGTCGATACCATCGACGCGGGTCGATGGTATCGACCCATCATAGTATCGGCAAGTTCTCTTCCCTTCTCTAACTCTCTGCCTGATGCAGACTCGATACCATCAATAAGGGTCGATGGTATCGACACCTTTAAGCGTCGGTTCTATCACCAATCTGTCGTTGAAGTTGTGCAATGTCGATAGTATCGACTTTTGTGTCGATAGTATCGATCGGTTGATTGCTGGTTTGCTGAGGGTATCTCGCTACCATCGACTTCTCAGTCGATGGTATCGACTCATCTTGGCTCCTTGCGGCTATCTCACTGTGACTGTGTCGATACTATCGACGGATGTTAACGGTATCGACAACTGTGTATATTCGTTTTTCCTGAAATTGCAAGACAAAGCTGAATCAGCTATGCTAAAACCCATTATTATGATCGTTTATAATCAAAAAGATAAAATATGAGAGATTTGATACAAAATGAGATTATAGACTACAGCGAATGAATCATGCAATACTAACCACAAAAGTGACTAATAAACACATAAAATGCATGTAAAATAGGTCTATAAATGCGACTCAAAATCCTCACATCAGCTGGGCCTTCACTAGCTCGTGCGTGAAAGGTATGTGAGGTGTGTATCTATCTGGACACTCTTCAGAGACCTCTTCATTGCTTCCCTTATCTGCCACTTTCTTTTGCTTGGTAGGTACTTCTGTAGCTCCTCAGGTGTTACATCTTTTACCAGTATTGTGGTATCGGTCGGCTTTTGCTCTTTGCTCATCAGCTTAATGCAACATTGTTCCTGATCTCAGGATGGCCATCTTTGTAGTTTCATTTCCTCTAGGATTTGCCTCTGTGCTGGAAGGAAATCGCCCCACCTGATGGTTGATGCTCTAAGCCAAACTTGCCAACTGCTGGTCAATCTGCTTGTTATGTTGCGGGAGCTCCCTAATCTGGGCTGAGAAGCCTCCCATCTACTGTTGCATGAGATTGAGCAACTTTGTGCTATCCACCAAGCTCTTGTGTATCTTCTCATTTAGTTCGTTCTATTTTTTAGCAAAAGACATTAACTTGGTCATCATTGATGGTCGTTGTTGTTGATTTCGCTGCGTATTCTGGTAACTCCTTTGTTGTTGGAAGTTAGCTTAGCGTTGTTGATTCTGCAGACCACTGGAAAAGGTTCCGCCGATTAGATGGTGTGAATTTTGTGTAGCACTAGTGTTACCATAGGAGAACCCTGGGTGTTCGGGGTGTCAGTACTGAACATGGCTCACATTTTTTGTACTTTCTTCGTCAAGGTCTCCCTACACAGTCGTGTGTGGGCAGAAGTCAGAAAGATGATCTGGCTCCCCATACATAATACAGCTCCTGATTGTTTCCTGTCAGGACTTGCCTTTGTAGCTCTGTTCCTTCAAGGTTTGAACATTAGTCACTATCTTATCTAGCTTGGTTGATAGCGCTTCCATCACCTTTGATTCCCCTGGGGTAGAATGACTAGTTGATTCTCTATCGTACTCATTGTCTTGTTGATTTTTAGCCATGTTGTCGATGATCTCCCTGTCTCTCTGATAATTAAGCCCCAAGAAATCGCTACCTACTGTAGCGTTCAAAGATTTCCTTTCACTGATACACGGGCCATTGTAAAAGGTGGTAATCAAGGTTGGCTCAGAAAAGTCATGGTGTGGACATTCGCACTGATAGCCTTGGAATCACTCCCATGTATCATGCAGATTCTTTGAAACCTTCTACGAGTATCGGCTAATCTTGTTCTGACACTTTATAGTCCTCTCAATTGGGAAGAACTTGGCTATGAAGGCATTTGCGAGATGCTCCCAGTTTGGGATGCTCCTGTCCTGGAGGCTTGAGTACCACTTTAGTGCCTTGTCCTTTAGAGAAAAAGGGAAGCACTAGGTGTAGATATAAGTTATCGGGACCCTATTAATCTTGAAAGTCTTACAAGTCCTCTTGTATGTTGTGAGATGATTGTAATGGTTCTCTTCACTCTTGTTTCCTCCAAAGCGATTGTGATGTAAAAACTGGAGAAAACCTATCTTTAGCTCAAAGTTTGCTACATTGAGCGGCTACTCCACCACTGAGTTCCTTTCCTCATTTGCCCTCACTTGAACAAAAGATCGAAGGTATCTAGCCTCAGGAGCTTGATCAGCCATGCTTGAGAGGAAAGATATGTAAGTACCTGAAAGGAATAAATATAAAAGGATAAGGGTGGCGAGGTATATATGTGTAGTATGTATTTGTAGTTTTATATACATATATACAAAGTTTTTGACAAAGTGCAAGTAAAACTCAGGTTCATAAAATGATATTGGTTGCCTAGTCCCCGACAATGACACCAAAAAGTTGATCAACCTTAAACGTGGGTCCAAAAAGGATCAGGCACAGGTCTAGGTCATTGGACTTTTATACTTTATAATACTCAAATGTTTAAGACACCCGCAACTGGCACGGGGTCGAATAGTAGTTTGGGGTTGAACACAGGGACTAGGGAGAATAGTGCTTTGGAACCTAAGTTCTACTTGTCTAAGTCATCGAAAAGCCAAGGGATAAGGGTTGTGGTAAGAAAGCGTAATCGGAAAGAATATGAAAGAATTAAATTAAAATCTATTTCCAAGGGGAGTTACCAAAAAAATAAGAGGTTTTGGTATTTTGGGGTTTAGCAATTTTTAGGGTAGTGGTGCATAAAAGAAAATTGAAGAGAAAATACAATCAGCTGGGCAAGCAAGAAGAAAGAAGACTTTTAACAAAACAAGCGGTAGCGGCCTACACCCAACGCCTTCTTCTCTCAAAGAAAGTGCCAACAAACTGTGTACTGGAAACCTCTCTCAAGGGAGCCAGACATGGACTCGTTTGGGAAATAAACTGGATGTAGCTTTGGTCCCAGGTACTCTCATACACCCGAACCAGACCAAGCTCTAGAAGTTCATGACTCTCCTCTCTCGAGGAGGTCAACACAGGAAACATGATTTGATAGCTAGTCAAAAATGTGTAATGAAAGTAGGGAACTAGAGTTTGGATGCTATAAAGAGATCATTCAACGGAATAAATCCATACACATAATGATATGAGCAATGCTCCATAGATTCCAATAATCAAATAATGGTTTGGTTACAATGCTATACTAAATGGAAGTAAATTTTGTAAAGGGAAGATAGGTATTAGTCTCCTCAATTTAGGAAACTGGTATGTATGACAGCTGACCCCCCAGGACAATGCTAATCCAATATCGGGTTATAGTCATATCGAGATATGATTGTGTCGAGTTGTCGACCATATTGGGTTCCAACCATGATGGGGGTGATTGTATAGGGATATGACTTCTATGATACAAATGTGTCGGGATGCAGTTGTGTTGGGTAGCAACCGTGATGGGCAGCAACCGTGACGGGAAAAGGGATTGTATCGGGTTTATGTCTGTATCGGGTTGGTACTATCCCGACTCTCGAGTTCTTCATGTCGGGTTGTTCTGTCTAGGCGGGCCATCTCAGGTTGAGCTCAGACAGAAGCCTGACATGCTCGAAGGAGCTTCAAGGATCATCACGCGTTGCCTACTGCTACAAGAACAATCTCTAAGTGAACTCCTCCCATCCCTCTTGGGATGGGAGTATGCTCACCTAAATCAGCTCCTGGGAACTCAATGTACTAGCTCCCCCTTCGATCTGGTGGCGTGTCCCATCACAGGCCTATAGTTGCTATTTTAGTGCAGCGGGTATGTAGAGGTTGAAGCTTTATTGGTCCACATGTTTGGGAAGTAATGACTTTAGATGGAGCTTTGAATGAGGTTGTCATGGGTTATCGCCTGATATAATGTCTCGGGTTGTCTCTGGTGCCGACTATCAAGGCGTATCGGGCTACGGTGCGTGACAGGATGAAGTTGTATCGCACAGCGGTAATTTCCATGTTTGGTTGTGGCGGGCTGGAGTCATATCAGGCTACGGTACCACCAGGTGATCATGTCGGGTTGTTGACTGTATCGGGTTACAACTGTGTCCAGTTGACACCATGACGGGTAAAAGCCGTAGTGGGTTGTGACTTGTCCCCTGCTTTGTGAATAGATGATCCTTTTCTTGTAGAAAATTAGGAAAACCCTTCAAAAGATGGGAAATATCATCAGAGATGCAGTGGACATGATTTTTCATGATAAATAGAGCATAAAGAAGAGGAAATCAAGTTTGGAGGCTAATTTAATGATGGAATATGATCTCTAATAGCCACAAAAATGGGTGCTATCAGCATGGACTCACCATCCTCTCAACATTCAATCCATGTTCCTTGAACCAAGAGCAGACTGTCTAAGATAATGTGACCTCAATATCATATATTGATTCACATGTGCATGCACATGCGTTTCGCAGTCTCACTTATTACGTGGCCATGATAAATCCCATATCTATCACTCATAGTCTATATCCATGTGTCAAAGTCACTCAATCATGACCTTTATAACAACCCATGTTTCAGGATTGGGTTTGATGATGTCAAAGTGTACCCAGAGACATGTGACGAGTGCAGTGATTTCAGGTCTAAGAATCACAAACACCACCTTCACTATGAGAGTTGGTTGTGACCACCAATGATTGTTTCCATGTATCACACTCAAGGTGGGTCTCTCAATACACTATTCTCTAATATGTGTATGTGCTTAGTTTGATATTGCCATATCATGACTAATGAGATTCTGTCATCAACCAACCCACACTCTAGTCTTGTGTGTTAATGGTGTCTATCTACCTTCCACACTAAGAACTGACTAGGGACATAACAAGAATGTACACACTCTTAACATTTGTATGATCCCATCCTTCTAAGTCACGTACTTTAAGACATACGTCATTGAGTATTGTCATTCTTTAGACATTCATAATATTTCCTCATTATCTCATATCTAAGTGAAACAGAACAATTTGGAAGCTTGCCTTTATGTGTATTAATCAAATCCTTTATGGTATATGCCATGCCAAACATCACATGATTGGCTCTTTGGGCATACTTTACCAACATTCATCATGTTCAACACTATGAACTAGTTTGAAACCATTTGCAACCAATCTACCCTTATAGATGTACATTACCATCCATGTTAGTCTTCTTCCTGAAGACCCAATTGCACCCTATGGGATTTACCCCTTTAGGTGGATCCATCAAGGCCACACCTTATTTGTAAGGACCCTGACCTTCGTTTAGGGTTTACCCTATTTTCTTTGCTTAACCCTGATGTTTTTTTGCTTGCTAATCACCTTGGGTGGTTATTAGGGTTTGTGGGCAAGTTTGCCACCTTGTGAGGTGTTCCTCTCTCTCTTTGCTTCCTCTAGTTAAGAGAGGAAGGCTTGGGCTCGTTTCTTGGAGTTCCGTTGGGCTTGGTTGAGCTTGTTGGGCCTTGAGGTGCCTTGTTTTGGTTTGGTTGAACCTTATATCGGGCAAGAGAGGAGTGTGTCGTCCATGGAGGTGTGTCGCCCATGGGGAGTGTGTCTCCCTAGAGCCTTTGACCAAGCTTTGACCTCGTTTGTGTCGCCACTAGTGGACACTTGGTGCTTGATGCTTGCATGTGGCAATGGCCTTGGACATGTGTTTAGGGCTTTCTAGAGTGGTGGCTCGTGCACTTGGACAAGTGTCCCTAGGTGGGCAACACCTTGCTTGGCTCTACCTTGTTTTCTCATCCATTCCCTTCTATATATGTGTTCTCTTCCTCTTGCTAGGGATCCTTTAGTCTCTTAGTTTTCTCCTCTACCTTGGTGCACGATACCCTTCTCCCTTGCAAGCTTGGTGTACGACACCATTAGAGGAGCTAGCTTGGTGGCCGATCCTACCTTGGAGCTTTATTCTTCCTTGGAACTTGGATCTTGCTTAAGGTGGGTTGCATAACTCCTAACCCTAAGTATTCTACCTCCTTTCATGTTCTTATATGTTTCTAGCTTTGTTTTCTTGCTTAGTCTTCATGTTGGACGAACCTATATTCTAGGGTTCCTTGGTGAGCAATACTCTCTTCTCTCCCAGGTCTTAAGGAGTGAGCTTGAGTTCTAGCATCATGAGCAACACTCCTCTCTCATTTAAGTTGAGAGGTGAGCTTGTGTTCTAGTTGCTTGAGCAACACTCTCCTCTCACCATGGACTAGAAGGGTGATCTTGGTGATAGTGGTGGTTCTTTCTAGGGTTTTCCTTGTGTGGTCGTTCGGGGATAGTTTATGTGTAAGACCCCTCTTTCTTAGTCGATTGAGGTGAGCCATTTTCTTAACCCTCTAGGGTTTCGGGTGTCCTTGTGCTTGAGGTAGAAGACGATCATGTGAGTTGTACCTTGGATGGTATGGGCTTGGGGAGGTGCTTCCCGACAGCCCTCTTGACCTAACCCCTTGTACGATACATGAAGTGTTGGTGGTGGACGATACCTTGTCTCTGTGACGGGCGTCACACCATCACCTTGCCCTGTGACGGCCGTTAGGCCATGGTATAGTTGGCTGGACGATAGGTCCCTTGGTGGTAGTTGGGTTATACACCTGATCTAGATGTTGTTGGTTGTCATTGCACTCTTGAGATCAGCGTTGTTAGTAGACCTGTGACGGGCGTCATGATAGTCTGGTGTGTCGCCCGATACATGCCCTGTGACGCGCGTTGCACGACACAGTCGTTGCCTGATAGGCAAGGTGCACGGCAGCCTGGAACGTAGCGTTGCCAGCCCAACACAGCGTTATGGGCTTGGCCGATAGGTCCTAGTGAGACAGTCGTTATGTGATGAGCGTTATCAGTTGGGCGATGGGTGAGGGCATGCTGCCCATTACAGCTTATGGTGAGGGTTGTAATGCTTTTAAGTGAGGGTCTTGTTCCTCGTTTGAAACTTGATATGTTGGATTCTATCATGTTTGGTTTATTATGGAAGCTATTGATATGATAGTAGATCACCTTCATGTATTCTAATACAACATTTCAGGTGCATATGATCATGTATAATGATAAGGAAATGATAAGCATGTAGAATGCCTTGCTTAATGATGTAACCTATGCTTATGATCACAAGTTGAGGCACGGTTGATAAAGCATATAATTATCAATATCACCCTATATTGATAGCATGGTCCTTCTATTTATTGTTGTTACTAACCATGCAGGTGATGCATAGCCAATTAAAAAGGGCTATGAGGTATATGTATATGTTGAGTAACTCTGTTGTGATTGTTACTCTGGGTGTTGAAATAATATGTATAATGTACATGACTAAAGTACTGGGGATTTCTATCCCATGATGATGATGTAAGCCTTGAGAGGAAGTGGCACTATATGATGAGGGATTGAGATCCCATGGCATGTAATGTTGGATCCTTGTGATGGATTAGGATGATGTGATTATAATAAAAGCATAATGATGAGTTTTATGGTGTTTATTTCCTGTTATAGTTTGCATGTTATACAACTGGGTTGAATCTTGCAATCCACATAAAAGATACTAATTAATCACAGTGGAATATATCATGTAGTTGCCCTGGCCATAGATCCATCATCGTCAGGAGTTGGTGATGGTGAAACGGGTTCTCTTATAGGTTAACTTGGAGCACATATTGTTGAATATGTGAGGTTTCTCCTAGCCTAAAATAGTGAGGATTCGAGTGCAGCTACGGTTGCAGACTCGGGATATGTATAGAGCATGGTGAACAGGCCCTAGGCTCATGATATGTGATATGGGAGCATGAATGTGTTCATGACTCAGAGCACGGTGAACAGGCTCGTGGCTTAGGTATACTAGCGTCGAGACCTGTACCAAGGTGGGCTAGAGGATGGGTAGCCTATGGAGCTGACCCTGTGGTTGACGCCACTTTAGCATGAGATTGTGGTCCTGCTTGTGTTGTACTCATACACTGACTACGAGGTGGGAGGTCGTGGAGTCCGGCTCTTCCATTGACCTTGTATGGCACCAGCTTCGGGTTTCGCAGCCTTCGGTTGGATTTGAATGATACGGTTCACTTCCTCAGGGCATAAAAATATGTAATCCAGCCACTTAGTATTTTTTTGCTTAAGGCAAAACATGGAACATTGGTTGAGGCCTTGCTTGCGTAGTTAACCTAGTTATACATATAGTTGCTTATATGTTCCTCATGTTATGTGAGAAGATCTTATAATCTTATGTTCCATAGAAAGATAGTTAATGATATGTCTTCCATACATCCTGGTAAGCTTGATGGTACGGATAGCCTTGCTGCATAGACTGTTATTATTCTACATTTTACTGTTTATCTTTTGTTGTTGCTTTATCCTTCTGGTTTTATAGTTTCGGCGGGGAGTTTTGTTTCTCACTGGGACAATGTTCGAGTGTCTCACCCCACTGGTTTTTAGGTGTTTGATCTAGTCGTGGTGGTGGTCGCGGAGTTGCGGCCAAGCAGCAAGACGAGCAGTAGAAGGCAAGAGATAGACTTGTTGCTGTTTTGACGTTCTATAGTAGAGTCTAGAGTCATCCCTGTACTCTCAGGTCCTTGGGAGCATTTTGACGTTGTTTCATGATGTATAGTTGTTGATCCTTTGTATATCCTACTGCTGGCTGGATGTGGGCCTTTATGCATATATGACAGGTAATGAACTCAGGTGATGACAGGACAGTTGTTCCTCTAAGGAGTGGACACGTATCAGATCTCGTATATGTTTATATAACACGTTTTCATGCAGGATGAGGACCTATATGTAACAGTTTCACAGTTTATCCGTTTTTTGCAATCAGATTTAATTAACCCGTGTTTCGGTAATCTGTGGTTATGGTGATTTCCGCACATTTTTGCATAACACCTCGCTGTCTATGTGATAGTGGGATGTGTTGCCACAAGTTATGGTATCAGAGCTTTAGGTTCGCTGAGTCTACAGGGATTTAGGACTAGGTTGTGTCCGTTCTTGTGAGTTGTCTAGATTTTCTTACGATCGTCTTCTATCCTCAGCGGAAGAGAAGTCAAGATGTCTGGAAACCATGAAGAACATGCTCCTGAGTATAGCGATGATGCATCAGTTGATGGAGCTAAGGGATAGGCACATGGAGATCGGGTGCCTGAGGTCCCCCAACCTGACCCAGCCATTCTTGAACATCCTGCCTATCAACAGCTTATGGGACAGATGATGGCTACGATGAATCTCATGGTTGAAAGATTGTCAGTGCCTCCTCTGAGAGCACATGCTCCCCATGGTGAAACATCGGGTATTGGGAAGACCTTTGAGCGGCTTCGCCGAGTCGGAGCTTCAGATTATGCTAGAACGGTTGATCCAGCGGATGCATATCTGTGGCTGACAAGTCTTGAGAAGGCTTTCTGGATCCTTGACATCCCTGAAGAAGACAAAGTAAAGCACGTTGTCTACCTTCTGAAGGGTAGTGCTGGTCACTGGTGGACCATCGAGGAAGAGAAGCGGCCTGGTGAGGTGATCGGTTGGGAAGTTTTCCGGTGCGAGTTCGTCAGCAGATACTTTCCGAAGATGTATCTGGATGAGAAGATCAGTCAGTTTGAGCGGTTGCGACAAGGAACGATGAACATCACTGAGTATGAAGCCAAGTTCATGGACCTGCTGAGGTTTTGTCCTCATATGGCAGCGACAGATGAGGAGCAGATCAGACATTTCGAGAAAGGTCTGAGTGTTGAGCTGACAACACCTGCTTCTGTGTTGGAGAACCGGGAGCGGTTTGCTACATTTGTGGAATCCGTCTGGAGGATCGAACGATCAGTAAGGTAGAAAAGAGAATCCATGTCTAAGAAGAGGCATGCTCAGTTCCAGGGACAAAGGTTTGGTGGCTTCAAGAAGCCCAATTTTTCATCACCGTTAGCGATGAGAGGTTCCAGTGTACCATCGCAGTGGTCTCCGAGTAAGGGAAGAGGTTATGTTTCTTCACCATCTAAGGCACATAGTACAGCTTCAGTGGCAGTGACAGGGCCATCTAGGCCACGGTTTGAAGATAGGGCACGCTATCTCTGTGGTCAGACCGGGCATCTCAAGTCACATTGACCGAATAAAGATGTTGAAGTGACGCAGCAGCCGAGGCAGAATCAACAAGGGCCAGATCGACAGCAACCTAGTGGTAGTAGAGGACGAGGGCACAGTCAAGCGTCACAAGCTGGATCGTCTGCTCAAGGAAGCAGAGGACGTGGACAGCAAGCAACGACTCGATTCATTGCTATGAGTCAGCCGGAGGCGATAGTCAACCCGCGAGTAGTGACAGGTCAGATGGAGTTATTTCATTCTGATATGTCTTCTTCTTGCCTTATATCTGTTCTAGTTGACCCATGTGCTACACACTCTTTTATCGCCTATAGTATGCTTGAAAAATGTCATTTACCTGTTAGTTGTAAGAAGGATAGCTTGTTGTTAGAAACCCCTCTTGATGGTTCCTCGATGCTTCGAGAAGAGTGTCCATCTTGTGTCTTGTCTTTCTCAGGACACAGCATTCAAGTGGACCTTATACCACTTGATATGCATGGGTTCAATGTTATCCTTGGGATGGATACCTTAGAGAAGTATAAGGTTGTTTTGGACTGTGGTTCCAAGCAGGCAGTGTTTGACGATGGTGGAGAAAAGTGGATCTTCCAGGGAGATAGGAAGATTCTTTCGATGTGTTTAGTATCAGCTATGGTGGCAGAGAAGTTGCTACGACAAGGATGTGAGGCGTTCTTAGCTCACATAGTGGATACCGTTGTGGCTACCAAGGCGAAAGGTCCTAGTCTTGAGGAGGTATCAGTTGTTCGAGAGTTTGCTGACGTGTTTCCTGAGGAGTTTCTTGGTGTTCCTCCACCCCGAGAGATTGACTTCGAGATCAATCTGGTACCAGGAACGCAGCTAGTTGTGCAGACCCCATATAGGATGGCTCCAGTAGAGATGGCAGAGCTTAAGAAGTAGTTGCAAGAGTTGTTGGAGAAAGGATTCATCCGACCGAGTACGTCGCCGTGGGGTGCTCCAGTGTTGTTCATCAAGAAGAAGGTTGGATCGATGCGGTTGTGTATAGATTACCGGCAGTTGAACAAGGTCACGATCAAGAACAAGTACCCGTTACCGAGGATAGATGATCTGTTCGATCAGTTGTGTGGTGTTGTAGTGTTTTCGAAGATCGATCTACGGTCCAGATATCATCAGTTGAGGATTAAGGCGGATGACGTACCAAAGTCAGCTTTCAAGATGAGGTATGGCCACTTCGAGTTCGTGGTTATAACATTTGGGCTAACCAATGCACCTACTGCTTTCATGGATTTGATGAACATAGTGTTTCGTCCATTCTTAGATCAGTTTGTTATAGTCTTTATAGATGACATCTTGATCTATAGTCGGGACAGGCAAGAGCATGAGCGACATCTTCGTCTAGCGTTGACTCTTCTTCGCCAACATCAGTTGTATGCCAAATTCAGTAAGTGCGAGTTCTGGTTGGAAGAAGTGACTTTCTTAGGTCATGTGATATCTGCTGAAGGAGTCAAAGTAGACCCGAAGAAGGCGGAATTCGTTGTAGATTGGGAACAGCTGAAGACACCGACAGAAGTTCGTAGTTTCTTGGGTTTAGCAGGTTACTACCAGAGGTTTATCAAGGACTTCAGTACGATTGCGTTACCGATGACGAAGTTGACCAGAAAAGATGTACCTTTTGTTTGGGATGATCAATGTCATCAAGCTTTCCAGAGTTTGAAGGAGAAGCTAACCAGTGCCCCAGTGTTAATGCTGCCAGAGCCTGAAAAGGGCTATGTTGTTTTCTGCGATGCTTCCAAGAAGGGTTTGGGTTGTGTGCTGATGCAAGAGGATCATGTGGTTTCTTTTGCTTCACGACAGCTTAAGAAACACGAGGAGAACTATCTGACTCATGATTTGGAGTTGGAGGTAGTGGTTCATGTGCTAAATATTTGGAGACACTATCTTTACGGGGAAGTGTGTCAGATCTTTACGGATCATAAGAATCTTAAGTACATCTTTTCGCAAGAAGAGTTGAACATGCGACAGCGTCGATGGATGGAGTTGATCAATGATTACGACTGCACTATCGAGTATCATCCTGGTAAGGCGAATGTGGTAGCTGATGCGCTTAGTCGAAAGTCTTCTTCTCTTTATTCAAAGAAGGCACAGTTGAGTTCCCTGGTATGCCATAGACGGGATATGTTTGTTTCTTTGCGGCAGATGAATGTGCAGATGGAAGTTTCCTTGTTAGCTGGACTTTTAGCACAGATGCAAGTCAAGCCTACGCTGAGACAGCAGATCAAGGATGCACAGCAGACAGATGATGCAGTATAGTTGATCAGATCAGAATTCGACAGCGAAAAGCGTGATGGGTTCCATGAGTCTGAGGATGGGATAGTTTTCTATCATGATAGGGTGGTGGTTCCAGATACTGATGATCTGAGAAAGTTAGTGCTTGAGGAAGCACACACATCAATGTATGCTATGCATCTAGGTGTCACTAAGATGTATCATAGTCTGAAGGACTTGTATTGGTGGCCCGGCTTGAAGAAAGATGTAGCTGAGTTTGTGGCAAGATGTGCGGTATGTCAGCAAGTGAAGGTTGAACATCAGAAGCCGGCAGGTACGTTACAACCCCTGCCGATACCGCAATGGAAATGGGATCATATAACCATGGATTTCGTAGTTGGTCTACCCAAGACAACTAGGAATGATGATTCCATTTGGGTGATAGTGGACAGATTGACGAAGTCTGCTCATTTCCTACCAGTAAAGACAACGTATACGGTCGAGAAGCTTGCTCGAGTGTATGTGGATGAGATAGTACGATTACACGGTGTACCAGTAATGATAGTTTCTGACAGAGGTCCCCATTTCATGAGTCGTTTCTGGGAATAGTTGCACACAGCGTTGGGAACGCAGTTGAGGTTCAGTACCGCCTTCCACCCACAGATAGATGGACAGTCTGAGAGGACTATTCAGACTTTGGAGGATCTCCTTCGAGCTTGTGTTTTGCAGTTCCTAGGCAGTTGGGATGTACATCTCAGTTTGATAGAGTCTGCCTACAACAAAAGTTATCAACAGAGCATTGACATGGCTCCTTATGAGGCTTTGTATGGAAGGAAGTGCAGATCTCTTTTGTGTTGGTATGAGTCTGGTGAGTATCAGCTGTTGGGTCCTGAGTTAGTACAGTAGACAACAGAAAAGATCAAGGTGATACAGCAACAGTTGAAAGTGGTACATGACAGGCAGAAGTCTTATGCAGACAATCGTCGACGACCTTTGGAGTTCCAGGTAGGAGACAAAGTGTATCTTAAGGTCTCGCCATGGAAAGGTGTGCTAAGGTTTGGTCAGAAGGGTATGTTAGCACCAAAATATATGGGACCTTACCCAGTTATAGCACGTGTTGGCAAAGTAGCTTACGAGTTAGAGTTGCCTCCAGAGTTGCACATGTTACATCCAGTGTTCCATGTCAGTATGATGAAGAAAAGCCATCCGGATTCGGGAACAGTGATACAACCAGTTCAAGTTGAGCTTGATGAAGATGTGACCTACGAGGAAGGTCCTGTGGCGATCCTTGACAGAAGGGTTAAGAAGCTGAAGAGGAAGGACTTGGTTCTTGTGAAGGTTCTTTGGCATCATCATGGCATTGAGGAAGCCACGTGGGAGCTTGAGGAAGAGATGAGGAGGAAGTATCCCTCACTTTTCTCTTCGGATTTCGGGGATGAAATCCCTTGAAGGGGGTTAGCTTGTAAGGACCCTGACCTTCGTTTAGGGTTTACCCTATTTGCTTTGCTTAACCCTGATGCTTTGTTGCTTGCTAATCACCTTGGGTGGTTATTAGGGTTTGTGGGCAAGTTTTCCACCTTGTGAGGTGTTCCTCTCTCTCTTTGATTCCTCTAGTGTAGAGAGGAAGGCTTGGGCTCATTGCTTGGAGTTCCGTTGGGATTGGTTGAGCTTGTTGGGCCTTGAGGTGCCTTGTTTTGGTTTAGTTGAACCTTGTATTGGGCAAGAGAGGAGTGTGTCACCCATGGAGGTGTGTCGCCCATGGAGGTGTGTCGCCCATGGGGAGTGTGTCTCCCTAGAGCCTTTGACCAAGCTTTGACCTTGTTTGTGTCACCACTAGTGGACACTTTGTGCTTGATGCTTGCATGTGGCAATGGCCTTGGACATGTGTTTAGGGCTTGCTAGAGTGGTGGCTCGTGCACTTGGACAAGTGTCCCTAGGTGGGCAACACCTTGCTTGGCTCTACCTTGTTTTCTCCTCCATTCCCTTCTATATATGTGTTCTCTTCCTCTTGCTAGGGATCCTTTAGTCTCTTGGTTTTCTCCTCTACCTTGGTGCACAATACCCTTCTCCCTTGCAAGCTTGGTGGACGACACCCTTGGAGGAGCTAGCTTGGTGGCCGATCCTGCCTTGGAGATTTCTTCTTCCTTGGAGCTTGGAGCTTGCTTAAGGCGGGTTGCATAACTCCTAACCCTAACTATTCTACCTCCTTTCATGTTCTTATATGTTGCTAGCTTTGTTTTCTTACTTAGTCTTCATGTTGGCCGAACCTATATTCTAGGGTTCCTTGGTGAGAAATACTCTCTTCTCTCCTAGGTCTTGAGGAGTGAGCTTGAGTTCTAGCATCATGAGCAATACTCCTCTATCGTTTAAGTTGAGAGGTGAGCTTGTGTTCTAGTTTCTTGAGCAACACTCTCCTCTCACCATGGACTAGAAGGGTGAGCTTGGTGATAGTGGTGGTTCTTTCTAGGGTTTTCCTTGTGTGGTCGTTTGGGGATAGTTAATGTGCAAGACCCCTCTGTCTTAGTCGATTGAGGTGAGCCATTTTCTTAACCCTCTAGGGTTTCGGGTGTCCTTGTGCTTGAGGTAGAAGACGATCATGTGAGTTGTACCTTGGACATTATGGGCTTGGGGAGGTGCTGCCTGACAGCCCTCTTGACCTAACCCCTTGTACGACACATGAAGTGTTGGTGGTGGACGATACCTTGTCTCTGTGATGGGCATCACACCATCACCTTTCCCTGTGATGGTCATTAGGCCATGGTATAGTTGGTTGGACGATAGGTCCCTTGGTGGTAGTTGGGTTATACACCTGATCTAGATGTTGCTGGTTGTCATTGCACTCTTGAGATCAGCGTTGTTAGTAGACCTGTGACGGGCATCATGATAGCCTAGTGTGTCGCCCGATACATGCCCTGTGACGGGCGTTGCACAACACAGCCGTTGCCCGATAGGCAAGGTGCACGGCAGCCTGGAACGTAGCATTGCCATCCCGACACAGCGTTATGGGCTTGGCCGATATGTCCTAGTGAGATAGTCATTATGTGATTAGCGTTATCAGTTGGGCGATAGGTGAGGGCATGCTTCCCATTACATCTTATGGTGAGGGTTGTAATGCTTTTAAGTGAGGGTCTTATTCCTCGTTTGAAATCCGATATGTTGGATTCTATCATGTTTGGTTTATTATGGAAGCTATTGATATGATAGTAGATCACCTTCATGTATTCTAATACAACATTTCATGTGCATATGATCATGTATAATGATAAGGAAATGATAAGCATGTAGAATGCCTTGCTTAATGATGTAACCTATGCTTATGATCACAAGTTGAGGCACGGTTGATAAAGCATATAATTATCAATATCACCCTATATCGATAGCATGGTCCTTATGTTTATTGTTGTTACTAACCATGCAGGTGATGCATAGCCAATTAAAAAGGGCTATGAGGTATATGTATATGTTGAGTAACTCTACTGTGATTGTTACTCTGGGTGTTGAAATAATCTGTATAATGTACATGACTAAAGTACTGGGGATTTCTATCCCATGATGATGATGTAAGCCTTGAGAGGCAGTGGTACTATATGATGAGGGATTGAGATCCCATGGCATGTAATGTTGGATCCTTGCGATGGATCAAGATGATGTGATTATAATAAAAGCATAATGATGAGTTTTATGTTGTTTATTTCCTATTATAGTTTGCATGTTATACAACTGAGTTGAATCTTGCAATCCACATAAAAGATACTAATTAATCACAGTGGAATATATCATGTAGTTGCCCTGGCCATAGATCCATCATCGTTAGGAGTTGGTGATGGTGAAACGGGTTCTCTTATAGGTTAACTTGGAGCACATATTGTTGAATATGCGAGGTTTCTCCTAGCCTAAAATAGTGAGGATTCGAGTGCAGCTACGGTTGCAGACTCACGATATGTATAGAGCATGGTGAACAGGCCCATGGCACAAGATATGTGATATGGGAGCATGAATGCGTTCATGACTCAGAGCACGGTGAACAGGCATGTGGCTCAGGTATACTAGCGTCAAGACCTGTACCAAGGCGGGCTAGAGGATGGGTAGCCTATGGAGATAACCCTATGGTTGAGGCCACTTTAGCATGAGACTACGGTCCTGCTTGTGTTGTACTCATACACTTACTACGAGGTGGGAGGTCGTGGAGTCCGGCTCTTCCATTGACCTTGTATGGCACCAACTTCGGGTTTCGTAGCCGTCGGTTGGATTTGAACGGTATGGTTCACTTCCTCAGGGCATAAAAATATGTAATCCAGCCGCTTAGTATTTTTTTTTGCTTAAGGAAAAACACGGAACATTGGTTGAAGCATTGCTTGCGTAGTTAACCTAGTTATACATACAGTTGCTTATATGTTCCTCATGTTATGAGAGAAGATCTTATAATCTTATGTTCCATAGAAAGATAGTTAATGATATGTCTTCCATACAGTCTGGTAAGCTTGATGGTACGGATAGCCTTGCTGCATAGACTATTATTATTCTATGTTTTACTATTTATCTTCTGCTGTTGCTTTATCCTTCTGGTTTTATATTTTTGGTGGGGAGTTATGTTTCTCACTGGGACAATGTTCGATTGTCTCACCCCGCTGGTTTTTAGGTATTCGAGCTAGTCATGGTGGTGGTCGCGGAGTTGCGGGCGAGCAGCAAGACGAGCAGTAGAAGGAAAGAGATGGGCATGATGCTGTTTTGATGTTCTGTAGTAGAGTCTAGAGTCATCCATGTACTCTCAGGTCCTTGGGAGCGTTTTGACGTTGTTTCACGATGTATAGCTGTTAATCCTTTGTATATCCTACTGCTGGCCGGATGTGGGCCTTTATGTATATATGACAGGTAATGAACTCAGGTGATGATAGGATAGTTGTTCCTCTAAGCTGTGAACATGTATCAGATCTCTTATATGTTTATATAACATGTTTTCGTGCAGGATGAGGACCTATATGTAATAGTTTCACAGTTTATCCATTTTCCGCAATCGGTTTTAATTAACCCGTGCTTCGGTAATCTGTGGTTATGGTGATTTCCGCACGCTTTCACGTAACACCTCGTTGTCTGTGTGATAGTGGGATGTGTTGCCACATTATTGGTGTAGATGGAGTCCATCTTGGATCTCATGTTCTCAAGCAAATTATTAGACTTTGGTCTCCCAATAGCTTCTAGGTAGGCTGTCGTCTCATCATCTATGACCAACCCTTTACCTTATTGAGGTATAAGATATCCTAATCTTTCAAACTTAAGGTGTGTCCTACTAGATATATGAGGTTTTGTGTTACATAAGAAACTTGAGATTCCACAACAATATGTGATTTTCATTGTTCCCATTGTACCTCTTTAGGTTTAATTTTTCTTGTTGGTCTCAAACTTTTTGACATCTACTTTTTTCCCACGGATTCCTTTCTAATTAAATTCCCTTTAGGAATATAGCTATCAGCAACAAACCTTTTGTTATTGGTCGAAATGTAAAGTAGTATTCAAAAATAAAACATTTATGTGGTTAGTGGACAAAGCTTTTCAAGAAACTATTTTCTCATATAAGTTTACATTCCTAATTGTTATAAAAGAAATAATGGGACACTTCCCATGCCATATCTCATTTTTTATCTTTTAAACCATTTTAGATAGTACAATGTTTTAGTTTAAAGCTCGTGCCATAAGGAAATTGGAAGATCAACTAGATTTATTGATGATCGCACCATGACTAGAAGGGTGTGATTCCTTCTTTACGAACATTGTTTTAGTGTAAAGCTTGTGCCATAAGAAAATTGGAAGATCAACTAGATTTATTGATGATCGCACCATGACTAGTAGGGTGTGACTCCTTCTTTTTGATACATCATTATGTTTGAGGTGGAGTTCATTGTGATACACTATCACGGTCTCCTAGAAGGTCCTAAAACTCTTAGTTCAAAGTATTTTCCATATCGATCATATTGAAATGTTTTAATACTTATACCAATCTGGTTATGTACTTCATTCATGATCTCAAACACTTCAAAAGATTTAAACTATGTATTTCATTAAAAATAAACTTCCATATCTATTGATATCATCAGTAAATATAATGATGTACTATTAACCACCTCTAGAATTCATTCTAAAAGGTCTATATACATCAACATGTATGAGTCCTAACATAATATTCACTCTCCCACTACATCTAGTGAAAGCTAATTTTGTCATATTGCCCAATACATAAGACTTGCATGTCTCTATTGGTTCAACAACCAAAAGAGTCTAGATGACCATCATTATGGATTCTAGAGATGCATTTCTCATTTGTGTGCTCTAGATGACAATTCCATAAGTATTCATTGTCTGAGTCATCAAGTCATTCAGTATCTATATAACTATCTCTAGAACTATTAAATATAAACTATCAGACATTGGGTCGACTGCCATAAAAGATCTTATCTTTGAAAAAAAAATCAAATACATTCATAATATTTTGGTCCATACAAGATACATGAGGTTTTTCATTAATGGAAGGTAAATAATAGCAATTCACTAATTCTATTACATGCCCATTACATGAATGACAAATTCTAGGTGTAGCGGCACCAACTCTTACTCCGCATAGTTCTAGATTACTTCTTCTTGGGTCCTGAAGTGGAGATCTCTATCTCCTTCTTCTTCCTGAGGTCCTCTATATAAAGTGTACAGTTCCTTTTCCAGTGTCTAGGCTAGTGATAGTGGTGGCATTTTCCTTCCTTATTTACTCTCCCATAGCTTTCGGTGCAGAAGAGTTTGATTTATGGCTAGCTTTAGAACTCTTCTTAGCTTTGCCTTTACCATTGGACTTTCCTGTACTGATCATCATCACAGATTTGGGTTTGTCCTTCTTCATATGTGATTCAATGTCCTCAACATGCCAAGTGATTCTGAGAATGGTTTGTCAAAATCATTCATGTTGTAGTTCATGACAAATTGGTTGTATGCATGATTCTGACAACGACTATAGAATCACATTTGTGGTCAACTCTTGACCCAAGGTAAATCCCAGTCTAGCAAGGGTCTCCACATACCCAATCAACTTGAGTGTACGAGTACCAACTAGATCTCAATCTACCATGTTGCACTTGAACAGTGCCTTAGAGACATCATATCTCTCTTGTCTTGTTTGATCTTGGTACATGCTCTTAAGATATGTAACCATCTCAATAACTTCCATGTTCTCATGTTGTCTCTACAACTCATAGCTCATTGAGCACAACATCAAGCACTTGACATCCACATCATCTTTAGAGTGCTTCCAGTAAGCATCCATGTTAGTCTTAGATGTGTTGGGAATGGTTCATCTAGCTCTGGTGTCTCCAGGACATGGAGCTTGCACTCTTGAGTGAGAACGACTCTCAAATTTCAAAACCAGTCATGGAAGTTGTTCCCATTTGACTTGTCCTTCTCAAGGACCGATCACAAAGAAAATGTGTTTGTTCTTACCATTAGATTCTACAGAAGAAAGTTACAATTTGTCAAAACACTTTTTATTTGATTTGATTCAATAAGTTTGTTAATATTAGTAAGGATTTTAATTAATTTTTGGTCCCATTGTTTTGTTCAAATTGATAGCCCTCACTACCAATTCGGTAGATTGTTGCAAACAATCTTCTAGTGAGCCAAGATCCAAAAAATTAAGTCAATACCCATCCAATGTTGGTGCTCATAACCAACTATTAAGGTAGGAAACATTTTTCAATTGTATCTCATGCAATTCTTGGATAGATGGTATGAGAAAATCCTTGACATAGTCCATCTATATGTTTCTAGGCACTTAATCTCATCAAAGTCACCTAGTTAATCCTAACCCAAAATCCAATGTGATAGAATATGCACCCTGCTTTAGCAGACCCACATATCTACCATCATACTTCCACGAGATAGATGATGCACCATGCTTTGGTGTAACATATGCTTGGGATCAAGATTTCATTTCTGTCACTGATGGAAAGCATCTTAGACTTAATATTTATTGAGGGATTTTATATATAAGTACATATACATATACATATCCAATCACCACATACTTATAGTATGTATCATATACATTCTATATCCATAAACAAGAAACAATGAATCATAAAATATACAAGTGATGGCTATGGACATACTAATGAACTTCTTTGGAGCCACAAAGAATTGCTACCACCTAAGGTCCACATCATATGTAGCAACCTATAGTGGAAACTTGTGTTGGCTCAGTCGGTCATTTGAACCCTTCAGTCGATTTGTTGGCCTTCAGGTCGGTCAATTGGTTTCCTCTAATCGGTTGACTATTTTTGGCTTGGGTGATTGGATGGACTCCTTTGATCGATCAGTTGGCTCCTCTAATTGTTGGCCTCCTCGGTCTGTCAACCATTTGACTCATCCAATGCAGAACATCTCATCATGATGAAACATAACTTAGAACTATCCTATTCCATATTACATTTTAAAAGGGAAAACCTCAAGTTACATTTGAGGGGAATATAGGAATAAAATCATTAATTTACATTTGGAAACAAGGCAAGAGGCTCGATATGCAAACTGAGTAACAATAGGAAATAAAACAAACAACCATGCACACAATCCATAGGGGTTTTGTCCATAACCACGCATACATCCACCATCAAAAACACTTTTAGGGTGATGCATATTGATTGCATTATATCATATCATATCATATCATATATATATATATATATATATATATACATATATAGGGATCGTATGTGGTATTTAATCAGATAAGCACATTAATATTTTAATATTCGCATCATATGAAATAAAATAAATCCAATCATATCGATTTAAATCTAGATACACCATAAATTAACGTGGTTGTGATACCACTATTAGGAAATAGACTGTAGAGAAGGCAGTAGAAACAAAAATTTGTCCCTATTCCTTGATCAGGGAATCATTTTGACAATGATGTATGTAGGAAAAAAGGTAGAAAGAGATATAACTGGGCTTGGAGCTAGTCCAACAACTACTCTTGCATGGTGATGTGCACTCTTCATAAGAAGCACTCAAACAACTGGAGACGACGGCATCCTGGTGCAACACAATAGACTATGGTGGTTGTAGTCCTCCTAGCATGGTGGCAACAGACTCCACGCCTCTACATAGTCCACGTAGACCAACAGGAACTCCACATTGTGCTACTAGAGCCAATGAGAATGAGTTGTCCCTTTGAATGTCAACATGCTAGGGTTTATTTGCTCTCCCATGTTGTCTCTCACTTGTTTTCCCTCCCTTTTATGGGCAAGACTTGATTGGACTCTCTAGTTACCACAACTATGAGAGGACAACAATTGTCAGAGCTAATTGTTTTGTCTTCTAAAAGCCTAGATGCCCCCCTTCTTTATAGGATGTCCAAGGTCGGGGTTTCTAGTTCATTTGGGAGTTGAAGAGACAAAATATCATGAATTTATTGGAAGCTATGAATGTTGAACCGGTCACTTCATTGCTGAACTAGTTGGTATTCACATGTGAAATGATTGGTTTAACACTTGAACTGGTCGGTTCACTTGCTTTCCTCTTACTAATCACATTGACTCTCAATATTCGATCTATGAACAACATGAAGTCAACATCAACCCTTGATCCAATCATATTGATCATTGAATTGGGTGATTCACAAATTGAATTCGTCATTTCAGACCTTGAATCGGTCATCATCAACTAAATTGATTGATTCATGTCCCAATTTAGGCAATGTTCAAGAATTGTAGTTTAAATTGACTTGACACTTGAGTCGGTCGTTTCAACACTTGAACCATCCAGTTCACAGTCCAGTCAGTCAATTTTTATCCATAGTTGTTTAAATTGAATATCTAAACACTTTAGTTATCAAGTTAAACCTCATTCATGAATAAGTCTTATTCTAGGTGCATCCTATGCATGTGACCCTATAGGTCCCAAGTTACATTGGTAGTGAATGTCCATAACCAATTTATGACATTACAAACAATGATCAGTATCTAGAAACACATCATTACTACCCAAGTAATTGAAAAGTTGGAGTACAACTTCAACCTACAATTTGTGATCAGTGTTATAGTGATCATATAGTTCCTTTGTCTCTGATATCTGATTGAACTTCATGCATGGAATCATCATCCTCTCAACATTCATTCCATGTTCCTTTAACTAGAGCGGATTGTCTGAGATGCATGTGAGCCCAGATATCATATATTGATTCACATGAGTACGGCCATATGTTTCTCAATCCCACTTATCAAGTGTCCATGATATCAATCTCTTATAGGAGGTACAAATTCCATCTACATCACTCACATTCAATCCCCTTGTGTCACAACATACACAAGCACCACCTTTATGGCAACCCTTATTCAAGGTCATGTTGGATGATGTCATAATACATCAAATGACATGTGATGATTGTAGTGACTTCAGGTCTATGAACCATAATCACCACTGTCACTATGAGAGATAATGTTAACTACCATTCCATGGTCTCCATGCATCACTTTCATGGTGGGTTTGTCTAATACATTGTTCTCTAACATTTACCTATGTGCTTGGTTTGATATCACATATCATGAATAATGAGATTCTGTCATCAACCAACACACACTCTAGTTTTATGTATTGTTTTCATCTATTTTGCTTCCACAATAATATCCAACTAGGGACATAACAAGAACACATCATCTCTTATCATACATATGATCTCATTGTTCAGGTCCTCAACCTGAAGAAATATGTCATCGAGAAACATCATTCTTTAGACAACTACCATGTATATGTATCATCTCATAATCAAGACAAACATAATAGATGAATTACCTTTATAATTATCAAATTAAGTATGAAATACACCATTAGAATCATCGTATGATTGGGTTTTTGGGCATACATACCAACATCCACTGCCAGAATCCAGGTATCTGCCTTGTTGATGACTTATGTCCTATCTTCACCCCAAAACTTCTCTATATTCATCTTGATGAAGTCAAGGATGATGGCTTTGAGGCGAGGGTAGACATATTGGTATTAACCATTCTTGTCTCTAGAGATGTCTCTGAGGTCCATGGCACTAATGGACTCGGTGAGTTTCTTTTGTAGTTCTAGTCAAAGAATCTCAGGGGTCTGGATCACCACTTTCCTGACTCTAGGTATAGAGTTGGGGCCACCACAACCAGGGTTATCTTTAGACTTGGGTTCATCTTCTGACATGGGTTCACCTTTAGGGTCAAGACCATCTTCTGTATTTAGAATTCAAAGGGGATGGCCTCAAGTTTAGGACCTTTCTCGGAGGAGGCCTCCTTTGACCTCTTCCTCTTCTTAGAAGACTCTCCTTCCATATATCTCCTCCTATTATCTAGGGAAACCTTTTCCTAGTAGAGATCTTCTTGTTTAGGTGGTCCTGGGGTGTGTCAGCAATGGCAGCAGTCTTAACACAAGCCATACCTTTTCACATAATAAATTAATCTCAAGTTCAGGTTCAGGGCATATAAAGCATCATAAGTTATATCCATGACATTTTGGTTGCATGCAATAATTATGATCTAGTGAAGAATGCCTTAACATTGATATGCATAACCTTAATTTCTCAAGAGGGGAGAATAAACATTTTATCGGGTCCCTAGGGTCTCATGAGGGAAGAAGGGAGTAGAGAAGGAATGAATCAACAAGATGCAAAGAAAACGTAGAGGTATTTTATTTCGAGCAAAATCTTTCAGCTTTGGCTAGGAAGGATTCAGGGAGGCCCAGGAGTCATCATAAGCTGACTAGCAGTGTAGAGGAAAGTTCTGCCAACCCCCAAGTCATGATCCCTTCTAAACGCCATCACCTTGGAAAATGCCCTAATAATTCCCTTGGGCTCTATAGAATTCTTTAAAATTTACATTATTAAAAGTTAAATGGTAAACATGGGCTCTGATACCAAATGTAACAACCCCCTCCTACTGTTATCCCCAATTAAAGTGGACCTAGAAGGCAAGGGTTAATATCATAACTCCAGAATCAAGGTTTAGCAAATAACTAATAATAATTTGAAATTTCATTGAATGGACAAGAGTTTGATAATAATATGAAGATAGAATCTCCTCTAGGGAGTTACATGCAAAGGGAAACTAAATTTTCAACATAAAATAGATCTATCAATAAATCCTCCAATAGACTTCAATCACTTTTTGGTGTCATCTTCTCTAGAAGTCCATATCCTCAGATAATTTGTATTTTAGCCTAAAATGGCGTGAAACAAAAATGCGGTCAGAATATCTCTATACTAAGTACTTGGGGGAAACAAATATAGGCATGTAGGTGTGACAACATAAACAACCATAGAATAAATTATCATTACATAATCGAACATACATTTTCTATTGTAACTTCTCAACCCTTAATTGATCAATCTTTATAGTATACCCACTCATTGGGGCATTCTCTGTGGGGTACCCTCTCCCTAGGGGTTTTGTCCCTATAGTGGATCATAACCTTCCCTTTCCAGGGCTTGGTTTTATACTGTCCTTCCTATCCTGGCCTATCCTATTAGCGACCTTCCTTTCCTGGCTTGGTCTATTAGTGACCTTCCTTTCCCGGCTTGCTCATTAGTGAACTTCCTTTCCTGGCTTGATCACCATTCATTGCAATGACTTCCTTTCTCCCACATGTACATTCATCTTTGGTTGAACAAGTTATGTTTATATAAAGTGATACTCATAGGACCTTATAGATTGCCGAAGTAAATAAACAACCAAGCAGTTTAATTACAATCCATTCGTGAAACTTCAAATAACCTCAGAAGTCAATAAGGTGAGTATTTATAGTCGTAACCGCGTACCTTACCTCAGGGATGACTTCATTTCCAATCAAATGATAGAATATTCAACCAACCAAGAAATCAACATGTAATTAATGTTTAACACCCAAGTATTACTTTAATGTTCACAAAATATCACTGAAGCCTAACTTGGGCTCTAAGTGAGGGTTTTAGGGTCAAATTAGGGTTATGTTAGGGTTAGGCTTCCCAAAACCCTAATCAACACATATTAAGGCTTTTCAAGTTTAGAAACCCTAATTTTGGAAACATGTGAACTCTTTACCCTAGATTAGATCCAAGATGCTCGTTTGTAAAATTAGAAATAATTTACTTATTAGGCCTAGTGACCAAGATATGATCATCACTTTCATGAAATTATGGTTTACATTTATTGAAAACACCAAAGTATACATCTTTAAGTATTTTTAGAACTCAAGGTATAAATAGGTAAAGAAGCCTACTTTATTGGATTCTACACATTTTTTTGATAAAAATCATACATGTATCTGATATATTTGGGCCTACCAGTGATTTACTAGAATAGTTGTAAAATAATTATGTTCTGACCAATCAAAACTTGCCATCTAAGGCGTTGGTTGTATAAAACGCGTGTCGTAGGGTCAAGGTCGAGCCAAATGGCTTGCGCCAGGGTGGATTCATGCACCCGTGTGGCTTGGTTGGTAAACAAGGGTAAAAGATAGGTATACCCATCACCTTACAATAGCAGACTCAGTGCAGAGAAGACAAATTGTGCTCTCTTCGTGTTCTCGATGTAAGATCCTGACCTAGCCTTATGCTTGATCTTGTTTGCTTAACATTTATAAGATACTTAGAACTTCCTTAATAACATGTGACATTCTTGTGTTTCTAGTTTGGTCCAGTTTTGATGATGTTTGAGCTAGTTACACATATATGTGCTTGTTTTGGACCTAATTGCAATTTACCCATGTTTGGGATTTATCTTGCAATTTGTCACATGCTTGTTGTGCCTAACATGTTTTGGCATCATGTTGGAGAGATATTGGTTCCCTTGGGTGCTTTGTGGTACCTTGGTTTGATGAGGAGAGATGTGGTGACATCTTGAGTGTTGATGTTTCTAGGGTTTGCTTGGATGCCCAAGCTTGGTGTTGACCATGTGTGTTTATCGTTGAGTTTTTGGTTTTCAGCAACCACCTTGATGTTCTTTGATCATTTATCTATGGTTGAAGAGGTTTTGAGGAGTCCCTTCAGTTCTCTGTGGTCGAAGAACATTATCCCTCTCTCTTTCATCGATGATGATCTAAGGTTTTGGATGTTATGCGATCGATTGGTTTTGGTGTGTTTTGGTCATAGAGAATCCATGCGACTAATGAGTTTTACTATACAAGTAGGTCAATGTCTTTCCTTAGATTTAATGACTTTGGTTGCATGCATGATCTTGGTGCTTGCATGGATGATGTGTGGTGGACAAGTGGCACTTATGTGCATGACACCTAACCTCTTTTATCTCTCTCTACCCTTGGGCATTTTAAACCCCTCTCTTTTCATGCAAGTGATCATTTTGCACTCTCTTCTTTATCTCTACTCCTTGTGTCTCATTCCTTGTGTTCTTAGTGGAGAAGGAGAGATCAACCTTGGAGCAAGGTGGTCTAACCCTTGCATGTGTGGATCCAGGGTTGGAGCAACTCTTCTTTGGTGAACCTTTGGTGCTCCTTGATCTTGGTAAGTGATCTAGCCTTCTTGGTTTTGTTTTCTTGCAACCCTACCTCTCTTCTTTCTATTGGTCAAATCCATGGGTTACCATGGTATTTCTTCTTGAGGAACTCCTCTCTTCTTGGCTGAATCCATGGTTCTCCATGGTAGTTTTGAGTTGAGTAGGGGATCTCTTCTCCTTCTTGTTCTTTTTGGCCTAGGGTTTTTTCTCTATCTTGAGCTTCCTTTAACCTAGGGTTGTTCTACTTCCTTTGAGGTGATGCTAGGTTGTCTGTGGTGTTGATCAAGCTTTCGTGTTCCTCTCTTTCCTTGTAGCATCTCGCTTTTGGAGTTGTTCTTCACAATCAAGGTGAGTTATATAACTTTCTCCTCGATTATTGTTACACCTAACTTTGCATGCAATTAATCTATCTCTAAAACATGGCTTTAAATAGTAGTGTGATCATATCTTGAACTACGGTTTGTGATTATGTAGTGATCTTGTATAGATTAACTCTTTTTCTTAAACCCTAATTCTTGTACTCAAAATCTTGTTGATGGTGGAGATATTGGCTCTTACATGCACATGTTAAACAATTGGTTTTCTCCTCATGATCATGGTTCTATTTTGTTTCATGATGATGGAGGTTTTGGTATGTATTCAATTATTGAAATGTTGTTTCTCTCTTCCTTGAATCATGGTTTAGTTTTCCTCTATGTTGACGATCGAATTTTAGGGTTTTAGATGATGTTTTCCTTGATGGACCTCACTCCTTGATTGTTTTCAGATTCATGGTGTTAATCAACTTGTTGATCTTATGATCTAAGTGTTTCTCTCTCTCTTGATGGCCTTAAGTGGTCCCTTGTGTGGTCGTTAATTTATGGATGCCTCTTTGGTCGCTAAGGATGGTTTTCTTTGTTTGGTCGAAGAGATGACCCATGCTTCTTTGGTCCATGAGTTTGCTCATTGTTTTCTTCAGTCGCAAGGTTTTTTATCCTTAAGAGTTTTGATGGTTGAGCTTCTCTTCATTCGATGAAATTGTTGTGATGTCCTTGGTCGCAAGGTATTTCTTTGACCTAGTCTCTTTGGTCAAAGGTATGATCCTTTCTCTTCAGTCGCTAGGGTTGATGATTGTCTTCAATCATGTTGTCTTTGTTTCTATTCGGTCGTATAGAAATGTGAGCTAGGGTTCCCTTCGGTTGATGAAAATATCTGGGCATGTAAACTTGTGTGGTTACCTTATGATGATAATGGTTGGCCTAATATTTTCCAATAATGTTAGAGATAATGATATTTAGGGTTTAATAATAATTGTTGTTTTAAAGCCCTAATTCCATTACAGTGTTGAAACCTAACCCTAATTTGAGTGCATAGCGTTAATGCTTAGCTTTCTCGAACAATTAGCATGTTGATAAAATGCTTTCTCTCTCATAAACTATTATAACCCTATTCTACGGTCATATAAGCATTATAATTCTTGAATGCATGGTTATGTCGAACCTATGTGACACATGTGTGGTGATTATGAGCCTTGACAAGGCAAGGAGAGATAATGATGTTCTTGTAGGGATAAGGGATTGGTATCCCATGGTGATGTGATAATGATGATGGCCTTGCATATGACATTGAAACAATATCATGTGGTGATGTGATCAGCTTTATGCTCTATACATTTTATATCTTCTGACGTTGCACTCTACCTATGCTTTGTAGAATCTATTTAGGGTTTTCTTGTAACTTGATTGATGCAGAAAAAGACACCCAATTGGCTTAACTAATCAAGTGGAACCCTAATCATGTATTTGTCATGGCCATAGATCCATTCCAGTGTGAGAACTTGTTGGATGGTGAAATGAGTATTCCTAAAGGAAACTCAAAGCACATATTGTTGAGTGTGTGGGGTGCTTGGAGAGTACATCTTTGTCATTTAGATCCCAAGTGTTTTTGGGAGGATGGCTGTAGTCATTCCTAGCCCTCAGTTTGAGAATGGCTGCGGTCATGTCTTGGTGATTTTATATATACATATATATATATATATATATATATATATATATATATATATATATATATATATATATTATATATATATAGAGAGAGAGAGAGTCAGGCTAGAATACACTCAAGTAGTTTTTCATGATGCAATATTTTTTTCAAAAATCTAATCCATTGATCTTCTTAATCATCTTGTGAATAACTCATATAAAATATTTGAGCACATTTGGACATTTATAGGTCATTTTATAAAGACCGCAAAAATTATGCATTTCAAATTAGTTTTGTGCGTCGATTTTTTTGCCCTCAGATGAGTGACTTACACTCATCCAAATGGGCTCAAAATTTGTATGTAGCCTAATTATAGTATGACAATGAAGATCAATGGTTTACATCTTGCAAAAAATAGTCTTGATATGCAAACACACTTGAGTGTATCCGTGCGATGTGTACACTCGAGTGTATTCTAGCCTGACTCTAGCCTTGTGTGTGTGTGTGTGTGTGTGTGTGTGGTTGTACCTTAATTATTGGATTGTATACCCTAGTTTATAGCACCGTGACCTATACCAAGGCAGCCTAGGTGTTTTCAGCTTGACTATATGTCATTGGTGGCAGTTTAACTAATATCTCACTACGATGCACACTCATACTGATAGGGTAGTGTAGGAGGATCTTGGATTCTAGCTCATCCTAGATCTTATATCGCATTGATTTCAACTTAGTAGTGGTCAGTTGGATTTAGGAGGTATGACTCGAATCCTCAAGGCATTTATTAACATAAGATGTAATACAGTCGTGTAGTATATCTTCTTATGGTGAAACACGATTCACATTGGATGTTTACCCTTGCCTTATTTTTATGACTTCTTATTTGTTATATAATGTGGTAAGAGAAATCAATTGTTATACATGTTCTTCATATTCCGTCTAAAAGTATATGATGATTTGTTTATCTACTAGATATGTTACATTTTCCTAACGTGTGTAATCAATTTTAAGTATTCATTTAGCTGAAAGATCTCATCATGCTTAATAATGTTATATCATGTTGTAGTAGTATTCTGATAAGGAGGCTTATGGAGAAGTATAGACAAAGCAAAAGAGATCTTCATATGGTGTTTATCAATCTAGAGAAGGATTATGATCGAGTACCCAGAGAAGTGTTATGGATGGTTTTGAAGAAAAAGGGTGTGCCTATCCAATACATTGACTTGATCAAAGACATGTATGATAGCTCTACTGCAAGTGTCAAGACTCCTGGAGGAGAGACACCAACTTTTCCTATTACAGTTGGGGTACACCAAGGATCCACACTCAGCCCATATCTATTCATTCTAGTTATGGATGAGTTAACAAAGAATGTTCAGGATGATATTCCTTGGTGTATGTTATTTGCTGATGATATTGTTTTGATTGACGAAACAAAAGATGGATTGAATGATAAAGTTGAATGTTGGAGAAAGGCATTGGAATCAAATGGATTGATGATTAGCAGGAGCAAAATTGAGTATATGCATTGCAATTTCAGCCAATCTTGCAGTGTGAATGATGGAGCCAAGTTGGATGGAGTAGATATACCAAAATGTGACAAACTTCGTTACTTAGGTTCTATTATTCAAATAGACGGGGATGTTCAAAATGATGTTTGTCACCGCATCACTACACGATGGTTGAAATGGAGGAGTGCAATTGGAGTTTTATGCGATCAGAAGATCCCTCCCAGGTTAAAAAGTAAGTTTTATAGAACAGCTATACGACCAGCCATGCTCTATGGGAGTGAATGTT
The DNA here is from genome assembly GCA_963693085.1 of Alisma plantago-aquatica. Classification (NCBI taxonomy): domain Eukaryota; kingdom Viridiplantae; phylum Streptophyta; class Magnoliopsida; order Alismatales; family Alismataceae; genus Alisma; species Alisma plantago-aquatica. Next base: position 229,154,572 of record OY856410.1, read on the forward strand.
GGGCGGTGAAGAAACAAGGTCTTAACAAGATGAATGTGGATAAAATATGTATGTTGAGATGGATGTGTGGGAAGACAAGAAAAGATCGTTTGAGAAGTGACTATATCAAGAATAAAGTGGGGGTGGCAAGCATTGAGGACAAGTTGTGTGAGGGCCGACTCAGATGGTACGGACATGTGCAATGCAGACCTACTAGTGAGCCTATACAAAGCAATGTTATTGAGCCAAACACTATAAATAGAAGAACAGGAAGGCCTAAATTAACATGGGATGAGCTTATAAAGAGAGATTTTGAATCTCTACATCTCAATCAGAATATGACCCATGATAGAGATGTATGGAAATGAAGGATCCATGTAGCTAACCCCAACATAGTTGGGATTGAGGCTTAGATGATGATGATGATGATGATGATGATGTTTTAGTAGTAATCATTATGAGAGTTATATCTCTCGTTGGGACATGGATCTCACCCTTGTGGTTTGCCACATCTTTTTAGGTGGTCGTTAGAGGCATGGGTAGGATCGTGTTGTTGAGGAAGAGCAACTTGGAGATCGGTAGTCGCAAAAGGTTGTCTAGATGCTAGTCTTGTAGTAGAGTCCTATGTGTCGTCCCTATACTCTCAGGCTCGGGAGGGATGCGTTTTGTATATGATGTGTACATTGATACGTGTTTTTGGTGGTATGCCTTAGTTGTACATAAATCTTGTATAAGTTGTTGTATATGTGAACATATCTTTTGTGACATGTGTGTGGATGATGGCCACTGTATAGATGTTTATACCTGGCATGATATGTGATATGTTATAGGTTGTGGACCTTTTTTAATATGTATCCACTTAGTGATTGTAATATAAAATCAATTTTAATTTACCTACTCTTTTGGTAATGTGGTTTCTTAGTAGTTGATCATGCACTTTGTTTTGAGTTATTTCTCTCATGTGGCATCGAGTTGTCACACTCAACTTCATGAACTAGGTCCTTTAGGGTGAGTCAACACGACTATTGAATCCGAGCTTCTGGGACTTTGAGAGGTAGGAGAAGGTGCTACCATCTCTGCCATGCCTATCTGAATGAGATTGTGGTTGGTGATTTCTCGAAGAAGGCAAGAATAGAGAGAAAGGAGAGGGGATCCTTCGGTGGGGCATGGAGAAGAAATGAGGGAAGGAGGTAGGGTCTTGAGGTTTAATTGGGGTGAGAAATGGGTCCTTCAGTTCTTCTAGGTCTCATAAGACGTTCTAGTCTTGCGGAGAGGGGATTCCTATGTCTTATATAGGGGTGGCTAGCAAGGCTAACCGCCAATGGAGTCTAACTCCATGTGGCAATTGGGGAAAGTCTCCTTTTCAATTTAACATAGGTATAACTAGGGCCAATTTTTTTGCAATCATCTTATGAATTTGTTGGGAGAGTTTTTAGGAATCCACATGGATCACAGAGAGAGAGAGAAAGAGAGAGAGGTGAAAAGGGAGGAGAAGGAAGCACTATAGTTGGTTTTCCTAATTTGTAAGATGGTAGGAGATGATCCCTGGATTGTTGATCCAGAATCCAAGGGTTATGAGGCCATGTGATAATTAAAAGGGACGGCTTAAGCTTCCTATTCTGATTAAATGTGACAATTCCCATTAATGTATCATCTAATCCTCCACTTTAGGGAAACTTAATAAATTCATATCTTTCTCCTCTTTTCTCCATTTAATCCCAAATTTAAAATGAAGTCTCTTAACTTAATCTTGAATTGGGAAAGATTTGGTGGAAAACACGGAGGTTAATTATATTTTACTTTCCTCCCAAGAATTTTCTTTATTTAAATTATTTAAGGCACATAATAACTCTTTTCCAACCCAAACTTGGCAAGAAGATTCTATTGTTGACATATTCTTTCTTTGGGTGCAAGATAGGGTCGAATAAAGCTTATTAGTTGCATTCAACTTATCTTTCTAGAAATTTCCAAAACAATTCCCAATTTTAGTTATCAATTATTCATTACTTTTGGAAATTCCTATATTATTGAGTTTTCCACTTTTCCTGTAATTGACAATTAATAATAGATTATTGAAAACACCAACACACAATCTCTTCTATATTGGAGATAGTGTATTCACTATGAAAAATTATTAAACAAGACATAGAAACTCAAACTTTCTACTATGCCCTACACAATCCATTATTTGCTTCCAAATATATTTATAAATACATGAGAAATATAGGTTATAATAGTTACCCCATGGTACTCCCTTAAATTTTGAATGTTTATCCTTACACAAAGATAATAGGGTGTGGTCATACTTCCATGACCAGAAACTTTGGATGATTAAATTAAATGACTCATCATATGAAAGCAAATTAATCAGGGGTGGGGTTTTCTATTGAGGAATCGTGTCCATGAATCTTTCCTCATTTCTCAAGGGGCCTCAAAATGGAAGTTATTATAGGTCAAACATCACAATCACTTAATATATTGTAAAATAGATCATTAAGGGGAGGATGGAAACTGTATGTAAATGTGTATCATGAGAATGAGTCTAGAAGTGTTTCATCTTTTATTATTTTCTTAAAGTCACAACTTATTGCTTAGTGTAGCTTTATACTAAGATGTGATTTGAGGAGTTGGTATCGGTCATGTCAGTTATTCATGTTCCAGGATTCTAAGTAGGTTTTTATCCTCAATGAACCTGAGAATCATATGAGTTCATCTTGATGATTTGTATATCCATAAGGTGGTGGGAAATCTAGTAGAATCTCACCATCTATCTTTGGTTTTGAAGATTTTCTTCACCAAGATATGACCTAGAGTTTCAAAAGCAAAAGGTTCACCAACGGTTCAAGATGAAAATCACCAACCTATTTGGATTTTGTAAATCTAGGTTTACATAGATCAATGCCTCATGTGGGCATGGTGTGACTCATGTTTTTGAAAAGGTTTTTCCAAGGGGTTAAAATTTGTGCAACATTTTAGCTCTATATTTGTCTTTGTAAAAGGAGAATTTACCAAGATCAATGCCTTATGTGGGCATGGTGTAGCTTGGGTTTTCAAAGAGGCTTTATGAGTCAAAATCAGGATTGCATTTTGGCTCTATATTGTATTTTTAAAAGGATCTGTTTACCAAGATCAATGTCTCACATGGGCATGATGTAGATCAGATTTTCAACAATGTTTAGGCCAAAATGGGACATTATTTTGCCTCTATCTTGGGTTTTAAGAAAAGAGGTTTTACCAAAATCATTTCCTTATCTAGGTATAATGTAGATCAATTTCAAATAATGTTTACCAAGGAGATAAATTTTGGTAGCATTCTATCTCTATCTTTGGTTTTTAGAAAAAGGTTTACCAAGGGTTTGAAAGTTTGGCAGCATTTTGATGCTATCTTCAGTTTTACAGAGGGGTTCTTTATGCTCTGTGTAAATTCTTCCAAGAAATAAGAACCTTACCCTATTTTATCCCACATGATTTTTATAGATATATCACCAACCTCTCCATGCTTGCTCTTGTAGCTGATAAAATGCATTTACTTAGATTCACTAGGGAGTACAATATACTTTATTTCAACATGGGTCTCCATGTTCACTAGGATGGGGTACAACCCTCGATATACCTCATGATCATAGTGATCACAATCAATTATTGGTACAAGGGAGTGAGTATGTTTTGGTCTAAGGATTACCCCACTTGCATAGGTTACATGCATAGTAATACCTTGTTTCCATTCATGATGTTCAATGTGAGTGATGTGCTATTGTATTTGTAATTGAAAATAGGGGATAGTGTAAAATGTGATGCTTTTTTATTGTTAAAACCCAAAACTCATTTTCTCCAAAATAAAATGGTGTGATTGTGTTCAAAATTCACATGATATTTAGAAATAGAATAATGCAAAACATTAATGTAGTTCCCTACATGCATTTAATTTAAGAAAAAGTCTGCAAGATAATAAGGAACTTAGTCCATGCATAAGTTTGTATAAGCGGTTGACCAACAATTATGTTATTGTCATTCATGAAAAGGTTGCATCGATGGGGCTTACCCTAAGGGTATTCTCAATTTTTTTTCCTTTTCTTCCTTTTAATATTCTTTATCTTTTTTACATTGTTTACCTTTTTGTATATCATGATTCTTTTCATTTTGTTTTAGAGTGATTAACAAAAATGACTTTTAGACAACAAAAATTACTAAGGAATATATAAAAGAAAGGAAATAAGGACACAAACTGGCCTTAATAGTTGTAAAAAAGTGGAATAAAGTCTATGAGAGGGGAGACACATAATGAAGTAATGTCACCTTTAAGATGAAAAAAGAAATTAAGTATGACCACCATGGCCTCCAGGCAAGCATGTTCAAGAAACTATCCCCCTTTTGCTAAAATATTTGATAAAGTTTATTTATTATCCTCTTTCATAATTGCCTAAAAATGCATAACACAAAAGGATAACCTCAATTTGCCGGACACCCCTTATGTATAAACAACCAATGATACTTGGAGCTAGGATACATGATCACCAGGTAGCAATTCTGATCATGGGATCAATCAACCCTCCCATGTCATGGGACCACACACTCAAGAAATTGCAATAAAAAAAGTGACATACTCATTAGTTTAAGCTTAGATAAAAAAAAAGACCTTATAGGGAATATGGAACACCCTTTGGATGTGTGGATGGCTAAATAACCCTAGGGTAACAACATTGTCACTCATAAAGTCTTAGATCCAAAAAGAAGAAGAAATCTTTTGGGTGTGCAAGCGGCATGCACCATTAAGAAAAATTACAAAAAGGAAAATATAAAATGAATCTCACCAAGATTTTTAGTGATTATAATGCTAAATCCCTAGTAGAGTCATCATTATGGTTTGGGTGCTAGAGGGAAACCAAGGGTGTTCTTCGATGGACAAGTTAAGAAAATGGACTCACTGCCACATTTATGCAAAAAAATCGTGAAAATGTTCTTACAAAAATTGGGTGGATAAGGCAAATAGGAAAAATCTAGAAAAAGGGTAAGATGTCAAGTCAGTGGGTAAGATGTTAGGCACACCCACCATACCCTTGCAATGTCATAAATATTAGTGAGGTTATCCTGATTTGTTTTCTTTCAAAAGAACCTTATATGGGCAAGATATAACAAAATTGATCAGAAAAAGACCACCTATAATCAAATACTAGATATAACAAAATTGTATGAATGATCATCGACCCCAAGTGTTCATATCCTCACACCATGAATGGGTTGAAAATGGGTGAAGGAGGGATGAGATGCAAGAATAAAAAATAACAACATGTAATAAGTATGTTAGTTATATGCTCATCAACCATTGGTTCTCATATCCCCACACCGCTTAAGGGATAGTAAAGTGGAAAAGAAGAGACTGAGTCACATTGAGTCTGATCCATGTGTCTACCTTCTTTCTAGAGTCACTAAGATGTAGTATGTCAACTTGTCAAGGTGAAAAATCCAGGGCACATGCTAGGTGGAGCCTCCAAGCCCACAAGCTACCCCCCCTAAGCTATTCGAATAGTATTTATCAACTATCATTTTCTCAAAAAGGATACAAATGTCTTGAACCTAGATCTAGAATAATATATAACTCTATGTATGTCACCTTTTATGAGGATGAAGTGTTATTTTTATCATCCTCACCCCCATATATCATTGTGATACTATGGTCTGATTGCTTGATCCATTCATCCCACCAATGCCACCATCATCTCCACCAACAACACCAAATTGGTGCATGGAGATGAGTTAACAGTTGCATCTACATCATCATCGTCAGTTTTGGACCAATCCAATCTATCGATAGAACTACACAAAGGTATACTCTCTTGCACTATCAAGCATAGTACTTCCAACACTTGTTGTCTAGCACATATTTCTTCTTATGCCTAATCCTTTGCTACTTCCCTAGACAAAACATATGTTCCTAAGTGTCCAGCAGATGCCCTGCATCATCCTGGATGAAAAGCTTCCATGATAAAATAAATGTGGCCTCTCCACAACAACAAGACATGGGATCTTGTAACCCCACCAGCGAACAAACACATCATAGGCTACTGATGGGTTTTCTCTATAAAGCATAAGTCAGATGACTTTTTTGAATGACTTAAGGTGCGCCTGGAGAAAGGATTCACCCAAACCTTTGGTGTGGATTACTTTGAGACATTCTCTCCAGTGATAAGTATTGCCTCCATCTGCATCCTTATCTCCCTTATAGCTCACATTTACTGACCTCTTTACCAACTTGACATAAAGAACATATTTCTTCATGGATATCTACTAGAGGAAGTCTACATGCATCAATAACCCACATTTGTTTTTGAGGGTGCACCTTCTGACAAGCATGTCATCTCTGACGATCTCTCTACGACCTCAAGAAGTCTCCACGGGAAGTGGTTCAACAAGTTAAGTGATGTCCTTACATAGTTTAACTTTCAAAGATTGGCCACAAACCACTCCTTGTTCTTCTCCAAGTCCTCAAAAGGCAATGTTCTTTTTGTTGTCTATGTTGATGACATCGCCATTGTCGATTATGATATGATGGTGAAATCATAGCTCAAGCAATCTCTGCATGCACATTTCCATGTAAAAGACTTAGGCACCCTATGATACTTCCTCAGAATTGAAGTCCTCCATTTAGCCTCAAGGATCAACCTATCACAACAATGTTATGTCTTGGACCTACTTTAAGAGGCCAACATGGCAAAAGCTAAAACAAGCTCTATCCTGGTGGACTATAATATGAATCCTATTCATGAAGGAGAACTTTTTGCTGATCAATAGAAGTATCATGACATAGTCAGAAAGCTGATTTACTTGATGACTATTCAACCGATACCTATGTTGTTGGGTTAGTCATCCAACACATGAGTGCATGTGACAAAGTGCATTTTTCATATTATTTCCTATCTCTTAAAATTTTATTCCTCAAATTGTTGACCAAAATGTCCTCAAATACCTCCCTCGCTAAATTGAATAGAAAGGAGTCACAAAAATTCAATTAATTCAAACCCTAGTATTATATGATGGTGAATTGTATGTATTAATGTATTTAATCAATAATCATGTTTAACTTTCGAATTTGAATCCCAATTTTGTACCACAGCTACATCATGACATTATTTAGCTACAGCTAAAATTTCATTGCAATTGGGTTAACCAATTAGGAGTTTTAGCATTTGAAAATAATGCACATTATATCTTTTTTAAACCTAAGTTGTCGATTATATGTGACATTTATTTGTCACAAGGCCTAGATTTAATGCCAGGGTGCATACCATAATGTGGCCACATGCCCCAGCCACCCGATCAGACTGGCCACGGATCAGATGCAAGGGACGGTAGGGATTTTGTCCCTAACCTCCCGCAAGGATCAGGATTGACCCCAATAGTTTGGCAGACTCAACAATGACCTTGTGTTCCTGACTTCCACAGTGCCCGTGTGAGATTTTATGGAGGAAGATTTCCTATCATCGAAACGAACTCAACGACTATCACCACGTCACCCATATCCCTCGAATCAGGGAGAACAACCCCCCTCTTCTCCGTGCCTCTCACTGGCGGTGGTGCCCATATTAGGGGTTTCCCCTCTACACCTCCTTACCTCTATTTAAACCCCTCAATAGCTTCTTCGACCTTCCTTTATTCGTTTCCCATCACCAATTGCACCGAACATCACCCCTTTCTCCCCAACCTCGAGCACCCTCACCTCGCTTGACCCTGACTTCCTCCTCCACTTATGGGCCTCCATATTCCAATCCACCAAGGCTACGCCTTCCGAGGATCTCTACGAGCCAAGAATTACCCCTCTCGTTGGAGCCACGGAGGTCCAGAACCTCGGGTCGACGATCATCTGCAACCGAGCTTCAGAGCTCTATTGCCGGGGAGGTCCAGAGCTTCTCCAAGCCTCCAGAAGATTGCAGTCGTCGGACCCTCGTGAAGCTTCTTGAACCCTTAATCCAGCCCGAGGGCAGGTAAAACCCTTAGAACCCATTTCCTTTTCATTGAACCTTCTGTCGATCGTAACCTGAGTTGTGGTCCATCTCCAGCTGACTTCTTGGGTTCGTTGAGCTTAGGGAGACCTCGTTAAGAGAACCCACTCCTCCTCACACAATCAAACACCACCTAGCTACCCGACGTACCATCACCTTTTCCTACAGACACCGTGCTCCACTGCCATGGTGCGAGCAACAATCAAAAGGGTGATTTCCCCTTTCTACCCATGCTCTGTCACAGAGCACATATGACCCTCATGGGCGTTTGCATCCTGCACACCAAGCCTTGACCCGGTTGACTAAGGCTGGCTCGCGGGTTAAGGAGAGGATCTACAAAGTCGGATCCCACCTCTGATCCATGAGGCCGACCACCCTTTTTCTTTTTTTTATTTTCATTTTATTCTTCTAGAAATTACCTGATTGGTCATTATTGTAAAACCCTTTATAAATAGCTCTGATATCTAATAAATACCCACAAAATACCCACATTCTCAGAAAAAATGAGAAGAACCTATCTAAATTATCATTTGTACCTAAATCCAACCCTAGATCGATGCATCCTCTTTATGACTTTTTTATGTCCTTTTTAATTTTAATTTGTGAAAAATTGAATACGAAAATAAAGGACAATATTTTTTGTAAGATCTTGTACTATTAGATCTGACCCTGATTCTCTTAACTCAAAACCCTAGAACAATGATCAATAATAGGTTCACATTAATTTCACATGAATGAACCTTATCTTCTCTCTCTTCAAATAATGATTTATGGAAGAACCAGTTCCCTAATCTACTCTCCAACCCTCCACCAAATACTCTGATATGATCCAATGACATTAAAAGGAAACCCTAGTGAGTCAAAGACCTAATATGAGGTGTTGAAAACACATAATGACATTACATATTATTTTCCTTTCAGGGCGATTTACTTATTGTTCTTCTAGACTCTTAGATTCCCGATCTAATCAAAATAGGTACGTGGTCTTATTAAGTATAAGACTAGTTTTCCTTGGTTTCTTATGATAAGGTGTATCTTGTGTGAAACTACTTTCTTATACTTTATTGGTTGAACTAATATACTATATGCTTCGCCAAAACCCAATGAAACATAAAAAAGACATTGTGATGAGTTGTAGCTACTAGTACACATGGCCCAGTATGGATGTATGTTGCCTAACATGGATGTATGATGAATTGGTCATGTTAGATGTATGATGAATCCATTTTGCCCATACTATATGTATGAGAAGTGCTTATGAAATTGTAGTACAACTACATCAAATGAAATGTATAAAAGAGGTGTTTACCTAATTTTCCACCTTAAGTAATGGTTTTCTTTTCTTTCTTCTTTCTTCAAGTATTTTCATACATGCAACCATACTATTGTATCTTTTACCACGTACCAACTTTTGTTGATGATTTTTGTTTCTCGTATTTTCTAGTTACAAGGAACAAATAATGCATCTCAAAGTACCTGCAGCCATCAATAAATGGGCATGGAGGATAAAATAGATAGATTTCCATTTCTTATCTCTTTTCAGTTAGATAGTGGCTTTTTCTATTAGATGATGTATAAGATGTTCTAAATCCTATGTAATTTTCTTTATTCCTTCCATAGAACTATTCAGTTCTTCCATCTCAAATAATAGTATGTAATGACCTTATTTTATCTTCAATGAATGAATGTTTGTGTGGATAATCCTGATGATGTGGACAATGATCTTGGCTCGTTTCTTTGATTTAGTTGACTACCTTAATCTCTTGTATTTTCCCTTCTGACATTTATAGATATGAGTGCATGCATATCTGTGGATGTCACTAAGGAAAGTATATAGAAATTGGGGTTGTCACAGTTGGTTTCAAAGCCAATGTTCGCACATCATAGTCACATGGAATTCATTCACCCTATTGTGAGTCTAGGGTAGTCCTTGAGTTAGGGATGTGAAGGGTGGAGGTGTCTAGGATAGCATCTACCATGGGTCTGGCTAAAGTCTCCGAGCCACTTAGATTAGCAATCATGAGGCTACTTATATGACAATGTGAGTCTACCTGGCTGATATCCTAAATGTCCCCTACTTCTTAGGCATACCTTAATTAGGACCCTTCTCATCTATAGAAATTTCCCCTCTCATCTCTTCTATAGGAAAATTCCCCCCTCATCTTCATTTTTAAAATATTTCCCCTTACCTTTATGATATAAGGTTAGGAAAAGAGTCTCTCTATTTAGAAAGTCTTAAGGACTGACTGATAAGGATTTTAGGGTATCCTCCACTAATCATAACATTAAGATCATTAATAATTAATACATAAGAATAATGAAATATCATATGATACAAAAATAAAAATGATGAATAATGATAAATCTAATATGTTCCACCTAATTTTAGGATGCCTCCTAAGACCCGTAACTCCAAGGCTTCTGAAGAGTCATCCTCTAAGAAGAGGAAAGAGCCCGAAACCTCTGAAATACCTGATCTCGATTCTGTAGCCAAAGAAAGGTGGGAGGAACAAAAGAAAATCCTACTAGACTTTATGGAGACCCTTGTCACAAAAGGAACCCCTGAACCCAGCTTTTCTAGGAAAAAGGAAGTGACGGTGATAGATTTCATCAAACTTAGCCCTGACACATTTTGGGGGGAAGACTAGCATGAAGTCATGGATAAGGCTGAGGCTTGGATCCTATCTGTGGAGAACTTCTTCCGTATCCTAGAAGTACACAATGAGAAGAAGGTTAAATTCGCCACCCATCTACTTAAGCGAGGGGGAAAATCTAGTGGGAGAACTATGGCGGGAATAGGGGAGAAGAAATAGATAACATGGGGTGGGAAGCCTTCAAAACTATCTTCACTAATCGTTTTATGCCCATAGCTGAGAAGAAGAGGAAGGAGAACATGTACATGGAGCTTAAGCAGGGCAGTCTCTCAGTAGCTGATTACACCTGGAAGTTTAGGCTTCTGGAGCATTATGCACCTATTAGGACTGATGAACGCCTCACTGAACATTATGTTGACTGCCTTGAAACCCTAGTTATAGCCTCCCATCCCAGAAGCATAGATGAAGCCCTAGATATGGCCCTCAAGAAGGAAAGGGAATAGGGTTTTCAAAAGCCTTCTAGCATGGGATACTTAGGGTTAACCACTACCGAGGAGGACAAGTCTAAAAAATTCGACCATGGCCATCACAACAAGGGATCATGAAAAGGAGGAGGTTCAGGAAAAAGAGGACAGAAGAACAACTATAACCAGTTGATGGAGTACCACAACAAGTGCAAAATCTGTGGACAAGGGCATGATGAACCTTGTCACAACACCAAGTCGGTCTTCTACAACTGCAAGAAGGAGGGCCATTTCCTCACCAAGTGTCATGCTTCATCTATCCTTGGCAAACCTCCAGTAGGTGCTCCACCCCCCCCAAAGACACCGCAAAGCCAGAGTATTCGCAGTGACGGTAGAGGAAGCAAAGGAAAATCCCAACCAGCTTGTTGAAGGTAACCAAAAATCTTGTCATATATCTAGTTTCTATTCAAATGCCTTCAAATTATTCATAATATAATTGTCTTGTGTAGGCACCGTATTGTTAAATGATCATCCTGTTAAAGCTTTATTCGACTCTGGATCCACAAATACTTTTATTTCTCAAAATCTGGCATCTATGTTACATCTGCATATAAGGGACTTGGGATATATCCTGGATGTGTCTACTCCTAGTGGCAAAATACTCACTACCCTACAGAAAACAGATGTCCTCCCTCTAAAATTCAAAAATCATGATATGCCCTTTGAATTCATTCTCTTAACCATGGAAGACTTTGATATTATACTTGGCATGGATTGGCTATACACATATCATGCTCACATTGACTGTAGAAACAATATGGTAGTTCTCTCTCAGCCTCATTCCTCTCCTATGGTGATCTCTTGGGGAAGCAGTTTCTATAATAATATTATAATTTCCTCTCTTAAAGATAAAAAGCTCATTTCTAAAGGATGTAAAGTCTTCCTCACATTAGTCTCAGAGACCAGTCCTAACAACGGGCATGTAGAAAGATTGGAGGTGGTACGTGACTTTCTTGATGTATTCCCAGAGGAGCTTCCTGGACTGCCTCCAAATAGAGACATTGAGTTATCCATAGATCTTCTTCCTGGAACCACTCCGATTTCTATGCGCCGTATAGGATGGCTCCTGTTGAGCTTATGGAGTTGAAGAAACAGTTACAAGAACTTCTCGACAAAGATTTTATCCGTCCTAGTATTTCCCCTTGGGGTGCACCCATTCTCTTTGTCAAAAAGAAAGACAGTTCTATGCAAATGTGTATTGACTATCACATGTTGAACCAAGCCACCATTAAAAATAAGTACCCTCTCCCACACATTGATGACCTCTTTGATCAGCTTCACACTACTAAAGTCTTCTCAAAAATTGATCTTCACTCTAGCTACCATCAACTTAAAGTCAAAGATTCTAATATTTCTAAAATTGCTTTTTGAACTCGTTATGGGCATTACAAATTTCTAGTGATGTCATTTGGGTTGATCAATGCACCTGGCATACTTATGAACCTAATGAACAAAGTCTTCCAACCTTATCTTGATGAGTTCATGGTCATCTTCATTGATGATATCTTGATCTATTCTGATTCTATGGAAAAACACCGGGAACACTTGCGAGCAGTTCTTGACATCCTTCGAACCCAGAAGTTTTATGGCAAGCTTTCAAAATGTGAATTCTGGATTGATAAAGTCATGTTTCTTGGACATGTCATTTCTGGGGGTAACATATCTATTGATCCCACCAAAGTCTCTATTGTACTTAATTGGAAACCTCCTTGCAATCCTTCTAATCTCCAGAGCTTCTTAGGTCTAGCCGGATATTATCGTCGCTTTATTCTGAACTTTTCTAAAGTGGCATTCCCTCTGACTAAGCTTACAGAAGGACGAGCACTTCATCTGGTCAGCTGCTTGTGAGTCTAGTTTCTAGGATTTGAAGTAGAAGTTGACGTCGGCTCCTATTCTTGTTCTACCATCTGGCAATGAAGGGTTTGTGATATTCACTGATGCTTCAAGGAATGGTTTAGGATGTGTCCTACAACCATGTGGAAAAGTGGTGGCCTTTGCATCCAGACAGCTACAACTCAATGAACTGAATTATCCCACACATGATTTGGAATTAGCTACAATCATTCATGCTATCAAAATTTGGAGGCACTACTTGTATGGGGCAACATTTGATATCTTCACTGACCACAAAATCCTGAAGTACATTCTGACACAGAAGGACCTGAATCTGCAACAACGATGATGGATCAAGTATCTAAAGGACTACGATTTCACTATTGCCTATCATCTGAGTAAGGCAAATTTAGTCGTTGATGCCCTTAGTAGGAAAAGGGCAGTGTGTGAATCCTTATCAGTCCCCGAATGGAGGAATATGGAGGACCTAGTGGGATGGAAGCCACAATTTCTGTCTGACTGTGTACATGTCAACAACATCTCCATCACTTCTAACTTGCATTCTGAATGTTTGAGGTATAGAAAGCTAGTCCTGATCTTGTGGAACTCTCCTCTCTCCTGTCAAAGCCTCAAACACATCTGTCTATAGGTCTTGATGGTGGTCTTCGATACAAGAATTGTATGTGGGTTCCTGAGCAGTCAGTTGTAAAGACAAAGATTCTCTGTGAGGCACATGGGTAAAAGTACACAGTTCATCCCCGCACGATGAAGATGTACAAAGACCTACAACGTCAGTTCTGGTGGAGGGGCATGAAGCGTGATATTGCTGAATTCGTGTCTAGATGTCTGACATGCCAAAGAATCAAGGCTGAGCATCAAAGACCAGGCGGTCTACTACAACCCCTTGAAATTTTGGAATGGAAATGGGAACACATCACCATGGATTTCATGGTGGGACTACCCAGGACCAGGAAGGGATATGACACTGCATGGGTCATAGTGGATCGTCTCACCAAGTCAGCTCATTTTCTCCCTATGAAGACTACTATGAAAGTTTCTGAGCTGGACGACCTCTATATATGGGAAATAGTATGTCTACACAGAGTTCCAGCATCTATTTTCTTAGACATGGACCCAAATTTCACTTCAAAGCTATGTAAGCATGTTCAAGAGGAATTGGGCACCAAATTGAACTTCAGTACAACCTACCATCTACAGTCAGACGAGCAGTCAGAACGCACAGTACAAATTTTAGAGGACCTTCTATGATCTTGTTTACTTGATTGGGAAGGCTTGTGGGACCATTACCTGCCTTTAGCTGAGTTCGCATATAATAATATCTATCAGGCGAGTATTGGGATGCCTCCCTATGAAGCTTTATATGGGTGTCCCTACAGGTCTCCACTACACTGGGATGATGTTGGGGAACATACCTTGATGAAATCTGAGGAGATACAACTATATACCGATAAGGTTGCACTGATCAGGCAGAGAATGAAGCGAGTATAGGATAGGTAGAAATCTTATGCATATGCTCATAGGCAGGAATGTTAGTTCAAGGAAGGTGATCATGTCTTTCTGAAGATCCGACCTATTCGAGCTTTGGCCAAGAATAAAGGAAAGCTCAGTCCTCGTTACGTGGGACCATTTGAGATCCTTGAAAGGGTTGGTGAATGTACCTATCATCTTGCTTTGCCACCTCAGTACAGTGCCATGCATAATGTCTTCCGTGTATAAAATTTGAAGCATTATGTCAAAGACCCTAGTTACATTCTGAATCATGAGCCCCTCGAGTTGAAAGATTATTTGTCTTATGCTGAGTCCCCAGTCAAAATTCTCGATTTGAAGTCCAAGGAGCTTCACAATAATCAGTGTATTGATATGGTGAAAGTTCTCTGGAGCCACCATGATTAGACCAATGCCACATGGGAGCTCAAGTCCGAGGTCAAGCAGAAATATCCACATCTCTTTCAAGCTGCTTGAATTTTGGGGACAAAATTCTTAAAAAGGAGGGGAGAATGTAACAAAGTAAGTTTTTCATATTATTTCCTCTCTCTTAAAATTTTATTTCTCAAATTGTTGACCAAAATGTCCTCAAATACCTCCCTCACTAAATTGAATAGAAAGGAGTCACAAAAATTCAATTAATTCAAACCCTAGTATTATATGATGGTGAATTGTATCTATTAATATATTTAATCAATAACCATGTTTAACTTTCAAATTTGAACCCAATTTTGTACCACAACTACATCATGACATTATTTAGCTACACCTAAAATTTCATTGCAATTGGGTTAACCAATTAGGAGTTTTAGCATTTGAAAATAATGCACATTATATCTTATTTTGACCTAAGTTGCCTGTTATATGTGACATTTATTTGTCACAAGGCCTAGGTTAATGCCAGGGCACAGACCATAATGTGGCTGCACGCCCCAGCCGCCCGATTGGACCGGCCATGGATCAAATGCAAGGGACGGTAGGGATTTCATCCCTAACCTCCTGCAAGGATCGAGATTGACCATAATAGTTTGGCCGACTCAACAACGACCTCGTGCGCCCGACTTCCACAACGCCCGTGCAAGATTTTTTGGAGGAAGATTTCTTCTCATCGAAATGAACTCAATGACTATCACCACATCACCCATCTCATCAGATCAGGGAGAACAACCCCCCTCTTCTCCGCGCCTCTCACTAGTGGTGACGCCCATATTAGGGCTTTCCCCTCTACACCTCCTTACCTCTATTTAAACCCTTCAATAGCTTCTTCGACCTTCCTTTATTCATTTCCCATCACCAATTGCACCGAACATCACCCCTTTCTCCCCGGCCTCGAGCACCATCACCTCACTTGACCCTAACTTTCTCCTCCACTTATGGGCCTCCATATTCCAATCCACCAAGGCTACACCTTCTGAGGATCTCGACGAGCCAAGAACTACCCCTCATTGGAGCCGCAGAGGTCCAGAACCTCGGGTCGACGCGCATCTACAACTGGGCTTTGGAGCTCTATCACTGGGGAGGTCTAGAGCTTCTCCAAGCCTCTAGAAGATCACAGACGCATCACCGGACCCTCATAGAGCTTCTTAAACCCTCAATCCAGCCTGAGGGTAGGTAAAACCCTTAGAACCCATTTCCTTTTCATTAAACCTTCTGTCAATCGTAACTTGAGTTGTGGTCCATCTTCGGCCGACTTCTTGGGTTCGTTGAACTCAGGGAGACCTCGCGAAGAGAACCCACTCCTCTTCACACACTCAGACACCACCCAGCTACCTGACCCACCATCACCTTTGCCTGCAGTCACTGTGCTCCGCTTCCATGGAACGAGCAACAATCAAAAGGGCGATTTCCCCTTTCTACCCATGCTATGTCACAGAGTGCATATGCCCCTCATGGGCATTTGTGTCCTGCATACCAAGCCTTGACCCGGTTGACCGAGGATGGCTCATGGGTTAAGGAGAGGATCCGTGAAGCCAGATCCCTCCTTTGATCTGTGAGGCCAACCACCTTTTTTTTATTTTCATTTTATTCTTCTAGAAATTACCTGATTAGTCAGTATTGTAAAACCCTTTATAAATAGCTCTGATATCTGATAAATACCCACAAAATACCCACGTTCTCAGAAAAATGGGAAGAACATGTATAAATTATCATATGTACCTAAATCCAACCCTAGATTGATGCATCCTCTTTATGACTTTGTTTTATGTCCTTTTTAACTTTAATTTGTGAAAAATTGAAAATGAAAATAACGAACAATATTTTTTTTAAGATCTTGTACTATTAGATCTGACTCTGATTCTCTTAACTCAAACCCCTAGAACAATGATCAATAATAGGTTCACATTAATGTCACGTGAATGACCCTTATATTCTCTCTCTTTAAATAATGATTTATGGAAGAACCAGTTCCCTAATCCACTCTCCAACCCTCCACCAAATACTCTGATTTGATCCAATGACATTAAAAGGAAACCCTAGTGAGTCAAAGACCTAATATGAGGTGTTGAAAACACATAATGACATTCGATATTATTTTCCTTTCAGGGTGATTTACTTACTATTCTTCTAGACTCTTAGATTCCAGATCTAATCAAAATAGGTACGTGGTCTTATTAAGTATAAGACTAGTTTTCCTTGGTTTCTTATGATAAGGTGTATCTTGTGTGAAACTACTTTCTTATACTTTGTTGGTTGAACTAATATACTATATGCTTCGCCAAAACCTAATGAAACATAAAAAGACATTGTGATGAGTTGTAGCTACTAGTACACATGGCCCAGTATGGATGTATGTTGCCTAACATGGATGTATGATGAATTGGTCATGTTAGATGTATGACGAATCAATTTTTCCCATACTAGATGTATGAGAAGTGCTTATGAAATTGTAGTATAACTGCATCAAATGAAATGTATAAAAGAGGTGTTTACCTAATTTTCCACCTTAAGTAATGGTTTTCTTTTCTTTCTTCTTTCTTCAAGTATTTTCATACATGCAACCATACTATTGTATCTTTTACCACGTACCAACTTTTGTTGATGGTTTTTGTTTCTCATATTTTCTAGGTACAAGGAACAAATAATGCATCTCAAAGTACCTGAAGCCATCAATAAATGGGCATGGAGGATAAAATAGATAGATTTCCATTTCTTATCTCTTTTCAGTTAGATAGTGGATTTTCCTATTAGATGATGTATAGGATGTTCTAAATCCTATGTATTTTTCTTTATTCCTTCCATAGAACTATTCACCTCTTCCATCTCAAATAATGGTATGTAATGACCTTATTTTATCTTCAATGAATGAATGTTTGTGTGGCTAATCCTGATGATGTGGACAATGATCTTGGCTCATTTCTCTGATTTAGTTGACTACCTTAATCTCTTATATGTTTCCTTCTAACATTTATAGATATGAGTGCACACATATCTGTGAATGTCACTAAGGAAAGTATATAGAAATTGGGGTCGTCATAGTGCACCACTCTAGGCCTACTGATTCATCGTTCAACACATTCTTTGCTATCTCAAGAGTGCCCCAGAATGAGGATTGCTCTACAAACATCCTAAGTCCAAGGTAATCTCTATCTCTATATATGAATATGTAGGGGATGGTGATTCTAAAGACCAACGACACACTTCCAGCTATTGTGTCGTGATTGTCACTCACTCAGTTTCCTGGAGGAGTAAAAAATAGGTGGTGGTAGCTCACTCTAGCACTGAGGTAGAATGTCAAGCTATGGCTCATGCATGTTGTGATCTATAGTGGGTCTAGTCCATCTAAGGATGAGCATTGGACCTGGATATACTAGGTTTTGTCTATCTTAAACCCAAACCCACATTTTAAACTGGGTTGTGGGTCGAGTTTGGACCCAAATAAAAATGAAAAATGTCAGCTTGTACTCGGCCCATATAAGAATATTGGGTTTCGATCCAGGTTGGAGTTTGTCCATATAGCATTGAATGAGCATACCAAATTTTGCTAGATCTAACTTGCTAACATGAAAAATAAATTCGTATGATATACATTTTGTGATCAACCTTCAGAGAAAAAATATACTTTGTGATCTAGGCAGTCAGAATATGTATATCTTAGTTGTGTGATCCCCTATAGCAATGAAATGGATACTAAAAGAGCAAGAAATCATTTTCTCATACATGTGAATGTATGAGAATTAAAAAATTTGTGGAATCTACAATGTTATGGCTTTTTGCTTCCTCACTCTATAAGTACATACAATGAAATTAGTGTTGGAAGGGAAAAAGATCATTTGTCTCCTACATGTGGGCATATGAGCAAAAAAAAGAGAGAGCATAATCTACAATTCATTGAGCTAGTTGCTTCTTTGTTTTTCTTTAATGAGCTAATGACATGACTTTTTTGGGTGTTATATACATTGCAAATTAAAATACGGATGCCAAATTTTATTTAGTTGTTAAAATATACATAGCTAAACAAAAAAAGGTTCCATTTGAATGATACAATGAGATCAAAACAAAGAGATCAAGTATGTCTATCCATGTCAATGATGGTTATCTTACTATTACTAATTCACTAATCATGAAGATTGATTACAGATTATCCATGTTGTCATTGTTTGGATACGTACTACATATTGCATCAAGAAATTTATATATTTTTCTTTCAAGAGAAACATAAATGTATACATATAAAATGTACATAAAATCTAATATGTGCAGTCAGATTTTTGGGCATGGGTTTACCTTAGCCCGTACTCGACCCAAATAAAATATGGGTTTAAATTTTAGACCCAACCCATCCATATTATAAACCAGATTTGGGTCTAGACCGGGTTATGCAGGCTAGCTCGCGGGTCCGAGCGGCCGACCCAACTCGATGCTCATCTCTAAGTCCATATTGATTGAATTTAGAATTCCTTTTAAAACTCTAATTACTTTATATTTTGACAACCAGACAATTATACACATAACAGATAATTCAGTCTTCGATGAGCGGATAAAACACATTGAAGTTGACTGCCATTTTGTGCCGGACTTGGTCAAAGCCAAGCAGATGATCACTCCTCACATTAGGAAAGGTGATCAAGCTATAAACATCCCCACTAAACCTCTTCCTCCTGCTTTGTTCAAGTATATGGGCATGAATTTGGGACTTCACAATGCTTAATCTTCAACTTGAGGGGTGTGTTTGTATATCTAATTAGTTAGATTTGGGCCCATTGTACGTTTTCAATTAGCCCATGTACTCCTTGACTCCTATATATAGGAGACTCAATACTCTTATTTGACTTTATAAAAGCAACTTATTCCACATTTTATTTGACTTTAGCATTATATTTACATCACATTCCTTTTTATTATCTGTGGTAATTATGTATTCACTTGTTACATCTAGTTGAAATGATGTTCAAGATGGTTCATTAAAGTTGACCATTACATCACTCACATATGGAACAAGCTGATGAAGATCTAGATTAAATAGAAATCAAACTCCAAGATAAAATAAGATCCAATTTCACCACATAAACTCTAAATATGTACCCAATCTAGATTTGAGGAAGAATGATTAGGTAAAAAGAAGGGGATATTAGCTTTCAATCTGGGATCTTAGAGTCTTTTAGCTAAAAATGACCAATATACTAGAATGGATGACACCAACTAGATTATCATACGCTGTTAACAAACAAATATCCCTTAATTAATCTATATTCCTTTGCTTTTACACAAATAGGATACATCCTAGCAAAAAAAATCCATCTATTCTCCCTTTGTTCCTTAAAATTCATGATCATGGTGCACTGATGGTAACTTAAAGGTAGTTAGGCTCTTAGGTAGTCGTTGTACATGGATTGACATTCCTAGACCCATGGTCGACTAAAATTATCTCAAAGAATTTTTTTTTCACCTAAACAAAACTAGTCATCTCAAAACTTGAAGGTTGGTTGACTTTTAAATCTAGACGACCAATTACCATGAGATCTCCAATAGCTCCCTTCAGATGAAATGATAAGGAAATATTCAATCAACACAGTATGATTGATTGTTCCTCTCATGGTCAATCAAAATTTCTGAGAATTTCTCAACGGAGAGGACAAAAATGTTGTTATGATATATCTCGTGTATAGATGAATTGTTTTCTAACTTTTATGATGTTAAAATGAATTGTTTGTATTAACAAATAAAGTTAGACTATGGCTTTAAAAACATTTTATTTAAATGGACTCAATTCGGTTCAAAATACCCCCAAGATCTAAGCTTTACCTCAAACTAGGGTTTTGATTTGCTCTAAGCCAACTAATTCATGTAATCTACATACATACATCAAATATGATCTATTAACATTTGTACCGTCCTAAAAAGAAGTAACCAATAATTCATACCTACACAATTAAGAAATGAATACATATCATGAACTAAGTTGGGTTCAAGAGCTCGTAGTAATAATTTATTGGTTTTGCTCTTGATGTTGTCGTTTTTCCTAGTATCATTTTAATGGTTCTCTAAAAACACACACTGCACGTATACACCTATAATTGATCATCAAGTGAGCTGGAATAAAGTCAAGTGCCACTATAACGAAAACTGATGCCTAGTGCTATGCAAGAGTTTGAATTGGTTAGAGGAGGAAGGAAATTGATTTCCGCCATTTCTTCTTCCAAGCAAGGGTTGATTGTTTTGGTGTTACTTGCAATGAATGGGAGACCCCACCGTTGCGTGCCTTATTCATGCAGGGAGGGTTTGGTAGGCGTGGGGGTGAAGAAGGAAAAAGAAAATAAAGATATTTTGCGGCGCCCGCTATGTGCGACTGTGTGCTCTTTTAACACCCCGGCAACAACAACTGCAGCCGCCGTACGCCGCAGGACCTTCTCATCGCCAGCCCCAAATTCTCGTCCTCTCTCTCTCTGTCGCCGTTACCAGTTGAAATTTGAAAAAAAGAAAAGTAAGGTACCTGAGCCTTCGCCGTTACTAGTTGAAATTCGAAAAAAAAAGAAAAAGTAAGGTACCTGAGCCTTTTGGTATTCGCGTTTAACGGCACCGTTACAGCATCATCACATAACGAGTCACGAGTTATAGACCCCGACTTTAGCCGGCCCGCTTCTATCCCACACACTCCCTCTCCCCTTCTGGATCCCTCATCATCTCCCCCTTCGCTCTCCCCAGTTTTTCACCACCCTATCACAAAAGAAGCGCAATACCCCCGCTCGCTGTCTTCCTCCCTGACCTTCTTCTGCGTTCCTCTCCCCTCGCCCTTCTCACCGGGAGGCCGCACCACTACTCCAACCGTCTGCGATCCCGATCCGCAGTGCCGCCACGACCTCCATCTTCACGGAACCGACGCACTCGTTTCCCCGTAAGGAAAAAACCGCCGATCCTAGCTACCTGTAACCTCCCCGGAGGTCTCGGTCTTCACACCACAGACAGTCAGCCGGCGGGATCTGCCGCCCCGCTGCTCCTCGACTTCGCAAACTCCTGAAGTTTTCCGCCTGGGGAAGCCCGGTTCCGGCTAGATCTGGGGGTTGTGGATTCACAAAAAGGTCGCACCTTTAATATGTTGGGGTCGGGGCCCTTGGTGCGGCCAGGCGGAGGAGTCAACGGAGCTAGTGCGGGAAAGAAAGGAGGCCGGGAGAGTCTGCTCTGGGACACTTGAAGGAAGATCCACTGCAACGACTTGGCTTGGGGGCGCTGACTTGCTAGGTTTGTGAACAAGGGCAAGGAAAAAATCCAGAAGATTTTCCCGAGGCTGCAGGTGATAATTTCTCACGAGTCCTACTTATTATGTATTTCCTCTCCTTCCCTGAGTTTGTTGCTGTCCACACCCGTCATTTTTCCAACCGAAAGGCTCCGTCTTGTTTGGCGAGTGTTGCATTAATTCCTTCCTTTCCCTTTCCTGAGATTCCTTTTTTTGCCAGCGGTAGTCATCTTGACAGGGTATACTTAGCCCAAATTTGCTCCAGATCCATTACCGTGCGTCCTTCCGTACGTTATTTGCCCAGTAGGAATCCATTCTTCTGGTAAATCAGATCGTGTTTGTTTTCCCAGTAGGACGCTGCTTAGATTTCTGAAGAGTGAGATTGGAGGATTCAATTTCACCCTTGTCCCATCATTCCTATGGATCCAATCTTAAATATTATGCCGCTCCTCTACCGTTACGATACTTCCAACGTAATCTAGCTGCGCTAGCGCTGCAATTCTGGTAACTGTCCTTGTGCTGACGAGACACTAGACAGATTTGGGAACAATCCTTCTTTCGTATTTATTATGACTCGCATATCCCAGTCTTGTCAATTACTGCTGTTCGTTTATATACACATATGATGCCTGTCTACCGGTACAGCTAATCTATCCATCTGTGTTTGTTTTCTTCCAGCTTCAGGACTGCATCTACAGAAAATCAGCCGTTCAGTCCTCACACAAGGTAGATTTTTGGGCATCCATTGGGCTGTCTTCCGTCCTTCTGATAGTCCTCGCACTCACTGTTTCCTTCCTGGAAACTTTAACCAATGCTATGATATGAACTATTACCGCCTGCCTGCTGAGCGTCTGATTGCGCGTATTTAATCCTCAAAGTCGTCTGCTTTGTTCCAAGGGGCGAGCCAATTTGAAGCTTGTTGCGGATTTGTATTGCTCCAGGAGTAAAGGCTGCCTGCCTGCTTCTGTGATAAACCAGCAGCTTCCACTGCGCCAGAAAGATGCAATCCAAGGCCCGAATCCACGCCGCAGACCCGCTGCCTCCAACATCCACCGACCAGTTCGACAGGATACCTGACCCTCTGTTACTCGTCATATTCAACAAGCTCGCCGACGTCCGCTCCCTGGGCCGCTGCGCCGCTGTCTGCAGGCGGTTCAACACCCTTGTCCCTCTCGTACACGATGTCTACGTCAAGATCGACCGTGTCGTGACAGTGGACGGCGACTCTGAAGATGCACTGAACCTGTCCTCCCCAAAACCGCGGAACCTCTTCTCCCACTTCTTCAAAGTGATACTCTACAACATCTTCAAACCGTTCCACCACCTTCGCAACACGGGCAACGGGAACAGGCCACTACTGCCTCAGCTGTCACACCACTCCCCCGCACAGGTCCTCAAGAACTTCGCCCATGTCCGTAACTTGCGGATAGAGCTCCCGGCTGCTGATGTCGGGACGGAGGATGGGGTGCTTTTGAAATGGAGAGCGGAGTTTGGCAGCACGCTCCACAACTGTGTGATTCTGGGCGGGACACAGATTGACAGGAGACCAGCACCACCACCTGCCGCTGCGGCGGCTGCTTGTGGTGGTGATCAGGAGACAGCGACGGCGCCACCTGCTGTTGTGGAAGACAATGGCAGCATACCGGAATCCTTCTACACCAACGGCGGGTTAAAGCTGCGTGTTGTCTGGACAATCAGCTCCCTGATTGCTGCATCCACGAGGCACTACCTGCTGCGCCCCATCATCAAGGACCACCCCACACTGAGGAGCTTGGTGTTGACAGATGCTGACGGACAAGGGACGCTTTGTATGGGTGTGGATCAGCTGAGGGAGTTCAGGGAGAAGCCACTTGCGGCCTCTGCGTCATCTAGCAGGACCCAGGTCCCGGCATCCAATATGAAGCTCAGGTACGCTCCGTATCTGGAACTACCAGATGGGATCGTCATGCAAGGCGCCACCTTGGTGGCAATCAAGCCTTCTGGGGAGGTAAATGGAGGAGGAAGTACTAGTACTAGCAGGAAGGAAGCGGAGGCCTTCGTGTTGGGTGCATTTGATGGCCCCTTTACGGCTGCAGTGAAGGCATTGGTCAAGAGGCGCACTTACCTACTGGAGATGAACGGGTTTTAGTAAGAGACTTGGGAGACGGCATTGTTGCTCTCTTCTCCAGGTTTGATTATATGAATCAAACCTGCGATTACAATTCCTACGTTTGAGACGATTTCTTGGGAGAGAATGATGAACCTGTTATCAGTGGTTCTACGGGTGCAGAGAGGACTTGAAACTTTGGGAAGGTGTGGATTCAGGTGATGTAATCTAGTTGTTTCTATCTGCTGGTTGTATTCTCTCTTCTCTCCTTGTCTCCCTTGTTTCTCTCTTCTCTTTTTATGTACAGTGAAGACTTGTTTGCTTACATTACTATGATATATATATATATTAGTAGATTGCCACCGGATGTTGGCTTCATGTTGCTCTGTTTATTCACTAATTTTGTGTTATGATCGGACAGCAGACTATGCTGTTAGGTATTTGAGTTTATTACTGAAAGAGGCTAGGACCAGGTTGAGATTGCTGGACAGACAGACACCATTATAATCCTTGGGATCGTCTGCGTATAGGCACTGTGTGGTCAACTCCTTGGCTCCCAGTACTACTACCAGATCTCCGTGTGACCATTTAGTAAGACTACCAAATTGGTAAATTGATAATCGGCATAGACTGCCGCCAGTTACTATTAAGAAAGACCACGAAAATTGGTGCGGTCAACAGGCAATCGGTAGATTGTATCGCGACCAGTCTGCCTGAGAACGTACTCGTCTAAGAAGTTGAACAGTGCAGAGCAGCAATGTATGGTTATGCAAAACTTAGACTAGAACCGGACTTCAGGTTTGGTGCCTGACAATACTCAGACTAGAACCGGACTTCAGGTTTGGTGCTTGACAAAACTCTAACTAGAACCGGACTTCAGGTTTGTCAATCCAGTTTCTATCTAAATATCTCAACCAACTCAACCACCCACTTTGAGAGAGATGTTACAATCTGGTCTAGATTAGCTTCGTGTTCATACATTGATGTGATGCGATATCCAGATTAAAACCAGATTGAGTTCCCAAATACCATTTATCCATAGTCAGACAAATTTTTTCACATGCCGACACTTACCTAGTCTGGATTTCAAAAGATTTTAATATCCATGTCTCATTCTAAACACGGGCTTAGGGTCTTCAAGTTTAGTGCTGACAACATACTGAGCCAAAGTATGCTTATTCATCATCTATAATAAACGGAACCCAGATCGTGTTCACAAATATCAAGTGTTGCCACAGAAAACATCATTCATTAATAGAAAGAGGATAGTGTTTACATTTATTGGCATGAAGGAAAATCTAGCTGCAAATGGAAAAGAGAGTACACATGATAGACTACATCCTATACATCATCTAGGAATCTAGATAAGAAAGTAAACTATCTAATAGAAGTTAAAACAGACATGCCTACTCTAAATCCTCTAATAAGCTTCATTATTGCTTTTAGGTACTTATGATTCTTCATGTATTCTTTACACCTAAAATATACGGGAAACGACAGATCAACACTATGTGTTGTGTACGCGGGTGAAAGATACATATTTATTATGTTTGCATACTTGAATAATTTGAGAAAAAGAAAAAAAAGTAAAAGAAAATATTGTTTAAGGCAAAAATCAGGCAAACATATATTTTGATCATCTTTCGATGAATTTGTATTATTATGATGGACTAGCACAAAATCACTTATATTATTGGGCCAATTCCTCGTGTACCATGTACTCTAGAGATCTCCATGTATACCACGTACTCTAGGGAGGTACTAGTCAACATTAATGCTTTCTCTTTCTTTTAGGGAGATTAATGTACACCATCAGTAACTACAATTCATCCTCAATTTTAGTGTACTTAGTTTCAAGGCAAAGAGCATATTACATGTACATACATATAATTAATGTTTTAAAAATAAGTCAAATAATACTTCATACATATTCAACACGAGAAAAAAAATTAGTCTTATACTTAGATATCCCACGTACTTGATTTTATCAGATCTTGAATTTCAATTTAGATCTACTGAAGAGATGAGAGTGATTCACCCTGAAAGAAATGAAAAGCCTAATGTCATTATGCGCCCAAAGTTCAAGTTTTAGGGTTTTGAAATAACCAGGGTCTTCATGATCATCTTATGATTAGATTAGAGTTTACTTGTTGAGATTATCTCATTTAAGGGTTACTAGAACAAATAAAGGATTAAGGGTATGTTTTGCCTCATTAAATATCTTATCATTTGGAGGTTGGCATTAATATTAGGATTTCCAAGAGGTTTAGATCATCATTGGTTACTTGATTAGGTTTTGCATGATCTAACAATAATAGAGACAGAATTAGAGTTTATATACCAAATATTACTGATATTAGACTATGACATCATTTGCCATCACATTGATTTAAGAAAAGAAATGAAACAATTAGATAAGACTTTAGACCATCATTTTTGAAAAAGGAATCTAATCTAGGTCTAGTTGGTATTTATTTAGATTTCTTACAATTTTTTTATAAGAATGATGTATAAATATACCATCATCCAATTTTCCTATGATTTACTATGATTTTCCTAAGATAAAAGGGTTTCTAGAATAAATAAATATTGAGAAACAAAAACTGAATGTTGACCCACGACCTTGTGTTGGATCAATGATGGGCTCTAGGGGGGTGAATAGAGCTATAAACACTTATACAAAATTTGCTAGACCTTCAAAGTATATCACAAGATAAGGTTGCTTATATGATATTTAGGTGCAACTAAACATACATATCAAGGACGAGAGAGATTGAACAAGCACAAGTAACACAAGCTATGTATAGTGGTTCCAACCCCCAAAGTAGGAGATGTACGTACACTACCTAGAGATGTCAGCCTATAGGATTTGCAGCCACGTCTCACTCCTTATATTCCATTATAAGAGTTACAATATAAGAGTTACAACATATGACCTTCCGTTTCATGGACAAGGATACCTAGCATTCCGTTTGAGGACAAGGGAGCTAATAACTTTACAAAAGGACTTACCTATCCATGACCAAGACTCTTCTACCTTGCCAATGACTTACCCAATCTTGCAATGAGTCTTCCGCCTTCATCGACTTACCCACTCTTGCAACAAGTCTTCCGCCTTCAAGGAGTTACCCACTCTTGACTTGGATCTTACGCCTTTGACTTCACCTTCACCAAGGATAATCTTTCATCAAGGGACTCCTTCCCTTCTTCTTCTTCACCTCTCTTAGCCAAGAGAGTGAGTCTTCATCTTCATAGTAGAAAGAGAGATTGGGAGGTTGAGGAAGTGAGAGCCTCACAAGATATAATAGGACTAGCTCTCTTACAAATCTCCTACTCACTCTAATGGATGTAGCAAGTGATTAAGCTTGAGAGTTGATGGAGGAACTCAACTATAATATAGAGACCTTCATAGTGCTTGGCTAACCATGGTATGAAGCCCAAGGGTTCCTATTTATAGTTGAGGTGGCCTACTACCCAACATAGATACTAAGGATCGAGTTGGGGTGTTGCAACATATATATTTTTGAGTTTTGTAACACTCCAACTGTTGGAAGTACTTTTCTACACTTTTTCATATAGTGTTGTCGGACAAGTTTCAATAAAGGTAATTTGACCGACGACACTATGCGAAAAAAATATTTTGAGTTGTCGGTCGAGTTTATCCTTGATGAAACTCGGCCGATAACTAAGATTATTTTGTAAGTGCAGGGTGTCGATCAAGTTGTCACTAAGACAAAACTCGTCCAGTAATGGGATTTACCAAGATTCACCTAGCTTGTCGATCAAGTTGTCTCCAGGACAAACTCGACTCACAAGGCAACCTATTATGAAATTTGATAAATGCAATAAAAGTTTTCAAACATTTGATTAAAGTGCTCTTGATTTTTTAGCATAATTACAAGTCATACAATCATTACAAGTCATTTACATCAAAATCTATGGAGGAAACTATCTACTCTTCAATCTTGATCTTTATGCATGTATGACTTGATTTCTCCAAGTTAGGATGTGCAAGTTTAGGCATTTGGAGTGTGTAACATCCCTGACCTGGGTTATGTACTAACCCTAGGTGTTTTGCCTAATTAAGTTGATTATATGCTTGTTCTTATACTTTGAAAAGTAATTAAGTCTTTTGAGGAACTTATATTTCAATTTCAGTCCTTTTTGAATAATGTTGAAACATTATTTTGTTACTTTTGGACTAAAGTGCAAATTACCCAAGTTGAGGGGTTAACTTGCAAATTCCACATGATAAGATGTTCCTCTGATTTTGAGACATCATGAGAATGAATATGATGTAGTGGTATAGTTTCCACTAGCTTGGGCAACAAGATAAAGCTTGTAGAGCAATCCTTGTGCATTAAAACCTAGTTTTGGTGTAATGTGCAAATTACCCAAAACCTAGGGTTTAACATGCAAATATCACTTCTAGAGGGTCTCTCATGTTTCTTGGAATCTAGTAGAGCAAAGAAAATGAGAGGGGCGTCTCATTTGAATTGTCTTGGAGGAGAGAGAATCTTGACATTAAAATAATCAAGATTTAAGCACAAATGGCTCTTTAATATAACTTAATGCAAAAAGAAATATATTAATTAAGGAGCCCTTCAACCAAAATTTGAAGGATATGTTTGCAATAGTGTTGGACGAGCTTGTGCCATGCTTGGGCACAAAAAGATCTTGGTTGAGTGGAAGCCATTCACATTAATATAATATAAAACAATATCCAATAAAAGGATGGATATTAATATACATCTCTTTAAGGTGCTTAGTTCCTTTTCCATTATTTCTTTGACAATGGAGAAAGTTTTGCAAGGAAATAGAGGGTGGCTTCGTGGCCAAGGAATGGAGGAGGCTTTAGTGGAAATTAGTTGGAATTAAAGAAGATAACTCTCTTTTTTTTCTATTTCCTTAAAAACCCATATACATATCTCTTATGTATATCTTTTGCAATACACATGAGAACCGTTTCCTTAGTTTCCTTCTCTTTTCACCTTGCTTTGGCCGACCAAGAAGAGCTCAGGAGCAGAGGAAGGACGACTCTAACCTGTAGGTGAGTTTTGATCATCTTCTACCTCAGATTCATGGTGGAAACCCTAAAGCAATGGTTAATTATTGGTTTCCTTCACCCGATTTCCATTTCTAGCCAAGTTGTTCATCCAAAAGTTGAAGGACGGACCTTGGACAACTGCCGGAGCTCCATCCACCATTAGAGTCGTGGAGCTCGGAGCTTGGGATCAGTTCTAGAGGCGGGTTTTATAACTCTAACTCCTAAGCATTAGTATTGCATTCTTTTCTATAAGAATCGTTGGTTACTTTTCTTCCTTTGATACTCTTGTGAGTTCTTGCTATAACTTCCGTGAAGAACAACAACAGTTCTTGGTAGAACAGAGGAAGATGAAGGTGACATCATCCTAGATAAATATCTAAAAAGTTACTTTACCAAACGGTTTGCTTTTGTTGCTCAAACGGTTTCCCAAACCATTTGGGAGCAAACGGTTTCAAACCGTTTGAATGCAAACGATTTCACTAAACAACATGGAAGCAAACGGTCCAAGACCGTTTGGTGGCTTTGACCAAGCGTTGACCTGTTGGAGACCTATTGAGAATAATGTAGGTCAATTATCCATCAATAATTATTAATTAACTTCAATTGGTTCACTAATTGAAGGTCCAACAATCACCAAAACCCTAATCGGGTTAAGTGCTGATTTGATTATTGATTGAGTTTGAAACTTGGGTTGATTGACCCAAACGGTTTCAAAACCGTTTGGGAATCACCCAAACAGTATCAAGACCATTTGGTGATCACCCAAGACCGTTTGGGGGTTTAGGGTTAAGTATGGTCGACCAATTGAAGGTCCAAAGATATTAAGTTGAAGTATAATCAATTGCTGATTTGGTGACCAATCCTAGGATCCAAAAATTGAATGACATGGTTAGTGATGATGTGATGGGAAAACGGTCTCAAGACCGTTTGGAGGTCATCCAAACGATCCCAAGACCGTTTGGGGGTCACCCAAGACCGTTTGGAAGTCTAGGGTTGACTATGGTTAGGTTATTGAAGATGTAATGATGCTATGTTGAAGACCAATCAAATGTTGATATGATGATCAATCCAATGAACCAAACTCTAAATGGTTGACTTGGATTTTGATGTTGACTTGGGCAAACGGTCTCAAGACCGTTTGGAGGTCATCCAAACGACCTCAAGACCGTTTGGGGTCAGGTCATGCCCAATTTGGATGGTAATCCAATTGTTTCAAGTAATTGGTTCAACAATAATCAACATTGAAGGATCAACGTTCCCAAACCCTAATTCAATTGATTCAAACCCTAATTGATGATTAATTGAGGGTCAATTGAGGGTTAAATCAGTTGAAGGTTGACATAATTAACTTAATTGAAGTGTGGTTACAAGTCCAATTGATGAGTGATAACATGATTACAATCATTGAAGGAATCGATCTTGGAAACCCTAAATTGATTGAAGCGGTTGAGACCCTTTTTGGTCCTTGCGGTTTTGAGGGGGTTTGGACCAAACGATCCCAAACCATTTAGGTTCATGCGGTTTCCAAATCGATCTAGTTCATGCGGTTTCAAAAGTCAACCTTGGGCAAACGGTCTTCACCACCTATTTCACCAAACGGTTTCAGAGGTTGTGCAAGACCGCATGGAGGTCGAAACAGTCTTAGACCATTTGGATGTTTGTGGTCGAGATCGTTTGGAGTCCTTGTAGCCAGGATCATTTGGTGAATAATTATCCAAAACCACATGGACACTTAAAGTGGTTAAAGGTTAAGCTGGTTAATTGTTTAATAGAAGATGTAATCAAAGATGATTATGGTACTTGTATCTTAATGGGATAGTGTGATTAATATCCAATAAGTAGTTAAGCCTTAATGGTCATAATGATAATGACATAACCCATTATGTCAATTCTCTTTCATATTGAGTTGACTTAGCCTAATCAAGGCTGAAGCTAATATCATCCTATAGGGGATGAGAGAGAAAAGACTTCTTATGTGAATGGTAATCAAGTAATGGACTTCCAATATGAATGAATGTCTAATTAAGGAATGATCCATGAAAATGAAATCATGAAACCCTAATTATGATGGTTGATGAATCATAACCCTAATTGAGGGCATTAATGGGTGAAATCCTAATGCGTGATGATGGTATGAACTTAATTCATCATGATGATATGATAAACCTTAATTCAAGATAATTTGATGATCACTCCTGCTTGGGGTGAATAGTAAACCCTAACCTAGGGCGATGTGATATGAATAGTAAACCCTAACCTAGGGTGATGTGATGTGATTAGTAAACCCTAACCTAGGGTGATGTGATATGAATAGTAAACCCTAACCTAGGGTGATGTGATTAGTAAACCCTAACCTAGGGTGATGTGATATGAATAATAAACCCTAACCTAGGGTGATGTGATATGAATAGTAAATCCTAACCTAGGGTGATGTGTGTGAATAGTAAACCCTAATTCCAAATAAGTATATGAAAGTGTGAAACCCTAATTTTGGGTTATGCTTTATAGCATGAAGCTCTATGATTAGATACTGAAATGATAAGTCATTAATCCTAATTGAGTTAGGGGATGATTAACCCTAATTGAAATGAAAAGGGAAACCCTAACCCTAATAAGGGCATAGTGATGCAACCCTTGAATAGTGATGTTATCATTGTTTTGCATTGTGCTGATATGAAATTGATGTATCCGTTATCATCTGTACTAATCATGTAGGTTTTATGAGATATTGAACATAGCCAGGTGAGAGCTATGATACTTTGTTTAATGAAAGTACTTTATAAGTTTTGTAAGAAATGATATGCTATGTTGCCTAGCAAAAAGGTAACAAAAGAGACTGACAGGTTGTATGAGCCAAGTGAAATACCTACATTGCTACTATTATGTTTACACTGTCAAATAACCTGATGGCATTGTGTTACCTATTAAGGTGGTAACAAGTGATTTGATGATCTAAGGGTTTGTACATCCATATTCTTGAATCATGATGATGAATTGATAAGGGATTGAGATCCCAATATTTATAAAGCTGTGAAATGAACTTGATAAAATAGTACTCTTTCTTTATGGCAGCTCTTATAATGGTTTATGCTTGAAAATATGCCTGATGCTAAAAGAATGTTGTAATGTACTTAAATAATCAAGTGAAATGATATCACTGTGGGCTCTGATATCCAAAACCACGATATAAACTTAGCGGAAGCGATTCGATTAACAGCGGAAGACAAAAATCACGGGAAATTAAAACTTTTCGAGATAAGAGCTTGAATCTATAAAAAAATTATTTCATAAAAGGAGATAGACTGTTTACATCTCAGATAATTACTTCGTGAGTAATTATATACAACATGATACAAAATCTCAAGAACTCAAAACCAAAATCTCAGACCAAAAGACTCCAAGGACCTGAGAGTACAGAGAACACATAGGACTGACTATCTAACTATACAACTCAGCAGTCTGAATCTCCACCTGAGATTTACTGCTGCTCCTGATGCTTCTACTGGTGATATTGGTCACCTGAAGATTGATTCCTTCGCCCTCGACGACCACCTAAAAAGTTGAAGTCTACGGGGTGAGACAATTTTAAATAATTGTCCCAGCGAGAGTTATAACTCTTCGCCAGAAGCTTTATTATAGCAACCAAGAATAACATAGGAAATAAAAGCTTTAAGGTAATCAACAGCAGATTGTTATCAATTAGAACAACAACATTTAAGGAATATGAAGAACATGTATACTAAGTAATGTATCTTCAACCAATGTATCTCGCAGTTCAACCTAAGCAGATATGCTACGCGGTTGATTATGTTTTACAAACATCATTATGCCCTGCGGAGATGAGGTATACCGCGCATACTCCAACCGATCACTATTAAGTCGCATCGGTATCATACATAGGTCATCAAAAGAGCCGGATTCTTATGACCTCATCTTCCTCAGTCAGTAAGAGGATCAACATGCAGGACATCTAGTGTCTCTACTACTATAGCTTACCAGGGTATTCTGGTACTTCGCTATTAGAGTCACAGTGGCATTCTGTACTCTCTTCACTACCGAAAGATTTCTTGTTTATCTCTCATCGATGCGGTATAAAAGATTTCCTCGGGAGATTAGTGTTACATCTCCCCGGCATAATACATAATGAAGGATTGATAGATTAAGATACATCTACATCAATTCCTACACTAGGATGTAAGGAAATTCACATCCATATTACCCCACATATTCAAAAGTATGTGCTCCAGGAATTCCCTTAGGAAAACCTGTTTCACCATCATTTAACTCCTGACAATGATGGATCTATGATCAGGGCTCTACATGGTATGATTATACTTGATTAGTTAGGTACATTTCTGTAACATCCCTGACCTGGGTTATGAGTTAACCCTAGGTGTTTTGCCTAATTATGTAATTAATATACTGGTGATTATCTTTTTGCATGTAATTAAGTTCCTGAGGAACATACTTTTCCTTTTCTGTCCCTTTTAAACAATGTTGAATTGATTGTTTTGTAATACAGGGACCTATGTGCAATTTACCTAGTTAGAAGGGTTAACTCGCAATTTGCACATGTTGAGATGTTCCTCTGATGTTGATACATCATAAGAATGATTATGGTAAAGTTTGAGGGATTTCCCAAGCTTGAGCACCAAGGTGCAGCTGTGGAAGCAATCCCTATGCTTGAAACCCTAAATTGGAGTAAAGTGCAATTTACCCAATTTGAGGGGTGCAACTTGTAAAATACACCATCTAAAATATCTTGTAAGACTCTTGTCATCATTTAGAGAAGAAATGATGAAGAAGCCACTTCAATTGAATAATCATATAATGAAAAACACCTTTGTGATTGAATAATCAAGGTGTAAGTACTATAGCCTTTTATGTGTGTGCTTTAGTAATAGGTTAATCTTCTTTGCCTTCATTTCTTGACCTTAGAAGAAGGTTGTCCTTAGAAATAAGAAGAAGGGACGAGCAAATAAGAAAGGAGGGACTTAGTTGAAAGTGAGGAAAACCTATGTGCCTATGTTGAAATTCCACCCCAAGTATATAAGCCCTTTTCCTCACTTAGCAAAGGAATGTTTCTTTCGTTTCCTTCACTGTTCCCCTTGCTCAAACCGAATAAGGAGAGCTCTGGAGCTCAGGAGGACGACCAGGGGAGTGCAAGGTAGGGTTGGATCCTTCCTTTTTCTTAAATTCTTGGATGAAACTCGAATTCAAGGTCAAATTCACGGCTAGCTCACTTAGCTCTATCTTTCTAGCCATCTCTTCTCAACTTTTCTTGGAGGATTCACCTTGGCCGACCTGTGGAGCTTCTAGGACGCCATTAAAGGCTTGGAGCTCAAGGAGCAAGCTTTAGGCGGGTTTTATAACTCTAAACCTATGCTTTGTTACATACATCTTTTCTATGCTTTTAGTTGCTAGTTCTTCTTCTTCCCTATCTTCCCTTGCTTACTTGCAAGCAAATCCGTGAGAAACTATTGCTGTTCTTGATCTATAAGATGAGGGCGTTATTTCCTATGCTTATCCATGAACTTTCACTTTACCATACGACCTCAACCAATTGCCCATACGGTTTACAAAACCGTTTGGTGGGAAAACAGTTTCAAGGTCGTATGAAGGCATACGGTCTCAAGACCGTATGTCCGCGTTGAACAAGCGTGGACCGTATGGGAATCCTGTTCATAATTATGAAGGTTAATCACCCACAAAATTTGAGAGGTTAACTCCAAAGGAATCGTGAGATATAGGCAAAACAATTAGCAAATTCAATTGAATTTAGTTCTGATTTTCAATCTGCTTAATTTGCCCTTTTTGGGCAAACGGTCTCAAGACCATATAAGATGGTTGACTAAGTGTTGACGTATGAGATTACTGTTCATAATGATGTTAAGTAATGACTCACCAAATTTTATGGACTAATTCCAAACGAGTTAAGAGTTGAAGGTTGATTACTAGGGCAAACCCTAATTGAAATCAGTGCTGAAATCACAATGAGCTAATTTGAGATTTTGGGTTGATTAGCCCAAACGGTCTCAAGACCGTTTGGGGAATCATCCAAACGGTCTCAAGACCGTTTGGGGATCACCCAAGACCGTATGGAGGTCTGGGGTCAAGTATAGTTGACCAATTGAAGGTACAAAGATACCAAATTACATTGCAATTAAGTATTGATGTAATGATCAACTCAATAAATCAAAACTTGATGAATTTTCACTAAAGTCCAAAGGATGGATGGTCAAACGGTCTCAAGACCGTTTGGAACTCATCCAAATGGTCTCAAGACCGTTTGGTGACAACCCAAGACCGTTTGGAGGTCTAGGGTTAAGGTAATTTGATCAATTGAGGGCCCAATTACAATGGGTTATTAAAATAATCAAATTGCTGATTTGTGACTTAATTAAGGTTCAACCCCTATCAAATCCATCTAGATTTTGATGAATTCTTGGGCAAACGGTCTCAAGACCGTTTGGAGTATATCCAAACGATCCCAAGACCGTTTGGGCCAAGTTTGAGCCCAATTGGAGGTCAATTGATGGGTTCAACTTCGATTTGATTCACATTGTTGAGTGTTGATGGTTGAACGTTTATAGACCTTAATTGAACCAACTCCAACCCTAATTGGATATCAAATGAGGGTCAATTGAGTGACCAATTGGTTAAGGCTAACCCTAATTGTCTCAATTGATAAGTGGTTAGCAAGCTTGAGACCAATTGAAGGCTTCAACATAGGAAACCCTAATCGAGTTTACCCTTTGAACCACCTTGGAGGTCCATACGATCTTGAGCTTTTGAGGGCATTCGACCTCAAGAACGTATAAGGTCATTCGACCTCAAGACCGTATAAGGTCATTCGACCTCAAGACCGTATAAGGTCATTCGACCTCAAGACCGTATAAGGTCATTCGACCTCAAGACCGTATAAGGTCATTCGACCTCAAGATCGTATAAGGTCATTCGACCTCAAGACCGAATGAGACCATTCGACCTCAAGACCGAATGAGTCCATTCGACCTCAAGACCAAATGAGTCCATTCGACCTCAAGACCGAATGAGACCATTCGACCTCAAGACCAAATGAGGGTAAACGGTCTTGAGTGTTATACGGTCTTGAAGTCAACCAAACCTTAAACGGTCTACAAAGCTTAAACGGTCTACAACCTTATACGATCTCAGGATCGTTTGAAGGTTGAAGGTGTGAAACCTATTGGAGACTTTTGAAGTTAAGTCTGCCTAATGCCTTGAAGGCTTAAATGGTTTAATAGTTGTTCAACCTAAACCCTAATGATACCAAAAGACATTAAGGGTCAAGTGGTTAGTAAATTAAACCATGATGATGATCAATGTGTAATTTACCATAATACCCTTGAAAGGTTCAATTGAGTGAAACCTTGTTCTAATCAAACCCTAATCACTCAATAGTGGTGATTTGGTCTATGTTAATCAAAGTGGACTTAACCCAACCTGATCTAGATTGGTGTTATCACCATCTACAAGTATGAGGAGAGAGAAAGTATCTTAAGAAAGAGAAAGTACCCTTTTATGATGGAAATTCAAGTAAAGTACCTTCAATACACATGAATGTGCAAGATTAGGGTATGATCCACCTATGTGAGATCATGGAACCCTATTTTTGATAATTGATGAATCTTAAACTAATCTGAGAGCATCAATGATGATGTTCCTCATACATGATGATGTTATGAGTTCAATTCACCATAATGTGAACAGTAAACCCTAATTCAAGGGTAATGACATGTAATGTGAATAGTAAACCCTAATTCAAGGGTGATGACATGCAATATGAGTAGCAAACTATAATTGATGAGAATCAGAGAACTTAGCTCTTATGACAAGAGTGGAAAGTATATTCTTGTTTTGAATTACCTTTATCAGTTGAATTAACCATGCAGGTCCTAATATGAAGGTGATCATATCCAGGTATGAATGATGATACTATATTCATTGAAAGCATGTTGTTAGCTTTATGAATAGTAAAATATCTTGATGCCTTGTCAGTGGCATCCTATGTTTTAATGGGCTGTAAGAGCCATGAATACCATCAAGGTCATGCTTTAGAGATGACTTGTGATGAGTATACTGAGAAATGATGATTGATGTGAGTTAGGTTTGTTACATTTAGTATTCTACTTTCATAGCTGTTATGCTACTGTTATTGTTTGAAGAACAATGTATGATGTTAAAAGAATACTTAATGTACCTAACTAATCAAGTGTAATGTAGAAGCCCTGATCATAGATCCATCATTGTCAGAGATCAAATGATGGTGAAACAGGTTTTCCTAAGGGAACTCCTGGATCACATACTGTTGAGTATGTGGGGTATATGGATGTGTAGAACCTTACATCCTAGTGTAGGAATTTGATGTAGATGTATAATCTGTCAATCCTTCACTATAAAACTCATACCGTATCAGTGGATGGTAAACATGAAACCTCCTGATGACGAGGAAAGCAAAGATATCCGTATCAATGGAAGATAAACATGAAATCTCCTGATGACGAAGAGAGTACAGAACGCCACTGTAACTCTAAAATAGCGAAGGACCAGATTACCATGGTGAGCTATAATAGTAGAGACACAAGATGTCCTACAAGTGATCCTCTTACTGACTGAGGAAGTTGAAGGTCATGAGAATCCGGCTCTTTCGATGACCTAGTATGATACTAAGGCACTTAACAGTGATTGGTTGGGGTATGAGTGGTAAACCTCATCTCCACAGGGCATAATAATAATAAGAATGTTTGAAAAACATAATCTACAGCGTAGTATACCTGTTAAAGGTAACTATGAGCTAATTGATTGATGTTACACTGTATAGTGCATATGTTCTTCATGCTTGATAAATGTTGAACTCTTGTTTACAACTGCATCTGCTATTGAATACTTTGTAAGCTTTTAATGTTTAAGTTATTCTTTGATGTTATAATAAAGCTTCTGGCGGAGAGTTATAACTCTCGCTGGGGCAATTATGTACAATTGTCTCACCCCGTAGACTTCAACTTTTTAGGTGGACATCGGAGACGGAGGAACAGGTCTACAGGTGATCAGTCCCAGCAGTAACGGCACCAGGAGCAGCAATAAATCTCAGGTGGAGATTTAGCCTGCCATGTGGTGTAGTTAGAGTCAGTCCTATGTGTCCTCTGTACTCTCAGGTCTTGGAGTCTTTTGGTTATGAGTTCTTGAGATTTTGTATCTTGTTGTATATAATTACTCAAGAAGTAATTATCATGAGATGTAAACAGTTTATCTCCTTTTATGAATGAAGCTTTATGGATTCAAGCTCTTGTCTCGAAAAGTTTTAATTTCCTGTGATTTTTTCTTCCGCTGTTGATAGATTCGCTTCCGCTAAGTTTAAATTGTGTTTATATCGTGGTTTGGAGATCAGAGCTCACAATTAGTGGTATCAGAGCTCTAGGTCCATTGAGTCTACAGAGGCATAGGACTTAGGATGTCGAGTCTATCTTTAGTACTCCTTATCTAATAGAATCTTCTGCTCCTCAGGAGAAGAAGATACATAAGGATGGCAGAGCCACATGATGAGTACGTGGCAGAGAGTAGTGCTAGTGCAACTCAAGGCGGTGCAAGGGTTCCAGAAATAGAACATCCTGCACCTGAGCCACCCCAGTTTGACCCAGCTGATATGGGTAACCCAGCAGTTCAGACGATGTTTGGGCAGTTTATGACTGCCATGACACACATAACCGACAGGATGCCCATGCCTGCACCTAGGGCACCTGCCCAGCCCGAAGGACAAGGTATCGGTAAGACGTTCGAGCGACTTCGTCGTGTCGGAGCTACCGAGTACTTTGGGACTGCTGACCCCACAGATGCTGATCTGTGGTTAACAGAGTTGGAGAAGGCTTTCAGGATTCTTATTATCCTGGAGGCTGAGAAGGTTAGACATGCTGTCTATCTTCTCAAAGGCAGTGCTGGTCACTGGTGGAACATGGAAGAGCAGAAGAGACCTGGAATAGAGTTCTCGTGGGAAGAGTTTCGTCGGGAATTTATCAATAGATATTTTCCAAAGACCTTCCTAGATGAGAAGATCTCTCAGTTTGAGAGATTGAGGCAGGGCATGATGAACATTAGCGATTATGAAGCTAAGTTCATGAAATTGCTGCGGTTCTGTCCGCACATGGCTGCCACAGATGAGGAAAGAATCAGGAGATTCGAGAAGGGTTTGAATGCTGATATGTCAACCCCTGTGTCTGCCTTAGAAAACCGAGAGAGATTCTCTACCTTCGTTGAGTCAGTCCGAAGGATAGAGAGATCTGTGGTTGAGAAGAGGCAAACCCAAAAAAGATATCCACAGTTCCAGGGTTCTTCATCTAGGGATTTCAAGAAACCTAGATTCTCTGCACCTAACCCTCCACCACCCAGATCGAGTTCTCAAACTCAATGGTCACCAAGCAGAGGTAGAGGACGGAGTCAACTGCTTCAAGGGACTCATAGTTCTGCATCGATGTCAGTTACTGGACCACCCCGACCACAACAACAGGAGAGGAGTTGCTACAACTATGGTAAGGTGGGACACTTGATGAAGGATTGCCGTTCTAGGCCTGTCAGTGTGACACAACCTCCGAGACATAATCAACAAGGATCTCAAAGAATGCAATCTCAAGGAACAGCTCAAGGACGTGGACAAGCGTCTCAAGCTGGATCATCAGCACCACCTCAACACCAGGCGACAGTGAGGTTCTATGCTATGAACCCACCAGATGCAGTGGTCAATCCACGGGTAGTGGCAGGTCAGATGGAACTTGTATATTATGATATGCCTACATCCTGTGTTGTATCTGTTTTGATTGACCTGGGTGCTACGCACTCTTTCATCACTCATAGAGTGATTCGTAACTGCAATGTGACTGTTAGTCATAGGGCAGATAGTTTGTTGTTGGAGACTCCGTTGAGTGGGTCTGCCATTTTGCAGGAGGTATGCTCTCCCTGCATCCTCTTCTTTTCTGATCATCGCATTCAAGTGGACCTTATACCACTTGATATGCAAGGATTTGATATAATCCTTGGGATGGATACCTTAGAAAGGTATAGAGTTGTCTTGGATTGTGAGTCCAAGTTGGCTGTGTTTGCTGATGAAAGGAACACATGGATCTTTCAAGGTGAAAGAAAGATTCTACCCACCTGTCTTGTGTCAGCTATGGTTGCTGATAAGCTGTTGAGGCAAGGATGTTATGCATTCTTGGCCCATGTGGTAGATGTTACCAAGGAAAGTTCCAATCCTGCCGAAGTTCCCATAGTCAGGGAATTCGAGGATGTGTTTCCTGAAGAACTTCCTGGTATACCACCACTTCGGGAGATTGATTTTGAAATCAATCTGATCCCAGATACGAAACCCATAGCCCAGACTCCGTATAGGATGGCGCCTGCCGAGATGGCAGAACTCAAGAAACAGCTTCAAGAGTTACTTGAGAAGGGTTTTATCCGACCGAGCACTTCACCTTGGGGTGCTCCGGTCTTGTTTGTTAAAAAGAAAGATGGGTCAATGCGGTTGTGCATTGACTATAGACAACTCAATAAAGTAACAATAAAGAACAAGTACCCTCTGCCGAGGATTGATGATCTCTTTGACCAGTTGCATGGTGCAACAGTCTTTTCAAAGATAGACTTGAGGTCTGGATATCATCAACTTTGTATTAAGGATAGTGACATATCCAAGTCTGCCTTTAGGACATGGTATGGTCACTATGAGTTCACGGTTATGTCATTTGGACTAACCAATGCACCAGCTGCATTTATGGAACTCATGAATAGAGTTTTCCGACCTTTCCTTGATCAGTGTGTTGTCGTCTTCATAGATGACATTCTGATCTATAGTAAGGATGCTCAGCAGCATGAGCAGCATCTTCGCCAAGCTTTGACCTTGCTAAGAGAACACAAGCTGTATGCTAAGTTTAGCAAGTGTGAGTTCTGGCTGCCGGAGGTATCTTTTCTAGGACATGTGATATCTGCCTGGGGAATTCGTGTTGACCCTACAAAGGTAGAATCTGTTCTACAGTGGGAACAACCGAAGACACCGACGGAAATTCGAAGTTTCTTGGGGTTAGCTGGCTATTATCGAAGGTTCATTAAGAACTTTAGTTCTATAGCCTTACCCTTGACCAAGTTAACCCGGAAAGATATTCCTTTTTCTTAGAGTGATAAGTGTCAACAGTCCTTCCAGTTGTTGAAGGAGAGGTTGACAAGTGCACCTGTGCTTGTACTACCTGAACAAGGAAAAGGATATGTAGTCTTCTGTGATGCGTCCAAGAATGGACTTGGATGTGTGTTGATGTAGGATAAACAAGTGATTTCTTTTGCTTCTCGACAGCTTAAGAAACACAAGGAGAATTATCCAACACACGATCTGGAGTTAGCTGCTGTGGTTCATGCCTTGAAGATCTGGAGGCATTATCTCTACGGAGAGACATTCCAGATTTTCACAGACCACAAGAACCTTAAGTATATCTTCTCTCAGCATGAGCTTAACATG
Organism: Alisma plantago-aquatica; assembly: GCA_963693085.1. Classification (NCBI taxonomy): domain Eukaryota; kingdom Viridiplantae; phylum Streptophyta; class Magnoliopsida; order Alismatales; family Alismataceae; genus Alisma; species Alisma plantago-aquatica. The sequence goes on from OY856410.1 coordinate 229,196,321, forward strand.
AGGCAACGTCGTTGGATGGAGTTAATCAAGGATTACGACTGTACGATTGATTACCATCCAGGCAAGGTCAATGTTGTTGCAGATGCCTTGAGTAGGAAATCAGCAACATCAACCATGGATAGAGCACAATTAAACTCTTTAGTGTGCTCTAAGAGAGATATGTTTATCTCTTTAAGGCAAGACAATGTACAGTTGAAGGTGTCATTGTTAGCTGGGTTGTTGGCTGAGATGCATATTAAACCTACCCTAAGAGAGCAGATTAAGGAAGCACAACAGGTTGATGCTGAAGTTCAACAGATTAGGTCAGAGTATGGAAATGAGAAGCGAGCTGGTTTCCATGACTCAGATGATCATGTAGCATGTTATCATGGGAGGATGATAGTGCCAGATATGGATAACTTGAGGAAGTTATTCCTGGAAGAAGCTCATTCTTCGATGTATGCTATGCATCCAGGGAGCACCAAGATGTATCGTAATTTGAAAAATCTATATTGGTGGCCTGGAATGAAGAAGGATGTTGCAGAGTTTGTTCTGAGGTGTCCTCTGTGTCAGCAAGTTAAAGCTGAACACCAGAAGCCTGCAGGAACAATGCAACCTTTACCCATACCACAGTGGAAGTGGGACCATGTGACCATGGACTTCGTTGTTGGCCTACCCAGGACAAACAAAGGACATGATTCCATTTGGGTAGTTGTAGATAGGTTGACAAAGACAGCGCATTTCTTACCTGTCAAAACAACCTATTCTTCTGAAAGGTTATCACAGTTGTATGTACAAGAGATAGTGCGTTTGCACGAAGTTCCTGTCACAATAGTTTCTGACAGAGGTCCTCAGTTTACAAGTCGTTTTTGGGAACAGTTACACAGAGCCTTAGGCACCAAGCTAAGGTTTAGTACGGCCTTTCATCCACAGACTGATGGACAGTCGGAAAGAACTATACAAACCTTAGAAGACCTGTTGAGATCATGTGTTCTCCAGTTTACCGGAAGTTGGGATCTACACCTAAGCTTGATAGAGTTTGCCTATAACAATAGCTATCAACATAGTATTGATATGGCACCTTATGAAGCCTTGTATGGTAGACGTTGTAGATCACCTTTGTGTTGGTTTGAGACTGGTGAGCATCAGTTGTTAGGTCCTGATCTTGTGCAGCAGACCACAGAGAAGATTAAAGTAATACAACAACATATTAAGACTGCACAGGATAGGCAGAAATCTTATGCTGACAAACGTCGTAGACCCTTAGAGTTCCAGGTTGGAGACAGAGTGTATCTCAAGGTCTCGCCTTGGAAAGGAGTCCTTCGTTTTGGAAGGAAAGGGAAGTTAGCTCCTAGATTTATGGGGCCTTATCCAATCATTGAACGGATTGGAAAAGTAACCTATAAACTAGAGCTGCCACCAGAGTTATAGAGGTTACATCCTGTGTTTCACATTTCTATGCTAAAGAAATGTCACCCTGATACTGAGTCAATTCTACAACCTATGGAGGTAGAATTGAATGATAATATATCTTATGAGGAAGGACCGATGTCAATCCTTGATAATAGAATTAAAAAGTTAAAGAAGAAAGATATAAGCCTTGTGAAAGTCCTCTGGAACCACCGTGGTGTTGAAGAAGCCACTTGGGAACTAGAGGATGAGATGAGAAGGAAGTATCCTGCCCTTTTCTCTTAATATGTTTTATCGATTTCGGGGACGAAATCCTTGTAAGGGGTGGATAATTTGTAACATCCCTGACCTGGGTTATGAGTTAACCCTAGGTGTTTTGCCTAATTATGTAATTAATATACTGGTGATTATCTTTTTGCATGTAATTAAGTTCCTGAGGAACATACTTTTCCTTTTCTGTCCCTTTTAAACAATGTTGAATTGATTGTTTTGTAATACAGGGACCTATGTGAAATGTACCCAGTTAGAAGGGTTAACTTGCAATTTGCACATGTTGAGATGTTCCTCTGATGTTGAGACATCATAAGAATGATTATGGTAAAGTTTGAGGGATTTCCCAAGCTTGAGCACCAAGGTGCAGCTGTGGAAGCAATCCCTGTGCTTGAAACCCTAAATTGGAGTAAAGTGCAATTTACCCAATTTGAGGGGTGCAACTTGTAAAATACACCATCTAAAATATCTTGTAAGACTCTTGTCATCATTTAGAGAAGAAATGATGAAGAAGTCACTTCAATTGAATAATCATATAATGAAAAACACCTTTGTGATTGAATAATCAAGGTGTAAGTACTATAGCCTTTTATGTGTGTGCTTTAGTAATAGGTTAATCTTCTTTGCCTTCATTTCTTGACCTTAGAAGAAGGTTGTCCTTAGAAATAAGAAGAAGGGATGAGCAAAGAAGAAAGGAGGGACTTAGTTGAAAGTGAGGAAAACCTATGTGCCTATGTTGAAATTCCACCCCAAGTATATAAGCCATTTTCCTCACTTAGCAAAGGAATGTTTCTTTCGTTTCCTTCACTGTTCCCCTTGCTCAAACTGACTAAGGAGAGCTCTGGAGCTCAGGAGGATGACCAGGGGAGTGCAAGGTAGGGTTGGATCCTTCCTTTTTCTTAAATTCTTGGATGAAACTCGAATTCAAGGTCAAATTCATGGCTAGCTCACTTAGCTCTATCTTTCTAGCCATCTCTTCTCAACTTTTCTTGGAGGATTCACCTTGGCCGACCTGTGGATCTTCTAGGACGCCATTAAAGGCTTGGAGCTCGAAAGCTTGGAGCTCAAGGAGCAAGCTTTAGGTGGGTTTTATAACTCTAAACCTATGCTTTGTTATATACATCTTTTCTATGCTTTTAGTTGCTAGTTCTTCTTCTTCCCTATCTTCCCTTGCTTACTTGCAAGCAAATCCGTGAGAAACTGTTGCTGTTCTTGAGCTAGAAGATGAGGGTGTTATTTCCTATGCTTATCCATGAACTTTCACTTTACCATACGACCTCAACCAATTGCCCATATGGTTTACAAAACCGTTTGGTGGGCAAACAGTTTCAAGGTCGTATGAAGGCATATGGTCTCAAGACCATATCGACGCGTTGACCAAGCGTGGACCGTATGGTAATCCTGTTCATAATTATGATGGTTAATCACCCAAAAAATTTGAGAGGTTAACTCCAAAGGTATCGTGAGATATAGGCAAAACAATTAGCAAATGCAATTGAATTTAGTTCTGATTTTCAATCTGCTTAATTTGCCCTTTTTGGGCAAACGGTCTCAAGACCGTATAAGATGGTTGACTAAGCATTGACCGTATGAGATTACTGTTCATAATTATGTTAAGTAATGACTCACCAAATTTGATGGACTAATTCCAAACGAGTTAAGAGTTGAAGGTTGATTACTAGGGAAAACCCTAATTGAAATCAGTGCTGAAATCACAATGAGCTAATTTGAGAGTTTGGGTTGATTAGCCCAAACGGTCTCAAGACCGTTTGGGGAATCATCCAAACGGTCTCAAGACCGTTTGGGGATCACCCAAGACCGTATGGAGGTCTGGGGTCAAGTATAGTTGACCAATTGAAGGTACAAAGATACCAAATTACATTGCAATTAAGTATTGATGTAATGATCAACTCAATAAATCAAAACTTGATGAATTTTCACTAGAGTCCAAAGGATGGATGGGCAAACGGTCTCAAGACCGTTTGGAACTCATCCAAACGGTCTCAAGACCGTTTGGTGACAACCCAAGACCGTTTGGAGGTCTAGGGTTAAGGTAATTTGATCAATTGAGGGCCCAATTACAATGGGTTATTAAAATAATCAAATTGCTGATTTGTGACTTAATTAAGGTTCAACCCCTATCAAATCCATCTAGATTTTGATGAATTCTTGGGCAAACGGTCTCAAGACCGTTTGGAGTATATCCAAACGATCCCAAGACCGTTTGGGCCAAGTTTGAGCCCAATTGGAGGTCAATTGATGGGTTCAACTTCGATTTGATTCACATTGTTGAGTGTTGATGGTTGAACGTTTATAGACCTTAATTGAACCAACTCCAACCCTAATTGGATATCAACTGAGGGTCAATTGAGTGACCAATTGGTTAAGGCTAACACTAATTGTCTCAATTGAGAAGTGGTTAGCAAGCTTGAGACCAATTGAAGGCTTCAACATAGGAAACCCTAATCGAGTTTACCCTTTGAACCCCCTTGGAGGTCCATACGATCTTGAGCTTTTGAGGGCATTCGACCTCAAGACCGTATAAGGTCATTCGACCTCAAGACCGTATAAGGTCATTAGACCTCAAGACCATATAAGGTCATTCGACCTCAAGACCGTATAAGGTCATTCGACCTCAAGACCGTATAAGGTCATTCGACCTCAAGACCGAATGAGACCATTCGACCTCAAGACCGAATGAGTCCATTCGACCTCAAGACCGAATGAGACCATTCGACCTCAAGACCGAATGAGGGTAAACGGTCTTGAGTGTTATACGGTCTTGAAGTCAACCAAACCTTAAACGGTCTACAAATCTTAAACGGTCTACAACCTTATACGATCTCAGGATCGTTTGAAGGTTGAAGGTGTGAAACCTATTGGAGACTTTTGAAGTTAAGTCTGCCTAATGCCTTGAAGGCTTAAATGGTTTAATAGTTGTTCAACCTAAACCCTAATGATACCAAAAGACATTAAGGGTCAAGTGGTTAGTAAATTAAACCATGATGATGATCAATGTGTAATTTACCATAATACCCTTGAAAGGTTCAATTGAGTGAAACCTTGTTCTAATCAAACCCTAATCACTCAATAGTGGTGATTTGGTCTATGTTAATCAAAGTGGACTTAACCCAACCTGATCTAGATTGGTGTTATCACCATCTACAAGTATGAGGAGAGAGAAAGTATCTTAAGAAAGAGAAAGTACCCTTTTATGATGGAAATTCAAGTAAAGTACCTTCAATACACATGAATGTGCAAGATTAGGGTATGATCCACATATGTGAGATCATGGAACCCTAATTATGATAATTTATGAATCTTAAACTAATCTGAGAGCATCAATGATGATGTTCCTCATACATGATGATGTTATGAGTTCAATTCACCATAATCTGAATAGTAAACCCTAATTCAAGGGTAATGACATGTAATGTGAATAGTAAACCCCAATTCAAGGGTGATGACATGAAATATGAGTAGCAAACTCTAATTGATGAGAATCAGAGAACTTAGCTCTTATGACAAGAGTGGAAAGTATATTCTTGTTTTGAATTACCTTTATCAGTTGAATTAACCATGCATGTCCTAATATGAAGGTGATCATATCCAGGTATGAATGATGATACTATATTCATTGAAAGCATGTTGTTAGCTTTATGAATAGTAAAATATGTTGATGCCTTTTCAGTGGCATCCTATGTTTTAATGGACTGTAAGAGCCATGAATACCATCAAGGTCATGCTTTAGAGATGACTTGTGATGAGTATACTGAGAAATGATGATTGATGTGAGTTAGGTTTGTTACATTTAGTATTCTACTTTCATAGCTGTTATGCTACTGTTATTGTTTGAAGAACAATGTATGATGTTAAAAGAATACTGAATGTACCTAACTAATCAAGTGTAATGTAGAAGCCCTGATCATAGATCCATCATTGTCAGAGATCAAATGATGGTGAAACAGGTTTTCCTAAGGGAACTCCTGGATCACATACTGTTGAGTATGTGGGGTATATGGATGTGTAGAACCTTACATCCTAGTGTAGGAATTTGATGTAGATGTATAATCCGTCAATCCTTCACTACAAACTCATACCGTATCAGTGGATGGTAAACATGAAACCTCCTGATGACGAGGAAAGCAAAGATATCCGTATCAATGGAAGATAAACATGAAATCTCCTGATGATGAAGAGAGTACAGAACGCCACTGTAACTCTAAAATAGAGAAGGACCAGATTACCCTGGTGAGCTATAATAGTAGAGACACAAGATGTCCTACAAGTGATCCTCTTACTGACTGAGGAAGGTGAAGGTCATGAGAATCCAGCTCTTTCGATGACCTAGTATGATACTAAGGCACTTAATAGTGATTGGTTGGGGTATGAGTGGTAAACCTCATCTCCACAGGGCATAATAATAATAAGAATGTTTGAAAAACATAATCTACAGCGTAGTATACCTGTTAAAGGTAACTATGAGCTAATTGATTGATGTTACACTGTATAGTGCATATGTTCTTCATGCTTGATAAATGTTGAACTCTTGTTTACAACTGCATCTGCTATTGAATACTTTGTAAGCTTTTACTGCTTAAGTTATTCTTTGATGTTATAATAAAGCTTCTGGCGGAGAGTTATAACTCTCGCTGGGGCAATTATGTACAATTGTCTCACCCCGTAGACTTCAACTTTTTAGGTGGACATCAGAGACGGAGGAACAGGTCTACAGGTGACCAGTCCCAGCAGCAACGACACCAAGAGCAGCAGTAAATCTCAGGTGGAGATTTAGCCTGCCATGTGGTGTAGTTAGAGTCAGTCCTATGTGTCCTCTGTACTCTCAGGTCTTGGAGTCTTTTGGTTATGAGTTCTTGAGATTTTGTATCTTGTTGTATATAATTACTCAAGAAGTAATTATCATGAGATGTAAATAGTTTATCTCCTTTTATGAATGAAGCTTTATGGATTCAAGCTCTTGTCTCGAAAAGTTTTAATTTCCCGTGATTTTTGTCTTCTGCTGTTGATAGATTCGCTTCCGCTAAGTTTAAATCGTGTTTATATCGTGGTTTGGAGATCAGAGCTCACAATTTCAGTATTCTTTTATCATCATACATATTTTCAAACATTAATCATTAGCATAGCAGCTATGAAGGAAGAATACTAAATGTAACAAGCCTAACTCTCATCAATTATCATTTCTCAATATTCTCATCACAAGTCATCTCTTAAAGCATGACCTTGATGGTATTCATGGCTCTCACAGCCTATCAATCTCATAAGATGCTATTAACAAGGCATCAGGATATATCACTATTCATAAAGCTAACAACATGCTTTCAATGAATATAGTATCATCATCCATACCTGGATATGATCATCCTCATAAAGGAACCTGCATGGTTAAATCAACTGATAACAGTAAATAACTCATTTAAAGAAGTTGTATCTCCCTACTCATACAAGAGCTAGGTTTTCCTGGTTTTCATCAATTAGGGTTTACTATTCACATTACATATCATCACCCTAGAATTAGGGTTTACTATTCACCTCATGGTGAAATGATCTCATAGCATCCTCATGTATGAGAAACATCATCTTTAAAGACCTCAAATAAGATTAAAATTCATCAATTATCATAATTAGGGTTTCCATGATCTCACATAAGTGGATCATACCTAAACTTGCACATTCATGTATATTGAAAATATTTAACTTGAGTTTCCATTATAATTGGTACTTTCTCTCTCCTCTAACTAGTAGATAGTGATTACACCACTCTAGATTAGGTTGGGTTAAGTCCTTATTGATTAACACAAGTCAACTCATCACTATCATGTGATTAGGGTTTGATTAAAACAAGGTATCACTCAATTGAACCTTTCAGGGGCATTTTGGTAATTTACCCATTGACCATCATCATGGGTCAATTCATTAGCCACTTAGTCCCTTAACATCTTAGGTTACCATTAGGGTTTAGATTAGATCATTATTGAACCATTTACACCTTCAAGTGATTAAGTATAATCAACCTTGAAGGTCTCCAATTGGTTTAGAGTTTAACCTTCAACCTTCAACCCATTTGATTCTTAAATGACCTTGAACTTGTTTAATCTCAAATGACCTTGAATCCATTTGAACCTTAAACGAGTGTGGACCCACTTAATCTTAAACGGGTGTGGACCCATTTAAGTCCAAACGAGTGTGGACCCATTTGAGCCTAAACGAGTGTGAACCCGTTTGAGCTTAAACAGGTGTGAACCCGTTTGGACTCAAACGAGTGTGAACTCGTTTGGACTCAAACGAGTGTGGACTCATTTGGTCTAAAACGATTGTGGGTCTACTTGGGTTCAAACCGCATGAATATAAAAGGTGACACAAAGTTTATGCTTGAATAGGATTTCTTATGTTGAAGCTTTCAATTGGCCCAAGCCATGTTAACCATATACAAATTGAGTCAATTAGGATGAGCCTAAATCAACAGGACACCAAATTGACCCTCAATTGAAAGCCAATTAGGGTTAAATCTAACTCAATTTGGGTTTCCAATCGGCTAATCATCAATGTTCAACAATATGATTCAAATCAGAGTTGAACCTATCAATTGACCTCCAATTGGGCCCAAACTTGGCTCAAACGGTCTTGAGGTCGTTTGGATGACCTCCAAACGATCTTGAGACCGTTTGCCCAAAGTTTGACCAAAAACCAAAATGATTTGATAAGGGTTGACCCCTAATTAAATTAAAATCAGCACTTTTCATCAATTTATCAACATCTTGTAATTGGACCCTCAAACCATCAAATTTCTTTAACCCTAGACCTCCAATCGATCTTGGGGTGTCACTAAACGAGTACGAGATCATTTGGATGAACCCCCAAATGGGTTGGAACCCGTTTGGGTCCTTCAACCCAAAACTCAACAAGATCTATATTGAAATCAACAACTTTCACCCGATTAGGGTTAGGTTATTGAAGTGTCTTCAACTCTTAATTGGTTAGGAATTAGATTACAATTCTTTGTAGGAATGAAATTCAATACATTATGAACAGACCCTCAAATGGTCGTACCTTGGTCAACCCTATGAAACGGTCTTGGGGTCATTTTGATCCAAACGATCTTGTAGGATCGTTTGAGATCAAACGGGTTGAACCCGTTTGACCTTAAACGAGTTGCACCCGTTTGGACCAAAAGGGTTCAAGGTCATTTCATAAAGTGACCTAGGAATCCACGCCCATCATCCTCAACCTCTGTTCAGGTCGGTTCCTCCACCATTTTGCTTGCAAAAGAGCAAGGAAGAAGGGAGGTAGAAGAAGAACTAATCATAGAAAACAAGAACAAAGATATGCATAACAAAGCTAAGAGTTAGAGTTATAAAACCCGCCTCAAACGTGGTTCCTAGAGCTTCCAAGCTTCCAAGCTTCAAGCCTTTAATGGCGTCTTGAGCTCCACAGGTCGGCCAAGGTCAATTCTTCAAGAAAAAGATGGTGATGGTCGGCTAGAACAAGGAACCTAAGTAAGAAAACTAGCAATTCAACCTTGTAATACGATTTCCTCCATGAATCCAAGCTAGAAGGTGGTGTTCTCTTACCTAGAATAGGTTGGTCATCCCCTTGAGCTCCTGAGCTTTGCTTTGGCCGGTTGAGAAAGATAAGAAGTGAGGAAGTGAAGGAAAACGTTTGCTTGGTTTGGAAAGAAAGGTGCTTATATAGTTTAGGCTGATTTACACCATAAAGACCTCTAGCACTTTGAAATTCTCATCCAAGTCATTTCTTATTTAAGGGAACGTCCAATCTCATCTAAACTTATGCAAAGCTCATGAAATCTCAAGATCTAGGGGTAAAGAAAGCCAACTTTCAACTAGGGTACATACATGAAAGGTTTCCTTACTCAAACTTAGTGAATTTTATGTACAAAGGTCATTTTTCTTATCTGATTATTCATTGATGTGTCCCTTTCACCATTTCTACTCTAAATGATGACAAGAGTCATAAAAGATGTTCTAGATGGTGTATTTTACAAGTTGCACCCCTCAAATTGGGTAACTGCATTTTACTCCAAATTAGGGTTTTTAAGCATAAGGATTATTCCACAAGCTGCATCTAGATGCCCAAGCTTGGGAAATCCATCATGTCTCATCATATTCACTCATATGATGTCTCATTATCAAAAGAACATCTTAACATGTGCAATTGCAAGTTAACCCCTTAATTGGGTAATTTGCACATAAGCCCCTGCATTACCAAAATAATACTACAACTTTGTTTAAAAAGGACAAAATTGAACGTATATGTTCCTGAGGAACTTAATTACATGTCAAAAGATAATCACCAGGGTTTAATAACATATTTAGGCAAAACACCTAGGGTTAGTTTATAACCCAGGTCAGGGACGTTACAAATTATCCACCCCTTACAAGGATTTCGTCCTCGAAATCAACAAAACGTATTAGGAGAAAAGAGCAGGGTATTTCCTTCTCATCTCATCCTCTAGTTCCCAAGTGGATTCTTCAACACCACGGTGGTTCCAGAGGACTTTCACAAGGCTTATATCTTTCTTCTTTAACTTTTTAGTTCTGCTATCAAGGATTGACACTGGTCCTTCCTCGTAAGATATGTCATCATTCAATTCTACCTCCATAGGTTGTAGAACTGACTCAGTGTCGGGGTGACATTTCCTTAGCATAGAAATGTGAAACACAGGGTGTAACCTCTACAACTCTGGTGGTAACTCTAGTCTATAGGCTACCTTTCCAACCCGTTCAATGATTGGATAAGGTCCCATAAATCTAGGTGCTAACTTTCCTTTCCTTCCAAAGCGAAGGACTCCTTTCCAAGGTGAGACCTTGAGGTACACTCTGTCTCCAACCTGGAACTCTAACGGTCTACGACGCTTATCAGCATACGACTTCTGTCTATCCTGTGCAGTCTTAAGCTGTTGTTGTATAACTTTGATCTTCTCTGTAGTTTGATGCACAAGATCAAGACCTAACAACTAATGTTCACCAGTCTCATACCAACACAAAGGGGATCTACAACGTCTACCGTACAAGGCTTCATAAGGTGCCATATCAATACTATGCTGATAGCTATTGTTATAGGCAAACTCTATCAAGCTTAGGTGTAGATCCCAACTTCCGGTAAACTGGAGAACACATGCTCTCAACAGGTCTTCCAAGGTCTGTATGGTTCTTTCCGACTGTCCATCAGTCTGTGGATGAAAAGCCGTACTAAACCTTAGCTTGGTGCCTAAGGCTCTGTGTAGCTGCTCCCAAAAGTGACTTGTAAACTGGGGACCTCTGTCAGAAACTATGGTGACAGGAACTCCGTGCAAACGCACTATCTCTTGAACATACAACTGTGATAACCTTTCAGTAGAAAAGGTTGTTTTGACAGGTAAGAAATGCGCTGTCTTAGTCAACCTATCAACAACTACCCAAATGGAATCATGTCCTTTGCTTGTCCTAGGTAGGCCAACAACAAAGTCCATGGTCACATGGTCCCACTTCCACTGTGGTATGGGTAAAGGTTGCATTGTTCCTGCAGGCTTTTGGTGTTCAACTTTAACTTGCTGACACACATGACACCTCATCACAAACTCTGCAACATCCTTCTTCATTCCAGGCCACCAATACAAATCTTTCAAATTTCGATACATCTTGGTGCTCCCTGGATGCATAGCATACATCGAAGAATGAGCTTCTTCCAGAACTAACTTCCTCAAGTTATCCATATCCGGCACTATCATCCTCCCATGATAACATGCTACATGATCATCTGAGTCATAGAAACCATCTTGCTTCTCATTTCCATACTCTGATCTAATCTGCTGAACTACAACATCAACCTGTTGTGCCTCCTTAATCTGCTCTCTTAGGGTAGGTTTAATATGCATCTCAGCCAACAACCCAGCTAACAATGACACCTTCAACTGTACATTGTCTTGCCTTAAAGAGATAAGCATATCTCTCTTAGAGCATACTAAAGAGTTTAGTTGTGCTCTATCCATGGTTGATGTTGCTGATTTCCTACTCAAGGCATCTGCAACCACATTGGCCTTTCCTGGATGGTAATCAATTGTACAATCGTAGTCCTTGATTAACTCCATCCAGCGACGTTGCCTCATGTTAAGCTCATGCTGAGAGAAGATATACTTAAGATTTTTGTGATCTGTGAAAATATGGAATGTCTCTCCGTAGAGATAATGTCTCCAGATCTTCAGGGCATGAACCACATCAGCTAACTCCAGATCGTGTGTCGGATAATTCTCTTCGTGTTTCTTAAGCTGTCGTGAAGCAAAAGAAATCACTTGCTTATCCTGCATCAACACGCATCCGAGTCCATTCTTGGAGGCATCACAAAAAACTATGTATCCTTTTCCTTGCTCAGGTAACACAAGCACATGTAAACTTGTCAACCTCTCCTTCAACAGCTGAAAAGGCTGTTGACACTTATCACTCCAGGTAAAAGGAACATCTTTCCAGGTTAACTTGGTTAAGGGTAAGGCTATAGAACTGAAATTCTTAATAAACCTTCGATAATAACTAGCTAATCCCAAGAAACTTCGAATCTCCGTTGGTGTCTTCGGTTGTTCCCAATGTAGAACAGATTCTACCTTTGTAGGGTCAACACGAATACCCGAGGCAGATATCACATGTCTAAGAAAAGATACTTCTGGCAACCAGAACTCACACTTGCTAAACTTAGCATATAGCTTATGTTTTCTTAGCAGAGTTAAGAGCCTGTCGGAGATGCTGTTCATGCTGCTGAGTATCCTTACTATAAATCAGAATGTCATCTATGAAGACGACAACACACTAATCAAGGAAAGGTCGAAAAACTCTATTCATGAGTTCCATGAATGCAGCCGGTGCATTGTTTAGTCCAAACGACATAACTGTGAACTCATAGTGACCATATCGTGTCCTAAAGGCAGACTTGGATATGTCACTATCCTTAATATGGAGTTGATGATATCCAAACCTCAAGTCTATCTTTGAGAAGACTGTTGCACCACGCAACTGGTCAAAAAGATCATCAATCCTCGGCAACGGGTACTTATTCTTTATTGTTACTTTATTGAGTTGTCTATAATCAATGCACAACCGCATTGACCCATCTTTCTTTTTAACAAACAAAACCGGAGCACCCCACGGTGAAGTGCTCGGTCGGATAAAACCTTTCTCAAGCAACTCTTGAAGTTGTTTCTTGAGTTCTGCCATCTCAGCAGGCGCCGTCCTATACGGTGTCTGGGCTATAGGTTTTGTATCTGGGATCAAATTGATTTCAAAATCAATTTCCCGAGGCGGTGGTATACCTAGAAGTTCTTCAGGAAACACGTCCTTGAATTCCCTGACTATAGGAACTTCAGCAGGGTTGGGACCTTCTTTGGTAACATCTACTACATGTGCCAGGAATGCATAACATCCTTGCCTCATCAGCTTGTTAGCAACCATAGCTGATACAAGACAGGTGGGCAAAATCTTTCTCTCTCCTTGAAAGATCCATGTGCTGCTATCATCAGCAAACACAGCCTGTTTGGATTCACAATCCAAGACAACTCGATACCTTTCTAAGGTATCCATCCCGAGGATTATATCAAATCCTTGCATATCAAGTGGTATAAGGTCCACTTGAATGCGATGATCAGAAAAGAAGAGGATGCAGGGAGAGCATACCTCCTACAAAACGGCAGACCCACTCAACGGAGTCTCCAAAAACAAGCTATCTGCCCTATGACTAATTGTCATATTGCAGTTACGAATCACTCTCCGAGTGACAAAGGAGTGCGTAGCACCCGGGTCAATCAGAACAGATACAACACAGGATTTAGACATATCAGAATATAAAAGTTCCATCTGACCTGCCACTACCCGTGGATTGACCACTGCATCTGGTGGGTTCATAGCATAGAACCTCACTGTCGCCTGGTGTTGAGGTGGTGCTGATGATCCAGCTTGAGACGCTTGTCCACATCCTCGAGCTGCTCCTTGAGATTGCCTTCTCTGTGATCCCTGTTGACTCTATCTCGGAGGTTGTGTCACACTGACAGGCCTAGATCGACAGTCCTTCATCAAATGTCCCACCTTCCCACAGTTGTAAAAACTCTTCTCCAGTTGTTGTGGTCTGGGTGGTCCTGTAACTGACATTGATGCTGAACTGTGGGTCTCTTGTAGTGGTAGGCTTCGTCCCCTGCCTCTACTCGGTGTCCACCGTGTCTGAGCACTAGTTCTGGGTGGTGGAGGTGTAGGTGCAGAGAATCTAGGCTTCTTAAAGTTTCTAGATGAAGAACCCTGGAACTGCGGATAGCTTTTATGGGTTTGTCTCTTCTCGACTACAGATTTCTCTATTCTTCGGACTGACTCAACGAAGGTAGCAAGCCTCTCCCGATTCTCTAGGGCAGACACGGGAGTAGTCAAGTCGGCGTTTAAACCCTTCTCGAACCTTCTGATTCTTTCTTCTTCTGTGGCAGCCATGTGCGGACAAAACCGCAATAACTCCATGAACTTAGCTTCATACTCGCTAATGTTCATCATGCCTTGCCTCAATCTCTCAAACTGAGAGATCTTCTCGTCTAGGAAGGTCTTTGGAAAATATCTATTGATAAATTCCCGACGAAAATCTTCCCACAAGATCTCCACTCCAGGCCTCTTCTGCTCTTCCATGGTCCACCAGTAACCAGCACTTCCCTTGAGAAGATAGACAACATGTCTAACCTTCTGAGCTTCTGGGATGTTGAGGATTCTAAAAGCTTTCTCCAACTTTGTTAACCACAGATCGGCATCTATAGGATCAGCTGTTCCAAAGTATTCGGTTGCTCCGACACGACGAAGTCGCTTAAACGTCTTACCGATACCTTGTCCTTCAGGCTGGGCAGGTGCCCTAGGTGCATGCATGGGCATCCTGTCGGTGATGTGTGTCATAGCAGTCATAAACTACCCGAACATAGTTTGAACAGCTGGGTTTCCCATGTCAGCTGGGTCAAACTAAGGTGGCTCTCTGGGTGGCTCAGGTATAGGTTATTCTATCTCCGGGTTCCTTGCACCTCCTTGGGGTGCAGCAACACTACTTTGTGCCACGTACTCCTCGTGTTGTTCAGACATCCTTAATTATCTTCTTCTCCTAAGGAGCAGAAGACTCTATTAGATATGAAAGAGATACTAAGGATAGACTCGACATCTTAAGTCCTATGTCTCTGTAGACTCAGCGAACCTAGAGCTCTGATACCACTAATTGTGGGCTCTGATCTCCAAAACCACGATATAAACTTAGCGGAAGCGATTCGATTAACAACGGAAGACAAAAATCACGGGAAATTAAAACTTTTCGAGATAAGAGCTTGAATCTATAAAAACTTCTTTCATAAAAGGAGATAAACTGTTTACATCTCAGATAATTACTTCTTGAGTAATTATATACAACATGATACAAAATCTCAAGAACTCAAAACCAAAATCTCAAACCAAAAGACTCCCAAGGACCTGAGAGTACAGAGAACACATAGGACTGACTATCTAACTATACAACTCAGCAGTCTGAATCTCCACCTGAGATTTACTGCTGCTCCTGATGCTGCTACTGCTGATATTGGTCACCTGAAGATTGATTCCTTCGCCCTCGACGACCACCTAAAAAGTTGAAGTCTACGGGGTGAGACAATTTTAAATAATTTTCCCAGCGAGAGTTATAACTCTTCGCCAGAAGCTTTATTATAGCAACCAAGAATAACATAGGCAATAAAAGCTTTAAGGTAATCAGCAACAGATTGTTATCAATTAGAACAACAACATTTAAGGAATATGAAGAATATGTATACTAAGTAATGTATCTTCAACCAATGTATCTCACAGTTCAACCTAAGCAGATATGCTACGCGGTTGATTATGTTTTACAAACATCATTATGCCATGCGGAGATGAGGTATACCGCTCATACTCCAACCGATCACTATTAAGTCGCATCGGTATCATACATAGGTCATCAAAAGAGCTGGATTCTTATGACCTCATCTTCCTCAGTCAGTAAGAGGATCAACATGCAGGACATCTAGTGTCTCTACTACTATAGCTTACCAGGGTATTCTGGTACATCGCTATTAGAGTCACAGTGGCATTCTGTACTCTCTTCGCTACCGAAAGATTTCTTATTTATCTCTCATCGATGCAGTATAAAAGATTTCCTCGGGAGATTAGTGTTACATCACCCCGGCATAATACATAATGAAGGATTGATAGATTAAGATACATCTACATCAATTCCTACACTAGGATGTAAGGAAATTCACATCCATATTACCCCACATATTCAAAAGTATGTGCTCCAGGAATTCCCTTAGGAAAACCTGTTTCACCATCATTTAACTCCTGACAATGATGGATCTATGATCAGGGCTCTACATGGTATGATTATACTTGATTAGTTAGGTACATTTCAGTATTCTTTTATCATCATACATGTTTTCAAACATTAATCATTAGCATAACAACTATGAAGGAAGAATACTAAATGTAACAAGCCTAACTCTCATCAATTATCATTTCTCAATATTCTCATCACAAGTCATCTCTTAAAGCATGACCTTGATGGTATTCATGGCTCTCACAGCCTATCAATCTCATAAGATGCTATTAACAAGGCATCAGGATATATCACTATTCATAAAGCTAACAACATGCTTTCAATGAATATAGTATCATCATCCATACCTGGATATGATCATCCTCATAAAGGAACCTGCATGGTTAAATCAACTGATAACAATAAATAACTCATTTAAAGAAGTTGTATCTCCCTACTCATAGAAGAGCTAGGTTTTCCTGGTTTTCATCAATTAGGGTTTACTATTCACATTACATATCATCACCGTAGAATTAGGGTTTACTATTCACCTCATGGTGAAATGATCTCATAACATCCTCATGTATGAGAAACATCATCTTTAAAGACCTCAAATAAGATTAAAATTCATCAATTATCATAATTAGGGTTTCCATGATCTCACATAAGTGGATCATACCTAAACTTACACATTCATGTATATTGAAAATATTTTACTTGAGTTTCCATTATAATTGGTACTTTCTCTCTCCTCTAACTAGTAGATAGTGATTACACCACTCTAGATTAGGTTGGGTTAAGTCCTTATTGATTAACACAAGTCAACTCATCACTATCATGTGATTAGGGTTTGATTAAAACAAGGTATCACTCAATTGAACCTTTCAGGGGCATTTTGGTAATTTACCCATTGACCATCATCATGGGTCAATTCATTAGCCACTTAGTCCCTTAACATCTTAGGTTACCATTAGGGTTTAGATTAGATCATTATTGAACCATTTACACCTTCAAGTGATTAAGTATAATCAACCTTGAAGGTCTCCAATTGGTTTAGAGTTTAACCTTCAACCTTCAACCCATTTGATTCTTAAACGACCTTGAACTTGTTTAATCTCAAATGACCTTGAATCAATTTGAACCTTAAATGAGTGTGGACCCACTTAATCTTAAACGGGTGTGGACCCATTTAAGTCCAAACGAGTGTGGACCCGTTTGAGCCTAAACGAGCGTGAACCCGTTTGAGCTTAAACGGGTGTGAACCCGTTTGGACTCAAACGAGTGTGAACTCATTTGGACTCAAACGAGTGTGTCGTTTGGACTCAAATGAGTGTGAACTCGTTTGGGCTTAAACGAATGTGGACTCGTTTGGTCTAAAACGATTGTGGGTCTACTTGGGTTCAAACCGCATGAATATAAAAGGTGACACAAAGTTTATGCTTGAATAGGATTTCTTATGTTGAAGCTTTCAATTGGCCCAAGCCATGTTAACCATATACAAATTGAGTCAATTAGGATGAGCCTCAATCAACTGGACACCAAATTGACCCTCAATTGAAAGCCAATTAGGGTTAAATCTAACTCAATTAGGGTTTCCAATCGACTAATCATCAATGTTCAACAATATGATTCAAATCAGAGTTGAACCTATCAATTGACCTCCAATTGGGCCAAAACTTGGCTCAAACGGTCTTGAGGTCGTTTGGATGACCTCCAAACGATCTTGAGACCGTTTTCCCAAAGTTTGACCAAAAACCAAAATGATTTGATAAGGGTTGAGCCCTAATTAAATTAAAATCAGCACTTTTCATCAATTTATCAACATCTTGTAATTGGACCCTCAAACCATCAAATTTCTTTAACCCTAGACCTCCAATCGATCTTGGGGTGTCACTAAACGAGTGTGAGATCGTTTGGATGAACCCCCAAATGGGTTGGAACCCGTTTGGGTCCTTCAACCCAAAACTCAACAAGATCTATATTGAAATCAGCAACTTTCACCCGATTAGGGTTAGGTTATTGAAGTGTCTTCAACTCTTAATTGGTTAGGAATTAGATTACAATTATTTGTAGGAATGAAATTAAATACATTATGAACAGACCCTCAAATGGTCGTACCTTGGTCAACCCTATGAAACGGTCTTGGGGCCGTTTTGATCCAAACGATCTTGTAGGATCGTTTGAGATCAAATGGGTTGAACCCGTTTGACCTTAAACGAGTTGCACCCGTTTGGACCAAAAGGGTTCAAGGTCATTTCATAAAGTGACCTAGGAATCCACGCCCATCATCCTCAACCTCTGTTCAGGTCGGTTCCTCCACCGTTTTGCTTGCAAAAGAGCAAGGAAGAAGGGAGGTAGAAGAAGAACTAATCATAGAAAACAAGAACAAAGATATGCATAACAAAGCTAAGAGTTAGAGTTATAAAACCCGCCTCAAACGTGGTTCCTAGAGCTTCCAAGCTTCCAAGCTTCAAGCCTTTAATGGCGTCTTGAGCTCCACAGGTCGGCCAAGGTCAATTCTTCAAGAAAAAGATGGGGATGGTCGGCTAGAACAAGGAACCTAAGTAAGAAAACTAGCAATTCAACCTTGTAATACGATTTCCTCCATGAATCCAAGCTAGAAGGTGGTGTTCTCTTACCTAGAACAGGTTGGTCGTCCCCTTGAGCTCCTGAGCTTTGCTTTGGCCGGTTGAGAAAGATAAGAAGTGAGGAAGTGAAGGAAAACGTTTGCTTGGTTTGGAAAGAAAGGTGCTTATATAGTTTAGGCTGATTTACACCATAAAGACCTCTAGCACTTTGAAATTCTCATCCAAGTCCTTTCTTATTTAAGGGAACGTCCAATCTCATCTAAACTTATGCAAAGCTCATGAAATCTCAAGATCTAGGGGTAAAGAAAGCCAACTTTCAACTAGGGTACATACATGAAAGGTTTCCTTACTCAAACTTAGTGAATTTTATGTACAAAGGTCATTTTTCTTATCTGATTATTCATTGATGTGTCCCTTTCACCATTTCTACTCTAAATGATGACAAGAGTCATAAAAGATGTTCTAGATGGTGTATTTTACAAGTTGCACCCCTCAAATTGGGTAACTGCATTTTACTCCAAATTAGGGTTTTTAAGCATAAGGATTATTCCACAAGCTGCATCTAGATGCCCAAGCTTGGGAAATCCATCATGTCTCATCATATTCACTCATATGATGTCTCATTATCAAAAGAACATCTTAACATGTGCAATTGCAAGTTAACCCCTTAACTGGGTAATTTGCTCATAAGGCCCTGCATTACCAAAATAATACTACAACTTTGTTTAAAAAGGACAAAATTGAAAGTATATGTTCCTGAGGAACTTAATTACATGTCAAAAGATAATCACCAGGGTTTAATTACATATTTAGGCAAAACACCTGGGGTTAGTTTATAACCCAGGTCAGGGATGTTACAATCACGTAGAGCCCTGACCATAGATCCATCATCGTGAGGAGTTGGATGATGGTGAAATATGTTTTCCTAAGGGAACTCTTGGAGAGCATACTTTTGAGTATGTGGGGGTTATGGACGCAAATATCCTTACGTTCTAATGGAGGAATTGATGCGAGATAAACATTAAATCCCTCAATCCTTCATTATATGTATATGCCAGGATGATGTATCACTAATCTCCCGATGATGATGTTAATGCCGCATCGATGTGAGATAAATAAGAAATCCCTCGATGGCGAAGAGAGTATAACATGCCACTGTAAATCCAATAGCAAAGTTGCCAGAATACCCTGGAAAACTATTTTAGCAGAGACACAAGATGTCCTACATGTTGTTCCTCACATTTACTGAGGATGATGAGGCCATAAAAATCCGTCTCTTTTGATGACCTATGTATGGTACCGATTTTGATTTTGCAATGGTCGGTTGGAGTATGAGCGGTATACCTCATCTCCTCAGGGCATAAACATGTTTGTAAATTGTAATCATCCGTGTAGCATAATTGCTAGGGTTGAACTACGAGAATCAATGTTTGATGATACATTGTTTAATATGTCCTAGTTGGATAATTAATATACATGTTATTCATTTTACTTATTAAATGAATGACTTGCTACTTAATCAATTTATAATTGAAATGATTGCATAGAGAATAGTGCTCTATATATCTTGTTCAATAATTTATCTGCTGTTAAATATTTACATTTCTATTGCTCAGTGTTATTCTTTTATCTGCAATAACAATGCTTCTGGCGGAGAGTTATAACTCTCACTGGGACAATTTTCAATTGTCTCACCCCCATGGGATTCAAC
Source organism: Alisma plantago-aquatica (assembly GCA_963693085.1). NCBI lineage: Eukaryota > Viridiplantae > Streptophyta > Magnoliopsida > Alismatales > Alismataceae > Alisma > Alisma plantago-aquatica. The sequence continues at coordinate 229,216,613 of OY856410.1, forward strand.
TTTTTAGGTAGACGCCGAGGAAGAAGAAACCCTTCAGTGGGTGAGCAGCATCAATAACAGCCACAAAAACAGCAACAACAACAAGGATAGCAGTGATCTTCAGGTGGACACACTGTTTGTTAGGTTCTGTATATAGAGAGTCCCATGTGTCGTCTCTGTACTCTGAGGTCCTAGGAGTCAGTAGATGGTTTAATGTAGATATGAGATTTTTGGCTTAATGCCTCGTGATTTTTGTATACTGCTCATGTACAGTTTAACAGGGCAATCAATGTTATGACTCTCGAGATGAGTTGATACAGAGATGTACTGATGTGTCAGAATGTAATTAACTTACTTTGTTTCTTTATGAAAGAGTTTTATAGTTTTGGATCACAGTACAAAAAGTTTTAATTTTTAGTGATTTTCAGTAACTCCACTGCTAAGTATTCGCTTCCGCATTAGTTAATCTTGTTTTCGCAAGACGGTCGTCACAATTTAGTGGTATCAGAGCTCTAGGTTCGCTGGGTCTACAGAGACATAGGACTAGGGTTGCTGAGTCTGTTCTAGTGTTTTCCAGTATATCTGATAGTGTCTTCTGCTCATATAGGAGGAAAAGAGAAAACTAAAGATGTCTGGATCACACGAGGAACATGTTGTAGAGAGTAGTGTTGCTGCACCCAGAGGAGGTGCAAGAGACCAAAGAAGGGAGGAACATGTACCCGAACCACCCCAGTTCAATCCAGCTGACATGGGGAACCTAGCCTTCCCAGCCATGTTTGGGCAGTTTATGACTGCCATGACTCACATGACTGATAGGATGCCTATACCTGCACCTAGGGCACCTACCCACCATGAAGGACTGGGAGTCGGCAAGACGTTTGAACGAATATACCGGGTTGGAGCCACGGAATATGCTGGGACAACTGACCTAGAAGATGCTGACATGTGGCTAACAGAGTTAGAGAAGGCCTTTATAATCCTAAACATCCCAGAAGCTGAGAAGGTTAGACATGCTGTGTACCTTCTTAAGGGGAGTTCCGGTCACTGGTGGACCATAGAGGAAAGGAAAAGGCCAGGTGTGGAGGTTGAATGGGAAGTGTTTCGATGAGAATTTGTCAACAGATACTTTCCTAAGACGTTCCTGGATGAGAAAATTTCTCAGTTTGAGAGATTAAGGCAAGGACCGATGAACATTAGCGAGTACGAGGATAAGTTCATGGAGCTGTTACTGTTTTGTCCGCATATGACAACCACAGATGAAGAGAGGATTTGGCATTTTGAGAAGGGATTAAACACTGAGTTGACCACCCCTGTATCTGATCTGGAGAATAGGGAAAGATTTGCTACTTTTGTGGAGTCTGTCAGAAGGATAGAGGGGTCTGTGACGGAGAAGCGACATACAAAAAAAAGAAGATGTATCCCCAGTTCCAAGGATCCTCATCCAAAGGTTTCAAGAGACCAAGGTTTTCTGTGCCTACACCACCACCTAGATTCAGTACCCAGATGCAGTGGACGTCAAATAGGGGTAGAGGATGAAGTTTACCACCAGAAGGAGCTCGTAGCTTAGCATCTGTGTCAGTCACAGGACCATCCAAACCACAACAAGGGATCAGGAGCTGTTATATCTGTGGAAAGGTGGGACATCTGATGAAGGATTGTAGAGCCTGAGAGGCAAGTGTGACTCAACCTCAAAGGCAAAGTCAGCAAGGTTCTCAAAGGAGATAGTTTCCAGGTGGCGCTAGAGGACGTGGACAAGCGTCCCAAGCTAGATCATCGACACCCAGTCATCGAGCAACGAATCAACCACAGGCGACAGCGAGATTCTATGCGATGAATCCACCTGATGCAGTGATCAACCCTCAGATTGTGACAGGTCAGATGAAGTTGTTTTATTCTGATATGTCTACATACTGCATCGTATCTATTTTAATTGATCCGGGTGCTATGCATTCCTTTATCACTCAAAGAGTGATTCTTGACTGCAATATGACGGTTGGTCATAGGGCAGAGAGTTTGAAGTTAGAAACTCCTTTGATGGGATCTGCTATGTTGTGGGAGGTGTGTTCTCCCTACATTCTTTCCTTTTCTAAACATCACATTCAAGTGGATCTTATATCACTTGAGATGCATGGGTTTGATATAATCCTTGGTATGGATACCCTAGAAAGGTATAAGGTTGTCTTGGACTGTGAGTCCAAGCAAGTTGTGTTCACAGATGATAGTGACACATGGATCTTTCAAGGAGATAGAAAGATTCTTCCAATCTGTCTTGTGTCAGCTATGGTTGTTGAAAAGTTGATGAGGCAAGGATGTTATGCATTCTTGTCCCATGTGGTAGATACCACCATGGAGAGTACTAACCCTGTTGAAGTTCCTATAGTCAGAGAATTTGAAGATGTGTTTCCTGAAGAACTTCCAGGTGTACTTGCGCCCCAAGAGATTGATTTTGAGATTAATCTAATCCCGGGCACGCAGCTAATAGAACAAACACCGTATAGGATGGCGCCTGCTGAGATGGCAGAACTCAAGAAACAGCTGTAAGAGTTGCTTGAGAAGGGTTTCATCCGACTGAGTACTTCACCTTGGGGTGTTCCGGTCCTCTTTGTTAAAAAGAAGGATGGATCGATGCGGTTATGCATTGATTACAGACAATTAAATAATATAACCATAAAGAATAAGTATCCTTTGCTGAGGATTGATGATCTCTTTGATTAGTTACGTGGTGCGAATGTAAGGACCCTGACCTTCGTTTAGGGTTTACCCTGTTTGCTTTGCTTAACCTTGATGGTTTGATGCTTGCTAATCACCTTTAGTGGTGATTAGGGTTTGGTTGAAGCTTTGTTGAGAGTTGGAGGGGCTACTTGCAAATAACCCAAGTCTAGGGTTTTGAGAGCAAGTTTGCCACCTTGTGAGGTGTTCCTCTCTCTCTCTGCTTCCTCTAGGGTTGAGAGGAAGGCTTGGGCTCATTGCTTGAGTTCTTTGGACCTTGGTTGAGTTTGTTGGGCCTTGAGGTGCCTTGTTTGGGCTTGGTTGAGCCTTGTGTCGCCCAAGTGATGCTTGTGTCGCCCAAGATGGTGTTTGTGTCGGCCAAGTTGAGTGTGTATCACCCATGAGGATGGAGTGTGTCACCCAAGGAGCAACATGTTGTGTCGCCCATGATGCTTGACCTAGCTTTGACCTTGTTTAGTGGACACTTGGAGCACATCTTGGACAAGTGTATGAAGCTTGCTAGAGTAGTAGCTTGTGCTCTAGGACAAGTGTCCCTAGGCAAGTGACACCTTGCGTGGACCAACCTTGTTTTCTCCTCCCTTTCCTTCTATATAGGTGTGTCCTTCCCTTAGCTAGGAGTTCCTTTGGTCCTTTGGTTTCTCCCCACCTTGAGTGCACGAGACTCCCTCCTCCCTTGCTTGTGTCAGCCGATACACCCCTTGCAGGAGCAGCTTGGTGGCCGATACACCCCTTAGAGGAGCAGTGGTGGCCGATACCCCTTGAAGCTTGGAGCTCTTCTTCTTCCTTGGAGCTTGGATCTTAAGGCGGGTTGCATAACTTCTAAACCCTAACTCCATTATCTCTTATTATGATCTTGTTCATATGTTAGTAGCTTAGTTCTTTGCTTAGCTTCTTGTTGGCCGATCCTTGTGATCTAGGGTTTGTAGGTGAGCAATACTCCTTTCTCTCCTTGGTCTAGAGGACTGAGTTTGAGTCTCTAGTATCATGAGCAACACCCCTCTTTCTTAGTCGATTGAGGTGAGCTTGTGTTCTAGTTGCTTGAGCAACACTCTCCTCTCACCATGGACTAGAAGGGTGAGCTCGTAGGTGATGGTTGGTGTGCAAAACCCCTCTTTCTTAGTCGATTGAGGTGAGCTTGTGTTCTAGTTGCTTGAGCAACACTCTCCTCTCACCATGGACTAGAAGGGTGAGCTCGTAGGTGATGGTTGGTGTGCAAGACCCCTCTTTCTTAGTCAATTGAGGTGAGCCATCTTCTTAGGGTTTCAAGTGCCTTTGTGTTTGAGGAAGAAGGTGACCTGTTGGACGATATCCTTTGGCTTAGTGTGTTGGGCGACATGTTGGCTTTTGTGTTGGGCGATAGGCTAAGTGTGGTGAGTGTTGGCCAATAGGCTTGTGTTGGGCGAGTTGGAGTAGTGTCGGCCGATAATGCTTGGGTTTGTGACGGGCGTCACACCTCTTGTGTCGGCCGGCAGGCTGATCGCAACGGGGCGTTGCCCGATATGAGAGTGCCCGATACCTCTCCTCCCTAACGCGCGTTGCTCCCTCTCTTTGAGACGCGATGTCGCGCAACGCAGCATTGCTGCCCTTCTTTACACCAGCCGTTATGCTTTGACTATGGGTGAGGGTAGGTGGTTGTTATATCCTTCTTTTAGTGAGGGTTGTGGTGAGTTATGGTGAGGGTTTTGTAATCCTTCAGTGACAGTTCTTTGTATCGTGGAAATGATTAGTTGCGTACATATATATATATATATATATATATATATATATATATATATATATCCTTGCTTCCAACCAATGTTAACTCCTTGCTAATAGTAATAATGATGATGATAACTCCCGATAGATAATGATGCTCGATATCATAAGATGGTGCATTTATCTTAGCCTGGCTACACATATGGGAGTGATTACCTGTTAATGCTAAGAATGCTAGTAGTGATGATAATGATAAAGGCAGGGGTAATGATATGCATGAAGTGATCATCATGCTTATCTGTTAATGATAAGGAGAATAGTGGTAGTACACTAGTGGTTGCTTAATGATAATGATGATGATAATAGTAATGATAATGGTAAGTGGGTTACATAATGAATGGTGATGGTAATGGTAGTGGTAATGATAACGCTTGTTCTGTATATCCAACATGACTACATACATGAAGTAATCATCTTGATTATTTGTATAATATTGAGTTGAGGATAAGCATAGATATGGTTTGCTTAATGAGGTGCTTTATGCACTCGATCACTCGATAATGTATAATTGTTAAGTATAGCATCTTGAATGTCATCTCATGATAGTAAGCGTAGTTCATATGTTGAATCTATGATTATTGAGTATACTAACCATGCAGGTGATGATTAGTCATGAAAAGGCTATGAGACACATGTGATGAGTAACATCACTTTGATAATTACTCTGGTTGATGAGATTGTATGAATTATGTGTTTGTCCCATGATGTTGATGTAAGCCTTGAGAGGAAGTGGCAGTACATGATGAGGGATTGAGATCCCATGGTATGTGATGGTCCTCGAGTTGGATCTGGATGGTTGGCAAGAGGCCAAGTGATAACATGTGATGTTGGATCCTTGAGATGGATCAGGTTGATGTGATTACAATAATAACATAATGCTGAGTTTATGTTGTTTACTTTCTGTTATATCTTGCATGTTATACAACTTGGTTGAATCTTGAAATTCATCTAAAAGATACTAAATAATCATAGTGGAATTATATCATGTAGTTTGCCCTGGCCATAGATCCATCATCGTCAGGATTTGGTGATGGTGAAACTGGTTCTCCTACGGGTTAACCCGGAGCGCATATTGTTGAATATGTGAGGTTGCTCCTAGCCTAAACTGAGGAGGTAAGAGTGCAACTTCGGTTGTAGACACAAGGGTGCGGATTCAGGCCCGTAGCTCAATTGTGATGAGGAGCATGGTGAACAGGCCCATGACTCAGGATATGTGATACAAGGAGCATGAATGCGTTCATGGATCAGAGCACGGAGAACAGACCTGTGGCTCAGTTTCACTAGCATCGAGACCTGTACCGAGGCGGGCTAGGCAAAGGGTAGCCTGACCCTGCGGCTAAGACCACTTCAGCTTGAGACTACGGTCCTGCTTATGTTGTACTCATGCACTGACCACGAGGTGGGAGGTCGTGGAGTCCGACTCTTCCATTGACCTTGTATGGCACCAGTGTAGGCTTCACAGCCAAAGGTTGGATTGGAGTGGTACGGCTCACTTCCTCAGGGCATAATAATACGTAATTCAGTCGTATTATATATACTACTTAAGGCAAAACATGAAACATTGGTTGAGGCCTTATTTGTGTAGTTAATTCCATCATATCTTGCAGTTGTTTATATATTCCTCATATGTGGTAAGCTTTATACACCATATATTGTTAATCACATTTCATAAGGAATAGTTGGATAAATGACTGAGTACTTTTGGTAAGCTTGATAGCATGAACAGTCTTATCTTATAACTTCTCTGGTTATACTTTTAGCTGCTTTACATATCTCTAATGTTTTGGTAGTTTTGGCGGGGAGTTATGCCTCCCGCTGGGACAATGTTTATTTGTCTCACTCCGCTGGTTTGTAGGTGGCCGAGCTAGACGTGGTGGTGGTTTTGGTGTTGCGGCAGAGCAGCTAGAAGAGCAGTAGAAGGCAAGCGATGGATATGCTGCTGTTTTGGATGTTTTGTAGTAGAGTCTAGAGTCATCACTGTACTCTCAGGTCCTTGGCAGTGTTTTGACGTTGTTTCACGATGTACGATCGATGATGTTTTGTATATCCTACTGTTGGCCGGATGTGGGACTTTATGTATATGAACAGGTGGTGAACTCATGTGATGGATAAACAACTGTTCCTTTGAGATGTGGACACGTATAAGATCTTGTATATGTATATATGACCTATTTCCTTGCAGGACGAGGACTGGAATGTAATAGTTTCTCAATTTATCAGCTTTCCGCAAACAATTTTAATTAACCTGTGTTTTTGGTAATCTGTGGTTATGATGATTTCCGCACGTTTTCGCATAACACCTCGCTGTCTGTGTGATAGTGGGATGTGTTGCCACAAGTTTTGGTTCGCTAAGTTTACAGGGATTTAGGACTAGGTTGAGTCTGTTCTTGTGAGTTTTCTAGGTTTTCTTACAATGTCTTCTTCCCTCAACGGAAGAAAAGTCCAGATGTCTGGAAACCATGAAGAACACTCTGCGGAGTACAGTGATGCTGCATCGGTTGATGGAGCAGCTGGACAGGCACATGAAGATCGGGTGCTTGAGGTCCCCCAACCTAACCCAGCCATTCTTGAACATCCTGCTTACCAAAAGCTTATGGGGCAGATGATGGCTACGATGAATCTCATGGTTGAGCGATTACCAATGCCTCCTCCGTGAGCATAGGTTCCCCAGGGAGAAGCATCAGGTATTGGGAAGACCTTCGAGTGGCTTCACCGAGTCGGAGCTTCGGATTATGCTGGAACTGCTGATCCAGCGGATGCAGATCTGTGGCTGACAAGTCTTGTGAAGGCTTTCCAGATCCTTGACATCCCCGAAGCAGACAAGGTAAAGCATGCTGTCTACCTTCTGAAGGGTAGTACTGGTCACTGGTGGACCATCAAAGAAGAGAAGCGGCCCGGTGAGGTGATCTGTTGGGAAGTGTTTCGACGCGAGTTCGTCACCAGATACTTTCTGAAGACGTATCTGGATGAGAAGATCAGTCAGTTTGAGAGGTTGCGACAAGGAATGATGAACATCACCGAGTACAAGGCCAAGTTTATGGATCTGTTGAGGTTTTGTCCTCACATGGCGGCAACAGATGAGGAACGGATCAGACGTTTCGAGAAGGGTTTGAGTGCTGAGTTGACAACCCCTGTGTCTGCGTTGGAGAACCAAGAATGGTTTGCTACGTTCATGGAATCTGTTTGAAGGATTGAGAGGACAGTAAGGGAGAAAAGAGAATCCATGTCTCACAAAAGACCTGCTCAGTTTCAGGGACGGAGGTTTGGTGGCTTTAAGAAGCCTAGGTTTTCATCGTCGGCAGTGATGAGAAGTTCTGGTGTACCGTCTCAGTGGTCTCTGAGTAAGGGGAAAGTTTATGTTTCTTCGTCATCTAAGGCGCATAGCACAGCTTCTGTGACAGTGACCGGGCCAGCTAGGCCACGGTTTGAGGACAGATCATGTCATCTTTGTGGACAAGTCGGGCATTTCAGGCTCAATTGCCCGAATAGAGATGTTGAAGTGACGCAGCAGCTGAGATAGAATCTTCAGAGGTCAGAGAGGCCACAGCCCAGTGGTAGAAGAGGACGGGGACGCGGTCAGGTGTCTCAAGTTGGATCGTCTGCACAAGGAAGCAGACGTCGTGGACAGCAAGCAATGGCTCGATTCTATGCTATGAGTCAGCCAGAGGCGATAGTCAACCCGCGAGTAGTGACAGGTCAGATGGAGTTATTTCATTCTGATATGTATTCTTCTTGCTTTATATGTGTTCTGGTTGACCCGGGTGCTACACACTCTTTTATCGCCTATAGTATGCTTGAAAACTGTCGTTTACCTGTTAGTTGTAAGAAGGATAGTTTGTTTTTAGAAACCCCTCTTGATGGTTCCTCTTTGCTTCGAGAAGAGTGTCCATCTTGTGTCTTGTCTTTCTTGGGACACTGCATTCGAGTGGATCTTATACCGCTTGATATGCATGGGTTTGATGTTATCCTTGGGATGGATACCTTAGAGAAGTATAAGGTTGTTTTGGACTGTGGTTCCAAGCAGGCAGTGTTTGATGATACTGGAGAGAAGTGGATCTTCCAAGGAGATAGGAAGATTCTTCCGACATGTCTGGTATCATCTATGGTGGCAGATAGGTTGCTACGACAGGGATGTGAGGCATTCTTAGCTCACGTGGTAGATACCGTTGTAGCTACCAAGACGAAAAGTCTTAGCCTTGAAGAGGTGCCAGTTGTCCGAGAGTTTGCAGACGTGTTTCCTAAAGAGTTTCCTGGTGTTCCTCCACCCCGAGAGATTGATTTCAAGATCAATCTGGTACCAGGAATGCATCCAGTTGCACATACACCGTATAGGATGGCTCGGTTAGAGATGGTAGAGCTTAAGAAGCAGTTGCAAGAGTTGTTGGAGAAATGTTTTATCCGACCAAGTACGTCGCCTTGGGGTGCTCCCGTGTTGTTCGTTAAAAAGAAGGATGGTTCGATGCGGTTGTGTATAGATTACCAGCAATTGAACAAAGTCACGATCAAGACTAAGTACCCGTTGCCGAGGATTGATGATCTGTTTGATCAGTTGCGTGGTGCTACAGTGTTTTCAAAGATCGATCTACGATCTGGATATCATCAGTTGAGGATTAAGGCGGATGACATACCAAAGTCAGCTTTCAGGACGAGGTATGGTCATTTCGATTTTGTGGTTATGCCGTTTGGGTTAACCAATGCACCTGCTACTTTCATGGACTTGATGAACAGAGTGTTCCGTCCATTCTTAGATCAATTTGTTGTAGTCTTTATAGATGACATCTTGATCTATAGTCGGGATAGGCTAGAGCATGAGCAACATCTTCATCAAGCGTTGACTCTTCTTCGCCAACATCAGTTGTATGCCAATTTCAGTAAGTGTGAGTTCTGGTTGGAAGAAGTGACTTTCTTAGGTCATGTGATATCCGCGGAAGGAGTCAAAGTAGATCCGAAGAAGGTGGAATCCATTGCGGATTGGGAACAACCGAAGATGCCGACAGAAGTTAGTAGTTTTCTGGGTTTAGCAGGATACTACTGGAGGTTTATCAAGGACTTCAGTGTGATCGTGTTGCCGATGACGAAGTTGACCAGAAAGGATATACCTTTTGTTTGGGATGATCGATGTCAGCAAGCTTTCCAGAGTCTGAAGGAGAAGCTGACCAGTGCTCCAGTGTTGATCTTGCCAGAGCCTGTGAAAGGCTATGTTGTTTTCTATGATGCTTCCAAGAAAGGCTTAGGTTGTGTGTTGATGCAGGAAGATCATGTGGTTTCTTTTGCTTCGCGACAACTCAAGAAACATGAGGAGAACTATCCGACTCATGACTTGGAGTTGGCAGTAATGGTTCATGCGTTAAAGATTTGGAGACACTATTTGTATGGAGAAGTGTGTCAAATCTTTACGAATCATAAGAATCTGAAGTACATATTTACACAGCAAGAGTTGAACATGCGACAACGACGATGGATGGAGTTGATTAATGATTACGACTGCACTATCGAGTCTCATCCTGGTAAGGCTAATGTGGTAGATGATGCGCTTAGTAGAAAGTCTTCTTCTCTTTCTGCAAAGAAGGCACAGTTGAGTTCCCTAGTATGCCATAGGCGAGATATGTTTGTTTCTCTACAACAGATGAATGTGCAGATGGAAGTTTCCTTGTTGTCTGGTCTTCTAGCACAAATGCAAGTCAAGCCTACATTGAGACAACAGATCAAGGATGCACAACAGACAAATGATGTAGTACCGTTGATCAGATCAGAGTTCGGCAGCGACAAGCGTGATGGGTTTCATGAGTCTGAGGATGGACTAATCTGCTATCGTAATAGGATGGTGGTTCCTAATGTTGATAAGCTGAGGAAGTTGGTGCTCAAGGAAGCACACACATCGATGTATGCTATGCATCCAGGTGTCACCAAGATGTATCATAGTCTGAAGGACTTGTATTGGTGGCCCGGTTTGAAGAAAGATGTAGCTGAGTTCGTGGCGAGATGTGCGGTATGTCAGCAAGTGAAGGCTGAACATCAGAAGCTGGCAGGTACGTTGCAACCTTTGCCGATACCGTAGTGGAAATGGGATCACATAACCATGGATTTCGTAGTTGGTCTACCCAGGACAACTAGGAATCATGATTCCATTTGGGTGATAATGGACAGATTGACTAAGTCTGCCCATTTTCTACTAGTGAAGACAACGTATACAGCCGAGAAACTTGCTCGAGTATATGTTGATGAGATAGTACGTCTGCATGGTGTGCCAGCAACGATAGTTTCTGACAGAGGTCCTCAGTTTACGAGTCATTTTTGGGAATAGTTGCACAAAGCGTTGGGAACACAGTTGAGGTTCAGTACAACCTTTCACTCACAGACAGATGGAGAGTCTGAAAGGACTATTCAGATTTTGGAAGATCTCCTTCGAGCTTGTGTTTTGCAGTTTCTAGGCAACTGGGATGTACATCTGAGTTTGATAGAGTTTGCCTACAACAACAATTATCATCGGAGCATTGACATGGCTCCTTATGAAGCTTTGTATGGAAGGAAGTGCAGATCTCCTTCGTGTTGGTATGAGTCTGGTGAGTATCAGCTTTTGGGTCTTGAGTTAGTACAACAGACAACAGAAAAGATCAAGGTGATACAACAATAGTTGAAAGTGGCATAGGACAGGCAGAAGTCTTATGCAGACAATCGCCGATGACCTTTGGAATTCCAGGTAGGAGACAAAGTGTATCTTAAAGTCTCTCCGTGGAAAGGTGTGCTAAGGTTTGGTCAGAAGGGTAAGTTAGCACCCAGGTATATGGGGCCTTACTCAGTCATAGCACGTGTTGGCAAGGTAGCTTATGAGATAGAGTTGCCTCCAGAGTTGCACAGGTTACATCTAGTGTTTCATGTCAGTATGCTGAAGAAAAGTCATCCGGATTCAGACACAGTGATACAGCCAGTTGAGGTTGAGCTTAATGAAGATGTGACCTACGAGGAAGGTCCTGTGGAGATTCTTGATCGAAGGGTCAAGAAGCTGAAGAGAAAGGACCTGGTTCTTGTGAAGGTTCTTTGGCAGCGTCGTGGCATTGAGGAAGACACGTGGGAGCTTGAGGATGAGATGAGGAGGAAGTATCCCTCGCTTTTCTCTTCGGATTTCGGGGATGAAATCCCTTAAAGGGGGTTAGCTTGTAAGGACCCTGACCTTCGTTTAGGGTTTACCCTATTTGCTTTGCTTAACCTTGATGGTTTGATGCTTGCTAATCACCTTTAGTGGTGATTAGGGTTTGGTTGAAGCTTTGTTGAGAGTTGGAGGGGCTACTTGCAAATAACCTAAGTCTAGGGTTTTGAGAGCAAGTTTGCCACCTTGTGAGGTGTTCCTCTCTCTCTTTGCTTCCCCTAGGGTTGAGAGTAAGGCTTGGGCTCGTTGCTTGAGTTCTTTGGGCCTTGTTGAGCTTGTTGGGCCTTGAGGTGCCTTGTTTGGGCTTGGTTGAGCCTTGTGTCGCCCAAGTGATGCTTGTGTCGCCCAAGATGGTGTTTGTGTCGGCCAAGTTGAGTGTGTATCGCCCATGAGGATGGAGTGTGTCGCCCAAGGAGAAACATGTTGTGTCACCCATGATGCTTGACCTAGCTTTGACCTTGTTTAGTGGACACTTGGAGCACATATTGGACAAGTGTATGAAGCTTGCTAGAGTAGTAGCTTGTGCTCTAGGACAAGTGTCCCTAGGCAAGTGACACCTTGCGTGGACCAACCTTGTTTTCTCCTCCCTTTCCTTCTATATAGGCATGTCCTTCCCTTAGCTAGGAGTTCCTTTGGTTCTTTGGTTTCTCCCCACCTTGAGTGCACGACACTCCCTCCTCCCTTGCTTGTGTCGGCCGATACACCCCTTGCAGGAGTAGCTTGGTGGCCGATACACCCCTTGGAGGAGCAGTGGTGGCCGATACCCCTTGAAGCTTGGAGCTCTTCTTCTTCCTTGGAGCTTGGAGCTTAAGGCGGGTTGTATAACTTCTAAACCCTAACTCCATTATCTCTTGTTATGATCTTGTTCATATGTTAGTAGCTTAGTTCTTTGCTTAGCTTCTTGTTGGCCGATCCTTGTGATCTAGGGTTTGTAGGTGAGCAATACTCCTTTCTCTCCTTGGTCTAGAGGAGTGAGTTTGAGTCTCTAGTATCATGAGCAGCACCCCTCTTTCTTAGTCGATTGAGGTGAGCTTGTGTTCTAGTTGCTTGAGCAACACTCTCCTCTCACCATGGACTAGAAGGGTGAGCTCATAGGTGATGGTTGGTGTGCAAGACCCCTCTTTCTTAGTCGATTGAGGTGAGCTTGTGTTCTAGTTGCTTGAGCAACACTCTCCTCTCACCATGGACTAGAAGGGTGAGCTCGTAGGTGATGGTTGGTGTGCAAGACCCCTCTTTCTTAGTCGATTGAGGTGAGCCATCTTCTTAGGGTTTCAAGTGCCTTTGTGTTTGAGGAAGAAGGTGACATGTTGGACGATATCCTTTGGCTTAGTGTGTTGGGCGACATGTTGGCTTTTGTGTTGGGCGATAGGCTAAGTGTGGTGAGTGTTGGCCGATAGGCTTGTGTTGGGCGAGTTGGAGTAGTGTCGGCCGATAACGCTTGGGCTTGTGACGGGCGTCACACCTCTTGTGTCAGCCGGCAGGCTGATCACTATGGGGCGTTTCCCGATACCTCTCCTCCCTGACGCGCGTTGCTCCCTCTCTTTGAGATGCGATGTCGCGTAATGCAGCGTTGCTGCCCTTCTTTACACCAGTCGTTATGCTTTGAGTATGGGTGAGGGTAGGTGGTTGTTATATCCTTCTTTTAGTGAGGGTTGTGGTGAGTTATGGTGAGGGTTTTGTAATCCTTCAGTGACGGTTCCTTGTATCATGGAAATGATTAGTTGCGTACATACATACATACATATATATATATATATATATATATATATATATATATATATATATATATATATATATATATATATATATATATATATATATATATATATCCTTGCTTCCAACCAATGGTAACTCCTTGCTAATAGTAATAATGATGATGATAACTCCCGATAGATAATGATGCTCGATATCATAAGATGGTGCATTTATCTTAGCCTGGCTACACATATGGGAGTGATTACCTGTTAATGCTAAGAATGGTAGTAGTGATGATAATGATAAAGGCAGGGGTAATGATATGCATGAAGTGATCATCATGCTTATCTGTTAATGATAAGGAGAATAGTGGTAGTATACTAGTGGTTGCTTAATGATAATGATGATGATAATAGTAATGATAATGGTAAGTGGGTTACATAATGAATGGTGATGGTAATGGTAGTGGTAATGATAACGCTTGTTCTATATATCCAACATGACTACATACATGAAGTAATCATCTTGATTATTTGTATAATACTGAGTTGAGGATAAGCATAGATATGGTTTGCTTAATGAGGTGCTTTATGCACTCGATCACCAGATAATGTATAATTGTTAAGTATAGCATCTTGAATGTCATCTCATGATAGTAAGCATAGTTCATATGTTGAATCTATGATTATTGAGTACACTAACCATGCAGGTGATGATTAGTCATGAAAAGGCTATGAGACACATGTGATGAGTAACATCACTTTGATAATTACTCTGGTTGATGAGATTGTATGAATGATGTGTTTGTCCCATGATGTTGATGTAAGCCTTGAGAGGCAGTGGCAATACATGATGAGGGATTGAGATCCCATTGTATGTGATGGTCCTTGAGATGGATCTGGATGGTTGGCAAGAGGCCAAGTGATAACATGTGATGTTGGATCCTTGAGATGGATCAGGTTGATGTGATTATAATAATAACATAGTGCTGAGTTTATGTTGTTTACTTTCTGTTATATCTTCCATGTTATACAACTTGGTTGAATCTTGCAATTCATCTAAAAGATACTAAATAATCATAGTGGAATTATATCATGTAGTTTGCCCTGGCCATAGATCCATCATCATCAAGATTTGGTGATGGTGAAACGAGTTCTCCTACGGGTTAACCCGGAGCACATATTGTTGAATATGTGAGGTTGCTCCTAGCCTAAACTGAGGAGGTAAGAGTGCAACTTCGGTTGTAGACTCAAGGGTGTGGATTCAGGCCCGTAGCCCATTTTGTGATGAGGAGCATGGTGAACAGGTCCATGGCTCAAGATACGTGATACAAGGAGCATGAATGCGTTCATGGATCAGAGCACGACGAACAAACCCGTGGCTCAGTTTCACTAGCGTCGAGACCTGTACCGAGGCGGGCTAGGCAAAGGGTAGCCTGACCCTGTGGCTAAGACCACTTCATCTTGAGACTACGGTCCTGCTTATGTTGTACTCGTGCACTGACCATGAGGTGGGAGGTCGTGGAGTCCGACTCTTCCATTGACCTTGTATGGCACCAGTGTAGGCTTCGCAGCCAAAGGTTGGATTGGAGCGGTACAGCTCACTTCCTCAGGGCATAATAATGCGTAATTCAGCCGTATAGTATATACTGCTGAAGGCAAACACGAAACATTGTTTGAGGCCTTGTTTGTGTAGTTAATTCCATCATATCTTGCAGTTGTTTATATGTTCCTCATATGTGGTAAGCTTTCTACACCCTATCTTGTTAATCACATTTCATAAGGAATAGTTGGATAAATGACTGAGTACTTTTGGTAAGCTTGATAGCATGAACAGTCTTATCTTATAACTGCTCTGGTTATACTTTTAGCTACTTTACATATCTCTGAGGTTTTGGTAGTTTTGGCGGGGAGTTATGCCTCCTGCTGGGACAATGTTCAATTGTCTCACTCCGCTGGTTTGTAGGTGGCTAAGCTAGACGTGGTGGTGGTCGTGGTGTTGCGGCAGAGCAGCTAGAAGAGCAGTAGAAGGCAAGCGATGGATATGCTGCTGTTTTGGATGTTTTATAGTAGAGTCTAGAGTCATCCCTGTACTCTCAGGTCCTTGGCAGTGTTTTGACGTTGTTTCACGATGTACGATCGATGATGTTTTGTATATCCTACTGTTGGCCGGATGTGGGCCTTTATGTATATGAACAGGTGGTGAATTCATGTGATGGATAAACAACTATTCCTTTGAGTTGTGGACACGTATCAGATCTTGTATATGTATATATGACCTATTTCCTTGCAGGACGAGGACTGGAATGTAATAGTTTCTTAGTTTATCAGCTTTCTGCAAACAGTTTTAATTAACCCGTGTTTTTGGTAATCTGTGGTTATGGTGATTTCCATACGTTTTTGCGTAACACCTCCCTGTCTGTGTGATAGTGGAATGTGTTGCCACAGCGAATGTCTTCTCAAAGATAGATCTGAGGTCGGGATATCATCAACTGTGTATTAAGGAGGGTGACATACCTAAGTCTGCCTTTAGAACAAGGTATGGTCACTATGAGTTCACAGTTATGTCGTTTGGACTAACTAATGAACCAGCTGCATTTATGGAAATCATGAATAGAATCTTTAGACCTTTTCTTGATCAGTGTATAGTTGTCTTTATTGATGACATCATGATCTACAATAGAGATGCTCAGCAGAACGATCAACATCTTCGTCAGGCTCTAACTTCGCTAAGAGAGCATAAGTTATATGTTAAGTATAGCAAGTGTGAGTTCTGGTTACTTGAAGTTTCTTTTCTTGGACACGTTATATCTGCTTCAGGTATTCGTGTTGACCCTAAAAAGGTAGAATCTATCCTGCAGTGGGAGCAGCCGAAAACACCGATGAAGATTTGTAGTTTCTTAGGGTTGGCAGGCTATTCTCGGAGGTTCATTAAGAACTTTAGTTCTATAGCCTTACCTTTAACCAAGTTGACCAGGAAGGATGTTCCTTTTTCCTGGAGTGATAAGTGTCAGCAATCATTCCAATTGTTGAAGGAAAGGCTGACAAGTGCACCTGTGTTGGTGTTACCCGAACAAGGGAAAGGATATATAGTTTTCTGTGATGCCTCTAAGAATGGCCTAGGATGTGTGTTGATGCAGGATAAACAAGTGATTTCTTTTGCTTCTCGACAGCTTAAGAAACACGGGGAGAATTATCCGACACATGACTTAGAACTAGCTGCTGTAGTCCTTGTTTTGAAGATCTGGAGACATTATCTTTATGGAGAGACATTCCAGATTTTCACAGACCATAAGAACTTAAAGTACATCTTCTCTCAGCATGAGCTTAACATGAGGCAATGCCACTGGATGGAGTTAATCAAGGACTACGATTGTATAATTGATTATCATCCAGGGAAGGCCAATGTAGTTGCTGATGCTTTAAGTAGGAAATAATCAACACAAGCCTTAGATAGAGCACAGTTAAATTCTTTAGTGTGCTCTAGGAGGGATATGCTTATCTCTTTAAGGCAAGACAATGTACAGCTAAAAGTATCATTGTTATCTGGGTTGTTAGCTGAAATGCACATAAAACCTACTCTGAGACAACATATTAAGGAGGCACAATAAGCTGATGATGTAGTTCAGCAGATTAGATCAGAGTATGGTAGTGAAAAACGAGATGGTTTCCATGATTCAGATGATCAAGTAGCTTATTATCATGGTAGGATGATAGTACCAGATGTTGATAATTTGAGGAAGTTAGTCCTAGAAGAAGCTCATTCTTCAATGTATGCTATGCATCCAGGAAGCACCAAGATATATCATAACTTGAAAGATATGTATTGGTGGCCTGGTTTGAAGAAGGATGTTGTTGAGTTTGTTATGCGGTGTCATGTATGTCAGCAAGTTAAAACTGAACACCAGAAGCTCGCAGGAACAATGCAACCTTTACCCATAACACAATGGAAGTGGGATTATATGACCATGGATTTTGTGGTTGGTTTACCCAGAACAGCTAAAGGTCATGATTCCATTTGGGTAATAGTTTATAGGTTGACAAAGACATCACATTTCTTACCTGTCAAAACTACCTATTCTGCTGAGAAGCTGCACAGTTGTATGTAGATGAGATAGTGTGACTACATGGGGTCCCAGTTACCATTATTTCCGACAGAGGTCCCCAGTTTACGAGTCATTTTTGGGAGTGACTTCATAAAGCCTTAGGCACACAGTTAAGGTTTAGTACAACCTTTCATCCTCAGACTGATGGACAGTCAGAAAGGACTATACATACCTTAGAGGACTTGCTTAGGGCATGTGTCCTCCAGTTTACAGGAAGTTGGGATCTACATCTAAGTTTGATAGAGTTTGCCTACAACAATAGCTATCAACACATCATTGACATGGCACCTTATGAAGCCTTGTATGGTAGACGTTGTAGATCTCCCCTATGTTGGTATGAAACTGACGAATATCAACTTTTAGGTCCTGATCTTGTGCAGCTGACCACCGAGAAGATTAAAATAATACAACAACTGTTAAAGACTGCACAGGATAGGTAGAAATCTTATGCTGATAAGCGTTGTAGACCTTTAGAATTCCAAGTTGGAGACAGAGTGTACCTTAAGGTCTCACCCTGGAAGGGAGTTCTTAGATTTAGAAGGAAAGGAAAGTTAGCTCCTAGATTTATGGGGCCTTATCAAATCATTGAACGGATTGGAAAGGTAGCTTATAAGCTAGAGTTACCACCAGAGTTGCAAAAGTTACACCCAATGTTCCACATTTCCATGCTTAGGAAATGTCATCCTAACACAGAATCAGTTCTGCAACCTATGGAAGTAGAGTTAAATGATGATATATCTTATATAGAAGGACCTGTGTTGATTCTTGATAGAAGAATCAAGAAGTTGAAAAAGAAAGACATTAGTCTTGTAAAAGTCCTTTGGAATCACCGTGGAGTTGAAGAAGCTACATGGAAACTAGAGGAAGAGATGAGGAGTAAATACCCTACTCTTTTCTCTTAAAATGTTTTGTTTATGATTTCGGGGACGAAATCCTTGTAAGGGGTGGATAACTTGTAACATCCCTGACCTGGGTTATGTACTAACCCTAAGTGTTTTGCCTAATTAAGTTGATTAGATGCTTGTTCTTATACTTTGAAAAGTAATTAAGGCTTTTGAGGAACTTATATTTCAATTTCAGTCCTTTTTGAATAATGTTGAAACATTGTTTTGTTACTTTTGGACTAAAGTGCAAATTACCCATGTTGAGGGATTAACTTGCAAATTCCACATGATAAGATGTTCCTCTGATGTTGATACATCATGAGAATGAATATGATGTAGTGGTATGGTTTCCACAAGCTTGGGCAACAAGATAAAGCTTGTAGAGCAATCCTTGTGCATTAAAACCTAATTTTGGTGTAATGTGCAAATTACCCAAAACCTAGGGTTCAACATGCAAATATCACTTCTAGAGGGTCTCTCATGTTTCTTGGCATCTATTAGAGCAAATAAAATGAGAGGGCGCCTCATTTGAATTATCTTGGAGGAGAGAGAATCTTGACATTAAAATAATCAAGATTTAAGCACAAATGGCTCTTTAATATAACTTAATGCAAAAAGAAATATATTAATTAAGGAGCCCTTCAACCAAAAGTTGAAGGATGTATTTGCAATAGTGTTGGACGAGCTTGTTCCATGCTTGGGCACAAAAAGATCTTGGTTGAGTGGAAGCCATTCACAATAATATAATATAAAACAATATCCAATAAAAGGATGGATATTAATATACATCTCTTTAAGGTGCTTAGTTCCTTTTCCATTATTTCTTTGATAATGGAGAAAGTTTTGCAAGGAAATATAGGGTGGCTTCATGGCCAAGTAATGGAGGAGGCTTTAGTGGAAATTAGTTGGAATTAAAGAAGATAACTCTCTTTTTTTTCTATTTCCTTAAAAACCCATATACATATCTCTTATGTATATCTTTTGCAATACACATGAGAACCGTTTCCTTCTCTTTTCACCTTGCTTTGGCCGACCAAGAAGAGCTCAGGAGAAGAGGAAGGATGACTCTAACCTGTAGGTGAGTTTTGATCATCTTCTACCTCAGATTAATTGTGGAAACCCTAAAGCAATGGTTAATTATTGGTTTCCTTCACTCGATTTCCATTTCTAGCCAAGTTGTTCATCCAAAAGTTGAAGGGCGGACCTTGGATAACTGTTGGAGCTCTATCCACCATTATAGCCATGGAGCTTTGAGCTTGGGATAAGTTCTAGAGGTAGGTTTTATAACTCTAACTCCTAAGCATTAGTATTGCATTCTTTTCTATAAGAATCATTGGTTACTTTTCTTCCTTTGATACTCTTGTGAGTTCTTGCTATAACTTCTGTGAAGAACAACAACAGTTCTTGGTAGAACAGAGGAAGACGAAGTTGACATCATCCTATATAAATATCCAAAAAGTTACTTTACCAAACGGTTTTCTTTTGTTGCTCAAACGGTTTCCCAAACTGTTTGGGAGCAAATAGTTTCAAACCGTTTGAATGCAAAAAGTTTCACTAAACCGCATGGAAGCAAACGGTCCAAGACCGTTTGGTGGCTTTGACCAAGTGTTGACCATTTGGATACCTATTGAGAATAATGTAGGTAAATTCTCCATCAATAATTATTAATTAACTTCAATTGGTTCACTAATTGAAGGTCCAACAATCACCAAAACCCTAATCGGGTTAAGTGCTGATTTGATTATTGATTGAGTTTGAAACTTGGGTTGATTGACCCAAACGGTTTCAAAACCATTTGGGGATCTCCCAAATGGTCTCAAGACCGTTTGTTGATCACCCAAGACTGTTTGGGGGTTTAGGGTTAAGTTTGGTCGAGAAATTGAAGGTCCAAAGATATTAAGTTGAAGTATAATCAATTGCTGATTTGGTGACCAATCCTAGGATCCAAAAATTGAATGACATGGTTAGTGATGATGTGATGGGCAAACGGTCTCAAGACCATTTGGAGGTCATCCAAATGATCCCAAGACCGTATTGGGGTCACCCAAGACTGTTTGGAGATCTAGGGTTGACTATGGTTAGGTAATTGAAGATCTAATGATGCTATGTTGAAGAGCAATCAAATGTTGATATGATGATCAATCCAATGAACCAAATTCTAAATGGTTGACTTGGATTTTGATGTTGACTTGGGCAAATAGTCTCAAGACCGTTTGTAGGTCATCCAAATGACCTCGAGACCGTTTGGGGTCAGGTCATGCCCAATTTGGATGG
Source organism: Alisma plantago-aquatica (assembly GCA_963693085.1). Lineage (NCBI taxonomy): Eukaryota > Viridiplantae > Streptophyta > Magnoliopsida > Alismatales > Alismataceae > Alisma > Alisma plantago-aquatica. The sequence continues at coordinate 229,237,182 of OY856410.1, forward strand.
TAATCCAATAGTTTCAAGTAATTGGTTCAACAATAATCAACATTGAAGGATCAACATTCCCAAACCCTAATTCAATTGATTCAAACCCTAATTGATGATTAATTGAGGGTCAATTAAGGGTTAAATCAGTTTAAGGTTGACCTAATTAACTGAATTTAAGTGTGGTGACAAGTCCAATTGATGAGTGATAACATGATTACAATCATTGAAGGAATCGATCATGGAAACCCTAAATTGATTGAAGCGGTTGAGACCCTTTTTGGTCCTTGCGGTTTTGAGGGGGTTTGGACCAAACGGTCTCAAGACCGTTTGGGACCAAACAATCCCAAACCATTTAGGTTCATGCAGTTTCCAAATCGATCAAGTTCATGCGGTTTCAAAAGTCAACCTTGGGCAAACAGTCTTCACCACCTATTTCACCAAACAGTTTCAGAGATTGTGTTTCACCAAACAGTTTCAGAGGTTGTGCAAGACCGCATGGAGGTCTAAACGGTCTTAGACCGTTTGGATGTTTGTGGTCAAGATTGTTTGGGGTCCTTGTAGCCAGGATCATTTGGTGAATAATTATCTAAAACCGCATGGATACTTAAAGTTGTTAAAGGTTAAGCTAGTTAATTGTTTAATAGAAGATGTAATCAAAGATGATTATGGTACTTGTATCTTAATGGGATAGTGTGATTAATATCCAATAAGTAGTTAAGCCTTAATGATCATAATGATAATGACATAACCCATTATGTCAATTCTCTTTCATATTGAGTTGACTTAGCCTAATCAAGGCTGAAGCTAATATCATCCTATAGGGGATGAGAGAGAAAAGACTTCTTATGTGAATGGTAATCAAGTAATGGACTTCCAATATGAATGAATGTCTAATTAAGGAATGATCCATGAAAATGAAATCACGAAACCCTAATTATGATGGTTGATGAATCATAACCCTAATTGAGGGCATTAATGGGTGAAATCCTAATGCATGATGATTGTATGAACTTAATTCATAATGATGATATGATAAACCTTAATTCAAGATAAATTGATGATCACTCCTGCTTGGGGGTGAATAGTAAACCCTAACCTAGGGTGATGTGATATGAATAGTAAACCCTAACCTAGGGTGATGTGATGTGATTAGTAAACCCTAACCTAGGGTGATGCGATATGAATAGTAAACCCTAACCTAGGGTGATGTGATATGAATAGTAAACCCTAACCTAGGGTGATGTGATGTGATTAGTAAACCCTAACCTAGGGTGATGTGATATGAATAATAAACCCTAACCTAGGGTGATGTGATATGAATAGTAAACCCTAACCTAGGGTGATGTGATGTGAATAGGAAACTCTAATTCCAAATAAGTATATGAAAGTGTGAAACCCTAATTCTGGGTTATGCTTTATAGCATGAAGCTCTATGATTGGATAATGAAATGATAAGTCATTAATACTAATTGAGTTATGGGATGATTAACCCTAATTGAAATGAAAAGGGAAACCCTAACCCTAATAAGGGCATAGTGATGCATCCCTTGAATAGTTATGTTATCATTGTTTTGCATTGTGCTGATATGAAATTGATGTATCCGTTATCATCTGTACTAATCATGCAGGTTTTATGAGATATTGAACATAGCCAGGTGAGAGCTATGATACTTTGTTTAATGAAAGTACTTTATAAGTTTTGTAAGCAATGATATGCTATGTTGCCTAGAAAAAAGGTAACAAAAGAGACTGACAGGTTGTATGAGCCAAGTGAAATACCTGCATTGCTACTATTATGTTTACACTATCAAATAACCTGATGGCATTGTGTTACCTGTTAAGGTGGTAACAAGTGATTTGATGATCTAAGGGTTTGTACACCCATATTCTTGAATCATGATGATGAATTAATAAGGGATTGAGATCCCAATATTTATAAAGTTGTGGAATGAACTTGATAAAATAGTACTCTTTCTTTATGGCATCTCTTATAATGGTTTATGCTTGAAAACATGCCTGATGCTAAAAGAATGTTGTAATGTACTTAAATAATCAAGTGAAATGATATCACGTAGAGCCCCGACCATATATCCATCATCGTCAGAAGTTGGATGATGGTGAAATAGGTTTTCCTAAGGGAACTCCTGGAGAGCATACTTTTGAGTATGTGGGGGTTATGGACGCGAATATCCTTACGTCCTACTGGAGGAATTGATGCGAGATAAAAATTAAATCCCTCAATCCTTCATTATATGTATATGTCGTGATGATGTATCACTAATCTCCCGATGATGATATTAATGCCGCATCGATGTGAGATAAACAAGAAATCCCTCGATGGTGAAGAGAGTACAACATGCCATTGTAACTCTAATAGAGAAGTTGCCAGAATACCCTAGAAAGCTATTTTAGCAGAGACACAAGATGTCCTGCATGTTGTTCCTCACACTGACTAAGAATGATGAGGTCATAGAAATCCGGCTCTTATGATGACCTATGTATGGTATCGATTTTGATTTCGCAATGGTCGGTTGGAGTATGAGCGGTATACCTCATCTCCTTAGGGCATAAATATGTTTGTAAAATGTAATCAGCCATGTAGCATAATTGCTAGGGTTGAACTATGAGAATTAATGTTTGATGATACATTGTTTAATATGTCCTAGTTGGATAATTAATATACATGTTCTTCATATTCCTTATTAAATGAATGACTTGCTGCTTAATCAATTTATAATTGAAATGATTGCATAGAGAATACTTCTCTGCATATCTTGTTCAATAATTTATCTGTTGTTAAATATTTACATTTCTATTACTCAGTGTTATTCTTTTATCTGCAATAGCAATGCTTCTGGCGGAGAGTTATAACTCTCGCTGGGACAATTTTCAATTGTCTTACCCCCGTGGGATTCAACTTTTTAGGTAGACGCCGAGGAAGAAGAAACCCTTCAGTGGGTGAGCAGCAACAACAACAGCCACAAAAGAAGCAACAACAACAAGGATAACAGTGATCTTCAAGTGGAGACACTGTCTGTTAGGTTATGTATATAGAGAGTCCTATGTGTCATCTCTGTACTCTCAGGTCCTAGGAGTCAGTAGATGGTTTAATGTAGATTTGAGATTTTTGGCTCAATGCCTCGATATTTTTGTATACTGCTCATGTACAATTTAACAGGTCAGTCAATGTTATGACTCTCGAGATGAGTTGATATAGAGATGTATTGATGTGTCAGAATGTAATTAACTTACTTTGTTTCTTTATGAAAGAGTTTTATAGTTTTGGATCTCAGTACAAAAAGTTTTAATTTTTAGTGATTTTCAGTAACTCCACTGCTAAGTATTCGCTTCCGCATTAGTTGATCTTGTTTTCGCAAGATGGTCATCACAGAGTGTGTCTATACCTAATGTAAAATCACTCAAGTAAAAGCATTAGACATAAATGAGTGGAATGGTTAGTCATCATAAAAACAAGGGCTTAGTCAATTTAGTCCTTAGGTCAACACCTTGGTCTATTGATCCAAGGGTGTCTGGATCATCCTAAACCGACTAGCGGTGGTGTGCCCCGTCAATTTTTTGCCTCACTGACTCATCTACGACACTAAGTTGAAGCTTTGTGATTGGAACACCTGAGGTTCACCTGGCACCACATCTTCTTCTCTCTCCTTACTTTCTTCTTGCTCGAGTAGTGAGCTCCCTCAACTCTGGAGAGGGTAGGGGTGAGCGGTAATCTTGCTTGTGACCAAGTAGAGCCCTGGTTGTCTTTGGGTGAAGCTCCTAAACACAAGTGGCAAGTTGGCGTGATGAAGCTCCCTCTAGAACTCGACGTCGTAGTGGTGGAGTGTGAGGTCGCCGAAGAGGAAAGGTCAAGAGCGATGAAGAGGAGAGATGACTAGGAATGGTGTTGGACATGTCTGACCAGCCTCCACAAAGGTAAAGAGGGTGCTGGATTGGAAGGTGGGCATGTATATGGATTTGGATGAGGTGGTGCATAGGTGGGATGGAGGTGGGGACAACAAAGGGTAGGGACATTGTATGAGCAATTGAGGGTGGAGGATGACTAAAAGGAGAGAGGTGGAGGTTTTGGGGGTCTTAAATAGCTGCAAGGAGGCGAGAAAGGAGAACCCTAAAATGGGCACCGCCTCTAGGTGAGAGGCGTGGGGAAGAAGGAGGTGGTTCTCCCTAATTTGAGGCTTATGGGGTATGTGTTAGGGTTTGTTGAGTTCATTTCTATGAGAGACAAAACTCTATCCCTCTAGAATCTTGAGAGGCACATCAGTGTGGGGGGTTGGAGTCATGGTGGCATGGTTGGGTTGTTGGGAGTAGAGTCTGAGTCTTGTTGGAGGTTGAAGACAAGTTCAACCATGCTGGATCCTATGGATAGCCAGGATTAAGGGTAAAATTCACCTTCCACACCCACCATTCAGTGCCCGCACATGATACATAATGTGTCACATCAAATCACAGACTTAGGGTCTAGGGTTAAAAAGTATGAAATAATATTCATAAAATTCAAATATCATATCAATTAGTCAGTACATCCAAGGACTAAGAAATTATTGGTGGAACTTTAGGATTGAGTTATCTAACCGTGGTAGAAAGTTGAAATCCAAATTTGAATACTAATTATAATAATTTCACTAGGTTGTTAATACACATGCATCACCCTTATTTAGGGTTTATATTATTTCAATTTTTGTGTATCCACATGGTTAATACATTAGAGTGAGTGTTTGAGAGCATTTAGGCAACATGTTTAAGAAGTTATTAACAAAATTAAATTTGCAAGAGAGAGAAAATAATAATGTACGCTTTATAACATTCTCCCCTTCTTTTTAGGAATTTTTCCCTCCAAATTCAAGAAGTCTGGAAGAGGTGTGGATACTTCTGCTCGATCTCAAACTTGAGCTCCAAGGTAGCATCAGTTTGATCATGGTGACTCCAGAGAATTTTCACCATATCAATACTTCGATTACTATGAAGATCCTTTGTCTTAGAGTCAAGAATTTTGACTAGTGATTCATCATAAGATATATCATCTTTCAACTCTAGAGGTTCATGGTTTAGAATATGACTAGGATAATGGACATAAGGCTTCAGATTAGATATGTGGCATACATTGTGCATTGCATTGTATTGAGGTGGAAGAGCAAGACGGTACACACATTCAACGACCCTTTCCAAGATCTCAAAGGGTCCCTCAAAGCTAGGACTGAGTTTTCATTTGTTCTTGGCCAATGTAATGCCCCTAACCCTTCTTAATTCATAAACATAATTTCCTTGGCCTGATTGGATTAAGTTGATGCTTAGTCTTGAAAGTTAATTCTGACTGTGATGTCACACTGGATGATGAAACTATTTTATAATTTGAATCTAAACAGACTTTGTTTTCTCAAGATATATAAATTCATGTAATCTATGGACTTTCATGTAAATTACCCTATTTAGGAGTATAAACATATTAGTGACACTCGCTTGAGTTTCTTATAATGAATATAAGAATTTTATAACTCTGCTTCTTCTTTGAATGTTTTTGAACCTTGCTATAAAGCTAAGTGAAAAGGGTGGTGCAGTGTTCTCATCGACTGATGGTTTGTCGGTGACCTTCAACTTCCCTGTGGTCGATGGCTTTCTTGGTGACTGTTGATGGTTTTCCCAGTGGCGGGTGAGTTTTCAACGCCTAAAGGATTGCTGACTACCCAACCAGGGTTCTCATTGACCAAGGAGGTTGGTGTGTGTATATGTGTGAGACGGTTGCTGGTGAGTTATAGACCAATGAGGTTTTATGTGTGCATGAGAATGTAATTGACAAAATTCTAGTGGTCGACGAGTTCCAGGATTTGATGAGTTCTAGTGACCTATTTGGCCCCCAATGGAGTTTTGATGGTCGAACTTTTTTTGACCAATGAAATCTCAGTTCCCCACATGACCTAGGCCGACAGGATCCATGTCAGATGAGTTTTCTAGGTTCTAGCCCTATAAATACCCCCTCTCTTTCTCTCCTTTCATTTCATTTGGAGGAATTTTAGTAGATATCATAGGTGCCCGATAAGATTTGCTGGAAAGTAGTGGTCGATGAGGGTTGATTGGGGATGACGATTTCATGATTTTCATGGATGCATGTGTGAGAATCAAGGTTTCTTAGACTGAATTAGAGCCTTTGATCGCTTTCCTAATTTCTTTTGTGTAAGATTCTTACCTTTTCACTCTTTCCCTTACTATCCTTCACCTCCATCCTCTTACATCTTAGTTCTGTGGGTTTTCTTGTTGGAACCATACACATGAGGGTTGAGAACTCTATTTTCTTCTTCCTTGCTCTAGTTCCACTCCGTTCATGGAAAAAGGAAACGTTGTTGGAGTTTTGGTGGGTTGAATTGGTTTGGGTGCTGATTTTGGGAGTTTCCACCTTAAGTTTCATATTTTCCCTCTCTAACAGGTGAGTTATATAACTTTGAATTCATTTCCTACCAACCTTCTATATGCATGTCATTGATCTTGCTTATAAACTCTTAAAATGCTAAATGGTGGCCTTTATAAGTGTTATTTCATATGATAAAGTAATGGTTTGAGAATGCCGATTATATTTTAGACCTTATGCACATTATTTGTTGAAAAAAAAATTGAAATTGAAGTGTGAAAGACCTAAAATACAAAATATTAGTGCTTGAACTAATGTTATGATGGTGTAACAATTGTTGGACAAAACATAGTGCTGACAATAGTTCTTTATTTATGAGTTTGAGGGTATGGAAACTTATGTCTAGAGTGACATAATATTGTTTGATACATCTTATATCTTCTGAGGTTGTAAATACCAATGACTTTTTTTAGAATCTTTTTGGTGTTTATATGCAACTAGATTAATGCTATCAAAATATATTTAATTAACTTAAGTAATCAAGTGTAACCCTAAACATGTAGTTCCCTGAGTAGAGATATTCCAACGTCAAAAAAGTAACTCGGAGTCATATACTACTGAGTACATGTGGGTGCAGGGAGGGTATATCTCTATCATCTTGATCCCAAGGTTTTGGAGAGCAGTTGAGGTCATGTCTCAGATGTGGAAATAATTGAGAGTGATTGCAGTCATAATCAGATTCAAAGGTTGTACACTCTATTTTCTAGTGTCATGTCCTGTGTACCCAGAATGGACTAGGTTGTTTAGTAGTTGGGCTGATTGCCAATATGAATGACTTGTACTGACTGAGGGGAAGATATCTTAGGATTCTACAAATCTTAGATATTATACATGTCTGATTTTGACTTTGTAATGGTAAGCGAGTAGTTTAAGTGGTACACCTCAAACTACCTAGGGCTTAATGAAATATATAATTCAGTTGTGTAGTATAATTGTTAGGATTACTTGGTGAATCACATTGGATGATGGTCCCTGCCTTATTTCTTTTAAATCGTGGATGATTTGTAAGACAGTAAGAGAAATTATCTATACTTATAATGCTAGTTATACCCAATTTAAATACTCTTCCGATGGAGCTAGAACTTACACCAAAAGATTACTCTTCCGATGGAAATCCTAATATGCACCAAAAACCCTAGAAAGTTGATGTCCTCTCTAGGTTTACCTACAACTGGTGCTAGATAAATGCTCCAACCCCACAAGAGTGTGGAAGCCTTATCATAGTACAGATTTAGGATCGAACCCAAAGGACAACGTTAAGAATCTGAGTGCCTTTTTCTTGTTTCGTATCAATCTAAGTTAATCATCTAAGACCAGAAGTTTGATTTGAGTTATTTAACCTAAAACATGCAAATGTAAAGGCAAGAATAAAAACTAGTTTAATGATTAAAATCTAAGATTAGCAAATGATGACAGATCACTGGGGTAATGCGGGTATTCGCCACCACTACACATGAATTGCACTTGTACCAAACATAGCAAGACTTGTAAGCAAGATACATGGATGTTGTACAATACCGATGTCTTAGAGGACAAGAGTAATGCATACATCCTTCATGGGTTGAGTAACTCTCATCCGGTACATATCTATGTGTCAATGAAGATATGTAGTCTCCGAAGAGAAAATCTTACTCAACCTCGTGAAACGTGCATCAGAAAACTAACAAGCGAGCGATAATTACCAAAATGATTAGTATCCTTATAGACTATCCCTCTTTCGAGGATATAGCTACGAGAAACGTGAGAGTGTTGCAACGTCAGCCATTCCCGAACGAATGGTCAAGTACTTTGCACCACTCTCTCCTCGGAGTGTGTTTCTCGACCCGTCAAGGTTGCACTTTTGTACATCAACTGATTCCATTTCATAGTACAAAAGTACAACGATGGAGGTGAGTTTACTCCACTCCTCAGAAAGCGTTTCTAGATACCGAAACGGATGCGCGGTGGATACACGCACCACAAACCAAAACTAAATCGGTATTCGAGTCTCAAGAGTGGTCGTAGACAAACCACAATGAAAGACAATAGATGCATACAAGAACGCGACCAACATTCAAGCATGTATGAAATGATTTAGTATTGAAACAGAATGATAACATCTTTTTAGTACAAGTTACAAAACACGGGAAGCGGGGCTAGTCCCCGCACCCCAGTGAATGGAACTACTTGCTCCTCATAGAGGAAGCAACAAAGAAAGAGAAGAGAGAGGAAGAAAGCATCGTCGGAGCAGAAGAGTAGATCTGTAACAGCCCGGTGTAGATCGTCGCAGTCTCCGGGACTGCTCCGTTGTAGTCGATGACGCCTGTCTCTCCGCCTCGATCTTCGGGTCAACCTCCGGAGTTACAAGAGTAGGATGAGGTGGAGCTATGGTGTGAGCAATGGTGAGATGGTGATGGAACAACCTTCTAGATCTGCGCCCAGACTGGCTGCTCACCGGATCTGGACTCAGGATGGGATTCTGAGGCTGTGGGTGAAGTTTGGTCAAAAACAGTGCTCGGGCAATCTGGCAGCGTTCCGGCACTGGTCCCAGTCCGGCAGCCTTGGGCCGTAGTGAGATGGGATAGGCAAGACCATGCCTCTACCCTTCTATTTATAGGCTTGCCAAAATATCTTGGGCAAAGGAGTCACACCATGTGCGTGTCTTTTTGTCCATGCGGGTTGCTTAATTCATACGGTTTGGTTGCTTATACGGTCTTGCTTTGCCATTCGGTTTGGCACCTCATACGGTCTTGCTTTGCCATTCAGTTTGCTTTTCCCGGCCATTCGGTTTGCTTTTCCATTTGCCTCATACGGTCTCTCCTCATTCGGTTTCTGTCTTTGGTTTCTCTGCCCATACGGTTTGGCCATTCGGTTTCATACGCAGCTGTCCATGCGGTCTCGCTACTAGTAGCCCATACAGTTTGCTTTTCTCCGCCAGCTTTTCTTGGTTTTGACGCTTCTTTTCCTTCACTCGTTTTTTTCTTTTGCTTTTGCTTTTCCGCCTGCTTTTGGTTTCCCGCTTTGGTTTCACGCCTATTTGCTTTGTTTTGTTTATTCGGTTTTGCTACTATGCGTGAAGTAGCAAACCGTGAGAATAATAGACTCTCAAACCGAATGGCCGGGTGAAAAGGGCCGAGCAGAGGGATAATTGGCCCAAATATTCATTTTGTCCTTGTGCGTTCTATTGCTTTTTCCATCTTTGACAAAGTGTTGATCCTTCATGCATTCACGTGAACTATTCAATGGATTCTTCTCCATTCGATTTGCACAATCTCCGCAACCCAGCAAACGATCTTCCCATAGCAAACAGTTGCTTGCACAACTTGCTAACTCAAACGGTCTTCGGTTATTGTATCATACGATCTTCGAGTGCATGCATACGTACAACTCCAACGGTCTTCGGCTATTGGTCTTTGATTTGGCAGCGAGCAAACGGTCTTGCATGTCCTCATACTCAAACGGTCTTGGGACCGCATGGGCTCATACGGTCTTGAGACCGCATGGGCTCATACGGTCTTGGGACCGTATGGGCTCATACGGTCTTGAGACCGCATGGGCTCATACGGTCTTGAGACCGCATGAGCTCAAACGGTCTTGAGACCGCATGGGCTCAAACGGTCTTGAGACAGCATGAGCTCATACGGTCTTGAGACCGCATGGGCTCATACGGTCTTGAGACCGCATGGGCTCATACGGTCTTGAGACCGCATGGGGTCAGAACCGTATAGCGCTCAAGACCGCATGGATGAAACCAGAAGGATCAAGACCGACTAGCGGTGATCTGCAGAGGGAAAGGGGAATGTGTAAGAGAGAATAGCATCAAATAAACTAGTGATTATAACTATTTAGGCAATATTTTCAAGGAATTAGTGAAACACTCAAGGTGAACCAAAGCGAGGGTAAATCAGTCAATATGAGGAATAAAATCCTTAGAATTGGCGACTGTGCAGATGAATCTGGAGGATTCATCATCACACCGAACTTGAGCGTTACTCGTCCCGAGGAACGGAGAAAAACTTAAGATAGTCGAAAAAAAGCTCGTTCGTCTCATAATTACCTCATCTGCAAGTAAGCGTTAGAAATTTCACGAGAAAAAAAAGAAAGGGGAAAATGAGACAAAACAAAATTAGGGCAAAAACGTCGAAAATACTTTGAATTGGTGACTGAAGGTGGATCTGTAGGATTCATCGCCACACCGAACTTAAGCGTTGCTCGTCCCGAGGAACGAAAAACTTAAAATAGTCGCCAATGCAATCGTTCATCTCAGGATTGCCTCATCCTATTGTCATATCGTAATTTTGTTCATGGCTCGGATGGATACAACATCAAAGCTTCCTTAGATCACAGAATACATCTTATGATATCCTCATTTCTGAGTTCATTTTGCTGAAGTATTTCCTTCTCATTCTCTGTCGTATCAGTCATGTTAAAGAGTTTTATGAGACTTTGGACAGACCCACGGAATAAAAAAAAGCATATGATCTGTCACTAGTGTTGAAAGAGGAGAGAATGGGGGTATGATCAAAAGATAAGAGTCTCTCCTTTGATTGAATCAAGACTCTTATTAATAGTTGACTCATTGAGATACTTTTGAATGATTTATGCACAACTCTGGTTGACTTAGCCTTACACCCGATTCTTTTTCTAAAGGTAACTCAGAAGTGTGTATAGGTTGGCTTAAGGATTTTGGCTATTTTACCTCTTTGAGAGGAGGTAAGGGGTTATTTTTGGATCCTTAGGATCTCACTACCGATCACGACACATCTGTCTTCATGAGGGCAGCTAATGTACCGACCGGGCGAGACCTTTATCGGTTATCCTTATTCAGGGCACAACTCTCATGTTTTTATTCACACTCTGGCTTTTATTCATTCTCACTTGGCTTAGGAGAAAGGGTATTTTTGGATTTTTGCATATTTGGGCTGCCATGCCTCTTTTTGGAATCGGGGTAGATTTTTCACCAACCTCGGTATGTGTACAATTATCATTGTATACTCTTTGAAGCAAAATGAGAAGGTGGTACGCCCCTGTTATGTATTGAGGGGTATGGAAGAAGCGGTAGTGGAAAAAGAGGTGTGGTGTACCACACCGAACTTAGAGTTTTGCAGAGGTGTAGTTTACCACATCGAACTTAAAGTTTGGCGATGTTCTAGTTTTCACTAGAAAGGAGTGTGGTGTGCAACATCGAACTTAAAACTTTGGCATGGTTAATGAACAGTGGGGTATGAAACTGAAAGAAGAAGTGGAAGAGAGTTTGGATCATGATGCTGTTTGCTTAGCGATTCCATGCGATGGGTCTCTATTCTCCATCGCACTATTCTCCAAAAGAGACATGATGAAACATCAAATGAGAAATCCATACAACAGATCCATTAATCAGGTAAAGGCGTGATGTATTTGATCTATCTCAGCCTTATTGAAGTGTATCATCTTTTCCTATTTGAGATATAACATTAGGATTCATAGACAAATCAAAATGAAAAACACGCATTGGCTAGTTTTAAGTATTCTTTTCGAGGAAATTTGCAACGCAAAAGAGGTGATGATCACAGATTCGCAAAACAAAAGCCGACTAGATAGAGGCTTTATTTTTAGAAAACTACAAAAAGGTGGAAAAATTACGAAAAAGAAACTAGAATGGAAAAGCAGGAAGCAATAAATATAGAGGGTGGAGTGAAAGTCATACCACCCGCCCTCAACCTCGAACTTATGAATTTTCCCATTTCTGAGCAAGTACTAGGTTCAAGATGGAGGGGAAGGGTTGAGCAGTGTTAACCAGGCGGTCCTCGTAGTTGGAAGAAGGTCCGACAAAGATATCTCGTGATGGCTGGTGCTGAGAACGAGGAAGTGATCTGAACAACTTGTTGGCTGGGAAGTTGTGGCAACTTGAATGAGTCTTCTGGATGACTTGGATGCACATCACTTTCACCTCGTTGTCCATCCAGAAGAATCCAGAGACCTTCCACCATCAGCGAGAGAGGTGGAACATAGGCAGTTGAAACTGGAGGACTATGCGAGAAATCAAGGTTATGCCCACTTGTGCTCTCCAGTTGTGGCTCACCCTTGAAGTTCAAAGTAAAACTACTTTCTTCAAAATCTAGGGCAGTTGATTGAGGGTCGGCCACTTGAACTTCCTCCTGTCTAGGATCAGGTGGTGGATCCGGTTCCGGCTTCATTTCGTCACCTGACTTTTCTTGTGTGGGATATAGTAGCCAGGATGACTTTTCTTCATCAGAGGAGTTATTTTGAGAAGTATCATCATCTTTATCAATGTTGAAATTGGTAAGAGCGTCGTTATTCTTTTCAAAGTTTTGTTCAGGATTTTCCTCGTAGAACATCCTTAGTTCATCCAAGTAACTAGAAGAGGATTTGACTGGTAAAACGAACTCTTGCTCGGGTAAGGAAGTCATGGGATCCTGAGATAGGAGTTCCAGTGATGTCTCTTCATGAGAGGGATTAGTCCTTGACATATCATTTTGAGGGCTAAAATCCCTTGATGAACCCATTTCTTCAATATTGGGACTGATATATTGTTGTTCCAATTCTTCTTCATAACACTCCTCCAGTTCAATTAAGTGCTTGGGAAGAGTTTCTATGAGAGGAATGGAAACTAGCTCAGGTAATGGATAAATCTCAGTTTCATGAATGTTAGGGGGGGCTTCTTTAGAGGTGTGTGTGACTATAGAAGGATAGGTTTGTGACTTGTTGTCTTTCCAAGGGACATTACAAGAGTTGACAGTAAAACCGTAGTTTGTTTTAGGGTCAAGAGATGGCTCATGTTCCTCTTCATATTGCACTATCGTCTCATTCAAGTGACTAGAAGGAGATTCAATAGAAAGATCATGCTCTTGTTCGAGGACTGACTTCGTCTGGACTTCTTGTAATGGAGGTAACTCTGGTAACAACATCTCATGAAAAGGATTGGTCGTAGATTCATCATCTCCCCATGATTTTTCTTCATCATCATCAGGGTCAGTGAGAGTAATGTGGTCCGTCCCTGAATCAAGATCTTGATCAGTCCCATCCTCAAGGTTTGTTTCTAGATCGACCGAATGGTCAGAGATTTCTTCATAAGGCCAAATCGGATCCTGCTCCAGCAATGGAGTCATTTGAGTCTCTTGCGTAAAAGATGTCTCCTCATCTGAATCAATCTCATATTCATCTATGTCTGACTGTGAAGGAGTATAGGGTTCTTGTAGCATAGACCTTTCTTCATTGGAATTCAATGACAAGATGGTTGCAGTCGAGGAATATTTGTCATATAAGGAGTCAATCATTGCTGATTGCCCCTCAATCTGTATGGTTGGATCAGGGTCTATGGGAGAAGATGGGCAGACACCGAAATTTATCCCCAATTTATCTTCCAATTGTAGAAAATCTTCAGATCGAGTGCTCATTCTTTCATCTAAGAGCATAGTGCATTTTTCATTATCCGAGTCAGACCTTAGCTCAGAAAATGATTCTTTTTCTTGCGATGTTACGAAGGGGTCATTCTTGAATTCAGTCATTAACTCGGAGGGTGATTCCCCATTTTGCACCGATGCATGCTGATCATTGGAAGGCACATTCCACATGATTTCGTAATCATCATCATAATCTACATGTGGACCAGGGATGTGCTTAGTTGAATTTTGTGGCTGTTCTACATGTTGCTCAGGAGCGTTGACAAGTTGCATAAGTTGATTAAGGTCGGCTATCAACTTCTTGGTCGCGGCTGTCTGATCAGCTAGTTGTTGAGCCACCGATGTTTGTAAGGCACGTAGTTCTTCCATCAATGTGTGTTGATTTTCATGAAAAGGCTCTTCATGGCACCTGTTTGATTGATGTTGATAATAGCTTCCCTCATCATAGTATTGATTTGAGTTGCTTTCCAATTGCCCTCCTGTATTGCAGTCTACGCCTTGAAATCCGCCATAGTTAGGTTTCTCATAGTAGCCTCCGGGGTGATATGGATTATAACATGCGTTATATCCATAGTTGTATGGAGTGGATGCTCTGAGTTTCTCGACTATACGATTCATGATTACTTGACGCAAGGCCATCACGTAGAGAGGATGAACGTTGAAACAGTTGATTGATGCATGAGAATAGTCGCCACAGAATTGACAACTATTGGTTGGTGGCACTGACTGCTTCATTTTGAAGAGAATTGGTACTTGAAATCAAAGAAAGAGTTTATCAAGTTTGACCAACAACTTCAAATCCAAGATGATATGCAAGATTAAGTCCTTTACTTTTTAGGTTTTTGAAAAGAAAAAGAAAACCCTAGAGAAACCTAAATCGACACAAAATTTGAAAAAGACAATTCTTAAACCGTTGTCCCCGGCAACGGCGCCATTTTTTGATGGAGCTAGAACTTACACCAAAAGATTACTCTTCCGATGGAAATCCTAATATGCACCAAAAACCCTAGAAAGTTGATGTCCTCTCTAGGTTTACCTACAACTGGTGCTAGATAAATGCTCCAACCCCACAAGAGTGTGGAAGCCTTATCATAGTACATATTTAGGATCGAACCCAAAGGACAACGTTAAGAATCTGAGTTCCTTTTTCTTGTTTCGTATCAATCTAAGTTAATCATCTAAGACCAGAAGTTTGATTTGAGTTATTTAACCTAAAACATGCAAAAGTAAAGGCAAGAATAAAAACTAGTTTAATGATTAAAATCTAATATTAGCAAATGATGACAGATCACTGGGGTAATGCGGGTATTCGCCACCACTACACATGAATTGCACTTGTACCAAACATAGCAAGACTTGTAAGCAAGATACATGGATGTTGTACAATACCGATGTCTTAGAGGACAAGAGTAATGCATACATCCTTCACGGGTTGAGTAACTCTCATCCGGTACATATCTACGTGTCAATGAAGATATGTAGTCTCCGAAGAGAAAATCTTACTCAACCTCGTGAAACGTGCATCGGAAAACTAACAAGCGAGCGATAATTACCAAAACGATTAGTATCCTTATAGACTATCCCTCTTTCGAGGATATAGCTACAAGAAACGTGAGAGTGTTGCAACATCATCCATTCCCGAACGAATGGTCAAGTACTTTGCACCACTCTCTCCTCAGAGTGTGTTTCTCGACCCGTCAAGGTTGCACTTTTGTACGTCAACTGAATCCATTTCATAGTACAAAAGTACAACAATGGAGGTGAGTTTACTCCACTCCTCAGAAAGCGTTTCTAGATACCAAAATGGATGTGCGGTGGATACACGCACCAGAAACCAAAACTAAATCGGTATTCGAGTCTCAAGAGTGGTCGTAGACAAACCACAACGAAAGACAATAGATGTATACAAGAACGCGGCCAACATTCAAGCATGTATGAAACGATTTAGTATTGAAATGGAATGATAACATCTTTTTAGTACAATTTGCAAAACACGGGAAGCGGGGCTAGTCCCCGCACCCCAGTGAATGGAACTACTCGCTCCTCATAGAGGAA
Source organism: Alisma plantago-aquatica (assembly GCA_963693085.1). Taxonomy (NCBI): domain Eukaryota; kingdom Viridiplantae; phylum Streptophyta; class Magnoliopsida; order Alismatales; family Alismataceae; genus Alisma; species Alisma plantago-aquatica. Next base: position 229,253,019 of record OY856410.1, read on the forward strand.
GCAACAAAGAAAGAGAAGAGAGAGGAAGAAAGCATCGTCGGAGCAGAAGAGTAGATCTATAACAGCCCGGTGTAGATCATCGCAGTCTCCGGGACTGCTCCGTTGTAGTCGATGATGCCTGTCTCTCCGCCTCGATCTTTGGGTCAACCTCCGGAGTTACAAGAGTAGGATGAGGTGGAGCTATGGTGTGAGCAATGGTGAGATGGTGATGGAACAACCTTCTAGATCTGCGCCCAGACTGGCTGCTCACCGGATCTGGACTCAGGATGGGATTCTGAGGCTGTGGGTGAAGTTTGGTCAGAAACGGTGCTCGGGCAAACTGGCAGCGTTCCGGCACTGGTCCCAGTCCGGCAGCCTTGGGCCGTAGTGAGATGGGATAGGCAAGACCATGCCTCTACCCTTCTATTTATAGGCTTGCCAAAATATCTTGGGCCAAGGAGTCACACCATGTGCGTGTCTTTTTGTCCATGCGGTTTGCTTTATTCATACGGTTTGGTTGCTTATACGGTCTTGCTTTTCCATTCGGTTTGGCACCTCATACGGTCTTGCTTTGCCATTCGGTTTTCTTTTCCCAGCCATTTGGTTTGCTTTTCCATTTGCCTCATACAATCTCTCCTCATTCGGTTTCTGTCTTTGGTTTCTCCGCCCACATTGTTTGGCCATTCGGTTTCATACGCAGCTGTCCATGCGGTCTCGCTGCTAGTAGCCCATACGGTTTGCTTTTCTCCACCAGCTTTTCTTGGTTTTGACGCTTCTGTTCCTTCGCTCGTTTTTTTCTTTTTCTTTTGCTTTTCCGCCTGCTTTTGGTTTCCCGCTTTGGTTTCGCGCCTATTTGCTTTGTTTTGTTTATTCGGTTTTGCTACTATGCGTGAAGTAGCAAACCGTGAGAGTAATAGACTCTCAAACCGAATGGCCGGGTGAAAAGGGCCGAGCAGAGGGATAATTGGCCCAAATATTCATTTTGTCCTTGTGTGTTCTGTTGCTTTTTCCATCTTTGACAAAGTGTTGATCCTTCATGCATTCACGTGAACTATTCAATGGATTCTTCTCCATTCGATTTGCACAATCTCCGCAACCCATCAAACGGTCTTCCCATAGCAAACGGTTGCTTGCACAACTTGCTAACTCAAACGGTCTTCGGTTATTGTATCATACGATCTTCGAGTGCATGCATACATACAACTCAAACGGTCTTCAGCTATTGGTATTTGATTTGGCAGCGAGCAAACGGTCTTGCATGTCCTCATACTCAAACGGTCTTGGGACCGCATGGGCTCATACGGTCTTGAGACCGCATGGGCTCATACGGTCTTGGGACCGCATGGGCTCATACGGTCTTGAGACCGCATGGGCTCATACGGTCTTAAGACCGCATGAGCTCAAACGGTCTTGAGACCGCATGGGCTCAAACGGTCTTGAGACCGCATGAGCTCATACGGTCTTGAGACCGCATGGGCTCATACGGTCTTGAGACCGCATGGGCTCATACGGTCTTGAGACCGCATGGGGTCAGAACCGTATAGCGCTCAAGACCGCATGGATGAAACCAGAAGGATCAAGACCGACTAGCGGTGATCTGCAGAGGGAAAGGGGAATGTGTAAGAGAGAATAGCATCGAATAAACTAGTGATTATAACTATTTAGGCAATATTTGCAAGGAATTAGTGAAACACTCAAGGTGAACCAAAGCGAGGGTAAATCAGTCAATATGAGGAATAAAATCCTTAGAATTGGCGACTATGCAGATGAATCTGGAGGATTCATCACCACACCGAACTTGAGCATTACTCGTCCCGAGGAACGGAGAAAAACTTAAGATAGTCGAAAAAAAGCTCGTTCGTCTCGTAATTACCTCATCTGCAAGTAAGCGTTAGAAATTTCACGAGAAAAAAAAGAAAGGGGAAAATGAGACGAAACAAAATTAGGGCAAAAACGTCGAAAATCCTTTGAATTGGTGACTGAAGGTGGATCTGGAGGATTCATCGCCACACCGAACTTAAGCGTTGCACATCCCGAGGAACGAAAAACTTAAAACAGTCGCCAATGCAATCGTTCATCTCAGGATTGCCTCATCCTATTGTCATATCGTAATTTTGTTCATGGCTCGGATGGATACAGCATCAAAGCTTCCTTAGATCACAGAATACATCTTATGATATCCTCATTTCTGAGTTCATTTTGCTGAAGTATTTCCTTCTCATTTTCTGTCGTATCAGTCATGTTAAAGAGTTTTATGAGACTTTTGACAGACCCACAGAATCAACAAAAAGCATATGATCTGTCACTGGTGTTGAAAGAGGAGAGAATGGGGGTATGATCAAAAGATAAGAGTCTCTCCTTTGATTGAATCAAGACTCTTATTAATAGTTGACTCATTGAGATACTTTTGAATGATTTATGCACAACTCTGGTTGACTTAGCCTTACACCCGATTATTTTTCTAAAGGTAACTCAGAAGTGTGTATAGGTTGGCTTAAGGATTTTGGCTATTTTACCTCTTTGAGAGGTGGTAAGGGGTTATTTTTGGATCCTTAGGATCTCACTACCAATCACGACACATCTGTCTTCATGAGGGCAGCTAATGTACAGGCCGGGCGAGACCTTTATCGGTTATCCTTATTCAGGGCACAACTCTCATGTTTTTATTCACACTCTGGCTTTTATTCATTCTCACTTGGCTTAGGAGAAAGGGTATTTTTGGATTTTTGCATATTTGGGCTGCCAGGCCTCTTTTTGGAATCGGGGTAGATTTTTCACCAACCTCGGTATGTGCACAATCATCATTGTATACTCTTTGAAGCAAAATGAGAAGGTGGTACGCCCCTGTTATGTATTGAGGGGTATGGAAGAAGTGGTAGTGGAAAAAGAGGTGTGGTGTACCACACCGAACTTAGAGTTTTGCAGAGGTGTGGTTTACCACACCGAACTTAAAGTTTGGCGATGTTCTAATTTTCACTAGAAAGGAGTGTGGCGTGCCACACCGAACTTAAAACTTTGGCATGGTTAATGAACAGTGGGGTATGAAAATGAAAGAAGAAGTGTAGAAGAGAGTTTGGATCATGATGCTGTTTGCTTAGCGATTCCATGAGACGGGTCTCTATTATCCATCACACTCTTCTCCAAAAGAGACATGATGAAACATCAAATGAGAAATCCATACAACAGATCCATTAATCAGGTAAAGGCATGATGTATTTGATCTATCTCAGCCTTATTGAAGTGTATCATCTTTTCTTGTTTGAGATATAACATTAGGATTCATAGAAAAATCAAAATGAAAAACACACATTGGCTAGTTTTAAGTATTCTTTTCCAGGAAATTTGCAACGCAAAAGAGATGATGATCATAGATTCGCAAAACAAAAGCCGACTAGATAGAGGCTTTATTTTTAGAAAACTACAAAAAGGCGGAAAAATTACGAAAAAGAAACTAGAATGGAAAAGCAGGAAGCAATAAAGATAGAGGGTGGAGTGAAAGTCATACCACCCGCCCTCCACCTCTAACTTATGAATTTGCCCATTTCTGAGCAAGTACTAGGTTCAAGATGGAGGGGAAGGGTTGAGCAGTGTTAACTAGGCGGTCCTCGTAGTTGGAAGAAGGTCTGACAAAGATATCTCGTGATGGCTGGTGCTAAGAACGAGGAAGTGGTCTGAACAACTTGTTGGCTGGGAAGTTGTGGCAACTTGAATGAGTCTTCTGGATGACTTGGATGCACATCACTTTCACCTCGTTGTCCATCCAGAAGAATCCAGAGACCTTCCCCCATCAGCGAGAGAGGTGGAACATAGGCAGTCGAAACTGGAGGACTATGCGAGAAATCAAGGTTATGCCCACTTGTGCTCTCCAGTTGTGGCTCACCCTCGAAGTTCAAAGTAAAACTACTTTCTTCAAAATCTAGGGCAGTTGATTGAGGGTCGGCCACTTGAACTTCCTCCTGTCTAGGATCAGGTGGTGGATCCGGTTCCGGCTTCATTTCGTCACCTGGCTTTTCTTGTATGGGATATAGTAGCCAGGATGACTTTTCTTCATCAGAGGAGTTATTTTGAGAAGTATCATCATCTTTATCAATGTTGAAATTGGTAAGAGCGTCGTTATTCTTTTCAAAGTTTTGTTCAGTATTTTCCTCGTAGAACATCCTTAGTTCATCCAAGTAACTAGAAGAGGATTTGACTGGTAAAACGAACTCTTGCTCGGGTAAGGAAGTCATGGGATCCTGAGATAGGAGTTCCAGTGATGTCTCTTCATGAGAGGGATTAGTCCCTGACATATCATTTTGAGGGCTAAAATCCCTTGATGAACCCATTTCTTCAATATTGGGACTGATATATTGTTGTTCCAATTCTTCTTCATAACACTCCTCCAGTTCAATTAAGTGCTTGGGAAGAGTTTCTATGAGAGGAATGGAAACTAGCTCAGGTAATGGATAAATCTCAGTTTCATGAATGTTAGGGGGAGCTTCTTTAGAGGTGTGTGTGACTATAGAAGGATAGGTTTGTGACTTGTTGTCTTTCCAAGGGACATTACAAGAGTTCACAGTAAAACCGTAGTTTGTTTTAGGGTCAAGAGATGGCTCATGTTCCTCTTCATATTGCACTATCGTCTCATTCAAGTGACTAGAAGGAGATTCAATAGAAAGATCATGCTCTTGTTCGAGGACTGACTTCGTCTAGACTTCTTGTAATGGCGGTAACTCTGGTAACATCATCTCATGAAAAGGATTGGTCGTAGATTTGTCATCATGAGATTCATCATCTCTCCATGATTTTTCTTCATCATCATCAGGGTCAGTGAGAGTAATGTGGTCCGTCCCTGAATCAAGATCTTGATCAGTCCCATCCTTGAGGTTTGTTTCTAGATCGACCGAATGGTCAGAGATTTCTTCATAAGGCCAAATCGGATCCTGCTCCAGCAAACGGTCTTGCATGTCCTCATACTCAAACGGTCTTGGGACCGCATGGGCTCATACGGTCTTGAGACCACATGGGCTCATACGGTCTTGGGACCGCATGGGCTCATACGGTCTTGAGACCGCATGGGCTCATACGGTCTTGAGACCACATGAGCTCAAACGGTCTTGAGACCGCATGGGCTCAAACGGTCTTGAGATCGCATGAGCTCATATGGTCTTGAGACCGCATGAGCTCATACAGTCTTGAGACCGCATGGGCTCATACGGTCTTGAGACCGCATGGGCTCATACGGTCTTGAGACCGCATGGGCTCATACGGTCTTGAGACCGCATGGGCTCATACGGTCTTGAGACCGCATGGGGTCAGAACCGTATAGCGCTCAAGACCGCATGGATGAAACCAGAAGGATCAAGACCGACTAGCGGTGATCTGTAGAGGGAAAGGGGAATGTGTAAGAGAGAATAGCATCGAATAAACTAGTGATTATAACTATTTAGGCAATATTTGCAAGGAATTAGTGAAACACTCAAGGTGAACCAAAGCGAGGGTAAATCAGTCAATATGAGGAATAAAATCCTTAGAATTGGCGACTGTGCAGATGAATCTGGAGGATTCATCAGTCCCTGCCTTATTTCTTTTAAATCGTGGATGATTTGTAAGACAGTAAGATAAATTATCTATACTTATAATGCTAGTTATACCCAATTTAAATGCAAGTTATATAATGTTTCAACTCTATAATACTATCTATTTAAAATGATTAAAGTACTTAATCGTGGTAAACAATAAAAGTTTTTACAGTTATATCTCTCGTTGGGACATGAGTCTCACCTTGTGGGTCACCACATCTTTTTATGTGATCGAAAACACCATTAGACGCAGTGTGATGACACGCTATTTCCATGCTTATAAAGAAAGTGCACGTGTCACGTAATATAAGCCTATGTGAGGCCCGAGTCAAACTCAGGGAGATGTGGTCTCAGTGACTACTACTAACTACGTTATGATCAGCTAAGCTGATTAAAAAAGTTTGAATTGAGTTTAAACAAAAATAAAAAGGAAATTAAAAGTGGGTGATTTGAATGAAATGGATTTCTTAGGATTACTGATTTCACCACGGGGTCTCATCATATCTTATTTCTACCGAATTAATATAAATTTTACTCCTACCCTGGATAGAAAGCTTGTAGTCAGAATTGCCTGCTTCCACGGAGCAATTCACTACCTAGATCTAAGCCAATTCCACGTCTGTAGTAATTTATATCCTAGTCTAGGTGCATTATCAAATACTCTGGGTTTCTTTCCACTAACCGTACGTTACCTTTCCCAAGGAACGCATAGGAAAGTGTATAAGTTATGGTTTTCTTGTTGGTATGTATTCCCTAAGAGCCAATCATGGGATGATTGGTGGGATACATTAAGATTGATTTGATAAGCATCAAAGGAAAGCTTCCAATTCTGTCTGGTTCAGTCATATGAGATAATGATAGAACAGATTGAATGTCTAGAGAATGACAATACTCAATGATGTATGCTTTTAGATTCAGGACCTGAACAATGAGATCATACAGATGCTAAGAGTTTGTACATTCTTATTATGTCCCTAGTCGGATCTCATTGTGGAAGGTAGATAGACAACAATGGAACACAAGACTAGACTGTAGTGTTAGTTGATGACAGAATCTCATTAGTCATGATATGGAGTTATCAAACCAAACACATAGGTACTTGTTAAAGAACAAGTGTACCAGATAGACCCACCGTGAGTTTGACACATGGAACCATGACATGGTAGTCACAATAGTTCTCACAGTGATGGTGGTGAGTGTGATTCTTTGACCTGAAATCACTACACTCAACACATGTCATTGGGTACACTTTGTCATCATCAAACACAGTCCTGAAACATGGGTTGTTATAAAGGTGAAGATTGGGTGGCTTTGACACATGGGGCTTTTGAGGGTGAGTGATAGATATGGGATTTGTCCCTCCTGAGGGAGTTTGATATCCATGGCCACTTGATGAGTAGGATTGAGATAGGTGTGCGCATGCATGTGTGAATCAGTATGTGATATTGATGTCATACATATCTCCTCCAATCTACTCTGAGATCAAGAAAGTGAATGAACATTGACAGGATGACTGTTCCATGCCTTGAGTTCATTCGAGATATCAGAGACAAAGGAATTATACATTCAGTGTAACACCATTTAGAGATAGTAGGATTGAAAGTTTTTCTCCAACTTTCCTTTTCACTTGGGTAGCACTGATGTGTGACTAGGCACCGCTATTTTCTTGTGAAGCCATAAGTGTTATGGTCTTTCACTGCCAACGTGAAATGGGCATGTAGGGTCACACTTAGGATTTTAACCTGGAAGAGGAGTTTATCCACAAATGATGTCTAGATTGATTGCTAAAGGCGTTTAGTAGTTCAATTAAATACTCAATCAATTGATAGCTCAATATCATAGTGTTCAAAGTGTTGGACCGATTCATTAGAGTATCAGATTGATTGAAACTGCAATTGACTGATTTTGTACAGTCTGCACTCCCAACCGATCGGCTCATATGATGAACTGATCGGCTCAGCTTGGTGAATCGATTGGATCAAGTTGGTGAGGTGATCGGCTCAGGATAGGCTGAACCGACCGGTACAAGGGTTAAACCGATCGACTCAACTGGCCCAAACGAGTGAGTTGGGAAAGTCAGGTTGGCAAGAAATTTCTCTTCATTTCACTTGCCCAATTTTATTGGAACAAGGATTGGTATTTGGATCAATTCAAAATAAAAGAGGAAAAGTCAATCGGGAACTGACCAGGGCAGTGAACTGACCGGTTCAGAAGTGAACCGATCGGCTCAGGTGCCCCAACCGATTGGTTCAAGTGTGAACCAATCGACTCAGGTCCCCAACCAATCGGTTCATGCTTGAAACGATCGGTTCAGCTGGCGCAGTTGGTTGTTTTGTGGAAATTCTGGACCCTTCTACTCCTGCTTTAATCCCGCATTGCCCGGGGTAGAGAACCATGTCCCATGACCCTCCTATATATATAGGGGTACTGGGGGCTTCTCAAGAACAACAACTCAGAACACTAGTTGCTCTGTAAAGTTGTCGTTCTCTCTGGTTGTGGTAACTAAGAGAGTCCGAGCAAGTGCTACCCGATAAGGGAGGCACAACAAGGGAAAGACAACTACAAAAAAGTAATTGGTTGTAGGAGAGTGTGTCGGTGACTAGTACACCGACAAGAGGGTATGACTCCTTCCGGTGCCTTGTGTGACAATGCGATCCGAGCTCCAGGTGGTCCGTGTGGACTACTTTAGATGTGGGCGATTTCTGCTGCTCGGAGGACAACTGTCAATCCCGACAGTCCCGGTGAGACTAGGAGCTGTACAAACACCGTCCAAGACTGGAGGTGAAGACCGCGCAAGCCGTGAGGTAACATCCCCGAGCAAGCCTTGGGATAAGGTATGTCTCTACAAACCATCCTTCCTACTGTATAGACGTTGACGTGGTTCCTTTATTTTGGGTTTGGGAGGAGAAAATTTTATTTCCGCTGCCTTCTCTGCCTCCTATAAAACCCAACATTTCTAACTTTTAATCCTCCTTCTAGAGTAATTATCGGTCTATAATCCTACTGATGGTGATCATGCATAGATCGGTCGTTCAATTCCACGATTATATATCCAAGAATATAGAGAAATCCATATTAAATCATGTAAAAAGTCGATACAACGATTCCTCGGGATACTCCCGGGTCCTAAGAAAAGGAGGGCTTTAGCCCTGCATGGTTTTTAGTTGCGAATACATAGAGAGAGAGAGAATAAAAATGTAGGAAACATGAAAGAATTTTATGTAACCTTTGGAGAGAAGGCATTCCAGATGATCCTCCTCGAGAAACGCACGTTCGATAGTCTTTTGGTAGCAAAATCGTCCGTCGGAGGTGCTTAGATATCCCGATTGACATCCTTTGGATTTGTGTTTCTCTCCCTCTTCTCTCTGGCCTTCGTGCGGTGTAACGTGGTGATCTCCTTAGGTCTGGCCGTCCTCTTTTAAGTCCTAGGTCAACTTATGGCACCACATAACGTGGACCGTCAGAGCTGGGCGATCAAATTAGATTGCTAAAATCTGGCAAAGTCAGTGGCACCGACTAGGGTGTCGGTGGTACCAATGGTATCAGGTGAAGTCTTGCTATGGTGAAGTCGGTACCACTGACTCTTCATGTCAGTGGCACCGAGCTGAGGCGCATACCTTACTCTGTTGCTCTGAATGAATCTCGGTGGCACCGACTCGGTGGTTGATGGCACCGACTCTTCTGGTCTCTTTTTCCCGACCATTGCTACTAACTCGGTGGCACCAACTCTTCATGTACATAGAGAACCTAAAAAATTCATAAAAACATGTATGAGGCTGGGGAATGTATGAAATAATGTAAATATGATAAAATGAGCATAGTTTGATGCAAACAAAAAATACAAGTCAATAATAATGATTTATGCAAATATGATCAAATAATTGACTAATAAATGCACAAAATGAATATACAATAGGCCTATAAAAGCGACTCAAAACCCGTACATCAAACTCCCCTAAGCTGAAACCTTGCTCATCCTCGAGCAACAACACCTTTGGATATGATTGAGATAAGTCAGCTGAAGGACATAAGTGCATAAGGTACATCTAAAAAGTCTCCACCTTTCGGTCCTCCTTCCGACCCTTACTGACCACTGAACACTAACTACCATCTAGGTGACAAGAAACCTCTATCAAAGATGTTCGTCCCCCAATCAATGAAACACTATTAGTTAAAGTAGTTAATATGATAGACTCGTTCAGTTCATACTTGATGCATCATGTGATCTCCTATCTACATTGCTCTTTTCTCTACCTACCATCTACATGAACGCAGTTCTCCTGATAGATAATTAATGAGAAGAAAATCATCTGAGTGGCCTACCAATAAGATCAACAGGTAGTTGGAATGGATGGCTGTGGAAGAATCATGAGCACATAAAATCATTCATGCAATCAAAAATTATGATGAACCTATTATGATGAGAATTTATAAAATGATCCTAATGCCTACTTTTGAAGGTGGAATGATGCATGCAACTATCATTTCATCTCAAAATCAGACGAAATATCTACAAACTACATCAAGTACTAATTCTTCCTTATGATATAGGTATGATTATGCCCTTTCTCCCTCACTGAAACTATACTCAATTTTTTTTTCTTTCTTTGTAAACCCCCTTTCAACATGATAGAATTGCTTTGGGCTTCTACCTCCACTGCACATTTGATTTATATCAATGCTTCTCTTTTTTTTCCTTTTTGAGGGTATGGGAAATCACTACCTTTTTATATTAGAGAAGAAACTAGACATGATATTTGCAAGACGATATGTAATGCATATGCAAACTACATGAATAAGATGTTCTGCAACTACATGACATGCACACCTGAATTTTCTTTGTTGTGCATGTATGTTTCTCACTTTTTTTCTATGCAAGCAAAAACAAAAATTATTATTATGCAAGATCTACTATGCAATGTAAATGAGATCAAGAGAAAGAATGATGACATGTACTCAATCTTCTTATGGTGGAGTGTAAAGTAAAATTATGCGGTGGGTGAGTTCACACGACTAAGAGATAGAACCTTCACAGAAAATCATATGTCCCTCTCTAATAACCTGTCTATAGGGTAATCAAGGGGTTTCTCTCTTTAATTTTAGATTAAGGTCACGTTAGTGTTTGGTCAATTCAGACTCAACAAACTTGTCAATCACTTTTCATAGACAATTAAGATGGCCATGTATGTTTTCATGTCTTGAAGCTGACTTACCCAAGCACTTCCTCAGTTATGCAACTCGACTACTCACAAGATAAGCTCACAATTTTTTTTAAATTCACTCATAATTTCATTTTTTTTCATGCACCCTACCCAGAGATTGATAAACTCAAAAGATCCATGCATTTAATTCTCCACAAATTACACTAGATAGATTGTTGATCCTACATAGCAGAAAAACTAAAAAGAAAACTAATTTTATCAAAATAAAAACAAAATGCTAAAACGAAAGAAAAACTAAGATAGAAGTTGTTCCAGCACCCCCAAGCTTGAATATGAGTATGACCTCATAGTCAAAATTCCAAATTAAGAGGTGGAATAGAGATACCTGACTAAAATGGTGGTGGTGGTTGCTGGCTGGGGTCATGGGGAGGAAACAACCCCTGGAAGGTCGGATCAGAAGAAGGCATATCTGGTGGCATCGGGTAGCCACCAAAGTATCCCTGGCTCTAGTAGTGGTCAAAGAATGGCTGCTAGTAGTTCTCCATTCTTTGTAGGTGTTGATGCATGTTCTCTTGGTTGGCCAAGAGAAGACATTCATTTTCATAGATTGCTTGCTGGTTGGTGTACAACCGACCCTGCACATCTTGAATTCCAGCCAGAGATTAAATTTGCTGTTGTTGATATGTCTGTATATCCTGTAGAATAGAATACATCCCCACCATAGAATAAGCTTCATATCCTTCTTGAGAGGGTGGCAGGGCAGAAGATGTAGAGGCAGCATAATGTCGTGGATGCTTCCGTGGAGCAACTTGATGTGTCATAGGAATGGTGGGATCGACCTCCTCCATGTCATCGCATGACTCCTCCTCCTCATCAGTATCATTTCCTCCTTGTTCTGCATTATCATCATCTATGTCTGGCCATCTATAGTGCTCAACTTGCCTGATGTTGAAGATAGGACCAGGAAGTAGACGCTCGTAGAACGTGCCACTAACCGAACAAATAGCATAGATGGTGTTGTTTTGAACCAAGATAAGACCAACCTACTTAAAGTGGTAGCAGTTTATGCTAAGCTTGGAATACAGAGGCTCAAGAGTAGAAAGATCCATGCCTAAGTGAAGAGAAATGGGGGTGATCAGTCCCCCAAAAAGTATAGGTGTGGCCCTCCTGACGTTGCGCTTAACCGCCATCACATGTGTGAGGAAGAAAGCCCCAAAGTTGACCAACCTTCCCTCTAAAAGTTGATAGAGAAAATAAAAGTCTAGGAGCTGGACCTTCGCTTTCCCTTGAGTTGACTTGGAGAAGAGAGTGTTGGTGAGCATGTGATGTAGCACCCGAACAAAGGGATGATCGAGGTCCTCCAATGAGCTGTGGTAGAAGTTCAACTTACAACCTTCTGGCACTGTCATGAGGTCCTTCCATATCGCATCGAATTCTACGTTCTCGGGATGGTGGCAAGGCACGTGAGGCCACACATAGATGTCGTTGAAGGCACGAAGGGTAAGGGAGTAGTTGGTGTTGTAAAAGTGAAAGTCCACCTTCCCTTCTCTTCACTCACCTCGTGTCAGGCGTGCTGGGTCGGGAGCAACAAATATCTTGAGAGACACCAAGAACTTGATCACAATCTCCCTATATGTTGGCCATCCGCTGAAGATAGGGTTCATGGACCCTCCATCAAACTCTTGCCCCTCAAGAACTGCCTCCATGTTTTCGTTGAAGCCCATGTCCTTGAGTAGTTGTCGGTCTCTATATCTTGTTGGCACGAATGGCCTCTTGGCGAGCTCCTCATACACCTTCCGCACTTCCGTCGAAGGGTGGCTAAGTCAGGGTCGTGGTGTCAGACCGCCAAGGATTCCTGCTCTCCTTGCCATGGCATTGAAGTGATCGGGGAAGGAGGTTGAGAAAAGAAGAGCTCAATGTAGCTTCTGGATGCTCAGAGTAGTCACTTGCAATTGGGGAGTAGTGGTTCTTCGAGTTGTGAGAAGAAACAACCCACTAATTCCTATTTATAGACCTTGCGCCGCCCTTCTGTGATGGAGTCGGTGGCACTGATTCTGGGGGAGAATCTGAGCCCTTAGTGCATCGACGACCGTTGGTGGATGATCTTGACTTGGTGGATTGTTGACAAGTCGGTGGCACAGACTTTTTTTCAGTGGCACCAACTTTTAGTCAGATCAGTGCTACCAATCGTCTATTCTGGACGCATCAGGGCTGTTGATGATGACGCCCACGGATCGATGCTTTCTCATGTCGGTGGCACCGACTGATGAGTCAGTGGTACTGACTCGATGGATCAATTTTTTTTAATCAGTGCACTGACGCACCCACCAAGCCTGGGGTATTAGCCGAGTCGGTGCCACTGACTGGGGTTTTGGTGGAACCGACAGCTTATCAGTTAGCCGCGCCCATGTTTTCTGCACTTTCTTCAGACATGTCAGTGGAACTGACTTGGGAGTCGGTGGCACCGACTTGTGCCAATCGAATTTCCCCTCTCACTGACCTAATCTCGGTGCCATCGACTTGGAAGTCGGTGGAACCGACTTGGTCACATCCTGCACACTTAACAAACGAGTCAGGGTATCATTTTTACAATTTTTTTTAAATGAAGTACTACTAAACCAACATAATGGAAAGGAATGAAATGGACATCTTAATGGTTGGGTTGCCTCCCAACAAGTGCCCTTGTTTAACGTCCTAGGCTATACAAATCCATTATTGAGATTAATTAGGAGCAATAAGTTTCACCTCATGCTCCTTCCTATCAAAATCTTCTCCGAAGTAGTGCTTCAGTCTTTGACCATTAACCAAGAAGGATCTCTCTCCCTCTTTGATTCTAACCGCCCCATGTGGAAACACTTCCTCTATGACAAAGGATCCACTCCATCTAGATTTTAATTTCCCAGGATGTAATTTCAGCCTCAAATTAAAAAGCAACACATTCTCTTCCGGGTAAAAGACTCTCCTTGCTATATGCCAGTCATGTATTTGCTTAGTCCTCTCCTTGTACAATCGTGAACTCTCATAGGAATTCATCCTAATTTCATCAAGCTCATTCAACTCCAACTTCCTCGTCTTACCTGCTTCATCAAGGTTGAAATTTAGCCTCCTTAACGCCCAATGAGCTTTGTGTTCTAACTCCACCGGGAGATGACACACCCATCCTTAGACTAACCTAAAGGGTGTAGCTCCTATTGGTGTTTTATAGGCAGTCCTATAGGCCCATAGCACATCAACCAATAATTGACTCCAATTCTTTCTACTAGACGACACCGTCTTCTCAAGAATCTTTTTGATCTCATGATTGGAAACCTCCACCTACCCTTGAGTTTGTGGGTGGTAGGGTGTACCCACACGGTGCGTCACGCCATATTTGTTCAAGAGTGCCCCAAATTTTCGATTAGTGAAATGAGTTACCCCATCACTTATAATCATCCTTGACACTCCAAATCTATAGAAAATGTGATCCTTAACAAATTTGCATACAACGTTTGCATCATTGGTGCAGGCTGGAATCGCTTCCACCCATTTGGACACATAACCTACAACCAGTAAGATGTAGAGGTTAGAATTAGAGTACACAAAGGGTCCCATGAAATCAATACCCCATAAATCGAAAACCTCTACTTCTTGAAACACATTCAATGACATCTCCTGCCTCTTAGATATGTTACCCGACCAATGACATGCGTCGCACATACACACAAAGTCATATGCATCTTTGAATAAGGTCAGATAGTATAAACCGCTCTCCAACACCTTTGTAGTTGTTCTAGAACTGGCATGGTGTCCACATGTAGGTAGTGTGTGGTAGTGTTTCAACACACTCTCATACTCACATTCCGGTACTCACCTATGCAAAATCCCACCCCTTCACTATCTCAACAAAATAGGATTATCCCAAAAATAATAGTGCAAAGAATGAAAGAACCTCTTCTTTTCTTGGTCCCCCAATCAACAGGTAATTCCTTGCAAGATAAATAATTCACAATGTTAGCAAACCAAGGGTCCTTTTGCTTAAGGGTGAACAACTTCTCATCAGGGAAGGTCTCTAGAATGGGTATATTAACATCCTTCCCATCTACCCTCTCCAGTCTAGATAGGTGGTCAACCACCACATTCTCTATCCCTGCTTTGTCTTTGACCTCAATGTCAAACTCCTGTAATAAAATGATCCATCTAATCAATCTTGGTTTTGCATCCTTCTTCTGCAGCAAGTATTTAATTGTCGCATGATCAGTCCACACCACCACCTTAGCTCCCACAAGATATTTTCTAAATTTCTAAAAAGCAAAGACAATAGCCAATAATTCTTTTTCAGTTATGGTGTAATTTAGTTGTGCGTCATTAAGTGTTTTAGATGCATAATATATAACCATAGGAACCTTGTCTAAATGCTGCCCCAACAATGCCCCATAGCATAATCTAATGCATCACACATCAGCTCAAATGGTTGGCTCTCATATGGAGCTTGCACAACTGGTGCGGATATGAGTTTTTCTTTTAAGATTTCAAAAGCTTTTAAACATCTCTCATCAAAATTGAATTCAACATCCTTTTCCAAA
The DNA here is from genome assembly GCA_963693085.1 of Alisma plantago-aquatica. NCBI lineage: Eukaryota > Viridiplantae > Streptophyta > Magnoliopsida > Alismatales > Alismataceae > Alisma > Alisma plantago-aquatica. The sequence continues at coordinate 229,268,283 of OY856410.1, forward strand.
AGCTCAAACAATGGCTTAGAGATTTTAAAAAAATCCTTAATAAATTGACGATAAAACCCGATATGGCCTAGAAAACTCCTAACTGCCTTCACCAACATTGGTGGAGGAAGTTTTGAAATCACCTCTATTTTAACCAGATCCACCTCCAATCCCTTGCTAGACACCTTGTGTCCAAGCACTATGCCCTCACTAACCATCATGTGGCATTTTTCCCAATTAAGCACTAAGTGTGTGTCTTCACACCTCTACAAAACCTTAACCAAAATTTTCAAACAATCACCAAAAGATGTCCCATAAACCAAAAACATTTCCATGAAAACTTCGAGACATCATTCAACCATATCTGAGAAAATTGCCAACATGCGCCACTGAAAAGTAGCGGGTGCGTTGCACAACCCAAACGGCATGCGGCGGTATGCAAAAGTACCATAAGGGAATGTGAAGGTAGACTTCTACTGGTCCTTAGGCTCGATTGAAATCTGATTATAGCCCGAATATCTTTCAAGAAAACAAAAGTAGGAGCGACTGACGATTCACTCCAAAATCTGATCAATGAACGGTAATGGAAAATGGTCCTTAAGTGTGGCGGTGTTCAATCTACGATAGTCAATGCAAACTTGCCATTCTGTCATTAATCTAGTGGTTATTTGTTCATTAGATGAGTTAGTAGTGACAATGATTCCTCCCTTCTTTGGTGCCACCTGTATCGGACTAACCCACATAGAATCAGAAATAGCATAGATTATACATGCTGACAGCAGCTTGAGTACCTCCTTCTTGACTACCTCTGTCATGATTGGATTTAAGCGACACTGAGGTTGAATGACCAAATTTGCTCCTTCTTCTAGATGAAACTTGTGTTGGCACAATGAGGGGGAAATCCCCTTGATGTCATCCACAGTCCACCCAAATACACCTCGATGGCTCTTTAGCAAAGAAATCAATTATTATTCTTCTGATTCACTCAATGATGCAGATATGATAACTGAAAGCTTCTCCTCTGTAGCTAGAAAAACATACTTTAGATGGGGTGGCAGCGGCTTTAGATCCACCTTGGGTGGGTCTAGGAGTGAAGAAACCAGTGGTGGTGGTAGAGGTCCTAAGTCCTCATAGTACCTTGTGTAATAACATGGCAAAGCCTTCAGTAACCTTGCACATTCTTCTTGTGACCATCTCTGCTGACAATCATCTAAAAGATTCATTAGACATGCCTCTAGAGGAAGTTGTGGGTGTATCTGTACTAGAGAATCTTCTTCATCCTCATCCACAGTGGATAAACCCAATTCCTCATGTTCGTTGTTTGGATACCCTACTTCCTTGGCAAGTGATACCACCTTAGTGTTCTCCATGATGTCCATAGCTAGTGTACCCTTGCCCACTTTTGTCATTACATGAGCCATGTCCAAAAATGGTTTACCCCAGAATAAAGAAAAATGCTATCCATATGCTTCATCATATTGCATTGCTCCTGAGCGTTGGGTGACTTGGAAATATCTGGCATAGTGATCTCAAACCGATCATCCTTTATTCCCATAGTCAAACGACCTCTACCCATCTCCAAGATCATGTCACCTATTTCTTGGAAAGGTCTTCCTAATAAAAGCTCGTTGCCATGGTCAACTTGCATCTCCATTACCACAAAGTCTGTAGGGAACACAAACCCGTCCACCTTAACTAAAACATCCTCGCAAATACCATATGGTGTCACCACTAAGTTGTCCGCCAATTGAATTGTCATGTTTCTCTTCCTAGACATTTTGAGAACAAGTTTCTTGAAAGTAGATAAGGGCATCAAGTTGATACTTTCCCCTGAGTCACAAAGTGCATCACCAAACTTTGTCTTCCCGATATAACATGTGATGTTGAAACAACCGGGGTCGTGTCTTTTTGGTGGAAGTGTACCTAAAATGAAGGCACTGACTTGTTCTCTTAGTACAACTACCTCTGCTTCTGGAATCTTCCTCTTCTTATTAATGATATCCTTCAAAAATTTACCATATGACAGTATTTGTTCAATCACATCAATCAATGGTATGTTCACGAAAAGCTTCCTAAAGCTATCTAGAAACTTCTTGAATTGATGATCCATCTTTATTTCCTTCAAGCTGTTAGGGTATGGAACCGGTGTTGTCTTCGTCCTTTGATGTGGTGGCACATATGAAGTCCTCTTTTCCACCTCATATTCTTGGTTATGCTCTTCCCTTGTGTTGCCTGCCTCCATTTCTACTTATGCCAGCTCTACCACTGGGTTACCGCTGTTAGTATGCTTGGTCACCTCAGTCTCCACGGTCTTTGGAGTCAACGTCTTCTTCCCACTTCTCAGTAGTATGGCCTTGACCTGCTGGTTTCCTATTGGAGTGTCAGTGTTTCCTGGAAAACCTTGATGTGTAGGCTTCTTCAAAGCCACCATGTCTGCCGCCAGCTGAGACAAAGTTGTTTCAAAACTCCTTATTTGGACCCCTTGATTTTGGAGATCACGTTGGAAGTTGTTTATCAACTATTCATTCTTCTTCACTATCCTATTGAGAATTTCATTCGTGCTCTCCTCTACTGCAGGTCACTACTGCTGATTATTCATGTATTGGTTCTGTTGATCAGGATCTTGTAGGAAGTTGTTTGGATCTTTCCAAAAGAACTTGGGATCCTTTCTCCATGAGTAGTCATTGTTCTTGTATCCTTGCCGCCGCATATATTTCACTTGTTCTTCCTCCTCTTACAAATTATTATCCTTCTCTAGTAGCTTCCTTGCTATCAAGTCTAGCTTCTCATTCAAAGAGGTAATGACTTTAGACTCCCCTATGCTTTTGATCTGCTCTAAATGGTCACTCTCATTACCCCATTCCTGATTCTTTAGCATATTTTTCAAAATGTCCTGATATGTAGAAGGTGAGTTGTTGAGAAAGAACCCTGAGCCTGCACTATCTAAGGTGGTCCATTCACTTTTGTAGAGACCAAAGTAGAACATCTTGACTTGGTTCTCCATATCTATCCCATGGTGAGGGACCTTCCTGAGCATGTTCTGAAAATGCTCCCAAACTTCAGAATAAGATTAAGCTGCCTGTTGCTTGAAATTGTGGATGTTTCTAATCAGCTAGTTTGTCTTTTCTAGAGGAAAGTATCTTTCAAAGAACGCCTCTACCATTTGATCTCATGTCTCGATCGATTCCTTCAGTAGGTTGTGAAACCATTCTTTTGCCGTATCTGCCAATGATATGATGGAAACAGTTTTAGGTAAATGGTTGTCTGTAGAAACCTATCTACTTTCACCATATCACTGATCTCCACAAAATTGCTGATATGTGCTACCAGGTCTTCATGCGTGATCCCATAAAAAGCTTGTGACTTGACTAGTGCAATCAGACCTGGATCAATCTTGTATTAAGCTACATTCACATTCTGCTTTTTGATAGGCCCTATCTGTGCAGCTAAAGAAGATGCCTTTATCCTCTCCCATATTGTTCTCTCTACTCCTGGATTACCATCCCCCATTGCTTGTTGCATGGGTGTCAATTCTATGCCTTCTGATGTAGTTGTTTGAACTAGAACCTCGACAGTGGCTGGGACCTCTGATGTAGATTCTCCGTAATTTGTGGTCCGTGTTGTCACCATACACTAGTACCTAAAAATTTGAAATCAGTTAGTCACGATAATTAATAGAGAAAATTTGTTGTATGAATATGTAGTAAATTTTTAATGATTAAAATAAATTTGCACAAAATAAAAAGTGGCCTAGATTGGCCGCCCACAGCACTCGTAGTGCTAAAACTTTGTCGTCTCCCTGACAACGGTGTTAAAAACTTGACATGTTATTTCTGTACATATAAACTCAAGTGCACACGTCGCGTAATATAGGCCTATGTGAGGCCTGAGTCAAACTCAGGGAGATGTAGTCTCAGTTACTACTACTGACTACGTTGCGATCAACTAAGTCGATTAAAAATTTTGAATTGAGTTTAAACAAAAATAAAAAGGAAATTAAAAGTGGGTGATTCGAATGAAATGGATTCCTTAGGATTACTGATTTCACCACGAGATCTCGTTATATCTTATTTGTACCGAATTAATATAAGTTTTACTTTTACCCTGGATAGAAAGCCAATAGTTAGAATTGCCCACTTCCACAGAGCAATTCACTACCTAGATCTAAGACAATTCTACGTCTGTAGTAATTTATATCTTAGTCTAGTTGCATTATCGAATACTCTGGGTTTCTTTCCACTAACTGCATGTTACCTTTCCCAAGGAACGTGTAGGAAAGTGTATAAGTTATGGTTTTCTAACCTCTAATCCTCCTTCTAGAGTAATTATCGGTATGTAATCCTACTGATGGTGATCAAGCATAGATAGGTCATTCAATTCCATGATTATATATCCAGGAATAAAGAGAAATCCATATTAAATCATGTAAAAAGTTGATACAATGATTCCCCAGGCTACTCCTGGGTCCTAAGGAAAGGAGGGGTTTAGCCCCGCATGGATTTCAATTGTGAATACATATAGAGAGAGAAGCAAAACATGGGAAACATGAAGGAAGTTCATGTAACCCATGGAGAGAAGGTGTTGTGGATGATCCTCCTCGAGAAACACATGTTCTGTAGTCTTCCGACAACAAAATCGTCTGTCAGAGGTGCTCAGATCTCCCGATTGACGTCCTTCGGCTCCGTGCTTCTCTCCCTCTTCTCTCTGGCCTTAGTGCAGTGCAACGTGATGACCCCCTTAGGTCTGGCCATCCTCTTTTAAGTCCTAGGTCAACTTACTGTACCACATAATGTGGACCGTCAGATCTGGGTGATCACATTAGATTGCTGAAATTTGGCAAAGTCGGTGGCACCGACTAGGGTGTTGGTGGCACCGACGACATCAGGTGCAGTCTTGCTGTGGAAAAGTCAGCACCACTGACTCTTCATGTCGGTGGCACTAAGATGAGGCGCATATCTTGCTCTACGACTCTGAATGAATCTCGGTGGTCGGTGGAATCGACTCTTCTAGTCTATTTTTGCCCGACCACTGCTGCTAACTCGGTGGCACCGACTGTCATGGTTGGTGGCACCGACTCTTCATGTACATAGAGAACATGAAAAATCCATAAAAAATGTATGAGGCTGGGGAATGTATAAAATAATGTAAATATGATAAAAGGAGCATAGTTTGATGCAAACAGATACAAGCCAATAATAAGGATTTATGCAAAGATGATCAAATAATTGACTAATAAATGCACAAAACGAATATACAATAGGCCTGTAAAAGCGACTCAAAACCCGTACATCATGTGACAAGGAGATGCAATTTGGAGATCAGTAGTTTCAGAAGGTCGGTTGTTAGTATAGAGTCATAGAGTCATCCATGTACTCTCAGGTTTGGGTGGGGAGTTTTGTATATCATGTATATTGACTCAAGATCTTTCTAAGTATGTATTTAGTAATTTAAATGATGTAATTATGTGGACAACATGTTTTGTAAATAGGTTATGTATGAGGCCATGAAACTTATGTAAAGATACATGGTATGGATATATAATGCAGTTGGACCCTTGTCCAGATGCTTCTTATGATATGTTGAAATTTTATTTGATTTTAATTCTATACCTATTTGGTAATGTGATTAACTATCTTTCGATTGTTTTTTTTTGAGTAATCTCATATAGCATGGTGGGCTGCCACATCCAAGGTTCGAATAGGCCTGATCTTTAGAAAAACATGATTGCATTTTTTGAATAGTCGTTCCTGACAATGAGCATCAACACAAGACCTCTGAATGTCATGTACCTACTTCATCCTCTGCCCTATCAGTGCAACCTTGTCTATGTAAATCTGCATTTCCTCATATTTAATCAAGATGTGTTCCCCGATGTCATCCCAGTGTAGCGGGGATCTCCCACAGAGAGCTTCATATGGAGGCATCATAATATTCATCTGATAGATATTATTATATGTAAAATAATCTAAAGGTAAAAATTGTCCCATGAGCCTTCTGAATCAAGTGCACAAGTCCATAGAAGATCCTCCAAAATTTGCATTGTGCGCTGTGATTTCCCATCAGTCTACGGATGATAAGCTGTGCTAAAATTTAATTTTATACCCAATGCTTCTTGAACGTTCTTCCACAGCTTAGAAGTGAACTTTTTTTTGGGTGTAAAAGCTCTCCTCTTTTTTAATTTTTGTAAAAAAGGGTACAAAATTAGTGTTTATTTACTATTACTAATTTCTATACAAACAAAGCCTTCAACTTTAGCTATACGAACAAAACAACTTTCAAAGAAATCTAAAGAGAAAAACACGAAACAAGCATGTCAAAATCAAACATAATTCTAGCAAACAACTTCTCTGTAGAACTGTATCTTCCATCATGAACACGTGCATTCCTTTCACTTCATAAAACATGCATAACATTCTAGGCTAGAAAATGAGCATCCTTACTATCCCAAGAAATCAAGTCCAATGGGCAAGCATGAACAATAGATAATCTTAGCTTAAAACAAGCCTCCCTCCAGACTTTAACAATGTAAGTACAACGAAACATAACATGACAAGTATCCTAAGAGTATGCCATGCAAAGAAAACAAACATAACAAGAGGAAATCCTCAATCTTCTAACATAATCCAAAGTTGGGAGTTTGTTTAAATCGACTTTCCAAGCATGAATTTGAAAGTTTCTATTACTGTTATGCTTCCAAATCCAAGAAAAGAAGGGAGCTTTCTGCTCCTTCAACCTGGTATTATTCTAGATCAGCCTTGAGATTAACATCATAATCCTCTCCTCACCTAGAATAATATCCCCCCTAAAGGGCTAGGACTATTCACAAGAAAAGAAATGGTAGGATCATTCCTTTGATTCATAGGAACACTCTAAGACCCATCAAGAATGATACAACTCATTGGCATCAAGAGGCAAACCCATGCTCAATACAACCTAAGGTCCAATAACCTCACCAAAAAAATGGTTCCCCGTGAACCAAGGACTGTTCTAGAGCCTTAGAGACCCCACTTTAAACTTTACAAGACCCAAAAGACCATCTTTAACCCAAATCGGTTTATTGACAAACCAAGAATAATGATTTAGAATTAACCATTTTGAGTAAATATCTCTCATGAATCCATCTAACACAGAGTTTGTCTTTCTTGCAAGCTAGATTCTAGAAATTGAGAATAGAGGAAGCTTCAATGATTTCTCTAACTGATATAATACCCATGCCACCCTCATCTTTGGGAAAATTGACCTTCTCCCATTTCACCAAATTAATGTTCTTCTTCCTATCAGTATGACCCCAAAGAAAATTCTTGCACAAACATTCAATTTCACTAGGAATAGAACTAGGGAGAGGAAAAACAGAACACCAACATAATTGCATGTCCGCAATAGTTGATTGAATGAGTTCCAGTCTACCCTCCATATATAACATCTTTGACTTAATTCCATCCATACAGCCTGGCATTGATCTTATCAAAAGAAGCACATAACTCCCTCTTAAGCTTACCTATAAAGAGAGGGATGCCAAGATACCTCTGAGGCAAAGACCCTTCTTCAATATTCAAAATATTAGAAACAACACTTTTATCAGCATCACAACTATAGAAAACATCACTCTTAGCGTGATTAAGACTTAGTCCAGTCAGAGATTTGAAATCTTCAAAATAGAAACCATATTAACAACATTTTGCTAATCAAATTTAGCAAAAATAAGACCACCTACAAATATTAAGTGAGAAACTTCAAGATTCTATGAATCTTTAAGAGGAGAGATAGACCCATCCTTCACTTTATCATCTATGATAAGAGTGAAACATTGCATAACAAGGACAAATAAATAAGGAGCTATAGGATCCCCCTGCCTAACACCATTGCTAGGATTACACCTCTCAGAAGGTTCACCATTGATAAGAACTTGGTAAGAAGTAGTGTAGAAAATTTATCTAATTTACACTCTCCAACTCATAGGAAAATTCATCTTATTGAGAATAACAAATAAGGCATCCCAACTAATAGAATTATAGGCTTTAGTCAGACCAGCCTTGATGCAGATACAAGGGAAACCATTTCTCATACTGAAATCATGGTTAATTTCATTATAGATAGAAGAATTGCATCCTTAATAATCATGTTCTTGATAAACTCACATTGATTTGCACTGATCAGGGAAGACAGAACAAGCTGCAAACAATTAGCAAGGATTTTGGAAATCACTTTATACACAATATTGCATAAACCAATGTGCCGCCAATTCTTTAGATTACTTGTCTCAACACTTTTAGGAATAAGATAACTAAAAGTACTATTTTTTTTTCCTTCAACATCCTTCAACATCCAGAATAATTGCAATAACATCTTCTTTGATAGTGACCCAACATTCTCTAAAGAACATGCCATTGAAGCCATCTGGACATGGAATCTTGTCAAGATTAAGACTAAGGAAAAAATCTTCAACTTCTTTATGATAAATGAATTTATCCTAAAGAAATCTTGACACTTCATCAAATCTAGGAAAATTCATCTTATCTAGTTTCTTGACATCAACAAAAAACTTATGGTTAAAGATATCATTGTAATAGGAAGTAATGTACCTTCTAGTTTCCATCATATCCTTGCACATAGTCCCATCAATCTCGATACAACTAATCTAGTTTCCCTATATTCTCATTCTCATCAAAGAATAGAAGCACTTAGAACATTAGTTGCCCTCTTTCAACCAATGAACCTAAGAATTCTGCCTCCACAAAGATTCCTCAAGCTCCAAAGCTTTCGTGGCAGCTTTACGACTATTGATAGAATTTAAGATAATAGATTCATCATGAGGATTAGCATCAACATGTTTTTGACACTGAATTGCAAAGATTCAAGGACCCTCACATTATCAGAGAAATTTCCAATCTCTTTGTTCCACACAAGAAGGTTAGCCTTCACATTTTCTAAGCTTCCTATACAACCTAAACATAGTATGACCCTCCACCTCAATTTCCCAAGCTTTAGTTACACATTCTTGAAGCCATCTCTAGAGGTCCAAGTATTAATAAAATGAAAAGGTGCTTTGATGACAAATTCCTTCCCAACAGAGAAAGTGACAATTTTATGATCACTAGTAATAGTAGCATGGGAAATCGCCTTAGATTTAAGATATTTAGCCATAAACTCATTATTATGAAGCACTATGTCTATCTTAGATTGAACAATGTCATTATCACCTTGATGGTTATCCCAAGTATATAACACACCATGTAGATTCAGTTCAAGAAAACTAATGACAAGCAAACAATCATTAAACTTCAACATACATTTTCTAGGAGGAGACTCTTTCTCATTTCGTTCAATGTATTTTCTCACAACATTTTAATCACCCACAAGAAGTGAGGGATCCCTATATTACCAGAAAGAGACAAGATATCATGCCAAAGAGTCGTTCTATAATAACTGTTGTTGTGTCCATAAACACCAGTAAAAGCAAAAGAACAAGGATTATAACCCAAAACATCCACCCAAGAATACACGAGTTGATCATATTCATAAAACTTTTTAACTGCAAGACTCCTGACCTAGATTAATGTTTAAATTGTTCTTATTTTGTATAATGAGATTCTTAAACCTTAATTTAAGTTCTTGAGATGTATATTTTCATTTTGGCCCAATTTGACTAATGTTTGAGCTATCTTGAAATATATGTGTATGTTTTGGGCTAATATGCAATTTATCCATGAGAGAGGGTTATATTGCAAAATGTCACATGAAGAGAGTGTTCTTTATACCTTGGCATCATTAGAGAGAATATGATGCAATAGAGTGCCTTGTTTCAATCATGGATGATGGTATGACATCATTATGTTATATTAGGGTTTTTAGGGTTTGCATAGTTGATTAGTGATTAAGTTAGGGTTTGAGTGTTGTAACCCTAAAACACTTGTGGTGAGGGTCGTAACAGAAACACATGACTGGGATGCATGGTTGCAATCGAGACAATCTTGTGAAGGGAGGGTCGAAACACTTTGTCTTCTAGTGTCTCAACCATTTACATGCAAGAGTTAGGGTTTTAACCTTGGAATGTCTCGACCGAGACAAGGGTGCGCTTGAGAGTGTCTCGACCGAGACATGAGGGAAACTGACCTAGTAGGTCATGACACTCTTCTGGATAAACATGGACATTTCTATTTATGCATGCAATAGGAAATATTATTTCCTTGATGGGAAAGTGTCCCTTGGTGATCTAATATGTTGACACCTCAAGATCTTCTACTTACCTCCTCGTTTTGGATATATAACCCATTCTCTTCCTTGCAAGAAACTCTTTTTGGCCCCACACTTATTCTTCTACCTTGAGATCATCCTTGGAACTCCAGGAGCAAGGAAGGTCAGATCTTACAACCTTGGGTGTCCGATCCACCTTGGACAGTGAAGATCTTGTGCTAGATCAACATCTTGGTGGTGATTTAGTTGAGATTTCTTCTCTTGGTAAGTGGTCTTACTCTTGATCACAACTCCTCTCTCCTAAAATCTCCATCTCCTTCTTCCTTATCGGCCAAAGGTTGTGGAAAATCCATGGTGGCCATTTGAGAGGAACTCCTAGCTAAATTAATAGAAGATTATTTCTCTTTTTTCCTTTCTCCTTTGGATCAACTAGGTCTATTTTTCTTCCTTTTGAGCTCTGTTGTGACCACGGTCTCTTCCTTCTTCTTGGAGGTGATCCTAGGCTGAGGTGATGAAGCTTGGTTGAAGCTTTTGGAGCTTGAGATCATAGGAGTTTGTTTCTCCTCAAAACATACATGTTATATAACTTTTCCTAAACTCTATTATGTGCATCTTAAACATACAATTACATTGTTTTCTATATGGTTCAGTATACTTGAACACCATAAAGTTTTGATATGTTATACGTGAACAAGAATATTGAGTTCCACTCTCAAAGTGTTTCTTTTTTGATGATCTTCGGTGATCATGTTTAAGTTTTTTGAACACCATGATCTAGGGTGTTATTCACCATGTCGACGGTTGGTTTTCCCTACTGTTACCCTCTTGTTTTGACCTTGGCTCAGATCTGCAATAGAGTACAAAATATGGTCGATACATCCCTTGGTCTTACATGGTGATTGACACCTTGTAAAGGGGTGGTTTCGGTCATGATAAACCCCTTACCCTAAGGATGGTCGTTACTCTAGCCTGGTTGTGATGCAACATTGCTGCATGGTCACTTGGTTTCTGGTTGACGTTGTGGCTTGGATATGGTTGAGATGAATGGTCTTGTTAAGTTATGAGTATAGCAGGTTAAAGTCAGGTTGGTTATCGTCATAAAATGGTAGGTTAAGGATGTAACACCTTGAGATAGTGGGACAACACCTTGAGGTTGTGGTCACGACATTGCTTATGGGTTATGGTTGCGACGTTGCTCTGTCGTGGTCTCGACATCCTTTTACTTGTCCCTAGAGTTGGGGGCGTAATGCCATGTTGGTGTCTTCTTATGTCACAGTTAGGATGCTACTGGGTTGCATCTCGATCATGACTAGGTATAGGTGTGGTCGAGATGTTGGGTTGCAGGTGGTCGCGATGCCCCATTGCATGCCTCATGGTGTTGTGGTGTGAGCCATGTCAGTTTGGTTATGTGGTTATTATGTTAGGTCAAGACACATGTGTTATGAGGGGTTACGTCATATGTGTTGTGAGTAGTTGAGACACCTATACATGAGTGTGCACATGATCAATAAATGGTGTAATGACCTACTTAAGGTGGTGTAATTAGGAATGGATAATCATTAATAGCAGCACTTAATACTTATACTATCCAACAATATGGGAGGTGATGGATTAGGGTTTGGTAATGAGATAATGTTATTGAAACCTGATTGGTTATGCACGTATCCTAACCCTAATATGATGATAATGAAATAAGTGTTCTCGCCATAATTGGATATTATTATTCTATGATTGTGCTTTCTCTCTTTTACTTATGTAACACTAATTTGTAGGAAAGATGAATATCATAACTAGGAGTATGATATGTTGATCCCTATGTAATACTAGGTTGAGTTTATGAGTAATGCTGAGGGATACTATGATATTGGAAGTGTAAGAATTATATGAATTGGTCTAATGACCTAGAAATTGCTTTGTGCAAAAAATTGAGGGGTTTATATTCCATATTAATGTGATCATGAGACAAGTTCTCACTTAATACGTTTTATATCTTTTGAAGTTGTATCTTACCCTTACTTTTTTAGAGCTTGTTTAGGGTTAATACATTGTAATTTGATTGATGCATTAAAAGATACCCAAGTGTAATATCTAATCAAGTGAAACCCTAATCATGTAGTTTCCATGTACCATAGATCCATATTCACCGTCAATATTTAGCTAGATGGTGAAACGAGTAACTCTTATGGGAAACTCAGAGTGCATATTGTTGAATATGTGGGGTACCATTGGAGATAACTCCATTTATCCTTAAATTGTTGATATAGTGGTATATTGTTTATTATTGAACAACCATGCATGAGCCAGTTCTCTAGTGTTGTGGCATGTACCAAGGCAGACTAGTTATTATACAGGACCATAGCCTTGACTATGAGTTTCTATCTCTACATGACTATAGCTTGACTACAAGTTGTTGTCTTTGCTATTTGACTGTTATGTCACTGCATTGCAAACTCAAACTAACCGAGTAGTAATGGTGATATTCATGGAGTCTATCCCTTCCATGAATCATGTACGGTAGTAATTCTGACTTAGCAGTGCTCTGTTGGATTTGAGTGATACACTTCAAATCCCCAGGGCATTATAATAAAAGTGATCATACAACCGTGTAGTATATTTGCTTAGGGTCAAATATGAATCATATTGGATATACCTATGCCTTATTTATTGTATAGTTTGGTTTATAACAATTATACATGTTCTTCATATTCTTTTTAATAGTATAAAATGTTCTATTTTTTTTATGACCGAGAGAACCCATCCCGGGAAAAGCCGACATGGTAAACTCTCAAGGCATGAGAGGGTGTGGTCCAGTCACCCCCTCCCGTTCCTAATCGGCATGGAATTCTGTTCACATAGTGCCTTCGGTGAGGTTCGAACCTGGGACCTTCATTGGGACTTACCGAGCTCTTACCACCCGGGCTACTATGGCTGGACATAAAATGTTCTACTACTCATTTATAACTACTTAAACTGCTCAAATAGTATTACATACTTTATTTACTGCTCTTTATAGTACTATGCTTATAAGAGATGATGGAAAATAGTTATATCTCTCACAGGGACGCTTGGTTTCACTCTGTGGATTCCAAAAATTTTAAGGTGGTCATGGACGAGGAGGTAAAGGTCATGGTGTAAGTGTTGAGCAGCAGAGTGAGTAGTAGCTAACAGAGGTTGGGCATGCTACTAGTTAGAATATTGTAGTAGAGTCATATGTGTTGTCCTTGTACTCTCAGGTCTTTGGGGAGATTTTTTTGTAGTATATTAACACATAGATGTTTTCTTTATGCCATGTTTGTGTATAAATGACATGTACATATAAATAGGTTGTGAAATGTATCATTTGTGTCTTGATAGCCTTTGAACATAAATATGTATCATCTTTTGGCATATAATGAATACAATTGATTTGAGTTGAAGGCTTATTTATGAAATTCTTCCCCTTGAGATACTTAATTGCAAGTGGTTTAATTCACTTTGTTTTGTGGTTAAAGTTTTGATAATGATAATTTTGCGCTTTGTTATGAGTAATCTTGCTTTGTGTGGAAATGGTCATGATAGTTTGGTTGGTATCAGAGCTATAGGTTCACTGAGTCTGTAGGGACATAGGACTAGGGTTTGAGTCTGTTCTAGTGTCCTCCGATATATCTTATCATCATCATCAGAAGAAGAGAACAAAAGATGTTTGGAGAACATGAAGAGCATGTTGCTGAAAGTGATGCTGCAACACCAGGAGGTGGTGTAAGGAGGCAAGAAAGGGTTGATGTTGTGCGTGAGATGTCTCAAGTCAACCCAGTTGATGTAGCCGATCCTACTTTTAGGGATATGTTTGGGCAGTTTATGGCTACTATGACACACATGGTGGATAGAATGCCTGTGAATCAACCTAGGACAATCGTTCACAGTGGTGAAACACAAAGTTCTAGGAAGACTTTTGAGAGACTTCTATGTGTAGAAGCGTTGGAGTATGTTGGTACATCTGATCCAGCTGATGTAGACATGTATATGACTGAGCTAGAAAAGGCCCTTAAGATCCTTGACATACTTGAGGAAGATAAATTGAAGTATGTTGTGTATATATTGAAAGGGAGTGCTGGTCACTGGTGGACCATTGAAGAGGAGAAAAGGCCGGGTGTTGTGATTACTTGGGAAGAATTTCGACGAGAGTTCATAAGTCAGTACTATCCAGAGACATACTTGGATGAGAAGATTGCACAATTTGAGAATATCCGACATGGATATATGTCAGTTAGTTCTTATGAAGCTAAGTTTATGGAACTCCTAAGGTTTTGTCCCCATATGGCTGTAACGGACAAGGAGAGGATTAGGCTCTTTGAGAAGGGTCTGAGTCCTAAGTTGACAACTCCAATGTCATCTTTGGAGAACAAGGAGAGGTTTGCTACTTTTATGGAGTTAGTTTGGAGGATAGAATGGTCAGTTCTAGAGAAACGTGAGTCAAAGGCTAAGAAGAGGCCTACGCAATACCAAGGACAATCTTTGACAAGCTTCAAGAAGCCCATGTACTCAACACCTCAATCTCAACAAAGGTCGATGACCCAGTCACAATGGACACAGAACAGAGGCAAAGGCCATAATTTTCCACCCATAGGATCTTGCAATGCAACGTCAGTATCTGTGATAGGGCCATCTAGGCCTTAGTATGAGGCTAAAACCCATTTCAAGTGTGGATAGGTGGGGCATTATAAGTGGTATTTCCCTGTAAAGGATGAAGAAGTGACTCAATAGATGAGGCAGAGTCAACAAGGATCACAACAATGACAACAACAAAGTGGCAGAGGATGCGGTGAAGCGTCACAAGATGATTCTTTAGGATAAGTCAGTAGAGGAAGAGGACAACAATGGGAGACATCTAGATTCTATGCGATGAGTCAGCCGAAGGGATTCGTCAACCCAAGGGTCGTGATAGGTTAGATGGAATTATTTCATTCTGATTTTTCTTCTTCATGTTTTTTATCTGTTCTGATTGACCCGAGTGTGACACATTCACTAAAGAAGTGATTTCTAGCTATTTCTTACCTATTAGTCATAGAAAAAATATTCTTCATCTAGAAACTCCTCTAGTTGGTTCTCCCGAGTTACGAGAAGTATGTCCATCCTGTTTTCTATCTTTTTCAGGACATATCATTCAAGTTGATCTTTTACCACTTGATATGCATGGGTTTGATGTAATCCTTGGGATGGATACTTTGGAAAAGTACCAGGTGATCTTGGACTGTAGTGCCAAGATAGCAACCTTTGTATATGGTGATGTTTCATGGGTTTTCCATGGTTATAGGAAGGTTCTTCCAACATGTTTGATTTCATCTATGACAATAGAGAAGTGGATGAGACAGGGTTGTGATGCCTTCTTGGCACATGTAATGGATACTAAGGCAAAGAGTCCTAGTATTTAGGAAGTGCCAGTGGTACAATAATTCATGGATGTGTTTCCCGATGAGTTCCCAGGTGTACCTCCTACTAGAGAGATTGACTTTGAAATCAATCTAGCTTCTGATACCCAACCCATAGCATAGACACATCATAGGATGGCACCAAAAAAGATGAAAGAGCTTAAGAAGCAGTCAAGAACTACTTGACAAGGGTTTCATTAGGCCAATCAGGTCTCCTTAGGGTGATCCCATTTTGTTTGGAAAGAAGAAAGATGGATCGATGAGGTTGTGTATTGAATATTGACAGTGGAATAAAATGACAATTAAGAATAAGTATTCGTTTCCACATATAGATGATTTGTTTGATAAGTTACGAGGTGCCACAATCTTTTCTAATCTGAGGTCGGATTATCATCAGTTGAGGATTAAGGTAGATGATGTACCTAAGTCATATTTTAAGACAAGGTATGGTCATTATGAGTTTGTGGTTATGCCATTTAGGATAACCAACGCTCCAATAGCCTATATAGATTTGATAGACAGAGTATTCATACCCCATATAGATCAGTTTGTAGTTGTGTTTATAGATGATATCTTGATCTACTCTAGAGATGGTCAACAACATGAGAAACATTTATGTTAGGCTTTGACATTGTTGAGACATCATCTGTTGTATGCAAAGTTCAGTAATTGTGAGTTTTGGTTAAAAGAAGTAGCTTTCCTAGGGAATTTAATATCTTCCAGAGGAGTTTGTGTAGATCCAAAGAAGGTGGAGTCAGTGCTAGAGTGGGATCAACCCAAAACACCTACAAAGGTTCACATGTTTCTAGGTTTAGCAGGATATTACAGGAGGTTCATTAAGAACTTCAACATCGTAGCTTTACCCCTAACAAAGCTTACAAGGAAGGATGTGACATTTGTTTGGGATGACAAATTTCAATGATCTTTTATGATCCTAAAGGAGATATTAACTAGTGTATCGATGTTAGTGCTGCCAGAGCAAGGAAAAGTTTATATTGTCTTTTTTGATGGATCTAAGAATGGTCTAGTTGTGTGCTTATGGAGGATAAGAATGTGATTTCTTTTGCCTTGCAACAACTTAAGAAATACAAGGAGAACTTGTGGGGAAATATGGAATACAGATAGGTAGTGGAAACAAAAAATTTAATGACATATTTCCCACTAACCAACATATCGTGTCAATAACTATGAAATGGGAAGGATGGTTTCATGAAGATATACCTGGTCCTGGAGCAAGTCCAGCAAAAATCCTCATCAATGTAGATGCGCACTCTATCTTGGATGATGACTGTGTAGCTCCTAGATGCACTGGGACTCGTCTAACAGCTCCTCCACATGGACCAACTAGAACTCCTATCGTCCTGCTAGAATGTAAACGAAGGAGTTGTCCCTCCCGTTGGTGTACTAGTCACCAACATGCTCTCCTACAACAATGATCCTTAGTTGTTTCTCTCCCATGGTTATCCCTCCCTAGTCGGGTAGGACTTGCCTGGGATCTCGTGGTTACCACAACCAGTGAGGAAAACAATTATTAGAGCAACTAATTCTCAATTGTATGTGTTGTAGCTGTGTTCTGGGAAGCCTCCAGTACCCCTCTATATATAAGAGGGGTTAGGGTTAGGGTTCTCAGTTCCCAACCAATACTATGTCTATTTTCAAAGACCAAAGAGTAATTGATCAAATTTGTGGGCATTCGAAATAACCCCTCACGTGCGAAATTATAGAAGATACACTTTAAGATCAAACAATTAGGACTAAAACGGGAGTGGAAAGGACCGTAAGATCTTGAATCTTCACAACAATTCTAGAAGTTTCACAACCAGCGTGTGCCGAAATGGTCATTTCATCCACTGATATGGTCGTATCACACACAAGATGGTCATTTCGCTAAGCAAAACAATCATTTTGCACTCTCCAATTTTGCACATATGTCGCTAATTCAATTCCAATTAGTACTCAACTTGACATCAACACCAATCCTAGCTGCAATCGAATTGCACCCCTGAGATGGACATTTGGTGCATGTGAGACATGCATCTCATATCACCCGAGACAATCGTTTGGTCAAGCCAGACGGGCATCTCACATGCCTTTTCAGGCTGAATTCCACCTAATGCACAATACAATCAACCTGACACTCCAAACGACTGTCTCAACACTTGAACCGATCGTTTGGCAGTCTAGTCAACTGATTTGTTGCATGAATTGAATACCTAAATACTTTAGTAATCGATTCAACTATCAACTTAAATCAAACTCCTCTTTTAGATGATTTCTTATGTGTGTCACCCTATAAGTCCCATATCACATTAGTAGTGAATGCCCATAACTAACTTATGACATAACAAGCAATGAGCGGTGCCTAGTCGAACATCATTGCTACCCAAGTGAATGGAAAGTTGGGGAGCAAATTCAACCTACAATCTGTGTATGGTGTTACAGTATTTGCATAGTTTCTTTGCCACTGAAATCCAGATTGAACTAGAGATATGGAGCAGTCATCCTCAATATTATTCAATCTTGTTTCTTGAACCAGAGCAGACTGCATGAGATATATGTAAGCTCAATATCACATATTGACTCATGCGTCTGGCCATACTTTTATCAGTCTCGTTAATCAAGAGGCCTTGGATATCATACTACTATAGGAGGTAAAAATCCCATCTCTATCACTCATAGTTAGTCCCCATGTGTCAAAGTCACCCAATCATCACAATTATAACAACCCATGTTTCAGGACTATGTTTGTTGATGTCAAGGTGTCCCAACAACATGTGATGAGTGCAATGATTTTAGGTCTAAGAACCATAATCACCGCCATCACTATGAGAGCTGATTATGACTTCCATGATGATGGCTTCCATGTGTCAGTATCACGGTGGGGTTGTCTGATACATTATTCTCTAACATGTATTTGTTTGCTTGGTTTGGTATTTCCATATCATGACTAATGAGACTCTGTCATAAACCAACTCACCCTCTGATCTTATGTGTTATTGTTGTCTATCAACCTTCCATAAAAACAACCTATTAAGGACATAATGAGAATGTATATTTGTACTCTCAACATCCATATGATCTCATTTCTTCCAAGTCACGTACTTAAAGACATATGTCATTGAGTAATATCATTCTCTAGACATTTATTATGTTATTCATTATCTAATAACTGAATATACAAAATAAATTGGAAGCTTGCATTTACTATTAATCTAATCAATTACATTTTATGCCATTATAGTCATCATATGATTGGATCTCTAGGCATACATACCAACAGAACTACCTGACGCATGATCTACAGTTAGCAGTCGTGGTACATGCCTTGAAGATATGGATACACTACTTGTATGGTGAGAAATGTCAGATCTTTACTGACCATAAGAACCTACAATATATCTTTTCCAAGCAAGAATTGAATATGCGACAATGATGCTAGATTGAGTTGATAAAAGATTATGATTGCACTATAGATTACTATCCATGGAAGGTGAATGTAGTGGTAGATGCTCTAAGTAGGAAGTCTTCTATGTCATCATCCTCTAATAAAGCACAATTGAGTGCTTTGGTGTGCCATAAGAGAGACATGTTGGTCTCCTTGTGATAGATGAATGTATAGTTGGAGGTGTCCATGTTAGCATGTCTGTTGGCACAATTACAAGTAAAGCCGACGTTGAGTCAGTAGATCATAGATGTGTAGCAAATAATATTGTGATACAAAAATTCAGGCAGAGTTGGGCAGTGAAAAGCATGAGGGCTTTCATGAGCCTGAGGAAGGGACAATATGTTATCATGGTAGAGTAGTTGTACCAGATGTTAATAATTTAAGGACTTTAGTTCTAGAAGAGGCTCACTCCTCTATGTATGCTATGCATCCAGGTAGCACCAAGATGTATTAGAATTTGAAAGATCTATACTGGTGTCCAGGATTGACGTGGGATGTAGCTGAGTTCATAGCTAAATGTGCAGTATGTTAGTAGGTTAAAGTTGAGCATCAGAAGTCTGTCAAGACTTTGCAACCATTGCTTATACCACAGTGGAAGTGGGATCATATCACAATGGACTTTGTGGTTGAACTTCTAAGGATAGAAAAAGGTCATGATTCCATCTGGTCATAGTGGACATGTTGACTACATCAACACACTTTTTTCCAGTAAGGACAACGTATACAACTGAGAAACTTGCACAAGTGTATGTCAATGAGATAGTACAACTACATGGTATCCCAGACACTATAGTGTCAGATAGAGTTCCTCAGTTCACTAGTCATTTTTGGGAATTCTTACATACATCGATGGGTACACATTTAAGGTTTAACACTCCATTCCATCCAAAGAGAGATAAACAATCTAAAAGGACAATTCAGACCTTGGAGGATCTACTAAGAGCCTGTGTATTGTAGTTTTTGGGAAATTTGGATATACATCTTAGCTAGATAGAGTTTGCCTACAACAATAGCTATCATAGGAGCATCAATGTGGCACCATATTAAGCGTTATATGGGAGACGTTGTAGATCTCCTTTGCGTTGGTATGAGATGGGGGAATATCAACTTTTGGGTCCTGAGCTAGTGAAGCAGATGATAGAAAAGATTAAAGTCATTCAACATCAATTGAAAGCAGCACAGGACAGACATAAATGTTACAATGATAACTGTCGTAGACCTTTAGAGTTCCAAGTAGGAGACATGGTGTGTCTTAAAAGTCTCTCCTTGGAAAGGTAATCTGAGGTTTAGAAATAAGGGTAAGCTAGCTCCTAGATATATGGGACCTTATCCTGTAGTTGCATGTGTTGGGAAGGTAGCTTATAAGTTGGAGCTGCCACCTGAATTGCAGAAGTTACATCCTGTGTTACACATCTCTATGTTGAGAAAGTGTCACCCTGATACAGAGTTGACTCTTCAACATGTTGAGGTAGAATTATATAATGATATATCTTATGTAGAAGGACCTGTGTTGATCCTGGATAGAAGGATTAAAAGTTGAAGAAAAAGGACATTATGTTAGTTAAGGTTTTGTGGCATCATCATGGCGTTGAAGAATCCACGTGGGAGCTTGAAGATGAGATGCAAAAGAAATATCTGTCTCTTTTTGCGTAGGATTCGTGGGAAAAATTCCAATTAGGGGTTTATAGTTGTAGGACTCATGGCCTAGCTTAATGTTAAAGTTGTGCTTACTTTGTACAATGAGATGTTTAAACCTTAATTTAAGTTCTTGAGATGTCTTAATGTCATGTGACAAGCTTATTGTAACATCCCTGACTTGGGTTATGATATAACCCTAGATGTTTTTTTTAATAAATATAATTCTATGCTTTCTCTTATCTTTTGAAAAATAATTAAGACTCAAGAGGAACTTATACAATTTTGGTCCTATTTGAATAATGTTGAAACAATGTTTTACTTGTTTTGGACTAAATGCAAATTACCCAAGTTGAGGGGTTAACTTCGAAATGTTACATGGTAAAATGTTCCTCAAATGTTGAAGCATCATAAGAATGGGAATGATGGAGAGGTATGGCTTGTGGTAGCCTGAGCACTAAGAAAGAGCTTATTAAGCAATGTTTGAGCATTAAAACCTAGTTTTGGTGTAATGTGCAATTACCCAAAACCTAGGGTTCAACATGCAAAATACCACTTCTAGAGAGTCCCTAATGTTTCTTGGTATCAATTAGAGATAAGAAAATCCAAGGGGCGTCTCATTTGAATCTCTTTGGAGGAGAGAGAATCTTGATATTAAAATAATCAAGATTTAAGCATAATTGAAACCCTAATTCAATTTAATGCAAAAATAAATATAGTAATGGAAGTACCCTTCAACCAAAAATGAGAGGGTTGAAATTGTATAAGAGTGGACGTCCTTGTCCTTGCAAAGGCAATGAAATATATAAGTGAGTGGCGAGCCCACTCACATTAGTTAAAGGAAAAGTAATATCCACTCAATTTTTGGATATTATTATTATAATGGTTAAGGTGCTTAATTTGTTTTCTTTTAATTCATGGATAATGAAGAGGAATTACAAGGTGGGGGAGATGGATTCGTATGCAAGGGATGGAGGGGAGTATGTGGCACCAATTTTGGTAATTGAAGGAATTATTTATCACTTTCTCTCTCATTGAAATTCCCTTATACACATCCCATTTTCAACCCACATGAAAGGATTTTTCGATCCCTTTTTCTTTCCTTGCTTTGGCCGTGCAAAAAGGATCTTAGGAGCAACAAGATAACGTGCCCCAACCTGTAGGTAAGCTCCATAGTCATATTCAACCTTAATTTCATGGTGGAAATCGAAATTCAATGCTTAATTTCTTCTTTTCTTCATTCAATCTTCAACCTTGGCCATTCATTTCACTCAAAGAATTGAGAATGGGCCTTAGAAAGTTGAGAAAACTTCATTCACCATTGAAGACGTGAATCTTGAAGTTTGGTTTCAACTTTGAAGGTGGGTTATATAACTTGAACCCTTAAATGTTATTATCACATTCGATTCTTCATCACTTGTTAATTATTTTGTTCTTCTTGAAATTCCTTTGATCAAATTGATAAAATTACCATAAGAATGGTAGTATATTTTGAAGGATCGAAGCTTGAAGATGATGATGTCATCTTAAGCACACACCTCATCATAGAACATGTGCAAATGGTTTTGCTTTTTGGTGATCAAACGGTCTCAAGACCGTTTGACACCAAACGGTCTGAAGACCGTTTGAGGGCAAACGGTCTCAAGACCGTTTGAGGTTAAAAGGACTCAAACTTTTTGAAGGTAAAATGTTGATGTGGTTGGATAATGATCCAATGGTCTTAATTTGATCTAATTCCAATGGTTTCAATGTTGGAGGGTCCATTGATTGCAAACCCTAGACCCAATAGATTGTTTCAATTTCAAATCAATGGTTGATGATTCGGTTTCAAGACCGAATGGATGGATTCGGTTTCAAGACTGAATGGTTAATTTACTTCAAGATCGAATGGGTAATTGAGTTCAAAACTGAATGGGTAATGGATCTCAAGATCGAATGGGTAAATTGAACTTCAAAACTGTTTGGATACTTTGACCATTTGAAGGAATTGACCGTTTGGAGGTCTAACGGTTTCAAAACCATTTGGGATTAATTATATTTTATGCAAACGGTCTCAAACCATTTAGGGACTTTGAGGTCAAGACTGTTTGATGGTCTAACGGTCTTAAGACCGATTGAAAGTTTTGGGACCAAGACCGTTTAAGGTCTAACGGTCTGTAGACCGTTTGAAGGCTTGGTCCAAGACCGTTTGAAGGTCAATGTACTTCAAGACCGTTTGAAGGTCAAAGTACTTCAAGACCGTTTAAGGGTCTAATACCCCAAAACCGTTTGAAGGTCTAATTGATTCAAACCATGTAAGTACAATTAACCCCATGATTGTTGATGATGTTTATCAAAGGTAATTACAGTGGTTGTATCTTCAAGGTACTTAGGTGATTAGTACCTTTAGAGTGGTTAATCTTTGATGCTTATGGAAGCAATGACTTAATACACTATGCCAACTCTTCATTCAAGTTGATTCGATCTAATCAAGATTAAAGTAATTAACCTCCTAGAGAGGATGAAAGAGAGGAACTTATACATGAGTGATAATCATGTAGCGATTAATCCTCAACACTTTCAACATGAATAAAATATGTAATTAGGGTTTGATCCATGATAATGAGATCATGAAACCCTAATCAGGAAGGTTGATGGGATCTAACCCTAATTTAAGGTAAATCTTGGTGAAACCCTAATCTAGGGTGATGGTGTAATCCTAATTCAGGGTATTTATTGAAAACCCTAATTTAAGGGAATGCTTCATGAAAACCCTAATTTTGGGTAAAGCTACATGGAACCCTAATTTTAGGGGAAATGTTATAAGAAACCTTAATTCAAGGTAAGGATGTAATGAGAAACCCAGATACAGGGTAATGTGATATGAAACCCTGATCCAGGGTGATGCTATGCATTATGAAACCCTAATTTGAAAACCTAGCCCTGAATTGTGTAAGGGGATGAGTAACCGTGATTGATATGAATTGGGAAACCCTAACCCTAATATAGGGTGATGTTATTTGAAACCACAACATAGAGTGAGATTATGCAAAACCCTAATTAATAAAGAAGGGAAACCTTATTCCTGATAATGGATAATCTTATATCAATAATGGTTGAATAAATAAAATGAGTGACTTATGACCAATATATATTACATGGTATGTGATGATCTGGTGCATAAAGTATTAGGATAAGAATTACCCTAATACAAGATAAGTTGTTGAACTTAAGTAAGATCAAGGTGATGAGGGAAATAAAACATTAGGATGTGATAGATATCACATTCAGCACCTCAAGGTTGATACACATTGATGTACCCTAAATCCAATATACTTGGATGAGTAACACATGAAGTGTGTCATGATAATTATTACATTAAGATGTAATGCACTTTGATAAGTGTAGGATAACATACTTTGAGAAAGGGTTAAGCTAAGATAACAAAGTATGATGTAATCAATATCCTAGAAAAGATGAGAGAGAAACTCATACTTTGTGTTGATTATCATTTAATGATAAATGATGAGAATAAATAAGTATGGTTGAATACTTGTGATATTAATGTATGCTCCTAGATGTGTGGAGCAATGAATTAGGGTTTGAATTGATAATATGAACTTGAAACCCTATTCAGCTATAAAGGGAAAACTCTAACCCTAATAGTTGTTGCCTAGTGAGAGGTGACAAGATGTTTAATGGGCCTTGTGAGCCATGTGAATAGTTGTTTCCTAGTGAGAGGTGACAAGATGTTTAATGGGCCTTGTGAGCCATGTGAATAGTTGTTGCCTAGTGAGAGGTGGCAAGATGTTTAATGGGCCTTGTGAGCCATGTGGATGGTTGTTGCCTAGTGAAAGGTGACAAGATGTTTAATGGGCCTTGTGAGCCATGTGAAAGTTGTTTCCTAGTAAGAGGTAACAAGATGTTTATAAAAGTTTCATGTAAGAAATGATAATGTTAAAATAAACTAGGAAATGGAAACTTAGTAACATAATAATAATAATAAATGGATACAATAATAATAATGAAATCTTAATCATGCATGCTTATTGTTTATAGCCAAATAAGGGCTATAGTGTTTTGAATAAGCTTAAAGGAGATAATAGGAATACTTGAATTACATAAAGGATGTGAATAAGTGTGATGGCTTGGCCAAGGTTTAATACCTAGAAAAGGTGATGTGGTATTTAGTCATGATGCACAAGATTGACATAGTTCAATACCTAGAATAATGTCACAGGTTTGGTCATAACCCAATACCTGGAATAATGTCACAGGATTGGTAATAACCCAATACCTGGAATAATATCACATATTGGTCATAACCCAATATCTGGAATAATGTCACAGGATTGGTCATAACCCAATACCGAGAATAATATCACATGATTGGTCATAACCCAATGCCTGGAATAATTGTACATGATTGGTAATAACCCAATGCCTGGAATAATATCACAGGATTGGTCATAACCCAATACCTGGAATAATATCACAGGATTGGTCGTAACCCAATACCTGGAATAATGTCACAGGATTGGTCATGACCCAATACTTGGAATAATTGTACAGGATTGGTAATAACCCAATACCTGAAATAATGTCACAGGATTGGTCATAACCCAATACCTAGAATAATATCACATGATTGGTAATAATCCAATGCCTGGAATGGTTGCATAGGATTGGTAATAATCCAATGCCTGGAATGGTTGCAGATGATTGGTAATAATCCAATGCATGGAATGGTTGCACATGATTGGTAATAATCCAATGCCTGGAATGTTTGCATAGAATTGGCATAGTCCGATTCGTGGATAGAATATGATGATGTATACTCACATGACTGGAACAATTCAATATCTAGCTAACAGATTGGTTAATGTCAACAGACACAAATAAGAATGATTCATGGATGACATACCATGATAATGAGTATTTCAAGATAAGCTTGAGATGTTGATATAGTAAGATGGATAAATGATATACACGTTCTTCATATTCCTTATAAAGTGAATAGATGAATTATTGTTCTATCATAGATAGCTGCAATGCTTTAAAATATGAAAATGTTCTAAACTGCTTATCCTCTGATCAGTTTTATTTTATTAAACTTCAATAATAATGTTTCTGGCGGAGAGTTATATCTCTCGTTGGGACAATTTCAATTGTATCACCCCTGTGGGATCCAATGTTTTTAGGTGGACGAGGATGAGGAGGTAAGAACCATACTACAGGGAAAGGACAACAACATCAAGGACAACAGTAACATCTTAGGTGGAGATACTGACTGTCGAGTCTTGTAGATAAGAGTCCTATGTGTCGTCTCTGTACTCTAAGGTCCTTGGAGTCAGTATTTAGTGTTTTCATAATCGATCTGAGATTTTGGCTTGAATGCCTCGAGGTTGTGTATTGCTCATGTGTAGACGTAAGGGAGTAATTCATGTATGTAATTCTCGAGAAGAGATGGTACATGGTATGTACTTGTGAACCAGAATGTGCATGTAATACTTTGGTTCTTGTTGTTAAGAATTTCCTGGAATTGGATCTCTTTGAAAAAGGTTTTAATTTTTAGTGATTTTCAGGAATCCGTTGCTAATGATCATTTCCACTTAGTTAATGACGTTTTGTTCAAACGGTGTGCAACACTTATATTTTCATTTTGGCCTAATTTGACTAATGTTTGATCTATCTTGCAATATGTGTGTATATTCTGGACTAATATGGAATTTACCCATGAGATAAGGTTATCTTGCAAAATCTCACATGAAGAGAGTGTTCTTTATACCTTGACATCATGAGAGTGAAGATGATGCAATGGAGCGCCTTGTTTGAGTCATGGATGATGGTATGACACCATCATGTGAAATTAGGGTTTCTAGGGTTTGCTTAGTTGATAAGTGATTAAGTTAGGGTTTGAGTGTTGTAACCCTATACCACTTGTGGTGAGGGTTGTGACTAAAACACATGCTTGGGATGCATGGTCGCGACTGAGACAACCTTGTAAAGGGAGGGTCAAAACACCTTGTCTTCTAGTGTCTCGACCATGTACATGTGAGAGTTAGGGTTTCAACCTTGGAGTGTCTCGACCGAGACAAGGGAGTGTCTCGACCGAGACAAGGGAGTGTCTCGACCAAGACATGAGGAACCCGACCTATTAAGTCATGACACTTTGCTGAATAAACATGGAAATTTTTATTTGTGCATGCAATAGGAAATAAGATTATTTCCTTGATCAGAAAGTGTCCATTGGTTATCTAATATGTTGACCCCTTAAGATCTTCTACTTCCCTCCTTCTTTGGGATATATAACCCCTTCTCTTCCTTCCAAGAAAATATTTTGGGCCCCCCACTTATTCTTCTACCTTGAGATCGTCCTTGGAGCTCCAAGAGCAAGAAAGGTCAGATCTTGCCACCTTGGATGGCCAATCCACCTTGGACAATGAAGATCTTGTACTAGATCAACATCTTGGTGGTAATTTCGTGGAGATTTCTTCTCTTGGTAAGTGGTCTTACTCTTGATCACAATTCATCTCTCCTGAAACCTCCACCTCCTTCTTCCTTCTTGGCTAAAGGCTGTGGGAAATCCATGGTGGCTGTATGAGAGGAACTCCTAGCTAAATTAAAGGAAGATTCTTTCTCTTTTCTCCTTTCTCCTTAAGATCGGTTAGGTCTATTTTTCTTCCTTCTTGAGCTCTATTGCGACCATGTTATCTTTCTTCTTCTTGGATGTGATTCTAGGCCAAGGTGTTGAAGCTTGGTTGAAGCTTTTAGAGCTTGAGATCATAGGATTTTATTTCTCCTCAAAATAGGCGGGTTTTTTAACTTTTCTTAAACTCTATTATGTGCATCTTAAACCCTTATATTGTTTTCTATATGGTTCATTATACTTGAACACTAGAAAGTTTTTATCTATTATACATGCACAAGAATCTCAGTTTCTGCTCTCAAGTGTATCTCTTTTGATGATCTTCTATGATCATGTTTAGGGTTTGTTAAACACCATGATCTAGGGTGTTATTCTCCCTGTTGATTCTTGGTTTTCTCTGTTGTTACCCTCATGTTTTGACCTTGGTTTAGATCTGTGATGGAGTAGAGAAGATGGTCAAGATGTCCCTTGGTCTTCCATTGTGATCAACACCTTGTAAAGAGGTGGTTTCAATTGTGACACCCCCCTAACCCTAAGGATGGTCGTTACTCATGTCTGGTTGTGATGCAACATTGCTGCATGGTCACTTGGTTGTTGGTTGATGTTCCAGCTAGGACAGATAAGCCGAATGGTCGAGATGAATGGTCTTGATAATTTATGAGTATAGCAGGTTAAAGTCACATTGGTTATGGTCGTAACATGGTAGGTTAACGACACATCACCTTAAGATAGTGGGACAACACCTTGAGGGTTTTGGTCATGACATTTCTTATGGGTTATGGTCACAACGTTGCTCTATCGTAGTCATGACGTCCCATTACTTGTCCGTGGGTGCAATGCCATGCTGGTGTCATTTTGTGTCTCGGTCGCGATGCTGCTGGGTGGAGTCTCAATCATGACTAGGTATAGGTGTGGTCGAGATGTTGGGTTGTAGGTGGTCGTGATGCCCCGTTGCATTCCTCATGGTGTCACGGTCACGATGCAATGTTAGTGTGGTTATGTGGCTATTATGTTAGGTTGAGACACATGTGGAATGAGGGGTTAAGTCATGTGTTGTGAGTAGTTGAGATACCTATACATGAGTGCATACATGATCAATAAATGGTGTAATAACATACTTAAGGTGTTGATTAGGAATGCCTAATCATTACTAGCAACACTTAATAATTATAGACTCCAACAATATGGGAGGTGATGGATTAGGGTTTGGTGGTGAACTCATGTACCAACGACCTCTTCCTTTACTTGGTGACTACTGACACTGAACCACCGACCTTTGTTTTGACTGAGGTGCTGAAAACCTAGGCTTTTTGAATCCTCTAGACAACTATCCCTGATATTGTGTCGGTCTCTTTTTGGCGTTTGCCTCTCGCTTCTCCACAACTGACCACTCTATTCTTCTGACTGACTCCACAAATGTGGAAAACTTCTCTCTATTTTCTAATGCTAACACTGGTGTTGTCAAATCTGAGCTCAAACCCTTCTCAAAACGTTTGATCCTCTCATTATCTGATGTAGCCATATGTGGAAAAAACCTCAAAAGCTCCATGAACTTTGCCTCGTACTCATTGATCATCATAGATTCCTTCCAGATCTTCTCAAACTATGTGATCTTCTCATCTAGGTAGGTCTCCGGGAAGTATCGGTTTACAAACTCTCACTAAAACTCCTCCACACTAATCACAACACCAAGACTTTTATTGGGAGATGCTGGATTAGGCTTTGCAACCATATGAGATCATATGGGAGGTCATCGATTAGGGTTTGGTGATGAGATAATGTTATTGAAATCTAATTGTTTGTGCATGTATCCTAACCCTAATATGATGATAATGAGATAAATGTGTTCTCTAAAATTAGAGATTGTTATTCTATGATTGTGATTTATCTCTTTTACTTATGTAACACTAATTTGCAAGTAAGATCAATATCATAGCTAGGAGTATGCTATGTTGATCCCTATGTAATACAAGGTGGAGTTTATGAGTAATGCTGAGGCATATTGTGATATTGAAAGTGAAAGAATTATATGAATTGGTCTAATGACCTAGAAAGTACTTTTTGCATAAAATTGAGGGGTTGATATTCCATATTAATGTGATCATGAGATAAGTTCTCACTTAATACCTTTTGTATCTTCTGAAGTTGTATCTTACCCTTAATTTTGTAGAGCTTGTTTATGGTTAATACGTTGTAACTTGATTGATGCATTAAATGATACCCATTTGGTAAATCTAATCAAGTAAAACCCTAATCATGTAGTTTCCCTATACCATAGATCCATCTACAAAGTTGGTATTTAGCTGTATGGTGAAATGAGTAACTCTTACGGGAAACTCGGAGCACATGTTGTTGAATATGCGGGGTACCATTGGATATAACTCCTTGTATCCTTAAATTTTTGATATAATGGTATATTGTTTATTATTGAATGCCCATGTGTGAGCTAGTTCTCTAGTGTTGTTTCATGTACCAAGGCAGACTAGTTGCTTTATAGGACCATAGCCTTGCCTATGAGTTGTTGTCTATACAGGACTGTAGCTTGACTATAAGTTGTTGTTTTTGTAGATTGACTACTATGTCACTATGTTGCAGACTCAAACTGATCGAGTAGTGTTAGTGACATTCATGGAGTCAGACTCTTCCATGAATCATGTATTGTACTGATTTTGATTTAGCAATGGTTGGTTGGATTTGAGTGATACACCTCAAATCCTCAGGGCGTTATAATAAAAGTGATAATACTACTGTGTAGTATTTTTTTCTTAGGGTCAAACATGAATCACATTGGATGTTCCCATGCCTTATTTATTATACTACTTAGTTTATAACAGTTATACATGTTCTTTATATTCCTTTTATAAAATGTTCTACTGCTCAGTTGTAACTACTTAAACTACTCAAATAGTATTACCTACTTTATTTATTGCTCTTTAGTAGCACTATGCTTATAATAGATGATGGCAAAGAGTTATATCTCTTGCTAGGATGTTTGGTCTCACTCTATGAGTTCCACTCGTGGACGAGGAGGTCAAGGTAGCGGTGCGGGTGCTAAGTAGCAGCTTTAGCAGTAGCTAATAGAGGTTGGACATGCTACCAATTAGAGTCTTGTACTAGAGTCCTATGTGTCGTAGTCGTACCTATACTCTCAGGTCTTTGAGGAGATTTTGTTGTATTGTATATCGAAATGTAGATTTTGGCTTTATGCCATGTTTGTGTATAAATGACATGTACATATAAACAGGTTGTGAAATGTAACAATTTTGGCTTGATAGCCTTTGAATATAATGAATATAGTTGGCCCGAGTTGAAGGCTCATTTATGAAATTCTTCCGCTTGAGATACTTAATTGCAAATGGTTTTAATTTACCCTATTTTGTGGTTAAAATGTTGATAATGATGATTTTGTGCTTTGTTTTGAGTAATCTCTCTTTCTGTAGAGATGGTCATCACAATAACTAAGCAAAACTCATCCTTCCAAAGAATAACCACCCTACCCAAAACATGGTTCTATGATTCAAGATCCAGGAGAGACTAGGAAAAAACTTATCTATAAGTTTTTGAATCTTAATAATCCTAAGTTTAGTTTTAGTCTTAGAAGTGAACTTAGGGTCCCTGTATAAAAAAATTGACTCTGAAACTCCATCCAGACATACAATTTCTCATATATAGAGGTCAAAAAGCTCAGACAGCTTTGTTGTTGTCTTTAAGGGTAGAAAATGAGTTGATTTTGTGAGACAATCCACTATAACCCATGCATCATCATATCCCTTTATGTTCCTCGATAGACCCACCACAAAATCCTTGGTGATGTTTTTCCATTTCCATTCCAAGATTTCAAGGGGTTGTAGTAGACCACTTGTCCTTTGGTGCTCTATCTTTTTCTTTGGCAGGTCAAACATCTTGATACAAATTCACCAATATCATGCTTCATTCTCCTCCACCATAAGAGTTGTTGTAGGTCCTTGTAAATTTTGGTGGTTTTGGGATGAACTATGTATGGGGACCCATGTGCCTCGCTGAGGATATTTATCTTCACAGGTGACTACTCAAGAACCCACATATGGTTTTTATACTGAAGGCCATTATCGAGACCCACAAACACATGGGTTTGAGGTTTATATACAAGAGAGATGAGAGTTCTTTTAACATCAGGACTACCCTTTTGTACCTTAAGTGGCTCAGATTGTAGCCTAAGAATGATAGAAATATTGTTGAAATGGACATGTTCATGCATGAACTTTGGTTTGCAATCTACCACATCCTCCACATTCCTCCACTCATGAATAGATAAGGATGCACATACTGCCCTTTTTCTACTAAGGGCATCAACGACTACATTTACCTTACCCGGGTGGCAGACAATAGTGAAATTGTAGTCCTTCAAATACTCGATCCATCAACATTGTCACATGTAAGGTCCTTCTATGTCATGATATACTTCAAGCTTTAGTGGCCAGTGAAGATATCAAATGTTAACCCATACTGGCAGTGCCTACAGATTTTTAAAGCAAGATAATTGCAACCACTTTCAAATTGCATGTGGGATAATTAAGTTCATTTGGTTTTAGCTACCTAGATGCAAAATCCATAACCTTCTTATCCTATTCCAGAACACAACCTAACTCGTTCTTTAAAGCATCAACAAAAATCACATACCCTTCACTGCCAGAGGGTATGTACGTCTCAGGATTTGAGGCCTCAAATAAAATGGCCTTTAAATGAATGATTGGACTACCCATATCACCAAAGTGCACCTCCTTTTTAGGTAGACCATCTATAAAGAACTCTATGGTTAAGCGTGCTTAGCCTAGAGTAGTACTGGGGTGGGTGATCAATCAGAAAGTTTGTCCTGGCTTATGCGTGAGTGAGGACAAAACACACAATTAAGGATAGTAGTGGTTTGTGGGGCCAGTCGTCATTCCTAAAATTCTACTAGAGCCTTGGTAAGTGGACCCATGAGTTAAAAATGGTATAAAATCCATAACCCCTCTAGTAGGTGGGGCCCACATAGAAATGTAGCATGCCAGTCTTTAGCCATGCGATCCCTTCATGTTGGAAAGGGTTGTCCATGGTGATGTAGCCACCCTTGCACTAGTATTCTGTGACTGGGAGCTAGGTGTCCATGGGCCATTGTAGGTGTGTACTGAAATAGGGAAATATTATGAGGCCATATAGTTGAGCCGACAAGGACATCAAGAGTCTAAGTGGGGGAGATTGTGACGTCTCAAGATTGAGGCCCGGATAAAATGATCTAAAAAAGAATGACTGGACAATGCATATAACCAAAGTGTACCTCCTTTTCAGGGAGTCCATCACTAAAGAACTCTGTGGATAAGCATGCTCGGCCCAAAGTAGTACTAGGATGAATGACCGGTCAGGAAGTTTATTTTGGCTTGCATTTGAGTGAGGAAAAAGTGCACAATTAAGGCTAGTGGTGGTTTATCAGGCCAGTCATTATTCCTGAAACTCTGCTATATTCTTGGGCAATGGGCCCAGGTGTTACATGGTAAAGTCAAAATAGGTGTTGATGTCATTTCTTCTTTAGCTCCTAGAAACTCGACTCACAAGCAGTTGCCCATATAAAATGCTCATCTTTTTAAGTAAACTTAGTGAGAGGAAGTGCACCTTTGAAAAAATTAGGGTGAAACTACAATAATATATGGACTTTGTAGGATCAACATATATATTACCCCTAGAAATGACATGACCAAGGAACATGAACTTATCAATATAAAACTCACATTTAGATAGTTTATGATGGAACATCTGAGCTCAAAGGACTTCTAGAACTGCCCTCAAGTGCTCACCATGTTTCTTCATAGAATTATAATAGATCAGAATATCGTCGATAAAAATGACCACACACCTATCAAGGTAGGGTTGGAAGACCTGGTCCATAAGGTACATGAATACACCAAGTGTGTTGGTTAACCCAAATGGCATCACTAGAAATTCATAATGCCCATTACAAGTTCTGAATGTAGTTTTAGAAATATCATTATCTTTGACTTTGATTTGATGAGAGGTAGAACAAAATTCAATTTTGGAGAAGACTTTAGTGTATAAAGTTGATAAAATAGGTAGTCAATGCAGGGAAGATGGAAATTATTTTAAATAGTACCTATGTTCAACATGAGATAGTCAAAACACATGCGCATAGAATCGTCTTTATTCTATATGAAGAGAACAAGCACATCCCAAGGGGAAATGTAAGGACAAAACAAACCTTTCTTCAGCTCTTAAAGCTGAGTTGGAACCATCCTATACGGGGCCCTAGAAATCAAATTGGTTTCAAGAAGAATATCTATAGAGAACTCAATGTCTCAATTAGGAGGCATCCTAGGAAGCTTCTCAGGGAATATGTCAAGAAAATCATGTACCACCTCCAAACTTTTTACAGGTCTGGTACTAGGATTGGTCTCTAAGAGTAATGCAAGGAAAACTTTGTAGCCTTTAGAGATAATATTTTTATCTTTGAGAGAGGATATTATAAAATTATTACAAAATTCACTTCCCTTAGGGATCACCACAAGATTAGAATTAGGCGGAGGGATGACTGCCCTCTTCTCCCTACAGTCAACTTGTGCATATTACTTGTACAACCAATCCATACCAAGTATAATATAGACAAGAGGACAAATTCGAAGGACATGTCATGATTTTTGAATTTTATAGGCTAGGTATCAGTTTTCTACAACATATTGAATATTTTTTCACTAGGAGTGGACACATCAAGAATATATCCCAAATCTTTTATATGCAAATGTAGCACATATGCCATATTTTGTGATATGAATGCATGTGTAGATCCTGAATCAAATAAGGCTTTAACACGATGATCACTAAGAAATATGATGCCTACATAGAATAATTTATCATGAATATTTGAAGGCATAAGATATGATATTTAGATAAACGAAAAGGATTTAGGGTTACCTTCAATCAATTGATCTGGGTTTGCCTTAGCTTCCTCAATGGTAATGGAAAACACCCTTACATTGTGATACCCCTGAGGAGGTGGAGCACCCGTTGGAGGGTTGCCAAAGATAGATGGAGTAGGACGCTTGGCAATAAAATGGCCTTCCTTCTTGCAATTATAGAAGACATGCTTGGTGTGGTGACATACTCTACCATGGTGTCACCCACAAGTCTTGCACTTTGAGTGAGGAGGAACCTATTGATTCTGGTAATTTCTCTGGCCTCCACTACCTAAACTCCCTTTACTTGACCCCTTGTTGTTTCTAGGGGTTAACTTCCTAGACTAATCTTCATCATTAATGGTTAACCCTTGGTATCCCATGCTTGTAGGTTTCTACATATCCTGGTCCCTTTCCAACTTAAGGGCCATATCCATGACTTATCAAAGTTCTTGGGATGGGAAGTAATGACTAGGGCTTTCAGGTTGGCTGCTAGATAGTCTATGTAGTACTCTAAGAGAGGTTCCTCAATTTGAGTGGGTGCATAACACTCGAGAAGTTGAAACTTCTAGGTGTTCAACACTGAGAGGTTGCCTTGCTTAAGCTTCTCACTCCATGGTGTCAACCTCTACCTCCTTATTCCCACTGAAATTTTCTCACCAGAATTTTTCTCCTCCCTTAAGTAGGTATGTGGCTAATTCAACCTTCTTCACAAGGGTTATTTATAGGATATGGAAGGCATTTTCTATTGACAGGATCCACGCCTCATCTTTGTTCATAACCTCAAGTTGGTCTTCACCCCAAAAGGTATCATGGTTTAGTTTGACAAAGTCAAGCATGATTACCCCTTTATTAGATGAGGTAGTTTCACTGTATCCTTTTAGGGAAACAAACTCCATATAGTCCAATAGGACTTTCTTTTGTTCTTCCCACCCACCCTTGGCCATATTTTCATGATCAAGTTCTTTGTGAGTTTTAAGATCTTTTCTCTTCTTGGAGGAAGACTCTTCTGAGGCCTTAGAGCCACATGTTTTCAGAGGCATCCTATTTTTTTTGAAGTAGTTAAATGTTTTTTTCTCTCTTTTTTTGAAACATATTTTACAATTTTTCTTTACTATTTGTTCATGAGTTTAGTGTTGTGTTTTATGGAGGGTATCCTAATAATCCTTAGTCAAGAATTAGTCATCCTTAGGACTCTAAATAGAGTGACACATTCTTATCCTATATAGAAGAGAGAGATATTGATGAGAGGGAATGTATATAAGTCAGAAGGATCCTTAAATAAGGCATGCCTAAATGTAGGGGACACTTAAGGTTTCAGCCATATAAGACTTACACTACCATAGGTAACCTCATATGTTATGCAAAGTAGCTCAAAGACTTTCTCCAGACCCTAACAAATGCTAGCCTAGACACCTCCACCCCTTATATTCCTAACTCAAAGACTACCCTGGAGTCATAATAGGATGAATGATGTTTCATGAAACTATGATGTGTGAACTTCAGCTCTAATACCAACTCTGATGACTCCAACATGCTTTCCATGCTAACATTCCATTGACTTGCATGCACTCATATCAATAAGATGTCAAGAGGGAAAATATGAGGATTTGTGATCATCATATATAATAAATAGAATTCACATTGTGTTAAAAACATCAAGCATTGTCACACAAAACATCATTCATGAATAAGAAAGAGGATAATGTTTACATTTATTAAAATGAAGGAGAATCTAACTACAAATGGAAAAGAGAGTACATAGGAGAGACTACATCTTACACATCACCTAGGAATGCAAAAGAAAGTAAACTATCTAAGAGAATTTGAAAGAGACATATGTCTACTCTAAATCCTCCAATAAGCTTCATTATTTCTGTTAGGTACTTTTGATTCTTCATGTATTCTTTGCACATAGAAAATACATGAAAGGACAAATCAAAACTAGGTGTTGTGTATGTGTGTGAATATATATATATATATATATATATATATATATATATATATATATATATATATATATATATATATATATATATATATATATATATATATATATATATATATATATATACAGAGAGAGAGGGTAGAATACACTCAAGTGTGTTTGAATATCAAGACTATTTTTTGCAAAATGTAAACCATTAATCTTCACCGTCATACTATAACCAGGCTACATACTAATTTTGAGCCCATTTGGATGAGTGTAAGTCACTCATCCAAGGGCAAAAAAATCAATGCGTGACACTAATTTGAAATGCATAATTTTTGCGGTCTTTATAACATGACCTATTGACCGGCCTAAATCACAGGTCCAAAAGGAGTGGATTCAGAGTAGTCATACTTTTAAAGAGATAACCCGACTCTCAAGCCCCCACAACAATAAATGGGGTCTGATGTAGCGATCACGGTCATGGTTTGTTATAAGCGGGGAAGAGACCGCGGTCGTGGTCTTGGCAATAACCGCGGTCGTGGTTTTTTCTGTTAAGTGAGGGCAAGACCACGATCTTGGTCTCTGCCTTATTCCTCTCAGGT
Source organism: Alisma plantago-aquatica (assembly GCA_963693085.1). Lineage (NCBI taxonomy): Eukaryota > Viridiplantae > Streptophyta > Magnoliopsida > Alismatales > Alismataceae > Alisma > Alisma plantago-aquatica. The sequence goes on from OY856410.1 coordinate 229,305,027, forward strand.
CACGGTCCAGCTTGGTCACAGTCCTCCTATAACTGCAATTGCGGTTCTTGTCATAACCGCGGTCGCGGTCCTTGAATAACTACGGTCGCAGTATTCACTACTACAGAAATGGCTTATGAAGTCACTTTCCAGTCATCGGTTATTAACGACAAACCGACGCCTAAAACATACAGCGTCGGTTTCAAACACAAACCAACATATATCGGAGAGGAGTGGCCAGACACGGGTATCGCTTTCTATTTAGCGTCGGTTCTAGAATAAACAACCGACGCCTAAAGTAGCCCGCGAAATCCAATTTTTTCGAGCAAAAAAATTTGCGCCAAAGTATCAGATACAATGTCGGTGTTTTACCTAATAACCGACGTTGAATGAAGATAAAATTTGTGCCAAAAGTTACAATATGGGCGTCGGTTGTCTTAGAATAACCGACGCTGATAAGGTGTGCGCGCCGTCCCCGCCAAAAAAATTAGGGTAAAGGAATGTCCAATTAACGTCGGTTGTCTTTTGATAACCGACACCTAATAGTAAAGGTGTCGGTTGGTATGGATAACCGACGCCGTTTAGTAACTTAATAGCCCCACGCACAGCGAAATCTTCCCCCTTTCTCTTCTGTTTCATTGAGATCGTGCAATTTTGCTCCGACGATTCCCGACCCTGCTGCGTCGCCGCCTGCCTCCGCGCCGCCGCCTACTACTGCTGCAGCTGCTCGCCACCGACGCCCTCTCCTTCTCTGCTCGACACCGGCACCTCTCCTTCTCTGCTCGCCTGCCTCCGCGTCGTCTCCTACCGCTGGTGTGCTCACCGCCGCCGCCGTCTCCACGCTGCTACCAACAACCAACAGTAGGCCCTCCTTTCTTCATCACTGGTTCTCCTACTCTTCTTCTTTCTTCTCCCTCTCCTTACCAACAGCAACCACGGCATTGTGGGCTGGCACAGCTGTGGCTGTGTTGGCCGACCACACGGCCGTGCTACCCAGGCTGCTGCTGGGCATTTTTTTTATTTTTTTGAAGTTATTTACTTATTGGTAACTTGATAAATAACTCATATACACTGATCTATGGCAATGCCTTAGTTGATCACTCTTTATGTTAGAGCTGCAAGCCTGTAACATTAAGTAATTTTTGAAAGTAAAATAATTATTGACTGTAATATATTGAACTTATATACAATACATGTTCTATGATAAGCCTTAGTAATCGGGTACTGCTGTATATCCAAGTAAATTACATGTAACTAATCATGACATAGATTTTAGAATGCATACTTTGGTTAAATGTACTGCTGTAATTTTTGATCAAGTGATGATATGTAAATGTAGCAATAAGTTAGTAAGGTATCAATGATAAGTTTGTTGTAATGTGATGCAAAATAGTTATTGTATCATGCATATCTTAATACTTTTTTGTTTTATAGTTGTATAGGGTGTTTTATGTGTGACAAGTCTATTGTTTAATAGTTTAGCTATAATCATTGTTTTATAGTTGTGTTATAAAGTATTTGGGTATTTAGTATGGTTATTTAGGGTGTTCAGATATGTATAAAGGTCCCAAAAGTATAGTATATATATGCATACATGTGCATTTTTTATAAAATTGTATAGAAAATCAAAACCTGTTCTTGGTGAGAATCCTAATCACCCTTCTTGCTTAATGATGAACTGTAATGCACACATGTGACATGCTTTGAATGTAAATGATGAACTTTTCCCTAAATTGCCAATCATGCTTTTAAAGACATCAATAATCACCCTAACTTGAAGAACTAGGATTTTAGGTATAAGAATGACAACACATTATTTGTTGGCATAGAAACCCGTCCAATATTTACTCATTAGGAGTAAATCTTGGATAGTCCCCGGTTTGGGACTGTTCTTGAACACCTAATCTCGCTTAGGATGTAAGTGTATAATGTGTATTGGGTTTTCAAGAAAATTTCGGCAACATTTCCCCATTTGTTCTCTAAGTACATATGTACTTGGAGAACAGTGGGGAAATGCTGCCAAAATTTTCTTGAAAACCCAATACACATTATACACTTACTAGTGAGATTAGGTGTTCAAGAATGGGATAGGTGGTACACATTTATTATATATAATAATGACATCACATGTATTTGTTAACCCTAGACCCTAATCTTGTTGTAATATATACTTGTTTTCTCTTTGATCATAGAATGGATAGATCATGGATGTCCATTCGCAATCGATGCACCCCAGAGTTTATTTCTGGTCTTGACCAGTTTATAAGATTTGCCGAGGAACATAGGAAACAACCTGGAGATAGGTTATACTGTCCATGTAGGCATTGCGGTAACAACTTGAAAGTCAACACTGGTGACGAAATCAAAAGTCATGTCATGTGCAACGGGATTATAAAAGGCTATACAGAATGGCACTAGCATGGAGAGATTTCAAACCCAAAACCAGTGGATGTCGATAGCAGTGCTTGTGTTGAAGAAGAAATTGCCTACGATGATGTAGATGTGAATGAACCAGTTCCAGTAGACATCGTTGATGTGATGTTGAATAGCTGTGGGGTAGAGCACACCGATCCACCTCCCATTTTTAGAAACATTGTGCATGATGTTGAGATGACGTTATACACAGGTTGTACTAAGTTTACGAAGCTTAGCGTTGTGTTGAGATTGTATAAGCTGAAAGCTAACAATAGATGGAGCGACAAAAGCTTCACGTCATTGTTGTCTTTTTTGAAAGAAATGCTTCCTGAAGGAAATGAGCTGCCAATCTCAACATACCAGGTAAAGAAATTGTTGTGCCCAATGGGAATGGATGCCAAGAAGATACACGCATGCCCGAATGATTGTGTATTATTTCAAAAGGACTATGCGGATTTGAAAGATTGTCCAAAATGTGGTGCGTCACGGTATAAATTGACGACTTCGGGGGAGTCCAAAACTGGTTCTCCTGCCAAGGTGATGTGGTATCTACCTATAATATCACGGTGAATGTGAATGTGAATTTTCATATGGCTGAGCATTCTCCTGATGACCGTTCTCATGATTACCGTGAGGGTGAGGACATCAATGCGCCGCCTCACAATGTAAGTTTTAAAAATATATCATATATTTATATGTATATGTCCATTTATAGTTATATCTTGTAAATGTGTTTATTTTGTCAAATTTTAGGTTGATGATGCACATGTACCATCTGAAGCACTTGAGGCACTTGATCAGCAACACCAAAAAGTTGACAGGAGAAGGGGCATCACAATGATGAAGAAGTTAATAGCACAAAAGGGCAATGGACCCAAACTTGTTGTGGATTTTGATAATGCAGGAAATGCATCTGGTGTGAATCACAATTCATTTGTTTCATATCTTGGGTATGTTACTCGCAGCCATTGCGGTTGTATGACAGATTCTTGGCATAAAGTTTCTAAGGAGAAGAAAGACGTAATATGGAGGGATTTATGTGTGAGTTATTATTAATTTGCAATTATATTTTGTAGATTACTAATTTTTTAGATACTAGTTAATAGCAATTCTAATTTACAGAGTATATTTGAATTAGATGAAAAGCTGCATCATAAATGTGTGATGCAATGCTGTGGGAGAGTCCTAAGGAACTATAGGACAAATCTCACCCGAGAATACATAAAAGAAGCTGACAAGAGGAAGAAGACAGCCACTGAACAGTGGAACTTCCTGGACAAAGAAGAATGGGACGCGTTTGTTACTTCAAGACAAACGTATGAATTCAAGGTATTAGGCGTCAGTCCCAATCTCATTAATATATGTTGTATTCACCTATTCAAGATTAACATTTACTGTTACTAACCAAATCATTAATGTGCATACTAACTAGGCCCTCAGTGAGGCACAAAGATCAAGGCGTGCACTGAATGTGCATGACCACACAATGGGTCCAAGGGGGTATGCAGGCATTCGCCAAAGACTACAGTCTGAGGCTATTGCTCAGTCTGCTGCTACTCAGGAGTCCTCCACTGTAGGTAGCACACCTCTGCCTCGCCATGATATCTGGATATCTAGGAGGCAAACTAAGAAGGGAGAAATAAGGAAGCCCGCAACTGCTGAGGCGGCTGCAAAAATGGTAAAATAAAACTCTTACAGCAATCGTTCAAATATTGATTATTTGTGGTGTTTACTTAATTACAAATTTTTGTTTTGGTGATTAGCGGGAGCTGCACGAGATGCGGAAACAAGGCAAGTTCATCCCTGAGGGCACAAGAGATGAATTGACAGTTGCTCTGGGTAACCCAGAGCATCCTGGACGTGTTAGGGCTGCAGGCGCTGGTGTGGGCATCAAATCTTTTTTTGGGCCACCCCAGCGCAAACATGTCCCAAAAGTGGGACTTTCACAAGAAGAGGTAACATATTCTTTATTTATAATGTTACTATAAAAAGAGAATTGAATAATTAGAAGCTAACATTTCTTTTATCCATGTATAGGTAGATAAGATAGTTGATAGGAAACTGGAAGAAGCACTGAAAAAGTGGTAGCCATCTCAGACTGCCACTCAGCAGACAGTACCTATCATAGCATCCCGCTCTACTCCTACTGCAGAGGTTGGGAGTAATCCTATAGACCCACCACCTAGCACATCCACTGTAAGTAATTTTATGACATAGTAACTAGTTTTTTAATTCAAGATGATATGTATATATGTATATAACATTCTTTACACACAAATTTGTAGGGGTTGAAGCCATGCCGTCTAAAAGTTAATGAATATGTCATTGCAGAGGCGTCGGCTTACCCATCCCTACCAGGGGAAATGTTTCACGGGTCTCCATTACCAGCTGGTTGGATTCGTGTGAGCCCGATACATATATTCCCCAAGTGGATGGATCTTCCATTGCCATATGCCCACCCAGATTGTGAAACACTTGGTGAGGCACTAGGTGGAGTGATATTGTGGCTAAAAGCGGATGCCATCTTTACTGAAATTGTATGGTAAATATGCATTACGTTAAATTGTTAGTGTGTGTATATGATGTCAGTTGATCTGAAATTATTATATATATACAGGTTAAAAAGAAGACACCCACAACATCTAGGCCTCCACTTCCACCTCCTGCATTACCCAGTTGGGTTCCACAGGACCTAACTGTCCCGTTAGGTCCTAACTGTAGGGGTATGGCAATATGGTTAGGCGAACATGATATAAACTGCCCTATAACTGTTTCTATAGATTCAGATGTTGCAGGTCAATCATACGAAAGCAAACTATTTATACAAGATATTTTGGAGTTGTTTCGATATGATTGGCTAAATACATTTGTGATAGAGCTATGGATAAGGTGAGATCTTCTTTATACATCCATATACCTTGTGTAGGATCTGGTGATCTGGTTTCTTATTTATTAATGCATGCGTAATTAATACATATTTTGCAGCTACTTAGACAAGATATGTGTAGATTTTGCATTCGAACATGTAGGATTTTTGATTCCATCTTTGATTAGTCTAGTAGCTAAAGACCCTCTGTCTGTTCAACAATACTGCTGTGAGGCTTTTTCAATTTTTGCTCAAAAAAAGAAGACGACGATAATGGCTCCATTCAATGTAGAGTAAGTTTACTTTGCTTATTATAATTTGGACTTAAGAAAATTACATTTTTATTGTGGATTTTGAGTTATTAATTTTTAACTTTTTTACCTCTAGTGGTATACATTGGGAGTTACTGGTTATTGTCCTCGAGACGTTCACTGTCTATTATCTAGATCCTAAGGGGAGTAAATTGAATACAAAATATGGACACATAATGAAAATGGCATTATTCCGGTGAGAAATATTTCATTTTCATATCAGTTACATATGTTATTACATTACTATTTAATTATGCAATGTACTGTGTTACATTAACATGTAGGGGTTTTGATGAGTTCAAGAAGGCTGGAGGAAAGGTCCCCATGAAAAAGAACCAGCCAATAATTTGGAAAAATGTGAAAGTAAGTTCCCGACTGCAATATATGTATATATTATTTATGTGAACAATGCTTAATTAGTTGTATTTTTTAATATTTTGTATGCTTGAATTTATAGTGTGCCACACAAGACAACGGATGGGCATGTGGATACTACGTGATGCGATTTATGCACATGATTATCAAATATGCCGCAATGGACATCGATTGTATTGCTGAGGTATTATAGAGTCTCATTAGATAATATGAAATATATCAATCTTATTTATATCTCATTAATTATATATATACATCATTCTCTTTACAGGTGTTTACAACTAACCACACTACAGGAAATGCCATACCAGATGTACATGCTCCCTATACGACAGGAGAATTAAATGAAGTAAGAGAAGAATGGGCAACAACCATACAAGTAGTGGGGGATTTAAGATATAATTGGGATGTTGATAGCGAATAATGACTAAAGAATGATATTTTGTAAATGAATTTCTGAATTATAATATATGTGTGAATGTTTCTACATGTCTGGATGTTTCTACATGTGTCTGAGTGAAAATGAATGAAACTGTTGGTTGCTATATGAATGTTTCTATATGTGAATGTGAAAATGAATGGAACTACAGATTGCTAGCTACATGAATGTTTCTAAATGTGTGAAAATCAAATGGAACTGCAGGTTGCATTGCAAAATGTGTGAATATCTTTGTTGTTTTTTGCAGGTTTGTGGCCTGTTGTTGGCTGATATCAATGGATGTCGTAAAACCTGCAGTTCATAACTGAACTGCAGGTTTCTCATCCTGCGACCAGCCATACAGCAGGTCTACAAACCTATAGCAAAAAAAAGAAAAAGGGGAAGGTTATTTGTATAAAACTGATGCCAAATAGTTACAGTGTCGGTTTGTAATAGAAACTGACGTCTATTTCCTTAAAACCACGGCCGTGCTGGCCAGCACGGCCGTGGCAGTGGACCAGACACCACGGCCGTGCTGTCCAGCATGGTCGTGTTGGGAGTTATATGGCTTCGGTTATTAAATAATAACCGACGCCTATAGTGCCCAAGTTGGCGCCCTTCTGTGGCGCGAAGGTATATGGCATCGGTTTCTTAGGTAATAACCGACGCTTATAGTGCCCTGTTGGCGCGTTTTCATTGGCGCGCAAAGGGTTTTGGCGTCGGTTTTTGAACCGACGCGTAACGGATGGGCTTTTAGCGTCGCCAACATAGGTGTTGCTTAGAAACTGACACTAAAGGCCTTAAATAACCGACACTAAAGGTCGGTTATGTACTAGTGATCTGGATAACCGCGGTTGCGGTCCCCACTTATTGTCAGAGGCTTCAAGATGGCTGGTGCTTTGGAGTCACGGTTGCGGTATGCAAAAACTACAACCTAAGTTGTGTCGATTCTTGAAATCGTTTAAACAAGGGTTTAGTCAAAAAGATAGAGAAATTATGTGAAAAGTTAACTAAAGTTATACTAAAAGTGGTGTAAAATATATATAGAAAGTACGTAAAGTACAGTGTTATCAACTCCCCCAAACTTAAAATCAAGCCTGCCCTCAGGATAAGTGTAGGTTCGAGAACTCAGAGAGAGAAAGCATGAAAAATCTTAAAAGACAACATAATAGCATGACTTCCATATCTCATCCTTGCATCAAGACTATTGTTGCATGTATTCAATCCCTTAGGTCTCAATCTTCCCCCTTTAACCAGAGTTGCATAACCTCATTTTATCTGTCATAACCTTCTATTGTAAAAGGTTTCTTCTTCTCGACTCATCCCCCTCCCCTTAGCTAATGCCCGTACTAATGCCAAATCTTTTTCGAAGGGTAGCTTTCACACCTATTCTTTATTTTCAGTGGGCCCTATGCTAATGTGTATAGGTAGGCTAAAGGCTTTTAGGTGTTTTCCTCTACCCCGTGAACTTCTCACCCACAACTTTCATAAAAACAATGTTGCCCTTTTTGGACTTCTGACTTTAAGTCAGGTGGTTGTGTGAGATTCCATTTAGGATTGGAAGTGTGTAAGCTTGGCTTTAAGTTTCCACTTACGGGCACGACATATCTGCATTCATGAGTGCAACAATATACCGGCCGTGCGGAAACTTTTGGCATCTTTTTGGGCACAACTCTCAATTTTTTTTCTTTATTTATTTTTGGCTTTTACCTCTTTTTTCAGGCTTGGGTTTGGGGAGTTTTACTTGGTCTTCTGGGCGGCCAAGCCTCTTTTAGAAATTCTTTGAAGAGGGTAGCTTTGTACCTTTCTTTAGAGATAAAGATTTTCTGGTCAAAAGTGTCAGGTGAGGGTGGTTGGTCAGGAGTATGACTAGGTGAAGTTCTCTAGTCTCCGAGGGTTTTGTGAGTTAAGGTTGTCAGATTCACAACGTCTTATTGCAAGGCTGAGATATAGCATTATTGCTATGACTATTGTTTTACTCATGCATTCTTGTGTATGTTGCTCATATTCTTCTCTCTCAGAGGACTGGAACACTACATTTAGAAAAATCAGTGAGAGAAAGCGAGCTTCTAAAAGGTCAGTTGTAACAAAATTTCTAAATTTCACTTACAAAATTTTTCAAAATTTTGGCAGTAAAAAGGGTTCAAAGGAAAAAGGATGGTAAATGTACCTATGTAGCCCGTTTATTACTCCTCCCCCAAACTTATCCTGCACCCCGTCCCGGGGGTATCAAAATTTGAGTTAGAGGTATAAACGGGCCTTCTTTCTTTTCTTATTTGTTGGGGAGTGCCCATTTGGACTCCAAGAGCATGCTGGCGTAGATACCCCTAAGTGCATAGTATTGCTCGTACTGCATATTCTCCACCTTGAAGTCGATGGTGGCAATTGCTACCATCCACAACAGGCAAAAGAACCCATATTCATTTGATAGGGGTACATGCTGAGGGCTACTGTGGCAGTATTGAGTCTTCTTGAAGTCATTGACTTCTGTGATGACGTACCCTCTATAGTGCTTCCTTATCATCTCTATGATGGCTTCCACGCATGTATTTGCTTTTTCTTCTGTAGGGGACTTTGTTGTTGTCATATTTGTCTTTTGTTGAGAGCGAAGGCTGCGTCAGAGATGTTATATAGAACCACAGTATTTTTCATGAGGTTGACATGCAGCTAAATCCAATGGTTGTCGTAAAGAATAGGCAAGAAGATGTGCTCCGGTGTGGCTTCTTCAAGTCATCGTTGCAGCCGCTCCATCTCTCCTATCTTCTTATCTTTTAAGATGTCATCTACCAGTAGGAAATACACCATGTGTGATTTTGGCATTGTGTCCCCTAACAATGTCAGGTAGGCCAACATCGTATTCACATAAAGATACCCTCCAGTTTTCAAAGTTTCGCATAGGTCGTCTTTTAATATGCAGATGTCATCTCGTTGAAAGATGACATCTCCTGGCAAGTTATCTTCTTTCAAAGAACTCATAATTATCGTCAGTTCTTCCAAAGACAGGATGAAGCAACTCCATCTATCAAAGTTCTCAAAATAAGGCATGATTTCTCCTTCTGGCCCTTCTGGTCTATCGTCCCCCAGTTCTTCTTCTTTAGCTTCTGCTTCTGAGGGCTATTTTTCTACAGAAGTAAATTTGGGAGCTTCTGGTACTGAAGGTTGCTTTTGTTCTTCTTCTGTCTACTTCACAGCTTCTTCAGTCTCTGCACTCCAGTCCGCTTTCTAAGATATAGCTCTATCCGGTTCAGACGGATCGACCCACATGGTCTTGAGTTGTTCCCTCCAAGCTACCTTTTCGGGAAGAGGAATGTCCATGTGAAGCATGCGGGGTATGGCATCTGCGGACATCACCAGATCATTGAAGAATCAGCGATTGTAGATGACTTTCATGATGTACACACCCCGCAGTCCATGCATGTCTTCCACATTCAGATCTTCCAGGGGGATGCCCTTGTTGATGGCTTCCATCATGCATAGAACGATGAAGGCGCAATCCCCCAAACTAACTTCTTCCTGGGTAACGTTCTTGTTGATGGAGAACAACTTCCAGGACCCTTGGAATTTTGTGCTCGCCTCCTTGATAGCTCGTTGTAGGCATATCATGATCTTCAAGCCATCCCTGGCATCCTTCCTTTTGTAGACCAGAGAGGTGTTGTCCATCTCATCTGTGTAGTAGTTGAGCACCACCATCTTACGTTTTGGTAGATCGATGATGATTAGTGCCCAATGCTTTGCATTTCAGATGGGCAGCACCACCATTTTGGTCTCTTTCCTCTAGACATTCGCTTTTAGCTTAGCCACGTCTGCCACCATGTATTCCTCTTTATACAACAGGCTCGCTAGGCATGTGGTCCCTTTGAAAACTAGTTGCGGCTTGTCTGGGTGCAAAATACTTCCAGGAGGGTGGCACAAAATACTTTGAACATTTTCTTGTGTACTTGCACCCTCTTCAAGAAAACCCCCTGGAAGTCGTCTCTGGACAGACGTCTACCTTTGTTGTTGTACAGAATGTCTGATCTGGGTAGATCGTCATCGAGGACATCTTCCAGGACATGGACATCTCTGCAGGAGATGCGCAATACGGCCGTCATGTCCATGTCCTTCATCTTGCAGGGCAGAGAGGGAGCTGCTGCAGGTATCTCTATCCTGGCTTCAGCTTGTCTCTCCCTGGAGGGCTCATCTATGAAGAAGGATTCTAGCCCGCCATCCTCATCCTCAGACGTTGCCTCCTGTGCCATCGGTGCCGAGGCTTCTTATATAGTGGGCATAGCCCTTGCCACTTGTTTAGCAACTTTCATCGTTGGTTGTGTTGTGGATACTAGTCCAGCTACCCCTGAGGAGGCTTCAGCAGTAGTGTCCTTGGCATGACTTTCCTCAGAGGCATGTCCCAGCCTAACTTCTACCATCATCTTCAGAGTTGCCTCCATCTTCCCATCATAAATGTAGTCCTGATGCTCATCATGAGGCTGGAAGAGAAGGTAATCATTACTTTCTTTGAACCCAACCCCCAACTCAGCAATCATTCTATCTAGCTCTTCTGCTTGAGCTGAGCTAAGCTCTGTGACCACCTCCTCCCGATGAGAAGCTACAATCTGCTCTCTCAGAGTTGGAGAGTGTGCTAGAGGGGAGAGGTGATGTTTCACCTGATGCTTATCTTCATTGGCGGCTTCATCCATTACTTCCTCTAGGTCACAGTTGAGGTCGAACCCCCTTGATTATGGTGTGTGCTTCCCATTCTGGGGGTCCATTGGTTGGGTCCCTTTTTGTTTAGCTACGGGAGATGCCTTCTTGCTTGTGCTCCCGACTTTTGTTGTGCTAGCTCCTATTGTGTCGGCTCCCGCGTCTGGCCCTCTCACGTTGTCGTCGTGGTTGGAGGGGTTGGCTAATCAGCATTCTGGCTGGTTGGGCGCTTAGTCTTCTTTTTCTTCCATCGGACTTCAAGTTCTTTATGCTCCTGTTCGAGCTTCTGGCAGTTTTCTTGTATGCCCTGGTGCTCTTCTTTGAGGGAAACCATCACTTCTTTGTAGTCGCGATGCATTTATTCGTTGTCTGCGTGGATGGCCTGCCCCTCTTTCCGCAGGATTGTCATCTCCTCCTACATCTTTTTCAGCATCTCATCACCCATTGATTGCTTAAAACTTCATGGATGAAGTCCGGGAATGTTGTCATCCTGTCATCCAATGCTTGTACCTGAGTTGTTAGGGATGACAAAGATGTAGAATTTTTATCATTTATGGCGTTGGTTTGATGCATGTGTTCTCACATTGCATCAAATCTTATACCTAAAGCACCCCCAAAAGAGGGTTCTTGTCGTTGTTGTTGGTGTAGCTGCTGCTCCGCGCGTGCTATCGACGAGCTAGATACGGTTGGCTTCTTAGGTGGTGGCGCGGTGGGTGCATCTCTCCTGACTTGCCCTTCTCAGCAGCTGCTTCCGATATGGCCTGAGAGACTTGACCTTCTGGCTCTACCTCTGGTACGTTTGTTGACTGTGGGGCTTCTTCTGTAGCCTTGCCCTTCCCCGCCTCTTCCTCCACTACAATTGTTTCCTCTTATGGCTTGGGAGAGGCAGGGTCTACAGCCTTTGCACCAGGTTGTTGTTCTGCAACTATCTCTTTCTCAGATGGCTTGATGGTGGTGTCTATCTTCTTCTTCTCCACCGTCAGTTTCTTTCTTGGCTCCTGGTTCTTCTTCTTTGCTTTTAGGGTTGGGGCACTGCTTTCCCCTATTGTAGGTGTCGTATCTGTCGGTGTGCTAGCGTGCAACGCCTCAGAGCTCATTTTCTCAACGTCATTGAGAGTAGGCCGCAGCTTATGGGCATCATAAAACACCATCTCAGGGAGGGGGAGGGGTTTCTTTAATCCTTTATGCTTGAAGTATGTCTTCTCCCCCTTCACATCCAAGATTCCCATGTCGGCGAGGGTCTTGATGTCAATGCTTTGCTGTCCCTCCATTTCTTCATATTTTTGGATTTCTCCTTCTTCCAGTAGGTAATCGGCGATCATTGTAAGTTGACCGCCCATACCAAAGGCAGAATTTCTCTTTAGGTCACCGCCTACTACCGCTGACAATCTTCTGATCAGAATTCTATCGATGTTTACCGGTCGTTTGTTGATCATGGACCATATGAGAAAGATGTCTCCTTTGTTGACTGTCCTGGTTTCTGATCTGGCATCTATGGTAAAGGCGATGATCTTCTATATTATTCGGATGAAGAAGGAGGTGATCTGGGAGGCTTTGGAGTTCTTTGTGTTGTGTTTATCCTCCCCAGTCAACTCGCTCCACATGGCGTTGTTGTCGTATTCAACAACTTCTCTTTCTCCTAGAGTAGCTGAATAGGCTCTGGCTTCTTCTTCTATTGTTGTGAATATCCTATTCAGGTCTGCCTCCGTCACCATGTGGGTTTCGCCCCCTAGTCGTACTTGGAGCATGAAGTCACCACCTCCTGCTTCTCGTGACTCTCTACTGGAGACGACCTTCTTCAGTGAAGACAAAAATTCCAGAGTCAGCCTCCTATAGGACTTCACTTCGGGTGTGCAAATAGTTTGGAGATTTGCACCCTCCAGGAACTTTACCTTCCTGTCATATATCCCCATCTTCTTGAAGTCCTCCACTTTGAAGTAACACGTCAGTCTGCATTCTTTGTTCGAGGACATCCAGTCATAGGAAGACTGGTGTGCTACATCCTGGGGCATGAACGGTGGCTCCCCTTTCTGTGTAGAAGTTTCTCCTACTGCCTACTCTGCCCTTGCTTTCTTTCTAGGCTTGGTTTCCATTGGTGCAGCTTTTCACTTTTTTCCATGCACCGGGCTTCCCGACTCTTCTGGTCGGTATTTGGAGGTCTTTGTCTCCTTTGATTGTTCTGTTTCTTCTGGGGACTCCTCTCGCGGTATCTCCCCCAGTATCCTTTGATACTGTGCTAGTCGTAGCTGCATCTCCGCCCTTTTTGGCACTGGCAGAGTGGTGTCCCTTTTCAGAGCTTCTAACAAGCTTTGGACGATCTTCTCGACTTCCCTCAAGGAGGTGGCTTTCTGGTATAGTGGGTTGCTTGTGGTGGGAGAAGACATTCTGCAAATTAAAAAAATCAAAGGAAATTAGCTCATGAAGGTTATTTTCATTAACATGATAGTTATAGTTTAAACAATAGGAACCACGGTGGAAGTTTTAATCGCGGTCGCGGTTATTGTTACTTCAGAGCATACTATGGTCGCGGTCTCTTAAAGAGGTCACGGTCGCGGTTATGGGTCATAAGTGAGAATCTCAATCACAGTTGTTTTGGCATAGAACAACTACAGTCATGATTCTTTGGCGAACCACGGTCACAGTTTCCTAAAGAAAGACTGTGGTCGCGATTATTACTACGGTCGTGATTTTTATCGCGACCGCAATTATAATTGCGGGTGCGGTTTTTCTTCAGGCAAGTCTAATCTTTCCGTCGTTTTGGGTTTTGGGGGAACACCGCGGTCGCGGTTGCGATCGTGATCACTGCTTTTCTTAAAGGGACAGCGATCGCAGTTAAGATAACCGTGATTGGTTCGTCTTCTTCTGACTCTTTAGTTTCTAACTGATCGTTCATTCTTCGTTCATACCAACATCCATTATTCCATTTTTAGGGTTTTAAGGGGGTTTTCTCTTTAGGGGAAACAACAAACATGGCATGTGGTCGGTGAACTAGAACAGTGATGGTTGACCATCGCCAGTCGACAAACAGCTTCGTGAGGGGTTTTTAAGAGAAAGGGAAGGTTACTTTGATGATAGAATCAGGTGCGGTGGCGGAAAGGAAGCGAGATGCGGCGGCGACCACCGGCTACTCTACGATAGCAGATTGTCAGTCAACGCCAGGATCGTAAGGTAGGGTTTTCCAGATAAGAGATAGCTTGGCGATGAGAAGCACAGAGAAGAACAAGGAGTTACCTTGTCGACAGGTGCGGTTGTGATGACAACATCGACAACGGGTGGCAAACGGTGGACTCACGGCGGCAGGTTGTGAGTCTCGGTTTGGCACAGAGGTCAGGTCTAGGGTTTAAGACAAGAATGTCGAGAATGTAAAGAACTGAACATTTGAGGTTTAAAGGTATTTATAGACATTAACACCACGACCAAACTAACCGAGGGAAAAGACCGCGGTCACGATTATGATCGCGGTCGTGGTTTCCCTTGAAGGAACTGTGGTCGCGGTTTTTCAGTTGAAGAGAAAGATCGCGGTCACGGTATTTCAAATCGACATAGAGAACTGCGGTCTTAGTTTCATTTAAGCAAATGCAAAACCACAGTTGCAGTTATAACCGCGACCAAATCAAATAAAAGTCGATTCTTTAGGTGGAACTTGGAATACTTAAAAGGAAAAGAACATGTACATCAAAAGGAAGAAAACTTAAACAAAGAGAAAAAGCAAGATAAAACAAAGATAAACTTGGGTTGCCTCCCAAGTAGTGCTTGCTTTAAAGTCTCTTACCTAGACTTCATAAAACTTCATTCTTTGGGTACTGTAGTTGGGTGTGGTAACTCTTCATTTATTCTCTCCTCTGGCTGGCTTGGTTCCTCCAAATCAACATCATATCTTCTCATGAAGGCTTATCTTCATAAAACCTTTTTGCCTTGTGTCCATTAACCTTGAAGATTCCAGTTTTCTCTCCCTAGATCTCCATTACTCTTGCTAGGTAGATTTTTACCACACTGAAGGGACCTAACCACTTGGTTCTTAGCTTTCCAGGAAACAGTTGAATGCTAGAGTTGAAGAGGAGTACTTTGTCTCATTCATGAACATCCTTGTTCTTTAGGCGGGTGTCGTGCCACACCTTGGTCCTTTATTTATAAATTCTTGCATTTTCATAGGCGTGTAATCTCAATTCTTCTAATTCTTGTAGTTGCAGATAACGCCCTTGGACAACCTTTTCCATGTCCATGTTCAGAAACTTAATCGCCCAGAGGACTTTGTGCTCGAGTTCCAAAGGTAGATGGCAGGATTTCCCATATAAGAGTCAATAGGGTGTAGTTCCAATGGGGTTTTTGTAGGCGGTTCTATATGCCCAAAGGGCATCATCCAGCTTCATCCCCCAATCCTTTCTTGTTCTTCTAACAGTCTTTTCAAGAATTTGCTTCAGTTGTCTGTTTGACACTTCCACCTGCCCTGAAGTATATGGGTGGTAGGGTGTAGCAACCTTGTGTCTGACTCTATACTTTTTCAGTAATGTTTTAAACTATTTTTCTCCAAAGTGGGAATCTCCATCACTGATAACAGTTTGTGGTACACCAAATCTTGGGAAAATTGTTTTCTCAAACAGCCTTATAACAACTTTGGAGTCACATGATTGGGTGGCAACAGCTTCCACCCATTTTGAAACATAGTCGACAGCAACGAGGATGAATTTATACCCTTGGGATGGCGGGAATGGGCCCATGTAGTCGATCCCCCATACATCAAAAATTTCTACTTCAACCCACTCTACCATAGGCATTTTGTTTCTTTTCTTGATATTCCCTATCATCTGACATTCCTTGTAGGTTTTTACATATGCAGTGACATCCTTGAATAGTGAAGGCCAATAGAAGCTTGGTTGTAGGACTTTTGGCGGCTGTCTTTTCACTTCCCGGATGTCCTCCATAGGGTGAGGAATGGCATTCCCTCAGGATATCAGGCACTTCCTCCTCAGCAATACATCTTCTGTATAAATTATCAGAGCATCTCTTAAAGAGCATAGGATCATCCCAATAGTAATTCTTTATATCAGAGAAGAGTTTCTTTTTCTAATGGTAAGTTATCTTCGGGGGTAACTCCTCACAAGCAAGATAATTGCAAATATCTGTGAACCATGGCAATTTTTGTTCTTCAACTTCTATCATGAGCAAAGCCTCATATGCATAGTTGTCATTGACGGGTGGCTCATTCTTGTCTTCGATGACAATCCTTGACAAGTGGTCGACAACTACATTTTCTGCCCCTTTCTTATTAATGATCTTGTGATCGAACTCCTGGAGTAATAAAGCCCACCTTAGCAACCTAGGCTTAGTATCTTTTTTCTGCATTTAGTATCTAATAGCTCCGTGGTCAGTATAGACCTTCACTTTTGCTCCAATCAGATAAGACCTAAATTTTTCAAAGGCAAAAATGATGGCGAACATCTCTTTCTCTGTGGTTTTGTAATTTATCTGCGCTTCATCAAGAGTATGGCAAGCATATCAGATGACAAGGTGTTTCTTGTCTTTCTTCTTCCCTAGGACTGCTCCTACGGTGTAGTTGCTAGCATCACACATAATCTCAAAGGGTAGCTCCCGATATGGAGCTTGAAGAATAGGTGGGGTTACAAGCCTTCAAAGTCTGAAAAGCCTTCAAACAATCATTTGTAAAATCAAATTCTGCATCTTTGATTAGCAGATTTGACAAGGGTTTTGAAATCTTTGAAAAGTCCTTTATGAATCTTCGATAATAACCAGTGTGTCCAAGAAAACTTCACACTCCAGTCATGGACTTAGCTGGAGGTAGTCGAGAGATAGCTTTGACCTTGCTGACGTCTACTTCAATTCCTCTTTTTGAGACCTTGTGGCCCAAGACTATGCCTTCTTGCACCATAAAATGGCATTTCTCCCAATTGAGAACCAAGTTCTTCTCTTCACAGCGTTGCAAGACCAATGATAGGTTTTTCAAACAACCATCAAAGTCTCTTCTATAGACAGAAAAATCATCCATAAAGACTTCCACAATGTCCTCCAAAAAGTCTGAGAACATCAAGATCATGCAACATTGGAATGTTGCAGGAGCATTGCATAATCCAAACGGCATTCTTCAAAAAGCATAAGTACCATATAGACAAGTGAAGGTAGTCTTCTCCTGGTCATCAGGTAAGATAAGAACTTGGTAAAACCCAGAATATCCATCTACACAGCAAAAATATTTGTGATGCGCTAGTCTTTCTAGAACTTGATCGATAAATGGTAGCAGGTAGTGATCTTTCTTCATTGCCTAGTTTAGCTTTCAGTAGTATATTCACATTCTCCACCCGATGATAGTTCGGGTGGCTACTTCATATCCTTTATCTCCCTTCACAATAGTCATTCCCCCTTTCATTGGCACAACATGAATAGGGCTTACCCAATTGTTGTCACTGATTGGGTAAATAATACTTGCGTCTCGTAGCTTAATGACTTCCTTCTTCACAACCTCTTTTAACACTTGATTTAGTTTCCTCTGGGGTTGAACCAGCAGTCTTGTTGATTCTTCCAAATTTATTTGGTGCATGCATAGGGCAGGATTAAGTCCCTTGATATCATCCACGGAATAGACAATAGCTTGCCTATGCAGCTTTAACTCCCTAAGAAGTCTTTCCAATTTCTCTTCAGTTAGATTAGCATTAACTATGATAGGGTTTCTCTCCTCATGATCATGAAATTCGTACTTCAACCCTTTCAGCAACTGTTTTAGTTCCTATTTGGGTTTAGGTGCCTTCTCTCCTTTCGGTGTCAGTTCTAGAGAAGCATACTTGACTGTCTCGATAACTTCCTCTTCCTCACTCAGATCTTCTTCATCTTGATTTAGGTAGTCAAGGATCTCAACAACCTTAGGGTCTTTGATTTCCGAATCATGATTGTTTAATGCCCTCATAAGAAGGTCTACTACTGATGTATCTTCTTCTACTTATTCATAATATTGGTTGTAGCTATCTATGAAATAAGCAGATTTGAGAAGGGATGGTCCCTTCATGGTGTCTTTTACCTTGAAATCAATGTGTTCATTTCTGACCCTCAGAGTTATGATGCCTTCAGTGACATTAATCAATGCCCTCTCAGATGCCAAGAAAGGATGTCTGAAGATGATAGGGCATTTATGGTCTTCAATAGTGTCAATGACAACAATATCACACGGGATAAAGAATCTTCCCATGCAAATCGGAACATCTTCAACTACTCCCACAGGTCTTTTGAAGGTATGGTCTGCCAACTCGATTGTCATATTGGTCCTGACCATATCAGTCAGTCCCAATCATTGTGTGAGGCTTAAAGGCATAAGATTGATGCTAGCCCCCAAGTCAGCGAGACCTTTCCTTTCGATATTATCCCCTACAGCAAAAGGTATAGTAAAGGCTCTAGGGTCCTTCTTCTTCGTAGGTAATTCTATCTTTACAAAAACAGTTGACATACTGGCAAGGTTCATTGTTTCAATCCTTCCTCCTCTTCTTCTCTTTGTGATTAGGTTCTTGAAAAAACTTGGCATATGTTGGAATTTCTTCTAAAGCATCCAAAAATGGCACATCGAGATGGAACTTTTTCACCGACTCCATAAACTTTTCATACCTCTTTTTGAGATGTGCCTTTATTAGTTTATATGGAAATGGCAATCCTCGGGGAGTATTGACTCCTTTTAGCTAATATGTTCTCCACAGGTTCTGGTTCTCTACCTTGAGCTTGTTGGTCTTCACCTTCGGCTGATTTCTCTGTAATAATCTTTGGCTCTGGTTCTTCAAGTCTCGTTGCCTTAGGGCGCTCTACCGTCCTTCCCGATCTAAGGACTGTCATCTTGGCAGACTCAGTATTAGATGGTATCTTCCCTGAAGGGTTCTTCACCAGCTCGGCCAACTGAGCGAGTTGTTGGTCTATCTGGCATTGATGTGTTTGCATATCTGCCATTTGGACCTACATCGTATTCAGGACGCCAGAGTTGGACAATGCACTTTGTTCTAGTTGACTGTTTATCGTGTCCTATCTTTGATGAAATCGAATATTTGGCCCACTAAGTCAGGTTGACTATTGTTGCTTTCCTGACTCTGTCCTTGACTTGTGCTTGCAGCTTGGTAGTTTTGATACTTCCCTTGACCTTGATAGTTGGTTTTATTTGTCTGGAAAGTACTTGTTTTGGTGTACTGACCTTGTCTACCTTTCTTCTCAAACCCTGGTGGTTGCTTAGGTGGATTTTTCAGTTGATGTGAATTCTCCACAACATCCTTGTTGCCATAACTGAAACCTGGGTGATCCGGTTTCTTAAAGTTAGCATAATAGACATTTTCAGCTTCCTCCTCCTCAGACTCGCTTTCACTTGATTCTTCGGGTCAGGTGTATATGTAGTTATCTATTCCATGCCAACCTTTGCCTTAAGTGACACATTTCATCACTTTTTCAACATGCTTCTTCCCCTTTCCTCCTGATTCCTTCAGCTGTCGAACATCAATGGCTATCTTTTGTATCTGAGATGTGATTGCCTCGAGAGCCTTCGATTTAATTGATGACCCTTTGTTGGTGGCCTTTTTGGCACACCCTCTGTCGGTCCTGTCATAATCAGTCTCAGATTGTGACTCAGCCATGTTTTCGATGATTTTCTTGGATCTACTGGGATTTTTACCGAGGAAGTCGCTTCCTGCTACTGCATTTAGCAAAACTCTCTCATTTGGTGTTAAACAATTGTAAAACGTCATTATTAGGAAACTCTTCTTATAATTATGGTGAGGGCAATCTCTCTGATACTCCTGGTACCTTTCCCAGGCTTCATGCAGATTCTCATCTGGTTTTTGTGTGAAAGATGTGATCTTCGGTCTGTTACAAAAGGTCTTTTCTGTGGGGTAGAACTTGTTCACAAAAGCATCAGCCAATGCGTTCCATCCATTCAAAGCTTGATGCGGTAATCCAAGGTACCAGGATAGTGCCTTATCCTCTAAGGAGAAAATGAAACCCTTGCAATAAATGACTTCTTACGGAACTCCCCGCATCTTGATGGTGTCACAGATATTGTTAAAATCATCGAGGTGATGATAAGGGTTATTGTTCTTTGAACTCCCTCGAAAGCTCTTGTTCTGGATCATAGAGATTATAGCCGGATTCAGTTCGAAGTTCACTGTGTCAAACCTTGGGATGATCACAAG
This sequence comes from Alisma plantago-aquatica, assembly GCA_963693085.1. NCBI lineage: Eukaryota > Viridiplantae > Streptophyta > Magnoliopsida > Alismatales > Alismataceae > Alisma > Alisma plantago-aquatica. The sequence continues at coordinate 229,325,235 of OY856410.1, forward strand.
ACATCTCGAGTTGTTGGCCTTTGTAGCTGCCAACTCCCAAAGAGTCTTTTCCTCCTCTTCATCGTCTTCGCTATCGTTGTTCCTGCAATTGCGCTCATAGTTGTTATGGTTTCTTCTATGCCTGTGACGATGACGACACTCCTCGTGGTGACGATCATCCTCTTCATTTTGCTCTCCTTACTCTTGATACCGATGGTCGTCATTGTAACAACCACCTCTATCTTCATCCGTTGCTGATGGAGGTGGGTGTTGTTCATTCCTCACGCTCCGCTTGTTACCCGAAAGGGCCACGCGAGGCGGCATGGCAAAAAGGAGTAAAGTCAAATAAGTTTCTTCTTCCTGGGTACCTGAATAGATCGTACAGTCAAGTTAAGAAACTGAACTAGTCCAAACAAACTACTCTACACAAACCCAGGTTACCAAACTTAAAGTAACCGTGCTATCAATCTTATTGCTAAGTTTGAGGCACGGGAGTATAGTAAGTGGATTTGGGTTCTTAACAGTGTCATTTTTCCTTGTCCCCGACAACGATGCCAAAAAGTTGATCGGCCTAAATCACACGTCCAAAAGGAGTGGATTCAGAGTAGTCAGACTTTTAAAAAGACAACTCGACTCTCAGGCCCCTACAACAATAAATGTGGTCCGATGTATCGATCGGGGTTGAACATAGGGACAAGGTTTGTTGTGTTAAGAATGCGGAATAAAACACTCTTATACTCCATCCCAAGAGGGTGTATAAAAGGTGTTCCCTAAGGAACGGTAACACATAAACAAGAACAGTAAAACAAAAAGAAGCAAAAGAAACAAACTGTAAATAAGTATATGGGACAAACCTGGGTTGGGGTTCATCAACTAAAGCACCTCACCAACATGTAACACTATCTCTCTCTCTTGCATACTCATATCAAGATTACAAGCAACCATTCAAACATCTATTCCTCTCTCTCTCTCTCGAGATGAGGATAGATCTAAGTCTAAAAGAAGCCTCTCTCTTGAGATGACAACTCAAAAACCTCATAGCAGAACATATGGTTAGAGCCTTAGCATTCCAACACTCTCGTGCATTCATGCCACTCCATGACATGGGATAAAAGTGATATTACTCTCTCGAGATATCAACAATCAAACATCACAAGATGGTAGCTAAGCATACAAGTGAAGCATTAAAACATGTGCATGGAGATAATCTTAATAAGAATATGTATATTCAAAGGAAAGAGACAATATACATGTTGAGAGAGCCTTAGTGGCTACTCCCAACCCAAGTTAAGGCATTTAGCCACTCATGTTTGCGGACAACATGACAGCGTTACAAAAAGACAGATCCATAAGATACCACGAGGGGGGGAAGGGGTACAGTAGGATGAGACAATAGATCTGGAAGAGAAGAAATGTGTAACATACCGAAATCTGGGCATTTTGCCTTTTGGTCCTCTTTTCCGTCTTGTCCTTTCATTTCTATCCTCTTTGGCCTTTCTATTTAATTTGTGGACAATATGATGGTTTAATGAACATTTGTTCACCTTTGATTCCAATATTTGGGTTTATGCACAAATACCTCAGTAAGACTTTAGATAATGGGCCTAAAGTGCAAATTGTACACTAAGCAATAAAAATAATAAAACATTTCATCCTAGAACTTTCTAGCACTTCCTAGAATAAGAGAAATAAGAGAAAATCCGAATTTTATATAAAGGAGAAGATAAATGCAATAATTAGAAGTAATATGGGATTTAATGGATAAGAGAGGATAATGAGAAATATATTACGCCAAAAATTATAATTGGAAACCCAAGAAGATAATTTGGATATCAATTTCGTTTTCTTGACTTAAAAGTTTCTTAATGGCCAAGTATCATTTAAAGTGGAACATAAATATAAATATTAATGACATTATCAAAAGAAAATAGGAAATATACCAATAAAGTGAAATAAAATACTTAATGTTCTCAAATCAGGAAAATAACTCCAAATTCGTATTCTAAACATAAAAATAAGCATTTGGGCAAATTTGCATTTAATTTGGTCAATGTTTGATATTTTATTTTAATATGGAGAGAGAAAATGATTTAAAGATCAAAAATATTAAATATATGTTGATAAAATTAATTAATCTAAAAAATGTGTTCCTAACGTTTATTATTACTTGTATACCAAGTTTATATTTTTAGAAGGTTTTTAGATGCCTCTAATAAATTAAAAGGTTAAATAAGTGATACATTTAAATGAATTAAATAAAATTATAAAAGTCTTCAAAAAAATAAAATAATGCTAAATTAGTGTTCTATACGTCAAAATATATCTTTGTATGAATTTTGATTCAATTTGGAAAATATTTTATGAGAAGTTGAATTTAGGAGAGAGAAAGTGTGTAAAATATTAAAATCATTAATTAAAATAATAAACGATATCAAAAAATAGAAATAATACTAAATTAGTATCCGAAATATTAAATGTGACTTGTGGGTCAAGTTTTATAATTTTTGGATAATCCTAACATCATTAGTAAAGGAGGAAAGAGAAAATAGTAATTAATTTATTTAACACAATAAAGGTTGTCAAAAGTCAAATCTAATTTTATATTCGGATTCCTCACCCAAAAATAAATAAACTTACCAAATTTGAGTTTATTTGTACTTTATTTGCACCCTTAAATAATTAGAGTAAGGTTTATGCATTAAATGCACCAAATGACCAAAGTTAGCAAGTTGTATTAAACAATCTCATTTCATCTTCTTCCTTGGTCACGTATGAACAGTAATCCGTGTTTTGTTATTTTTTTCGGATGGCTATTTCTCTCTCGTTTCTCAACGAAACTTCTCGAAACAAGTTGCATTGGATTGCAAATTCGATTCCGCATCCAACTAGTCCAAGATCACATGTTTTAATCGAGTATTCGTGAAACGTCCAAAGCTTGTGCCGCCACCCTCTACCTTCACCTAGTCCAACCCTAACTCGGGGTCCCTTGCCTATAAATATGTGTACCCCTAGGACCGTCATCGCCTTAGCAACTCGCCTATGCCCTCAATTTTGAGTTTCGCCGACGTTTTGACCCCCATCTAGCTGCCGAAGACCATCAGGCTTGCGGCGCTCCTCCTCCTCTCCTTGTTTCATCTCCGTTCAATTGCAAGATACGAACAGGTGCGGTTTTGTCTAAGCTTTCTTTTGCATACCTAAACTTGGAATTTGGTTAAGAAACGCGGATTTGCCCAATTTTTCTGTACCTTGACCGAGCAGCTTGTCGGCTCTCTCTGTCGATCGTGTGGGGAAGACGACCTCACGCTGTTTTACGCTTTTACCCTTACGCGTTCTTCCCTTTCGTCTCTGACCCTCGCCAAGGGCCTTCTTGTCTTTTGTTGCGCTTTGACTCGGTTGGCTCAGGCACCAGGTTGGCGCGGGGCCGCCCGCTCAGTGGGCCAGGTCAACAGCGTGGGGCCCACTCCCCTCCTTTCTTGCTCTTTTTCGCACATGCTTTGCCTACGTGGCACCATCTGATTGGCCGAAGTAAATTAATTTTTATAAATTATTCCATTGGTCAAAAATAGAAAATAAATAGTGTTTTGAAATTAGGAAGACGAGATCTATTCATTAAAAATGTTTTTGAGTTTTGGTTCTGATGTTTGCAAAAACGTAATTTTTAGAATGATTTAATTAACTTAAAATCAATAAAATAAACCCTAAAAGTCCATGTTTTCAAAACGTACAATACTATATGTTATCTTGATCAGAAAATCCTAACTAAGATGATGGTGAGGTTTTTGGAGTGTGATTCGATGGTTTGTGTAAAAAGTTAGTAAAATTAGGGTTTTTCAACCTTTAAAGAATGCATACAATTCTAATTTATAAATCTAATGATGAATTAGGGAAAGTGGGTTCTAGATTCGTGTGAAGGGTTGGAAAGAGGTATTCTAGAACACCTGAGGCTAAGGTATGTGTTTTGTTTGTGCATCTACCTTTCAGTTGGGAAAACATTTTGCCATTACCCATAATTTCTTATGAGGTTTAATTTGATCTAAATCCTTGATTCTTGAAACCTAGATTGCTTATTGCCTCAAAAGTAGATGTAGTATTATCTTGATTGGGTATTCATACCCCACTGCCATGTTACATATTCTTTTGCTTAATCTTTCCATAACTCCTTTGTTAGCATGTAATTAAATGTTCTATTTAATATTAAAGTAGTGGTACTTATGTACAACCATCCATAGAGGGAATGTATATAATCGCCCTAGGGGAATGTTTATAATTCTCCCCATTAAAATTTGTAGGTGATTGCGAATGTCTTATTCTCCCCTCACCTAAGGTTAGAGGTCCGGTAGGTGCCTCAACCCTACTTAGTTAGGTAGACATATTAATTTACATGCAAAACCCTTATTTATTTTGTTATTGGCAAGTTTCATTATTAAAAACCACATACTCTTTGATGTCTCTCGTTACACCAAGTATCTAGCCTAATTTACTTGTTTCAACTTTCATTGCTACCTTTAGAATATTCTTGTAACACATACTTTTCTTTCTTTTCCTCTTACTGGGTGACTTCCCAACCACCCAGGTGTTGGTGTTGTGCAAGGTGAAAGATGTGCTTGAAGAAAGTTTCCTCCGCAGTTGATCGTTATCTTATCAAGAAGGATGGCTAGGTTGCTATAGCTAGATCCTCTTATCTTATCTTTTCTTTTAGAAACCAGTTATGTAATAAACAATAAGGCCATGTGAAGGCTTATTATTTATTTCTTTCCACTGCTATTGACATTTTATTATGTATCTGGAATCATGCTTATTTATTTGGAATATTATGCAATCATCCTCAAGTCTCAAATTTTTTTTAAAATTGTGGATGTTTGTATTTCCTTTAAATTTTAGTAAAGAGGTGATCTCGCCTCTTTACAGCATGGTATCAGAGCCTTTAGGCGACTATTATGGCATGCAGTTGAGGCAAGGGTGTCTAGAAAGGATCAGGGTATCGGGGGCTGGCAAAATTTTACTCCACACCACTATCTTGGTATACGAGGACTCCCGTGCCCATATGATCCGGCCTGGCCTGCGCTGATACGAATTGCCTGAAATAGTATGCTTTTAGGCAATATCATTCTAGTTATCCTTTTCTCATCTCTATTTCTATTCTCTTCTCATCTATGATTCTATACTCCTGAAAACCTAATATGATAAGCTTTGACTTGTTTGCGAATATATACCCTATATAGTTCCTTATGTCCCTTAGGACTATATGCTTGAATAGTTTATCCGTAGAACCTAGACCTTGGAGTTTGGGTGTTTGGGAAGATATCAGAGTGCGCAGTGGAAGCATGATGGATCTTGAGTATGGTTTCGTTAGACTTATCCTTTAACCCTAAAGTGTAGTAGGTCAAACTCTTTAAGCGGTAGAGTATGGTTAGTTGATGATGTTTGAGTGGTATGGTTGGAGGAACAACCTAAAGTTTTGGTGATGTGAGGTTGCACACTCACCCTTCCCTAATTGCTAGTGATTTCGGGGACGAAATCCTCTTTAAGGGATGGAGTGCTATAACATACCGAAATTTGGGCATTTTGCCTTTTGGTCCTCTTTTCCGTCTTTTCCTTTCATTTCTATCCTCTTTGGCCTTTCTATTTAATTTGTGGACAATATGATGGTTTAATGAACATTTGTTCACCTTTGATTCCAATATTTGGGTTTATGCACAAATACCTCAGTAAGACTTTAGATAATGGGCCTAAAGTGCAAATTGTACACTAAGCAATAAAAAGAATAAAATATTTCATCCTAGAACTTTCTAGCACTTCCTAGAATAAGAGAAATAAGAGAAAATCCGAATTTTATATAAAGGAGAAGATAAATGCAATAATTAGAAGTAATATGGGATTTAATGGATAAGAGAGGATAATGAGAAATATATTACGCCAAAAAATATAATTGGAAACCCAAGAAGATAATTTGGATATCGATTTCGTTTTCTTGACTTAAAAGTTGTTTAATGGCCAAGTATCATTTAAAGTGGAACATAAATATAAATATTAATGACATTATCAAAAGAAAATAGGAAATATACCAATAAAGTGAAATAAAATACTTAATGTTCTCAAATCATGAAAATAACTCCAAATTCGTATTCTAAACATAAAAATAAGCCTTTGGGCAAATTTGCATTTAATTTGGTCAATGTTTAATATTTTATTTTAATCTGGAGAGAGAAAATGATTTAAAGATCAAAAATATTAAATATATGTTGATAAAATTAATTAATCTAAAAAACGTGTTCCTAACGTTTATTATTACTTGTATACCAAGTTTTACATTTTTAGAAGGTTTCTAGATGCCTCTAATAAATTAAAAGGTTAAATAAGTGATAAATTTAAATGAATTAAATAAAATTATAAAAGTCTTCAAAAAAATAAATAATGCTAAATTAGTGTTCTACACGTCAAAATATATCTTTGTATGAATTTTTATTCAATTTGGAAAATATTTTATGAGAAGGTGAATTTAGGAGAGAGAAAGTGTGTAAAATATTAAAATCATTAATTAAAATAATAAACGATATCAAAAAATAGAAATAATACTAAATTAGAATCCGAAATATTAAATGTGACTTGTGGGTCAAGTTTTATAATTTTTGGATAATCCTAACATCATTAGTAAAGGAGGAAAGAGAAAATAGAAATTAATTTATTTAACAGAATAAAAGTTGTCAAAAGTCAAATCTAATTTTATATTCGGATTCCTCACCCAAAAATAAATAAACTTACTAAATTTGAATTTATTTGGACTTTATTTGCACCCTAAATAATTAGAGTAAGGTTTATGCATTAAATGCACCAAATGACCAAAGTTAACAAGTTGTATTAAACAATCTCATTTCATCTTCTTCCTTGGTCACGTATGAATAGTAATCCGTATTTTGTGATTTTTTTGGATGGCTATTTCTCTCTCGTTTCTCAACGAAACTTCTCAAAACAAGTTGCATTGGATTGCAAATTCGATTCCGCATCCAACTAGCCCAAGATCACATGTTTTAATCGAGTATTCGTGAAACGTCCAAAGATTGCGCCGCCACCCTCTACCTTCACCTAGTCCAACCCTAACTCGGGGTCCCTTGCCTATAAATATGTGTACCCCTAGGACCGCCATCGCCTTAGCAACTCGCCTGTGCCCTCAATTTTGAGTTTCGCCGACGTTTTGACCCCCATCTAGCCGCCGAAGACCACCAGGCTTGCGGCGCTCCTCCTCCTCTCCTTGTTTCATCTCCGTTCAATTGCAAGATACCAACAGGTGCGGTTTTGTCTAAGCTTTCTTTTGCATACCTAAACTTGGAATTTGGTTAAGAAACGCGGATTTGCCCAATTTTTCTGTACCTCGACCGAGCAGCTTGTCGGCTCTCTCTGTCGCTCGTGTGGGGAAGACGACCTCACGCTCTTTTACGCTTTTACCTTTACGCGTTCTTCCCTTTCGTCTCTGACCCTCGCCAAGGGCCTTCTTGTCTTTTGTTGCGCTTTGACTCGGCTGGCTCAGGCACCAGGTTGGTGCGGGGCCGCCCGCCCAGTGGGTCAGGTCAACAGCGTGGGGCCCACTCCCCTCCTTTCTTGCTCTTTTTCGCACATGCTTTGCCTACGTGGCACCTTCTGATTGGCCGAAGTAAATTAATTTTTATAAATTATTCCATTGGTCAAAAATAGAAAATAAACAGTGTTTTGAAATCAGGAAGACGAGATCTATTCATTAAAAATGTTTTGAGTTTTGGTTCTGATGTTTGCAAAAACGTAATTTTTAGAATGATTTAATTAACTTAAAATCACTAAAATAAACTCTAAAAGTCCATGTTTTCAAAACGTACAATACTATATGTTATCTTGATCAGAAAATCCTAACTAAGATGATGGTGAGGTTTTTGGAGTGTGATTCGATGGTTTGCGTAAAAAGTTAGTAAAATTAGGGTTTTTCAACCTTTAAAGAATGCATACAATTCTAATTTATAAATCTAATGATGAATTAGGGAAAGTGGGTTCTAGATTCGTGTGAAGGGTTGGAAAGAGGGATTCTAGAACACCTGAGGCTAAGGTATGTGTTTTGTTTGTGCATCTACCTTTCAGTTGGGAAAACATTATGCCATTACCCATAATTTCTTATGAGGTTTAATTTGATCTAAATCCTTGATTCTTGAAACCTAGATTGCTTATTGCCTCAAAAGTAGATGTAGTATTATCTTGATTGGGTATTCATACCCCACTGCCATGTTACATATTCTTTTGCTTAATCTTGCCATAACTCCTTTGTTAGCATGTAATTAAATATTCTATTTAATATTAAAGTAGTGGTACTTATGTACAACCACCCATAGAGGGCATGTATATAATCGCCCTAGGGGAATGTTTATAATTCTCCCCATTAAAATTTGTAGGTGATTGGGAATGTCTTATTCTCCCCTGACCTAAGGTTAGAGGTCCGGTGGGTGCCTCAAGCCTACTTAGTTAGGTAGACATATTAATTTACATGCAAAACCCTTATTTATTTTGTTATTGGCAAGTTTCATTATTAAAAACCTCATACTCTTTGATGTCTCTCTTTACACCAAGTATCTAGCCTAATTTACTTGTTTCAACTTTCATTGCTACCTTTAGAATATTCTTGTAACACATACTTTTCTCTCTTTTCCTCTTACTGGGTGACTTCCCAACCACCCAGGTGTTGGTGCTGTGCAAGGTGAAGGACGTTGTAACATACTGAATCTCAGGGTCTTCCCTGCAATTTACCCACTTTTGAGCTTTCCTTTGCCTTTTAGTCCATTTGGACCTTTTTCATAAATTTCCCATCCTTTATAATCATTTTTGGACTCCTTGTGCAATTTGAGCACAATTTGATGTTGAAATCACTATTTACCCTCTTTATGATAATTGAGGGGTGTTTGCACAAATAACCCACATTAGGAGATAAGTTAGGGTTAATTATGTAATTTGGTCTTTAATGGGATTATATAGTAGATTATATTTATTTGGAGCTTTTTGGATAAATATATTATTATTAATATGTATTTGAATTCATATATGTGTATATTGACCTTTATTGTTTCTCTCTCCTCAAAATATGATTTTAATTCACATTAATATGTTATTTTGTTGAGAAATGATTATTTGTACCCTAATGTGTTTTATATGTCGAATTTACTCACATGTTTCTCATTAATGTAGCTTTTTCATATAATTCCTTGATTTTAATATATTATTATACTCTTTTATGAGCTATATATTTATTAAGCGCCTTATTATGCATTAAACAAGAAAGTGATTGCATAGCATTGTAGTACTCGTCATTATAAGCCTATGGTTCAATTTTGGTGGCTTTTGGAGTTGATTTGACCCTTCAAATCCTTTTTATTAGCTTTCAATATAGTGTAACTATAGTGCTTTAATCGATCTCATTGATTTCATCAGTAACGCTAAAGTTCGGAGTTATTTAAGCTGTCACGCAACCGTTTCAGTGGCCGCGCCATCGGACGGCTAGATCTTCATCATCTGACCTTATGCCCATATCCGACGATTAGAGCATCGTCCCTTACCTCCCGCTCTCACGCGATCCAACAGTCGCTTCACGACAGCTAACTTCCCCGAACCCGATCTCTCTCCCTCCTTCACCATTTGAGTTGGGACTTGTCCCTTTAGCTTCGTCTCCTCACGACGGTTCCAGTGAGCCATTATTCTCCGCCTACCTCTCCGAGGAAACGAAACACCCAATTGGGCAGTGAGGGCTTCTCTCCACCCTCGAGTTACAGCCGGTGCCTTGAGCTCCCTCTCACCTATATAAGGTCCCTCCTAGCACCCTCGGGCCTCCATTTTTCCTCCTCCTCACCTAATTTCATCGCAACCTGCCTGATACTCCAGGTCCTACTCATTCTACCTTCCCCGGCAACGACGACCTCCGGTTTGCATCTCCGTCCACCTCGGGCCCAATTGGGACCTCGGTAAGCACCTACGGATCCTCGGCTTCCTTCTCCTACTCCCTGTCTTCCTCGTGGTGTTCTAGATCACCGGGTCCTATAGACCGCCGGTGAGCTCCGCCGCCGCCGACCGTTTTTGAGTTTCCTTGCTCCTCCGCCCTCACCGAAACCTGCATTCTCTACGGTTTGCTTCCGTGATCCTGTTGGAGTCTTCGGAAGTACCCTTCCGCCCTGTTTTCTTTATGTTTGGCCCCGACCTCTTTCTCCCTGTTCCGGCCAGTTCCTGTGTTGACTGAGCACGTGACATCGCTTCCTGTGAACCTTTGTGACCGCGAGACTCTGGGGAATTCGTCCCCGATCTCTGGTGGCAACGGCAGTGCCTCAGTGGCCATCGGGACCAGGTTGTCACGATTCCAGCGTGCTGCTCGAGCCATGGCTCGAAACAGCAACATACCTGGAGGTGAGATGACCCTGGAGTCCTCCCATTGCTGCCATCTTTTGCTTTAGATCGCAGGGGCAGTATCGACTTTTCACCCCAGGTTTTGTTTCTCGCTTGCAAAGCAATGGATTTGTGCAAATGACTCTTCTGCCCTCGTCGTTTAATTGATTTGATTTAACAAGCAAGGGTAGTTTAGTCATTTCCTCTATTATTTACATCGAGTTACATTTTGATTTAATTACTGTCACTCTATAGTTTTCCTAATTTCTGATTGGTCAGGTTTACTTAATTCATAGTAAATCGATCCTTTGTCAGAAAAATACGAATAAATAGTCGATGGAAAGGATTTTTAACGTAGAATCTGATTTTATGATTTTTGTGACCTGTTTCTCAAGGGTTTTCCGAAGTTGCTTTGATTGACATTTTTAGTATGTAAATGTTTTAAAATACATAATTAATTCATTTTAACCATGTTTTATATAATAAAATATGTTTTCTTAATCAGGAGATTATGAGTAATCATTTGGACTTGGTTTTGAACTCTAAATCGTAGTTTTGTAAAATTAGGGTTTTTCTATGCTTATGTCTTTATATATATTAATACATGTGTTATGTTTATAACTAGGATATATGGATGGATTGCTATCTGTTTGGTGGATGTGATGGTAATGTATTTAATCTAAGGTATGTGAAAACCTATTTAAGTACATGGCTCCTATGTATGTGCAACCTATTATGTATGTGAAGCCTATTTTATGTATGTGACATCCATGGTGAATGTGAATGTTATTGTGCAAGCAATCCTAATCTTTCAGTTGGGCTTTTATCCAACCCCACTCATTATTGTGCTAGCCTCATTTTCCCTTTAATTACATTTATTGGCTCTTTACTTAGTTTATGCCATTGTGGCTTAATCATTTGAATCATGTGAATCATTCTTCTACATATGTTGCCTCCTTTACTTGGAAATGCTTTAATCTTGTTGTTGCCTACGTGGATCATATCTTTTGAAATATTTGGAACATTGTATAATGTTGATGCTTGTTGACTCTCTTAATTCTTGGAACTCTTGGATATGGTTGTGACCTATGATGGTCTTACTATTTGTTTATTCTTGGGTTTTATTCCCAATGCTATGATGTTATTTTTTTCTACTTTTCACTATGTTGCCAAGTGAATGTTTATGCATGATATAGTTATTGGCCAATTGACAATGTAGTGTACATGAGTACAAACCACCCAGAGGGCACTGAGGTTTTAGTCCTCCTGTCGGGCACTGGGGTTTTAGTCCCCCTGCCATTTTATATATTAGGCACTGGGGTTTTAGTCCCCCTGCCACTTTTTAGGCACTGGGGTTTTAGTCCCCCTGCCATTGGTGAGGTCCGGTAGGTGCCTCACCCTACATTGAGAGGATGTTGAGTCCTAATTTATATTCATGCAAATGTGATAATTGTTGATATTTAAATGTGGCAGTTTCTCTCTCTCATATTCATATATTTGTCTCATTTCTTTGAAACCACTTATTGTAGAGAATCTTTTATATTGCAAAGCTTTATATTATTATTTGTCCTATTCCTTTTTATTAACACATACCTTTCATCTTTCTCTTGCTGGATGACCCCAACCATCCAGGTTAGGATCAGAGTGCGCATGGAAGCTTGGCGAACCTAAAGCTAAGGATAGGATAAGAAAGAAGAAAGGAATATATAGCTTGAGTGATCATGTTTGCTTTTATGTTATGTAGTTGTTTAGTTTGGAGACAATGTTGTTTTAGTTAAGTCTTCCTCTACCTAGATCCTTGTAGTTGCTTGTATAAAGTTGTACTCCCATTTGGGAAAATTTTATAATGTACTCTTTATACATTTGAATAATGTCAAGATTTAATTCTTCCGCTGCCACACTTTTGATGATTTGTTTATCATGTTTAATAAGTAGAGACTGGGTCTTTACATCATGGTATCATAGCATCAAGGTAGTCAGATTCTTGACTAGTTCAAAATTGTCTCCTAGATAGAACCCTTATCTTATATAGTTTCCCTTTAGTTAGTTTTTCACCTTAGAGTTGACCTAGCATGAAAGTTAGATTTAGTATCCTAATAATAATTAATTAAAAATAAAATTTGTCAACTTTTTGGTGAATTGTCTAATTGAGTAGCTATTAGAGCAAGAAGTTGAAGTGATGGTGTCTAGAAAGGGTCAGAGCTTGGGGGCTGGCAATATTTTCCTCCGCCCCACTAGCTTGGTCACGAGGACTCCTGAGCTCATATGACCTGGCCTGGCCTGATCTGAAACGGACAGCTCGAAATAGTCTACCTTTAGACATATTACCTTATTGTTGAGTAACCTTTATAACCCTTATATGATGATTTGATTTATTTTCTCAAAACAAAAATCATCTTGTAATCCCTAAGTACCATATATGAGTCTTAGATTTCTATGTTTAGGGTTTTGTGTACCCTATGCCCTATGCTATACCTTGAGTGGGAAGATAGATTTTAGTAAGACTTTCATGTTGGATGTTATACCCTTAAAATAGTTTGACTTAGTCAACCCTTTGAGTAAAGAGGTAGTGTTAGTACCTTGTAGATTTTTGGGTTGTTGATTTCGAGGACGAAATCCTCTTTAGGGGGTTGGAGTCCCTCAATGCCTTGAAATTAAGAAACTCTAACTCCTTAGACATGGGAATAGAGAGCTTATGTGTTTAGAGTTTAATAAACCTAATATGCTTGTAATTCATCTTGTTTGTTTATGAACAAATGGATAAGTCACATAATCCTTATGCTTGAACCTTAATATACTCTTGATGCACATAATCATTAATTATTCATATGTGGATATACATAGTTTGGATTAAGTCACCCTAATGATAAAATGTGTATGGTAAAATACACCCTAAGGATGCTTTAATATGTAATGGTCATGTTGACCTAAACCCTAAGATGTAATCATCTAGCCTTGACAACATATGTATATATAAACCCTTCATGCCTTTCTTGATACTCTAGTGACATTAGGTGTCATCACATGATATACCTTAATGCATGTAAATGGATTATAATCACTTAATCATATTTGTGACCTAATTATCAACACATGTTAGGCATATCACCTTGTTCACTAAAATACATCTTATTGATCATCTTATTGGTTTATGAATAAAATCAGTAATATGATAATGAGTAATTTGATTCATATAATGTGATGTTAATTCATAGTACTTAGTGTTATAAGAGAAAATGATTAATGATTCATGATATGGGTATGTTAGAGGTTGTACCAATATGTAACTTAGATATAAGCCATTAATGTGACACATTTAGTCTTGTTATTAGATTAATAATTTGTTGGATAAAATTATATGGCATAATCCCACATGATGTAGTTATTGGGTAATAATATTGAGTTATTTAGGTTTTGACCTAATACATTAATTGTTGTTGGGAATGGTTTAGTATAAGTTGAAATGGCCTTGTAAACCCTAATTGTGCTTAAAACCCTTAATGAGGGAGATACCCATGATATAATATTGAGATATAATTGTTTTGTAATAAAATGTGACACAAGTGATAGTATAATTGATATGCTGCCTTTTCATGATAGAGTTTATGCAACAAGATGTTAGTTTGAGTTTGATAAAAGGATATAGGTTTTGTGGAAACCTTAGTAACACCTCACCTATGTAGATTTATGTGGTACCCTAGATTAAGGGTTATAACCTAGTTGTTAATGGTTGGGATGTTACACACTCACCCTCTCTTTCCTCTTGTTGTGATTTCGGGGATGAAATCCTCTTTAAGGGGTGGTGTGCTGTAACATACTGAATCTCAGGGTCTTCCCTGCAATTTACCCACTTTTGAGCTTTCCTTTGCCTTTTAGTCCATTTGGACCTTTTTCATAAATTTCCCATCCTTTATAATCATTTTTGGACTCCTTGTGCAATTTGAGCACAATTTGATGTTGAAATCACTATTTACCCTCATTTATGATAATTGAGGGGTGTTTTCACAAATAACCCACATTAGGAGATAAGTTAGGGTTAATTATGTAATTTGGTCTTTAATGGGATTATATAGTAGATTATATTTATTTGGAGCTTTTTGGATAAATATATTATTATTAATATGTATTTGAATTCATATATGTGTATATTGACCTTTATTGTTTCTCTCTCCTCAAAATATGATTTTAATTCACATTAATATGTTATTTTGTTGAGAAATGATTATTTGTACCCTAATGTGTTTTATATGTCGAATTTACTCACATGTTTCTCATTAATGTAGCTTTTTCATATAATTCCTTGATTTTAATATATTATTATACTCTTTTATGAGCTATATATTTATTAAGGGCCTTATTATGCATTAAACGAAAACGTGATTGCATATCATTGTAATACTCGTCATTATAAGCCTATGGTTCAATTTTGGTGGCTTTTGGAGTTGATTTGACCCTTCAAATCCTTTTTATTAGCTTTCAATATAGTGTAACTATAGTGCTTTAATCGATCTCATTGATTTCATCAGTAACGCTAAAGTTCGGAGTTATTTAAGCTGTCACGCAACCCTTTCAGTGGCCGCGCCATCGGACGGTTAGATCTTCATCATCTGACCTTATGCCCATATCCGACGATCAGAGCATCGTCCCTTACCTCCCGCTCTCACACGATCCAACAGTCGCTTCACGACAGCTAACTTCCCCGAACCCGATCTCTCTCCCTCCTTCACCATTTGAGTTGGGACTTGTCCCTTTAGCTTCGTCTCCTCACGACGGTTCCAGTGAGCCATTATTCTCCGCCTACCTCTCCGAGGAAACGAAATGCCCAATTGGGCAGTGAGGGCTTCTCTCCACCCTCGAGTTACAGCCGGCGCCTTGAGCTCCCTCTCACCTATATAAGGTCCCTCCTAGCACCCTCGGGCCTCCACTTTTCCTCCTCCTCACCTAATTTCATCGCAACCTGCCTGATACTCCAGGTCCTACTCATTCTACCTTCCCCGGAAATGACGACCTCCGGTTTGCATCTCCGTCCACCTCGGGCCCAATTGGGACCTCGGTAAGCACCTACGGATCCTCGGCTTCCTTCTCCTACTCCCCGTCTTCCTCGTGGTGCTCTAGATCACCGGGTCCTATAGACCGCCGGTGAGCTCCGCCGCCGCCGACCGTTTTTGAGTTTCCTTGCTCCTCCGCCCTCATCGAAACTTGCATTCTCTATGGTTTGCTTCCGTGATCATGTTGGAGTCTTCGGAAGTACCCTTCCGCCCTGTTTTCTTTATGTTTGGCCCCGACCTCTTTCTCCCTGTTCCGGCCGGTTCCTGTGTTGATTGAGCACGCGACATCGCTTCCTGTGAACCTTTGTGACCGCGAGACTCTGGGGAATTCGTCCCCGATCTCCGGTGGCAACGGCAGTGCCTCAGTGGCCATCGGGACCAGGTTGTCACGATTCCAGCGTGCTGCTCGAGCCATGGCTCGAAACAGCAACATACCTGGAGGTGAGATGACCCTGGAGTCCTCCCACTGCTGCCATATTTTGCTTTAGATCGCAGGGGCAGTATCGACTTTTCACCCCAGGTTTTGTTTCTCGCTTGCAAAGCAATGGATTTGTGCAAATGACTCTTCTGCCCTCGTCGTTTAATTGATTTGATTTAACAAGCAAGGGTAGTTTAGTCATTTCCTCTATTGTTTACATCGAGTTACATTTTGATTTAATTAATGTCACTCTATAGTTTTCCTAATTTCTGATTGGTCAGGTTTACTTAATTCATAGTAAATCGATCCTTTGTCAGAAAAATACGAATAAATAGTCGATGGAAAGGATTTTTAACGTAGAATCTGATTTTATGATTTTTGTGACCTGTTTCTCAAGGGTTTTACGAAGTTGCTTTGATTGACATTTTTAGTATGTAAATGTTTTAAAATACATAATTAATTCATTTTAACCCTGTTTTATATAATAAAATATGTTTTCTTAATCAGGAGATTATGAGTAATCGTTTGGACTTGGTTTTGAACTCTAAATCGTAGTTTTGTAAAATTAGGGTTTTTCTATGCTTATGTCTTTGTATATATATTAATACATGTGTTATGTTTATAACTAGGATATATGGATGGATTGCTATCTGTTTGGTGGATGTGATGGTAATGTATTTAATCTAAGGTATGTGAAAACCTATTTAAGTATGTGGCTCCTATGTATGTGCAACCTATTATGTATGTGAAGCCTATTTTATGTATGTGACATCCATGGTGAATGTGAATGTTATTGTGCAAGCAATCCTAATCTTTCAGTTGGGCTTTTATCCAACCCCACTCATTATTGTGCTAGCCTCATTTTCCCTTTAATTACATTTATTGGCTCTTTACTTAGTTTATGCCATTGTGGCTTAATCATTTGAATCATGTGAATCATTCTTCTACATATGTTGCCTCCTTTACTTGGAAATGCTTTGATCTTGTTGTTGCCTACGTGGATCATATCTTTTGAAATATTTGGAACATTGTATAATGTTGATGCTTGTTGACTCTCTTAATTCTTGGAACTCTTGGATATGGTTGTGACCTATGATGGTCTTACTATTTGTTTATTCTTGGGTTTTATTCCCAATGCTATGATGTTATTTTGTTCTACTTTTCACTATGTTTCCAAGTGAATGTTTATGCATGATATAGTTATTGGCCAATTGACAATGTAGTGTACATGAGTACAAACCACCCACAGGGCACTGAGGTTTTAGTCCTCCTGCCAGGCACTGGGGTTTTAGTCCCCCTGCCATTTTATATATTAGGCACTGGGGTTTTAGTCCCCCTGCCACTTTTTAGGCACTGGGGTTTTAGTCCCCCTGCCATTGGTGAGGTCCGGTAGGTGCCTCACCCTACATTGAGAGGATGTTGAGTCCTAATTTATATTCATGCAAATGTGATAATTGTTGATATTTAAATGTGGCAGTTTCTCTCTCTCATATTCATATATTTGTCTCATTTCTTTGAAACCACTTATTGTAGAGAATCTTTTATATTGCAAAGCTTTATATTATTATTTGTCCTTTTCCTTTTTATTAACACATACCTTTCATCTTTCTCTTGCTGGATGACCCCAACCATCCAGGTTAGGATCAGAGTGTGCATGGAAGCTTGGTGAACCTAAAGCTAAGGATAGGATAAGAAAGAAGAAAGGAATATATAGCTTGAGTGATCATGTTTGCTTTTATGTTATGTAGTTGTTTAGTTTGGAGACAATGTTGTTTTAGTTAAGTCTTCCTCTACCTAGATCCTTGTAGTTGCTTGTATAAAGTTGTACTCCCATTTGGGAAAATTTTATAATGTACTCTTTATACATTTGAATAATGTCAAGATTTAATTCTTCCGCTGCCACACTTTTGATGATTTGTTTATCATGTTTAATAAGTAGAGACTGGGTCTTTACAGACGTGCTTGAAGAAAGTTTCCTCCGCAGCTGATCGTTAGCTTATCAAGAAGGATGGCTAGGTTGCTATAGCTAGATCCTCTTATCTTATCTTTTCTTTTAGAAATCAGTTATGTAATAAACAATAAGGCCATGTGAAGGCTTATTATTTCTTTCTTTCCGCTGCTATTGACATTTTATTATGTATCTGGAATCATGCTTATTTATTTGGAATATTATGCAATCATCCTCAAGTCTCTAAATTTTTTTAAAATTGTGGATGTTTGTATTTCCTTTAAATTTTAGTAAAGAGGTGATCTCGCCTCTTTACAACATGGTATCAGAGCCTTTAGGCGACTATTATGGCATGCAGTTGAGGCAAGGGTGTCTAGAAAGGATCAGGGTATCAGGGGCTGGCAAAATTTTCCTCCGCACCACTAGCTTGGTATACGAGGACTCCCGTGCCCATATGATCCGGCCTGGCCTGCGCTGATACGAATTGCCCGAAATAGTATGCTTTTAGGCAATAGCATTCTAGTTATCCTTTTCTCATCTCTATTTCTATTCTCTTCTCATCTATGATTCTATACTCCTCAAAACCTAATATGATAACCTTTGACTTGTTTGAGGATATATACCCTATATAGTTCCTTATGTCCCTTAGGACTATATGCTTGAATAGTTTATCCGTAGAACCTAGACCTTGGAGTTTGGGTGTTTGGGAAGATATCAGAGTGCGCAGTGGAAGCATGATGGATCTTGAGTATGGTTTCGTTAGACTTATCCTTTAACCCTAAAGTGTAGTAGATCAAACTCTTTAAGGGGTAGAGTATGGTTAGTTGATGATGTTTGAGTGGTATGGTTGAAGGAACAACCTAAAGTTTTGGTGATGTGAGGTTGCACACTCACCCTTCCCTAATTGCTAGTGATTTCGGGGACAAAATCCTCTTTAAGGGGTGGAGTGCTGTAACATACCGAAATCTGGGCATTTTGCCTTTTGGTCCACTTTTCCATCTTTTCCTTTCATTTCTAACCTCTTTGACCTTTCTATTTAATTAGTGGACAATATGATGGTTTAATGAACATTTGTTCACCTTTGATTCCAATATTTGGGTTTATGCATAAATATCTCAGTAAGACTTTAGATAATGGGCCTAAAGTGCAAATTGTACACTAAGCAATAAAAAGAATAAAATATTTCATCCTAGAACTTTCTAACACTTCCTAGACTAAGAGAAATAAGAGAAAATCTGAATTTTATATAAAGGAGAAGATAAATGCAATAATTAGAAGTAATATGGGATTTAATGGATAAGAGAGGATAATGAGAAATATATTACGCCAAAAATTATAATTGGAAACCCAAGAAGATAATTTGGATATCAATTTCGTTTTCTTGACTTAAAAGTTGCTTAATGGCCAAGTATCATTTAAAGTGGAACATAAATATAAATATTAATGACATTATCAAAAGAAAATTGGAAATATACCAATAAAGTGAAATAAAATACTTAATGTTCTCAAATCAGGAAAATAACTCCAAATTCGTATTTGAAACATAAAAATAAGCCTTTGGGCAAATTTGTATTTAATTTGGTCAATGTTTAATATTTTATTTTAATCTGGAGAGAGAAAATGATTTAAAGATCAAAAATATTAAATATATGTTGATAAAAATTAATTAATCTAACAAACGTGTTCCTAACGTTTATTATTACTTGTATACCAAGTTTTATATTTTTAGAAGGTTTCTAGATGCCTTTAATAAATTAAAAGGTTAAATAAGTGATAAATTTTAATGAATTAAATAAAATTATAAAAGTCTTCAAAAAAAATAAAATAATGCTAAATTAGTGTTCTACACGTCAAAATATATCTTTGTATGCATTTTGATTCAATTTGGAAAATATTTTATGAGAAGGTGAATTTAGGAGAGAGAAAGTTTGTAAAATATTAAAATCATTAATTAAAATAATAAACGATATCAACAAATAGAAAAAATACTAAATTAGAATCCGAAATATTAAATGTGACTTGTGGGTCAAGTTTTATAATTTTTGGATAATCCTAACATCATTAGTAAAGGAGGAAAGAGAAAATAGTAATTAATTTATTTAACACAATAAAAGGTTTCAAAAGTCAAATCTAATTTTATATTCGGATTCTTCACCCAAAAATAAATAAACTTACCAAATTTGAGTTTATTTGGACTTTATTTGCACCCTAGAATAATTAGAGTAAGGTTTATGCATTAAATGCACCAAATGATCAAAGTTAGCAAGTTGTATTAAACAATCTCATTTCATCTTCTTCCTTGGTCACATATGAATAGTAATCCGTGTTTTGTGATTTTTTCAGATGGCTATTTCTCTCTCGTTTCTCAACGAAACTTCTCGAAACAAGTTGCATTGGATTGCAAATTCGATTCCGCATCGAACTAGCCTAAGATCACATGTTTTAATCGAGTATTCGTGAAACGTCCAAAGATTGTGCCGCCACCCTCTACCTTCACCTAGTCCAACCCTAACTCGGAGTCCTTTGCCTATAAATATGTGTACCCCTAGGACCGCCATCGCCTTAGCAACTCGCCTGTGCCCTCAATTTTGAGTTTCGCCGACGTTTTGACCCCCATCTAGCCGTCGAAGACCACCAGGCTTGCGGCGCTCCTCCTCCTCTCCTTGTTTCATCTCCGTTCAATTGCAAGATACCAACAGGTGCAGTTTTGTCTAAGCTTTCTTTTGCATACCTAAACTTGGAATTTGGTTAAGAAACGCGGATTTGCCCAATTTTTCAGTACCTCGACCGAGCAGCTTGTCGGCTCTCTCTGTCGCTCGTGTGTGGAAGACGACCTCACGCTGTTTTACGCTTTTACCCTTACGCGTTCTTCCCTTTCATCTCTGACCCTCGCCAAGGGCCTTCTTGTATTTTGTTGTGCTTTGACTCGGCTGGCGCAGGCACCAGGTTGGCGCGGGGCCGCCCGCCCAGTGGGCCAGGTCAACATCGTGGGGCCCACTCCCCTCCGTTTTTCGCACATGATTTGCCTACGTGGCACCTTCTGATTGGTCGAAGTAAATTAATTTTTATAAATTATTCCATTGGTCAAAAATAGAAAATAAATAGTGTTTTGAAATCAGGAAGACGAGATCTATTCATTTAAAATGTTTTTGAGTTTTGGTTCTGATGTTTGCAAAAACGTAATTTTTAGAATGATTTAATTAACTTAAAATCACTAAAATAAACTCTAATAGTCCATGTTTTCAAAACGTACAATACTATATGTTATCTTGATCAAAAAATCCTAACTAAGATGATGGTGAGGTTTTTGGAGTGTGATTCGATGGTTTGCGTAAAAAGTTAGTAAAATTAGGGGTTTTCAACCTTTAAAGAATGCATACAATTCTAATTTATAAATCTAATGATGAATTAGGGAAAGTGGGTTCTAGATTCGTGTGAAGGGTTGGAAAGAGGGATTATAGAACACCTGAGGCTAAGGTATGTGTTTTGTTTGTGCATCTACCTTTCAGTTGGGAAAACATTATGCCATTACCCATAATTTCTTATGAGGTTTAATTTGATCTAAATCCTTGATTCTTGAAACCTAGATTGCTTATTGCCTCAAAAGTAGATGTAGTATTATCTTGATTGGGTATTCATACCCCACTGCCATGTTACATATTCTTTTGCTTAATCTTGCCATAACTCCTTTGTTAGCATGTAATTAAATATACTATTTAATATTAAAGTAGTGGTACTTATGTACAACCACCCATAGAGGGCATGTATATAATCGCCCTAGGAGAATGTTTATAATTCTCCCCATTAAAATTTGTAGGTGATTGGGAATGTCTTATTCTCCCCTCACCTAAGGTTAGAGGTCCGGTAGGTGCCTCAACCCTACTTAGTTAGGTAGACATATTAATTTACATGCAAAACCCTTATTTATTTTGTTATTGGCAAGTTTCATTATTAAAAACCGCATACTCTTTGATGTCTCTCTTTACACCAAGTATCTAGCCTAATTTACTTGTTTCAACTTTCATTGCTACCTTTAGAATATTCTTGTAACACATACTTTTCTCTCTTTTCCTCTTACTGGGTGACTTCCCAACCACCCAGGTGTTGGTGTTGTGCAAGGTGAAGGACGTGCTTGAAGAAAGTTTCCTCCACAGTTGATCGTTAGCTTATCAAGAAGGATGGCTAGGTTGCTATAGCTAGATCCTCTTATCTTATCTTTCCTTTTAGAAATCAGTTATGTAATAAATAATAAGGCCATGTGAAGGCTTATTATTTCTTTCTTTCCGCTGCTATTGACATTTTATTATGTATGTGGAATCATGCTAATTTATTTGGAATATTATGCAATCATCCTCAAGTCTCTAAATTTTTTTAAAATTGTGGATGTTTGTATTTCCTTTAAATTTTAGTAAAGAGGTGATCTCGCCTCTTTACAACATGGTATCAGAGCCTTTAGGCGACTATTAGGGCATGCAGTTCAGGCAAGGTGTCTAGAAAGGATCAGGGTATCGGGGGATGGCAAAATTTTCCTCCGCACCACTAGCTTGGTATACGAGGACTCCCGTGCCCATATGATCCGGCCTGGCCTGCGATGATACGAATTGCCCGAAATAGTATGCTTTTAGGCAATAGCATTCTAGTTATCCTTTTCTCATCTCTATTTCTATTCTCTTCTCATCTATGATTCTATACTCCTGAAAACCTAATATGATAACCTTTGACTTGTTTGAGGATATATACCCTATATAGTTCCTTATGTCCCTTAGGACTATATGGTTGAATAGTTTATCCGTAGAACCTAGACCTTGGAGTTTGGGTGTTTGGGAAGATATCAGAGTGCACAGTGGAAGCATGATGGATCTTGAGTATGGTTTCGTTAGACTTATCCTTTAACCCTAAAGTGTAGTAGGTCAAACTCTTTAAGGGGTAGAGTATGGTTAGTTGATGATGTTTGAGTGGTATGGTTGGAGGAACAACCTAAAGTTTTGCTGATGTGAGGTTGCACACTCACCCTTCCCTAATTGCTAGTGATTTCGGGGACGAAATCCTCTTTAAGGAGTGGAGTACTGTAACATACCGAAATCTGGGCATTTTGCCTTTTGGTACTCTTTTCCATCTTTTCCTTTCATTTCTATCCTCTTTGGCCTTTCTATTTAATTTGTGGACAATATGATGGTTTAATGAATATTTGTTCACCTTTGATTCCAATATTTGGGTTTATGCACAAATACCTCAGTAAGACTTTAGATAATGGGCCTAAAGTGCAAATTGTACACTAAAGAATAAAAAGAATAAAATATTTCATCCTAGAACTTTCTAGCACTTCCTAGAATAAGAGAAATAAGAGAAAATCCGAATTTTATATAAAGGAGAAGATAAATGCAATAATTAGAAGTAATATGGGATTTAATGGATAAGAGAGGATAATGAGAAATATATTACGCCAAAAATTATAATTGGAAACCCAAGAAGATAATTTTGATATCAATTTCGTTTTCTTGACTTAAAAGTTTCTTAATGGCCAAGTATCATTTAAAGTGGAACATAAATATAAATATTAATGACATTATCAAAAGAAAATAGGAAATATACCAATAAAGTGAAATAAAATACTTAATGTTCTCAAATCAGGAAAACAACTCCAAATTCGTATTCTAAACATAAAAATAAGCCTTTGGGAAAATTTGCATTTAATTTGGTCAATGTTTAATATTTTATTTCAATCTGGAGAGAGAAAATGATTTAAAGATAAAAAATATTAAATATATGTTGATAAAAATTAATTAATCCAAAAAACGTGTTCCTAACGTTTATTATTACTTGTATACCAAGTTTTATATTTTTAAAAGGTTTCTAGATGCCTCTAATAAATTAAAAGGTTAAATAAGTGATAAATTTAAATAAATTAAATAAAATTATAAAAGTCTTCAAAAAAATAAAATAATGCTAAATTAGTGTTCTACATGTCAAAATATATCTTTTTATGAATTTTTATTCAATTTGGAAAATATTTAATGAGAAGGTGAATTTAGGAGAGAGAAAGTGTGTAAAATATTAAAATCATTAATTAAAATAATAAACGATATCAACAAAAAGAAATAACACTAAATTAGTATCCGAAATATTAAATGTGACTTGTGGGTCAAGTTTTATAATTTTTGGATAATCCTAACATCATTAGTAAAGTAGGAAAGAGAAAATAGTAATTAATTTATTTAACAAAATAAAAGTTGTCAAAAGTCAAATCTAATTTTATATTCGGATTCCTCACCCAAAAATAAATAAACTTACCAAATTTGAGTTTATTTAGACTTTATTTGCACCCTTAAATAATTAGAGTAAGGTTTATGCATTAAATGCACCAAATGACCAAAGTTAGCAAGTTGTATTAAACAATCTCATTTCATCTTCTTCCTTGGTCACGTATGAACAGTAATCCGTGTTTTGTGATTTTTTCGGATGGCTATTTCTCTCTCGTTTCTCAACGAAACTTCTCGAAACAAGTTGCATTGGATTGCAAATTCGATTCCGCATCCAACTAGCCCAAGATGACATGTTTTAATCGAGTATTCGTGAAACGTCCAAAGATTGCGCCGCCACCCTCTACCTTCACCTAGTCCAACCTAACTCGGGGTCCCTTGCCTATAAATATGTGTACCCCTAGGACCGCCATCGCCTTAGCAACTCTCCTGTGCCCTCAATTTTGAGTTTCGCCGACGTTTTGACCCCCATCTAGTCGCCGAAGACCACCAGGCTTGCGGCGCTCCTCCTCCTCTCCTTGTTTCATCTCCGTTCAATTGCAAGATACCAACAGGTCCGGTTTTGTCTAAGCTTTCTTTTGCATACCTAAACTTGGAATTTGGTTAAGAAACGCGGATTTGCCCAATTTTTCTGTACCTCAACCGAGCAACTTGTCGGCTCTCTCTGTCGCTCATGTGGGGAAGACGACCTCACGCTGTTTTACGCTTTTACCCTTACGTGTTCTTCCCTTTCGTCTCTGACCCTCGCCAAGGGCCTTCTTGTCTTTTGTTGCGCTTTGACTCGGCTGGCTCAGGCACCAGGTTGGCGCGGGGCCGCCCGCCCAGTGGGCCAGGTCAACAGCGTGGGGCCCACTCCCCTCCTTTCTTGCTCTTTTTCGCACATGCTTTGCCTACGTGGCACCTTCTGATTGGCCGAAGTAAATTAATTTTTATAAATTATTCCATTGGTCAAAAATAGAAAATAAATAGTGTTTTGAAATCAGGAAGACGAGATCTATTCATTAAAAATGTTTTTGAGTTTTGGTTCTGATGTTTGCAAAAACGTAATTTTTAGAATGATTTAATTAACTTAAAATCACTAAAATAAACCCTAAAAGTCCATGTTTTCAAAACGTACAATACTATATGTTATCTTGATCAGAAAATCCTAACTAAGATGATGGTGAGGTTTTTGGAGTGTGATTCGATGGTTTGCGTAAAAAGTTAGTAAAATTAGGGTTTTTCAACCTTTAAAGAATGCATACAATTCTAATTTATAAATCTAATGATGAATTAGGGAAAGTGGGTTCTAGATTCGTGTGAAGGGTTGGAAAGAGGGATTCTAGAACTCCTGAGGCTAAGGTATGTGTTTTGTTTGTGCATCTACCTTTCAGTTGGGAAAACATTATGTCATTACCCATAATTTCTTATGAGGTTTAATTTGATCTAAATTCTTGATTCTTAAAACCTAGATTGCTTATTGCCTCAAAAGTAGATGTAGTATTATCTTGATTGGGTATTCATACCCCACTGCCATGTTACATATTCTTTTGCTTAATCTTGCCATAACTCCTTTGTTAGCATGTAATTAAATGTTCTATTTAATATTAAAGTAGTGGTACTTATGTACAACCACCCATAGAGGGCATGTATATAATCGCCCTAGGGGAATGTTTATAATTCTCCCCATTAAAATTTGTAGGTGATTGGGAATGTCTTATTCTCCCCTCACCTAAGGTTAGAGGTCCGGTAGGTGCCTCAACCCTACTTAGTTAGGTAGACATATTAATTTACATGCAAAACCCTTATTTATTTTGTTATTGGTAAGTTTCATTATTAAAAACCTCATACTCTTTGATGTCTCTCTTTACACCAAGTATCTAGCCTAATTTACTTGTTTCAACTTTCATTGCTACCTTTAGAATATTCTTGTAACACATACTTTTCTCTCTTTTCCTCTTACTGGGTGACTTCCCAACCACCCAGGTGTTGGTGTTGTGCAAGGTGAAGGACGTGCTTGAAGAAAGTTTCCTCCGCAGTTGATCGTTAGCTTATCAAGAAGGATGGCTAGGTTGCTATAGCTAGATCCTCTTATCTTATCTTTTCTTTTAGAAATCAGTTATGTAATAAATAATAAGTCCATGTGAAGGCTTATTATTTCTTTCTTTCCGTTGCTATTGACATTTTATTATGTATCTGGAATCATGCTTATTTATTTGGAATATTATGCAATCATCCTCAAGTCTCTAAATTTTTTTAAATTGTGGATGTTTGTATTTCCTTTAAATTTTAGTAAAGAGGTGATCTCGCCTCTTTACAGCATGGTATCAGAGCCTTTAGGCGACTATTAGGGCATGCAGTTGAGGCAAGGGTGTCTAGAAAGGATCAGGGTATCGGGGGATGGCAAAATTTTCCTCCGCACCACTAGCTTGGTATACGAGGACTCCCGTGCCCATATGATCCGGCCTGGACTGCGATGATACGAATTGCCCGAAATAGTATGCTTTTAGGCAATAGCATTCTAGTTATCCTTTTCTCATCTCTATTTCTATTCTCTTCTCTCATCTATGATTCTATACTCCTGAAAACCTAATATGATAACCTTTGACTTGTTTGAGGATATATACCCTATATAGTTCCTTATGTCCCTTAGGACTATATGCTTGAATAGTTTATCCGTAGAACCTAGACCTTGGAGTTTGGGTGTTTGGGAAGATATCAGAGTGCGCAGTGGAAGCATGATGGATCTTGAGTATGGTTTCGTTAGACTTATCCTTTAACCCTAAAGTGTAGTAGGTCAAACTCTTTAAGGGGTAGAGTATGGTTAGTTGATGATGTTTGAGTGGTATGGTTGGAGGAACAACCTAAAGTTTTGGTGATGTGAGGTTGCACACTCACCCTTCCCTAATTGCTAGTGATTTCGGGGACGAAATCCTCTTTAAGGAGTGGAGTACTGTAACATACCGAAATCTGGGCATTTTGCCTTTTGGTACTCTTTTCCATCTTTTCCTTTCATTTCTATCCTCTTTGGCCTTTCTATTTAATTTGTGGACAATATGATGGTTTAATGAACATTTGTTCACCTTTGATTCCAATATTTGGGTTTATGCACAAATACCTCAGTAAGACTTTAGATAATGGGCCTAAAGTGCAAATTGTACACTAAAGAATAAAAAGAATAAAATATTTCATCCTAGAACTTTCTAGCACTTCCTAGAATAAGAGAAATAAGAGAAAATCCGAATTTTATATAAAGGAGAAGATAAATGCAATAATTAGAAGTAATATGGGATTTAATGGATAAGAGAGGATAATGAGAAATATATTACGCCAAAAATTATAATTGGAAACCCAAGAAGATAATTTGGATATCAATTTCATTTTCTTGACTTAAAAGTTTCTTAATGGCCAAGTATCATTTAAAGTGGAACATAAATATAAATATTAATGACATTATCAAAAGAAAACAGGAAATATACCAATAAAGTGAAATAAAATACTTCATGTTCTCAAATCAGGAAAATAACTCCAAATTCGTATTCTAAACATAAAAATAAGCCTTTGGGCAAATTTGCATTTAATTTGGTCAATGTTTAATATTTTATTTTAATCTGGAGAGAGAAAATGATTTAAAGATCAAAAATATTAAATATATGTTGATAAAAATTAATTAATCTACAAAACGTGTTCCTAACGTTTATTATTACTTGTATACCAAGTTTTATATTTTTAGAAGGTTTCTAGATGCCTCTAATAAATTAAAAGGTTAAATAAGTGATAAATTTAAATGAATTAAATAAAATTATAAAAGTCTTCAAAAAAATAAAATAACACTAAATTAGTGTTCTACACGTCAAAATATATCTTTGTATGAATTTTGATTCAATTTGGAAAATATTTTATGAGAAGGTGAATTTAGGAGAGAGAAAGTGTGTAAAATATCAAAATCATTAATTAAAATAATAAACGATATCAACAAATAGAAATAATACTAAATTAGTATCCGAAATATTAAATGTGACTTGTGGGTCAAGTTTTATAATTTTTGGATAATCCTAACATCATTAGTAAAGGAGGAAAGAGAAAATAGTAAGTAATTTATTTAACACAATAAAAGTTGTCAAAAGTCAAATCTAATTTTATATTCGGATTCCTCACCCAAAAATAAATAAACTTACCAAATTTGAGTTTATTTGGACTTTATTTGCACCCTTAAATAATTAGAGTAAGGTTTATGCATTAAATGCACCAAATGACCAAAGTTAGCAAGTTGTATTAAACAATCTCATTTCATCTTCTTCCTTGGTCACGTATGAACAGTAATCCGTGTTTTGTGATTTTTTCGGATGGCTATTCCTCTCTCGTTTCTCAACGAAACTTCTCGAAACAAGTTGCATTGGATTGCAAATTCGATTCCGCATCCAACTAGCCCAAGATCACATGTTTTATTTGAGTATTCGTGAAACGTCCAAAGATTGCGCCGCCACCCTCTACCTTCACCTAGTCCAACCCTAACTCGGGGTCCCTTGCCTATAAATATGTGTACCCCTAGGACCGCCATCGCCTTAGCAACTCGCCTGTGCCCTCAATTTTGAGTTTTGCCGACGTTTTAACCCCCATCTAGTCGCCGAAGACCACCAGGCTTGCGGCGCTCCTCCTCCTCTCCTTGTTTCATCTCCGTTCAATTGCAAGATACCAACATGTCCGGTTTTGTCTAAGCTTTCTTTTGCATACCTAAACTTGGAATTTGGTTAAGAAATGCGGATTTGTCCAATTTTTCTGTACCTCGACCGAGCAGCTTGTTGGCTCTCTCTGTCGCTCGTGTGGGGAAGACGACCTCACGCTGTTTTACGCTTTTACCCTTACGCGCTCTTCCCTTTCGTCTCTGACCCTCGCCAAGGGCCTTCTTGTCTTTTGTTGCGCTTTGAATCAGTTGGCTGAGGCACCAGGTTGGCGCGGGGCCGCCCGCCCAGTGGGCCAGGTCAACAGCGTGGGGCCCACTCCGCTCCTTTCTTACTCTTTTTCGTACATGCTTTGCCTACGTGGCACCTTCTGATTGGCCGAAGTAAATTAAGTTTTATAAATTATTCCATTGGTCAAAAATAGAAAATAAATAGTGTTTTGAAATCAGGAAGATGAGATCTATTCATTAAAAATATTTTTGAGTTTTGGTTCTGATGTTTGCAAAAACGTAATTTTTAGAATGATTTAATTAACTTAAAATCACTAAAATAAACCCTAAAAGTCCATGTTTTCAAAACGTACAATACTATATGTTATCTTGATCAGAAAATCCTAACTAAGATGATGGTGAGGTTTTTTGAGTGTGATTCAATGATTTGCGTAAAAAGTTAGTAAAATTAGGGTTTTTCAACCTTTAAAGAATGCATACAATTCTAATTTATAAATCTAATGATGAATTAGGGAAAGTGGGTTCTAGATTCGTGTGAAGGGTTGGAAAGAGGGATTCTAGAACACCTGAGGCTAAGGTATGTGTTTTGTTTGTGCATCTACCTTTCAGTTGGGAAAACATTATGCCATTACCCATAATTTCTTATGAGGTTTAATTTGATCTAAATCCTTGATTCTTGAAACCTAGATTGCTTATTGCCTCAAAAGTAGATGTAGTATTATCTTGATTGGGTATTCATACCCCACTGCCATGTTACATATTCTTTTTCTTAATATTGCCATAACTCCTTTGTTAGCATGTAATTAAATGTTCTATTTAATATTAAAGTAGTGGTACTTATGTACAACCACCCATAGAGTGCATGTATATAATCACCCTAGGGGAATGTTTATAATTCTCCCCATTAAAATTTGTAGGTGATTGGGAATGTCTTATTCTCCCCTCACCTAAGGTTAGAGGTCCGGTAGGTGCCTCAACCCTACTTAGTTAGGTAGACATATTAATTTACATGCAAAACCCTTATTTATTTTGTTATTGGCAAGTTTCATTATTAAAAACCTCATACTCTTTGATGTTTCTCTTTACACCAAGTATCTAGCCTAATTTACTTGTTTCAACTTTCATTGCTACCTTTAGAATATTCTTGTAACACATACTTTTCTCTCTTTTCCTCTTACTGGGTGACTTCCCAACCACCCAGGTGTTGGTGCTGTGCAAGGTGAAGGACGTGCTTGAAGAAAGTTTCTTCCCCAGTTGATCGTTAGCTTATCAAGAAGGATGGCTAGGTTGCTATATCTAGATCCTCTTATCTTATCTTTTCTTTTAGAAATCAGTTATGTAATAAACAATAAGGCCATGTGAAGGCTTATTATTTCTTTATTTCCGCTGCTATTGACATTTTATTATGTATCTGGAATCATGCTTATTTATTTGGAATATTATGCAATCATCCTCAAGTCTCTAAATTTTTTTAAATTGTGGATGTTTGTATTTCCTTTAAATTTTAGTAAAGAGGTGATCTTGCCTCTTTACAGCATGGTATCAGAGCCTTTAGGCGACTATTAGGGCATGTAGTTGAGGCAAGGGTGTCTAGAAAGGATCAGGGTATCGGGGGATGGCAAAATTTTCCTCCGCACCACTAGCTTGGTATACGAGGACTCCCGTGCCCATATGATCCGGCCTGGCCTGCGATGATACGAATTGCCCGAAATAGTATGCTTTTAGGCAATAGCATTCTAGTTATCCTTTTCTCATCTCTATTTCTATTCTCTTCTCATCTATGATTCTATACTCCTGAAAACCTAATATGATAACCTTTGACTTGTTTGAGGATATATACCCTATATAGTTCCTTATGTCCCTTAGGACTATATGCTTGAATAGTTTATCCGTAGAACCTAGACCTTGGAGTTTGGGTGTTTGGGAAGATATCAGAGTGCGCAGTGGAAGCATGATGGATCTTGAGTATGGTTTCGTTAGACTTATCCTTTAACCCTAAAGTGTAGTAGGTCAAACTCTTTAAGGGGTAGAGTATGGTTAGTTGATGATGTTTGAGTGGTATGGTTGGAGGAACAACCTAAAGTTTTGGTGATGTGAGGTTGCACACTCACCCTTCCCTAATTGCTAGTGATTTCGGGGACGAAATCCTCTTTAAGGAGTGGAGTACTGTAACATACCGAAATCTGGGCATTTTGCCTTTTGGTACTCTTTTCCATCTTTTCCTTTCATTTCTATCCTCTTTGGCCTTTCTATTTAATTTGTGGACAATATGATGGTTTAATGAACATTTGTTCACCTTTGATTCCAATATTTGGGTTTATGCACAAATACCTCAGTAAGACTTTAGATAATGGGCCTAAAGTGCAAATTGTACACTAAAGAATAAAAAGAATAAAATATTTCATCCTAGAACTTTCTAGCACTTCCTAGAATAAGAGAAATAAGAGAAAATCCGAATTTTATATAAAGGAGAAGATAAATGCAATAATTAGAAGTAATATGGGATTTAATGGATAAGAGAGGATAATGAGAAATATATTACGCCAAAAATTATAATTGGAAACCCAAGAAGATAATTTGGATATCAATTTCGTTTTCTTGACTTAAAAGTTTCTTAATGGCCAAGTATCATTTAAAGTGGAACATAAATATAAATATTAATGACATTATCAAAAGAAAATAGGAAATATACCAATAAAGTGAAATAAAATACTTAATGTTCTCAAATCAGAAAATAACTCCAAATTCGTATTCTAAACATAAAAATAAGCCTTTGGGCAAATTTGCATTTAATTTGGTCAATGTTTAATATTTTATTTTAATCTGGAGAGAGAAATGATTTAAAGATCAAAAATATTAAATATATGTTGATAAAAATTAATTAATCCAAAAAACGTGTTCCTAACGTTTATTATTACTTGTATACCAAGTTTTATATTTTTAAAAGGTTTCTAGATGCCTCTAATAAATTAAAAGGTTAAATAAGTGATAAATTTAAATGAATTAAATAAAATTATAAAAGTCTTCAAAAAAATAAAATAATGCTAAATTAGTGTTCTACATGTCAAAATATATCTTTTATGAATTTTGATTCAATTTGGAAAATATTTTATGAGAAGGTGAATTTAGGAGAGAGAAAGTGTGTAAAATATTAAAATCATTAATTAAAATAATAAACGATATCAACAAAAAGAAATAATACTAAATTAGTATCCGAAATATTAAATGTGACTTGTGGGTCAAGTTTTATAATTTTTGGATAATCCTAACATCATTAGTAAAGGAGGAAAGAGAAAATAGTAATTAATTTATTTAACACAATAAAGATTGTCAAAAGTCAAATCTAATTTTATATTCGCATTCCTCACCCAAAAATAAATAATCTTACCAAATTTGAGTTTATTTAGACTTTATTTGCACCCTTAAATAATTAGAGTAAGGTTTATGCATTAAATGCACCAAATGAACAAAGTTAGCAAGTTGTATTAAACAATCTCATTTCATCTTCTTCCTTGGTCACGTATGAACAGTAATCCGTATTTTGTGATTTTTTCGGATGGCTATTTCTCTCTCGTTTCTCAACAAAACTTCTCGAAACAAGTTGCATTGGATTGCAAATTCGATTCTGCATCCAACTAGCCCAAGATGATATGTTTTAATCGAGTATTCGTGAAACGTCCAAAGATTGCGCCGCCACCCTCTACCTTCACCTAGTCCAACCCTAACTCGGGGTCCCTTGCCTATAAATATGTGTACCCCTAGGACCGCCATCGCCTTAGCAACTCGCCTGTACCCTCAATTTTGAGTTTCGCCGACGTTTTGACCTCCATCTAGTCACCGAAGACCACCAGGCTTGCGGCGCTCCTCCTCCTCTCCTTGTTTCATCTCCGTTCAATTGCAAGATACCAACAGGTCTGGTTTTGTCTAAGCTTTCTTTTGCATACCTAAACTTGGAATTTGGTTAAGAAACGCGGATTTGCCCAATTTTTCTGTACCTCAACCGAGCAGCTTGTCGGCTCTCTCTGTCGCTCGTGTGGGGAAGACGACCTCACGCTGTTTTACGCTTTTACCCTTACGCGTTCTTCCCTTTCGTCTCTGACCCTCGCCAAGGGCCTTCTTGTCTTTTGTTGCGCTTTGACTCGGCTGGCTCAGGCACCAGGTTGGCGCGGGGCCGCCCGCCCAGTGGGCCAGGTCAACAACGTGGGGCCCACTCCCCTCCTTTCTTGCTCTTTTTCGCACATGCTTTGCCTACGTGGCACCTTCTGATTGGCCGAAGTAAATTAATTTTTATAAATTATTCCATTGGTCAAAAATAGAAAATAAATAGTGTTTTGAAATCAGGAAGATGAGATCTATTCATTAAAAATGTTTTTGAGTTTTGGTTCTGATGTTTGCAAAAACGTAATTTTTAGAATGATTTAATTAACTTAAAATCACTAAAATAAACCCTAAAAGTCCATGTTTTCAAAACGTACAATACTATATGTTATCTTGATCAGAAAATCCTAACTAAGATGATGGTGAGGTTTTTGGAGTGTGATTCGATGGTTTGCGTAAAAAGTTAGTAAAATTAGGGTTTTTCAACCTTTAAAGAATGCATAAAATTCTAATTTATAAATCTAATGATGAATTAGGGAAAGTGGGTTCTAGATTCGTGTGAAGGGTTGGAAAGAGGGATTCTAGAACTCCTGAGGCTAAGGTATGTGTTTTGTTTGTGCATCTACCTTTCAGTTGGGAAAACATTATGTCATTACCCATAATTTCTTATGAGGTTTAATTTGATCTATATTCTTGATTCTTAAAACCTAGATTGCTTATTGCCTCAAAAGTAGATGTAGTATTATCTTGAGTGGGTATTCATACCCCACTGCCATGTTACATATTCTTTTGCTTAATCTTGTCATAACTCCTTTGTTAGTATGTAATTAAATGTTCTATTTAATATTAAAGTAGTGGTACTTATGTACAACCACCCATAGAGGGCATGTATATAATCGCCCTAGGGGAATGTTTATAATTCTCCCCATTAAAATTTGTAGGTGATTGGGAATGTCTTATTCTCCCCTCACCTAAGGTTAGAGGTCCGGTAGGTGCCTCAACCCTACTTAGTTAGGTAGACATATTAATTTACATGCAAAACCCTTATTTATTTTGTTATTGGCAAGTTTCATTATTAAAAACCTCATACTCTTTGATGTCTCTCTTTACACCAAGTATCTAGCCTAATTTACTTGTTTCAACTTTCATTTCTACCTTTAGAATATTCTTGTAACACATACTTTTCTCTCTTTTCCTCTTACTGGGTGACTTCCCAACCACCCAGGTGTTGGTGTTGTGCAAGGTGAAGGACGTGTTTGAAGAAAGTTTCCTCCACAGTTGATTGTTATCTTATCAAGAAGGATGGCTAGGTTGCTATAGCTAGATCCTCTTATCTTATCTTTTCTTTTAGAAATCAGTTATGTAATAAACAATAAGGCCATGTGAAGGCTTATTATTTCTTTCTTTCCGCTGCTATTGACATTTTATTATGTATCTGGAATCATGCTTATTTATTTGGAATATTATGCAATCATCCTCAAGTCTCTAAATTTTTTTAAATTGTCGATGTTTGTATTTCCTTTAAATTTTAGTAAAGAGGTGATCTCGCCTCTTTACAGCATGGTATCAGAGCCTTTAGGCGACTATTAGGGCATGCAGTTGAGGCAAGGGTGTCTAGAAAGGATCAGGGTATTGGGGGCTGGAAAATTTTCCTCCGCACCACTAGCTTGGTATACGAGGACTCCCGTGCCCATATGATCCGGCCTGGCCTGCGCTGATACGAATTGCCCGAAATAGTATCCTTTTAGGCAATAGCATTCTAGTTATCCTTTTCTCATCTCTATTTCTATTCTCTTCTCATCTATGATTCTATACTCCTGAAAACCTAATATGATAACCTTTGACTTGTTTGAGGATATATACCCTATATAGTTCCTTATGTCCCTTAGGACTATATGCTTGAATAGTTTATCCGTAGAACCTAGACCTTGGAGTTTGGGTGTTTGGGAAGATATCAGAGTGCGCAGTGGAAGCATGATGGATCTTGAGTATGGTTTCGTTAGACTTATCCTTTAACCCTAAAGTGTAGTAGGTCAAACTCTTTAAGGGGTAGAGTATGGTTAGTTGATGATGTTTGAGTGGTATGGTTGGAGGAACAACCTAAAGTTTTGGTGATGCGAGGTTGCACACTCACCCTTCCCTAATTTCTAGTGATTTCGGGGATGAAATCCTCTTTAAGGGGTGGAGTGTTGTAACATACCGAAATTTGGGCATTTTGCCTTTTGGTCATCTTTTCTGTCTTTTCCTTTCATTTCTATCCTCTTTGGCCTTTCTATTTAATTTGTGGACAATATGATGGTTTAATGAACATTTGTTCACCTTTGATTCAAATATTTGGGTTTATGCACAAATACCTCAGTGAGACTTTAGATAATGGGCCTAAAGTGCAAATTGTACACTAAGCAATAAAAAGAATAAAATATTTCATCCTAGAACTTTCTAGCACTTCCTAGAATAAGAGAAATAAGAGAAAATCCGAATTTTATATAAAGGAGAAGATAAATGCAATAATTAGAAGTAATATGGGATTTAATGGATAAGAGAAGATAATGAGAAATATATTACGCCAAAAATTATAATTGGAAACCCACGAAGATAATTTGGATATCAATTTTGTTTTCTTGACTTAAAAGTTGCTTAATGGCCAAGTATCATATAAAGTGGAACATAAATATAAATATTAATGACATTATCAAAATAAATAGGAAATATACCAATAAAGTGAAATAAAATACTTAATGTTCTCAAATCAGGAAAATAGCTCCAAATTCGTATTCTAAACATAAAAATAAGCCTTTAGGAAAATTTGCATTTAATTTGGTCAATGTTTAATATTTTATTTTAATCTGGAGAGAGAAAATGATTTAAAGATCAAAAATATTAAATATATGTTGATAAAAATTAATTAATCTAAAAAACGTATTCCTAACGTTTATTATTACTTGTATACCAAGTTTATATTTTTATAAGGTTTCTAGATGCCTCTAATAAATTAAAAGGTTAAATAAGTGATAAATTTAAATGAATTAAATAAAATTATAAAAGTCTTCAAAATAATAAAATAATGCTAAATTAGTGTTCTACACGTCCAAATATATCTTTGTATGAATTTTGATTCAATTTGGAAAATATTTTATGAGAAGGTGAATTTAGGAGAGAGAAAGTGTGTAAAATATTAAAATCATTAATTAAAATAATAAACAATATCAAAAAAAATAAATATAACTAAATTAGTATCCGAAATATTAAATGTTACTTGTGGGTCAAGTTTTATAATTTTTGGATAATCCTAACATCATTAGTAAAGGAGGAAAGAGAAAATAGTAATTAATTTATTTAACACAATAAAAGTTGTCAAAAGTCAAATCTAATTTTATATTCGGATTCCTCACCCAAAAATAAATAAACTTACCAAATTTGAGTTTATTTAGACTTTATTTGCACCCTTAAATAATTAGAGTAAGGTTTATGCATTAAATGCACCAAATGACCAAAGTTAGCAAGTTGTATTAAACAATCTCATTTCATCTTCTTCCTTGGTCACGTATGAACAGTAATCCGTATTTTGTGATTTTTTCAGATTGCTATTTCTCTCTCGTTTCTCAATGAAACTTCTCGAAACAAGTTGCATTGGATTGCAAATTCGATTCTGCATCCAACTAGCCCAAGATCACATGTTTTAATCAGGTATTCGTGAAACGTCCAAAGTTTACACCGCCACCCTCTACCTTCATCTAGTCCAACCCTAACTCGGGGTCCCTTGCCTATAAATATGTGTACCCCTAGGACCGCCATCGCCTTAGCAACTCGCCTGTGCCCTCAATTTTGAGTTTCACCGACGTTTTGACCCCCATCTAGTCGCCGAAGACCACCAGGCTTGCGGCGTTCCTCCTCCTCTCCTTGTTTCATCTCCGTTCAATTGCAAGATACCAACAGGTCCGGTTTTGTCTAAGCTTTCTTTTGCATACCTAAACTTGGAATTTGGTTAAGAAACGCGGATTTGCCCAATTTTTCTGTACCTCAACCGAGCAGCTTGTCGGCTCTCTCTGTCGCTCGTGTGGGGAAGACGACCTCACGCTGTTTTACGCTTTTACCCTTACGCGTTCTTCCCTTTCGTCTCTGACCCTCGCCAAGGGCCTTCTTGTCTTTTGTTGCGCTTTGACTCGGCTGGCTCAGGCACCAGGTTGGCGCGGGGCCGCCCGCCCAGTGGGCCAGGTCAACAGCGTGGGGCCCACTCCCCTCCTTTCTTGCTCTTTTTCGCACATGCTTTGCCTACGTGGCACCTTCTGATTGGCCGAAGTAAATTAATTTTTATAAATTATTGCATTGGTCAAAAATAGAAAATAAATAGTGTTTTGAAATCAGAAAGACGAGATCTATTAATTAAAAATGTTTTTGAGTTTTGGTTCTGATGTTTGCAAAAACGTAATTTTTAGAATGATTTAATTAACTTAAAATCACTAAAATAAACCCTAAAACTCCATGTTTTCAAAACGTACAATATTATATGTTATCTTGATCAGAAAATCCTAACTAAGATGATGGTGAGGTTTTTGGAGTGTGATTCGATGGTTTGCGTAAAAAGTTAGTAAAATTAGGGTTTTTCAGCCTTTAAAAAATGCATACAATTCTAATTTATAAATCTAATGATGAATTAGGGAAAGTGGGTTCTAGATTCGTGTGAAGGGTTGGAAAGAGGGATTCTAGAACACCTGAGGCTAAGATATGTGTTTTGTTTGTGCATCTACCTTTCAGTTGGGAAAACATTATACCATTACCCATAATTTCTTATGAGGTTTAATTTGATCTAAATTCTTGATTCTTAAAACCTAGATTGCTTATTGCCTCAAAAGTAGATGTAGTATTATCTTGATTGGGTATTCATACCCCACTGCCATGTTACATATTCTTTTGCTTAATCTTGCCATAACTCCTTTGTTAGCATGTAATTAAATGTTCTATTTAATATTAAAGTAGTGGTACTTATGTACAACCACCCATAGAGGGCATGTATATAATCGCCCTAGGGGAATGTTTATAATTCTCCCCATTAAAATTTGTAGGTGATTGGGAATGTCTTATTCTCCCCTCACCTAAGGTTAGAGGTCTGGTAGGTGCCTCAACCCTACTTAGTTAGGTAGACATATTAATTTACATGCAAAACCCTTATTTATTTTGTTATTGGCAAGTTTCATTATTAAAACCTCATACTCTTTGATGTCTCTCTTTACACCAAGTATCTAGCCTAATTTACTTGTTTCAACTTTCATTGCTACCTTTAGAATATTCTTGTAACACATACTTTTCTCTCTTTTCCTCTTACTGGGTGACTTCCCAACCACCCAGGTGTTGGTGCTGTGCAAGGTGAAGGACGTGCTTGAAGAAAGTTTCCTCCGCAGCTGATCGTTAGCTTATCAAGAAGGATGGATAGGTTGCTATAGCTAGATCCTCTTATCTTATCTTTTCTTTTAGAAATCAGTTATGTAATAATCAATAAGGCCATGTGAAGGCTTATTATTTCTTTCTTTCCGCTGCTATTGACATTTTATTATGTATCTGGAATCATGCTCATTTATTTGGAATATTATGCAATCATCCTCAAGTCTCTAAATTTTTTTAAAATTGTGGATGTTTGTATTTCCTTTAAATTTTAGTAAAGAGGTGATCTCGCCTCTTTACAGCATGGTATCAGAGCCTTTAGGCGACTATTAGGGCATGTAGTTGAGGCAAGGGTGGGTAGAAAGGATCAGGGTATCGGGGGCTGGCAAAATTTTCCTCCGCTCCACTAGCTTGGTATACGAGGACTCCCGTGCCCATATGATCCGGCCTGGCATGCGCTGATATGAATTGCCTGAAATAGTATGCTTTTAGGCAATAGCATTCTAGTTATCCTTTTCTCATCTCTATTTCTATTCTCTTCTCATCTATGATTCTATACTCCTGAAAACCTAATATGATAACCTTTGACTTGTTTGAGGATATATACCCTATATAGTTCCTTATGTCCCTTAGGACTATATGCTTGAATAGTTTATCCGTAGAACCTAGACCTTGGAGTTTGGGTGTTTGGGAAGATATCAGAGTGCGCAGTGGAAGCATGATGGATCTTGAGTATGGTTTCGTTAGACTTATCCTTTAACCCTAAAGTGTAGTAGGTCAAACTCTTTAAGGGGTAGAGTATGGTTAGTCGATGATGTTTGAGTGGTATGGTTGGAGGAACAACCTAAAGTTTTGGTGATGTGAGGTTGCACACTCACCCTTCCCTAATTGCTAGTGATTTCTGGGACGAAATCCTCTTTAAGGGGTGGAGTGCTGTAACATACCGAAATCTGGGCATTTTGCCTTTTGGTCCTCTTTTCTGTCTTTTCCTTTCATTTCTATCCTCTTTGGCCTTTCTATTTAATTTGTGGACAATATGATGGTTTAATGAACATTTGTTCACCTTTGATTCCAATATTTGGGTTTATGCACAAATACCTCAGTAAGACTTTAGATAATGGGCCTAAAGTGCAAATTGTACACTAAGCAATAAAAATAATAAAATATTTCATCCTAGAAGTTTCTAGAACTTCCTAGAATAAGAGAAATAATAGAAAATCCGAATTTTATATAAAGGAGAAGATAAATGCAATAATTAGAAGTAATATGGGATTTAATGGATAAGAGAGGATAATGAGAAATATATTACGCCAAAAATTATAATTGGAAACCCAAGAAGATAATTTGGATATCAATTTCGTTTTCTTGACTTAAAATTTGCTTAATGGCCAAGTATCATTTAAAGTGGAACATAAATATAAATATTAATGACATTATCAAAAGAAAATAGGAAATATACCAATAAAGTGAAATAAAATACTTAATGTTCTCAAATCAGGAAAATAACTCCAAATTCGTATTCTAAACATAAAAATAAGCCTTTGGGCAAATTTGCATTTAATTTGGTCAATGTTTAATATTTTATTTTAATCTGGAGAGAGAAAATGATTTAAAGATCAAAAATATTAAATATATATGTTGATAAAAATTAAGTAATCTAAAAAACGTGTTCCTAACGTTTATTATTACTTGTATACCAAGTTTTATATTTTTAGAAGGTTTCTAGATGCCTCTAATAAATTAAAAGGTTAAATAAGTGATAAATTTAAATGAATTAAATAAAATTATAAAAGTCTTCAAAAAAATAAAATAATGCTAAATTAGTGTTCTACACGTCAAAATATATCTTTGTATGAATTTTGATTCTATTTGGAAAATATTTTATGAGAAGGTGAATTTAGGAGAGAGAAAGTGTGTAAAATATCAAAATCATTAATTAAAATAATAAACGATATCAACAAATAGAAATAATACTAAATTAGTATCCGAAATATTAAATGTGACTTGTGGGTCAAGTTTTATAATTTTTGGATAATCCTAACATCATTAGTAAAGGAGGAAAGAGAAAATAGTAATTAATTTATTTAACACAATAAAGGTTGTCAAAAGTCAAATCTAATTTTATATTCGGATTTCTCACCCAAAAATAAATAAACTTACCAAATTTGAGTTTATTTGGACTTTATTTGCACCCTTAAATAATTAGAGTAAGGTTTATGCATTAAATGCACCAAATGACCAAAGTTAGCAAGTTGTATTAAACAATCTCATTTCATCTTCTTCCTTGGTCACGTATGAACAGTAATCCGTGTTTTGTGATTTTTTCGGATGGCTATTCCTCTCTCGTTTCTCAACGAAACTTCTCGAAACAAGTTGCATTGGATTGCAAATTCGATTCCGCATCCAACTAGCCCAAGATCACATGTTTTAATTGAGTATTCGTGAAACGTCCAAAGATTGTGCCGCCACCCTCTACCTTCACCTAGTCCAACCCTAACTCGGGGTCCCTTGCCTATAAATATGTGTACCCCTAGGACCGCCATCGCCTTAGCAACTCGCCTGTGCCCTCAATTTTGAGTTTCGCCGACGTTTTAACCCCCATCTAGTCGCCGAAGACCACCAGGCTTGCGGCGCTCCTCCTCCTCTCCTTGTTTCATCTCCGTTCAATTGCAAGATACCAACAGGTCCGGTTTTGTCTAAGCTTTCTTTTGCATACCTAAACTTGGAATTTGGTTAAGAAACGCGGATTTGTCCATTTTTTCTGTACCTCGACCGAGCAGCTTGTCGGCTCTCTCTGTCGCTCGTGTGGGGAAGACGACCTCACGCTGTTTTACGCTTTTACCCTTACGCGCTCTTCCCTTTCGTCTCTGACCCTCGCCAAGGGCCTTCTTATCTTTTGTTGCGCTTTGACTCGGCTGGCTCAGGCACCAGGTTGGCGCGGGGCCGCCCGCCCAGTGGGCCAGGTCAACAGCGTGGGGCCCACTCCGCTCCTTTCTTGCTCTTTTTCGCACATGCTTTGCCTACGTGGCACCTTCTGATTGGCCGAAGTAAATTAAGTTTTATAAATTATTCCATTGGTCAAAAATAGAAAATAAATAGTGTTTTGAAATCAGGAAGACGAGATCTATTCATTAAAAATGTTTTTGAGTTTTGGTTCTGATGTTTGCAAAAACGTAATTTTTAGAATGATTTAATTAACTTAAAATCACTAAAATAAACCCTAAAAGTCCATGTTTTCAAAACGTACAATACTATATGTTATCTTGATCAGAAAATCCTAACTAAGATGATGGTGAGGTTTTTGGAGTGTGATTCAATGGTTTGCGTAAAAAGTTAGTAAAATTAGGGTTTTTCAACCTATAAAGAATGCATACAATTCTAATTTATAAATCTAATGATGAATTAGGGAAAGTGGGTTCTAGATTCGTGTGAAGGGTTGGAAAGAGGGATTCTAGAACACCTGAGGCTAAGGTATGTGTTTTGTTTGTGCATCTACCTTTCAGTTGGGAAAACATTATGCCATTACCCATAATTTCTTATGAGGTTTAATTTGATCTAAATCCTTGATTCTTGAAACCTAGATTGCTTATTGCCTCAAAAGTAGATGTAGTATTATCTTGATTGGGTATTCATACCCCACTGCCATGTTACATATTCTTTTTCTTAATCTTTCCATAACTCCTTTGTTAGCATGTAATTAAATGTTCTATTTAATATTAAAGTAGTGGTACTTATGTACAACCACCCATAGAGTGCATGTATATAATCGCCCTAGGGGAATGTTTATAATTCTCCCCATTAAAATTTGTAGGTGATTGGGAATGTCTTATTCTCCCCTCACCTAAGGTTAGAGGTCCGGTAGGTGCCTCAACCCTACTTAGTTAGGTAGACATATTAATTTACATGCAAAACCCTTATTTATTTTGTTATTGGCAAGTTTCATTATTAAAAACATCATACTCTTTGATGTCTCTCTTTACACCAAGTATCTAGCCTAATTTACTTGTTTCAACTTTCATTGCTACCTTTAGAATATTCTTGTAACACATACTTTTCTCTCTTTTCCTCTTACTGGGTGACTTCCCAACCACCCAGGTGTTGGTGCTGTGCAAGGTGAAGGACGTGCTTGAAGAAAGTTTCTTCCGCAGTTGATCGTTAGCTTATCAAGAAGGATGGCTAGGTTGATGTATCTAGATCCTCTTATCTTATCTTTTCTTTTAGAAATCAGTTATGTAATAAACAATAAGGCCATGTGAAGGCTTATTATTTCTTTCTTTCTGCTGCTATTGACATTTTATTATGTATCTGGAATCATGCTTATTTATTTGGAATATTATGCAATCATCCTCAAGTCTCTAAATTTTTTTAAAATTGTGGATGTTTGTATTTCCTTTAAATTTTAGTAAAGAGGTGATCTCGCCTCTTTACAAAACGTGATACTACACACTACTTCTTCATATCTGGATCTACCGTGTGGATGGCCTTCTATTCTCGAAGAAGGAGCAAATGACAGTCTTCTCTCTCCTCATCTTCTGCCTTTGAAGGTTTAAGACTGACGGCGGTTGGTCAGAGACGAGTCTGGAACACAGCAGCACTTCGTGACCTCAGGATCTGATCTCTCTGATCTGCCCCCTTTGACAAGGCAGATAGGTGCGCTATTTATAGGCACACTCCACTGATTTAGAATCACAGTCGCAGTTTGTGATAAGTGGGGAAGAGACTGCGGGCGTGGTCTTGGCAATAACTGCGGTCGCGATCCTTTGATAACCACGGTCGTGGTTTTTCTGTTAAGTTAGAGTAAGACCGTGATCACGGTATCGGCCTTATTTCTCTCTGGTCACGGTCCAACTTGGCCGTGGTCCTCCTATAACCACGGTCGCAGTTCTTGTCATAACTGCGGTTGCGGTCCTTGAATAACCACGGTCGCGGTCTCTGGATAACTGCGGTTGTGGTCCCCACTTATTGTCAGAGGCTTCGAGATGGCTGGTGCTTTGGAATCACGGTCGCGGTATGCAAAAACCGTGACCTAAGTTGTGTCGATTCTTGAAATCATTTAAACAAGGCTTTAGTGAAAAGGATAGAGAAGTTATGTGAAAAGTTAACTAAAGTTATACTAAAAGTGGTGTAAAATATATATAGAAAGTACGTAAAGTATAATGTTATCACCTATAAATGTCTAAATGTGCTCAAATTTTGTGTATGAGCTATTCACAACATGTTTAAGAAGATCAATGGATTAGATTTTTGAAAAAAATATTGCATCATAAAAAACTACTTGAGTGTATTCTTCTCTGAATACACTCGAGTCTATTCTAGACCGACTCTCTCTCTCTCTCTCTCTCTCTATATATATATATATATATATATATATATATATATATATATACGTATACATATATATATATATCCGTATATATACATATATATATATAGAGAGAGAGAGAGAGAGTCAAGCTAGAATACACTTGAGTGTAAAGATTGCACGCTACACTCAAGTCTTGTTTGCATATCAAGACTATTCTTTTGCAAAATGTAAATCATTGATCTTCATTGTTATACTATAAGTAGGCTACATGAAAATTTTGAGATCATTTGGATGAGTATAATTCACTCATCTGAGGGCAATAAAATCAACGCATGAAACTAATTTAAAATGCATAACGTTTGTGGTCTTCATCACATGATCTATAAATGTCCAAATGGGATCAAATTTTATATATGAACTATTCACATGATGTTTAAGAAGATCAATGGATTAGATTTACAAAAAATATTGCATCATGGAAAACTACTTGAGTGTATTCTGCTCTGGATACACTTGAGTGTATTCTAGCCTGACTCTCTCTCTCTCTCTCTCTCTCTCTCTATATATATATATATATAGTGCTTTC
Source organism: Alisma plantago-aquatica (assembly GCA_963693085.1). Lineage (NCBI taxonomy): Eukaryota > Viridiplantae > Streptophyta > Magnoliopsida > Alismatales > Alismataceae > Alisma > Alisma plantago-aquatica. Next base: position 229,369,530 of record OY856410.1, read on the forward strand.
ATACTTGAATAATTTGAGAAAAAGAAAAGAAAGAGTTAAAGAAAACATTGTTTAAGGCAAAAATTAGGTAAACACATATTTTAATCATCTTTCAATGAATTTTTAATACTATAGTAGACTAGCATAACACCACTTCTATTATTGGGCCCATTCCTTGTGTAACATGTACTCTAGGGATCTCCATGTGTACAATGTACTCTAGGGAGGTACTAGTCAACATTAATTCTTTCCCTTTCTTTTAGGGAGATAAATGAACACCATCAGTAACTATAACTCATCCTCATTTTTAGTGTTCTTAGTTTCAAGGCAAAGAGTATACTACAGGTACATACATACAAGGAATATTATAAGAATATGACAAGAAATACTTCATACATATTCCACATAAGAAAAAAATAGTCTTATACTTAGATATCCGAAATACATGATTTTATCATATCTTGGATTCCAATTTAGATCTACTGAAGAGATGAAAGTGGATCACCATGAAAATAATCCTAATGTCATTATCTACCCAAAGTTCAAATTTTAGGGTTTTGAATTAATCAGGGTCTTTAGGACCATCTTATGTATATATTAGAGTTTACTTGTTGAGATTATTTGATGTTAGAGTTATTAGAACAAACACAGGATTAGGGGTGTGTTTGGTTCATTAAATATCTTATCATTTATAGAGAGGCATTCATATTAGGAATTACAAGAGGTTTAGATCATTGTTGGTTACTTTATTAGGGTTTACATGATCTACAATAATAGAGATATAATTAGGGTTTATGAACCGAATATTACTGATATTAGACTATGGGCCATTTTTCATCATTTCAATTTAAGAAAAGAAATTAAAAAATTAAACAGACTTTAGACATCATTTTGGAAAAGGGAATCAAATCTAGGTCTATGCGGTATTTTATTTAGATCCTTGCATTTTTCCAGATGAATATGATGTCTAAATATGCCATCATTTGATATTCCTATGATTTACTATGATTTCCCTAAGATAAAAGGGTTTTTAGAATAAATAAATATTTAGAAAGGAAAACTGACCGTGGACCCACGACCTTGGTATACTGATCCAGGCGTCTGGATTGCCTTGGACCAATCTAATGGTGGTGTGCGCAACTGGCATGGTGCCTCACTGACTCAGTTGTAGTGTTGAGTTGAAGAGCTACAATTGGCACATTTGAGGTCCAATTGGCACCATGTATTCTTCTCTCTCCTTACTTCCTTCTTTCTCAATCAGTGAGCTCCCTTGACTCCAACAAGGGTAGGGGTGAGCGGTAGTCCCACTCATGACCAAGTGGATCCCTGGTTGTCTTTGGGTGGAGTTCCTGAATCTAGGCTGCAAGTTGGCGTGATGAAGCTCCCTCAACAACTTGACACTGTCACAGTGGAGAGAAAGGTCATTGGAGAAGAAAGTCTAGTAGAGATGAGGAGGTGAGATGACTGGTAAGGGTGTTGGGCAAGTCTGACCAGCCTCTATGAAGGTGAAGAGGGTGTTGAATTGGAAGGTGGGCATGTATCGAGATGTGGCCAAGGTGGTGTTAAGGTGAGATGGAGGTGGGGTTGACGAAAGAGGGTAGGGACAATATGAGAGAAATTGAGGGTGGAGGATGGCTTAAGGGAGAGTGGTGAGAGGTGTTGGGGATCTTAAATAGCCACAAGGAGGTGAGAGCAGAGAAGCCCTATAATGGGCATTGTTGCCAGGTGAGAGGCGCAAAGAAGGAGGAGGTGGTTCTCCCTAATCTAAGGCTTATGGGGTACATGTTAGGGTTCGTTGAGTTTGTTTCCACAAGAGACAAAAGAGGCATATCAATGTGGGGGTTGGGGTCATGGTAGCATGGGTGGGTTGTTGGGAGTAGATACTGAGCCTTGTGGGAGGTTGGAGATGAGTTCAACCCCATTAGACCCTTTGGACGGTCAGGATTAAGGGTAAAATATCACCTTCCACACCCATCACTTAGTGCCTGCGCGTAACACATAATGTGTATACATTAAATCACCCACTTAGGTCTAGGGATAAAAAGGTATGAAATAATATTCAAAAATTCAAATGATCATATCTTTTAATCGGTACATCCAATAACTATGAAGTTTTTGGTAGAGCTTTATGATTGAGTTATCTAACGGTGGTATTTGAGATCCAAATTTGAAGGTTGATGATAATAATTTCACTAGGTTTCTAGTACACATGCATCACCTTAATATGTATTTTTTAATTAAGCCAAGAGGTTACTTTGTTCATCCTACCCTCCGCATTGTGGGAGAAACACAATCCAAACAAATTACAACTACCGCTTATAGCCACACAGATATGTGATCATCACTCGATGTATCACCTTTCACACTTGAAATAAGAATGGCCTCAACATTCCTATCTATGTATTTGCCCAAAAAAAATCTATGTATGGGGTGCCTCTTCTCTCCAGTTTGATGATACCTCTAAGTCTCAAGGGTACTAACGACGGTTCAGAAAATATGATCTCTATATTTGAAGAACTTCCCCATATCCCTATCTACTTTGGGTTTGAGCTAACAATTTTAGGTATGAGGTGACCAATAAAGCCAAACTTGTTGAGGACCACGTTGATCTCCCTTATGAATCTTATAACCTTCCAAAGCCCAGGTGCCCCTTTCCATAGAATATTGAACACCTTGAGGTCGTCAAATTTTATAACTGACACATTGAAATTCTTCTCGTCTGTGAATTTAAGAGCCACCAAACAACCTTGAATTAATGTAAGACGATGAGTACTCATCCTCTCTAAGCCAAAATTTGAATGCAAGTCTAACATAACCATGGTTATTTCTAACAATCCTAGCCACCCATCTCCTCACTTCCCCGTTTGGATCTCTGGTCCTGCCTATAGTAAGATTAAGCTTAAGATTTAGAACGTCGGGTGGTATCCATCTCACAAGACGGAAACTTTTGATGCTAACATGGGGATCCATAACTACTGTGTAGTGTAAATTCTGGTAGAACACTAGAGATTTTAGTTTCCTAATGATTTCTTTGTGAGGCTGTGATTGATGATTGATAGGATGGAGCCCCAGTACTTATCAGGTAAACCGACATGGTTGTTAAACCAAGAAGAACATCTAAACCTCCAAATAGCCCAACAAATCAGAGTGGTGAGCTCATTGTGTAACCATCCTTTGAAGGTGTTCATCCGTTGCATTGCGCCAGCTGAAAGCATAGATGTTGAAGTGTGAAAACTCATTGAATCTTCTCCGAGCAGTGATTTGGCCTTCAACTACAAGGCAGCGACAAACTCACATTCAAAAAACAAATGGTTGATGGTCTCTGTCTCATGGTAGACACAATAGGAGCTTCCCAACACCATCAAAATTCTGCACCTGATGATGTTATCATCTGTTGGTAAGGCTCTCTTCATAATCTTCGAAATGGCACCACATGCATGTGGCACTAATCCTCTCCAGATCCAACCAAAATTCACTCCTGTTGGTTGCGTATCTGTACCAAAGGTACTTCTAGCTGACTTAATATAAAAAATACCGAATCTGCTAGAGGTCCAGACCTATTTGGTCAGTTTGATCTAAAATTGTTGCATGGGACAGTCTGATAATCTGAATGTCTTCCTCATCAACAAATTGATGTAGGTCTTCTGAATCCCATCCTATGGCGGGGCTCTAGAAATCTTTAACCTTGAAACTGTGTGCCCGATCTGCTGCAAGTAAGGCGTAGTCATGAAGAGGAGCGCAACACCATCTGTTGTTCCAACAGGAAATCTCTCCTTTCCCTACAATCCATCGACACAAAGGGGTAAATTGAGGGAAACTATTCCATATGGACTTCCAGTAAGGGGATGAGTTCACCCCCATCTTTAGGTATGGAGGGAAGTAGCTAGAACATTTCTTGAACTTCGACCTAGATTTCTCCCTACAAAAGTTTTCCCATATAGAGAATTCCCGACCAAAATCTCCCAGCATGCTTTAAAAGTAAATAAGGAGGAGACAATTCTTATTGGGGTGATGACTAGACCTCCATATCAATTAGGCATGATGATGCGATCCCGCTACCCATGTTCGCCTGTTGTTACCCGTTCTATTGACCCAGAGAAATTTGCCATCATGGTGTCAATACGTTTGGCAATACCTTGCGGAATTCCAGTGGTTGCCATGGTATAGAGTGTCGTGGATGATAAAACATGCTTAATTAGTAGCTTTCGCCCTACAAAAGAAAGAAACTTGGTTTTCCAAGATGCGATCTTCGGTTTGACCTTCTCCAGGATGAATTCATAGTCCCTCAACCTCATCCTTCCAAATATGATGGGAATTCCTAAATATGTGAAGGAATCACTCATTGTCGGTACTCCAAGAGATAAAGTAATAGACGACGTAGCCCCCGAGTCCTTCGTGCCCGGAAGACATAAAGACTTACCTCTGTTGATGGATTGCCTAGTTTTCATCTCATAATTGCTAAGCACGATGGTCGCTCTCTATAGAGAAGTCGGGGATGCATTCAAAAAAATTATAATGTCATCTGGGTAAAGAAGTGTTGCTGGCGCTACTCCATGGCATGTACTGACGAACCTGCAAATCTCCCCATTATTCATGGTTGATGAGAGTTTGCGGCAGAGAATCTCTTCGAACATGATAGAGAGGATTTCCTTGCTTCAAGCTCTTCATCATCAGAAAGAAGCTCGCAATGGATTCTCCTATCTTGATGTTGGCCCATGATTGTTTGAAACAGCTAAGGCATAATCGGACCGTTTTAGGCATCATACTAGACCTGGTTAGAATCTCTCTCAGCACTCGCCAGTCAAACCTATCAAATGCTCGAGACATATATAGCTTGACAACCACGTTCGGATGTGTCTCTCCTCTTCTAAGATCATGGACAAGCTCTCGTGCGAGGAGAATATGATTAGAGATGTCGCTTCCTTTTATGTATGCCCCTTGTTCCTCGAACATGAATCGTGGTGAATATGACTAATGTGTATTTAGGGTTTATATTATTTCTAATTTTTATGTATCCACATGGTCAACACATTAAAGTGAGTGTTTGAGATCATTTAGGCAATAGGGTTGAGAAGTTATTAACAACATTACATTTGCAAGAGAATAATTTCAAAACTCACTTTATCAAAAATCCAGTCCCAAATTTGTCATAATTCAAATTAGCCTTAGATTACGAATTGTGAAACCCAAAACTAATTCATACTCAATTCTATTTAATCTCTTTGTCTGCACTTAAAACCAAGCCAAATTGTCAATATTAGAACTCAGACCCAATTATTTTGGGTTAAATGTAATTGAGTTCACATGTTTAGACGTGTTATGACTATCATAATTAAGTTGATTAGGATGAAAAATTATTTATGATAAATCTTGACAAGTTTTGTTGTCTTTTTCTCTTTTCTAAAGAGTTTATATTAAGAAATGTATATCTTTGCCAAATAATCAACTATAACAATGAAAAATATATCCTTTAGTGCATTGCTTCCCTTTGAAATAATGTATTTCCTTACCATTTAAGTATAATTTTCCAAAAAAGTATTTATGTTTACTTAAAATTATTGGTGCTAAAAAAGTGTTCGGGTGAAATTTTGATTTGCATTTTAAGCAAAAAGATAAGCAAGGGATGATCATTTTTTTCTTGATAGAAAACTAGAAAACCTTTTCGTATTTTCATCTTCTAATAAATTCATTGCCAATATTATTTATTGCCCCCTTAATAAAATAATTTAACCCCATATACAAACATTTTATCAAGATGAGTATTCATGCTACTAAAGATATGTGTATTGAAGTTTGATTCCAACCTAAACTTACATCCAATAAAACAAATTATATCTTGAAAAATGTTTTCCTACAAGTAAAGAATTCACTCTTATTAACTAATTTCTCTCTATGTGTAAATATTTTTTTTGAGAATTTGTTTTTCTTCAAATAAAATTCTCCTTAGAATTTGTTTCTTGTGAGAGATGAAGTCTCGTTCTCTCCCTCAAAATACAAATGACATGCGAGGAGCTATTGCTTCTTCAACAAGAATATGGTTCTGTCCACTTAGGACATTTCAGTTAATTTGTTTGTATTAGATTGTATTTTGGAATCCATTTATGGAGATTTTATATTTGATTTATGGGATTGAAAAAGTGGATCTAATTACATATTTTTTGATATAATGAGAATCTCGTATTTCCATCGAAATTATCCCAAATGTCAGAACCTAACTTCGACTATGGGGAAGAAAAGAAAACATAAATCTCAGACTTGTCAAAACCTACAAACTCAACAAAAAATTTAATTTAAATTTTGAGAATACAACATTTTACTAGTGCATGATAGATAAAGTAAATGATTCCTTAAACATTCCTCTATAAATTAAAGAACACATCATGTGATGTAAGTTGAATTCTTCATAGGCCTTCTATATTAGCAAGTAACAAATAATATCTTTTCATCAACTTACCACTCATTTTTCGAGTACTTTTGATCGATGATGTTTCAGTGATAATGTTACAGAAGAAGAGAGAGAGGGGGGCAAGAAATGCTCTCATGCGTTGACAATATCATCATACAATCATTCCTAATAACATATTAGAGCGACCACTCTTCCACTTTCTTAAACTTTGGTTGCACCGGATCCTGACCCCAACAATAAAAAAAAAGTCACAAGTGTAGAGACTGGCAGGAGTCATCTCTCATTGCAGTGGTACATACAACTTTATTAGAATACATATGACTTAATTATCAATTCAAAAATTAAGAATAAAAGTACATACAACCTCCCACGCCCTTTTATATATACTAAGACAAAAGTCAATGTGAAAATTTTAAAATTAAAGACAAGATTACATTCAACCGCTCCTACGACTTAAAATAATTATACTCTCAGACGACTGTCTTATTAGAATAAAGAACTACTTTGCAACTAAAATATAAAAAAAAATACATATTATACCTCTTACATTCTTTCATATGATATACATTAAATACATGGACTATTTTACAATTTCAAAATTTAAAAAAAAAATTGTAAAAGAAACAAACCACGACCTTTTTTTATATTGTATTACGTATACGTAATGTAAACGACGTGTTTGAAGAATATTGGATTACTTTGAAAACCATAAGAGCAGTGGCGCATCACCTTATTTAGCTGAAGAAAAAAATAAGATAAAAGTTAATATGTAATTATATTGTAAGCATGATGGAAGGAAAAGGCACATTATTAATTTGTTTTGACTAATGTCATACGTGATATCATATTAAGGAAGAAGAAAAATATCGTGAAAAAATAGAAGTAAGAAATAAAATCAATAATAATTGTTCTTCGATCAGCAATGTCACTGTAAGATCCTTTCCCCTGTCACGTCAGAGCGACCACTTCATCCACCTAATCGCCCTGTGTCATACTCCAACCTAGCAATCATAAATAGACAAGGCTGAGTGTAAAAGCCGGTCAGATCTCATTGGATGAATACATACAACTTTATCAGAATAGACACGACCCAGTTAGTAATTAAAAAAGTAGAAGTGGAAATTACATTAAACCCTCCAAAAACCCTTTAATATACTGTACACCAAGGAGCAATCTGTAATTAGAAAAACTAGTTACATTGCACTCCTGTTTCTTTCGGATATCTACAGCTTTATAAAAATGTGCAAGTATCAACTTGTATGTTAAAAAAATAAATAAAAGTTCTATCCCAAACGTTTCGTGCACGTATGTCGTGTTAGAATACAAAATTAATTTATAACTATAGTCATAAACAATTTAATTACAATGCCTTCTACATTCTTTCTTATTTGGTGTACATTAGAATATAAAGATTATTCTGTAATTTAAAAAATAGAAAAAAATTATAGATACAACCCTCCACGGACAATTTTTGTGTATTATTATTGTGATTGTAAAACAAATGAGCATTAAAAATTTATGTTCCTTTTTATTTTTCATTTCCGTGTTTTTCAGTTATAAAACACAACATGAATGTGGAACAAGAATCAAAACTGAAATGACAAGGAATAATACATGTTCTGTAACAATAGCTGGTTGAAGCACGTGAAAAGCTCCTGCTTTCTTTTGAATATCTCATGAAATGTGATTATGATCTTATTTACTATTTTCTGAATATGTAAACAGCTAGATATACGATCATATTTTACCTACTACTTTTAATTTGTGTAAAGAAACATAATGTTTAATATTTTGTGAGCGGATGGCATTATTTAGCGATAATCACATTCCTCATATATTTCAATTAGGAAAAGAATACACAAAATCTATTCCTCACATCCTTATATATTTGGAAATACATGTATTTGTATGGTACATATTTGATAGATGCAACAACAATATATATACAAGGACATAAATAATATATAACAGTGTGTAATAAATATAAAATCTGCTAGAAGTCAGTATTGGATTGTCATCTGTAATTAAATTGTACTATACATAATGATTATTTATACGAAGTCAAAACACAAAATATATGTAGGTAATATACAATTTGTCACACAAAAATACATTAAAACGAAACCTTAAATGAAATGTTGACCAACAATGGATTACACATTTATACTAAGAGCAGTATAGAAAATATACACGTCAATAACAAATATCAAAAGCTAAACCATCAATGTACTGTAATATAGCTGTTAATAGTTTATTTCATAATTGTGACACAGAGTGTATGTCACGATCTTTTAAAATATTATTGATATGACATGTTCTTTGCATCTAAGACCAAATATCTACCGGCAGCACGCGTCAACGGCAATTGCCCCTCTCTGCCACGTGATAATTCTCCTGTTTAATCCGCAAAAGACCTCGATGCAATGCAATTCCAACCAGACTTTCTGATGTGGGCGTCCACGTAAATTTGACTGGAAGAGGCCATCTATATTCCTAGGACCAAAAGCCCTAGTTTGGTATGACGAGTGACCACAGCCTGTTTCAGTGTAGTCCCTGGTGTACGTCAATGTATAACCACAGGGCTGATGACCAGACCAGACCAGCCTATGTGGTCTACCTGTTCAAAGGCCTTGTATTATGCAGCTTAAATGCCATATTCTTCCAAAGTATATCAGAGAAGAATTGGTGTGTCACGATATTCTGACTGTATTGTAGTTGTTGCAGCGTTGAAAGTTTTGTAGTCTTCGTGAAACTATGCACATTGTTAGTGGTTTGCAAAACTTTGATAGGGGCCGTTGGTTTTGGCCTTCTTTTCCTTTTAGAACTTTTTTAATGATCTATCATATTGCTAATAGACACCTTATAAATGAAACCATAACAGGGTATGATGGAACATAACATGGAAGGGATGCACACAAGGGGTGTCCATCGATTGGTTTGGGGGGGGGGGGGGGGGGGCAAAATAAAAGCACGTTAAAAAATAGGTAAGTCCATAGGTAGGGGTGAGCAGATTTTGGTTAATAACCGATTAACCGAATTAACCGAACGGTTAATTCCGAATGGTTAATTTTATTGGGTCAATTTGGTTAATTTATTTCAGTTAATCGGTTAAATGGTTAATTTGACGGTTAAATATATTTTTGGTTTGGTTAACCGAATTAACCGAATAGTCAGAATTTATTCATAAATAATATCCTACACATGCATATATACATATATAGTTGTACTTTTATTTCAAAACACTTCCCCATATATATAGTAATCCAGTTTTTACGAGCCATATGAAATTAAATTTACAACAATACTACTATAGTATAACAATATTGTCCCAAATTCTATGATTATTTCAAATAATATTATTACACGAGTGTTATTTGGTTAACCAAATTAACCGACCAAATTAACCATTAACCGATTGGACAATAACCGAATTAACCGACTCAATTTGGTTAGGTTAATGGTTAAAATCTCAAACCACAAATTAACTGTTTAACCGAACTGAATTAACCGTAATCGATCGAATTAACCGAATGCTCACCCCTATCCATAGGGAAGAGCCCTAAAACAACATAAGTTCAATGTACCAGGGGTGAGCTCTCCTAATAAACACTCCACCAAACATAACATGAAAAGCTTATGATACAACATGGAGGAACAACAAAAGAGGGACATCATCAACATCTTCAGGTGTGACAGCTGGTGATCCTCATCATCCTGAGTGACACCACAAATAGTCAGTCCTAGTGGCTTGAGGCCTAGTAACATGCTCTGTGGAGTGATCTTGGACAGACCCAATATCGAAGTTGATGAACCCCATGGGAACAGAGGCCATAAAGGAAGATGCCCTAACCAACATAAGTTCAAGGTACCAAGTCGCACCAAATAGAACATGGAGAGCTCATTGAAGAGGGCATAGGAGACAACATGGAGGAACAACAAAAGGGGCACATCATCAACATCTTTGGGTGTGACAGTTGCTGATCCGCATAATCATGAGTGCCATCACAAACAGTCAGTCCTAGCGGCTCAAGGCCTCGTAACATATCTAGGTCAGGCTTAACATCAAAGTTGATGAACCCAATGGGAACAGAGGCCTCATATTTGTGATGAAAGGAGAAGGCATGCAAGTACACTTTTCCCTTTTGGGTAGATTCAACATCACCTATTGTTGATTAATAGTCTTCACTCAATAAGAAGTTGACATATGTTTGCATGTTCCTCATTTCTACCTCGCTCTAACAAACACATATTGATATCCTATTGGACTAACTATTGGACTACCAAAAAATTATATAAATATGTTTTAAAGTTGTGAAAAATGTGTATTATTTACCTATCATGTTTTCAGAGTGTGACTTTGGGGTTTTCAGAGAGTGAATTTAAAGTTTGCTAATAAGTAACTTCAACCCTAATTATCAGTTAATTAGATCTAGGTGTTTGAACCATGCTCTTAGATTTCTAAGATTTTTGTTTTTAATTAGGTTAATTCTTAAGTTATGGGTATAAATTATATTTAATTATGCATGTAATGATCTCAATTCTAATTTGTTAATAATGAGAAATCACGCTATTTGCAAACTCTCTTGGAACCTTTTGGAATACCATTTACTATCTTCTAATTTCCCTATCTGGATGATTGCATTTTAATTGAATCCAGTACATATGGATCCTTTTATCCCACTTTCAATTCTTTGGAAGTTCACAACTCTTCTATACATTGAACCTTGAAACTGACTAAATTGTACTCTACTATGTATCTAAGAGTGTTGTGTATTCTACAAGTTGGTCCCCATGCATGCTATACTATTAAGACACTAAAGTCTTATTCAACATGCCATGTGCTAAGGTCTTATTTATCCTACTATAATATACATTAGGCACTAAGGTTTTATTCCTCATGTTATCATTTATGATAGGCATTGAAGCTTCATTCTTCCTATGATGGCCTGAAATATGATAGCGTTTCAGTCCTGCTTTGAGATAGTGCTAGTCAATATTGTAATTTTCATTAAATGAAATGATATATAGTATTTGGGAATGTTTAAAGTCAAGAGATCTTGTTGTTGATTACACTTCAGAACAAAGTGCCACATCATCTTGATTAGTACATGTTCTTATATTGCCTACCTACTTTCTTATACGTTTCCTTTTTGAAAGATAACAATTTCCTTGTGCTTTTCTCTTTAATGTTTAGTTATCTTTTGAAACTTCAAGGACAAATATATTTCATTGTAAATGTGTTACAAGGAGTACACCCATTTATATAGGGAAGGAGACCCTCTTTACAATATGGTATGAGAGGGGATGAAGAAGTCAAAGTGACATGAGAGAAATAATAAATACAATGAATGTGTATAGGACTACAATATATCAATATAAATACAATCAATGTTAACAATAATTGACGATCAATCAATAGATAGATAGCTAATTAATATTGACATTCTAAAAAATGGACACTAACACGCCCCCACAAACTCAAGATGGATCAAACACCTTGAGTTTGAAAATGATAATGTTATATCTAGACAACACAAGTGGCTTTGTAAAGATACCAATGATTTAATTTGTTGAAGATATATGTGGTAAAGAGATGACATCATCCTATAACTTTTGTCATATAAAGTAACAATTCACTCTAATGTGCTTTGTTCTATCATGAACAATGGATTTTTCACAATGTAAATGACACTTTTATTTTATTAAAAAATAGTGGAGTACTATTATTCATAACAACATTCATGTTAGAAAGAAGCCATCTTTAGCGGATGATCTTAATTGTTGTTTCATAAAATGACTCTATATTCTACCTCACAACTAGATCTTACATTCATGTCTTGCTTCCTACTATGCCAATAAATTAGTGATGGTCCCAAAAATTAATATAAACCCCTTCTAGAGTGTCGGTTGGCTGGGCATCCAACCCAGTCTGCATTTGAATATGCTCTAAGGGTGAGATCTTGATGTTCTATGCATCATAAGTGATCTTTGTATTATTCCTTTGACATAATGAAGAATTCATAGGATAATAGAATAATAAGATTGCCAAGGATCACTCACGAACTGACTAACAATGCTCACTGCAAAAGAGACGTCATGTCTAGTGATTGTCAGTTGAAGAGTTGGTCAACCAATTGCCTATATCGAGTGCCATCCACTAGAGGTGTGCTATCATTAGGGTGAACCTTCCATGCAGCTTCAGTGGTGTCTCAACTGTCCTATCATCTAAAATGATTGACCTAAAAATAATTTAGATGCATACTTTTGTTGAGATATAAAATACTAGAATGAATTTCTTGAATCTCAAGACCCTAGAAATAATGAAGACATCCTAGATCATTCATTTGAAAATGGCTCGCTAAGAACTTTTGTAGCTTAGTGATACCAACAATGTCATCGTCAGTGATGATCATATCATCAACATAGAGAAGAAGAATGGCACGACCTTCTATCAATGTCCCAACAAACATTGAGTGGTCATGATTACTTTGTATATAACTGTGGCAACACATCCCATTATCACACAGATAACGAGGTGTTACGCGAAAACGTGCGGAAATCACCATAACCACAGTTCATCAAAAACACGGGTTAATTAAAACTGATTGCGGAAAACTAATAAACTGAGAAACATATTACATTCCAGTCCATATCCTGCAAGAAAACATGTTACATATATATCCATACAAGCCTGGATACATGTCCACAGCTTAGAGAAACAGCTGTCCTGTCATAACCATGAGTTCACCACCTGTTCATACATATAAAGGCCCATATCTGGTCAACATCAGGATATACAAACGACATCGGTCGTGCATCGTAAAACAACGTCAAAACACCACCAAGGACCTGAGAGTACAAGGATGACTCTAGACTCTACACCAAAACATCAAAACAGCAGCATCTCCAAAGCTTGCCTTCTACAGATCTTCTCGCTACTCGGCCGCAACTCCGCGACCACTACCACGACAAGCTCGACCACCTAAAAAGGGGGAAAACTAGCGGAGTGAGACAATTGAACATTGTCCCAGCGGGAGGCATAACTCCACGCCAAAACTACAAAACCTCAGATAAGATAAAGCTTGTCACAGCAGATTATTGATAAAGAATATAACAAGAATAGTTATAAGTAACAAGCCATCCTCAGACTTACCAGCTGTATCAAAAGGGCATATAACCACTATATTTCCCAATGGAACATGATTGACAAGATAGATTATATGAGACTCACCACAAAAGAGTAATAAACAACTACAATATAATTAAAGTTAACTACACAAACAAGGCCTCAACCAATGTTTCGTATTTGTCTTATCAATACATACTAAACGGTTGTATTACGTTTTATTATGCCCTGAGGAAATGAACTGTACCGTTCAAATCCAACCTTCGGCTGCGAAGCCCATAGCCGGTGCCATACAAGGTCAATGGAAGAGCCGGAATCCAAGACCTTCTCTGCCTCATGGTCAGTACATGAGTACACAAAGCAGGACCGCAGTCTCGTGCTTGAAGTGGTCATAAGCCACAGGGTCAGCTCCACAGGCTACCCTCTGCCTAGTCCGCCTCGGTACAGGTCACGACACTAGAATCTGATCCACGTGTCTAAACACCGTGCTCGGAGCCATGAACGCATCCATGCTCAACATATCACATATCTGGAGCCATGGGCCATGTTCACCATGCTCGTCACACATCCGAGTCTGCAACCGCAGCTGCACTCGTTTCACCTCTCTATTTTAGGCTAGGAGAAACCTGGCATATTCAAAAATATGCGCTCCGGGTTAACCCGCAGGAGAACCTGTTTCATCATCACCCTATCCTGACTGGTGATGAATCTATGGCCAGGGCAAGCTACATTATAAATTACACTGTGATTACTTAGTATCTTTTAGATGGATTGCAAGATTCAACCAAGTTGTATAACATGCAAGATATAATAGAAAGGTAAACAACATAACTCAACATTATGCATTTTCTACAATTTACATCACACTGATCCATCACAAGGATCTCACATCACATGTTATCACTTGGCCTCTTGCCAACCATCCAGATCCATCTCAAGGATCATCACACAACCATGGGATCTCAATCCCTCATCATATAGTACCTTAGCCTCTCAAGGCTTTCATCATCATCATGGAACATCATACACCTATCATCACATTGTTCATTTACCCAATTCTCATAGCCTTTCATTGGGCTAAGCATTACCTGCATGGTTAGCATAATTCAATAACCAGGTGAATAATCAAGAGACTACAATTACTACCATAGGGTGACAATTAGGGTTAAGTGCATTGTCAGCTCATCATGACAACAATAATCATATTCATGCCTCATCTCAAGGTCACACGTGTAAGCACACTATCAAGTAACCCTAATGCATGCTCAAGATCACATTGTCATTAAAGAGATAAAGTAGTGACATTAATACGCATGTACTTTAGCCACAAGAACATAATTCTCGTTATTAAGCAATGAATCATCATAAGAGCATCATAACAGGTCGTTCCCTCACCAAATATGTCAACAACCCTCACTAGAAGTCACCCCGGGTAGACCCATTCCTATCTAATCCCTAGCGGGCGAGCAGCTCATGTGTCGGGCGAGCAGACACACTGAGCGGGTAGGTGAGCAAACGAGCAAAGCAATGAGCCGGGTACTAAACCGTGCAAGGCAAGCGAGCGAGCAGGGTAAAGCATAGGTGAGCAGCCCTTTCGGGCGACACGCGCAGAGGATGTCGGGCGTGCACTAGTATCGGGCGAGCCAACTAGAATCGGGTGAGCAAGGTAGTCTCGGGCGACACGGCTAGGTCCGAGCGAGCAGAGCTAGGTATTGAGCGACACGTGTGCCGGGCGAGCCAAGACATAAGCGAGCAGGGCGAGTCCGAGCGAGAAACAACACTGGGCGACACAGCTAGTGTCGGGCGAGAAAGACTATCAAACGAGCTAAAGCTGTCGGGCGACACAGGGGCGTGCAGGGTAAAAGCAGGGCGAGCAGGGTTACTGAGCGAGCAAAACAGAGTATGTCGGGCGAGTGAGCACTGAGCTTCACTGGGCGAGCAGCCCTCCGGGTGAGCAGAAGGAAAACTTGACTCACTCAAACTGTGCAAGAGAGAACTAGGACAAGGGCTATCAGGCAACACCTCCCCACACATCTCAACTAAGGTTCAGGCCATCTAAACGAGCTCACCATCTTGCCCAAGGTGAGAGGAGAGTCTTGCTCAAGTCACTAAGTCATGTGCTCACCTCAATCGGGTAGGAAAGAGGGGTGTTGCTCATGGCATTAGAGCTCAAGCTCACTCATCTAGACCAAGGGGAGAAAGGAGTGTTGCTCTCCTAAACCCTAGAACACAAGGATCGGCTAATCATGCAAGATAGCTAAAGAACAACTCCAAACGTGCAAGGGCAAGATTAAAGCAAACATATATGCAAAGAGAGGAGAGTAGTTAGGGTTTAGTGTCATGCAACCCGCCTTAAGCTCCAAGGAAGAAGATGCACTTGAGCTCCAAGGGTTGTCGACCACCAAAGCTCCTCCAAGACGGGTGTGTCGACCTCCACTCCTTCAACTCCAAGGGTGTATCGGCCTCCAAGCTGCTCACACATGGGTGTGTCGGCCACCTTAGCTCCTTCTTCAAGGGTGTGTAGGCCACCAAGCAAGGGGAAGAGAGGGTGTGTCGTGCACAAGGAGAAGAGGAACTAAAGGGACCTCAAGCTAAGGAAGGGACAACCTATATAGATGAGGAAGGAGGAGAAACCAAGGTGAACCCTTGCTAGGTGTCGTCCACCCAAGGGACACATGTCCACCAACTCAAGCCACCTCTCTTGCAAGCCATAAGACACTTGTCCAAAATGAGCACCATGTGTTCTCCAAACATGACCAAGGTTGGACCAAGCACCATGGGCGACACAAGCCCACTCTAGGTCGACACAAGCTCTACTTGGCCGACACAAGGCCCAAGAAAGCCCAAACAAGGGACTCTAAGGCCCAAACAAGCTCAACAAAGGTCCAAAGAACTCAAACAACAAGCCCAAGCCTTCCTCTCAACCCTAGAGGAAGCAAAGAGAGAGAAGAACACCTCTCAAGGTGACAAACTTGCTCCTAAAACCCTAGACTTGGGTTAATTGCAAGTAGCACCCTCAACCCTCAACAAAGCACAACCAAACCCTAATCACCACTCAAAGGTGATTAGCAAGCCTCAAACCATCAAGGTTAAGCAAAACAAATAGGGTAAGCCCTAAACGCAGGTCAGGGTCCTTACAATCTAACCCCCTTTAAGGGATTTCGTCCCCGAAATCTGAAGAGAAAAGTGAGGGATACTTCCTCCTCATCTCTTCCTCAAGCTCCCACATGGCTTCCTCAACGCCATGACGCTGCCAAAGGACCTTCACAAGAACCAGGTCCTTCCTCTTCAGCTTCTTGATCCTTCTGTCAAGAATCGCCACAGGGCCTTCCTCATAGGTCACATCTGCATCAAGCTCAACCTCAATTGGCTGTATCACTGTACCTAAATCTGGATGACTTTTCTTTAACATACTGACATGGAACACTGGATGTAACCTATGCAACTCAGGAGGTAACTCTATCTCGTAAGCTACCTTGCCAACACATGCTACGACTGGGTAAGGCCCCATATACCTGGGTGCCAACTTACCCTTCCGTCCAAACCTCAGCACACCTTTCCACGGCGAGACTTTAAGATATACTTTGTCTCCTACCTGGAACTCCAACGGTCGTCGGCGATTGTCCGCATAAGACTTTTGCCTGTCCTGTGCCACTTTCAACTGTTGCTGTATTACCTTGATCTTATCTGTCGTCTGCTGCACTAACTCAGGACCCAAAAGCTGATACTCACCAGACTCATACCAACACAAAGGAGATCTTCACTTTCTTCCATACAGAGCTTCATAAGGAGCCATATCAATGCTTTGTTGATAGCTGTTGTTATAAGCAAACTCTATCAAACTCAGATGAACATCCCAGCTGCCTAGGAACTGCAAAACACAAGCTCGAAGGAGATCCTCCACAATCTGAATAGTCCTTTCAGACTGTCCATCTGTCTGTGGATGAAAGGCTGTACTGAACCTCAACTGCGTTCCCAACGCTCTGTGCAACTGCTCCCAAAAATGACTGGTAAACTGAGGACCTCTGTGAGAAACTATTGTTGCTGGCACACCATGCAAACAAACTATCTCATCCACATACACTCTAGCGAGCTTCTCCGCTGTGTACGTCGTCTTCACAGGCAGGAAATGGGCAGACTTCGTCAATCTGTCCACTATCACCCAAATGGAATCATGATTCCTAGTTGTCTTGGGCAGGCCAACTACGAAATCTATGGTTATATGATCCCATTTCCACTGCGGTATCGACAAAGGTTGTAACGTACCTACCAGCTTCTGATGCTCGGCCTTCACTTGCTGACAAACCGCACATCTTGCCATGAACTCAGCCACATCTTTCTTCAAACCAGGCCACCAATACAAGTCCTTCAGACTATGATACATCTTGGTGACACCTGGATGCATCACATACATTAATGTGTGTGCTTCCTCAAGCACCAACTTCCTCAGATCATCAACATCTGGAACCACCATCCTGTCATGATAGCATACTAG
Organism: Alisma plantago-aquatica; assembly: GCA_963693085.1. Taxonomy (NCBI): domain Eukaryota; kingdom Viridiplantae; phylum Streptophyta; class Magnoliopsida; order Alismatales; family Alismataceae; genus Alisma; species Alisma plantago-aquatica. The sequence continues at coordinate 229,387,536 of OY856410.1, forward strand.
CCCATCCTTAGACTCATGATACCCATCACGCTTGTCGCTACCAAACTCTGATCTGATCAACAGTACCACCTCATCTGTCTGTTGTGCATCCTTGATCTGCTGCCTCAATGTAGGCTTGACTTGCATCTGTGCAAAAAGACCAGATAACGAAGAAACTTCCATCTGCACATTCATCGGTCGTAGAGAAACAAGCATATCCCTCCTATGGCAAACTAGGGAACTTAACTGTGCCTTCTTTGAAGAAAGAGAAGACTTTCGACTAAGCGCATCTGCTACCACATTCGCCTTACCAGGATGATACTCGATAGTGCAGTCGTAGTCGTTGATCAACTCCATCCATCACCGTTGTCGCATATTCAACTCGTGTTGCGTAAAGATATACTTCAGGTTCTTATGATCCGTAAAGATCTGACACACTTCCCCATACAGATAGTGTCTCCAAATCTTTATCGCATGAACTACTGCTGCCAGCTCCAAATCATGAGTCGGATAGTTCTCCTCATGCTTCTTGAGCTGTCGCGAGGCAAAAGAAACCACATGATCTCCCTGCATCAACACGCAACCTAAACCTTGCTTGGAAGCATCACAGAAAACAACATAGCCTTTCCCAGGCTCTGGCAAGACCAGAACTGGAGCACTAGTCAGCTTATCCTTCATATTCTGGAAAGCTTGCTGACATTGGTCATCCCAAAAAAAGGTACATCTTTCCTGGTCAACTTCATCATTGGTAACACGATCACACTGAAGTCCTTGATAAACCTCCGGTAGTATCCTGCTAAACCAAGGAAACTACGAACTTCTGTCGGCGTGTTCGGCTGTTCCCAATCTGCAATAGATTCTACCTTCTTCGGATCTACCTTGACTCCTTCAGTGGATATTACATGGCCCAAGAAGGTCACTGCATCCAGCCAGAACTCACACTTACTAAACTTGGCATACAACTGATGTTGACGAAGAAGAGTCAACGCTCGACGAAGATGTTGATCATGCTCTAGTCTGTCCCGACTATAGATCAAGATGTCATCTATAAAGAATACAACAAACTGATCTAAGAACGGATGAAACACTCTGTTCATCAGGTCCATGAAGGCTGCAGGTGCATTGGTTAACCCAAACGGCATAACCACAAACTCATAATGACCATACCTTGTCCTGAAGGCTGACTTCGGTATGTCATCCGCTTTTATCCTCAACTAATGATATCCGGACCGTAGATCGATCTTGGAGAACACTGTAGCACCACGCAACTGATCAAATAGATCATCTATCCTCGGTAACGGGTACTTGTTCTTGATCGTGGCCTTGTTCAACTTCCAGTAGTCTATACACAACCGCATCGAACCGTCCTTCTTCTTGATGAACAACACAGGCGCACCCCAAGGCAACGTACTGGGTCGGATAAAACCTTTATCTAGCAACTCCTGTAACTGCTTCTTCAACTCTTTCATCTCTGCTGGAGCCATTCTGTACGATGTTTGCGCAACTGGCTGCGTTCCTGGTACTAGATTGATCTCGAAATCAATCTCTTGGGGTGGGGGAACACCAGGAAACTCCTCAGGGAACACGTCTGCAAACTCACGAACAACTGACACCTCCTCAAGGCTAAGACCTTTTTCCTTGGCATCCACTTTGGTATCTACCACGTGGGCTAGGAACGCCTCACATCCCTGTCGTAACAACTTATCTGCCACCATAGCTAATACCAGACATGTCAGAAGAATCCTCCTATCTCCCTGGAAGATCCACTTCTCTCCAGCAACATCAAACACTGCCTGCTTGGAACCACAGTCCAAGACAACCTTATACCTCTCTAAGGTATCCATCCCAAGGATAACATCGAACCCATGCATAGCAAGTGGTATGAGATCCACTTGAATGTGGTGTCCCGAGAAAGACAAGACACAAGATGGACACTCTTCTCGAAGCAAAGAGGAACCATCAAGTGGGGTTTCTAACAACAAGCTATCCTTCTTACACCTAACAGATAAACGACAGTTCTCAAGCATACTATAGGCGATAAAAGAGTGTGTAGAACCCGGGTCAACCAGAACAGATATAAAGCAAGAAGAAGACATATCAGAATGAAATAACTCCATCTGACCTGTCACTACTCGCGGGTTGACTACTGCCTCCGGCTGATTCATAGCGTAGAATCGATCCGTTGCTTGTTGTCCACGACCTCTGCTTCCCTGAGCAGACGATCCTGCCTGAGACGCTTGACCGCGTCCCCGTCCTCTGCCACCACTGGGCTGTGGTCTCTCTGACCCCTAAAGGTTCTGTCTCGGCTGCTGCGTCACTTCAACATCACTGTAGGGACAACTTGACCTGATATGCCCTGTCTGACCACAGGCATAACATGTCCTAACATCATCTCGAGGCCTGGATGGCCCTGTCACCACCACAGAAGCCAAACTTGGTGCCTTAGAAAGCGAAGAAACATAACCTCTTCCTCTACTCATAGACCACTGAGACGGTCTACCAGAACCTCTCATCGCTGCCGGTGCCGAAAACCTGGGCTTCTTGAAGCCACCAAACCTCTGACTCTGAACTGAGAAGATCTTTTCTTAGCCATAGACTCTCTCTACTCCCTAACAGAACGTTTGATCCTCTGAACAGATTCCACGAATGTAGCCAACCATTCTCGATTCTCCAACGCAAAGACCGGTGTCGTTAGCTCAACACTCAGACCCTTCTCGAAACGTCTGATCTGTTCCTCGTCTATCGTCGCCATGTGAGGATAAAACCTCAACAGATCCATAAACTTAGCTTCATACTCGGTGATGTTCATCGTTCCCTATCGCAAACTCTCGAACTGACAGATCTTCTCATCCAGATACGTCTTGGGAAAGTATCTGGCGACAAACTCGCGTCGAAACACTTCCCAACAGATCACCTCACCAGGCCGCTTCTCTTCCTCGATGGTCCACTAGTGACCAGCACTACCTTTCAGAAGGTAGACAGCATGCTTTACTTTGTCTACTTCGGGGATGTCGAGGATCCGGAAGGCCTTCTCAAGACTTGTCAGCCACAGATCTGCATCCGCTGGATCAGCCGTTCCAGCATACTCCGAAGCTCTGACTCGGAAAAGCCGCTCAAAGGTCTTCCCAATACCCGATGCTTCTCCATGGGGAACATGTGCTCGCGGAGGAGGCACTGGTAATCGCTCAACCATGAGATTCATCGTAGCCATCATCTGCCCCATAAGCTGTTGGTAGGCAGGATGTTCAAGAATGGCTGGGTCAGGTTGAGGGACCTCAGGCACCCGATCTTCATGTGCCTGTCCTACTGCTCCATCAATAGATGCAGCATTGCTGTGCTCAGCAGCGAGTTCTATATGGTTTCCAGACATCTTAGCTTTTCTTCTGCTGAGGGCAGAAGATTTCTATGAGAAAATCTGGAAAACACATAAGAACAAACACAACCTAGTCCTAGATCCCTGTAGACTCAACGAACCTAAAGCTCCGATACCAAACTTGTGGCAACACATCCCATTATCACACAGATAACGAGGTGTTACACGAAAACGTGCGGAAATCACCATAACCACAGTTAATCAAAAACATGGGTTAATTAAAACTGATTGCAAAAAACTGATAAACTGAGAAACACATTACATTCCAGTCCATATCCTGCAAGAAAACATGTTACATATATATCCATATAAGCCTGGATACATGTCCACAGCTTAGAGCAATAGTTGTCCTGTCATAACCATGAGTTCACCACCTGTTCATACATATAAAGGCCCATATCTGGTCAACAGCAGGATATACAAACGACATCGGTCATGCATCGTAAAACAACGTCAAAACACCGCCAAGGACCTGAGAGTACAGCGATGACTCTAGACTCTACACCAAAACATCAAAACAGCAGCATCTCCAAAGCTTGCCTTCTACATATCTTCTCGTTGCTCGGCCGCAACTCCGCGACCACCACCACGACAAGCTCGACCACCTAAAAAGGGGGAAAACTAGCGGAGTGAGACAATTGAACATTGTCCCAGCGGGAGGCATAACTCCGTGCCAAAACTACAAAACCTCAGATAAGATAAAGCTTGTCACAGCAGATTATTGATAAAGAATATAACAAGAACAGTTATAAGTAACAAGCCATCCTCAGACTTACCAGTTGTATTAAAAGGGCATATAACCACTATATTTCCCAATGGAACATGATTGACAAGATAGATTATATGAGACTCACCACAAAAGAGTAATAAACAACTACAATATAATTAAAGTTAACTACACAAACAAGGCCTCAACCAATGTTTCGTATTTGTCTTATCAATACATACTAAACGGATGTATTACATTTTATTATGCCCTGAGGAAATGAACCGTATTGTTCAAATCCAACCTTCGGCTGCGAAGCCCATAGCCGGTGCCATACAAGGTCAATGGAAGAGCCGGAATCCAAGACTTTCTCCGCCTCATGGTCAGTACATGAGAACACAAAGCAGGACCGCAGTCTCGTACCTGAAGTGGTCATAAGCCACAGGGTCATATCCACATGCTACCCTCTGCCTAGTCCGCCTCCGTATAGGTCACGACACTAGAAACGGAGCCACGTGTCTAAACACCGTGCTCAGAGCCATGAACGCATTCATGCTCAACATATCACATATCTGGAGCCATGGGCCATGTTCACCATGCTCGTCACACATCCGAGTCTGCAACCGCAGCTGCACTCCTTTCACCTCTCTATTTTAGGCTAGGAGAAACCTCACATATTCAAAAATATGCGCTCCGGGTTGACCCGTAGGAGAACCCGGTTCATCATCACCCTATCCTGACTGGTGATGAATCTATGGCCAGGGCAAGCTACATTATAAATTACACTGTGATTACTTAGTATCTTTTAGATGGATTGCAAGATTCAACCAAGTTGTATAACATGCAAGATATAATAGAAAGGTAAACAACATAACTCAACATTATGCATTTTCTACAATTTACATCACACTGATCCATCACAAGGATCTCACATCACATGTTATCACTTGGCCTCTTGCCAACCATACAGATCCATCTCAAGGATCATCACACAACCATGGGATCTCAATCCCTCATCACATAGTACCTTAGCCTCTCAAGGCTTTCATCATCATCATGGAACATCATACACCTGTCATCACAATGTTCATTTATCCAATTCTCATAGCCTTTCATTGGGCTAAGCATTACCTGCATGGTTAGCATAATTCAATAACCAGGTGAATAATCAAGAGACTACAATTACTACCATAGGGTGACAATTAGGGTTAAGTGCATTGTCAGCTCATCATGACAACAATAATCATATTCATGCCTCATATCAAGGTCACACGTGTAAGCACACTATCAAGTAACCCTAATGCATGCTCAAGATCACATTGTCATTAAAGAGATAAAGTAGTGACATTAATACGCATGTACTTTAGCCACAAGAACATAATTCTCGTTATTAAGCAATGAATCGTCATAAGAGCATCATAACAGGTCATGCCCTCACCAAAGATGTCAACAACCCTCACTAGAAGTCACCCCGTGCAGACCCATTCCTATCTAATCCCTAGCGGGCGAGCAGCTCATGTGTCGGGCGAGCAGACACACTGAGTGGGCAGGTGAGCAAACGAGCAAAGCAATGAGTCGGGTACTGAACCGTGCAAGGCAAGCGAGCGAGCAGGGTAAAGCATAGGCGAGAAGCCCTATCAGGCGACACGCGCAGAGGATGTCGGGCGACACGCGCAGAGGATGTCGGACGTGCACTAGTATCGGGCGAGCCAACTAGAACCGAGTGAGCAAGGTAGTCTCGGGCGACACGGCTGGGTCCGAGCGAGCAGAGCTAGGTATTGAGCGACACGCGTGTCGGGCGAGCCAAGACATAAGCGAGCAGGGTGAGTCTGAGCGAGCAACAACACTGGGCGACACAGCTAGTGTCGGGTGAGCAAGACTATCAAACGAGCCAAAGTTGCCGGGCGACACAGGGGCGTGCAGGGTAAAAGCAGGGCGAGCAGGGTTACTGCTCGAGCAAAACAGAGTATGTGGGGCAAGTGAGCACTGAGCTTCACTGGGCGAGCAGCCCTCTGGGCAAACAGAAGGAAAACTTGACTCACTCAAACCGTGCAAGAGAGAACTAGGACAAGGGCTATCGGGCAGCACCTCCCCACACATCTCAACTAAGGTTCAAGCCATCTAAACGAGCTCACCATCTTGCCCAAGGTGAGAGGAGAGTCTTGCTCAAGTCACTAAGTCATGTGCTCACCTCAATCGGGTAGGAAAGAGGGGTGTTGCTCATGGCATTAGAGCTCAAGCTCACTCATCTAGACCAAGGGGAGAAAGGAGTGTTGCTCTCCTAAACCCTAGAACACAAGGATCGGCCAATCATGCAAGATAGCTAAAGAACAACTCCAAACATGCAAGGGCAAGATTAAAGCAAACATATATGCAAAGAGAGGAGAGTAGTTAGCGTTTAGAGTCATGCAACCCGCCTTAAGCTCCAAGCAAGAAGATGCACTTGAGCTCCAAGGGTTGTCGACCACCAAAGCTCCTCCAAGAGGGGTGTGTCGACCTCCACTCCTTCAACTCCAAGGGTGTATCGGCCTCCAAGCTGCTCACACATGGGTGTGTCGGCCACCTTAGCTCCTTCTTCAAGGGTGTGTCGGCCACCAAGCAAGGGGAAGAGAGGGTGTGTCGTGCACAAGGAGAAGAGGAACTAAAGGGACCTCAAGCTAAGGAAGGGATAACCTATATAGATGAGGAAGGAGGAGAAACCAAGGTGAACCCTTCCTAGGTGTCGTCCACCCAAGGGACACATGTCCACCAACTCAAGCCACCTCTCTTGCAAGCCATAAGACACTTGTCCAAAATGAGCACCATGTATTCTCCAAACATGACCAAGGTTGGACCAAGCACCATGGACGACACAAGCCCACTCTAGGCCGACACAAGCTCTACTTGGCCGACACAAGGCCCAAGAAAGCCCAAACAAGGGACTCTAAGGCCCAAACAAGCTCAAAAAAGGTCCAAAGAACTCAAACAACAAGCCCAAGCCTTCCTCTCAACCCTAGAGGAAGCAAAGAGAGAGAAGAACACCTCTCAAGGTGGCAAACTTTCTCCCAAAACCCTAGACTTGGGTTAATTGCAAGTAGCACCCTCAACCCTCAACAAAGCACAACCAAACCCTAATCACCACTCAAAGGTGATTAGCAAGCCTCAAACCATCAAGGTTAAGCAAAACAAATAGGGTAAGCCCTAAACGCAGGTCAGGGTCCTTACAATCTAACCCCCTTTAAGGGATTTTGTCCTCGAAATCCGAAGAGAAAAGCGAGGGATACTTCCTCCTAATCTCTTCCTCAAGCTCCCACATGGCTTCCTCAACGCCATGACGCTGCCAAAGGACCTTCACAAGAACCAGGTCCTTCCTCTTCAGCTTCTTGATCCTTCTATCAAGAATCGCCACAGGGCCTTCCTCGTAGGTCACATCTGCATCAAGCTCAACCTCAACTGGCTGTATCACTGTACCTGAATCTGGATGACTTTTCTTTAACATACTGACATGGAACACTGGATGTAACATATGCAACTCAGGAGGTAACTCTATCTCTTAAGCTGCCTTGCCAACACGTGCTACGACTGGGTAAGGCCCCATATACCTGGGTGCCAACTTACCCTTCCGTCCAAACCTCAGCACACCTTTCCACGGAGAGACTTTAAGATATACTTTGTCTCCTACCTGGAACTCCAACGGTCATCGGCGATTGTCCACATAAGACTTTTGCCTGTCCTGTGCCACTTTCAACTGTTGCTGTATTACCTTGATCTTATATGTCGTCTGCTGCACTAACTCAGGACCCAAAAGCTGATACTCACCAGACTCATACCAACACAAAGGAGATCTGCACTTTCTTCCATGCAGAGCTTCATAAGGAGCCATATCGATGCTTCGCTGATAGCTGTTGTTATAAGCAAACTCTATCAAACTCAGATGAACATCCCAGCTGCCTAGGAACTGCAAAACACAAGCTCGAAGGAGATCCTCCACAATCTGAATAGTCCTTTCAGACTGTCCATTTGTCTGTGGATGAAAGGTTGTACTGAACCTCAACTGCATTCCCAACGCTCTGTGCAACTGCTCCCAAAAACGACTGGTAAACTGAGGACCTCTGTGAGAAACTATTGTTGCTGGCACACCATGCAAACAAACTATCTCATCCACATACACTCTAGCGAGCTTCTCCGCTGTGTACGTCGTCTTCACAGGCAGGAAATGGGCAGACTTCGTCAATCTGTCCACTATCACCCAAATGGAATCATGATTCCTAGTTGTCTTGGGCAGGCCAACTACGAAATCCATGGTTATATGATCCCATTTCCACTGCGGTATCGACAAAGGTTGTAACGTACCTACCGGCTTCTGATGCTCAGCCTTCACTTGCTGACAAACCGCACATCTTGCCACGAACTCAGCCACATCTTTCTTCAAACCGGGCCACCAATACAAGTCCTTCAGACTATGATACATCTTGGTGACACCTGGATGCATCGCATACATTGACGTGTGTGATTCCTCAAGCACCAACTTCCTCAGATCATCAACATCTGGAACCACCATCCTGTCATGATAGCATACTAGCCCATCCTCAGACTCATGATACCCATCACGCTTGTCGCAGCTGAACTCTGATCTGATCAACTGTACCGCCTCATCTGTCTGCTGTGCATCCTTGATCTGCTGCCTCAACGTAGGCTTGACTTGCATCTGTGCAAAAAGACCAGATAACGAAGAAACTTCCATCTGCACATTCATCGGTCGTAGAGAAACAAGCATATCCCTCCTATGGCAAACTAGGGAACTTAACTGTGCCTTCTTTGAAGAAAGAGAAGACTTTCGACTAAGCGCATCTGCTACCACATTCGCCTTACCAGGATGATACTCGATAGTGCAGTCGTAGTCGTTGATCAACTCCATCCATCGCCGCTGTCGCATATTCAACTCGTGTTGCGTAAAGATATACTTCAAGTTCTTATGATCCGTAAAGATCTGACACACTTCCCCATACAGATAGTGTCTCCAAATCTTTAACGCATGAACTACTGTTGCCAGCTCCAAATCATGAGTCGGATAGTTCTCCTCATGCTTCTTGAGCTGTCGCGAGGCAAAAGAAACCACATGATCTCCCTGCATCAACACGCAACCTAAACCTTTCTTGGAAGCATCACAGAAAACAACATAGCCTTTCCCAGGCTCTGGCAAGACCAACACTGGAGCACTAGTCAGCTTATCCTTCAGATTCTGGAAAGCTTGCTGACATTGGTCATCCCCAAAAAAAGGTACATCTTTCCTGGTCAACTTCGTCATTGGTAACACGATCACACTGAAGTCCTTGATAAACCTCCGGTAGTATCCTGCTAAACCAAGGAAACTACGATATTCTGTCGGCGTGTTCGGCTGTTCCCAATCTGCAATAGATTCTACCTTCTTCGGATCTACCTTGACTCCTTCAGCGGATATTACATGGCCCAAGAAGGTCACTTCATCCAGCCAGAACTCACACTTACTGAACTTGGCATACAACTGATGTTGACAAAGAAGAGTCAACGCTCGACGAAGATGCTGATCATGCTCTAGTATGTCCTGACTATAGATCAAGATGTCATCTATAAAGACTACAACAAACTGATCTAAGAATGGACGAAACACTCTGTTAATCAGGTCCATGAAGGCTGTAGGTGCATTGGTTAACCCAAACGGCATAACCACAAACTCATAATGACCATACCTTGTCCTGAAGGCTGACTTCGGTATGTCATCTGCCTTTATCCTCAACTGATGATATCCGGACCGTAGATTGATCTTGGAGAACATTGTAGCACCACACAACTGATCAAACAGATCATCTATCCTCGGTAACGGGTACTTGTTCTTGATCGTAGCCTTGTTCAACTGCCAGTAGTCTATACACAACCGCATCGAACCGTCCTTCTTCTTGATGAACAACACAGGCGCACCCCAAGGTGACGTACTGGGTCGGATAAAACCTTTATCTAGCAACTCCTGTAACTGCTTCTTCAACTCTGCCATCTCTGCTAGAGCCATTCTGTACGATGTCTGCGCAACTGGCTGCATTCCTGGTACTAGATTGATCTCAAAATCAATCTCTCGGGGTGGGGGAACACGTCTGCAAACTCACGAACAACTGACACCTCCTCAAGGCTAATACCTTTTTCCTTGGCATCCACTTTGTTATCTACCACGTGGGCTAGGAACGCCTCTCATCCCTGTCGTAACAACTTATCTGCCACCATAGATGATACCAGACATGTTAGAAGAATCTTCCTATCTCCCTGGAAGATCCACTTCTCTCCAGCAACATCAAACACTTCCTGCTTGGAACCACAGTCCAAGACAACCTTATACCTCTCTAAGGTATCCATCCCAAGGATAACATCGAACCCATGCATAGCAAGTGGTATGAGATCCACTTGAATGTGGTGTCCCGAGAAAGATAAGACACAAGATGGACACTCTTCTCGAAGCAAAGAGGAACCATCAAGTGGGGTTTCTAATAACAAGCTATCCTTCTTATAGCTAACAGATAAACGATAGTTCTCAAGCATACTATAGGAGATAAAAGAGTGCGTAGCACCCGGGTCAACCAGAACAGATATAAAGCAAGAAGAAGACATATCAGAATGAAATAACTCCATCTGACATGTCACTACTCGCGGGTTGACTACCGCCTCCGGCTGATTCATAGCGTTGAATCGAGTCGTTGCTTGCTGTCCACGACCTCTGCTTCCCTGAGCAGATGATCCAGCCTGAGACGCTTGACCGCGTCCCCGTCCTCTGCCACCACTGGGCTGTGGTCTCTCTGACCCCTAAAGGTTCTGTCTCGGCTGCTGCGTCACCTCAACATCGCTGTAGGGACAACTTGACCTGATATGCCCTGTCTGACCACAGGCATAACATGTCCTAACATCATCTCGAGGCCTGGATGGCCCTGTCACCGCCACAGAAGCCAAACTTGGTGCCTTAGAAGGTGAAGAAACATAACCTCTTCCTCTACTCATAGACCACTGAGACGGTCTACCAGAACCTCTCATCGCTGCCGGTGCCGAAAACCTGGGCTTCTTGAAGCCACCAAACCTCTGACTCTGAACTGAGAAGGTCTTTTCTTAGCCATAGACTCTCTCTTCTCCCTAACAGAACGTTTGATCCTCTAAACAGATTCCACGAATGTAGCGAACCGTTCTCGATTCTCCAATGCAGAGACCGGTGTCGTCAGCTCAGCACTCAGACCCTTCTCGAAATGTCTGATCTGTTCCTCGTCTGTCGTCGCCATGTGAGGATAAAACCTCAACAGATCCATAAACTTAGCTTCATACTCGGTGATGTTCATCGTTCCCTATCACAAACTCTCAAACTGATGGATCTTCTCATCCATATACGTCTTGGGAAAGTATCTGGCGACGAACTCACGTCGAAACACTTCCCAACAGATCACCTCACCAGGCCGCTTCTCTTCCTCGATGGTCCACTAGTGACCAGCACTACCTTTCAGAAGGTAGACAACATGCTTTACTTTGTCTGCTTCGGGGATGTCGAGGATCCGGAAGGCCTTCTCAAGACTTGTCAGCCACAGATCTGCATCCGCGGGATCAGCCGTTCCAGCATACTCCGAAGCTCCGACTCGGCAAAGCCGCTCAAAGGTCTTCCCAATACCCGATGCTTCTCCATGGGGAACCTGTGCTCGCGGAGGAGGCACTGGTAATCGCTCAACCATGAGATTCATCGTAGCCATCATCTGCCCCATAAGCTGTTGGTAGGCAGGATGTTCAAGAATGGCTGGGTCAGGTTGGGGGACCTCAGGCACCCGATCTTCATGTGCCTGTCCTACTGCTCCATCAACAGATGCAGCATCGCTGTGCTCAGTAGAGAGTTCTTCATGGTTTCCAGACATCTTGGCTTTTCTTCCGCTGAGGGCAGAAGATTTCTATGAGAAAATCTGGAAAACACATAAGAACAAACACAACCTAGTCCTAGATCCCTGTAGACTCAGCGAACCTAAAACTCTGATACCAAACTTGTGGCAACACATCCCATTATCACACAGATAATGAGGTGTTACACGAAAATGTGCGGAAATCACCATAACCACAGTTAATAAAAAACACGGGTTAATTAAAACTGATTGTGGAAAACTGATAAACTGAGAAACATATTACATTCTAGTCCATATCCTGCAAGAAAACATGTTACATATATATCCATACAAGCCTGGATACATGTCCACAGCTTAGAGCAGCAGCTGTCCTGTTATAACCATGAGTTCACCACCTGTTCATACATATAAAGGCCCATATCTGGTCAACAGCAGGATATACAAATGACATCGGTCGTGCATCGTAAAACAACGTCAAAACACCGCCAAGGACCTGAGAGTACAGGGATGACTCTAGACTCTACACCAAAACATCAAAACAGCAGCATCTCCAAAGCTTGCCTTCTACAGATCTTCTCGTTGCTCGGCCGCAACTCCGCGACCACCACCATGACAAGCTCGACCACCTAAAAAGGGGGAAAACTAGTAGAGTGAGACAATTGAACATTATCCCAGCGGGAGGCATAACTCCGCGCCAAAACTACAAAACCTCAGATAAGATAAAGCTTGTCACTGCAGATTATTGATAAAGAATATAACAAGAACAATTATAAGTAACAAGCCATCCTCAGACTTACCACCTGTATCAAAAGGGCATATAACCACTATATTTCCCAATGGAACATGATTGACAAGATAGATTATATGAGACTCACCACAAAAGAGTAATAAACAACTACAATATAATTAAAGTTAACTACATAAACAAGGCCTCAACCAATGTTTTGTATTTGTCTTATCAATACATACTAAACGGATGTATTACATTTTATTATGCCCTGAGGAAATGAACCGTACCGTTCAAATCCAACCTTCGGCTGCGAAGCCCATAGCCGGTGCCATACAAGGTCAATGGAAGAGCCGGAATCCAAGACTTTCTCCGCCTCATGGTCAGTACATGAGAACACAAAGCAGGACCACAGTCTCGTGCTTGAAGTGGTCATAAGCCACAGGGTCAGCTCCACATGCTACCCTCTGCCTAGTCCGCCTCGGTACAGGTCACGACACTAGAAACGGAGCCACGTGTCTAAACACCGTGCTCAGAGCCATGAACGCATTCATGCTCAACATATCACATATCTGGAGCCATGGGCCATGTTCACCATGCTCGTCACACATCCGAGTCTGCAACCGCAGCTGCACTCGTTTCACCTCTCTATTTTAGGCTAGGAGAAACCTCACATATTCAAAAATATGCGCTCCGGGTTAACCCGTAGGAGAACCCGTTTCATCATCACCCTATCCTGACTGGTGATGAATCTATGGCCAGGGCAAGCTACATTATAAATTACACTGTGATTACTTAGTATCTTTTAGATGGATTGCAAGATTCAACCAAGTTGTATAACATGCAAGATATAATAGAAAGGTAAACAAAATAACTCAACATTATGCATTTTCTACAATTTACATCACACTGATCCATCACAAGGATCTCACATCACATGTTATCACTTGGCCTCTTGCCAACCATACAGATCCATCTCAAGGATCATCACACAACCATGGGATCTCAATACCTCATCACATAGTACCTTAGCCTCTCAATGCTTTCATCATCATCATGGAACATCATACACCTGTCATCACAATGTTCATTTACCCAATTCTCATACCCTTTCATTGGGCTAAGCATTACCTGCATGGTTAGCATAATTCAATAACCAGGTGAATAATCAAGAGACTACAATTACTACCATAGGGTGACAATTAGGGTTAAGTGCATTGTCAGCTCATCATGACAACAATAATCATATTCATGCCTCATGTCAAGGTCACACGTGTAAGCACACTATCAATTAACCCTAATGCATGCTCAAGATCACATTGTCATTAAAGAGATAAAGTAGTGACATTAATACGCATGTACTTTAGCCACAAGAACATAATTCTCATTATTAAGCAATGAATCGTCATAAGAGCATCATAACAGGCCGTTCCCTCACCAAAGATGTCAACAACTCTCACTAGAAGTGACCCCGGGCAGACCCATTCCTATCTAATCCCTAGCGGGCGAGCAACTCATGTGTCGGGCGAGCAGACACACTGAGCAGGCAGGTGAGCAAACGAGCAAAGCAACGAGCCGGGTACTAAACCATGCAAGGCAAGCGAGCGAGCAGGGTAAAGCATAGGCGAGCAGCCCTGTCGGGCGACACGCGCAGAGGATGTCGGACGTGCACTAGTATCGGGCGAGCCAACTAGAACCGAGTGAGCAAGGTAGTCTCGGGCGACACGGCTGGGTCCGAGCGAGCAGAGCTAGGTATTGAGCGACACGCGTGCCGGGCGAGCTAAGACATAAGCGAGCAGGGCGAGTCCGAGCGAGCAACAACACTAGGCGACACAGCTAGTGTCGGGCGAGCAAGACTATCAAACGAGCCAAAGCTGTCGGGCGACACAGGGGAGTGCAGGGTAAAAGCAGGGCGAGCAGGGTTACTGAGCGAGCAAAACAGAGTATGTCGGGCGAGTGAGCACTGAGCTTCACTGGGCGAGTAGCCCTCCGGGCGAGCAGAAGGAAAACTTGACTCACTCAAACCGTGAAAGAGAGAACTAGGACAAGGGCTATCAGGCAGCACCTCCCCACACATCTCAACTAAGGTTCAAGCCATCTAAACGAGCTCACCATCTTGCCCAAGGTGAGAGGAGAGTCTTGCTCAAGTCACTAAGTCATGTGCTCACCTCAATCGGGTAGGAAAGAGGGGTGTTGCTCATGGCATTAGGCTCAAGCTCACTCATCTAGACCAAGGGGAGAAAGGAGTGTTGCTCTCCTAAACCCTAGAACACAAGGATCGGCCAATCATACAAGATAGCTAAAGAACAACTCCAAACGTGCAAGGGCAAGATTAAAGCAAACATATATGCAAAGAGAGGAGAGTAGTTAGGGTTTAGAGTCATGCAACCCACCTTAAGCTCCAAGGAAGAAGATGCACTTGAGCTCCAAGGGTTGTCGACCACCAAAGCTCCTCCAAGAGGGGTGTGTCGACCTCCACTCCTTCAACTCCAAGGGTGTATCGGCCTCCAAGCTTCTCACGCATGGGTGTGTCGGCCACCTTAGCTCCTTCTTCAAGGGTGTGTCGGCCACCAAGCAAGGGGAAGAGATGGTGTATCGTGCACAAGGAGAAGAGTAACTAAAGGGACCTCAAGCTAAGGAAGGGAAAACCTATATAGATGAGGAAGGAGGAGAAACCAAGGTGAACCCTTGCTAGGTGTCGTCCACCCAAGGGACACATGTCCACCAACTCAAGCCACCTCTCTTGCAAGCCATAAGACACTTGCCCAAAATGAGCACCATGTGTTCTCCAAACATGACCAAGCTTGGACCAAGCACCATGGGCGACACAAGCCCACTCTAGGCCGACAAAATCTCTACTTGGCCGACACAAGGCCCAAGCAAGCCCAAACAAGGGACTCCAAGGCCCAAACAAGCTCAAAAAAGGTCCAAAGAACTCAAACAACAAGCCCAAGCCTTCCTGTCAACCCTAGAGGAAGCAAAGAGAGAGAAGAACACCTCTCAAGGTGACAAACTTGCTCCCAAAACCCTAGACTTGGGTTAATTGCAAGTAGCACCCTCAACCCTCAACAAAGCACAACCAAACCCTAATCACCAGTCAAAGGTGATTAGCAAGCCTCAAACCATCAAGGTTAAGCAAAACAAACAGGGTAAGCCCTAAACGCAGGTCAGGGTCCTTACAATAACATGCTTGTTTCATTGCTTTATGAAAGCATAGAAACCATGCTCTAGGAGCCTTCTTTAGTCCATAGATGGCTCTTTGAAGACGACAAACATGTCTTGTGGAAATTTGTAAACGTGGTGGAGGTTGCATGTAATTTGTCTTTACAAGCTCACCATGTAGAAAATCATTCTTTACATCCATCTAAAAAAGAGACCACCTATGAGAAGCTACAATAGCTAAAAGAATGAATTCTAGTCATATGAGCAACACGGGCAAACTTTTCTTCATAAGCTATAGCATGCTCTTGTGGAAATGCTCAAGGAACAAGATGAGCCTTGTATTTGTCAACTCCTCCATCCTTATGACTAATTGGTTATATTTAGGATGGAAAAGCATAAACCTCCTATCTATATGTCTACTCAAAAGCTTGAAACTCCTCATCCATGGCATGTTGCCATCTTGGCTGAATTGCTTATTGTTGATATGTATATGGCAAACTTTTTGCATATAAAGTAGTCATAAAAGCTGCAAACTAAACCCTACTATGATCATAAGTCTCACTGTAATTATCATATCCATACATTTATGTGGCTCGTTTAATATGGGTAGAGTGCCTACCATCCAAAGTATCTACGGGAGTGGGAGAAGGATGGAGATCTTTGTGGTTAGTATCAAAACCATGATTATTAGTATGAAAAGGTGTCTCAGAAGAGAGGATGTCAATAAGTGAAAACACCTCCTCATATTCTAACATAGAATTTGGACTTATGATTGTAACTCATTCATGTGTGTCGTGCACCAGTACTCATTCACATGCCAATTTATTCGAACTAAGTAATAAGGGGATTTCATTGGAAGGTATTTAGAGAAGACCATATGTGGATAGAAACTATAAATCATGACACTCACGAGAAAAAAAAGGAGTGTCTTCAATGAATGAAACATGTCTAGATGTAAAAATACATATAGAAGGATGGTGATAACGTGTTATCCCTTGTGCTATGGACTATAGCTGTGGCAAAGCGTTCGAACAAAACATCATTAACTAAGCGGAAGCGATCATTAACAGTGGATTACTGAAAATCACTAAAAATTTAAACCTTTTTGCAAAGAGATCCAATTTCAGAAAACTCTTATAACAAGAACCAAAGTATTACATATACATTCTGGTTCACAAGTACATACCATGTACCATCTCTTCTCGAGGATTACATACATCAATTGCTCTCTTAAGTCTACACATGAGCAATACACAACCTTGAGGCATATTCAAGCCAAAATCTCAGATTGATTATGAAAACACTAAGTACTGACTCCAAGGACCTGAGAGTACAGATACGACACATAGGACTCTTATCTACAAGACACGACAGTCATCCTCGTCCACCTAAAAATGTTAGACCCCACGGGGGTGAGACAATTAAAAATTGCCCCAACGAGAGATATAACTCTCCGCCGGAAACATTATTATTGCAGTTTAATAGAATAAAACTGATCATAGGATAAGTAGTTTAAAACATTCTCTTATCTTAAAGCATTGCAACTATCTATGATAGAGCAGTAATTCATTTATTCACTTTATAAGGAATATGAAGAACATGTATACCACTTATCCATCTTACTATATCAACATCTCAAGCTTATCCTGAGATACTCATTATCATGGTATATCATCCATGAATCATTCTTATTTCTATATGTTGACCTTAGCCAACCTGTTAGCCAAATATTGAATTGTTCCAGTCATGTGAGTATACATCGTCATATTCTGTCCATGCATTAGACTATGCCAATTCTATGCAAACATTCCAAGCATTGGATTATTACCTATCTTGTGCAACCATTCTAGGCATTGGATTATTACCAATCCTGTGTAGCCATTCCAGGCATTGGATTATTACCAATCCTATGCAACCATTCTAGGCATTGGATTATTACCAATCATGTGATATTATTCCAGGTTTTGGGTTACGACCAATCATGTGACATTATTCCAGGTATTGGGTTATGACCAATCCTGTAATATTATTCCAGGTATTGGGTTATGACCAATCCTGTGCAATTATTCCAGGTATTGGGTTATAACCAATCCTGTGACATTATTCCAGGTATTGGGTTATGACAATCATGTGATATTATTCCAGGTATTGGGTTATGACCAATCCTGTGCAATTATTCCAGGTATTGAGTTATGACCAATCATGTGACATTATTCCAAGTATTGGGTTATGACCAATCCTGTGACATTATTCCAGGTATTGGGTTATGACCAATCATATGACATTATTCTAGGTATTGAACTATGTCAATCATGTGCATCATCACTGAATGTCACATCACCTTTTCTAGGTATTGAACCTTGGCCAAGCCATCATACTTATTCACATCCTTTATGTAATTCAAGTATCTCTCTTACCTCCTTTAAGCTTATTCAAAACACTATATCCCTTATTTGTCTATAAGCAAAAAGCATGCATGATTAAGATTTCATTATTATTATTGTGTCCATTTATTATTATTATTATATTACTAAGTTTCCATTTCCTGGTTTATTTGAACATTATCATTTCATACATGACACTTTTATAAACATCTTGTCACCTCTCACTAGGCAACAACTAACCACATGGCTCACAAAGCCCATTAAACATCTTGTTACCTCTCACTAGGCAACAACCAACCATATGGCTCACAAGGCCCATTAAACATCTTGTTACCTCTCACTAGGCAACAACTATTCACATGACTTACAGGGTCATTAAACATCTTGTCACCTCTCACTAGGCAACAACTATTAGGGTTAGGGTTTCCCCTTTATAGTCAAATAGGGTTCCAAGTTCATATTATCAATCCAAACCCTAATTCATTGCTCCACACATCTAGGAGCATACACTAATATCATAAGTATTCAATCATACTTATTTATTCCCATCCTTTATCATTAAATGAATTATCAACACAAGATATGAGTTTCTCTCTCATATTTACCAAAATATGATTACACCATACTTTATTGACTTGGCTTAGCCTTTTTCTTAAAATATGTTAGCCCACGCTTATCAAGGTGCATTACATCTCAATGTGACAATTGACTTGACATATTTCATGTGTTATTCATCCAAATATACTATATTTAAGGTACATTGAGGTATATCAACCTTGAGATGATGAATGTGATATCTATCATGTCTTGATGTAACACTTTCCTCATCACTTTATCTTACTTAAGTTTATCAATTATCTTGTATTAGGGCATTTACCATCCTAATACTTTATGCACCAGTTCATCACATTTATTATGTAATGTATTGATCATAAGTCACTCATTTGATTTATTCAACCATTATTGATATAAGATTATCCATTATTAACCACTTTAGGTGTTTCTCCCACCAATGTATTATTCACTATTCCATCATTAGGAATAGGGTTTCCCTTCTTTATCAATATAGGGTTTTGCATAACATCACCCTATGTCGGGGTTTCATATGACATCACCCTAGATTAGGGTTTCATATGACATCATCCTTGATTAGGGATTCACATGACATCACCCTTAATTAGGGATTCACATGACATCACTCTTGATTAGGGATTCACATGACATCACTTTTGATTAGGGATTCACATGCATAGCATCACCCTGGATTAGGGTTTCATATGACATTACCCTGTATCAGGGTTTCTCATTACATCCTTCCCTTGAATTAAGGTTTCTTATAACATTTCCCCTAAAATTAGGGTTTCATGTAGCTTTTCCCAAAATTAGGGTTTTCATGAAGTATTCCCTTAAATTAGGATTTTTCATTATAATACCCTGAATTAGGGTTCCTCATATCATTACCCTAAATTAGGGTTACACCATCACCCTAGATTAGGGTTTCATCTAGCTTTACCTTAAATTAGGGTTAGAGCTCATCAACCTTCTCGATTAGGGTTTCATGATCTCATCATTATGGATCAAACCCTAATTACGTATTTTAATCATGTTGAAAGTGTTGAGGATTAATCACTACATGATTATCACTCATGTATAACTTCCACTGTCTCATCCTCTCTAGGAGGTTAGATTACTTCAAGCTTGGTTAGATTAGGTCAACTTCAAAGAAGGGTTCCATAAGCATCAAAGGTTAACCAATCAAAAGGTATTAATCACTTAAGTACCTTGAAGGTACAACCATTGTAATTACCTTTGATAAACATCATCAACAATCATGGGGTTGATTGTACTTACAAACTTGAATCAATTAAACCTTCAAATGGTTTTGAGGTATTAGACCTTCAAACGGTCTTGAAATATTTTGACCTTCAATCAGTTTTTCCCTAACTCCTTCAATCGGTTTTGGAACTGTTTGCTCAATTGAAACCGAATGAACATCAAATGGTTTGAGACTGTTTGCCCTCCAAACGGTCTGAGGACCATTTGATCCCAAACAGTCTCAAGACCGTTTGTACTCAAACGGTTTCAAGACCGTTTGGTCCAAACCATCTTGAAAATGATTGGACCAAGTAGGGTTTCCTCCAATCAATCAATTGATTTTAAGGTTTGCTTTAATGAATCAATCATCAATTGAACCATTAAGAGTACATCCAATTACAGCCCTTGGATCTCTAATCATCTATCACATCCTTTGAACTCCAAATGGTCTTGAGACCGTTTGGTCTCAAATGGTCTTGAGACCGTTTACCTCCAAACGGTCTTGAGACCATTTGGACCATCAATCATGAAATTGATCCAATTCAATTGGGAATTCTTCGATCAATCGATTAGGGTTTGCAATCCATGGATCATTCATTCTAGAGTTAAATATAATTAAATCAATTTGAGTCATTGGATCTTCATCAATCACATCGGAAATTAACCCCAAACGGTTTTGAAGTTCAATTTATCCATTCGGTCTTGAG
The DNA here is from genome assembly GCA_963693085.1 of Alisma plantago-aquatica. NCBI lineage: Eukaryota > Viridiplantae > Streptophyta > Magnoliopsida > Alismatales > Alismataceae > Alisma > Alisma plantago-aquatica. Next base: position 229,408,260 of record OY856410.1, read on the forward strand.
ATCCATTACCCATTCGGTTTTGAACTCAATTACCCATTCGATCTTATAATTAATTACCCAATCAGTCTTGTAGTAAATTACCCATTCGGTTTGAAGTAACTGACCCATTCGGTCTTGGGTCCAATTGCCCATTTGGTCTTGGGTTCAATTTCCCATTCGGTCTTGGGTTCAATTGCCCATTCGGTCTTGGGTTCAATTACCCATTCGATCTTGAAACCAATTCAACTCATTCAGTTTTGAAACTGAATTAGCTCAATCGGTTTTGAAAACTGATTGCCCCTTCCTTTGTTGAGGTGTGTTCTTAATATGAAATCATCATCTTCAAGCTTCAAACCTTCAAAATCAGTTGTGATTCTTATGGTGATTTCAACAATTAATCAAAAGGAAATTGAGAAAGAAGAAAGGTTCAACACATAGTGAATAAATTACAAGCAATAATGACATTTAAGGGTTCAAGTTATATAACCCACCTCCAAAGTTGAATCCAAGCTTCAAGATTCATGTCCTCAATGGTGAATGAAGCTTTCTCAACTGCCCAAGGTCCGTCCTCAAGTCTTTGAGTGAAAAGAATGGCTAAGGTTGAAGATTGAATGGAGAAAAGAAGAAAATAAGCATTGAATTTTGATTTCCACCATGAAATCAAGGTTGAAGATGACTATGGAGCTTACCTACAGGTTGGGGCACGTCCTCCTGTTGCTACTAAGCTCCCTTGTGTTCAACCAAAGCAAGGAAATAAAAAGGGGTCAAAAAAACCTTTCATGTGGGTTGAAAATGGGATGTATATATGGGAATTTCAATGAGAGAGAAAGTGATAAATAATTCCTTCAACTCCTAAAATTGGTGCCACATACTCCCCTCAAGTCCTTGCATAAGAATCCATATCCCCCACCTTGTAATTCATCTTCATTATCCATGAATTAAAAGAAATCAATTTAAGCACCTTAACCATTATAATAATAATATCCAAAATTGGGTGGATATTACTTTTCCTTTAACTAATGTGAGTGGGATCTCCACTCACTTTAGATATTTCGTTGCCTTTGCAAGGCACAAGGACGTCCATGCTTATAAAAATTCAACCATCACACTTTTGGTTGAAGGGCACCACCATTAATATATTTATTTTTGCATTAAATTGAATTAGGGTTTCAATTATGCTTAAATCTTGATTATTTTAATATCAAGATTCTCTCTCCTCCAAAGAGATTCAAATGAGATGCCCCTCTGATTTTGTTTTCTCTAATTGATACCAAGAAACATTAGGGACTCTCTAGAAGTGGTATTTTGCATATTGAACCCTAGGTTTTGGGTAAATTGCACATTACACCAAAACTAGGTTTTAATGCACAAACATTGCTTAATAAGCTCTTTCTTGGTGCTCAGGCTTTCAAAAGACATACCTCTGCATCATTCTCATTCTTATGATGCTTCAATACTTGAGGAACATTTTATCATGTAAAATTTGCAAGTTAACCCCTTAACTTGGATAATTTGCACTTTAGTCCAAAACAAGTAAAACATTGTTTCAACATTATTCAAAAAGGACTAAAATTGAAACATAAGTTGCTTTTGAACCTTAATTACTTTTCAAAGGATAAAGACAAGAATATAAATGACTTACTTAAGAAAAACCTCTAGGGTTAAGCCTTAACCCAGGTCAGGGATGTCGCAATAGCCAACAAAAAATTGACAAACTGACTTGGGTGATAGTGTTTCTCTCTCATGTCTAAGAAGAAGGACAAAAACTATGGACCCAAAAACTCTCAAAAAGGACTAAACTGGAGTTAGAGAAAAAAAAAATATAAAATAGAGAAATGCCACTCAAAATAGAATTAGGAACTCTATTGATGATGTAGACAGTTGCAACAACAAACTCTGTCCAATATGATCGAGAAGAGGAAGCATAAAAAAGAAAGTATCTAGATATTTTAAGAATATGATGATGTTATGTTTCCTCTCGGTCACACCATTTTACTGAAGAGTGTGTGTGGGAAAGAGGCATGTAACTGAATGCCACGGTCTTGTAACATGGAGCGCATGAAGTATATTCACGTACATTATCAGATCTAAAATTCTTGATACACTTATAATATTGGGTATAAACCATTTGGTAAAAATGGAGTATATTGAGGAAAACTCTAAGAGATTCTTCATTAAGTATATAAAAGTATACCTTGAATAGTATTGAAAACCAATGAGATAATCGGTTGGTGTGAGATCCCAAATACCAAAATGTACAAGATTAAATGTGGAAGATGATTTACTTAATAATATAGAAGGTAGTTGTAATTTTTTGCTAGTTTGCAACTAATACAAGGACTTAGTTCAAAATTTGAAAAGTGGCCTAAGACTCCTGATGTTATGACCCACATCAAAGTTAATTAGTAAGTATCATGATTACAACATCATTAAGTTAATTGAGAGAAGTTAAGTGCTCATGTGGTGGATAGTGCATCATCAAGTTGATTAAGTTGAGTTAAGTTCTCATAGATGCAATTAGTGCTTTGATCTAGTGTTATAGACTAATTAGAAAGTTTTCATTCCTTGAGAAGGTAGAGATTTTCGTGCTTGAAGTTTTGCAAAAGAAATCATTCGATTTGAACCTCGAGTCAATAGTTGTGACGTTTTTATGAATCTTGGACTTAAGATGCAATTTTTCCATTTGTTGGATTTTATTTCCCTTCCCTTATCCTCTTCTTCTCCACCGATTAATCTGTTGAGTAGAACCCTTGGTAGAAGCTCGACCAGCCATAGCAGAGGGATGTGAGGGAGACCGTTTTGGCACCCCCTAGCCTCGATTCAGTAATGCCCACTCCTCCACCATCCTTCCCTTCTCCTTCCTCTTCCTTCTTCCTCCACCCTTTCCTCCTCCTTTTCCCCGCCCTAGAAGGCTCCCAACCTATAGAGAGCAGCAGCCGACGACCAATTGTTGTGGCCCAGCCTAGGGCCCTCTTGGATGCATGAAATTTCAAGGAAAAAACTTGCTTGAGCTCAGCCTAGTGCCTCGACCATGAATTCGCAGCACCTGCCCCCTCTTTCTCCTTCCTCGCTCCATGTACGCCCCAAATCAGTAGGACATCACCCCACCTTTATCAAGTAGCAACAGCTGCAATTGCGGCCGATAGCCACCTTGGGCGCGAAGCAGCACCAAGGAACGATGCTTTAAACTTGTCCTTGAGGTCCAAGTACAAAGCAACGTCGAGCGACGCCCAAATCCAGATGTTGTGTGTGTGCTACGTTTGAACCAGGTTGTCCCAAGGTAGAAGACAACCCCGCTGACACCCAGAAACTGGCCTTTGGACGTGTTTCCAGACAAATTCGGACATCCTGAACCACTGTGAGTACAATTTCACTCTCCTAGCAAGATTTAACTCCGGAAGTCGGATAATTTTAGTTGAATTTGTGTTTTTCACTGGTAACAACAGTTATCAGGTATTGTGTAGTATTGGTTTCTCCTGAATTTTATGTAACGATTTGCTTCTTTACGCTTTGAACGATCTAGTTTATTTTTTTGACTCAGTGTGGTTTGTACTAGTAGAATTATATGGTTGATTTAAACCTAAGTTGCTCAATTAAAGGTTGAAAACAGTAGCACGCGACCAGTAATTGGACAGTTTGGGTATAAACCCAGGTTGCACGATTTTGGTAATTCATTTGATGCATGATTTTAAATCAATGACGATGACATGAAAATATTCAATGAAAACCCTAGTTGCAAGCTCTCTGCTATGTTTAATGTGAGTGATTTAATATTTACATGAGTTGACACGTTTCTCAGAAATATCATTACAATTCCTTAGTTATTATTAATAATTTATATCATAATAAGTAATTAACTCTTAACTGAGTTATGTGATGCACAAACCAGGACTAGGGTTAATGTGCACGTTTTTTCGAGGAATTTTAGATAATTTACAAATGCTACTGATGATTACTCATATACCAAGTAATTAACTCGTATTAGTGCATTAAGATGTTCAATTGTATGATTTCAACGTATATGTGCCAAGTTGACATGAATTCTATTTATTTAAGGATTTTAGTCTACCTGCATGCATAATAATGTTGATTTCTCAGTAAATTACAAGTGGACATGTATTTAGTTTATTTAAGAACTTGAAATCTGCATGCATGCTTAATATGTTGAATCTTTCAGCATTTGCAATGCTTGAATAAACTGCTCTGTCAAATTTAGAATGATATTCATGTCGTGTTGTAAAGTTCAAGTAAATTGACTCAGTACATAGAGATACCAAAGCCAAGAACAAGTAAGAGAGACATGCAATGTAGTAAGAGCTTTTCTAGAATAATAAAATATTAGATTAAGGGCCCTGACACCGTAGAATCCCTATGAGAGGTCTGCGCCTTAGGGATGAAACGACCTAACCCTGGCATCGTCCAGTATATAGGGGTATGAATGCACCCACAGAGCGTACGGGGAGACGAAGCCCTTGAGGAAGTCTCCTAAGAGAAGATAGGTTACCCAACATGAACCGGAGATCCCGGTGGTAACCCAGAGGTACCCACAGAGCATACCAAGTTGAGGCCCACATAGCGTCTCAGACCCTCCGCCTGTGTACTCAGCCTAGAGGAGGAGTCCAGTTTATGACACCATAGGAGTGTTGAGGCCAAAGAGCCAGTTTTCCTATTGCAGACCAGGACAGTAGTCATACTTAACTATCTCGGGGTATCAACTAAGTCTTGTACGGTGAGATCGTAGTTCGCTACGAGTCTTCATATGTAAAGTACACTGCATATGATCAGGGCATAAGATAAAATATATTCATATAGGTTCACAGAGTTTCTTATAGGTTAAAGAGTTAAGAAAGATTTAAGTTAGTTTCATATCAGTTGTCATTTAAATGAAATTTTCGTATTCTCTGTTATTTAATCGTATCTACAGTCTTGCAGTAGTTGTTTTCTTAATTAAATGTTGACATTCATGTCATTTACATTATATTGCTTATATCTTCTCAATATAGTTTTATCTTGTATTTTATTTCAATTAATAATCATAAAATGAGTTATCTGTGATGGTTGGATGAAATTCTATTCACTGAGCCAGTAGCTCACCAACCTACTGAAACATTTTTTAGGTCAGCGCCAGCATAAGGAAGCTGAAGGATCATATCACCCAAGTACTTAGAAGGTGGTTCGTAGTTATTTATAGGTCTCTTAGTCCTTTCCCCTCGGTCCTTGGGCATGTGGTGTGGTAGAGAGAGAATGTAATGTAATGTGTAGATTAGATTGCAGTTATCTGTTTGGGTTTACTTTATGCATGAACAATGTAATATGTCAAGTAAGTTTGGTTTTCTTCCAAGTAAGGTAAATAGTAAGTTACTTCCACAGTTAAATAAGATTTTGTGCTATTCAAGTTATAAGACTTTCTTTTATGTTAATTTTAAGTGGTTAAGAAAAGAAAAAGTTAAGGGTGTATTTGTATTAAGTGTAATCCTCATTGTCATGCCCTGATCTCATGATTTGAGGTAATTGTGGGATCGAGGCATGTCAGCTAATTTGGTATCAGAGCATAGGTTGAGTACGTAGTTACTCTAAGTCAAGGTCAGGGGACGATAAGAGACCAATAGGATTAGGACTTAGATGTCTTCCTTCTAACTGCAATTTTCTAACAGGAAGTGTTCTGTTATACTATTGCAGATGGCAGGAAGAGGACATGGTCATGAGGACCAAGATGAGAGCCACATTGGACCTGATCCTCAGGAGATGGGTCCATGTGGTGGAAATGATGTGGATGAGGCATCAAGGATGTACAGGATGTTTCTTGAAACCAGGGAAAAGTATAAGATGGAGAGGTGAACTTCCACCTCGAGCAGCAAGGACCTGATGAGATCCTATGAGTTGGTTAAGAATCTTGGAGGTACTGAGTTCAATGGAACCATGGACCCTGCAGTGGCAGATGAATGGTTGAGACAGCTAGAGAAAGTGTTCTGTCTGATGGAGCTGTCTGAGGAAAGACAAATCAATCACACAGTTTATTTGCTTAAATGTGATGCAGAGCTCAGGTGGCGTGGAGTGGAAGATAAAACGAGGAACACGATATTGACCTGGAGGGATTTCGTTGATGAATTTCATCTTAAGTACTACCCACCTACCTTTCTGAGTGAGAAGATAAGACAGCTGCAGAATATTAGATAAGGAAGTATGACAATTGGTGAATACGAGGCACATTTCACAAGGTTAGCGAATTTTTTTCCGCAGCTTGTTCCTAATGATGTAGAAAAGTGTAGAAGATTTCAAGAAGGATTAAGATCAGAGATTAGACACACTGTTTCAACCATTGGTTGAAGAGATAGAGAAAACTTTGGGGAATTTGTGGAAGTAGCGACACGTGTAGAAGAGTCAGTTAATGCTGATAAGTAGTCTGAGAGTAAGAAAATATCTGGAGACTTTATTAGAAGGGGACAAAGTAGTGGTGGATACAGACGAGGTGGTGGTTTCTTTTCTAAGATAGGATGAGGACTTGGCTGTTTTGGTAGACAAGGATCTAGTTTTTCATCATGTGGAGGAAGACCTAATTCTGGAAGATGGAGTACACAGTCTACATGGACACCACCAACTAGGTCATCTGGATCATCGATTTCAGTGATAGGTCCACTGAGGTGAGAGACGTGAGTATGTGATATCTATGGAAAATCACACTCAGGACAGTGTTGGGGAATAAGGTTTCAAGGATGTCATCAATGTGGATAGATGGGACATATTAAGAGGAATTGCCCCCAATTACAGCAGTCAGCATCACAGGGTTCTCAGTCACAGTATCAGAATGTCCCGAGACAGGCTCCAGTTGGTGGAGCAAGTTCCTTTGTAGCTTCAGGTTCCCAATGTGGAGTAGCACCTAGTGCTAGGGAAGGACAACGAGGACATCGTGGGAGAGGAAGAGCTTCAGGACGCTTCTTCTCTTTGATACCACAAGAAGGTATTGTTTCTTCCTGAGTGATTAAAGGAGAAATGCTTTTCTTTGACAGCATTTCAGTTATAGTTTTGATAGATCCAGGTGCTACTCACTCATTTATACAACGATCTTTATCTTGTGAGCTTAATCTGTTAACCCAAGAGTTACCGGTTGAGTTGTTGTTGAGGGTTCCATTAGGTGAACCGACAGTGTTGACAGAGTTTTGTCCCCGATGTTTGTTGACTTTTGGTGGTTACACCATCGTGGTTAATCTTATACCCCTAGATATTAATTCTTTTCAAGTTATCTTGGGTATGGATTGCCTAGAGACTTATCGAGTCCAACTCGACTGTTGGAAGAAGGAGGCTATCTTTCAACATGGTGGATTTTCTTGTGTCTTTACTGGAGACAGGAAGGTTTTGCCTACGTGTATCATATCGGCTCCAGTAGCTGATAAGATGTTGCAGAAAGGTTGTGATGTGCTCTTGGCACATGTAGTAGATACTAGAGTTGAGAAGATCATAGTTAGTCTATGGGATGTGCCAGTGTTCTATGAATTTCTAGATTTATTTTCAGATGACTTGCTAGGTCTACCTCCTGAAAGAGAGATAGACTTTGAGATCCAAGTGTTTCCAGGTAGTCAACTTATAGTGCTACCATCCTACAGAATGGCACATGCAGAGTTGAAGGAACTCAAGATTAAATTATAGGAATTACTAGATAAGGGTTTCATTCGACCTAGTTCTTCGCCATGGGGAGCTCCAGTCTTATTTGTGAAAAAGAAAGATGGTACTATGAGGTTATGTATAGACTACAGACAGTTGAATAAGATTACCATCAAGAATAAGTACATGCTACCAAGGATAGATGACTTGTTTAATTAGTTGCGTGGAGAGATGATCTTTTCTAAGATAGATTTGAGATATGGATATCATCAGTTGAGGATAAAGGCTTCAGATATTTCTAAGTCGGCTTTCAGAACAAGATAAGGGCATTATGAGTTCTTGGTCATGTCGTTTGGACTTACTAATGCCCCAACAGCTTTCATGGATATGATGAACCAAATTTTCAAGCTGTTCTTAGATCAGTTCATAGTGGTTTTCATAGATGATATTCTGATCTACTCCAGAGATGATGAGCAGCATGAACAACATTTGGGGATAGCATTACAGTTGTTGAGACAACACCGGTTATATGCTAAGTTCAGTAAGTGTGAGTTTTGGTTAGCTGAGGTGTCTTTTCTTGGACATGTCATCTCAGGAGATGGAGTAAGTGTCGACCCTAAGAAAGTCAAGTTTTTCTACAGTGGGAGCAGCCTAAGACTCCTACTGAGATCAGAAGCTTCTTAGGATTGACAGGTTACTATAGGAGGTTCATCCAAAACTTCAGTGTTGTAGTGTCACCTCTAACACGCTTAACAAGAAAGAATGCACTGTTTGTCTGGTCAGACAACTGTGAGAAGAGTTTTCAGATCTTGAAGAAGAGGTTAACTACAAGACCGGTGTTGATCCTGCCCAAGGCAGATAAAGGCTACACAGTGTTTTGGGATGCTTTTAGGAGAGGCTTAGGCTGTGTGTTGATGCAGGATGGCAAAGTAGTAGCTTATGCATCTAGACAGCTTAAGAAGAATCAGGAGAATTACCCGACACATGATTTGGAGTTAGCTATTGTAATTCATGCTCTTAAGACATGGTGTCACTATCTTTATGGTGAGGTGTTCCAAGTGTTTACGGGTCATAATAGTTTGAAATATATCTTCACCCAGAAAGATCTAAATCTTAGACAGTGAATATGGTTAGAATTCATCAAGGATTATGATGTGACGATAGATTATCATCCTGGTAAGGCAAATGTGGTAGAAGATGCCCTCAGCAGGAAGTCAAGTTCAACAACTGATGGATTCTCTATGACATGTTTCAAGAGAGACATGCTAGTAGAGATGCAAAAGTTGACCTTAGACTTATGGATGACAGAGCAGAGTGGTTTGATTGCACAGATGCAAGTCAAGCCTACTTTTTATGATCAAATCAAGGAACTTCAATAGAGTGATAGTGAGTTACAGCAGATCATGCAGGAAATGGAAAAGGGAAAAGACCAGAGTTTAGGTTTTCAAATGATAGTTTGTTGTATCAACATGACAAGTTGTGTGTACCTGGAGATAGTGAATTGAAAGAACAGATTCTTGAGGAAGCACATGCATCGATGTACGCTATGCATCCAGGTAACACTAAGATGTATAGGAATCTCAAGGAGTTGTACTGGTGGTCAGGTATGAAAAAGGATGTAGCTGAGTATGTGGCTAGATGCAGTGTGTGCCTGCAGGTTAAGGCTGAGCATCAGAAAAATGCAGGTACTTTGCAATCTCTTCCTATACCAGAGTGGAAGTGGGAACATATCACAATGGATTTTGTGGTAGGGTTGCCCAAGACACCTAGAGGTTGTGACTCGATATGGCTGATTGTGGATAGACTAACTAAGTCTGCTCACTTTATTCCTATTAAGTCAACCTTTGATGTCCCAAAGTTGGCTAAGATATATGTGGATGAGATAATCAGGTTGCATGGTATCCCAGTTTCAATTATATCACATAGAGATCCTAAGTTCACATCCAAGTTTTGGAATCAGTTGCATCGTGCTTTGGGCACAAAGTTGAGATTCAATCTAGCTTTTCACCTACAGACGTATGGTCAGTCAGAGAGGACCATTCAGACTCTTGAGAACATGCTGAGAGCATGTGTCTTGCATTTTAGTGGAAGTTGGGAAGAAAACTTGAGCCTTATAGAGTTTGCATACAACAATAGTCACCATTCCAGCCTTGGTATGGCCCCGTATGAAGCTCTATATGGTAGAAAGTGTAGATCACATGTATGTTGGTATGAGGTGGGTGAAAAAGAGATTCTTGGACTAGAGATAGTGGATTTGACTACTGAAAATATTACAGTGATCAGAGAATAGTTGAAAGTTGCACATGACAGGCAGAAGAGTTACACTGAGAAGAGACGTAGACCTCTTGAGTTTCAGGTTGGTGATGAAGTATATCTAAAAGTTTCACCATGGAAAGGAGTGTTGAGGTTTGGCAAGAGAGGCAAACTGACTCCTTGGTTTATGGGCCCATATCATGTCGTTGAGAGGATTGGACCTGTAGCCTATAGGTTGGATTTGCCATCTGAGTTGGCCAATTTACATGATGTGTTTCATGTATCGATGTTGAAGAAGTGTTACCCTGATACATAGAAGATAGTGGACCCAGAACCTGCACAGCTCAGAGAAGATGTGTCCTATGTTGAAGGACCAGTACAAATAGTTGATCGGAGGATCAATAAGCTTAAGAACCGAGAAATATCATTAGCGAAGGTTCTGTGGAGGAACCACAACCTAGAGGAAGCCACATGGGAGCTTGAGTTAGAGATGCGTAACAAGTTTCCTTTTCTCTTTTAGGAATTTTGGGACAAAATTCTTATAAGGGAGGGAGATTGTTATGACCCACATCAAAGTTAACTAGTAAGTACAATGATAACAACATCATTAAGTTAATTGAGATAAGTTAAGTGATCATGTGGTGATTATTGCATCATCAAGTTGATTAAGTTGAGTTAAGTTCTCATAGATGCAATTAGTGCTTTGATCTAGTGTTACAGACTAATTAGCATGTTTTCATGCCTTGAGAAGGTAGAGATTTTTGTGCTTGAAGTTTTGCAAAAGAAATCGTTCGATTTGGACCTTCAAGTCAATAGTTGTGACATTTTTATGAATCTTGGACTTAAGATGCAATTTTTCCATTTGTTGCCCTATATTTCCCTTCCCTTATCCTCTTCTTCTCCGCCAACTAATCTGTTGAGAAGTGCCCTTGGTAGCAGCTCAACCAACCATAGCAGAGGGATGTGAGGGCGACTGTTTTGGCACCCACTAGCCTCGATTTAGCAACGCCCACTCGTCCACCATCCTTCCCTTCTCCATCCTCTTCCTTCTTCCTCCACCCTTTCCTCCTCCTTTGCTCCACCCTAGCAGGTGCCTAACTACAAAGAGCAACAGCTGACATTTGAACCAGGTTGTCCCAAGGTAGAAGACGACCCCGTTGATGCTTGGAAACTGGCCTCTGGATGTGTTTCCAGATGAATTTGGACATCCCAAACCATTGTGAGTAGAATTTCACTCACCTAGCAAGATTTAACTCCAGAAGTTGGATAATTTCAGTTGAATCTGCATTTTTCACTGGTAGCAACGATTATCAGGCTTTGTGTAGTATTGGTGTCGTCTGACTTTTATTTCATGATTTGCTTCTTTACGCTTTGAACGATCTAGTTTATTATCCCACTCAGTGTGGTTTGGACTAGTAGAATTATATGGTTGATTAAAACCTAAGTTGCTCAATTAAAGGTTGAAAATAGTAGCATGCGACGAGTAACTGGACAGTTTGGGTATAAACCCAGGCTGCACAATTTTAGCAATCCAATTGATGCATGATTTTAAAGAAATAACGATGACATGAAAATATTCAATGAAAACCCTAGTTGCACGCTCTCTACTATGTTTAATGTGAGTGATTTAATATTTACATGAGTTGACATGTTTCTCAGAAATATCATTAGAATTCCTCAATTATTATTAATAATTTGTGTAATAATAATAAGTTAACTCTTAACTGATTTATGTGATGCATAAACCAGGACAAGGGCTAATGTGCAAGTTTTTTGAGGAATTTTAGATAATTTACAGATGCTACTGATGATTACTCATATACCGAGTAATTAACTCTTATTAGTAAATTAAGATGTTCAATTGCATGATTTCAGCGTATATGTGCCAAGTTAACATGAATTCTATTTATTTAAGGATTTTAGTTTGCCTGCATGCATAATAATGTTGATTTCTCAGTAAATTACAAGTGGACATGTATTTAGTTTATTTCAGAACTTGAAATCTGCCTGCATGCTTAATATTTCGAATCTCTCAGCATTTGCAATGCTTGAATAAACTACTATGTCAAATTTAGAATGATATTCATGCCGTGTTGTAAAGTTCAAGTAAATAGACTCGGTACATAGAGATACCAAAGCCAAGAACAAGTAAGAGCGAGATACAATGTAGTAAGAGATTTTCTAGAATAATAAAATATTAGATTAAGGGCCATGACACCATAGAATCCCTATGAGAGGTCTGCGCCTTAGGGATGAAATGACCTAACCCTAGCAGCGTCTAATAAACGAGGGTCAAAACGCACCCACAGAGTGTGCGGGGAGAAGAAGCCCTTGAGGAAGTCTCCTAAGAGAAGATAGGTTACCCAACATGAACCAGACATCCCAGTGGTAACCCAGAGGTACCCACAGAGTGTACCAACTTGAGGCCCATAGAGCGTCTCAAACCCTCTGCATGTGTACTCAGCCTAGAGGAGGAGTCTAGTTTACGACACCATAGGAGTGTCGAGGCCAGAGAGCCAGTTTTCCTATTGCAGACCAGGACAGTAGTCAGACTTAGCTATCCCGTGGTGTCGGCTAAGTCTTGTATGGTGGGATCGTAGTTCGCTATGAGTCTTCATATGTAGAGTACACTGCATATGATCAAGGCATAAGATAAAATATGTTCATATAGGTTCACAGAGTTTCTTATAAGTTAAAGAGTTAAGAAAGATTTGAGTTAGTTTCACAACAGTTGTCATTTAAATGAAATTTTAGTATTCTCTGTTATTTAATCATATCTACAACCTTGCAGTAGTTGTTTTCTTAATGAAATGTTGACATTCCTATCGTTTAAATTATATTTCTTAGATCTTCTCAGTATAGTATTATCTTGTATTTTATTTCAATTAATAATCATAAAATGAGTTATCTTCTATGGTTGGGTGAAATTATATTCACTGAGCCAGTAGCTCACCAACCTACTGAAACATTTTTCAAGTCAGCGTCAGCACGAGGAAGCTGAAAGATCGTATCACCCAAGTACTTAGAAGGTAGTTTGTAGTTATTTAGAGGTCTCTTAGTCCTTTCCCCTCGGTCCTTAGGCATGTGGTGTGGTAGAGAGATAATGTAATGTAATATGTAGATTAGATTTCAGTTATCTGTTTGGGTTTACTTTATGCATGAACAATGTAATATGTCAAGTAAGTTTGGTTTTCTTCCAAGTAAGGTAAATAGTAAGTTGCTTCCACAGTTTAATAATATTTGGTGCTATTCAAGTTATAAGACTTTCCTTTAAGTTAATTTTAAGTGATTAAGAAAAGAAAAAGTTAAGGGTGTATTTGTATTAAGTGTAATCCTCATTGTCATGCCCTAATCTCATGATTTGAGGTAATTGTGGGATCGGGACGTGTCACCTGACTCAAGAAGAATTCTAAGATGTGACTTTGACAGTGGGCCAAACATCGATTCCAAATGGAAACTGGAGAAAAAGTGGAAGTAGTGGTTGTAATGATTGAAGGGATGTTGGAATGCACAATTGATGAACCTGATATAAATCTCCCCTTCAATGTGCTCGGCTAGTGACCTTCTTAGTACCCAGATCCTACAAAATACAAAAATAGGAATCAAAATCCACTTGTAACCTAGATCACGTATTGGTGATACAAAAAAAACAAATTTATTGTGGGATCTAGTATGAGTAGAACAAAAGGTACAGTGTTTTTTTTATTTATAGTGAAGTGTCCCAATCTTCTTAATGAAAAAAGATCCTCCATTATAAGTGTGACACGGGGCCATATAAGTAGAGAGAGATAGAGATAGCATGATGTAAGGACTATATCATCATGAGTCATATGTCTAGACTCCCCAGATTCCATATACCAAATATCAAACTCTTTACCATTTTACTTTAAAAAAGTGGATGATGCTACATCTGCTTGAGTAGAAGATCACATATGTTGGAACATATGCAATATTTGTTTAAAGTCAGGTGAAGATGGGGTTGATGTAGATATTGTAGCAGCCTTTTAAAGACCACACTTCTTCAAATATTCTATTTTTTCTAGAATGTAGCTCCAACAATTTGTCTTATTGTGACTTATTTTTTACAATACACATACCTCTTTAAATTAATCCATCTTGAAGAAGATACTAGAGCAAAAATTGTTGAGATAGCCTCCTTAATGGTAGGGATAGGAGAAACATGGATTAAAGGGAGTCCACTACCAGAAGAGGATAATGTCTTCATTAATGTCTTAGCAATGATGATCTCCACCAATGCATCCTCGAGTCATGGAACTGGATCACGAACAATAAGATGTTGTATTAAAGTTTGAAACTCTAAACAAAAACCAATAGTACATTCATGTAAAGGTCTACGATGAGAACATTCATGTTGTTTACTATGCAGAAAAAACAACTTTTGTATGTGGAGAAAATAAAAGGACACATGGACTCTATAGCCCTCCAAATCCCCATCATAAATGTGTGAAATTGACATATTGTTCATTCTCCTTGAAATGTGACCATAATATTATGACAACTCTAAAATTCACGAGAATAATTTTTCTCAAGAAAAGTGTAAGAAATGTTGCTCCATATTCAAGAAGCGAAAGCCTTTGTATCCCAGTACTTATGTCGGATGACATGGTGAATTGAGTTCACAATATAGGATCTAATAGGTCAATTGTAAAATTATCATTTTATATATACTGGATTGGCTTTCACCACATGACATGTCACTGTCACTTCATTTCCTAAAACATCAAGAATGACTATTATAATTTCTACAATTGTGGGGTTGGAAGGTTTTATTTCTCCAAAAATATGGTCCTCTATGTCGGGACCAAATAAAGTGGTCTCGACTACCAAAGACCGCGTAGTCCATTGGAAAGAATCTTGAAGTAATATGTCGCATAGATGGATAATATCCCTCTCCGGTTTGATATCAGTTACAATAAGATTGAGTTTTGAAGAGGAGAAGAATAAAGAAGAAAGGAAAAAAGATGAATGAATGTGTAAACAATATACAAACAACAAAAGAACTTATTTTTAAGGCTTTGATACCCTGAAACTTAAAAGAAAAGTATATTTTATTTTATATGTGTTACAAGGAGTATGTCACTTTATATAGGGAAGGAGTCCCTCTTTACAATATGTATGAGATAGGATGAATAAGTCAAAGAGACATGAGATAAATAATGTATACAATGAATGTTTTATATAAACTGGTAATCTATTAATATAAATGTGGTCAATGTTAAAGTTATTTACTATCAATCAATAGATTAATTGATAATTAATATGTCACATACCGATTTGATACTGAAATGCATGTTTTAGTTTAATCCTATGTTCAATCCCCAAAGTGTGGAGCAGCCAGTGGAGGATTACCAGGAAGGGCATGCTTCTGTGTAGTGAAGCAAGGGATATCTGAGATGACTAGGTTGCCTACTACAACTATTCTAATTGAATATATAGTCTAGTTTTTTTTATGTTGAATCACACATTTGGGTGATGAGTTGAAACATTTTATATTATATAATATTAAGTTTTTATTTTTGTTTCTTTTTTAACTATTGTAGTTGATATTGATACACTGATAGTTGAAATACACCCTATACTTTTTGTGTTATACGTGCGTGGTTGTTCGAATTAGGTTGTGGTTTATTTCCTCAATAAGTAATGAGTGGATCTCATCATGGGTCCCCATCACTACACTCTTTTATTGGTATCATTTATTATCCAAGCCCCTTTCTACACAATGGAAAGTTATATTGTAGGTACACTGTATGGAGTGTTTGTTAATCCATGCTTTACACTTCAAAGCCCAGACACTTACACATAAGGTGTTTTGGGCCTCTTTTCTGTGTAGACCTCCAGTATCAAAACTTACTATCATCATGATCTTCATTTAATGTGATCGATAACATGCCTAATATCCTGATTCTTAGATGTAATGAGATTACCACAACCATGGTCATGTTGGACCCAACACTATCTACTATACTAAATATCTCTAACATTAGATTTGAATCAAGGTAGATATTTGAAAAGACAACTCATGACCTGCTCAGATATTTATCAGTAACATGATATGATGATACTAGCTCGTTATCTAAATTTTATTTATGAAATATCTTCTATAGATCAAAGTTTTCAATCGAATGTGAGTACACTTTCCAGGTAAATCTTTAAACCCACTCATTATCATAACAATCACCTATGAAACTATCAATAGGATATATAAGAAATGTGGATAATAAATATCTCTTATCACAATGTGTAAGCCTCCCTCTATCATAGTTGGCATATTCCTAGTTATATAATAATGGCTAAAGGATACTTTGTCCTAGGAACACCCCATGCATTCTAAATTTAGAGAAGTGTGTCTCCATTCTAAGGATCTTCGTATCAATGTTCCATAACCATAAATGCAATTGCACCTAAAATAATATTCACTTGTGATACATTGACCAAGCCCAAAATCTACAAAATATTTATGTCAACAACTAGAGAGACTCAAATGCCCCCATGCTAAGGTCATGAACGCCAATGCCCCATGATCCAATTGAAATTTTAAAAATGATATATGTCCTTATGATGAATTTTTCAACTCCATCACATACCATTAGACTAAAAAGATGTCATGTCAAAAATTAAGAGACTCACATGCTTCCATCTGAAGGTCTTGATCACCAATGTCCCATGATATAATTGAATTGGCAAAAATGATAATTTTGCATGTGACTAAGCACACAAACGAATTTTACACATGACATAGAGTACACCCCAAAATGGTCCCATGTTTATTGACTGGAATCCATTTGAAGAGTCCATGGGGCAGCATGCTTCTCCCCTGGGTTTAGTAATCCATATGCCCTTATGAGGATTACCTACATTATAGTATCTAATAGAGGTTGTGGAAATGCTTAAACATGTTTTTATGTTGATTATTTCACTCTTTAATGAGGAAGAGAAAATATTCTTGTGTAGAACGACCATCTACATCCACCTAAACACAACATAACTTGTTTCTACTACCATGCTATACAACACATGTTGGTATTAGTTTGACCAACTTAAGTTACTATATTTTGACAAAAAGGTTGAGGTGATGGTAACTTTTAATTTCATTATAATTTTGAGCCCTAATGTTTTGAAATGAATGCCATATCATTTTTGTCTGTAAAGATCTAGATACCGAAAATCTAATTATATATATCGATGAAAAAACAATAAATAAATCATAGAACACCAATAGAATCACCTTCAGCAATGAGTGACATCTTTCACACAATTGTGTTGTATAACATCAAAAGTATTTAGATCAATAGGATAGGCAATATTGTGTTATTGCCACAATCCAGGGAGAAAACACATGTCATCCTCTATTTAAAGCCTTTATGAAAGTCATACCAATTCTTGAACAATCATTGTAATGAATCCACACGGGATATCATTTTATGATTCTCTGTGTCCTTTTCAAGGTTGGACCATCTTTCATACATTTTTAGTAATGTATTAAAATTTGACAACATGCACATACTATCAACCCTTATTCATGGAGCTGGACTCTTAAAGACCTCATAAGAGGCATGCAATTTATGAACAACTAATACAAGACCACGTATTTTGAAAAACTAAAAAATTGGATATTTGTCTCATGTGACATCCAAGAACCTATTTCATGTTCTTCCAAGCCAAGCATGATTCACTCCTTACTAGGATAAGCACAACTTCAAGTCTTGCTGAATTGCAAATGACTTAGATCTTTATCCATGTGAGCACAATTTCAAGCCTTATTGAGGCAAGTAGAATGGAAAGTGTTGATGAGTTGAGCACAATTTCAAGTATTACCAAGGTGAACATGACTCTAAGCCTTATTGAGGTGAGCATGACATACTAACATGGTCACAAGTTCAAGACTTACTGAGGTTAGCACAACTTTAAGGCTTATGGAGGTGACCACAACTCCCAGACTTATTGAGGAATTTACAACTCCAAAACAAACACATTCCACATGTGTATCTTGATGTGTCATCCATATATCAGGTTGTGGATCACTCTTGTCTCATTGGATTACAAAGTTTTTTGTGAGTCCCTACATTTTCCCGAATGGACATGGTGGTGAATCCAACTTTTACATATCTCGTTCTCCATACCTCATGGAAATGTGATGAGATTCCCATGTATTCTCAAACTAAAAAAACAAATCAACGAGACAAGCTTTCTCACTTTGCTTTTTTTTCTCCGTAATCTCAAGTGGAACATCTAGAAAGTTACTTTTTATGTATGATTTATAAACATATTAAGTAAATATTATGCTTCACATAATACCAACAAAAGAATTTATTATTCATTTAGGTCTTAATTAACCTACAAAATTCTTAATCATTGTATGCATCGAGCATGTTTTGTCATTATAAGCAGTCATGTATTGGCAGGGGTTGAATGCCCCAATGTTAGGGCACAAAAGAACCTATGGTAATATGAAATAAAAAGATTAGGACACACAAATAAAATGCAACATTGATTGTCATGAGAATGAAGGGATATTTTCATTCACACTGAGATCGTGCTTAGGACTAATTGAGAAAAACACACATGGGTCATATGTCAACTAGACAAACAAATGGAAGCCTATATTTCATCTCATCCACGAAGGGTATTATTTGGGCACAAATACTTCACTCAAGCATGCCATGCCAAGCCATCCCTCGTCACTTTACTACCATTATATGAAATGCATATATGGCCATCATTCCACCAAAGGGTAGACACATCTCTCCAGTAGTGTACCCAAGTGGTGCCTTTCTCATTTTGTTTTCCATCCTCCTACAATATTAATCTTTTCTATGGCTTCTCATCATATCCTTAACTGCTTCTCCTCTCCAAAGTTTCAAAATGCCTACCAAAACCGCTTGCTACAACCCAATGACCATAAAGCTCATTTGGAAGCATCACAAGGGTTTCTGTCAAGGGAACATTTCTAACTAAGTAAGAAAGTTAGGTAGGTTGTCTGGCATGGAAAATTTTCGAGGAAGATTTGAGAATTATATATACATTGCATTCTTATTTACACATGAATCCAAATGACGTTAATCTCCTTTTTATGGCTACCATAAACTCTAGGGGAATGATATAAGTTCACCTCATTTTCTCGTATTTCCACTTTTTGTAAGTAGCTTTGGCTTGTACATCTAACTAGCTTTTGTGGTCTACTTAACTAATTTTTGAGAGAAATAATCCAGCATTCTTTGACACAACCAACTAGTTTTTGTTGGCACAACTAACCAATTTTTGTTGTCACATATATTTGGTGTTCATTGGCATGAGTAACATAATTCCAATTTCACAACTATTCACATTCATTGATATGAATTGCTAATTTGTAACTTCATAACTAACCATCATTTGAGCACCTAAATGACCAATTTTTTGTTGAACTACTAACCAACATTCGAAATAACTAATAACTAGATTATTATTGACCTAATAACCATAATTCATAGGTACTAATTTTTGAACTAATAACCAACATTCAAATTACTATCTAGTGGCCAGGCTCGTCGATCTTCCTCCCCTATCCACTATTGGTATTCTTCAGCATCTTCACAATTGCTAGTGAACAACCAAATAAGAGGAAGAAGATCCCAAATGATGACCACGATGCTATGAGATGCTCACTCTTCATAATGAACAAAATTCAACATGACTAATACTTGGCTTTCTATTGACCAAATAACAAACATTTAGTAGAACAAACAACTAGCTTTTTTACCAAATATTTGGCATTCATTGTAACTTATAACATTCTTCTCTAGGAAAGCAACTATTTGATTGTATATACCATTATTCCCATTAGTGTCTATTATATCTAAACATATACCTTATTTAATGTGTATTAATTTTCACCGTGCATCAATGGAGTACCTGAAACTTCCACATTGCCATTAATGGAACCAACTTTTCTTTATATCACCTAACCCTCCTATCATTGGTCCTCATCTCCCCTTCTTCTATCCATCATCTTTTTTATTTCTCCTCTCGTAATTCTTCACAATGGTCAAAGAACACTCATATTATTTGCTCCACTTTGATGATTGGGAAGCTAAGTTGGAAGCTGCAGGGGTACAGAGGGATCCCTTTGAGTATGATCTTACATTCTTTCTCAAACTATTGTTTCACTACGCTCTGTGATGACTATTGTTGAGTTGTTTCTTACACTGCACGAAAGTAAAGTATACATGCGGCGGAAGCAATAATGTCGCAAAGATGTGTGCTAATTTTAATTTTCGTTTGAATGTCCTACAACATATAATATGCATTTGATAGCATCCTCGACTTTTAAGAACAAGCTCAGCCTCCAACACATCTTTCTAGTCAAGGATGTTGCCAGATGCTTACTGTGAGACACGAGAGGGACAATTTGGCAACCACTAGAAAGCATCATGTTTTACGTAATTATTGAAGTAAACACCAACTCTAGCATTTTGTCAACTGTGTTACGTTCTTTGTTGGACCCCTCATTCATTATTAATTCTATCATGTTCCATCATTCACTTCACACATGATCTGGTAAATTTTCACCTTTGTTCCATTATTTATTACACTTCCCATCCAATATTCTGATGAATGTTGTGGCATGGTTCATTACACTCCTCCTTCATAACTCTCATTAGTGTTAATGTTATGACCCACATCAAAGTTAACTAATAAGTAAAATGATAATAGCATCATCATATTAATTAAGTTGAGTTAAATACTCACAGATGCAATTAGTTCTTTGATATAGTGTTACAGTCTAATTATCATTATTTCTTGCCTTAAGAAGGTAGAGATTTTCGTTCTTGAATTTTTGCAAAAAGAATCACATGATTTGGACATCCGAGGCAATAGTTATGCCATTTTTATTTTCCTTGGACCTAAACTGCAAATTTCTCATTAATAGATTATTCACCTTTTCCCTTTCCTTTATTTTCCTTTCTTCCTTATCTCTTCTTCACCCGAACAAACAGAGTAACCACTTGAAGCGGCGCCCAAACTAGGTCGATTGACCTGCAGCTAAGGTGATGAGCGAGGGCGATTTAGGGCTTGGTAGCCCCGTCTCCAGCAGTGCCCAACCCCCTCCGTCCTCTTCTTCTTTCTCTTTGTCCCTTCCACTTCCAATTGTGCCCTAGAGGCGCCCCTAGCAGCAGCGCAGCCAGCAGCAGCAGCTACAGTTGTGGCGCCGGCCAGAGGGTGATTTGGCACGGCTAGCACCTCAGAAACGCTGCCTCGACTCCGGCTTGGTGGTCCATGTCCAAATCCGCAGCCAATAGCTGTGATTCGGCACTCAGCTAGCAAGGGCAGTGCCCGACCAACAAGCAGCAGCAGCTGCTGCAATAATGGCCAGGGGCCATTTGGGCATGAGCAGCAGCATCCAACGACGTCGTTAAGCTCCATTCATGAGGTCCATGCTCGAATTTGAAGTCTATAGCCATAGCTAGTGGCTAGCCCAGCCCCTCTTCAACCTGTACGTGAGATGAAGAAGTTGCTTCTTGCAGTAGCAGGTCCGAACTAGGGGCATTTTGGGTGTGAGGCAGCACCAAGGAACAATGTTGTTAGCTCGTTTTTGAGGTCCAAGCAAGCTTCTGCAGCCCCCCTAGCCACGAGCAGCACCTAGCTGCGTTTGTAGCTTCTTCCTTCCACCTGCTGTGTGAAGCAGGTTGTTCTAGAACAATACCAAGGTTGAAGAAGACATGCTGATGCCCGGAAACTGGCCTCAGATGCGTTTCAGTCGTATTCAGACGCCTTGAATCGCTGTGAGTAGAATTTCACTTGCTAAGCACATTTAACTCAAATAATTGGGTGTTTTTTGTTGAATCAGTGCATATGCAGTAACAATGTTAGTTAATTTATATGTGTGATTTGTATTAGTGTAAATATGCAATTGATCAAAACTTCAATTGCTCGATTAAATGTTGAACTCAGTAGCACATGACCAGAAACGACACAGTTTGGGTATAAACCCAGACTGTACATTTTTAGTAAGTTAATAGATGTTCGATTTCAAAGAAATGACAATGACATAAAAAGGGTTCAATAGAAACCTAGTTGCACACTCCCGGTCATATTTAATGTGAGTTTATTAATAATCATACGAATCGACATGTTTCTCAAGGATATCATAAGAAATTCTCAGTTATTATCAATAATTCATGTCATGATAAATAATTAACTCTTAATTGGGTTAAGTGATGCACAACTCAGGATTAGGGTTGATGTGCATGTTTTTCTAGGAATTTCAGATAATTTACAAGTGCTACTGATGATTTCTCATATGTTGAGTAATCAACCCTTATCAGTATATTAAGATGTTTAATTCCATGATTTCAGTATATATGTGCCAAGTTGACAAGTATTCTATTTATTTAAACCTGCCTGCAAGTACAATATGTTGATTTCTCAGTAAATCACGGTGTTTGAGCATATTGCACTGCCAAGTTACAAATGATATACATGTTGTATTTATAAGTTTTAGATAAATAGAGTCGATACCATAGAGATACCAAAGCCAATAATAAGTAAGAGAGAGATGCAATGTAGTAAGAGCTTTTCTAGAATAATAAAATAATAGACTTAATGGCCCTGAACACCATAGAATCCCTATGAGAGGTATGTGCCTTAGGGATGAAACGACCTACCCTGGAGGTGCGTCCAGTATACGGGGGTCGGAACGTACCAATAGGTGGTACAGGGGATGAAGCCCTAGTGGAAGTCTCCTTAAATTGTAGTTTGCAGTGTCCAACATCAACCAGAAGTCTTGGTGGCACTAGAGTACAGAAAAGTGTGTCCAACATCAACCAGAAGTCCTGGTGGCACGAGAGTATAGAAAAGTGTGTCCAACATCAACCAGAAGTCGTAGTAGCACGAGAGTACAGAAAAGTCAATAGGTGACTTGAATCTCTGCCTATGTACATAGGTTAGAGGAGGAGTCCAGTTTACGGCACCGTAGGAGTGTCGAGGCCAGAGAGCCAGTTTTCCTATTACAGACCAGGAGAGTAGTCAGACTTAGCTATCCTGTGGTGTCGGCTAAGTCTTGTACGGTGGGATTGCAGTTCTCTATGAGTCTTCATATGTAGAGTACACTGCATATGATCATGGCATAAGATAAAATATGTTCATATAGGTTCACATAGTTTCTTATAAGTTAATGAGTTAAGAAATATTTGAGTTAGTTTCACAACAGTTGTCCTTTAAATGAAATTTTAGTATTCTCTGTCATTTAAATTATATTGCTTAGATCTGCTCAGTATAGTATTACCTTGTATTTTATTCCAATTAATAATCATAAAATGAGTTATCTACGATGGTTGGGTGAAATTCTATTCACTGAGCCAGTAGCTCACCAACCTACTGAAATATTTTTCAGGTCAGCGTCAGCATGAGGAATCTAAAGGATCGTACCACCCAAGTTCTTAGAAGGTAGTTCGTAGCTAGATAGAGGTCTCTTACTCCTTTCCACTCGGTCCTTGGGCATGAGGTGTGGTAGTGAGAGAATATAATGTAATATGTAGTTTATATTTCAATTATCAATTGTGCTTTATACTCTGCATGAAAATTGTAATAAGAGGTGTAAATCTACTTTACCTATCTAGTAATGTAATTTGTAGTTGCTTCCGCAGTTTAGTAAGATTTCAGTTTATTCCAAGTTATAAGATTTACCTTTAGGTTAATTTTAAGTGATTAAGAAAAGAAAAAGTTAATGGTGTATTTATATTATGTTAAATCCTGTTGTTATGCCCTAATCTCATAATTAGTGGTAATTGTGGGATCGGGGTGTGACACTAATTTGGTATCAGAGCATAGGTTGAGTACATAGTTACTCTAAGTCAAGGTCATGGGATGATAAGAGACCAATAGGATTAGGACTTAGGTGTTTTCCTTCCAACTACAATCTTGTAACAAGAAGTGTCCTGTTATACTATTGCAGATGGCAGGAAGAGGACATGGTCATGAGGACCAAGCTGAGAGCTACATTGGACCTGACCCTCAGGTGATGGGTCCATGTGGTGGAGATGATGTGGATGAGGCAACAAGACGTTTAGAGGAGTATGTGAATGCTGATAAGCGTTTTGAGAATAGAAAGAGACCCAAAGACTTCAACAGAGGACAACCTAGTAGAGGTCACTGAGGAAGTGGTGGTGGTTTCTTCTCGAAGCTTGGATGTGGTTTTGGCTATTTTAGTAAACAAGGATCTGAAGATGTGATATCTTCTCAGAGTAGGGGAAGGTCTAGTCCAGGGAGATGGAGCAATATGCCAAGAGGAAGGTCATCTAGATCATCAGCTTCAGTGATAGGTCCTCTAAGGAGAGAGGTATCGATGTGTGACATCTATGGGAAGCCACACTCAGGACAGTGTTGGGGAATAGAGTTTCAAGGATGTCATCAGTGCGGACATATGGGACACTTTAGAAGGCAATGTCCCTAGTTACAGTAAGTGGCAACATAGAGTTCCCAGACACAATACCAGAATGTCCCAAGACAGGCTCCATCTGGAGGACCTGGTTCCTCTATAGCTTTAGGTTCCTGAGGTGGTATAGCACCCAGTGCTAGGGAAGGACAACGAGGACATTTTGGGAGAGGAAGAGCTTCAGAACACTTCTTCTCTATGACACAACAAGAAGGTATTGTTTCTACCCGAGTAGTTATAGGAGAAATGCTTTTTTTAATAGCATTTCAATTATAGTTTTGATAGATCTGGGTGCTACTCACTCATTTATACATAGTTCTTTAGCTTGTGAGCTTAACCTGTTAACCCAGGAGTTACTGGTTGAGTTGTTGTTGAGGGTTCCATTAGGTGAACCGATAGTATTGATAGAGTTTTGTCCCGGATGTTTGTTGACCTTTGGTAGTTACACCATTGTGGTTAATATTATACCCCTAGATATTAACTCTTTTCAAATTATCTTAGGTACAGATTGCCTAGAGACGTATCGAGTTCAACTCGATTGTTGGAAGAAGGAGGTTGTCTT
Organism: Alisma plantago-aquatica; assembly: GCA_963693085.1. NCBI lineage: Eukaryota > Viridiplantae > Streptophyta > Magnoliopsida > Alismatales > Alismataceae > Alisma > Alisma plantago-aquatica. Next base: position 229,433,087 of record OY856410.1, read on the forward strand.
TCAACGGGGTGAATTTTCTTGTGTCTTTTCTGGAGATAGGAAAGTTTTGTCTATGTGTATCATATCATCTACAGTAGCTGATAAGATGTTGCAGAAAGGTTGTGAGGCATTCTTGGCACATGTAGTAGATACTAGAGCTGAGAAGAGCACAGTCAGTCTATGGGATGTGCCAGTGGTCTGTGAGTTCCCAGATGTTTTCCCAGATGAGTTTCCAGGTCTACCTCCTGAAAGAGAGATAGACTTTGAGATCCAGATGTTGCCAGGTAGTCAACGCATAGCGCTACCAGCCTACAGAATGGCACCTATATAATTGAAGGAACTTAAGATTCAGTTACACGAATTACTGGATAAGGGTTTCATTTAACCTAGTTCTTCACTGTGAGGAGCTCCAATCTTGTTTGTGAAGAAGAAAGATGGTACTATGAGGTTATGTATAGATTACAGACAGTTGAATAAGTTCACCATCAAGAATAAGTGCATATTGCCAAGGATAGATGATCTGTTTGATCATGTGCGTGGAGCGACAATCTTTTCTAAGATAGATTTGAGATCTGGGTATCATCAGTTGAGGATAAAGGCTTCATATATTCCTAAGTCGGCTTTCAGAACAAGATACGGGCATTATGAGTTTCTGGTCTAGTCATTTGGACTGACTAATGCCCCAGAAGCTTTCATGGATATGATGAACCTGATTTTCAAGCCGTTCTTGGATCACTTCATAGTGGTTATCATAGATGACATTTTGATTTATTCCAAAGATGATAAGCAGCATCTGAGGATAGCATTACAATTGTTGAGACAACACCAGTTATATGCTAAGTTCCATAAGTGTGAGTTCTGGTTAGCTGAGATGTCTTTTCTTAGACATGTCATCTCAGGAGATGGAGTAAGTGTTGACCCTAAGAAAGTTGAATATGTTCTATAGTGGGAGAAGCCTAAGACTCCTACTGAGATCAGAAGCTTCTTAGGATTGGCAGGTTACTACAGGAGGTTCATCTAGAACTTCAGTGTTATAGTGTCACCTATGACACGCTTAACGAGAAACAATGCACCATTTGTCTGGTCAGACAACTGTGAGAAAAGTTTTCAGATCTTAAAGAAGAGGTTGACTACAATACTAGTGTTGATCCTGCCTGAAGCATATAAGGGCTACACAGTCTTTTGTGATGATTCAAGGAGAGGTTTAGGTTGTTTGTTGATGCAGGAAGGCAAGGTAGTAGCTTATGCATCTAGATAGCATAATAAGAATGAGGAGAATTACCCGACACATGATTTGAAGTTAGCCACTATAGTTCATGCTCTTAAGACATGGTGTCACTATCTTTATGGTGAGGCATGTCAGGTGTTTACAGATCATAAGAGTTTGAAATATATCTTCACCCAGAAAGATATGAATCTTAGACAGTGGAGATGGTTAGAATTGATCAAGGATTATGATGTGATGATAGATTATCATCCTGGTAAGGTGAATGTGGTAGCAGATGCCATCAGTAGAAAGTCAAGTTCAACAGTAGATGTATTCTCTATGGCATGCTTCAAGAGAGACTTGCTAGTATAGATGTGGAAGTTGAACTTAGACTTAGGGGTGACAGATCAGAGTGGTTTGATTGCACAGATGCAAGTCAAGCCTACTTTTGATGATCAGATCAAGGAACTTTAGCAGAGTGACAGTGAGTTACAGCAGATCATGCAGGACATGACAAGAGGAAAAAGACCAGAGTTCAGGTTTTCAGATGATGGTTTGTTGTATCTGCATGACAGGTTGTGTGTTTCTGGAGACTGTGATTTGAAACAAAGGATTCTTGAGGAATCACATGCATCGATGTACACTATGCATCCAGGAAACACTAAGATGTACAGGAATCTTAAGGAATTGTACTGGTGGTTAGGTATGAAGAAGGATGTAGTTGAGTATGTGGCAAGATGTAGTGTGTTCCAGTAGGTTAAGGTTGAGCATTAGAAACCTACAGGTACCTTGCAATCTCTTCCTATACTAGAGTGGAAGTGGGAACATATCACAATGGATTTTGTGGTAGGGTTACCCAGGACACCTAGAGGTTGTGACTCGATATGGGTGATTGTGGATAGACTAACTAAGTCTGCTCACTTTCTTCCTGTTAAGTCTACCTTTAATGTCCCGAAGTTGGCTAAGATATATGTAGATGAGATAGTCAGGTTGTGTGGTATTCTAGTTTCAATAATATCAGATAGAGATCCTAAGTTCACATCCAGGTTTTGGAATCAGTTGCATCGTGCTTTGGGCACAAAGTTGAGGTTCATTACAGCATTTCACCCACAGATGGATGATTAGTCAGAGAGGACCATTTAGACTCTTGAGGACATGCTGAGAGCATGTGTCTTGCATTTCAGTGGAAGTTGGGAAGAACACTTGAGCCTTATAGAGTTTGCATACAACAATAGTCACCATTCCCGTCTTGGTATGGCCTTGTATGAAGCTATGTATGGCAGAAAGTGTAGATCACATGTATGTTGGTATGAGGTGGGTGAAAAAGAGATTCTTGGACCAGAGATAGTGGATTTGACTATAGAAAAGATTACAGTGATCAGAGAACAGTTGAAAGATGCACAGGACAGACAGAAGAGTTATGCTGAGAAGAGACATAGACCTCTTGAGTTTGAGGTTGGTGATGAAGTGTATCTGAAAGTTTCACCATGGAAAGGAGTGTTGAGGTTTGGCAAGAGAGGCAAACTGACTCCTAGGTTTATGGGCCCATATCCTGTCATTGAGAGGATTGGACATGTAGCCTATAGGTTGGATTTGCCATCTGAGTTGGCTAATCTACATGATGTGTTTCATGTATCAATGCTGAAGAAGTGTTATCCTGGTACAGAGAAGATAGCGGACCCAGAACCTACACAGCTCAGAGCATATGTGTCCTATGTTGAAGGACCTATTCAGATAGTTGATCGGAGGATCAAGAAGCTCAAGAATCACGAGATACCATTAGTGAAAGTTCTTCAGAGGAACCAAAACTTAGAGGAAGCCATGTGGGATCTTGAGTCAGAGATGTGTAACAAGTATCCTTTTCTCTTTTAGGAATTTTGAGGCAAAATTCTTATACGGGAGGGAGATTGTTATGACCCACATAAAAGTTAACTAATAAATACAATGATAATAGCATCATCATGTTAATTAAGTTGAGTTAAGTACTCACAGATGCAATTACTGCTTTGATCTAGTGTTACAATCTAATTAGCATGATTTCTTGCCTTGAGAAGGTAGATATTTTTGTGCTTGAAGTTTTGCAAAAATAATCACATGATTTGGACCTCTAAGGCAATAGTTGTGCCATTTTCATTTTCCTTGGACCTAAAATGCAATTTCCCATTAATAGGTTATTAACCTTTTCCCTTTCCTTTATTTTCCTTGCTTCCTTATCTCTTCTTCACCCGAATGAACAGATAACCGCTTGAAGCGGTGCCAGGTCGATCGACATGCAGCTGTGGTGATGAGCAAGGGCGATTTAGGGCTTGGTAGCCCCATCTCCAACAATGCCCAACCCCCTCCATCCTCTTCTTCTTCTTTCTCTTCATCCCTTCCTCTTCCAATCGTGCCCTAGTGGTGCCCCTAACAGCAGCACGGCTAGCAGCAGCGCCGACCAGAGGGCGATTTGGCACAGCCAGCACCTCAGAAACACCGCCTTGACTCCGACTTGGTGGTCCATGTCCAAATCTGCAGCCAATAGTTGCGATTAGGCACTCAACTAGCAAGGGCAGTGCCTTACCAGCAAGCGGCAGCAACTGTTGCAATAACGGCCAGGAGTCGTTTGTGCATGAGCAGCAGCATCCAACGACGTCGTTAAGCTCCATTCGTGAGGTCCATGCTCGAATTTAAAGTCTATAGCCATAGCTAGTGGCTAGTCCAACCCCTCTTCAACCTGTACGTGAGGTGAAGAAGTTGTTACTTGCAGCAGCAGGTCCGAACCAGGGGCATTTTGGGCACGAGGCAGCACCAAGGAACGACGCCATTAGCTCGCTTTTGAGGTCCAAGCAAGCTTCTATAGCCCCCTAGTCACGAGCAGCACCTAGCTACATTTGTAGTTTCTTCCTTCCACCTGCTGCGTGAAGCAGGTTGTTCCAGAATAGTACCAAGGTTGAAGAAGACCTGCTGACGCCCAGAAACTGGCCTCGGACACGTTTCATTCATATTCAGACATCTCAAATCTCTATGAGTAGAATTTCACTCACTAAGCACATTAACTTAAATAACTGGGTGTTTTTGGTTGAATCGGTGTTATTTGCGGGTAACAATGTTTACCCAGGTGTGGGGCAGTGTCAGCGATGCGCGATTTCTAATTTGCACATTTTATTTATTAACAATTGCACGATGCTAATTAGTTAATTTATATGTGTGATTTGGATTAGTGTAAATACGCGATTGATCGAAACTTCAATTGCTCGATTAAATGTTGAAATCAGTAGCACATGACCAGAAATGACACAGTTTGGGTATAAACCCAGGCTGTACATTTTTAGTAAGTTAATAGATGCTCGATTTCAAAGAAATGACAATGACATAAAAAGGGTTCAATAGAAACCTAGTTGCACACTCCCAGTCATATTTAATGTGAGTTTATTAATAATTATACAAATCGACATGTTTCTCAAGGATATCATAAGAAATTCTCAGTTATTATCAATAATTTGTATCATGATAAGTAATTAACTCTTAATTGTGTTAAGTGATGCACAACTCAGGATTAGGGTTGATGTGCACATTTTTCTATGAATTTCAGATAATTTACAAGTGTTACTGATGATTTATCATATGTTGAGTAATCAACCCTTATCAGTATATTAAGATGTTTAATTCCGTGAGTTCAATATGTATGTGCGCAGTTGATAAGTATTCTATTTATTTAAACTTGCTAGCAAGTATAGTATGTTGATTTCTCAGTAAATCACAATGTTTGAGCATATTGCACTGCCAAGTTACAAATGATATACATGTTGTATTTATAAGTTTCAGATAAATACTCGGTACCATAGAGATACCAAAGCCAAGAATAAGTAAGAGAGAGATGCAATGTAGTAAGAGCTTTTCTAGAATAATAAAATAATAGACTTAAGGGCCCTGAACACCGTATAATCCCTATGAGAGATCTACGACTTAGGGATGAAACGACCTACCCTGGCGGTGCGTCCAGTATACGGGGGTCGGAACGTACCAATAGGTGGTACGGTGGACGAAATCCTAGTGGAAGTCTCCTTAAATTGTAGTTTGCAGTGTCCAACATCAACCAGAAGTCCTGGTGGCACTGGAGTATAGAAAAGTGTGTCTAACATCAACCAGAAGTCCTGGTGGCATGAGAGTATAGAGAAGTGCATCCAACATCAACCAGAAGTCCTGGTGGCACGAGAGTATAGAAAAGCCAATAGGTGGCTTGACTCTCCACATGTGTGCTCAGGTTAGGGGAGGAGTCCAGTTTACGACACCATAGGAGTGTCGAGGCCAGAGAGCCAGTTCTCTTGTTGCAAACCAGGAGAGTAGTCAGACTTAGCTATCCCAGGGTGTCGGCTAAGTCTTGTACAGTGGGATCGTAGTTCGCTACGAGTCTTCATATGTAGAGTACATTGCATATGATCAGGGCATAAGATAAAATATGTTCATATAGGTTCACATAGTTTCTTATAAGTTAAAGAGTTAAGAAAGATCTGAGTTAGTTTCACAGCAGTTGTCCTTTAAATGAAATTTTAGTATTCTCTATTATTTAATCATATCTACAGCCTTGCAGTAGTTGTTTTCTTAATGAAATATTGACATCTCCTGTCGTTTAAATTATATTGCTTAGATCTACTCAGTATAGTATTATCTTGTATTTTATTCCAATTAATAATCATAAAAATGAGTTATCTGTGATGGTTGGGTGAAATTATATTCACTGAACCAGTAGCTCACCAACCTACTGAAATATTTTTCAGGTCAGTGTCAGCACGAGGAAGCTGAAGGATCGTACCATCCAAGTTCTTAGAAGGTAGTTCATAGCTAGATAGAGGTCTCTTAGTCTTTTCCCCTTGGTCCTTGGGCATGAGGTGTGATAGTGAGAGAATATAATGTAATATGTAGTTTAGATTTCAGTTATCAGTTGTGCTTTATATTCTGCATGAAAAATGTAATAAGAGGTGTAAATCTACTTTACCTATCTAGTAATGTAATTAGTAGTTGCTTCCGCAGTTTAGTAAGATTTCAGTTTATTCCAAGTTATAAGATTTACCTTTATGTTAATTTTAAGTGATTAAGAAAAGAAAAAGTTAAGGGTGTATTTGTATTACGTTAAATCCCCTTGTTATGCCCTAATCTCATGATTAGTGGTAATTGTGGGATCAGGGCATGACAGTTAACCTGATATTAGCTACATATCATGTATCTAGATACGCAAAAGTTCCTAAAAAATGCTTATATAGCATATTTACCAAATCTATTGTCCTTCCTCCTTTTTTGGCTACTTGAGTACCTTTAGCATTTATGAATGGATGTTATGTATAGGAATTCTATCGTGGTGTTATATATTTATTATCTAATTACCTATTAACAAGAATTACTATCTGGTGGTCAGCCTCACCGCCCTTCCTTCCCTTCTTCTTTTAATATTCTTTGACATATTCAAAATAGCCGGAGAACAACCAAACCAACCGAAGTAGATCCCCAATAATGAGTAGAATGATAAATAGAGGAAGAACGGTAAGGAGAGGGAACACTTCAAAGAATTAGTTTTAAATGGGGAAGAAAGGGTGATCATTTGTTTGGTGTGAAGCCATGCTAGACTGATTAATGAGTGTTATGTGTTCTTTTTATTCTTATTTAGTCTTTCGAATAGTGGACACTCTTGTGTGACTGTGAAAGCATACCTTGTCGTGACTATGTGAGTGACCAAATCTTATGAATATCTTATATATGTGCAACTACTTCTACTATGACAACTTATGTAGGTTCTAAGGTGACACTATCAGAGAACTATAAGGCAAGAACTAGCTCTATCACAATGCCATGGAGTCATATGTCCACTTTTTGAAGTAACTAGAGCTTAAGTGCAGTGGCAACGGAATAAAAAAATTTGCCTTCCACCAAATGTAATGGTGTGTACCCTTAATGTACTAAATTTCCCCTTTTATTGCATAATCTTTTCTCTATGAATGCATAGGTGTCCCAATTTTCTTGCATCAATTTACCAGAATTTTTGCAGTATGTTACCATGGGTTGCAGGATGATGCCTAAGAGGTGATGAACATAAAAAAAGTCATATAAGAAATTAAAAGAAATAAGTATTAATATTTATTATTTGAATGGAAACCCCAACTTTGGCCACATCGAATTCAGTTAACCAACTAAAATTTAGATTTAATGTTTACGCTTTATAGACTTTCAGTCGATAGTGTTTATTCTTCCTTGTATTTCTTATAGTATATGATTCCCACATAGAAGGGAAATCAGGTTTTTGTTTTTTTTGTCAACTTCTCCTGTAAAAGGTTTCTCTACCTAAAAACTTCTCTTACCAAGATATATGTGATGGTGGTTACTATTATCTCAAAAAATACTTGATGTTTTAATGATCTATATCTGGGAACTGCCAAGAAATATACTTATCGCAGAGATTGACGTTGGTTGGAATTGTTGTGTGTCTCTATTGTTGATGATGGAACAATGGGATTGGGGAAGTGGTGATAGATATTTTTGTCAATGGCCCCAACCAAAGTTTATCAAGAAATTCATGATGAAGGTGGTATGCCTACTTTTGATGGTTGACCACAATCTACTAAGAAACAAGGTCTATGAGAGGTTTTGTTTTTGTAATGTTATCTTTTAGGATAACTATTACATGAACCTAAATATGTATATAATAAAGATGAACTGTCTTTTGATCACATTCTTTCATCAGAATTACCTTCTTTCATTAGAAATAATCAATACCCTTCGTCAAAGTAACCACATTTTAGCCTCAAATAACCACTATTCAGTCTCTCTAATAATAAACACATGACATAATTACTAATCTTATTTAGAGTAAGTAGACAATTGTCTTTTGTTTGGTCTGAGTAGATGAACCACCGCCTTAAATGGACCATGATTCAATAGTGTACACAATAGACCATGAAGTATGGTGAAATGTAGTGCCTTGGTATAATATTATTTGTACCATGATTTAATATTTTCTAAACTTCGGGTTCTTGGTGGAACATGCATTACATCACCAATTATAGGAAAACAACTTTCCAACATTTGCAAAAACAACTAACAAAATTTTGTTGTCATACCTAACCAGTTTCTATGTCACAATGAATGGTTTCAAGAGTTGAGTGAAACAATTTTTCCCATTTATGGAAATATGAGTCATGTATCTAGTTCTTGTTTAGTGTATCTATCAACTGTTTATCCTCATTGCATGCACTACTTGAATACCTATCTACATTTATGATTGATTTATGCATAAACCCTATTGTTAGGCTCACAACTTTCTCTAAAACAAAATGAATGGCCTCATGTTTTTAGTACCTCCTCTTCGATGGAGTTGCAAATTTGTAGTTTATCATAGTTGTTGCATACCTGATGGAGATTGCAACATATGTGTTGGAACTTATACCAGAATTACTATAGTCAAACATGGATGCCTCTTCACACTTCATTAAAGATTATTCAAGCTCCCTTTTCTATTTGGTTAGTTGTAATCATCAATCAACACGTCTCTCATCATTCATCCCTTCCCTTATGTATTTCAATGCACATCATCATTTACATCTCCAACTGTATATACCCCAAAATTAGTTGTTGTGGTTGGAACATTCATCAGAGCTTTGGGTAAGAGGATGAACAGAGTAATTCATTATCCTTATACACCTTTTTCAATTCAAGGTGATGTTCCTGAAATAGACCAAAAAAATATTTATTACACTTGGGACGATCGAATGCAAGAATGAGTCATTAAAATTAGTTACCCTTTTTGGGTAGTAAATTATTAATGTCCATATATCCCCCATGCAAAGACTATTTGGTGCATAATGAGGATTTAACATTTCTCAACACAAGTGACATGAAGACATTTCGATCTAGCGGGAAAGTATCATTGAAGTATTTGCTTACAACTTGCATATACTAGATATATTGAGCGTGGTAAAAGAGTATGTTTTCGTTGCTTCTAAGAGGTAAGTAAATTCTATGGTGGTTGCACAAATTTTGGTTGTTTAAAGAAAAAATTAACTAATATTAGTTCCTTTTATGTTAACATGTATAGAGTTGATTAGTTACTAATGTTAAGAATGTGGGATAGATGCACACTTTTTTACTACATTATTTCATATACAATCCAAACTTTGATTAGAAACATTGTTACCATGTAAGTATAGCCAATGTAATTGCATTTTGTGCATGATTATATTAATATCTCTCTTTAGTTTATTTACTCATTGTACATTATTCACGTGTGGTGGGACAATAATTTCTTTATAATTTGTATCAAATTTCCTACCAAGAGGTATTAGTCCATAAGATCCGCCCTTATCAACATGTATTTGAGCTTGTGTGTAGGAGATTTGGTGAAGTGCTTATTGGAGGCTTAAAGAGGTATTTCTCTAAGATCAGGGAGATTTACTTGGATTATTGGACATGGAATATGCTTATTGTCCCCAACATGCAAGATTGTTAGATATGTGGTATTGTTATTATTTGGATGATGACTAATTGGATGGGAAATATCCCACAACAATGTCTAAATCATTGGATGTCAGCTTAGTGTCAGTCTGATCTTCATATGAAGCTGGTCACAAAAATGGTCATGATGACAAACTTTGAATTGGGGAACACAATATAATGAAGTAATTAGAATGGGTATTGAATCATTTCTATGTAAATTCTGACCTTTCTCATTTTAATTTGTGTATATATATATTTGAACCATATTTTTATCAATGGACTTTGAGCAAATGATGTGAACCTAAATTTTGGTACATTTGTAATAGGATTATAAATTTGTAGAACTAGTATTCGGTTACAACCAAATGTACAACCGCACGACATAGTACCCGAGTATATTGGATATCACTACAAAAAATGTAATAAGAAACATTCTTCGATAAGTAAAAACTTTGATGAGTGATTGACGCATTGATTGATGTTTGTCATCCTCTCCTCTGTTTCCCCACTTTGGGCTCATCATCTCTTATACTTATCCTCTCTTGCTTCTTCACAATGGTCGGAGCCTGCTCCTCTCTGATGACCAGGAAGCTAGGTCCAATGTAATTCAGATGGATACAAATTCATTCAAAGGGTCATTTCTAAATGAGTAAGAAAGGACAATTATTCATCTAGTGTGGAACCCTGTCGAGAAGAATTTTTTTAGTCTTTCATATGTAATGTATTCCTATTTAGATTGTGTAAGTGCTCAATTCTTATGATGAACCTTTTTATACATGAGCAACAACTTCTTCTCTAATGTCATTCGCATGATCCAAGATGAAAGTCTCAGGAAACTAGAAGCGGAAAATCCACTTCGTAACAACGTAATAGAGTCATATATCCATGATATGAACTAGCAAGAGCTTGAACACATTGTAGACAACACAAAAAAAAACTCTATCTTGCACTAGACATTATGGTGTGTTGCCATTATGCAAGGATGGGTTTCCCCTAATTTGCATCTTTTTTACATATATGGATGCGTGATCTTACCATTTAATTCTATACTAATTCCCTAGCTTTTATGAAGTTGAGACAAGTCTATTTTATGGAATAATAAGACTAGATAAACAAATGTAATAGTGGCATGTATTATTTGGCAGCTTGCCCCAACTTTGACTGAAATAAATGTGATTATGTGAGTGCTCTATAAAAATTCTAATTTTATGCTTATAATTCATAAAATTTCAATCAATAATATTCTTCCTCATATTCTTTCTATATATGATTCTTGCATGGAAGGGAAATTAATATTTGTGTTTTTGTGTCAACTTTCTTCATAAGAGGTTTTTCTGCCTCAATCCTTGCCAAGATATGTTTGATGTTGGATACCATTATCTCATGAACTACGTGATGGTTCCAATGAGGTTGTATCTTTAGGTTGAAAAAAGATATGCTTCTTGGGGTGACTACCATTGCGATGGTGATTGGCATTCAAAATTTCTAGTGGTACCCTTCACTCCAGATTCTGAGAATTCTAGTGTGTTTCTATTTCTAATGATGGAATACTAGGATGGGGGTATTGTAGATAAATATTTCCACAAATGGCCCCAATAATTGTATACTAGAGAGTTCATGATGAAGGTACTATCCTTGCTTTTATTGAATGTTGACGACAATCTACTGAGATAGAGGGCGTTTGAGAGGCTGGTTTTTTTATCTTACCTTTTGAATCAACTTTTGCACCAGATGTTGATCACCTTCTTTTCCTTATATCAACTCAACAAAATTGGACCAACTAAGCAACACTCAATCTCAATTAACCAGCATCAACTCTAAATAACTACCATTCCTAGATAACCAACTATTTTTAACTAATAACCATCATTTAAGAATAATACTTAATCCAATTCTTGCTATGCTCTAAAATATGTTTAGTTGAATCAGGTTTTCATACTTATTTATCAATAAGTTGACAGTTTCTAAACTTATGAGAATGGGAAGCAAGAGAAATATGGGTTGGAACAAAGTGGACTAATTGTTCAAGTTGAGCTCTTTACTTTTTCTAGACTCAGTATTGTGTTCATAATCCTCTGATTTCAATGGGGACTAGCATCGAGCACTGGTCTATTTATCACTCAAAAGTCTAAATATGTTTTCCCAGTAAAATATATTGAACTTTAATAGACGTTCACATCCCAATACAAAGTCTATTATAGTAATACGGGGTCAAACATAAGGATAAGGGCAATAACATACTAAGAATGGGAAATATTTGTTTAGTTTAGTTGAATCAAAAGGACAAAGTTATTATTCCAATTAAGGACTGTATCAATCTAATCAAACCACTAAATCTAAGTTATCAAAGTTTAAAAATAAACAAAGATAATTATAAAAAAAGATAAAAATGAAATTAGATTGTGTTTCATCAATCAAACTATTCTCAACCACACTAAACCTTTTTTTACATTTTTATATGTTCCTAGAATATTTTGCAAGCATTCATAAAATATATCTACACCTTCCTTCTCTCAAGATCTGGGTAGATTTCTATCAAAAGGTATCTCTCTCTCGATGTGATAACCAAAAGATCGAGAATAAACATACAACTTTTTCATAGTAACTCCTCACTCTCATGTCTCTTTACTAACCTATACTCTAGATCTTATTGAAATCATTTTTTCAAATAAATCCAGGCCAATAATCACAAGAAGGTATCTAATCAAACAAATGACATATTAAAACAAGAGTATACAAACAAAACTATCAGAACATATGTACTAAATAGAAAGGAAAGATTATATGGTTGGGAGAGCTTGACGACTACTACTGTAACATACTGAATCTCAGGGTCTTCCCTGCAATTTACCCATATTCTATCTTTTCATTTCTTTCAAGTCCTTTTGGACTAATTTCTTAAATTTCCCTTCTTTTATATTCTTTTTGGACTCCTTGTGCAATTTGAGCACAATTCAAGGTAGAAATTACCTTTTTCCCTCATTTATATAAATGGAGGGGTGTTTACACAAATAACCCACTTAAGGTAATAATTAAGGACTAATAATGTAAAATCGAGTTTTATGAGAGATAATAAGTGGATAATGTTTATTTGGAGCTTTTCGGATAAATATATTAGTAATAATGTGTATTTGAATTAATTATGAGTGTAATTAACCTAATTTCCTTCTCTCTCCTAAAAAATGATAATAATATATATAAATAGAATATTATGTTGAGTTTTTGCTCTTAAAGTTAATAATAGATGAATATCTCGAATTTCACTCATATAATTCATTAAAAGAAGACTTTTCATATAACTCATTCATTTTAATATATTAATATACACTTTAATGAGAAATATATTTTTAAGGGCCTTATTGGATAAAAATATGAAATCTAATTATATGGCATCGTTCTATATGCTAATGTGAACCTATGGTCCAAATTTAGTGCCTTTTGGAGTTGAGTTGACCCCTCAAATCATTTTTACAAGTCTTTAATATGGTGTAACCATAGTATTGTATTGATTTCATTGATATCAAATTTGTATCAATAAAGTTTGGATTTAATCAGTTGTCACGCGTTACTCCATTTCCTTTTTCTAGCATGCCTGATAGCAGATGTTGGATCATGATCCAACGGCGCTCGCATTCTCTCCTTCCTCCCGCCCACTGAACAGGCGCGACGCCCCAGCTCCTTACTATCGTTCTCTCACCCCCCTTCACTGATTCATGTGATTCTCGTTCCGCTGGATTCGTCTCGTCGAGACTCTTCGAATGAGCCCTGACTCATCTCCTCCTTCGCCCTATGCAAAAAAACTCCTAACTCAGGGCCCCTCTCCTTCTCCGCGGTGATTTCACAGTGAGGCCAAGAACCTGCTTCTTACCTATTCAAGGATGGGAAAAGCTCCCCAAAGCCGCAAGCATTCTTACCCTCCTTTCAATTGGTTCCCTATAGCCCTGGAGCTCCCCGACCTAGTCCATCTTCATTTCTGATGACCTCGACTGAGGGTCGGCTCCTCCGACCACCTCGGGCCAATTGGACGCTAGGTAAGCAACTCCGGCACCCGCTCTTCCCCTCTCTACTCTCTTTTTGTCTCGAGATAGCCCCAAACTCCGGGTCCTGTAGACCATGATGTCGACCTCCGCCTATACCTATGGTTTTTTAGCTTTATTACACATCCGCCTCTGACAAATGGTGCTTTGGACCGCCCCGACTCCGCCAGTTTGCTGATGACCTTATCTTGGGTCTTTCTTCTCGTTTTCAAGCCTTTTGATCGATTTTGTTTCCCCTGTTCCTTGGTCAGTCGCGCCGCATCTTGAGGCCATGGTGGTCCTCACCCTATGGCGAGGAGCTCCCCAGCTTCACCGTGCCTCGAAGGGCTTGTTTGCATCCTTCCACAGTAGCTTCGTGATCTGCTGGTGCAAGTTCAGACTGGAGTCGAGCTCCAGTTACTTGCCCATCGCCATGGTCACGGCTGGAGCATACCAGGTCAGGAAATGACCAGGGTGCCCATGCCTGTGCAATCAAACGATCAAGTGCCTTGGTCATTATCATCATTTCGCCCCTGGTTCTCTCTCGCTACCGCAAACAATCGATTTGTTCAAATGACTAGAGTGCCCCTGTGACTGTGATAGACCTATTTAACCCACAAGGGTATTTTAGTCATTTCACCTATTATTTACATTGAATTGCATTTTCATTTAAATAACTGTCACGTTATGGTTTTCTTGCATTCTAATTGATCAATTTTACTTAATTCATAGTAAACCGATCCATGGTCAGAAAAATGCAAATAAATAGTCAATGGAAAGGATTTTTAATGTAGAATTCGATTTTGAAGTTTTTGAGTCATGATTTGGATTCCTTTTACAAAGTTTTCCTTGAATTCCTTTTTAAGTGTATAAAATGTTCTAAAATACATAATTAATTCATTTTAACTCCAATTTGTAAAATAAAATATGTTTTATTAATCAGGAGAATATGACTAATCTATTAGACCAGGTTTTGAACCTTAAATCACGGTTTTGTAAAATTAGGGTTTTTCATATATTTTATGCCTTAATACATTCTAATACATGATAATGTTTGTGACTAGGATAATGTGGAATTGGATACAATCAGATTGGTGAATGTGATGGTAACTAATTAAAACAGGTATGTGCACCCTATTTTGTATGTGAATCATATTTATATATGTGAATCCTATCAAAGGTGAATGTGAATGTATATGTGCAAATTACCTATCCTTCAGTTGGGCTCTTATCCAACCCTACCCTAAAGATGTGCTAGCCTTGTTATCCTTCAATATTCCTTTATTTGGCTCTTTACAAATTTGATGCTTTTGTTGCCATTATGACTCATCTATTTGAATTATGTGAATCGTGTTATTTCCTATGTTGGCTTTTCTTTTTGAAATACTTGGAAATATTGTATATTGTTGTTGCTTATGTTGTCTCCTTTATTTCATGGGTTTTATTCCCATTTTACAATGTTGCAAATCTTGTTATACTTCTCAATACTGCCAAGTGACTATTAAGCATGATGTATTTTAGGCCAAATGACAATGTAGTGTACATGAGTACAAACCACCCATAGGGCACTGAGGTTTTAGTCCTCCTGTCGGGAAGTGAGGTTTTAGTCCCCCTGCCATTTTATATATTAGGCACTGGGGTTTTAGTCCCCCTGCCACTTTATATAGGCATTGGGGTTTTAATCCCCCTGCCACTGGTGAGATCCGGTAGGTGCCTCACCCTACATTGAGATGACTTTGTGTCTTAATATATTCATGCTATGTGATTGTTATTGTGGTGATTGGTTATGGTAGTTTTCTCTCTCTTCTTCATGTACTTGCCTCATTTCTTTTAAAATCTCTTGATGTAGAGAATCTTTTATATTGCAATGCTTTAGATTATTTAATTGTCCTATTTCTCTTGAATAACACATACCTTTATCTTTCTCTTGCTGGATGCCCCCAACCATCCAGGCTAGGATCAGAGTGCGCATGGAAGCTTGGTGAACCTAAGGCTAAGGATAGGACAAGAAGAAAAGGAACATATAGCTTGCATGTTCATAGTTGCCTTTATATATTAAGTTGTTTTGTTTGGAGACAATGTTGGCTTAGTCTAAGTCTTCCTCTACCTAGATCCTATGTTTTGTATAAAGTTGTACTTCCTTTATGGAAATTTTTGTAATGTGCTCTTTATACATTTTGAATAAAGTCAAGTTTTTATTTCTTCCCCTGCCACACATTTGGTGTTTTTGTTTGCCATGATTTATAGTAGAGACTTGGTCTTTACAGCATGGTATCAGAGCATCAAGGTAGTTGGATTCTTAACTAATTCAAAATTGTCTCCTAGATAGAACTGTTATCATAAGTAGTTTCCTTTAGTAAGTTTTTCACCTTAGACTTGACCTATGATGAAAGTTTGATTTAGGATCATAATAATTTCATATTAAAAATAAAATTTGTCAACTTTTTGGTGAATTGTCTATTGAGAAGCTACTAGAGCAAGAAGTTGAAGTGATGGTGTCTAGAAAGGGTCAAAGCTTAGGGGTTGGCAATATTTTCCTCTGCCCCACTATCTTGGTAACGAGGGCTCCTGAGCTCATATGACCTGGCCTGGCCCGATCTGATACAGACAGCTCGAATTAGTCTATCTTTGGGCATGTTGCCTAATTGTTGAATACCTTAAGAAAGACATAAGTGATGATTTGATATCTTACACAAAAATCATCCTTAAATACCTTATACTCCTATGTTTAGGGTTTAGTGTACCCTATGTTACACCCTGAAGCTTGGTTTATAAATCCTTTTAGTGTTGAGTTTTATGTACCCTTTCACCCTTAGCTTAGTTTGACTTAGTTGACCCTTTTAAGGGGTGGAATGAGGATAATGGTGTTAGTACCCTATTTGGTTTTGCAAATCTGATTTCGAGGACGAAATCCCTTTTTAGGGGGATGGAATCCCAATTAAAAGCAAAATTAAATACCTTTAGAGTTAGAAACCCTATCTACGTGGACATATGTACATAATAACTTATGTGAGTAAGAATTTACCAAACACATTATACTTGTGATTCAACTTGTTTGTTTATACACACATGAATATGTAGTTAGTCATATAGAGATAGTTCATATGCTTGAACCTTCACATATTATTGATGCACAGAATAATGAGTTACTCATTACTAATGGTGAATATACATAACATTGACTATGCCACCCTAATGGTAAAATGTGTATGGATAATGCACCCTAAGGATGCTTTAACATGTAATGATCATGTTGACCTAAACCCTAATATGTAATCATCTAGCCTTGACAACATATACCTATATATATCCTTAATGCTTTTCATGATACATCAGTGACATTAGGTGTCATCATCACATAAAATACCTTAATGCATATAAATGGATTATAGTCACTAAGTTATCAATATATAAGGTATATCACCTTGTTCTCTAATGAACACCTCATCATAACTTGATATATGAATTAATTCATTAATATTTAATGTGTTACATCCTATTCACTAAAATGGGTATAATGACTCAAACATGATAATGAATAATTGGATTCACATAAATATTCATAAATTGCCTAATGTGAAGTAAAATATGTATAATTTATAATATGAAGTGTAATGGACGACAATGATTAATGATGTCATTAATATGAGTATGAAAGATGATATGAAAATATGCAATATGGACATTATTTGGAATTAATTAGGCTTAATAACTTGTTGGATAATATTAACTTTTTCTACAAAATAAATTGTGATAATTCTACATGATAGTTTTAAGAGGATAATGGAAAATGAATTCATGTTATTAAGGTTTTTGACCTAATACATTAATTAATGTTGGAATGGCTTAGTAAACCCTAATGGTGCTTAAAACCCTTGATGAGGGAAATACACATGATATAATATTGAGATGTAATTATTTTGAATAAAATGTGGCACAAGTGATGGTATAATTAATATGATACCTCTTCATGATGGAGATTATGCTAATAAGGCAAAAATGTTAATTTGAGTTTGATAAAAGGCTATAGGTTTTGTGGAAACCTAAGTAGCACCTGACTTATGTAGATTTTGTGTTGTACCCTAGATTAAGGGTTATAACCTAGTGTTTAAGGTTGGGAAGTTGCACACTCACCCTCTCTTTCCTCTTGTTGTGATTTCGGGGATGAAATCCTCTTTAAGGGGTGGTGTGTTGTAACATACTGAATCTTAGGGTCTTCCCTGCAATTTACCCATATTATATCTTTTCATTTCTTTCAAGTCCTTTTGGACTAATTTCTTAAATTTCCCTTCTTTTATATTCTTTTTGGACTCCTTGTGCAATTTGAGCACAATTCAAGGTTGAAATTACCTTTTTCCCTCATTTATATAAATGGAGGGGTGTTTGCACAAATAACCCACTTAAGGTAATAATTAAGGACTAATAATGTAAAATGGAGTTTTATGAGAGATAATAAGTGGATAATGTTTATTTGGAGCTTTTTGGATAAATATATTAGTAATAATGTGTATTTGAATTAATTATGAGTGTAATTAACCTAATTTCCTTCTCTATCCTCAAAAATGATAATAATATATATAAATAGAATATTATGTTGAGTTTTTGCTCGTAAAGTTAATAATGGATGAATATCTCGAATTTCACTCATATAATTCATTAAAAGAAGACTTTTCATATAACTCATTCAATTTAATATATTAATATACACTTTAATGAGCAATATATTTATTAAGGGCCTTATTGGATAAAAATATGAAATCTAATTATATGGCATCGTTCTATATGCTAATGTGAACCTATGGTCCAAATTTGGTTCCTTTTGGAGTTGAGTTGACCCCTCAAATCGTTTTTACAAGTCTTTAATATGGTGTAACCATAGTATTGTATTGATTTCATTGATATCGAATTTGTAGCAATAAAGTTCGGATTTAATCATCTGTCTTTTTCTAGCATGCCCGACAGCAGACGTTGGATCATGATCCAACGGCGCCTGCATTCTCTCCTTCCTCCCGCCCACTGAACAGGCACGACGCCCCAGCTTCTTGTTGCCATTCTCTGACCCCCCCCCCTTCACCGATTCATGTGATTCTCGTTCTGTTGGATTTGTCTCGTCGAGACTCTTCGAATGAGCCCCGACTCATCTCCTCCTTCGCCCTATGCAAAAAACGCCTAACTCAGAGCCCCTCTCCTTCTCAGCGATGATTTCACAGTGAGGCCAAGAACCTGCCTCTTGCCTATTCAAGGATGGGAAAAGCTCCCCAAAGCCGCAAGCATTCTTCCCCTCCTTTCAATTGGTTCCCTATAGCCCTGGAGCTCCCCGACCTAGTCCATCTTCATTTCCGACGATCTCGATTGAGGGTCGGCACCTCCGATCACCTCAGGCCAATTGGACGCTAGGTAAGCAACTCCGGCACCCGCTCTTCCCCTCTCTACTCTCTTTTTGTCTCGAGATAGCCCCAAACTCCGGGTCCTGTAGACCATGATGTCGACCTCCGCCTGTACCTATGGTTTTTTAGCTTTAGTACACCTCCGCCTCTGACAAATGGTGCTTTGGACCGCCCCGACTCCGCCAGTTTGCTGACGACCTTATCTTGGGTCTTTCTTCTCGTTTTCAAGCCTTTTGATCGATTTTATTTCCCCTATTCCTTGGTCAGTCCCGCCGCATCTTGAGGCCATGGTGGTCCTCACCCTATGGCGAGGAGCTCCCCAGCTTCACCGTGCCTCGAAGGGCTTGTTTGCGGCCTTCCATAGTAGCTTCGTGATCTGCTGGCGTGAGTTCAGACTGGAGTGGAAATCTAGTTGCTTGCCCATCGCCATGGTCATGGCTGGAGCATACCAGGTCAGGAAATGACCAGGGTGCCCACGCCTGTGCAATCAAACGATAAAGTGCCTTGGGCATTATCATCATTTCGCCCCTGGTTCTCTCTCGCTACCGCAAACAATCGATTTGTTCAAATGACTAGAGTGCCCCTTTAACTATGATAGACCTATTTAACCCACAAGGGTATTTTAGTCATTTCACCTATTATTTACATCAAATTGCATTTTCATTTAAATAACTGTCACGTTATGGTTTTCTTCCATTCTGATTGGTCAATTTTACTTAATTCATAGTAAATCGATCCATGGTCAGAAAAATGCAAATAAATAGTCAATGGAAAGGATTTTTAATGTAGAATTCGATTTTGAAGTTTTTGAGTCATGATTTGGATTCCTTTTGCGAAGTTTTCCTTGAATTCCTTTTTAAGTGTATAAAATGTTCTAAAATACATAATTAATTCATTTTAACTCCAATTTGTAAAATAAAATATGTTTTATTAATCAGGAGAATATGAATAATCTATTAGACCAGGTTTTGAACCTTAAATCACGGTTTTGTAAAATTAGGGTTTTTCATATACTTTATGCCTTAATACATTCTAATACATGATAATGTTTGCGACTAGGATAATGAGGAATTGGATACAATCAGATTGGTGAATGTGATGGTAACTAATTAAAATAGGTATGTGCACCCTATTTTGTATGTGAATCATATTTATATATGTGAATCCTATCAAAGGTGAATGTGAATGTATATGTGCAAATTACCTATCCTTCAGTTGGGCTCTTATCCAACCCTACCCTAAAGATGTGCTAGCCTTGCTATCCTTCAATATTCCTTTATTTGGCTCTTTACAAATTTGATGCTTTTGTTTCCATTATGACTCATCTATTTGAATTATGTGAATCGTGTTATTTCCTATGTTGGCTCATCTTTTTGAAATACTTGGAAATATTGTATATTGTTGTTGCTTATGTTGGCTCCTTTATTTCATGGGTTTTATTCCCATTTTGCAATGTTGCAAATCTTGTTATACTTCTCAATACTGCCAAGTGACTATTAAGCATGATGTATTTTAGGCCAAATGACAATGTAGTGTACATGAGTACAAACCACCCATAGGGCACTGAGGTTTTAGTCCTCCTGTCGGGCATTGGGGTTTTAGTCCCCCTGCCATTTTATATATTAGGCACTGGGGTTTCAGTCCCCCTGCCACATTATATAGGCACTGGGGTTTTAGTCCCCCTGCCACTGGTGAGGTCTGGTAGGTGCCTCACCCTACATTGAGATGACTTTGTGTCTTAATACATTCATGCTATGTGATTGTTATTGTGGTGATTGGTTATGGTAGTTTTCTCTTCTCTTCTTCATGTACTTGCCTCATTTCTTTTAAAATCTCTTGATGTAGAGAATCTTTTATATTGCAATGCTTTAGATTATTTAATTGTCCTATTTCTCTTGAATAACACATACCTTTATCTTTCTCTTGCTGGATGCCCCCAACCATCTAGGCTAGGATCAGAGTGCGCATGGAAGCTTGGTGAACCTAAGGCTAAGGATAGGACAAGAAGAAAAGGAACATATAGCTTGCATGTTCATAGTTGCCTTTATATATTAAGTTGTTTTGTTTGGAGACAATGTTGGCTTAGTCTAAGTATTCCTCTACCTAGATCCTATGTTTTGTATAAAGTTGTACTTCCTTTATGGAAATTTTTGTAATGTACTCTTTATACATTTTGAATAAAGTCAAGTTTTTATTTCTTCCGCTGCCACACATTTGGTGTTTTTGTTTGCCATGATTTATAGTAGAGACTTGGTCTTTACAACTACCAACCCATGTCATCAAGTTTAGCCACTCATGATACAAAGACAAAACTTATTACAACTTGAAAAATTCATAGTAAGAAAGAGGGAGGAAAGAAGTTGATACAAGGGTAGATTGAATGATCGATATATCAACCTTTGGGTCCAGATCTGACAAGGAGACTGACAGCCTAGGAAAAAGGTCGATGGTCTCCATTCTTTCTCATGACAGAATTGGAGCAAGTATGTCTGTCGACCTAATGATGAAAGTGGTTGGTTGCCAAGTCTATAGGTCGATGGTCCGACTAGGTCAATGACACTAGCTAGGTTGATGGTCTCTATACTTTGGCTTGATCTCGATGGAAACCTTTTGTCTTATTTCTCTCCAAAATCTGAGATGCTTTGAACTGATGCATTTGGGGTTTATTTATAGTGTTTTACTTGTGCCTTGTCAGCCTATGATTGGTCCATGTGGTGCCAACCCTTGGTCTTCCTACCATCGACCACGAAGGTCTATGGATCTTTTGTTTGGATTGACTCTTCATCGACTTTGAGGATGTCGATCTGTTAGACATCAATTGGATGGTTTTTGATGAATTGTTGACCTAGATGTCGATCGATAATTTTCTCTATCTCCATTTTAATGGAATATGTAGATGTGTATCTTGATAGAACTTTGTCAAGCTTTGAGATTGATGCCTTGTGTCGAGCTTGGATTCATTGTCCTTGTTTATCAATGGCTTTCATGATTCATTAAGCTCGATGGATTGACTCTATTGGTCTCTTAATTAGGGTTTAATTGTCGACATGATGGGTACATACGTTGTGATTTTCTGTTGAGCTTGACATCTTTGTCATGAATGATAATCACTCTTGGAGGTCGATGGGTAGGCCATCGATCTTTACAAATTTGTGTCCAAAATCTATAATTTGTAATAGAATTTAGTCAAAACTAAGTATTTGGTTATTAAGTGTAAAATTAATGAATTTGATCCCTAATCACTTAATCGGATGATTATATATGATGATAAAGTCATGAAATATGCATAAAAACTAATGTTATTAGCTCCCTCAAACTTAGAATCTAGCTTGTCGTCAAGCTAATAGAATCATTGTGTGAAACAAGGTGAGTATGATGATAGTATTGATATCTGATAGAGATTTTTATGTCAACCTCTAATAAAAAAACCTTTGCTCATTCATAAAATTTTCTGGCCCTATAAAAACATCAACATTTAGAAAATCCTTCTTTGACTGTTTATTGGTTGTTATTGCTCATATATTGTCTCTGACACACATTTCACTTTTTAAAGTAGCTTTCACTCTTATCACATTGTTGGTGAGTGATGGATGAAATGCATAGACAAAAAGTCTTATGGGTACCCCTATTTCATTTTGGTCCGTTAAATGGGCAAGTGGCTCCTGCATTCCAAATTTAGTTGGTTTTAGATCATTGATTCCAATCCTAAGTACCACTGTCCCAGGTTCTATACCTTTAGTGAACATCATTAGAAATAGGAGTGTGTGTATTCGATCTTAGATTTTATCAAAAGCAACATATTTACATTGATGAGCATAGAAATACATCATCTTGGTAGCTCCTTTGACTAAAAGTAGGGTGCAACTCTCTTTTTTTTACTCTCTACTTTTATTCCTCACTCTTTTTGGGACTTTGAATGATGTGGAGATGGAAGACAAGGTAGCTTTTTATTCTTTTATGAGGATGTGTATTCAACTGAACATGATTTTATTTTGGTTGGTATTTTTGCAAGAATATTTTGGTCATGTTCTAAGGTTACTATCAAGTTAGAGTCATAAGTAACATTTTTCTAAGAGAAAGATTTAAAACCAATATCAGTTTCGACAAAGATTAAGAAAATGTCCTAACAATGGTTTCCTCACAAATCAACTTTCAAAAACATAGCTTGAAAAACAAGGACTAAGTTCTTCAGAGATGAGGTTTTTATATCATCTTCATTGTTTGTTTACATGAATTTTTTTCCCAAAAAGATGATTAAATCTTCTAAAAATAAAAGGAAACATAAAATGATAACGTACAAGGTCAAACATTGTTTAATATTATGGATACATATCTCACGGTATTACACCCCCACCAAACTTACAAGACACAATGTCCATAGAGTGTAAAATAAGTAAGAAAAAATGTAAGCATGTGAGATTGTCATTGGCGATAATGATCTTTAGCCGCTCATTCGGAATTCAGAACATTATGGTATAATTTCCATGCAAGATGTGGTCATTGTTTCCATGTAAATCTTCAACAATAGCATGAAGAACTGATATGGAGTACATCCAATGAAGAATGTAAAAGCCACATTCGTTGAAAAGACAAAGCTATAGTGGGTTGTGGTGGCAAAACTTGGGGACTTTCTATTTCTACAGTTCTTGAGAAGCGTACTCATTGCCATGTTGACATATTAAAGAAATTAATGCCTTGGCACAGGTGTCAAGAATGCATTCATGTATGCTTTCAATATAAGATTAGAATTTGAGGCCTACAATGTTGTAGGTAGGGTCAGAGCTATTATAGAATATTACACAACATCCTTGATTGAAGATTATTAAAATGACTTTCATGAAGAAGAGGTAAGAAGATATAGCGAGGGATGGATGTTTGTAGGCATTAAATGAGTAACTCCCTTTCCCCAGAATCGGCTTGCTTAGAAAATCATTTTATAGACTAGTTTGGCCATATAGACGTTGTCAATGGTGCGAATGAGAAGGAAATGATAGGCATCCATAAGATTGCTTGACAAATATCCTCCCAGTTTCAGAGTTCATTTAAGGTCATCTTTCATCACAATCATGTCATTTTGGCAAAATCGAATATGGTTTTTGTCTCCATGTTTGAGTTGATGCATCAGAAGATGGAGGTTTGCCTGGGAAAGTTCACAATATGAGCTTTTGTCAAAATTTTTGAAACTTGGTTCAATGGATGTTGCAGACCCATAGACAAGAAATGGATAAGGTTCATCCAGAATGTTGAAGATATTAGTGGCCCCATGAGCCCTTATAGAAGTGGATATGAACCTCTGTGGATGAGAGGAAATAGAGGAAGGTGTTATTTGAGCTTCTTCTACTATGTCTTTATAAAGGACCTACTGAAAGGGCTCCTTGATGTGATGAGCATTAAAGGATATAAATCCCATAGCTTTTTAGAAAGTTATAGATCTTAGAGGAAATGTCGATCGTGTATCACTTCCATGCTAAACATCCTAGTAATGCATAAAAATCATTAGGTCTAGATTAGAGACAAAGATTCTACAATTAAGAGCCTCCATGACCCAAAGTAAAATAAAGGAACTATCACTTTTCTCCCAATTTTGTTGGTGGACTAGTCATTCAATAACATAATTTGTCCAAGGTAGTAAGGACAACAATGAATGACACATTGCAGTTGGATATGAATGTGTAGAATCTTTTCTACTACAAAATTATAAAACTACATATCCCCACTTTGTAGATCGACACAACAAGTGTTGAACAAGGTGATTTGCCATTTAACTAGATCTAAAATGCATAGGAGACAATAACCTTTTAAATAAAAAGGAAGAAGAATCACTTGTTTTGTTTACTTTTAGATTTTGTTGAGGAGTGTCTCTATAGTCGGCCTGTTCAAATGATCTACAAATAGGAAATCATCAAGGGGAGGTGTGGCATTGTAGAATGGCCATTATTTATCCTTGGGCATCACATCTTCTAAGATAGTAGAGGCCAGCACAAGTGAAAAGACGCTCGTTAACCTTGGTTGGGTTGTGAAAGATGTGGTGGAATGCATTCCTAGTTAGATATTGTGCCCATTGTTATACATAATTTGTTGTCTATCCATCTTGTCATCCAGAATGTCTTGCAATATGAAGATGTCTCAAACTTGCATCATGTTAAGGCATCCCATGTCAATGTCCACCATTTATCTAGGAAGTTGGGGTGGTAGTGGCAATATTGGTTCTAGAGAAACATGATTTGGAGGCCTTTGAGTAACCTTAGACAAGATATTTGAAAGATCGTTGTCGTATTTGTCGTAAGAAGCTTGATTGTTGTCTGGAGAGGTATCTATGTTAGATTGAATGGCTTAGTATCCATCGTTCTAGCCCAATGAAATGACCTCTTCTAAGAGGTTTTGACTTCTGAGTGACCATATTGGGTTATCATCACCAAGAAATATATCATGTCATCTCTATAGTAGGCTACTAGGAAAATAATCACTAGGGATCTAAGTGAGAGAAATTTGTTGTCAGAGGGATGGACTTGGATATTGTTTGAGGGGCTAAAATTCAATTACGGGAGGGAAAATGGATTGCCCATTTGAATTTCACTTGAGGGGGCACAAACTTTGTAGTTTTTGGTTGATTTACAAGGGCAGTAGCAGCTGCAAAAGGAGCACCATTTAAGATATTTTTTATCTTAAGGTCTTCAAGACATGTGAGACAGAACCTTTGAAAGAACTAGTGGAATGGTTAGGAGAATGACATTTGGAGCTCGTCATTAGTCGTGTTTGGGACATAGGAATTCCCATGTGAAGACCGCAAAGATGGAGATGAGTCTTCAACGGGCAATCAATCTTGTAACTCAATTTGGCATTGTTGGCGTGCATCACGATGTTAAAGTTTTCTTTGGCATGTGTCATTTTTAGCCTTCCAATGATTGAGGGCCTACTATTGTAAGGCCAACATTTCTGTCATTTGTTGGGAAACGTGATCTAGATTATCAACTTTATGCTTGATTGTGTTGGGGTAGTTGTTGTAACTCGTGCATCCTTTTGGTGAGTGTCTCTACCTGATTTGACAAAACATGAACCTCTTATTTTATCTTAGAAATATATAACATGTGGCCAGTAGCTACCTCATGAAGAATTTCAAATTCGTGGCCAATGACTCCGCTGAGTGTTTTTGGATACACCATATTAGAACAATGGTGTGAGGATGGTGTAGAGGCACGCTCAATCCAAGGTGAAGCATGTGAAGTGGATGAACTAGTTTCGTGTTGGTGGCGGTGAAGTAGACTGTCTGGAATATCATGAACCCCTAGGGGCGGAATGGAGGTGGTAAAATTGGTGTGGCAATGGATGTGGGTACAACTAGGATTGTGGTGGATGAAAGGATAGTGGATCGATGGGGGTCCATTGGTGTAGGGCTGTTGTAAGGAGTGGGATCCCAGAGGGAAACCACTCCCCACTAAAATTTGAAGAATAAAACCTCCAGTCCAAACACACCTAATAGATATGTTGGAGTGGGTGTAAAATTTTCAAAATCTTATTAATGGTATTCAAAACAACCAAAGTGTAGTAGCATAAGTAAAATATTGACTATATTCAATTTCACATAAGGTTACAAAGGAACATCTTAAACTTACATGTAGAGTACATCCTAAAGATCCAGGAACATGGATATTTAAACCACATCAAGATTGTCTCCAAGCTTTAACTTCTCAATCAAAGTCCATATCTTTAAGCCATGTCCTCCATATCCTTCACCTAGGGTTGAAAGCATACCCCAGCAAGAAGAGAAAATAGATGACATTAGAAAAGGTTGGTATGTGCATACTAAAAGGGAATTGAGCAATATATGGAATAAAGGACAACAAATATAAAAGGCTTCCTATAGAAAAGTAGAGGACTACCCAATAGGGAATAAAAGAATAAGATCATAACAAAAGAGATACTTGTCATAAAACAACATAAAAAGATTGTGCCATATAGACATCCACTACCATGGTGGGAAATGAAGCACATGTAGGGCACACACCCCACAATCATCATCAATATCTTGCATGCATGTGAGATAAACATAGCCCTAGAACAATATAAAGACATGGCGGCCAAGTCCCATAAACCCGAAGCCTGATAGAGAATGGCACATAACCAAATTCCCAAATATATAAAACATGGGCCAAGAATCATACATCTTGCCCTAGCATGGGGAATCATACATCCACCACCCAAATGTATATAACATGGGCCAAGAATCATACATCTTGCCCTTGGTATGAGGTAACCTTTCCATCCCAAAAGAGCAGGAAATTACACATTTGCTCGGCAGATTATTACACATTTGCCATAAACAAAAACCAATGCAATTACACTACTCTAGTGCTACTGAATCACATAGCATGTTTAATGTAATGGCAAGTAAAAAGTATAGTCAGATTATACAATCTAGTCACCACAAAAGTGACCAACATATGCATCCACCCCATAAGTGGGCAAAAAGACATCACATGTCATCATATAAAGTTCCAACATGAACAAAGCATAATATAAGAGTTCAAAAGAATATCCATCATCACATGATCAATAACAAATAAGGTAGTTCACATGAACCATGATTTCTAAAAGAAAAGACAGTGTGTATAGGCTTATGTCCATAGGACCAAGGAGAAAGACAAAATAGGTAAATTGCTCAACATAGAATAATAGGGGATACAACATACCTCAACTTTAGAGTCTACTCTGTCCAAATCCAAGTCTGGGTCCAAGCCTAGGCCTCCAAAGAACCTATGATGCATATATGTGGAATTAGGATTAGGTTTCAATTAATTATTCAAAATCCTAAAAATCACCTTTTTATTATATGTGAATTAGGTTACCAAAACCATGCCATGTTTTAGGTTATATTTTTATGAGTTAAAAACATATTTTACTATATTTTGTGACTTATATTTATTTAGTTATGAATTTTACAAGTTACTATTTATTTAGATTAATTCATTAAAATCACGGATTTTCAACATTGGATTTAGGTGCCAAAACCAATACCAAATGATAGATCTTATTTTTCTAAAACCAATGACTACTTATTTGTATTTTTTTATTAGCAAGTAATTAGTTATAATTTTTTAAAACCAACCAATAAGATAATTCCACGTCAGCAAAATCGTTGGGAGAGGGAGAGAGAGAGTGGGCGTGCATGTTGAGTTGGCCCAATCAAGGTTGGCCAACTCAGCTGACCCCACGGATAGCTTAGCAAGCCGCTCATTGTGAAAAAGAAAAATGATATAGGGAAAAATGACCAAATTTCCCCCATGAGAAAAACTGAAGAAAGAAGGGAAACTAAGGGCAAGGTCTAGAAATCATGTACTTGATTCATTAAAAAGTAGAAACTGTGGGAAAATTGAGTCCTCGAGAAGCAGAAACCGTGGAGCAAGCTTTGATCTCCAGCGTCAATTCGCTACACTTTAAGTATGGGAAACACTCCCATTGGCTTCCCAGGCTCTGGTCGATTCCAATGAACCAAGGAAAAGGGCAGCAAAGTGCCTGAAGACCCAAAATGCCATATAATGTCATGGATAGAAATAAAGCAAGACCAGGCTTCATGAAAGCAAAGAACCGTCGTTGAGAACAAAAAAATCTCAATGAATAAGGCTTCATGAAGATCTCCCGAAGTCGTACAAAAAAGAAAATGAGAAGAAATGAGATAGTACCGGCCTGAGACACCCGCCAAGTATAGAAGGCTGAACCGTCCTAATTGTGCTCACCGTAAAAGTAATTGTATCATGGTGACTGGAGTTGTGAGAACAGGCTCGCCATTGCCAGAAAATAAGGACAAGCAAAGCAGGAAGGCTCGCGAGACCAGAGAAGGAATTGAGAGGGGAGAAGGGCTCCTCTCGGCCTAACAATCGACAAGGAATCCTTAAATATAGATTCGACTAGATGGAGACTCCTAAGCAACCAAGCGGGGAAGAGGAAAGTACCTACCCCTTTTAGGGGTTTCCTTTCTATGGCATGAAATCCCACAAACGTAGGGATGGTTAGGTTCTCTAGAAAATCATGATCTCATGGGTGGGGAAAGATTGGAAGGATAGAAACTGTGGAGGGAGATCAGGGTCTGAGAAGAAAATGGGATCTGGCTCCCTTATTTTCGGTCTCCTACTCGAGGTAGGAGACGGGTCCCAGGCTGTCAGATGATAAATCCAACATTGGAGAAGGAGTATGTGTCAAAGAGCAAAATCATGACATAGGACTTAGACAAAAAAATCAAAAATAATCTTGGTGTGACATTCATATCAGATAAAACATTAAAGTGAAACATATATATACATTCAATATTTCATTTTCTCTTTCTTCTCAATTGAGGGTGCAAACAAAACCCAAATTAAGTGAAATTTGTCACGGAGGCCAATTAGGGCATGTAGATTCTGATTATGAAATTAGATTTGCCTTTTGAGAACTTTTAATGTGTTAAATAAACCAAATCCTATATTCTCTTTCCTCATGCATTAATGACTTTAAATTCTCCAAATTTTATGAAACTTCACACACAAGTGATATTTAATGTGTTGGATACGAATTTACCATAAATTTTACATGTTGGAGTTGTTTGAGAATTTATTTAATATTTTGAAGATTCTACACACTTTCTCTCTCTTGATATCCCCTTTTAAGCAAACTTTATCCAAATTGGATGAAAATTCTCCCAAAGGATATATTTATTATGTAGATTATGAATTCAAGATTATTTTCCTCTTTTGGAGTCATTTATTATTTTATTTGATATTTTGGGAAAATATATTGAATTAATTATTATTAGGTAAATAATGTGAAACTTGACTCCCAAGCCAATTGGGACCCAAGGAACATGATTTTTAACTTAGATTCCACTTTTGAGATTTATTTTAATGAGATATGTCATATGACTTATTAGTGGCCCATTAATCAAAACTATTCATCCAATTTAGTTCTTTAATCTCTTATTACCATCCAAATGAGTCATAAGTGATTATTAAGCACGAATTATCATGTATTCCCTTAAATAATTTAGGTGACACATTTTATGTTCCATTATTGGCATAAGTCTAATGTGAGAACATTAGGTTACGTTAGGTTGATTTATACATGCACTAGATCATTAGGGTTATACTAAACCTTGTTTGGCTAAGTCTAAGAGATCAAACTTATAGGGTAGGGTTTGAGATCTGGTATGTTACAGCTACGATGCAAACTTTTCATGTTCTTCTTCAGTTTTTGTGAGGTCGTGGGAGTAATAGAACACTTGATAGGTTGTAGTGGAGTGTGGAGGCATCTCAACGTCGTCATTCAGTGATTGTTCATGATTACCTTCATCAGGAATAAAAGAGAGAGTCTCCTTGGTAATTGTAGGTATAGTAGGTATTGGGCGAGGGCTAGAGGAAGAGGTGGCCTATTTTTGTGTCAAAGTTGTAGTAAAAGCATGAGGTTGAGCTAGAAGTTGTTTAAGTTCCTCCTCTATTAAGAGTAGCTTCTAAGATTCATAATTAGATAACTCTGATAGAGGAATGTAGATATCAGACCATAGGAAGTGATACTAGAATTTCTCATTACAGCGTGCAATAATATCTGCATAGATTAAATACTTAGTGTTGATGAGGTGCTCGCATGTAATTTTTATGAAGCCTTTAAGTGAAGTAGCATGTTGTAAGATCTATAAATTAGGTTGGTTAGACCTCCCATGAAGTACTCTCTTTTTTGCAAGGATGATATAAATAGCCATTAATCGATCGAAAATCTTCCTATGTTGATGGGTTTTCCTTCCATGTGACAAGATAAGATATAAAGTTCTTTATGGTAAATGCAACATGTTTCTGACTTAGTGAAGAGGATAACAATGAGCTATGCATATTTCTCCATAACCCAGAATGCACATTTGAAGGCTTAGAGGTGCTATATTTGTAATGGTATGTGCCTATGTGTTTTGTGAAATAAGAATTTGCATTGATACAAGAGTCATCTTTGTCAAGTAAGCCAGTGCATGCTCTTGTGGTTTTTTCATCTAAGGCACATAATATTTTATTTACTATCCTCTCAGTGAACACCTCATTGGTGTTGTAGATACAAACTTGGATGTGTTCAACACCTGCTAGTTTCAATCTTGTCAGCTTGTATGGTGGAGACTTATTTGATGGAATACATGATCTCCATTGTCTCTTCTATATTTGACCTAGGTTTTGAACTTTATGAGGTTTGAGTTTGTAAGTAGATTAGACACTCATTTCCAAATCCGCAATTATTTTAGAGTTGATTTATAAAAAAAGTGTATAGGTCAGTAAGTTTTCTTCATCATTTCCTTATAGGCCTCCAGATGCTTCATATTATGAGGCCAAAATGTCCCATAGTTTGTTTCCTCAGACTGGGCAACATGGGCTACCTCCACAACTAGGTTGGTGAGGTGTTCCTTTTTGCTAGCCTCCTCAATAGAGGATTTGGGGCAAGTGCACTTCTTGACTTGTTGTGGGGTAGTGTTGGTGGTGGTTGTCTCATCCTCAACATGACCCATAGCTATACCATAAAACTATTGGTAAGTTTATACACTGAGGTGGACGGTCTTGAAAGCTTTAAAAAGAAAAAAAATTGATCCAGTGGTAGAAAGGTTCATCAAACTTTACAATAGAGGTTGACATATGTTAGGAGAAAGGTATATGAATGTGATTGATACCAATTAAAAATCTGTAGAGCTCTCAGATTGATGGGGAGATTGGTAAATATAGAGGAAACCTATATACGACGATAGTAATGGGGTCGATAGTTTTCTGAAGAAGTTCGACAGGCCAAAGTTCCATAGGTTCATATTACCTGTCGATAGAACTAGTAAATTGACCCAACAAAAACTGTCGAGTAGGTTTCGTGCACTATTAGACGTCTAGTTGTGAGGTTGATGAAGTTTCTAGAACAGAAGGTCAATGGGTGAGCAAATGAGAGGCAAAGCTCTATTGTAATGTAGGGATGGTAAAAGAAAGTTATAGTGGGAGTTTTCTAAATGTATCCATGGGAGAAAAGGTTGATGGGAAATAGGGTAAATGGATGTGTGGCCTATGTCCATCGAACTCTTGGGTCAATGAGAAGAGGTCTACAAGAAAGGATTCGCATGTTCATGTTGATATGCATTTTGTCGGTATCCAAGTTGGTGCAAGGGATCAATTCATTCAGAAAATGGGTAGAATAAAGTTAGGTTGAAAGATGCTTATGAAAGGATTATCATCCAATCATCATTAAAACATTATCGAACTAGGAGGTCGATGGTTGATAGGTTGTAGAGCTTACTACAACTGAGTTTATCAAAGAAAACAAAAATAAATGAAAATAACAAAAAGATAAATTTTGTGTTGCCTGTGAAGTATTTAGAGTCATTTAGCTGGACTATAGAAGATTTTTTATTTTGCAACAAATGCTTCGGATGACCCTAGGCCCACCTTCTCCGTAAAAACTTCATCTTCATAGTATGTTTTAAGCAATTTCCATTGACTGAAAAAGTCCCACATTTCTCATTGTGAATGTCGATCATGTGGGAAGGATATATGGTGGTAACTAGTAAATGGTCCTGACCAACAAGATCATTGTTTTCTAGGAAAAAGTTGAAGTGCAGAATAGAATAATAAAACTTTATCTCCTTATGAAATGTCTTTTCACTTGATATAAGAATCATGCCAGGTTTTGATATGTTCCGTGTAGATCTTCATATTTTCATAGTCATGTCGAGAAGTTCCTCAAATTCCTATAATTGAAGAAAATGCTTCTTCTTTGTGAGATCGGGGTGCATGTTGAGGTTCTTAATGGCCCAGTAGATTTTATGTTCCAATTCCAAAGGAAGATTGTAAGATTTTCCATAGATAAGGCGATAAGGGGTAGTACCGATGGGGTTTTTATATGCAGTTTGATATGCCCAAAGGGCGTCATCGAGTTTGGAAGACCAATCTTTTCTAGATTTTCCTACTGTCTTTTCAAGTATCTTCTTAATTTGTATGTTGAAACTTCCACTTGACTAGCGGTTTGAGGGTGATATGGGGTGGAAATCTTATTTTACTCCATATCTTTTCAGAAATGCCTCAAACTTTTTTCATATAAAGTGCGAGCCACCACTATTGATTGTTGTTCTACAAAGTCCAAATCTTAGGAAGATGAATTTTGTGAGAAGGCACATAAGTGTCTTGGAACCAAAGGTTGGTGAGGCCATTACCTTTACCCACTTTGATACATAGTCGATAGAAAATAATATGTATTGATTCCTAAAAGAAGAGAGTAAAGGCCCCACAAATTCTATTTCCCAAATATTAGAAATTTTAACCTCAATTCAATCAGAGAGGAGCATGTCATTTCTCTTGTTGATATTTATGGTTCTTTAGCATGCATCACATTGTCAAACATAGGCATGGGAATCTTTAAAAATGGTTTGACAATAACATCCTGAATTCAAAATCTTCATAGTAGTCTTCTTGTCACCTAAATGTCCTACATAAGGGGCAGCATGGCATTTCTCGATTATAGAGTGAGCTTCATAATTAAAGACACAACGTCTATAAACATTGTCTACCCAACTCTTA
Organism: Alisma plantago-aquatica; assembly: GCA_963693085.1. NCBI lineage: Eukaryota > Viridiplantae > Streptophyta > Magnoliopsida > Alismatales > Alismataceae > Alisma > Alisma plantago-aquatica. The sequence goes on from OY856410.1 coordinate 229,466,685, forward strand.
AACAAGAGTGGGTCATCCCAATAATAGTTTTTTAGATCCAAAAAGAAATTCTATTTCTAGTTATACGACACGTCAGGTGGCACATCCTAGCAAGTAAGGTAATTGAAAAAAAATTGTATATGGTTTGACAAGGTCCACGGTACGGATGGATAAAGGTGACTCATCTTTATAAGATTCATTGATTGGTAAGATGTTATTTTTTCCACACGTATGCGGGAAAGGTGATATGCAATCACATTCAGGGACCCCTTTTTGTCAATAATTTCATGATTGAACTCTTTTAACAGGAGGGCCCATCAAAGAAGGTGAGGTTTACTATCCTTTTATGTATTAAGTATTTGATTTCTCCATGGTCGGTATAGACAACTAATTTTCCTCCTAATTAATATATGATCGAAAGTTATCGATGGAAAAAATGATTGAGAGTATTTATTTCTCAGTGGTAGTGTAATTTGTTTGTGCATCGTCAAGAGTCTTATTGGCGCAATAAATCATGTGGTTCTTGTTGTCCTTCTTTTTCCCAAGGATTGCGCCAACGAAAAAGTTACTAGCATCGCACATAAGCTCGAAGGGAAGGTGCCAATCTGGATCTTGCATGATTGGTGTGGATGCCAGGGCATGTTTTAGAGTATAGAAGGCTCTATGACATTCTTTGTTAAAGACAAATGGAGTGTCTTCCACCAAAACTCTAGACATGGGCTTTGATATTTTGGAGAGATCTTTAATAAAACAATAATAATACTCAGTGTGGCCTAGAAAGCATTGAATAGAAAAGACAGGAGAAGGGGGGTAGTTTGAAAATAGCACCAATCTTGCTTTTTTTTGACTTGATGGCAGCCTCAGATACCTTATGTCCAAGGAAAATATTGTCACATGCCATAAAATGGCACTTTTCCCAGTAGAAGACAAGCTATTTTTCTTCACACCTTTGAAGTATACAAGATAGCTCTTTAGAAAGTCATCAAAATGTGACCCATAGATGGAGAAGTCATCCATAAATACTTTCATGCTTTCCTCAATGAAATTGACAAAGATAGCTAACATACACCTTTAAAAGGAGAAAGGGGTATTGTAGAGGCCAAATGGCATTCGACGGAAGGCATAAGTTTCATAAAGATAAGTAAAGTGGTCTTCTCTTGATCATATGAATGGATAGGCACTTGGTAGAAACTAGAATCATTGTCTAAATAGTAGAAGTAGAAGTGGTGTGCAAGGCATTATAAGACTTGATCAATGAATGAAAGGGGGGAATGATCCTTTCTTGTTGTGGTTTCTAATAGTATATAGTCTATGCACATGCGCCAACTAGTTACTATGTGAGCGGATAATTCCTTGCCATCACCTCCCTTGATGATAGTGATTCCTCACTTCTTTGGTACTACATGGATTGGGCTTACCCAATTACTATCACTAATGATGTAAATGATTTCAACATCATAGAGTTTGATAACTTCCTTATGCACGACCTCACGCATCTTGTCATTTAACTTTATCTAACCTTGGACATGTGGTTAGATAGTGTCCTCTAAGTTGATTTGATGCATGTAAATAGTAGTACTAAGGCCTTTAATGCCATCTATACAATAGCCAAGAGCCTTTCATTGAAGTTTTAATTCCTTCAAAAGTTGTCCTTATTGATTAGACAAATTTGAGAATTTATAATCATGGGTATTTATGTTCATCATCTAGAAATTCATACTTCAAACCTTTTGAGAGAGGTTCAATTCTAGAGGCAGCTTCAGTGCAGACATGTCCCTTGGTTCTCTCTAAAGAGAGACATACTTGACAGTTTCAAAAGTGTTTCTTTGATTTGCTTCCTCCTCTTCATTGGATTCTAAGTAAGCCAGGATCTCTCTTTAGGATCTGTAATCCAAAAGTCAGGTTAGTGAGTGCTCATATCAGGGGATCCACTATAGTGTTTTGTTCTTGAATTTCAGCACATAACTGATTGTAACAATTAACAATATAACTTGTCTCTACTAGAGAGGATCCCTTCATGTGATGTAATACATTGAAGTCAATGTGCTTGTTTTTCCAACCTGAATAGTTATTGGCCCATTGATGCATTGAGTTTTAGTTGCTTTTCACATGCTATTTGTTCATGTGTTTAGTGCATAATTTCTCACTTTGATATTATTCATGCATTGTTAATCATCACTAACCTATGAAGCACTATCAGCTCAATTAATAACTAATTTTACCTAACTATGCTAAATTATCAACTTTAGTTAGGAATTATGTCATTTTTTCCTCATTTCAGGCTATTTGAGCACTTTTAGCATAACTTGGTGCTACTGACATAAAAGTCATTGGTTCCAGGCGAAATCTAACAAGGAATTCCAAAAATCTCAGTGTTACCAAGACATTGCTCAGTGATATTGAGATGACATTTGATGCTACCAAGAAGTGGAATCACACTAGCTTTTTGCCCAAAAATGTCAGTAGAAGATTTTATGGATTTGATGTCAGCAACAGGTGAGTCAATGGTACTTACTTTTGCACCCAAAACAAGTCGTAAATCACAAAAAGCAACTTGATGCAACTAACATACCATTCGGTAGTACCAACACGTTTCCAGGGTTGTGAGTCAGCCAACAACTCAGTGCCACTGAAATCCAATCGGTGGTATTGTCTTTTGTGTATTCAGAGCAGATCAAAAATTTAGACAGATCCAATGTTTGAGATTTAATGACAGCCAAAGCCTCAGTTATGACCTAAGGGGAGTTCATCCAAAAAGGGAGAGCATTTTCTATCTTGTTGAAACATAGCATGAAGTTGAGAGAGGTGGAGACGAAGGAGAAGACCACATATGAGATGATTCGGGCACCTCTGGGAAGCAAAATTGTAGTTGGAATGATGTGGATCGAGGCTCTCACCAGAGGGGATCGTCCATATCGGTTTATCCAAGGATTTCATTAGTCTTAAAATGTTTGGCTCGTTTTATCTCTCTTCCTCTTTGTATTCATTGTTAGAAATTATGTGGGGCTAATCCCCTTTGTTCCTTAGGACCCAAGAGTAGCCTGATTTTGCATTGTATTTGACTTCCATGATTATATATATATATATATATATATATATATATATATATATATATATATATATATGTATATATATGTATATATATGTGTATATATATGTGTGTATATATATATATATATATATTCCTTAATTCTAGATGTAATTTATGATTGCTTAAAGAATTGCATGTGCTTGATCACCACAATTAGTTTTTTAGACTATTATTTGCTTTGGGAGAGGGATTAAGGGTTGTACAGGTCATATATATACACAGCCAATACCATGCCTTAGGAGAGGGCTTGTGACTATGAAGGTATAACCTAGAGATATCAATAATGCACCTAGAAAATTCTTAAACCATCATGAAAGTAGGATTTATCTTAGTGTAGGTAGTGTATTACACTATGGAAGTTGGTAATACTCGCTACAGTCCTTAGTCCAGGGTAAAGGGTAAATGGTTGTTAATGAAATGAAGTTAAATGCAATGTATGTCATAGTAAAATTGTAATCCTAAGAAATCCAATAATTATTGATCACATTACACTTAATTTAGGTTTCCATTCATGTCCTTAGCTATAAACAAATAGTAATCACTCTTTTCCTAGGCATAGATAATTAGTTATAGTAAGTAGTATTCTCTCGAGTAATTTTCCCTAAGTTTTACATTCAGGACTCATAGGCATGTACTACTTGATGCGTAAACTTATGTTTTGCACTTATCATTTAGGTGTGTCAAGTTCTTGGGCGTTTCTGGGGAAACAGCAACTCTAGCCTACGAGTGTTGTGACCGGCCACTCTATGCCATTCCATTTTCCTTTTAATTTTTTTCCAAATCCTTTCTCACATAAATTGAAAATTTTATATTTTAAACAAATTAACTAGTACTCATTCTCACTCACTACTATTTTGTTTTCAAGTACTAATGCATGGTTCATACCACAACCACATATTATGAGAAATCCACTCTAATAGGTACATGCCTAGAGGAGATTCATCATAGAGAAAGAGAGTTTGGGGCTTTAGTTGAGAAGCTTATCCAAACCCCACCACCAGAGGCAGAACGGGCACTAGCAACAAACATGGACCCAAACACTGAAGAGTGTGTTGGAGTCGAGCTTGAGGAACAAACTGTCTTGGAAAATATTAAGGAATCTTCAGCCACATCATAGCTTGGGTTTATTAAATAATAGATAGTCAACATGGGAAGTAACAAAATAGATCCTAGGTTGGTGTCACTTATTAAATCCCAATCATTTCATAGACAAAGTACAGATGACCCAATGGTGCACATCAATGGCTTTTTGGAAAGTTGTGATATGTTGAAGCTCAATAGGGTACCAGTTATAATGATTTACTTGGAGTTATTCTCATACCCACTGTCAGACAAGGAAAAAGCATGATTTCTTAGTCTTACTTTAGAATATATAGAGACTTGGGATGGGTTGATAGATGTATTATTTCAGAGGTACATTCCACGACAGAAGACATAGGACTTGGTTGGGAAAATCCACAATTTCAAACAACATGCTAATGAATCTTATTTAGAAGCCTAGGAGATATTTTAGAATATGCTCAAAAAGGTCCCTCATCATGGGATTGGTATTTATGTCTGGGAAAAGATATCTTATCATGGGCTACACAAGGAGGGGGAAGAAATACTCTCCACAGTGTAGGAGTAGGGTTCTTTTTAAATAACAAATCCACTAGGTGTCCTGAGCTATTAAAGAACATGGCTAAAAATCAATCTTGGGGAGATGAGCATGACTCTCCAGCAACCGTCAAAAGTGTCATGGAATCAAGGGAGATCACAATCTTGAAGGAAAAGGTGGACAACCTCACAAGGAGATTTGATCATAAATCTAGAACCTCATATGGAGGTGAAGAGGAAGAGTGCATGTATATATGACAACAGAACAACTGGGGCGGAACGGTTATGCATGGAGGAAGGATCCCATGTTCTCATGGAAAGATCTAAACAATTTTTAGCATGACCCTTCATAGGTAAAACAACCTAAATAACATCAGGGGAACATGCATAACAGTACCAATAGGATAGGGTCCTAGTAAGATAGACTAAATAGAAGACATGTTGGGTAGGTTGGTGACTTAGAATGAGGCACTTTTGGACCATACAAAAAGAGAGCAGCATAATCAAGGGGTATAGATATGTACCATAGATAACTAGATTTTTCAACTAGCAATAGAATTGGCATTTGTTAAGAAGCATGGCCAACAAGGATTTCCAGGGAACACGGATATCTCATGTGGTAATAAATAGGTGAAAGCAATGCTTCTCAATAGTGGTGAAGTGTTGATGAAAGTACAAAAGGTGGCTCCAGAGAAGAACACCACCATAATTGACATAGGAGAGGTGATAAAGACTGTCTCTCTAGAGCAACCACTAGACACCCAACCATAGGAGGAGAGCCCAGAAGAGGAGTCATCTGAGCAGAAGGAGAACAAGAAGGAATCATACATTCAAGCCCAACAACAAAATATTGTGACTCCATACATTTCCTAACAAGATAAAGGCCAAGAAGGTTGATCAGTAGTTAAAGAAATTTCTAGATACATTCTGGAAACTTCAGATCAAATTACCACTAGTTGATTCTCTTGATCAAATTCCTTCTTATGGAATGTTTTTGAAGAACATTATCAACAAGAAAATAAGGTTAGTTGATTCGAATGTAGTTGTTGTAAAAGAAGAGGTCAGTTCTTTGATACAAAGGAAGCTACCACATAAAAGACAAGATCTAGGGTGTTTCAACATACCATGCTACATTGGCAGCATCAAATTTGGAGATGCCCTTTGTGATTCCAGGCCAAGCATCAATCTTATGTTGCTGACTACATTTAAGAAACTTGGAGTCAAAGAATCCAGAAAGAGCAACATGACAATCCAACTTGTAGATAATTCATTAGTGAGCCCATAGGTATTTGTAAAGATGTTCTTGTGAATGTTGAAAAACTCATTTTCCAGTAGATTTTGTCATTATGGAGATGTAGGATGATTATGGTAATGAACTACTATTAGGTAGACCTTTCTAAGACACAATAAACGTCATCATATGTATTGGGAAAGGAAGATTAACACTAGGTATTCAAGATGATCGATTTGAGATAAAGCTATAGGTTTATCAATCATTGGACAAGGAGATAACACAATGTCACATGATGCAACACTTGGGAAATAAGGTGCCCCTATTATTGGGAAAACCATTTTTGGACATGGCCCATGTCATGACAAAGGTGGAAAAGGGTACTCTTGTTTTTTATATAATGGAGCACACAAAGCAAATTTCTTTAACAAAAGTTGTGAAGTACCATGATGATCCAGAGCAAGAGGAGTACCCAATGATAGTTGCAGACGTGATATATTCTACAATGACATAAACATACCCAAAGATACCATTAGAAGATTTTCTCATGAATCTGGTAGATGATTGAACTCATTATCATTTACTGGAGGAGTGTGTCTTGTTTCTAAAGACCATGTCATGCTTCAATATAAGAAACTATGAAGATTTGGGACCACCGCTGCCACTATCAGCCTCATCTATGCAATGTCCTCCTGATCCAGAATTGAAGCCACTACTATCTCATCTGAAGTACTTATTCTTGGTAGTGGACAATAAACTCCCAATGATAATTTTAGCATCAGTGAAAGTAAAGGATGAGGAGCAGATACTCATAGTTCTGAAGAATCACTGAGCCACATTTGGGTGGTCCATCATTGACATAAAGGGGACCTTCCCTAGTCTATGTCAACACAAGATACAGATTGAAGAAGGAGAAAAACTTATAGCACAACCTCAACAATGTCTAAATTTGGTCATGATGGAGGTGTTCAAGAAAGAGGTAGCGAAGCTTCTACTAGGTATAATTTATGCTATCTTTGATTCCAAGTGGGTTAGTCATACCTAGATTGTTCCTAAGAAAGTAGGAATTAATGTCATTACAAACTTGGTGAGCGACTCAGTCTTGACTAGGATAGTGAGCATGTGGAGTCTGTGTATACATTATCACCATTTGAATGTTGTTGCTTTGCTTTCATGATCCCATTTATCGATCAAATTTTTGAGAGGCTCTCCATCTGCTCACATTTTTGTTTTCTTGATGGGTATTCTGATTACAATCAGATTTCTATCGAACCACAGGATCAATAGAAGTCTACCTTCACTTGCCCCTGTGGTGCCTTTGCCTACCGTTGGATGCCCTTTGGTCTTCGTGATGCATCGACAATGCTTCAAAGATGCATGCTTGCTATATTTTATGACATGGTGGAGTGTTGTCTTGATACTTTTATGGATGTATTTTATGTGTATGGAGAATCTTTTGAGGACTGTCTTGCCAGTGTTGATAAAGTTTTACAAGATGTGAGGACACTCATCTTGTCTTGAGATGGGAGAAATGTTATGAAAAAACACTAGAGGGGGGTGAATAGGGTTTTAAAGATAATTCAATACTTATTTAAATCAAACAACCACAAATGAAAAAGCAAGAAGGAGACAAGGGATTTAGAGTGGTTCCAGCCTTAGCAAATACTAAGGTAGTCAGTCCACTACCCGGTTGCTTACCCAACTGGGATTTTGAAAGTATTAATTTTATTACCTCTTCAAGGATTTTACATAAAATACAATACTTTCTTACACCCCTTTGGACAGCCTTCACTTTGAAGTAGATGCACCAACTTGAGGCAGCCTTCTTGATGTAACTCCAAGCTCCCCCTTGAAGTAGCCTTCCTCTTTGAAGTAGCCTCCCATTACACCAGCCTTCTTAAAGTAGTCCAAAGCCTCCTTCTTCACCAAGAAGATCACGACCCTCTCCAATCCGCAGCCTCCAACCCTAGGAGTAGCAAGGAGAGTACAAGCAATAAGAGTGAACAAGAAAGGAAAAGGAAATTACACTTAACCTTTGAAGCACAAGGCTTGATTTGCCTATATCAAGCGTGTAGATCTCCTAACCAATGTATATGGAAGTGTGATTGTTGTGGATAGGAGATACTAGCCAATAGGACACGAAATTAGAGCAAGGAGAAGAGTAGCCAATTGCAAGTATTGCTCAATTGCTCAAAACAGGTTGCTAATGCAAGTGTATGCTCAAGGATTGCTCAAGTGTAGAAAATAATTGAGTTTAGGTGTCCTAAGGCATGTTCTATTTATATAAATGACCTACAAGTGCTTAAGGATGTTCTAGACACTTTGTAGGGGGTTCTAAGTGCTTAACTAGCCGTTAGGTACACTTTAGTTGCTTTAGCAACGGCTAGTTAATTAATTCTGCAAGTGCTGTCAGAACCAATCTCGGTCGAGGAATTGTCGACCGAGATACCTACTCAGTCGAGGATTTGTCGACAGACAGGCTCTCTGGAGCAAGTGTTTGCAACGTTCATCTCCAACTTCCAACTACCTTTTCAGCTGTGTCTAACGGCTACTTGGGTCTTTCTCGGTCGAGATGTTTGTTGACCGAGAGTGTCTCGGTCAAGGATTTTTTCGACCGAGATTGACCCTATTTCAATGTTTCAAATAAAGTACTAAGTGTATGTATGACTGTGCATATGTGACACTATTGAAGGGGATGAACTATCTAAGTGTAGTGATTGGCTAGGGAAGATCTAACGCTTGATTTACATGATGTCTAAGTGCTTGTACATTATATATTTGTACAAGATTTACAATTGATTACATTCATGAAATTAAAACAATCTAGCATATAGATCTTCCATAATATTTGTCATCCACCTTATTCCTGCAACACTCAAGTAGCATGTTAGATCGACAAGAATGAAATGTTTGTCATTATCAAAGCAAAAGGGATTAACTGATGTTCATTTAGCCAACAATCTCCCCCTTTTTTAAGATGACAAACATTTCCAAAATATAAATCAATTAGTCTTTAAGAGAAGTTTAGTTTCATACCTGAAATTTACTTTGTGAATTTCTTCTCTTGTTTATAAAATGTGTGCTTATTATTCCCCATTAATTATGGAACATGAAATCCAATTCTTTAGGGAATATAGCAACTTTCAATGTAAAGCCAAGAGTTTATGAAACTCATTGATTGAGTTTTGCACAATTACTATGTTTTAAGATTTATTTTTATTTCTCCCCCTTTGTCATTTCAAAAACTATATCCGTTAAAATAGAAAACAAAAAACTCCCCCTTAATTTGATGTCCCATCAAATCTTATGAAAAAGATGTCCATTTAAGAAGCACAAATATCAAAGAAAACATCTTCTAAGGGCGTGATAAGCAGTTGCTTCCTTATTTTGTTAAATTGGTCTAGTGGAAGCGGTTTTGTAAAAATATCAGCCAATTGATCTTTCGTATCAACATGATGAAGGGAAACATGATTCTTAGAGATATGATCCCATAACAAGTGATGACGGATTTCAATATGTTTAGCTCGGCTGTGTAAAATAGGATTGTATGCTAAGTTTATAGTGCTTGTGTTGTCACAAAAGATAGGCATAGATGAAAGAGTAAAACCATAATCGTTTAACACTTGTTGCATATAAAGCACTTGAGCACAACAAGATCTGGCTGCCATATATTCAGCTTCAGTTGTAGATAGGGCAACCGTGTTTTGTTTCTTGCTAAACCAAGATACTAAAGCTTTTCCTAACAAGAAAAAACCACCACTAGTGCTCTTACGGTCAAGTCGACAACCAACATAATATGCATCAGTATAACCTTTAAAATCCAAGGATTGTCCTTTTGGATACCATAAACCAAAACATGCGGTGCCGGCTAAGTATCGAAGAATCCGTTTAACTGCTTGAAAATGAGAGTGCATGGGTTGTGATTGAAATCGAGCACAAAGACCAATGGAAAACATGATGTCCGGTCTAGAAGCGGTTAAGTAAAGCAAACTACCAATCATGGCTCTATATAAGGAATCATCAATAGGTTCCCCATTTTCATCCTTATCAATTTTAATAGAGGTAACCATAGGAGTAGTAGCATGTTTGCACTGATCCATCCCAAAACATTTTAAGAGTTCTTTAGTATACTTTTCTTGGCTTATAAAAATCTCGGTAGGCGTTTGTTTAATTTGGAAACCAAGAAAGAAAGTTAGTTCACCCATGAGGCTCATTTCAAATTCTTTTTGCATAATGTCACTAAATTGTGTGCACAATGATTCATTTGAAGCTCCAAAAATAATGTCATCAACATATATTTGAACAACTAGAAAATCAGATGTATATGTTTTGAAAAATAAAGTAGAATCTGAATTTCCAATAGAAAAACCATTATCAAAAAGATATGTCTTGAGCCTTTCATACCAGTTCCTCGGTGCTTGTTTTAAACCATAAAGTGCTTTCTTAAGTTTATAAACATAGTCACCTTTTTCCGGTATTTCAAAACCAGGTGGTTGGGCAACATATACTTCTTCTTGAATGATTCCATTTAGAAATGCAATTTTTACATCCATTTAGTAGAGTTTGATGTTTTTGTGTGCAGCAATAGCTAGTAACATTCTAATAGCTTCAAGTCTTGCTACTGGTGCATACGTTTCATCAAAGTCTATTCCTTCTTGTTGATTATATCCTTGTGCTACTAACCTAGCTTTGTTTCTTATAACTTCCCCTGCCTCATTTAGCTTATTCCTAAAAACCCATTTAGTTCCAATGATGGTTTTATCTTGTGGTTTAGGAACTAAATCCCATACATCATTTTTAGTGAATTGATTTAATTCTTCTTGCATTGCTATTATCCAATAGTCATCTTTAAGAGCTTCAGATACCTTCTTAGGTTCAATAATAGAAACAAAGGCCATGTTTGCAACATCCTTAAAAGAAGAATGAGTTTTGACTTTATCATTAGGATTTCCAATAATTAATTCTTGAGGATGATCCTTAATGAGTCTAGGTATAGGTTGTGTTTCATCTTTGTCATTTCTTGTAGTATTTTTCTCACTGTCATTGGGTATGGATAAATTTTCGAATTGATGAGTGAGATCAACTATTTCAGGATTTTCTGATTTTATCTCTTCATGAAAAGAAATATAAATAGATTCCTCAACTTTTCTAGAAATAGTGTTGTAGACTCTAAATGCTTTGCTAGAGGTAGAATATCCCAAAAAGAATGCTTTATGTGATTTAGAATCAAACTTATCTCTATCCTCTTTAGTGTTTAAGATATAGCATGTGGATCCAAAGGTATGAAAATAGTCAACTCTAGGTTTCTTAGTATGTATTATTTCATATGGTGTTTTCTTCAAATAGGAGTGAACAGTTACTCTATTTAACACATAGCATGTGGTGTTTACAACTTCAACCCAAAAAGTTTTAGGTATGTTATGTTCGAGCATCATAGTCCTAGCCATTTCTTGTAGTGATCGATTTTTTCTTTCAACTATACCATTTTGTTTTGGAGTGCGTGGGGCAGAAAAGTTGTGAGTGTATCCTTGAGATGTGCAAAATTCTTCAAATAAATGGTTCTCAAATTCTCCCCCATGATCACTTCTAATGGTACATATTTTGTTTTGTAATAGATTTTCAATCTTGGAACAAAATTTTATAAAGACATGAATAGTGTCATCTTTGCTTGCAAGAAAATGTACCCATGTATATCTACTATAATCATCAACAATAACAAAACAATATCTTTTGCCACCAATAGATTGTGTCCTCATATGTCCAAATAAATCCATATGAATCAATTCTAAGGATCTACAGGTGCTAAGTACATGTTTGGGTTTAAAAGAGGTTTTTGTTTGCTTACCCAAAGTACATGGTTCACAATTTTCAACTTGATCAAAAGATAAATTAGGCAAACCACGAACAAGATCATATTTAACTAACTTTTTGATAACATGTGAACTAGCGTGTCCTAACTTTTTATGCCATAGTTGTAAAGTATTTTCATTTGCAAGTAAGCATTTTCCTACTACATATTTCATAGAGTTAGGTCTAAGAATATAAAGGTTTCCAACTCGTTTTCCTTCATAAACAACATTTGTAGTGTTTTCTATTAATAACTTGCAGCAATTTTTGTTAAATAAAACATCATATCCACTGTCACATAATTGACTAACACTTATTAAATTATGGTGCAAACCATCAACGAGTAAAACATTCTTTATTTCGAGGTCTGTACCAATGTTACCTATTCTAACAATTTTACTTTACCATTATCTCCAAAGGTGACTGTTCCACTCTTCTTTTCTTCAAAAGTTTGAAATGCATCCTTGTTTCCGGTCATGTGTTTGGAACATCCACTGTCGGCCACCCAATCCTGCATTAAAATGTAGGTTTTGGTACCCATGTGATGGTCTGGTATGGTTAGGAGCATTTAATTACAGACTGAATAAAAAATTTGACTCATAACTTCAGTCGGTCGACAAAAGTTCGACCGACACCTCTCTCGGTCGACCAATCGTCGATCGAGAAAGTTGTTGTATTACTCAGGTTGTTGCTGTAGATTTTAATTTGTCACAGGAAACTGGTCGGTCGAAAAAAGTTCGACCGATTATATTTTCGGTCGACAATACTTCGACCGAATAAGTTTCTGTTTCAGTATATCAGTTCAGAAAATTACCATAATGCATGAGACCTTTTGTTAAGTTGAGATAAGACAATATAATCTTCAAAGATAAGCATTAGATCATATCTCAACTGAATTTCATTCAAGTCTACTAAGTTTGAGGTTTTGGAACCCAAACTAATGTGGAATCCTTGTTCTTATAAGGGCATGAAAATGAATAATGTCCAAGACGAAGACAAAAATGACAGGTAATAGAATCAACTTCATTTCTCTTTCTAGGAATTGTGTTCTTAGGTACAAACATAGTCTGAGTCTTGGATGCTTTAGCTCTTTTGGGTTGATTTTTCTTTGGATTATATCCTAATCCTCTTCTTCCATTGAAACTAGAGGAAATTTTTAGAATATCATTAAGGATCTCTTTTCCTTTTAAGTCATTTAGGTTTCTTTGTAGCTTAGCAATGTCATCCATCTTCTTGTGTAATTCTTTCCTTGCTTGATCTAAATCAGATAATAGAGAGTCTCTTTCTTTTACAACATTATCATAGTCTAGATGGTTACATAAGATTGGTTGGGTCTGAAAATCATTCAGTTTTGCTAACAAATCAATCTTTTCTTGAGAAAGAAGATCAACATTCGTTTCTAGAGTAAGTAAATTTCTAGTGAAGTCATTTAAAGATGTTTTTAAAGACAAATTCTCAAGATCAATGTTGTTCTTTTCAGAAGAGAGATCATTTAATCTAGCATATAACTCATCATTTGTTTTGGTAACCTTCTTTAGTTTCTTTTTGCAATCAACATACTTATCATGAGTTTCTTGTAGACTAGCAATTAACTCTTCTTTAGGAAGATCAAGAAGGCTTACCTCTTGTGAGTCTTCATCATCTTCTCTTGCCATTAGACATTCCACCTTTTCTTCTCCACTTTAACTCTCACTTGACTCATCCCATGCAGCTTTGTAAGCTTTTTCTCCCTTCTTTTTGTGTGAACTTTTTGTTTCCTTTCTTTATTTTAGGGCATTCATTTTTTAGATGTCCTTTCTTTCCGCACTCAAAACACCTAGGAGAAGAAGAACTAGAAATTTTGTTAGATCTAAATCTTTTATATTTCTTACCATTTACAATCAAGGCTTCTTCTCCTTCTTCTTCACTTGACTCCTCACTTTCCGGTGTGATGATCTTTGAAGCTTTTAGAGCCACATCCTTCTTTTTCCCTTGTTGAAGTTCACGTTCTCTTCTTTCTTCTTCTTCTAGGGTTGCTTCATGAGCTTCTAGGTTGCCAATGAGTTGTTCCATCCTCATTCGGGTGAGGTCATTTGCTTCTTCAATGGTCGTCACCTTGGGCTTGTATTTGGGAGGAAGTGATCTAAGGATCTTTGACACCTGATCTTCCTCACTAATAACTTTACCTAAAGCATTCAACCCATTTACAATAGAAGAGAATTTTGCATACATGTCACTAATAGATTCATTTGGATCCATACGGAACTGTTCAAATTTCTGTTTAAGCATTCCATTTTAGAATTCTTAACTTGCACAGTTCCTTCATAAGTTATGGAAAGTCTATGCCAAATTTCATAAGCCGTTTCACAATTTGATATTCTATTAAATTCTCCAACTGAAATTGAACAATAAAGTATACTTACAGCCTTTGCATTCATTTGGGCAGACTTTACCGTATTGGTGTCCCAAGCTGCATATTCCGCTTGAGGAAGTTCATAAGGGGTTGACACCATCCTCCATAGATCCCAACTAATCCCTTGGAAATAAAATTGCATTCTTCTTTTCCAGTAGGTGTAGTTAGTTCCATCAAATGCCGGAGGCCTAGCCACAAGTGTCCCTTCAAGGTTGAGGTTGTTGAACAACCCGTCACCCATTCTTCAAGACTTGGTTAGAGTTCCTTGAAGCCCGCTCTGATACCAATTGAAAAACCACTAGAGGGGGGGGTGAATAGGGTTTTAAAGATAATTCAATACTTATTTAACTCAAACAACCACAAATGAAAAAGCAAGAATGAGACAAGGGATTTAGAGTGGTTCCAACCTTAGCAAATACTAAGGTAGTCAGTCCACTACCCGGTTGCTTACCCAACTGGGATTTTGAAAGTATTAATTTTATTACCTCTTCAAGGATTTTACATAAAATACAATACTTTCTTACATCCCTTTGGACAGACTTCACTTTGAAGTAGATGCACCAACTTGAGGCAGCCTTCTTGAAGTAACTCCAAGCTCCCCCTTGAAGTAGCCTTCCTCTTTGAAGTAGCCTCCCATTGCACCAGCCTTCTTAAAGTAGTCCAAAGCCTCCTTCTTCACCAAGAAGATCACGACCCTCTCCAATCTGCAGCCTCCAACCCTAGGAGTAGCAAGGAGAGTACAAGCAATAAGAGTGAACAAGAAAGGAAAAGGAAATTACACTTAACCTTTGAAGCACAAGGCTTGATTTGCCTATATCAATCGTGTAGATCTCCTAACCAATGTATATGGAAGTGTGATTGCTGTGGACAGGAGATACTAGCCAATAGGACACGAAATTAGAGCAAGGAGAAGAGTAGCCAATTGCAAGTATTGCTCAATTGCTCAAAACAGGTTGCTAATGCAAGTGTATGCTCAAGGATTTCTCAAGTGTAGAAAATAATTGAGTTTAGGTGTCCTAAGGCATGTCCTATTTATAGAAATGACCTACAAGTGCTTAAGGATGTTCTAGACACTTTGTAGGGGGTTCTAAGTGCTTAACTAGCCGTTAGGTACACTTTAGTTGCTTTAGCAACGGCTAGTTAATTAATTCTGCAAGTGCTGTCAGAACCAATCTCGGTCGAGGAATTTTCGATCGAGATACCTACTCGGTCGAGGATTTTTCGACCGACAGGCTCTCTGGAGCAAGTGTTTGCAACGTTCATCTCCAACTGCCAACTACCTTGTCAGCTGTGTCTAACAACTACTTAGGTCTTTCTCGGTTGAGAAGTTTGTCGATCGAGAGTGTCTCAGTAGAGGATTTTGTCGACTGAGATTGACCATGTTTCAATGTTTTAAATAAAGTACTAAGTGTATGTATGAGTGTGCATATGTGACACTATTGAAGGGGATGAACTATCTAAGTGTAGTGATTGGCTAGGGAAGATCTAACGCTTGATTTACATGATGTCTAAGTGCTTGTACATTATATATTTGTACAAGATTTACAATTGATTACATTCATGAAATTAAAACAATCTAGCATATAGATCTTCCATAATATTTGTCATCCACCTTATTCCTGCAACACTCAAGTAGCACGTTAGATCGACAAGAATGAAATGTTTGTCATTATCAAAACAAAAGGGATTAACTGATGTCCATTTAGCCAACATGTTATATGATGGTGAGTGAGGGAATTGTGATGGGACACAAGGTGTCCAACAAAGGGATAGAAGTCGAATGGATATAAATGGTGGTGGTCTCTAAACTACCTCCACCATTATTAGTGAAGGGAGTTAGGAGTTTCTTATGGTGTGCCAGATTTTATCGATGCTTTATAAAATATTTTTTTGAAAATTTCCAAGACGCTTTCTGAAGTGTAAGAGATGTGGATTTCCATTTTGATGATTGATGTCTGAAAGATTTTGATTTTTTGAAGGATAAATTGATCTCTACACCTGTGATGGTGGCTCCAGATTGGAGTCAACCGTTTGAGTTTATGTGTGATGCATTGGATTTTACAGTAGGGGTTGCTCTAAGCCAACATAAGGATCGGGTGTTTTAGATCATTTACTATGCATCTAGAACCCTTAACTATGCACAACTAGATTATACCACCACAGAAAAGAACTACTAGTTTTAGTATTTGCCTTTGATAAATTTAGACAATATTTGGTAGGAGAAAAAGTAATATTATGGACTGACGATGCAGCTATTAAGTATCTTTTACATAAGAAGGATACCCAACCGAGGTTGTTTATATAGATTTTTCTACTACAAGAGATTGATATATAAATTAAGTACAAGGTTGGATGAGAAAATATAGTGGCAGATCACTTGTCTAGGTTGGAGAGAGTGGATAAATTTGGGTTGGAAGTACCCATTGTTGAAGAGTTCCCTGATGAGTAAATTTTTTCCATGAGGGTCAAGGATCCTTGGTTTGCACACATAGTGAACTATCTGGTGTGTCAAGGAGATATCAAAGGATTCTGAATATCAAGAGAAGAAAAGATTCTTCAAATCTTTGAGATTCTATGTATGAGATGACCATATCTTGCTTAAATAGTGTAGGGATGGAATTCTCAGGAAGTGTGTTCTAGAGTGTGAGTTTGAGAGCATACTTGCTCATTGTCATTCTTTACCCACTGGGGAACACAATGCAAGTTCATGAATGGTGACTAAGGTATTAGAAAATTAATTTTATTGCCTGACTTTGTTTAAGGATGCATATGATTATGTGCGGAGGTGTGTTGCATGTCAGCAACCCGACAACATATTTAGGAGACATGAAATGCCCCTCAATACTTTTAAGGAGGTAGACTTTTTTGATCCTTGGGGCATTGACTTTATGGGTCCTTTTGTGTCTTTGAATTCAAATTTGTACATTTGTTGGCAGTTGATTATGTATCAAAATGGGTGGAAGAAATTCCAACATCGTACTAATGATGCACAGTAGGTGTGTAGATTTGTGAAGGATAACATTTTCTATAGGTTTGGGGTGCCTAGAGTGATTGTAAGTGGCATGGGATCTCACTTCACTAATAGGAATTTTGGAGCTTTATTGAGCAAATATGGAGTGCAGCATAGAGTAGGAACCCTATATCACCCCAGATCCAAGGCCAGGTTGAGGTGTCTAATTGGGGAATAAAGATGATCCTTGAAAAGATCACTCAACCAATAGGACTAATTAGAGAATGCAACTAAATGATCATTTATGGGCTTATAAGATGACTTTTAAGATACATATAGGCACTACTCCCTATAGGCTAGTCTATGGATGGGCATGTCATTGCCTGTGGAATTAGAGCACAAAGCCAAATGGGCCTTGAGGAAATTGAATTTTGATCTTTCTAGTATAGGGAAGAAGTGTAGACTAGAACTGAATGAATTAAATGAAATTAGGCTATATGCCAATGAAAGTTCTCAAAACTACAAGTATAGGACTAAGAAAATGCATGATCCCCACATTCTCCATAGAGTTTTTCTAATGGATCATTATATGTTGTTGTTCAACTCCATGAAGAAATTGCATCCTAGAAAGTTGAGGTCACAGTGGAGTGGACTCTATGTGGTGACCAAGGCATTTCTTCATGGAGCCTTCAAGATAAGTGATGGTGTCAAGTCTTTCTTGACAAATGGATAGCATCACAAATACTATTATGGAGGAGAGGTGGTCCATGAGGGAGAGGATTTGAAGCTCATTGAGATTCCTTGATCTTTTAAGTGAAAAGATTGTTGAGTCTAAGACACTACACAAGGGCACTTATGGGAAGTACCCCATTCATTTTTAATTTCTATCATTTATATGTTTCTTTACCATCTTTCAATAGAATTCTCATATTTTGTCTTGTTAGATTTTTCTTAAGTATAAAACAAGGTACCTTGATGCTTTTGTTTGGTGTGTAGGCAAAGAAAATCTTGGTATCACTGACATCAGGGTTGGTGGCACCAATTTGCAACTAAATTCACGACTGGGATTTTGAACATTTTGGTACCACCTACAGGAGGGTTGGTGGCACAAAATCTTAGTCAGGTTGAATTCTGCAAGAAGTCGGTACTACTGACAAAAAGGTTGGTAGCACCAACATTTGGCAAAAAAATGATAGCAGCCCAGAAAAATATAGTCGGTACTATCGAGAGTCTTCTTAGTTGTACCAATGTACCCAGATCTAGCTATGAGAATCAACACAGCTCGATACCACCAACACAAAAAGTTAGTGGCACCCACAGGACATGTCATAGCTATGCAACATTACAGCTTGGTACCACTTATGTGACTCAAAAGACCAGAATTCATGACACTGACGTCGGCAATCTAGATCTTCAGCATCCATTAGTCAGTGGCACCAATCCAGGTTCATATTATAGAAATTGATACCACTGACTTGTGTCAATACTACTGACAGAAGCATCCACGGCTCAGTACACTGATGGCTCATGACTGTCGGTATCAACAAATGACATTAATGTCGGATAGGGATGGTAGTCGGTACCAATGACACAATGGGTCAGTAGCACTAACACGACGCAACAGGGCAGTTCAACAACTATATAAGGGGAGGAAATCGGTGCTATACATTCACATGCAAGGCACACCCCTTACAAAAGAGAAGGCATCAGACAATCACGATGACATCTAGAGCTCTCCAACATCCCTGAGTCTATACCAAGATCCTTTCCTTGACTTCCTTTCTCATTCCTTCATCAATGGATTTAAGGAGACAAGCACCGTCGATAGGAGTGTTTGACCAAATGATATCCAAGTCATCTAGGATGGCCTTTCCAAATGAAGATCAAAAGAAAGTTTTCACTTCCATGATGAAGAGGAGATAATACCAGTGTGGTATGGCAACCACGTGTTTCTCAACAACAATAGCTTTATTGACATCCTATGCCAAGTCTACATCAGGTAGGGTATGGAAGATGATCACATTTTCTTAGGTGATTGGTCCACATATTAGGAGATAACTTGCAAGTTTGTCACAAATTTGGAGATCGATTGCATCATTGAGCATGGGGAAGGCTGGTAGTCAGTTGGGTGAAGTTTCGAATGTAAAACATCGACCACCATCTCACTTTGGCCGAGTTCAACTCCATCTATAGGTGAAAAATGGATGGATCACATTTCATGCCTTGCAATTTCAACTAATCTATGGCTTGGAGGAAGATAGCAGCTCTTCCTTAGGGTTTCACCATCAATTGGCATCAGTCTTCGGTGAAGGATATTGATCACCCATTTTCTTGAATCTTGCATTGATACCTGACGACTTCTATATTCTCCAAGTCCACTCAAGGGCAAGGGAAGTTCCAAAAGGTGGACTTATTTGTTCTATAGGCATAACTATCTTTGGAGAAGGAGAAACTTAATTTGGGGTTGCTCGAGCTTAGAGGAAACCCCCAATTCACTTTGGGGGACTGCTTATGTCGCTCACCCTACACCTCTACCTCAACCTCTCTATGGTCACTACTTTTAAGACTTCATCAACACTTGACTTCAAGCTCTTCAAGAAGGCACACTTGGTAGCCAAATACCGGGACAGGATGTATGACTGTTGCACTATTAGTAAACAAATGAAGGAAAGTGCCCTTCCAGAGCCTATGTTTTGTCTCCAAGTAGTGCGCCATCTTCTCTAGCTAGTGGATGATGCTGAGCTTGTACTTGAAGGAAAGGATTTCAAAGAGGATGGATAAGAAGAAGTAGAAGAAGATGGTAAATAGGAGCTTGTTATGCCTTTTACTCATATATGGCATTTTCAAAACATTCCACACTATTAGAAGTATCCATATCTACAGTGCCACCACAACCTCCAAAGGGAGACTCTTTCTCCATGGAGGGTATGTATGGGTTGCTTCAATCCATTTAGGAGGGGAAACAACAACATGCAGCCACCTTAACTAGAGATTCACAGTGTCCTAGAGAAGCTCCTTTAGTAGTAGTAGGTGATTTTTGTCAATGAGCGCCTTCTCCTAGCCAACCAAGAGAACATGCACACTCACTTGCAACACATTGAGTATCAATAGAAGTCACTCTACGACCACTATTAGAGTCGGGCAACTTTTCTAGATACCTGCAAATGCCTATTATGCTAGCAAATCCACCCACGTTCATTGATGCCTTCTACCCTCCTGATCCGCAGATGCCATTGGGAATTTTTCAGCAACTGCCACCCTTTTGAGCACATGGTACTGTCGTTCCACCTCTTTGTTTGAAGTCTGAATATGAGGACATAGTCAAGTTCATGATTAGGGGGTGTTGGAAGTATAGGATCCACACCTAGCTAGTGTAATAGTAGAGCTTAGTTATCATGATTTCATCTATCATCAAAGCAACATGTGTTTTGTGCTTTTGTAATGAATTTTAAAATGATCATAACTTTTTAAGATTAAGTTACAAAGTCTAAGGCAATATCAACTAGAGGAGGTGTACAGGTTAGTTAGCTTGAGGACACCTAGTATGAATGAAAATCTTAATTTATCTGAGATTTGTGTATGACTATGGGATTTGATCTCAAACCAACCAAACAAGTAATGAGATCTTAAATGGGATATTTAGAAAGAAACCCTAAGCTTTCCTTATATGGAGGTTAATAGGAGAGGGACATAGAATAGTTAAGAAAGCACTTGTCTCTTAATCATGTGATTCCATCCAACTTTCATGACTTTTCATCCACCCACCACCTTAAGATCATCAAGTAACTCAAATTGTTTCCTCTTAATTGCATTGATAAAATAATAGGTAACATGATAGCTAGTTTCTTTATAGTGCAATAATTAAAAAATAGAGATGAGCATGATAATTTTTTGTATATTGCATTCTCTTTTTGCATCATTCTTTACATCATGTATCTATGTCGACTTTTCCTCAATTATAAAGTGAAAGGATACACATACACATCCCTCCCAATGAAAAACAAGCAAAAGAAATGATATATATGTTGAATAAAACCCAAGCATAAATCATAAATCATGCTAAAATAAGAGGGTAAAGAAAAAAGAGAGAAATTATCAAATAAAGAGGGAGAAAAGGATGCCTTGAATTCAATCTGAAGTTTCATTCAAGGATAAGTGCAAATAGTTACATGTATGCATTCTTTTACCCATACTCATCAATCAGATGAGACCTACAATGCTTTTGTCATTCCATCATAATATATAGGCATTACAATTCATGCAATTTCCATTCCCCTTTGTTATGTAGGTTCATCATTTTTTGTTTTTGCATAAACAATTTGGATGTTACTTGTGATTCTTATTCATAAACACCTATATCATCCCACCCATTGTTCTTTATGGTGCTACCTTCATAACATTTGGTGGTAGTGACGTTAGGCAAAATCCAACAGGGAATTCCAAAAATCTTGGTTCTACTGAGATAGTGCTCAGTGCTATCTAGATGATGTTTGATGCTACTAAGAAGTAGATCGGTGAATCCACTTTCTTCCTAGAAATGTCGGTAGTAGATTGTATGGCTTTACTGCCATTGACAGGCGAATCAGTGGTATCAACTTCTGCACCCAAAACAAGTCAAAACTCATAGAGAGTAACTTAGTGCTACTGGCATACCAGTCAGTAGTAATGACACTTATCAAGGGTTTTGAGTCAAATGACAACTCAGTGTCACTGACATCAAGTCGGTTGTACTGACTTTGCACAATCAGAGCATATTAAAAATTTAGACAGATCTGACCTAAGGGGAGTTCAGCTAAAAAGAGAGAAAGAATGTTCTATCTTGTAGCAACAGAGCATAGAATCGAGAGAGGAGGAGACAAAGGATATGTCTAGGTATCGGATGATTCAAGAACCTCTAGGAAGCCTATTTATAGTAGGAACGTTGTGGATCGAGGCACTCAATAGAGGGGATCGTCCAGACTAGTTTCTCTAAGGGTTGTAATTAGTCCTCTAATGTTTAGCTCATTTACTCTCTCTTCCTCTTTGTATTCATTGACAGAAATCATGTGGAGCAAATTTCCTTTGTGAGTTAGGACCTAGGAGTACCCAGTTTCATTGATATAGTAGTGGATCTGAAGACAATAATGTGTAATGATGAGATTCATATACCTGGTGATGTTGGTCTCTTAGTGGTTCATCCTGGTGATGATATCAGTTTATATATATATATATATATATATATATATATATATATATATATATATATATATATATATATATATAATTCTAGATGCAAATCTATGATTGCTTAATGAAGTGTATGTGCTTGATAACCACAATCAGTTTCTTAGATCGTTAATTGTTTTGAGAGAGAGATTAAGGGTTGTATATGTCATAGATTTACATAGCCAATATCGTGCCTTGGGAGAGGGCTTACGGCTGTGAAGGTATAACCTAGAGATATCAACAATGGACCTAGATAATTCCTAAACCACTGCGGAAGTGGGGTTTGTCTTAGTGTAGGTAGTGTATTATGTTGCATGAGTGGGTAATACTTGGTACATGTCCTTAGTCTAGGGTTAAGGGTAAACGATTGTTAATGAAATGGAGTTAAATGAAATGTATGTCATGGTGAAACTATAATCCTAAGGAATCCATCAATTCTTTATCACATTGCACTTAATTTAGATTTCAATATATGTCCTTAGATATAAACAAACAGCCAATCACTCTTTTCTTAGGCCTAGCTGATTAAGTTATAATTAGTAGTAGTTTCTAGAGTATGTTTCCCTAAGTTCGACATTCGGGCCTCATAGCCCTATACTACTCGATGGGTACACTTGAGCATGCACAGTTTAGGTATGTAACCCATCTACAACATCAATCAAAGCTCAGGTGAGTGAAGAGGAAAGGTCGGCCAAAGATCATTGGGCACATTGTATCTTCAATGATGTTCATGATGACTTGTCATAAGGTATGAAGAAATTTCTAATCTGAATGGGGATGACTTCGACTACACCAATTATCTTGGTGTAAGAATTATCGGCTAACTAGATTCTCTGATATTTGAGTGCACTATGTCTATCAGTCCCTGTCAGATTTCTAAATAATATGACATGAGGCTAATGCTTGCTCCTAGGTTGGCAAGGCCATATCTTACTGAAGTATCTCCTATAAGAAATAGAATTGTCAAAGATCCATGCTCCTTCTATTTATTTGGGATAATTGATTGGAAAAATGTTGTTTTGATTGTGGACAATCACACGGATACTATATCTCCTTTTTTTTCTCTTCTTGGTTATAACATCTTTTAGAAATTTGGAATATGTTGGCATTTCATCAATGGCATCGAGAAGAGGGATGTCCAATTGTATCTTTTTGATAGTATCTAGAAATTTGGTGTATTTTTCTCGAGTTGCACTTTAGTAAACCTATGGGGAAAAGGTGTAAATGGGATTTTGGAGGATTTGCTAAAGAGGATGGATTTGGTCGCTCCTCATGATTTCTTGGTTGTAGGAATGTGTCCTTCTTCAAGATTTTTCGATTCATCATCTTCTTCAACTATGGGTGGAATTGTGAGTGGTACATTTGAAGTGGTGCCAAACTGAGGTGTTGTCATCCTTGCACTCTCACTCTTTGGGTTTTGTTCAGTGTTAGAAGGAAATTGTCCAATTGGGTTCTTAATTGACACAACTATAGAGGATAGGTCCTCATTCTATTGTGTTGATGTGAGTCACTGAATTGAGTATTCACATTCCCTAATTGTGATTGCATACTATACATAAGGTTACTATTTCTCAACATACATTCTTCCAATCTCTTACTGAGGGAGCATAGCTGGTTATTTTTGGAACAAGCTTCCCCTAGGCGGTTTGCTAAAATTTATGGAGTTTTGTTGTTGTTGGAACAAGCTTCCCCTACTTAATTTATCAAGTTCTATTGTTGTAAAGGATCTTAGCCAGTTTATTCAGATTCCCTAATGTCGCTACTTTGAAAGATCATTTCCCACTCCCATATATCGATCAAATTTTTGAGAGGCTCGCCAACCGCTCACATTTTTGTTTTCTTGATGGGTATACCAGTTATGATCAGATTTCTATCGAATCACAAGATCAAGAGAATTCTACCTTCACTTGCACCTATGGTACCTTTTCCTACCGTTGGATACCCTTTGGTTTTTGTAATGCACCGGAAACACTTTGAATATGCATGCTTGCTATCTTTTCTGACATGGTGGAGCGTTGTCTTGAGATTTTTATGGATGACTTTGTAGTGTATGGAGAATTTTTTGAGGACTGCCTTGCCAATATTGATAAAGTTTTATACAGATTTGAGGACACTCATCTCATCTTGAGCTGGGAGAAATGTCATATGATGGTGAGTGAGGGAATTGTGCAGGGACACAAGGTGTCCAACAAAGGGATAGAAGGTGTCCAACAAAGGAATAGAAGTCAACCCGATAAAAATAGAGGTGAACTTTTAACTACCTCCACCATCATCACTGAAGGGCGTTAGGAGTTTCTTAGGACATTTCAAATTTTATCGATGTTTTATAAAATATTTTTCAAAAGTTTGCAAGCCACTTTCTGAAGTGTTAGAGAAAGATGTGGATTTCAATTTTGATGATCATTGTCTGAAAGATGTTGATGTTTTAAAGGAGAAATTGAACTCCGCACCCATGGTGGTGGCTCTAAATTGGTTTCAACTATTTGAGTTGATGTGTGATGCATCGGATTTTATAGTAGGAGATTTTCTCAATCAACATAAGGATCGAACAGTTTTGATCATTTACTATGCATCTAGAAACCTTAACTATGCAACACTAAATTATACCACCACGGAAAAAGAACTACTAGTTGTAGTCTTTGCCTTTGATAAATTTAGACAATATTTGATAGGGGAAAAGGTGATAGTATGGACTGATCATGTAGATATTAAGTATCTTTTGCAGAAGAAGGATACCAAACCGAGGCTATTTAGATGGATTTTTCTATCACAAGAGTTGATATAGAAATCAACAACAAGGTTGGATTAGAAAATATAGTAGCAAATCACTTGTCTAGGTTGGAGAGAGTGAATGAATTTGGGCTGAAAGTACCCATTGTTGAGGAGTTCCCTAATGAGCAACTTGTTGCCATGAAGGACAAGGATCCTTGGTTTGCACACATAGTGAACTATTTGGTGTGTGGAGAGACACCCAAGGATTCAGGATATCAAGAGAAGAAAAAATTCTTCAATTCTTTGAGATTCTGGGTATGAGATGACCCTATCTTGCTTAAGTAGTGCAGGGATGGAATTCTGAGGAAGTGTGTTCTAGAGTATGAGTTTGAGGGTATACTTGCTCAATGTCATTATTTACCCACTAGGGGACACCATACAAGTTCAAGAATGGTGTATAAGGTATTAGAAAGTGGTGTAGGAATGGAATTCTACGGAAGTGTGATCTAGAGTGAGTTTGAGAGCATACTTGCTCATTATCATTCTTTACCCACTGGGGGACACCATGCAATTTCAAGAATGGCAACTAATGTATTAGAAAGTATTTTATTGGCAGTCTCTATATTTAAGGATGCATATGATTAAGTGTGGAGGTGTGTTGTGTGTCAATGACTCTACAACATCTTTAGGAGACATGAAATGCCCCTTAATACTTTTTAGGAGGTAGAAGTTTTTATGGGTCTTTTGTGTCTTCTTATTCAAATTTGTACATTTTTTGCTAGTTGATTATGCATCAACATGGGTGGAAGTCATTCCAACACCATACTAATGATGCACAAGGGGTGTGTAGATTTGTGAAGGATTACATTTTCTATAGGTTAGAGGTGCCCAGAGTGATTATAAGTGACAGGGGATCTCACTTCACTAATAGGAAGTTTGGAACTTATTGAGCACAGACTAATTCTAAGTAGACCTTAACTTATAGTGGTTGTATGTTGCCTTATCCCCAACAATGGCGTCAAAAGTCGATTGCTCTTTTTTGTGGGTCAAAAGTATAAATACTTTTACCTAGTAAAATATATCAGATTTTAAATCTATACCTGACTTCAAGAGACATCTGCAACTCAATATGGATTCTGTTGTAGTAACATGGGGTCAAACAGTTCTAAGGAGAATAACAGACTAAGAACGGGAAATCTTGGCTTAATTTAGTTGAATTAAAAGGACAAAGTTGGTATTGTAGTTAAGGGATGAATTAATCTAATCAAAGAAGTAAATATAAGTCATCAAAGTTGAAAAAGAAACAAATACAATTGTGAAAATGATAAAAGGGGTACTTGGATTGGGTTTCACCAATTGGACCAGCCTCAACCATGCAAAACCTTCTCTTTCAATTTAAATATGTTTCTAACATATTTTGCATGCAGTCATAAAAGATATATACTCCTTCCTTCTCTCGAGATTTGGGTAGATTTATATCTAAAGGTATCTCTCTCTCAAGATGATAATCAAAAGATCAAAGATAAAAGTATGACTTTTAAAATAGTAACTCCTCACTCTCATGTTTTGTTATGAACCCATACTCTGGATGTTACTGAAATCATCAAATAAATACAAATCAAACATCACAATAAGGTAGCTAATCAAACAAATGAGGCATTAAAACAATAGTATAGAAATAAAACGTACATATGTATTGAACAAAAGAAGGAATAATTACATGGTTGGGAGGTCCTGACGGCTACTCTCAGCCCAAGTTATCAAGTTTAGCCACTCATGGTACAAAGACAAAATAGACTACAACTTGAAAAAAATCATAGTAAGAAAGGGGAAGGAAAGAAGTTTTTTTTTTGGTGCTAAAAGGGTGGGGTGCCTCTTTACTGAGAAAGAAAAGGTTTAGAGTAGATGCAAGGTGTAACTACCAGAGAAAAGAAACCGGAGGTTGCAAGGCACAACCACCAAAAGAAGAAGGAAAAAAACTGTACAGACTATAGTAGGCTATCTATACAGGTTAACTACTATCTGAAAACAGAAGTAAACAACTATCTTTATCACATGCCAGCCAAAACTTATCCACATCCATCCTCACGTCATTAAAGATTCTTCTGTTCCTCTCCATCCAGAGCATATAAACAACACAAGCAGCTTGGACCTTCCCATCATTCCTCAGAGAAAGCAGGTCTATCAACGAAATAATCTGAATATTATACTTCAAGTGGAACTTCCTCCAAACATCTCTAGCAAAGCAGCATTCAAAGAATAGATGAGAAATATTCTCTTCACAGCAATCACATAAACAGCACCTTGAAGCCAGATGGAAACCGATACTTTGCAAATAGTCCAGCGTGGGTAATTTACCCAAACACAATTTCCAAAACAGCATAGACCATTTCCTGGGGAAAGAACTGGACCAGACCAATCAGACCACTGAACTTTAGGATGCTTATATCTGGAAATAGCCCAACCATCTTTCAGCAACAGATTCTTGTTACTGCCATTGAACAAAATCTCATCCTCTTCATCAATGTTGAAGCTTTGGGTTTGCAGAATACTCCTCAGAATCTCTGCACCCCTGAAATCGGGCACAGACCACTCACCATTAAACAAACAAGAGGAAGCTCTGCAATTTCTTCCTTTACCCAATCTCAGGACAAGTTGTTCATCCACAAGATCGATCAGCCTTTCCTCTCCATTGACCCAAGGGTCCAACCAAAGCAGGAAGGTGCTACCATTACCCAAACACAAGCTAATATGATTTAATAACATAGGTCTGAATTTCAACATCTTATTCCAGACCCAAGAAGCTCCAGATTTAACCTCAACTGTCCAAATAGACTCGGCTTTGATGTACTTCTCATGCACCCATTTGACCCACAAACCATCCTTTTTGGTAGCAATGCTCCAGAGATTTTTAATAATACCTCCATTAGACCAATCATCAATCATTCTTATGCCCAGACCTCCCTCGTCTTTGGGTCTGCAGATCGAACTCCAAGAAACATAATGAATGTGTTTTTTTTCCTTTGTGTCATTCCAAATAAAATCCCTCATAAGTTTCTCAATCTCATAGATAGTAGACTTAGGGAGAGGAAAAGCAGCCGTCCAGAAAATGCTATAAGATGAAATAGTAGAAATCACCAGCTCAACTCTTCCAGCCTGAGAAAGAAAATGAGATTTCCAAGAAGAAAGCCTATTCTTAACCTTGTCCACAATAGGGCTACACAAAGCTCTAGTCAACCTCCCTGTGAACAGAGGAAGACCTAGATACTTAACAGGCAAAGAACAAATAGGAATGTTGAGAATATCACCGATGTTACTGTCCTCTGCTCCCTTGCTCAGAAAAATGTGACTCTTCTCATTGTTCAACTGCAAACCCGAAATCCTCCCAAAAGAATCAAGGATTTGCTTAACACACAGAGCATCTTTATCCTGAGCTCTAGAGAAGATAAGCAAATCATCAGCAAAAACAATGTGAGAAACCCCAAAGGTACTTCCACACCCAACAGGCTTGAAGCCACCCTTAGTAATCTCTGCATTGAAAATACTAGAGAGACCTTGCATAGCAATAGTGAACAGAAAGGGGGCCAAGGGGTCGCCCTGTCTCACTCCGTTAGAGGCATAAAAGTAATCTGAAGGAGAACCATTAACAAGCACCCTGAAAGAGGCCGAAGAAAATAATTCTGAGATCCAATCAATCCAACAAGAAGGAAATCCCATCTTGAATAGAAGAAAGAGAATATAGTCTCTCCGAACAGTGTCATAAGCCTTAGCCAAATCCACCTTAACACACATCAACTTGCGAGAACTGTTGAAAGAACTAAGGATGTCATTGGCAAGTAAAATAGCATCTCCAATTCTTCTGCCATGGACAAAAGCAAATTGATTTTCATCCACCAAATTAGGGAGAATAAACTTCACTCTATTAGCCATGATCTTCATTATCACCTTAAAGATGATATTACAGAGGGAAATAGGCCGAAAATCCTTCGGAGAAGTAGCACCAATCTTCTTAGGAATGAGAGTAATAAGAGAAGAGTTACATTCCTTGAGAAGTTTACCAGAGCTGAAGAAACCTTGAACAGCTTTAATCACATCATCACCTATAACATCCCAAACAGATTTAAAGAAAACCGCATTGAAGCCATCAGGCCCTGGCACTTTAGAATCCTTCATCCTCATCATGGCTTCCTCAACTTCAGTTCTAGAGACCAACTTCCTTAAGTCATCAGCTTGAATCTGACTGATTCTAGGGAGAATCCATTCATCATTCCAAGTCACCATATCTTTAGGAGAGCTGTTAAAAAGATCATCATAATACTTCTTAATGATATCTTTAATAGAGTAAGTGTCATAAATGTTGTTGCCTCCTTCATCATGTAAAAGAGAAATAGTATTTTGAATACGTCTGGACTTCAAAGAGGCATAGAAGAAAGCAGAGTTTCTATCGCCTAATTTGAGCCATTGAACCCTACTTTTCTGCTTAAGAAGATTTTCTTCATCAGCTAAGGCTTCCAAAGCCTCCTTCCTAGCCGAAACCAAATGCTCATGTTTTTCAGCATTCGTAGGATCAGCATCCACCTCCCCCTGGATCATCTTGGCCTTAGTTTCAAGAACTTTAGCTATGGAGAAAAAATTACCATTCCTCTTATTCCAAGAAATCAACGCATCTTTAACACAATTGAGTTTGCTATAGACCCTATACATAGGGGAGCCCACATGAGAAGTACTCCATGCTTTCTCAACAATCCCCTTATAATCAGGTTTATTAGTCCAAGCATTGATAAAACGGAAAGGGGCAGAACCATGCTTACTACGATCAAATCTGAGAGCAATGATCCTATGGTCACTTACCACAGAGGCTATGACTTCACCCCAACAAAAAGGGAAATTAGAAGGAAAGAAGTTAATACAAGGGTAGATCGAATGATCGATCTATCCACCTTTCAGTTGGATATGGAAAGGAAGTCGACAGACTAGGAAAGGGGCTAATGGTATCCACTCTTTCTCATGATAGAACTGAAACAAGTAGGTTTGTCAACATGTCAATGGAAGTGGTTGGTTCCAAGTTTAGAGGTTTGTGGTCTTGCTAGGTCAATGACACTAGCCAGGTCAATGGTCTCTAGACTATGGCTTGATCTCAGTGGTATCCTTTTGGCTTGTTCGTCTTCAAAATTCAAGATTCCTTGAACTGATGTCTTTGGGTCTATTTCTATTATTTAACTTGTACCATGTTGGTATATGATTGGTCCACATGGTGCTGACCCTTAGTCTTCTTGCCATCAACTAGGGGGGTTCATGGGTCTTTATTTGTATTGACTCATTGTCGACCTTGAGGAAGTCAATCTGCTAGACACCAGCAGGCTAATCTTCATGAACTATCAACTTGAATGTCAACAGATAATTTTTTTATCATCGTATCAATGGCATATTGTAGATGTGTAGATCGGTAGAACTTTGTTGAGCTCTAAGATTGATGCCTTGTGTTGATATTGGATTCATCGTCCTTGTTGATCGATGGCTTTTGTGATTATTTAAGCTTGATGGATTGATTCTATCGATTTCTTAATTAGGGTTAAAATTCCAACTTGATGGTTCAGTGGACTGTGATTTTCTATTGAGGTTGACATATTTGTCATGAATGATGATCAATCTTGGAGATCGATGGGTAGGCCATCGATCTTGACGAATTTGAGTCCAATTTTTAAAATTTGCAATAGAACTTAGTCAGAACTATGTATTTGGTTATTAAGTGTAAAATTAAGGAATTTTGATCCCGAATCACTTAATCAGGTAATTCTATATTATGACAAAGTCATGACTGTGCATAAAAATTTAAGTCATCATCTGTGTAGAATATGAGTAAGTGCCTATTATGAGGAGGGCATTCAGTTATTTAGTGATGCAAAAGGGTTTTATGGAAGGATGTTGATGTCACATAATCAGATGTGCAGAATCTTTAGTGAGCCCAATAGACCTTAATAATATCACCAAAACCAATCCCTACTCCATACACAAATCATTCCACCCAATGGTGAAGGTCAAGCCATCTGTGTTGGTTAGAGGGATAGGCTGAAATAGTCATCATTGTGAAGGTATCCTATCCAACCAAGGTGTTGTTCAAGGATGCAAAACATCCAATCCTACAGGAAATAGATATGGTCATTATTTTTCTTGGGGTGGAATGTGTCAAAGAAGTACGAGTCACCAAGAATATGAGTGTTTCCACTCCTTATTATCACCAAAAATAGTTGTGCTTGAAGACCAAAAGTTGTTGAGGAAAATACTTGACTTTGACAAAGAGTGTGATAGGGATAAATATCAGAGGGGGAGGACTTGTGCCCCCAAAGTGGTCTATGTCCATTCCATCTATATTTACTTACACATCAGTGCTTGTCTACACTAGGTTTCTTCTATACCAGTAATCAACATTTTAAGGAACTAAAATCAATTTTTGCCTTGCACAAAATATTAGTCACATACCTATCGTGTATTTAATTTCAGTACAATATATTTATTGATTGTGCCCTCTTCTCGCATGTGCTACTTGAGTACCTACCTGCATTGATGATTGATTGATGTATAAACCCTATTTATGGATACGAAGTGATTATTAATTATACCGCTCTTTGATGAAATAGAAAAGGATGGCAATCATTGTTACTCCAACCATAGTTGCAAAATGATAGTTCACCTTATACTTATGCACTAGAGCTTATTGTATATGATTATTTGTAAACATCATAACCCTCTAAAGCTTCTATTTGGTTTTTTCCCTAATTGGCATCATCAATCTACTTACTTATATGCACTTAATAGTTTGGATTTTGTCACAAAATTAGTCAGTATAACTCATGATTTTGAAATAGAGGGCCAAGTAATATAAATGTATATTTTTATTAGAAATTTAAATGTATATTGGAAGAATTCTATTTAAATTATGACCATTATCATTCAAATTTGTATGAACATTCGAACCATTTTTCTTTCAACATCACTCAAAAACCCATAAAAAAGGGTATGACTATAATGTGAGTCACATTTTCAGTACCATGTGTACTAGGATTTAAAAGTGGTAGAATGGGTATTGTGTTGTTAATGTCACTACATGACCAAATATATGCATGCATTAATAAGACATTATATTAGCCCCTCACCTTCTTTTTAACATCATTCAATTATGGAAGAACTGATATTATAAAATAAGAGTAATAGTGATAACTTTTACTGCTAAAACATAGCCTAATCCAGCATGAACCACTATCTACACACAAACTATACCAATATGCAAATAAAAAGTAACATTACTCAATCAGTATATGTAAAATAAACATGATTTGATAATTAAAATCTCATAATAACCTAGTCCATAGAAATTAATAACCAAGAAGGAATTAGTCTAATATGTAAAAAGACTAATAATGCACAAAGAGAAGCAAATGTTCCATGGATGAAATATAATGTACGGAGACATGGGATCTCTTCTTGATAAAACCAAATGCATATAATCCATTAGGAGCAATCGGAAAAGTTTTAGATAGTCAAATACATGAAATGGGAGTGTGTTCCCATGAAAACACCCCACATGGTAACAAACACAACAAGAGCACAAACACAACAGATACCTTCAGCCAATGGTAGGGCCACCTAGGGAAGCCATGACCACGTCTTCATGAGGTTTAAAGTTAAAAACTACAAAGTAGTGAAGACTTTTTCATTAGGTATGGAGACTATCTTGATGCAGATAGTTGAGGAGGTGTCACTTGATTCTAGTAATGTTCCCTTGACTTCTTCACCTTTTTTTCCTTTTGGATCAACCTTAGTCTTTGTAGCTTCACTTTATAGAGTTATTTCTACTTCATCTGGATTGTCATCTTCTTCATTAAAGGCCACATTTACAGTCTTGAATCCCATGTTCTTTAACTCTAGCAAGATGATCCTGAGATTGGTACCTCCAAAGGTAGGTGGTGAAATGATATCCATAGCATCACATGTTGAGATTATGAGAATGGTTATAATCATGTCTAGCTTTGTCATAGAGTTCCATTTGAATTTTGTTGTTATCTGTGATAGTTAGGGAGAAGTGATGTTCCTCCTTCATCTTTAGGTATTCCTTTAGCAATTTCCAACTTCAGACAGATACTAGATGCTCGTTAGTATGCCAGATGAACAAGTACCTATATGATTACCCAACAGTCATCTAAACCCAACTGGACCTATCTGTCGTCCAGCATATACCGATGGGAAGGGAGATAAAAAATATCCATGCCAGACCTTTTCATATCATAAGTAAAAGGGAGATCACCATGAACCATTTCATTGTCTGGGGGATGGATATTGGGTTTAGGGTTGTACTCTCTCCTTTCAAGACTATGGTTATATAGCTCATCCTAGAGTTATGATGGACAGACAGGTTAGGTGGATAATTATAATTTCCAAATCATTATTTAATAATGAGATATAAAATAATCATGAATTGGTATGACCAAAAAGCATGAAAGGGTGTAGAGAGGAAACTAACATGTTGCTAAAAAAACCCCTGAAAAGATCTTGGCAAGAGTACAAACCATTGGTATCATATGTTCATGATTGAGGCCTTCTAATTGATAAATTGAAATGTGGTTAACTAAATATTGGTTAATCTAAATGTTGCTGACCTATGAAAGTCAACATGTGTTCTTATATCTTAGAAATATTAAATAATTAAGAATGTGAATCATGGTAAATTACTTTGACCTTTGTTAACTATGAAGCTAAATACTAGTTTAGTAATACTGACATCATGGATAATGTTGCAACTGGCATGTCATATTGATGGATGATGTTCTTAAGAGTTCACTTGTGAATCCTAGTCAAATGAACCATTTGTTGTTGAGCTATGAAGGCCACTAATGGTTCACAAATAAATCATGCCAATATTGAGTGGTGAAGAATGAGAATTTTAATTAGTAAACATGTAGTCAATATTGATTCATAAAGCATGCCAATCCTGCTAAAATGATAAATAGTTTTGACCTACATCTAAGAATCTAATTAACCCTATAATGGAATGGCAAACTCCTACAATATCTGCAAGCCCAAAATCATGTATCAACTTTTTCCATCCATTCATTCTTAGTCAATATAGTTGACATCCATTCATTATAGTGGCATGGTGTGCTAGTTAATTTGATTAATTGTTTCCTACAGAATAGGTTTCATGGTTCAATAGTCAATACCAAACGTGATTGACAAGTTACTTGATTCTTGTATCATATAGAAAATAGTTCCCAAAAATATTGAATTGATTGTCACTCAAATAATGGTTATTCTAGATCCTAGTTACCTACAAGCCACAACTCTACTTCCCCACAAGCCTGAACCTTAGTTTAATTATCATCCCAATAATGATTTATAGTATATTCAAATCATGGATAATCAAAAATATCAATTTTTTTAATGAATATAATCAAGTATTAGGGGACACCAAAGCTATCAGTTCTTGTGTAAGTAATGAGAGGATCTCCCAAATCATATATGCTGGTGTTTCTTTCAATCACTTCTTCTTGTCATACCCATGTCCTATTAAGATCTACATCGACGTATTGTGGGTGTGGATTACTAGCATTGTCTTGTTGTAACACTGGATGCATTTGAGGGGACTCTTCACATATGCATGCTTATGTATATGAGTCACCTTGTTGACCCTGACTTTGAGAGCCTATATCTAGATCAGAGATTCCATACAAATCAACAATGATACTTGTTGTGGTTGGAAATGTGTAATGTCTGGTTCCATTGCCTAAGGTTCTAGTAGAGTTTCAACAATGACGATTGGCCCCACAGACCACCATTGACCTTGGTTGTGCACTCTTTCCTCACTCATGTACAGTCAAGATTAACTTCCTGATAGGTCAGCCATCCTAATACTATTTTGTGTTGAACACGCTTAATCATAAAAAAATAGTTATGAGCTCCATAAAAATGAGGTGCACCTTGGTGCTATATGGGTCGTCCAATCACTTCTTTAAGATCATTTTATCTGAGGTTTCAAATCTTGAAATGTTATAAAATGGCAATTATCAACAATTTCAATAAACCCTGAATCCTTAAGGAAACCACATGGAAGGTACTCAAGACCCATATCAATTTTTTTCATCCACTCATCATCATCCATTTACTCAAGAGTCTCATAGTGTGTTGTAAAGAAGGACTAAATTTTCTTGACACTCACCCGCATGAAATGCAGTTTGATGCACTGGGAAAGCTGACCCACTCCCCACCTACCAACCACCTGACACCCTGCACCTGCCAACATGTCAGTTTTTTTATTTTATTTTTTTACTTTTTTGTTTGTTTTGCTCATAACTTTTAAACCAGAAGGAATTTTTTGATGAAATAAAGTGCATTAGAATCCTTATAAAATGTACATTCCAACAAGACCAATATTGACATATTTTTAAAGAGAAAAAGAAGAAGATAAAATTTAGAGGGAATAAAAGGAGACTTGGAAGAAGTAAAAATATAATAAAAAGAGATAAAATAGACTAATATGAAAAGGAAAAAGGGAAATAAGGAAGAACGTAAATGAGAAGAAGAGGGAAGCAATGATTTTTTTCTTGAATGTACCTATTATAGACCCCAATGCGCACATATTTTATTGAATGTGCCCACTATTGTTTGAATGTACCCACCATTGCTTCAATGGACCCACTTTTTCTTGAATGGGATCACTATTTCTTGAATGCTCCCACTATTGCTTCAATGCACCTCCTTTTACTTGAATGTGCCCACTATTTTCTGAATGCACCCACTATTGCTTCAATGTGCCCACTTTTACGTTAATGTGCCCAATATTATCTTGAATGTGCCCATTACAGTCCTCAATGTGCCTAGTTTTGTGTGAACGCGCCCACTATTTCTTCAATGCACCCACTATTTCTTCAATGCACCATTTTACATGAATGGCGTCCACTATTGTCCTGAATGCACCCATTTTTTCTTGAATGCACCCACTACAGCCCTCATTGCTCCCATTTTTACGTGAATGTGCCCATTATTATCTTGAATGTGCCTACTTTTGCTTGAATGTTCCCACTACAGCTGTCAAGGTGCCCAATTTTTCTTGAATGTGTGCACTACTGCTTCAATGTACCCACTTTTACACAAATGTGCCCACTATTGTCCTAAATGCGCCTACTTTTGCTTGAATGTGCCCACTACAGTCTTGAATGTGTCCATTATTGTCCTGAATGTGCCCATTATTGTCCTGAATGTGCCTACTTTTGCTTGTATGCACCCACTACAATCTTGAACGCTCCCATTATTGTCATGAATGCGCTCATTATTGTCCTGAATGTGCCTACTTTTGCA
Source organism: Alisma plantago-aquatica (assembly GCA_963693085.1). Classification (NCBI taxonomy): domain Eukaryota; kingdom Viridiplantae; phylum Streptophyta; class Magnoliopsida; order Alismatales; family Alismataceae; genus Alisma; species Alisma plantago-aquatica. The sequence goes on from OY856410.1 coordinate 229,503,037, forward strand.
TGAATGCACCCACTAAAGCCCTCTTGAATACATCTACTTTTTCTTGAATGTGCCCACTACAACCATCACTGCCCAATTTTACTTTTGCTTGAATGTGCCCACTATTGCTTCAATGCACCCACTTTTACATGAATGTGCCCACTATTGTCCTGAATGTGCCTACTTTTGCTTGAATGTGCCCACTACAGTCCTGAATGTGTCCATTATTGTCCTAAATGTACCCATTATTGTCCTAAATGCACCTACTTTTGCTTAAATGCGCCCACTACAGTCCTGAATGCACCCATTATAGTCCTGAATGCGCCCATTATTATCCTAAATGCGCCTACTTTTGCTTAAATGCGCCCATTATTGTCCTAAATGTGCCTACTTTTTCTTGAATGCGACCACTATAGCCCTCCTGAATGCATATACTTTTTCTTAAATGTGCCCACTACAGCCATCAATGTGCCTTATTTTACTTTTGCTTGAATGTGCCCTCTATTGCTTCAATGCACCCACTTTTCCATGAATGTGCCCACTATTGTCCTGAATGTGCCTACTTTTGCTTGAGTGCACCCACTACAATCATGAATGCACCCATTTTTATGTGAATGTGCCCATTATTGTCATGAATGCACCTAATTTTGCATGAATGTGCCCACTACATCCCTCAATGCATCAGATTTTGTTTGAATGTGCCCACTATTGTTCTCAGTGCGCCCTCTTTTAATGGAATGTGCCCTCTATTGTCTTGAATGTGCCTACTTTTGCTCGAATGCGCCCACTACAGCCCTTAACACTCATTATGGTCCTGAATGCACCTCCTTTTTCTTGAATGTGCCCACTATAGCTCTCAATGTACCCAATTTTGCATGAACGTGCCTACTATCCTTCTTAATGTGCCCACTTTTAAAGGAATGTGCCCTCTCTTGTTCTCAATGTGTCTGCCATTGTCCTCAATGTGCCCTCTATTGTTCTTAATGCACCTTCTTTTGAATGTATTCACCCACTACAACACTGAATGCCCCTACTACTTCCCTCCTCACTTCTTTCCTCTCCTTTCATCACTTCCTTCCTATTTTTACTTCTCACATGTTTTTCTATTTATTTTCTCACTTCTCTTACTTTCCTCCTCATACTGATGTGTATTATTTTCTCTAAAATATGTAAATAAATTTTTATAACAAATACAATAGTTTTTATTTCGTAAAAAAAATCATTACGGATCAAAAATTATACATAAAACAAATTTTTCTTTCTGTTTTATCTTAATATACATGTGTATTATTTTTTCAAAAATATGTTAATATTGGTCTTGTTGCAATGTATTTTTATTAACAAATTCAATGATTTTTATTTCATCAAAAAATTCATTACGGATCAAAAGTTATACACAAAACAAGATTTCCTTTATATTTTCTCTTAATCTCTTTCCTCGGCTCTATCAAATCACTCCACTTGTTCTTTTTACCTACCTCATGCCACCTCATCCCTCAAAACCACCCTCCCCAGTCAAAACAATCCCATGTGCAGCCAAACCTGGGCACAGGAGCATATGAGGAGCGAGTCATGGGCAGACGCGCGTCCTCTTCTCATTTTTATGTAAAGAAATGGAAGACAGAAGGAAGCAAATGTCAACTACATTGACCAATGATGATAGCAGAATTGTTGTTTTTTAAAAAAGGCTCCTTTACACAAATAATGGAGAGTGCATCTATTTTTTACAAAGATCTAAGTGTGAGAAATTAATACAAACTCTTTGCCCCTATTTGGTTCGAGATTGGGATTCTGTAGTATGGACTGATTTAGTTGGGGTTAGTCAGTAGATCTGGATTGGGGTAGTCTAGATCCAGTCTGATTTTGTTTGGCAACCCAATCTAATTCTAGTCAGGTTGTCAAGATTGAGTCAGGATTCAGTCTGGTTCTATTTGGTTACTAGTCAGGATCCAGTCTGATTCTGTTTGGCAACATAGTTAGGATCTGGCTATCATGTCTTATTCTCATAAAATAGTTTGATCTGTTCTTACATTACAATTTAAAAAATAATGACCGTAGAATTGTGTTGACTATGCAATACAAGATTAAAATTTATAATAAATATATAATTTTATACAGGATTGATTTTTTTTTACTATTTTATTTTATGAATATGAGTTGAGTATTATTATTTTTATATGTATATTTAAAGTAAATATTACTTTAACTGTTACTGTGTGAATGCATGGCACATGTATTGTTGTATGTATGTATACTTGTGTAGTATTTTATAAATAGGTAAGTAAAAAAATAATTGATGACAAACAACTTAATTTTTCCGTAATACACAATATTCTGTAACACAATACAACATAAATTACAAAAAAGTGTCATCACAATTTGAAATATAAAAAGGTCAAATTACGTTAGGTACTAATATGCATTCGTTGCACTCATTTTCTTCATCATTATTGACTTGAACAACATTATATTAATTATTTGTATCTCTAATTATCAGTTGTTGCGCATGGTTGAGAGCTTCCCACTTGATCAAGTTGTTGTTGTATTACTGGTGGGTAAGTACGGGGAATTGTCTAGAATGTGCGTGGAACTACATCTACAATTTTTAGCACTTTTCACCTTGCCTGAAAGGTAGCTATGTTTATGTCAGTCCTCCCAGTTAATGTATGAAATTCTACAAGGGCATCACGCCAACCTTGATGTACATGAGGTCTACGCAAGCGCAGCAAGTAGTACTGACGACCCACCATTGTGTCGAGTGAGGCATCTAACTCGTCATCCCATTGAAAATAATTCATTGTGTGTGAGAGTGTCTGTAGCATATATTAATAATTATCAAATAAACAATATTAAACCAAACATATCATATTCATATTTTAAAGTAACATTATTAAACCAAACATATCATATTAATAACTATCAACTTTGTTCAACCAACGGTATTAAAGTAAATCAAACATATCATATTCATATTTTAATTGAAATACGTATAAAAGTAATTGTTCCACATTAATATAAAAGTAATTGTTCTACAGAAATTGAGATGACATATGTTACATCACAACTAAAATTTCAAAAATAAGATAATATCATGTCTAAATACTGGGAAAATGTGGCATTGTTCAACGGAGATGAGATAAAAAAAGAGAACGGTGTGCCCTATAGTTGCCTAGATCTAAAAATGCAGAAGCAGTCTAAGATGGTGACCAACCACTGTGTTAACCATTCTTCGGTGCGGAGGTAGGTTTTTGTTGATCCCAGGTGGGACCGTCCCAGTTGGCCCAGCTTAGGACCTCGCCATACTCATCCCATGACATGGGACACTCTTCTTGTGGCGTTGACTTGCCTAGTTCATTGACGTTGTCTTTCGGCCAATCAAACAATAGCGGTAGATGACAAACTGGGTGAGTCACACTATCGTTGCTTTGTTCTGGGCTCACATTTGGGGAATGATATTGGGAAGGCTCTCAACACTTCTTCTTGCACATGAGTTTTTCATTCACATATTTCTCTATCCTTGCACACGACATCAACATTTTTTCAAACTTTGAACGAGACTTTCAAAATGACTTTGACATCTAAATGGTAATATTCATTATACAATGATGCAGACATAATATGATAATTCAAATATAAATATTTAATGTGCATATATCTGTTGAAGCAATAAAAAATCATCATTATGATAAAAAAAAGATCATACATAAAATAGAAAGCTTATGATGTTGCATTAACATCAATCAAACTCATGGGTCCAAATGTAGAAAGTAAAAACATAGCATACACAAAGTAGTAAAAAGAGATATTCTTGCAACTTCATTCATAGCCCTCACGACCTACTCCTGCATTGTTTACAACATTATTTAATTATTCTGCAACTCCTGGGGGGGTCACATATTGCGCTAAGGGATGAAGAGGCAATAAATGTGCCAAGAGGAAACAATTTTGTTTGATAAAGTCTTTCTTTAGGTTCTTCGAAATGGTTTTCAACTGGTTCAAAGTTATGAAATACATTCTCGTTATGTTTCGAATGTCAATCCATGTCTCCATCCAAGCCTCTCAAGTATAAAATACACATACACATATCCCCATGTCATACTGATTTCTCATGGCATCAAGTAGGATCTGATCGTGTTCTAGACTCCATAAAGCAAACACGCTCGTTGGATGCCATATTTTAGATTTTGTAAGTAATATATTTCAGATGTAAGGGTGTATATCACAATTATGTGAATATAATATGATTACTCGTTTTTAAATAACATGCACCCTTCTATCTGGTCTAGATATAAAACATCATTTATGATAAAAGTTAGCAACCTTATAATGTAAATGCTTATATCAGAGGATGAATAAAGAAAGTTTATAATATTTATAACATCCAACGATAGACAATCTAAATCGATAGGACAATCTAAATCTAACTCAGCCATTCAACATTATGGCGTCATAGGAGGTGAAGGAATGTCTAAAAGAAGACTACAAGTTTCCTCCAAATTGTCAACAAAGGTTTGTAGAACCTCATACTCGTACTTTTTAGAGGTGTATATATCTTCAGAGTTGTGATAGATTTCAACAAAGTCCTTAATGTTCATCGCCTGACCCCACACTGACTTGCACTCGCCAGTTAGTAACATAATCTCAGGCTTCAAAGAATAAGTTGTTGGGGGATATCGACTGCCCAATGGAAGTATATGCATCGTCTTTTCCCTAAAATGTATTCCCAAGTTCAAGTTAATGACAACGAATGTGCAACCTACACAAGGGCAGTCGATTGTTTATGGATTTACTATCGCACTTGACTAGTAGGACATTTCACCCGGCCTTTCACTCAGAATGCCAAAATCATATAACAATGTATCCTCTTTGTTAATCCACAAGGCTGCAACTAGACCACAATGACACCTCAGAACTTCACATGGATTCATCGACATCTAAAACATGATTGTTGATTAGTAACATAATGAAATGTTCAGAACGTAGATTTCAAATCTAATTTGAAGAGACTTTGATAGGACAAGTTGATTGTTCTAACATATAAGTGAAGTTTATTTGGATAGATCATACTATATTACTACTGTGATGTATTGTAGTCATCTTCTTCTGTTGAAGTGTCACTATCGGTCGGTAGGTGAAGTAGTTCACAAAGATATAGGCACCTCTTCCTCAATGTCGAAATTTCCACTACTAACCTATCGGTGTCTGCACTTGTCGAACAGACAAATTCGCATTGTGCATACCAGTGCTTGCATTCATTGTGTGCATAAGTAAGTTGTGTTACCAACACATCCCTAACTGCAGTAAGGGTGGCCAGGGTAGGTTGTACTTGTTGCGCGGGCAACATCATACGACATCTATTTGGAACAAGACCCCTACTACATGTAAAATATGGCTTATGGGGGTGTTGTCTTCAAACGGTCCATTTATCGCATCTATGGCATCCATGTACACTCGTACGGTGCATTGGAGGCCACATGGACACGACAGCATTCCATTCTCCATTTTAAGACAACCTAATAAAACATAATTTTACATTTTTAATTAGGAGCATAAAAACATTTTAAGTCAATTGGTAGATGAGTTCTCATACACTACAAAAATTATGTCAAGTACAAAGTAAGGTCAACGGGTATCCCAAATGAAATTGGAAATTGTTTCACGTAATACATCACCCTCCCTTGCATTGGCTGGAGTTCTTTGTTGTAGCGAAATCAGGTTGACCCCATTGGATGGGAAGGCAGATGTTGAGTTGTGTTCTGGAATTTCCTCCATCATAGTGTCACCATCATTCTGGCGACGTATAAAATTTTGGAGGATACAACAAGCCATTATGAGGCGACACTACGAATGTATAGGATACGTCGCCCCTTTTTTAAGGTAGGCAAACCTCCTCTTCAACACACTGAATGCTCTTTCTACAACATTACGTAATTGAGCATGACGGTGGTTGAATATCTCCTTCTTGTTGTTGTATGAATGTCTATTTCCTCGGTACTTAGATATATGGTAAGTTGTGTTGTGATAAGGTGCAAGAAACTGACGAGTGTTGGCGTACCCTACATCAATAAGGTAAAACTTTCCTGGCGGTACTATGAAACCTCCTGTGATCGTTGCTTCTTGTAGGACCCTTTGGTCAGTTGTCGATCCCTCCCACCCAGTTAGGACATATGCAAATTCCATTGAGAAGTCTACTAGAACCATGACATTCAGAGAGACATTTCCTTTTTTGTCTCGGTAACGATTTTACTTGTCGCGTTTCACCAAGACTAGGATGTGTGTCCCATCAATTGCCCCGATGGCATTCTACAACACTAAAATTGGGTTTCAAATTACAAAATAATTGAAAATAATTATAAATTGTAGGGGATAACTATTACCTTGAAGTAAGGATAGAACCTTGGGCTCTCTAATATATGATGATGCATTGTTGTGCTTGTGGTTTGTATGACAACATAGTCATGACACCGCGCACACACCTCGTCCAATACTTCATTGAAATTTCTACTTATGGTTTCACCAGAGTGAATGTAGTCCTCAGCTAAAACATGATTTGTATGTCCATGGTCAACCATCTGTAAGAAGTAGCATACAGCCTCAACTGATGAGGCGCCTCTACTACTTTGTAACAAGCCACGACTCTCAAACTTGTCTACGAGGGCTATTATAATATGTGGTCGCATTTGGTATAGGTCATAAGCCCTCTGTTCATGGCCAGTTATGATTTCTAGAACCTTTTGGTGGCCACTCCTAATACTAACTGACCTAGGTATTATAGGTGGTATGTCGTCATCATCAGAAATGTTGTCCATGATGGAGTTCGCTATTGAGTCAACTACTGCATCAGCAATGTGATTTGCTAGACCATACACAATATCTAAAATCTTTGTAATGAGGTCTGTTGTTTTTGTATGATCACTAGCAGAGATGATTCCTACAATTAAAAGGATAATAACCTTGACATGATGTCTAAAATTAAAAGAATAACAACCTGAACATAATATGAAAGACGTGATAGGAAAAAAAACTACATCAATAGTAGATATGAATGAAATGGTACGACCAACAAATGTTTTTACATGAAGTAATTATTACAACAATAAGTGAATTGGTGATGATGTTCCCAAACACAGAAAACATAAGGGCAAAAGAAACTTCTGAAGTTCTCAACCAAAATGAAATTGGAAATCAAACAATAACTGTCACCAACCTCTAACTGATTATGCTGAAGGGCCTCTGTTATTCCCAGTTGGTACTTGATGTGTTGTTGAAGTTTGATGATGTGGATTGTGAAGCAAATCCCTATTGATATGGCATAAAAGAGGATGGCATTGAAGGTAGTGGTGTTGTACTACCGCCTTGGGACCTTTCCCTAAGGTCTTGAAACCATATTGTTATTTTGTGCAGGGTATGTGTAACGCTTAGGTAGATACTGTGGTTTGTTGACTCCTTTATGGCATTCACAAGAGTTGTAAATATAGGTCTAGGGGCATCGGGGAAAGTGTCACTGAAATATTGCAAAATCGTTGCAAACTCTTCTTTTTCAATGGCTTTGGTGGCCACACATGTGCCTAACTTGTGTACCTTTGCGTACACCTGTGTGAATTCAGATAACACTTCATTAGAAAGTACACATCGCTCTTGTGACATTAATGGTCGCTTCCTCTACCTGTGGATAGGAGGAGTCCTTCCCCCAACACCTTGTGTATCTATTCCGCCTCCCCCAGTGTCAACCTCACTCTGCATCCCAAGTGCGCCTATGTCTGGTTCCCCTATGGAGGTTTATGTGTTCATGGGTGTATCAGACGCATCTAAGTCAAAAGCAACTTCATCCTCAGAGGCGGCGTCAGACGATATTTGTCTATCCATAGAAGACATTGCATGGTGTCCTCTAGCAATGTTCCTCCCCTCCATCAACTCGATGTCATTGTAGTAGGGAAAGGGTTGGTTAATCAACCTAGCAAGATCCTTGTTTGCATAAGTATAAAAAGTTTTTATTAGGAGATTTATATGTAAATGTAGGACATTACTTTTGGAGTCAGGGTATAATTATTGTACATACCGCAAGGCTCTCCCTCCACTCAGGGGTGTCAGGCACCTTGGGCTTATTCCTAGTCTCATCCCATCTGATGCCACTCTTGTTGGTTACAAGCTTCAATCTGGTATAGTCCTTCCTCAGGTTCTTCCACCGAGTTTTGACCTGCTCTAACGTATAGCCCGGCCTCCCCATCCTATTTTGCAAATCACAAAGTGTCTCCCTTCAAGCGTCCCTAGTAAACTAGTCATCAATACACCTGCCTATGTCATACTGCCTCCAAAATGTTGAAACTAGAGTGTCATCAGACTCTCTCGACCATACAATACGGAACCTGGGGTCTGTAGAAGACATACTCGCATAGGTGTTGCAATATATAATGACAGTAAGTGGTGTTCACAGTAATTTTAAAATATTGACTTGGATGGTTATTAATACGTACAACATAGGTTGTCACATAGGTGTCTTCTAGCAACAAAGTATCCTCTCATAGGGAGGCTAATGGCACAACAATGTCAGTACAAGGTGGTCATTACATATGAGCTTTGTTGTAACAAAGTGTATTAGCATTTGAGTAAGAATTATATGAACAAGTGTAATGACCTAATAATTGTAACACATGCATAACCTAATAAGATAACACACATATACAAGTAAGCAATGCTGATACCTTGTGTTGATAATGATCGACTCATATCTAACTTGATCAAAACTAGATTAGATTTGAAAAAGTAGGAAATGGGGCAAGTTAATGGTGATGATCAAACTGATATGATCAGCTCAATTTGTATTTTTAGTGGTAGCACGTACCCTACAAACAATGCCCATTGTAACAAAGAATAGACAATAAAGAGTGTCTATACCAAGAAAATGACATCAAAGGGATAAGAGATTGTAGTAAACCCCAAATTTGATATTTATAACAAAATATGATCAACACAAACAAACATGTAGAGCTAGTTCTGATTCAGCCATCATGGGACAATCATCAATGAAAAACCACAAATGATAAACACAAACAAATTAAACTCAATTCAAGTAACCTATATTCATACAAAATTGTAGTCGAGATTTGAGTCAACACACTAAATCCTAATGTGGGTTGTAATCCAATATGGATGAAAGAAAAATTATTGAATTGTAATATATATTGTAATGAAGAACAAACAATAAATAATAGCTATCAAGGCACATTGGGGCAAAGGGATGGGAGAATGTAGTAAATCCCAAAATTTAGAGGAAATTAGGGCAACATATGACATTAGGAGGATAAGAACAATCAGAAAAATGAAGGCTGAGAATACCTAAAATTGTCATCCACATTTGCCAGTAGGAAGTCCATATCATTTTGAGGAAGAACAAAAAAAAAACAAAGAAACATTTAGTATGATTCTTTCGGGAGAAAGATAGGAGACGGCATAGTTAATGACTTATGACAGTCAATTATATGAACAAGTCTAATAACCTAATAGGTGTATAAGATTGAAGTAAATTTCTTTACACATGTATGAGATGCATAGTTATATGAAATACAAAATATCCAGAATATTAACCTTGTTGGATAATACAAGTTCAAATTTAGTTTGGTTTGGGCAGGTTAATTGTGTTGATCAAACTGATATGATTAGCTCAATTTGAGTGATTTGATGTTAGCAAATAATTCAATGAATTGGAACAATAAATCAGAAATTGAGTAATCTTTTGATGTTTTTCTTGGGCAATATAATGAGGTTAAATTCAGAAGTAGATTTGGTGAACACAGAAGTTTCATTTTGCACTGGTTTTGGGCAAAAATTAGAAGTATATTGTTGTACATAACACAAGAGAGATAATACATGTATTATCATAAAGAATAAACAATAAAGAATAGTTATCCCAAAATAGTGATAGAGAAGGGATTTATGGGGCTACCACATTGAAAGAAAGCATATTAGTTGTACATAACACAATGTAATCCCAGAAAGATTAGCTACCCTAGAATAGTGACAACTAAGGAGTGGGAGAATGTAATAAACCCACATTCAACAAAATCACATTAGTTGGACATAACACAATGTAATCAACGCAAACGAAACACCAGATGCAGTCTTGATTCAATAATCATGGGCGACTAATAACTGGAAAACCACAAATGATAAACACAAAGCAACTACACATAATTTAAGTATCCTATATGCATATAGAAATTCTAATCAAGATCAAAATCAATAGACAAAAATTCAATATAGTTTGCTATCCAATATGTATGAAAACAAATCTCAAAGCTATAATACATATATTGTAACAAAGAGTAGACAATATAGAGTGTCTATACCAAGAAAATGACATCAAAGGGGACGGAGATTGTAGAAAACCCCAAAAATGAGATTTATAACAGAATCCGATCAACACAAACAAAAAAAAGTAGAACTAGTTCTGATTCAGCCATCATGGGACAATCATCAATGAAAAACTATGGGATATACATGTTGCAAGTGAGATGATTTTGGTGTTGTATGTATAAAATAAATTTTCCACGACAATTATGGGATATACATGTAAAAGATAGTGTCAGAGTCGGGGATTATTTTCTTGGATATATCATCATGGGCCACTCATTATTGAAAAACCACAAATAATAAACATAAATTTAATCATCATATGCATACATGTACTATAATCGAGTGTGGATGAAAACAAACCCTAGAGAGATAGTACATGTATTATAATGAAGAACAAACAACAAAGAATAGTTGTCCATTTATGGGGCTACCACGTTGAAAGAAATTAGTAAAGCCCAAAATTGAGATTTATGGGGTTACTACATTGAAAGAAAGTATATAAGTTGTACATAACACAGCCTGATCAGCAACACAACATTGAATCAGTCCTAATTTAGTCCGCATGGGTTACTCATCCGTTGAAAACCACAAAAGATAAACACAATACAAGTGAACATAATTTAAGCATCATATATGCATACACAAATTGTAATCAATATTAGAATCGTCTGACTAAAACCCAATGTGGATTGTAATATGGATGAAAATAAATCTCAGAACTATAATATGTATATTATAATAAAGAATAAACAACAAAGAATAGATATCGCGGGAGAGTGACATATATGTATGCATATGATAATCAGAAATGAGAAACAACAAAATAAAATTTGAGGATAAGTCAGGGATTCGTATATCGACTATTAGGAGGATAACAACAATCAGAAAATTGAGGAAGAGATCGCCAGCACGAAGTCCACACCGTTTTGAGCAACAACACAACAACAAAAATAAATACAAAATCAGTATCTTGATAACCGGAAGAAAGGGAGGAGAAACACAACCACACAAAAATAACCGGAAGAACAAAAATCGACTTACCTACTAAGCACTAAAGAGAAGTCGGACAAGGAAGAATCTATTGCGAATGCGTCTGAGAGTACCTTCAGAACACTGAGCAGGTGAAACGGGAGCACTTGGACCAGCAGTGGCCCCCAATTTACAACAGAATGAGGCCTTATTTCTCGCCTCTACCCCTTCCCGCAGTTTCCTTGTCCCTAAAAAATGGAGAACCATGGTCAAATATGTTGGGAGAAGACGAGATTGGACAACACGGACGTGTTATCTGCTTTCATTTTGACGCTTGGTACGACCTGTTCGCCCTGTGAAGCGGCAGCCGCTCCCAGAGGCGGCACATGCAGGGGCACAGGCTACTGCTTGCATGGTCAAAAGAGGCTGATTGACAGCAATACACGACGCCGCCAGGACAGAGGGCACGAGTGGACGGCCAAAAGCAAACCTACTCGTAGACACAACTCGTTATCATCTTCCTCGAGCAGTTGCAGCTACTGCTTCCCGCAGTTGGAGTAAAAGGGGTGTCAGGGGTGAGAGGAAAGTGAGACGAGTCGGGGGCGAGAGGGGAAAGTGTGGGGTGAGCTAATCCGAATTGAGAATTCAAATCCCGCTCAAGCTGGGACTGACTTGGTCTGGATTTCGGGACAACGGAACTCCGAAATGGGGCCGTTCTGGGATGTGGAACCAAACACTCATCTACGTCAACCCGAACCAGATCGTGATGACATGGCACAAGAAGACAAGCCAAAATCCAGATTGGGTCCCGAACCAAACAGGGGCTTTTTTTTATGCTAGCCACATGACGAGGATGAATAGTGTTTATGGGAATCTTCTTCATACAAAAACTCAACTCGCTTGAGACGTGATGATCTTTGAGTCGGACATTGTGGGAGATCTTTTTATAGCTGAAACTCCACTTGTTTCGGGTCGTAATGATCTTCAAGCTGGACAGTAAGGGAAGCAAAATTTTCTGATCGAAGATCGTCTCACCGGAATACACAAAGCTCTAAGAAATCAGAGCCTGAGATTCTCGCAGAGAAGTCTTCTCAAAAAAACGCATCAGAAACTGAAATTTTGCGGACATAGGTACAGCATGCATAATAGGTTGAGTTCCATCTCCACCTGGCATGTATTGTCTAATCAGCAATCACGCATGCATATTAGTTATTGAGGTTTGTTATCTAGATCTATTTTAGAACTCATAATAGAACCTCACTCGTTCTCTGTCACATGTTTATTTTATTTGTTATAAACATGTGGTGGAGAATTAGCATAGTTTTATTTTGAGTTCTAAAATGGTGTCCACCTAGCATATTTTAGTCATTTAAGTGGGTGAAGAGGGTCTGGGTGACATAACTCAGTGACGTGTCAGCAAATCGGCAGCATACTCATGTGGGTAGCGGTACCTAACATTATTATGATACCATGTGATGTGAATGCTTCGTTTTGCGTACTGAAAGACTGAAAGTACTGGTGGTTACCCCTCCCTGGCGGTAAGATTCCTCCCGATTGGTAAAGCAGTGGCGAAGCCTTCCCATTGGGACTGTGGTATCCCGGCTCTACGTCATAGATCCACCCACGCCGGAATTCGTCTCCGAACCGGGCCGGGCGCATGCAGCAAGGCACAGCGTCGGCACTGACAAGAGCCAACCGCACCGCCAATCAGGAGGTCCACCAACAGCTGCAGACAGCAGTAGCAGCTACTCCTTGTGCCTTTTCGAGACTGAGGGCCTTTGGATGGTTAGCTCCTCTGAAGGGTCGTTATCTCCGGATAGCCAGCCACGGGTATCTTTGCCTTTTTACGATCAGCTTTCAGAATGGCATGGCCATCAACAGGTCTATCCACATAGAGGACTGATGACTGTGCCGGCTAATGCAGATCTGATTCATACACCTCCTATACTTTTCTGAGCACCGCCATCATTCATCCTCACCACTCTGTCGATTGCACCATCTCCTGCTCCACTTGGTGATCTTTTTGTTGCAGGTGGGAGCATCGATGGACCTCCAAAGATGACTAGTCTAGTCATGTAGTACCACAGCTGCTGCTAGAACTAACAAGACTAAAGACTTCAATGGCCGCTTCCGCACGGGTCGGTAGTCGCTGTCCTACTGAAGAAAGGGAATGGCAAGGCAGCGGGTCCCGTCTTTAGGGCTAGTTTGGTTGGGTGTTGTTAGTGGAAAAGTATGTGTCTAAAAATAAGGAGATGAGATGTATGTTTTTTAAACTGCACAAATTTTATTTGGTTACCGGAGAATGGAGTATCGTGAACAGCGAGCAGAGAAAGGAAACGTGGGCCACGTGGCAACCAGAAGCAAATGGGTCGAGAGCCTAATCCAATAACAGTCCGTAAATATTTACCGCCAGCGGCAGGAGCGGTGGCATAGTGTTGTAAATAAATTGTTGATCAAATTGTTTCACATGTACTGCGCCGTGACGAGGGGTGATACGTTTTCCGGGAATTGACAGTCAACTATGAAGTTGAAAAACAACCAATTACATCCTAATACACCCTACCAAATAAAAATTTAGAGTGAAAAGTATATATTTAAATTCAGGAAATCAAACCACACCTTACCAAACAGGGCCTTAATTCCGAACTGCAAGGATTCCACGCAATGAATGTAACGTTTCTATATTTAGGGACGCATTTTTCTTTGAGTTGGCCACCGCCTGCTCGACCCAAATCGTTTCGAGGGAAAAGTTACATGTGTCTGGCATGCACGGTCTAAGCATGGAGAAACTATTATCAAAGCCTCAGTCAAATAGCACGTTGTTCCCGTGATATCACACAGTTCTCCAACACTATCACATATAACACTAAACATATTTAACTATTACCCACCACAAAAATAATAACAGGCAACAAGCAGTTCAGCATTTACAAGCAAACATAACAAGTCTAGACTCAAATGGGAAACATATGCCAGCCAGGAGACTGCCGACACAATTTCCACGAAAATTTGTCCATATACAGTATATACATAAGAGGCAAATACAAAAGGAGGTCAGGCCTTCTTGGAGTATTGGATTGACCACAGATTCATGTCAAAAGTGACTGTATTATATCAACCTTTGCTCCATCAGCTAAAAATCAGTTTTAACCCAAAATCAAGGTGGGAGGGAATAATCAGGGGTCAGCAATACCGGTGATCAAAAATTCTGCCAAATGATGCCACTCACAATCCATTTGGTTTTCTTTTCCTTTTTTCTTTTTTTGCAGCTATGCAGCTTGTTTATCTTTTCCTTCAGTGAATTTAACAGCAGCAACAAGCTTGCCAACTCTTGGATATTTCTCCATGAATTTTTGCTCCCAGTCCCCTAACACTTCCAGATCATCTTCATTGAGGTCGTCAATGTTACCATTCAAGTCCTCCGGATCAAATGACATAGTGGCTAAGGCTCGGGTCACATCCCTGCCGCCAAATAGTTCGTACTGGCCACTAGGCCCATAAAGATTCCTTCAACAGCAAAACATACTTAACATCAGAAAGGTTGTCATTTTGAATGTAAGCAATACTAGGACAATAGTGTTTAAAAAAAAATATAAGGTGTATAAAGTTTTCAAACAGAAGATAGCAGATAATAACAGGTTGCTGCCAAGTAAACTACTTGTAATTGATTGAGCGACTTCTATAACTCAGATAACAGAATCAGCAGATTTCATCAACTAACTTAGATTTTGCATTCCTGTGAACTACCGTCCTGGTTCTGTTAAACTCAAGAAAATGGATGGGATTGATTTTCCCACTTGTTTTGTAAAAACAATGGTTTCAAACATCACCACTAGAGATTCGTTGTTATAGCAAGGGACAGCAATGATGGTGTTCACCAGGCCACGGAACAATTGACCCCACCCAGGATATTGCACTAACATTACTTTTCCTCAATGATAACTACAAAATGTAAACTTGTCGTTATGTGATTGACACCATTGCTGCAAGAAGCTTTCTTGTTGATACTTCACAGAAAAAGTTTGTAGGAGTCCCTTTTTACAGTACACCTTGCCGTCACAATGAGATATATATTCTTTTGTACAAGTAATGATTTGATACACTGTTTTCTTACAAGCAGTACTATATTGTCAGTGGATTTTGAATATTACTAATCTTCTAAATAGATAAGTTTAAACCACAGTGATTTCGTTAATTGGAAAACATATTACAGATGTCCTATATATAATAGATAACTGAGGCATGTTGCAAGTGAGGAACAACATAAGATAAGTTATACCATTACTAAAGGGCACTCTACATATAATATCTTTTTTGCCATCATTATTGATTGTTCCACTAGCATGAATGTCTGCCTGCATAGACATGCACTATGGCTGAAACTTATCAACATTAGTGGACCACAGGAGCATTTGATGTTTAAAGTTTAAACTGATCTAAAAGGAGCATCTTCTTGTACTCCTTCGAATTGAATGTTGTACCCCAAGTCTTGTCACATTTTGGGACACTTCATCCAATTTAGATGCATAATTTTCCTCGAATTTTGATACATCAATAAATTTTGTTGTTTGTGAATACATGACATATTTATAGCACCAAGCGTATGTTTCATGTTGAAGGTGTTACCCTAAGCATGCAGCAGTTACATACTAGATACCTATAAGTAAGCTCCCTCTTGGTTGTTGAGCCAGGCTTGATCCTTGTCAAGAAAAGAAATTTCGGCAAAATTGGCAAAATTTTGCCAAACGATTTCGTTGCTATCTGCTACGAGATTGTCCAATTGGGTTGAGAAGATTGCATTTCGCAAAATTTTTGGGCGATTTCGATAAGTTTTAGTGGTTTTGCCAAATTCGCGAAATTTCAAGGGGCTAGTGATATTTTCCCCACTTACTTACCGAAACCCGACGGTACCAAGCGAAACGCATGTGTGGGTTGGCTCAATTGCTGCTGTCAACTTGATGTTGTTGTGCTTGGTGGAGAAAAGAGAGATTTGGGGGAGATTTTTCCATTTGGAGCCAAAGAACTACTAGATCAAGTTGTAAACAAACAATTTTCTTCCATTTTCATTCATCTCCAACCTCTATTTCTCCTATTCTCATAGATTTTGAACACATATTTCTCCGTTTCTCCTAATTTCATAATATACACTAAAATCTTAGATCGACTCCACTATTTATCCCATTTGTGTGTTCTAACTAAGCATAGATCTACACATCTAAGACATGGATATATATATATAATCAAGGTGTACGATCCCATTGACTCTGCATGCACATTCCATTAACAGATACAAAGGCATTGATGATATTGATGATGAGAATATAGGTAAGGTAGAAGATCGCTTGGAAGAATAGATGAATGCAATAGGCCATCTAGTTCTAGAAAATATTGTTGGTTGTCCAGATCTGTATGTGGAGGAACAATTTGAAGATGTGTTTGGTGTTATACTTGAAGAAGAAGGAAGAAACAAAAGCTCACCTGAAAGACTTGAGCCAAAGCTTGAGAATATAGATCTTGAAATGGAAGTTGATAGAGCGGTGCAAGATGAGTTGGTTGGCACATCTAGTACTTGAAAATGTATGACTACATCATTTGGGTCCGAGTCTAAGAGTGATGATGATGATGATGGTAACGCAGATGGTCAACGTTTTGTAGAGTATCCTCCAGCATTTGATCCTCAAAATGATGATCGTCCATATGTCACTAGGGATGTTCATATTAATCCACAGGAGACAGATATCCCAATGGCTGCATAATCTTTTCAAAGGAAGAAAACTCGAGGGGAAAAGACTAAAGCGGTGCACCACCACCTGAGGCTACATGCTATAGGCCTCCTACAACTATAAGATTGTATCCTCCTTCACAATACTATAGTGATTCCACTTCTGATATTGTTGAATCAATGGGGAGCATGAGCACTTTTGATTTTCTATCTCAACAATCATTTGGTGATATGTTGTTTGGCCAAACACAACCATACCCACACCATCATGGATATGGTTATTCAAGATATCAAGCTCAGCCACCATCGCAACCAGAAGCAGAACATCATATTGGATATACATATAATGCAAATGTCGCGGGCCCGCATGGATCATACCAGTACGACAGTCTTGCATATTCAGATGATGGGGGCCAAACAAGGAACAGTGGTCGTTCAGTTATTCCTGTTGAAGTCCCAATGCATTCTCCTCTTCCTCGAGCTCCTCAAGCTCCATCTGAAAGCAGGAAGCAGTATCTCAAAGATCTGGAACAACATTATCCAAAGTTCGAGATGATGCAGTTTGTTGATGGTAATATGCATGAGGAACATGTGACTTCATACAACACCCTTTACATAATGTACATGTCACAGGAACAATATGTCATCCATATCAACACAATATTGTATGACGCGCAACCAACGTGATACTCAACATACAATTGATTTGAGTTGGTAAGTTATTATGTTATTCATATGTTGTAAATTGGATATTATTGTAGAATTGTGTGTACTTAAGATTATGGATTGTGCTAGTAAAATTTCATAACTTAATTCCTACATTTTGTCATCAAAATCTTTCATTGAAATCCTCAAGAAACAAGAAACTTCCCTTACCTTCCACATGAAGGACCCCCTCAACCTTCCCCCACATAAAATTTTGTTGCATAAAACGATGCATTTAGTTGTAGAGATCATGCTTGTAAAATTTCATAAATTAATTCGTTCATTTTGTGTCGAGACGGGCACGGTTGCATTTGTCAAAATTTCCATTGAAATTTCGAAAAAAATTGGTTCCCATGTTGTCGAAATCGGATACTTCGTTCCTTGATCCTTGTGGCTGTAAAAGAGCATCCAGTTTGTGTCATCATAGGGAAAAGAATAGACTTCTAGTACAACCATGACCCCAGAAGTAGGGATGCCTAAAATGATTATAAAAACATTTCTCTCACAAAATTAAAAGAAAAACGCTCAGTAAAATATGAAACTAGTTTGGAACGTACACTTGTATTCTATCATAACAGGTTCAGGCTTGGTTTTTCATACTTTTCATCAGAATTCGAATTTAAGGTTTGGTATTCAAGGCAACCTTTGCCCAAGGGAGTCTTCTGCTCACTGCTGATCATTCTCTATTGTGAATGAGAAATACAAATTTCTTAGATTTGGATCTTTGATTGCATTCACGTCGACTTCATTTTCTCTCTCGTGTTGCAACACATCATGTGCCTTTAAGATAAGAGATATCCCAAGTTACCACAACTGAGCCAAAACCAGAATGCTCATCTGGTAGAAGCAGTGCTGGAATAGTCTGGTCCGACCTCCAACCCAGAAATCAGGGCCAATCAGACGAAGATTGATGGGCAAACAGGTTAAAAGAGTGAGCCAATCACTGATTGGGCCGACTAGCGGATCAGCCAGCAGCACCATCATGGCCTTATAGGACTTCCCCACCCTGGGATTCTCAACCTCCACACACCCCACCAAGCCCCACTATCGCCTCCTCATCTTCCTCTTCATCCTACTCCTTCGCATCCTCCTGTCCTCCTACTTCCTCTTACCAAGCAGAGATTGAAATGATAAAGACACTCCTGCTTCCTTCTCTTCCTATTTCTCCTACCATTTTGAGTTGATTGAACCATTGGATGAACCAATGGCCTCACCAGTTGAAGGTAAGGTTCATGTCAAATAATAAAAGAAGGTAAATCGTAGTATTAGATAGGAGAAACCCTGCTCCTATAAATAGGAGAACAGGGAAGCATACAAACTTAACTAAACCCTAATGGGCCAAGACACAGTGAGGCCCATATTACAAGGACAATATAAATAACTAATAAACAGACTCTCTAACACTCCCCCTCAAGCTGAAGTTGGGAGAATCCCAAATCAGCTTGGAGATAGAGAGTCAAACTAGTAAACAAATAGACAGAAATAAAAGGATAAACCAAGCCCATACAAGAAATTGCTCCCCCTCAATATTGCAATAAAGCACACAAAGACTCATACACTCCCCCTCAAGTAGATACTCCAGGCAAGCAAACAAGCAGGTCACAGAAGCTTCTCGATCATCTGGAGCAGAAATAAGCAGCAACACAATCATCTGGAGCAAAAGATATAATAGCTGATAGGCACCAAGGTCTTCATCAACGTCGTCGTTGTAGTAGCCAGAGAGTGTTGGGTCACAGGCAGCAAAGTCCAGAGAGTGCTGGATCACAGGCAGTAGAGGTCAACGTACAAATAAAGTACAGACGGGTCAACGTGCAAAATAAAGCACGGACGAACCAGATAGTGCTGGTACATAGTAGTAGAGAGTCGACGTGCAAACAAGGCACAAACATGCCAGAGAGTGCTGGCGCACAGCAGTAGAGAGTCGACGACGTAGGCAGATAGAAGACCAGTATCGCAGAGTAGCAAGCAAATACATAACTCCAGTAGACGAAGCTCCATGTAAAGTCAGCAACAAATGTCTTCATCATCTTCCATCTTTATAAAGCATCCATCACAGTAGTAGACGTCATAAATCCAGAGAGTACTGGTCCACAGAGTAGAAAGTCAACGTGCAAATAAAGCACGGACAGCAGAAAGTGCAAAAGCACAAAGCAGCAGGTAAAGTGTGCTAATCATAGCACAAGTAGCAAAAGATGACGTCCAAGTATGCAACTTCACAGCAGCAGTCGAGGTAGATGATGAATAAACAATCTAGCAGCAAAATATACCAAATAGCAGCAGAAGACTCCATATATCAGTAGTAAATGTAGCACGAAGATCCATAGAACAACAGAATGAAATTCTTCTTCTTCATCTCATCTCTTCTCTATTTCTCCCCCTCACACCAACCACGGAAAGAATCAAGAGTGGTTGGGGTGGATAATGATAAAGGAACACCCCAGAAAGAAATATAGGTCGTAGCACTGTCGGGGGGTTTGGGGGGCGCAACCCCCCAATTAGGGGGTCCCGCTGCCCCTCAGCGGGCGGGAGTCGAGGGGAGGCCGCCCCTTGCGGTACAAAGATTTTCGAAGAGAAATCAAGCACAAATCTTCATAAAATTAATAATATTACGGATAAAATCCATCAAAATTTGCTCTAGCCAGTCCAAGAAATTTGCAGCCGGCAGTAGTGGTGGGGGCGTATGGAGCAGGAGTGGCGGGGGGCATAGTAGTAGAGTCGCAGCGCAGCAGCAAAGAGCCGATGGCGACTCATCTAGAATAGGCAAGAGCAGCATATGCAAGCGGCGGCGGCTCAGGATGGTGACGGCAAGGGCGGTCACAGGGGCAGGTAACGACATGTGTGCGGAGCAGATGTACTGTAGCGGCGTACTGTAGCAAATGTACTGTAGCGACGCGGCAGTACTGTAGCAGTACTGTAGCGTTGAAGGAAAGGACGCCCGGAGCAGCAAAAAATGAAAGAAATAGCCTCGGAGACCATGGAACAGCCTGCGGGCAGCCGACCCACAAGGAAGAAGGGTGGCCGCCCGCCGGCTACATCTCCCTCTTGTTTCTCTCTCTCACGTACGACGGCGGCTCAAGATCACTGCTCTGATACCATGTCAAATAATAAAAGAAGGTAAATCGTTGTATTAGATAGGAGAAACCCTGCTCCTATAAATAGGAGAACAGGGAAGCATACAGACTTAACTAAACCCTAATGGGCCAAGACACAGTGAGGCCCATATTACAAGGACAATATAAATAACTAATAAACAGACTCTCTAACAGTTCACATCTAAAAACCTTAGAAATACATTCCTATCATCCTTTGAGGAGTTTACATTGTTGATCTCCACAGCACAAGGAACACTAAACATATCTCTACCTTAAATGGGGTCAGCCACCAGATCTACATTTGCATGGAGTTTGTGCTCCACAACTGAAGTTGTAGTTGTCCCTACTCTATTCTTATAGGAACTGCATGCTTACCGTGAGACTAGTTTAGAGAAATCCAATTCTTAAACATCATGGGTTTTGCTGCTTCAAAGCATACACTCTTGAAATACAACCAGATGATGTCTAGGTCCTACTTTTGTAAGTGCCCCCTTCTGAGATTTTTGCCGCTTCAAAAAAAGAATAGATACAACATGTTTTGTTGGTTTAAGCCTGGCATTTAGTTCCTTGTGCATATGTCTTTGATATTTCCTCATTGAAATCGGAGCACAAGTAGGCATGGCAGAAAACCCTGTCCTACCCTACCCGACCCTATCCTGTCCGATCCGATCCATAAATATCAATTTTATTGGGTTTTTCGGTGTCGACGAGTTGACAGTTGAGAGTGTTTCAAGTATGCGGGTTTTTCTATCTTGCAATTGGTATACACGCGAGCACCAGCGCCCGATCCTCACTCTCCGCCTCGCAGACTCGTCCTCACCCCTCTTGAAATATCCAGCTAAGTCAGACTAACCACGACGTGTTATCCTACATGTCTGCCAGGGTCCCAGAATCCACCGCTGATGTCAGCACCAATCTGGTGTTTCACAAGAACGACAAGGTCCGACGAGTCCCCAACGTGATGGGTGTCGGCATTACTGATGGGCCAATCCATAGACTACCTCGAGATGTTGGTGCACGATCTGCTGTCTGCCCTCCCAGTGGTTTGAGGTCGTAGAGGCAACAATGGAGGTAACAAGAAGGGATCATGAGGGACTACCTCAACCTGTCGTAGCAGAGCGTCATAGGTAGCAGAGCCACACACCAAGGTCCTCCTATCCCCAGTTCCTTCTAGCTGCTACCTAGCATTATGGCATCCACGGTCGCTGTTGGATCCGTCTTCAAGGTTCAACTGTGCTCGCAGGCGCGAGGCATCCAGATACCTCCCTCTCAGCCAAAAGGGTATCCCATCCCTAGGCAACCTAGTCCCTTTCACAAACAAGGACTACAGTGATGACCTGGAAAAACGTATTGGATTCATGGTAGGACTCTGCATCCTCATCAAGCATGTCCCAAAGAGGAGCGGCGACAGCTACGAGGCAATCTACAGCTTCTACTTCGACGTCTACGACCACATCAGCGTCCAGGGCACCTACCTCAGCTACGAGGAGTCGTACATGGCGGTCACGGGTGGTTCCGACGTGTTCGTAGGATGCTACGGCCAGGTCAAGCTGCAGCATATTGTATTCCCGTTTAAGCTCTTCTATACCTTCTGCGTCAAAGGTGATTTTGCATACATGTGAGTACTCTGATGATGGTAAGGGATGACAAGGAGGGGAGGGTGGATGGTTGCCAGTGGCGAGGGGATGGGAGGTGAAGGAGGAGGTAAAGCAAATGTTGCAAATGTGGCTCGCGGGGCCGCTTATTGCCATCATCCACTGTAGTATTGCCTCCAAGTGATATCCGGCACATTCGGCTAGGGTTGGGCATACCACTTTTGCAGTGGGTTTTTTCGGGTCCGGTATTTTTGGATTTTCTAAAGTACATTTTCGGGTTTGGGCCAAGTCCGAGTTAGACATAGATGGGTCGGTTCGGGTTCGGACCGAGTTCATAGAAACCTGAACCGTTGCCAAGCCTAAGCACAAGTTACCAATAGCTGAATAACATAACATGGCTCAAAAAGTTGTTTGCAGATTTTGAATTAACCAAGTGATACCTATAGAAATGGGAATCAACCCATGATTAAAAGTCCCATTTTCACATAGTTTAGTACTAAAAGAGAGATAATAACAATAGGACATCAATATAAATGTGAAGTCAACCCATAGAGGTGATCTTTTTCTCAACTTATAGTATTATGCATACAAGCACAACATTTAAAGCAAAATTCCCACAGATGGAATTAAGTACATTGACACATCTTCTGTTTCATTTTTTCTGTCGTAATTTTAAAGGTTAATAAGCAATCAAAGCCCTCTGCATTGCACCGCATCTTGACTAGTGTGTGCTATACATGATACAGTCTGCCCTCCTTAAAGATAGAAACGAGATAGCCTAACAGTATCATCAGCTATCAAAGTGAAATCCTACCTTTTAGTTGGGAGAGAAGGGGTGTGTCATCGTTGTAAGCTCACTATAAATAACTTAAAGACAACATTTTTTCTACATAGATCCTTCTTTTCCAGTCAGCTATGTTATGGGTAATATTCACATCAAGATATGAAGATTTAAAACCTCTCCTTACAACTACAAGCTCTCCTCAACGCATGAATATAATCTAAAAAAATTGCATTTGCTAAAATGAAGTGACTGTGGTTGGCTTTATAATATAGAGACGTGGATGACAACTAATAAGTTAAAGCTTACAAATATAAAACAAACAGTTCCAAATCCTTGATAAATCATATATCAAATTTTCCAGTTAAATCCTAAATTAGACTTATTTTAGTCACAGTATCGATATTTGTATCTTAAAAAGGTGTTAGAAACTTAGAATGCCCAACACATGAAATTTGGGAAAATGGGGTGAAACATATAGTTGGCTTCACAACATAGAGACATTGATGACAACTAGACTGGCAAGTTACAAGCTTGCAATATAAAACAAAATAGCTCAAAATACAAAATAACCCCCTCCAAGATTGGTTTGTTGACATCAACAATGATTAACCAGACACATCTGTAAATGTTCAACGAGGATAGTATCTGATAGATGTACAATGATTGACTAATCACATCACCAAGCAGTCTGCATCACCATAGCGTACTAGCTCTAGCATGTCACCATTGGTGGGCTTTGATAAGTGAGCCATTCACCAGTACACCTTTTAAGTGTCCCATAATCATACACAGATTGGTGGGACTTTGGTGCACTCATATAAACCGTGGGGGTACGCAAGTATAGGTTCAGAGCGATATAGAGTGAACTAAACCAGCCATTTGGTTCAGTCTAATCTTACGACAGTTACAAGTTCAGTCTAGTCCTCAGTCCAGAAATGTTGTAAGTTTGGTCTACAGTCAATTGAATTCAAGACCAGTCAGACTGTAGATGGGGCCAAAGAATGTCTGTTGTTAATTATTAAATATAATGTTATATGACTATTGACTCAACTTACAGATACACTTAAGATACAAATGTAAACATAGTTAATATACATAAGATTCACTGCATAAACCCGTCAATAAGAAAATATTAACTTGGCGTTGAATCTAACTAAAATAAAATCCTATCAGTTAACTATTGGTCAAGAAAATATCTAGGTGAAAATCTAATGTTACAACTGGTCTCGTTCAACTCTTGACTGGTCTAGTCTTGGACCAGCCAGAATTGTGTTTTATTTGGTCTGCCATCACACTTTTGCTAAGTCGATCTTCTGTCCAATCCAATTTTGCACTGATGCTCACCCTAATCAATCTGCACATTCATCCACCACTTCAATATGAGAGGTCACAGGAGTAGCAATAGGTTTTTCGATATCCATGCTTGTCTCATTCAACAGGACAGTTTGATACCTTTCTTGGATCACAGCAATTCAATCCCAGTAAATTTTCAGTATATAGGTTGTGTTTGGTTTGTTGGATAGGAGATGAATCGGATATAAAAGGGGTGTAAGATTGGCCAGTAAACATAAATGAAAGGAAGCGAAACGTAACAAACTGTGTTTGGATGCCTGTTGGGTAGAATTATGTTAATTCTGGCAGCACTCTAGCAAGATCTTTGTGCTTAATCCACGATATTTGTGACATTCTCTGTTGCTCAGGCTGACTAACCGCAAATCATTCATCATATGGGTCATAACAAGATTGGAAAGTTGCAGATGGTGCATTGAAGGCTAATATACAGGTACGCATAGAGACAGTCAACGAGACAATGGCAATGGAGTCACTCTGACAAGATGCTGCTGGAGTCGGCCAAAAAGTTGCAGATTCAAGGGCAGTGCGGACGAGTGTGTCCATATACCGATCGAGGCAGCAGACAGAGAACAACAACTAAGGATTAACGGAGCAACAGGATCGACGAGTTGTCACCGGAGTTAGCTATGAAGCTGACGGATGGGAGTGCTAATGCATGGTGATGGTTGAGGACAATGAAGAAATCCGTGGTTACTTCGTAGAACGCGGAGAGTTGATAGATATACTAGGCAAGTTTAGAGCCGCTTATAATGTGCTTGGAGTTTGGGGGGGGTCGAATACCTTGGTGGGGTGCGGGAGTCGAAAGTCCTAAGTGGCTGGGAGTTCAAATGCGGTTGGACTAAATCTTGGTGATAGTTTTGGTCAAACAAACATAGCACTGGTATTTTTTCAAGGATTATAATCTATCCTGTCCACAATTCGTGGAACCAAACAGGGCCATAAAGGACAAATGAGTTTAAGAGTTCCAGAGCAGGATATATTACATCATCCCCGGTACTCACTATGTCATCCACATAAACTGCACATTCATCCGCCACTTCAGAATGAGAAGTCACAGGAGTAGCAATAGGCTTTGCCATATCCATGCTTGCCTCATTCAACAGGCCTAGTATATACTTGCTTTGGGACAGATTGATACTGTGAAATGTGGTGCCGCAATGCAACGTGCAATGCAGCGTTGAGAGAGGCCATAGGCCTTCTCCCTTTTTATTAATAAGAAAAACTGGATAATTTACATAGAGGTCCAGCAGGATATAGAAATTACAAAATAGAATAAATATGAAATATATTAACACTCCCCCTCAAGCTGGAGTGTACACATCGTGTAGACCCAGCTTGTTGCAAAAACTCTGGAAAGCTGCTGGACTCAATGGCTTCGTAAGAACATCTGCAAGTTGATCTTCAGACTTGACATGTGGAGTCACAACAGTTCCATTCTTGATCTGGTCTCTGATAAAGTGGCAGTCAACTTCAATGTGCTTAGTACGTTCATGGAAGACTGGATTCTTAGCAATGTATATGGCCGCTTGATTGTCACATCTGAGTTCTATAGGAGACAAAACAGGAATCTTTAATTCATAAAGTACAGATTGAACCCACTGCAACTCACAACATGAATGTGTCATTGCTCTATACTCAGCTTCCGTGCTAGATCTTGCCACAACATTTTGCTTTTTGCTTTTCCAGGTAATAAGATGATTTCCCAGAAATGTGCAATATCCAGACGTAGACCTCCTGTCATTTAGATTACCAGCCCAGTTTGCATCTGCATAACCAGTAAGAGACAGTGTGGATACAGGAGTATTCGGCCTATAATAGGTGATTCCCTTACCAGGTGCACCTTTCAAATATCTCAGAATACGACAGACAAATGTCCAATGAGATTGTTTTGGAGAGCTCATATGATGACTCACCACTCCTACAGCAAAAGAAATGTCAGGACGTGTGACTGTCAAATATATTAATTTTCCCACAATTTTCCTGTAATATCCTGGATCTGGATAATCAGTATCATCAGTCATTTCCTTCACATAATAGTCCATAGGAGTAGACACAGGCTTGGACTCACTCATACCAGTTTCCTATAGTAAATCTAGCACATATTTTCTCTGAGACAAATTGGTACCTGCATGAGATCTAAGTACTTCAATGCCCAGAAAATATCTCAGTTTTCCCAAATCCTTTGTGTGAAAGTGCCCCTGCAAGCCTGCTTTCACACGAGATATGCATGTGGAATCACTACCAGTGATAACAATATCATCAACATACACAGCAATAATAAGAGATCCACCAGAAGAAGTAGAATAAAATAAAGAGTGATCAGTAACAGAACGAGAAAAACTCATCTTTAGCACAACATCACTGAACTTGTCAAACCAAGCTCTAGGAGATTGTTTCAATCCATAGATGGCTTTCTTCAGTCTACACACCTTTTGACACTCCCACTGAGCAACAAAACCAGGTGGTTGCTCCATGTACACCTCTTGTAGATCACCATGAAGAAAGGCATTCATGACATCGAGCTGAAATAGAGGCCAGTCAAATGTAGTAGCCAGAGAAATAAGTATACGCACAGAATTCAGACGAGCCACTGGTGAAAAGGTCTCAAAGAAATCAACCCCATATGTCTGAGTGTACCCCTTTGCCACTAGTCTAGCTTTCAATCTCTCCACAGAACCATTTGGATTATGTTTTACTATAAATACCCATCTGCATCCCACAACATTTTTATCTGGAGGTAAGTCAACAAGTTCCCAGGTGTTGTTCTATAACAGAGCAGACATTTCAACATGCATAGCCTATTTCCAGCCAATATCCTTCATAGCATCAAGATGATTTCTTGGAATGACCACAGAATCAATCCCAAGAGCAAATGAGCGAGCCTGTTGAGATAACTTGGACAAACAACACACATTTGTAATGGGATGTCGAATAGTACAGGAACGGGTACCTTTGCGAACAGCAATGGGAACATCAAGGTCAGATGGTTCTTCAGGAATCCCTTGAGTAGAGGATGGGGAGGGCTCAGAGACTAGAGTCGCTACCTCCTCTGGATCTTGTCTGTCTCGTCTGCTATAAACATGTGAATATTGTTGAATTGGTGGACCATCTGCTGGTTGCTCATCCTGAATTATAGTATAGTCAGGAATGATCAATGTATTAGAAAGCAGGAAGCGGGAGGCGTGCGGACGGCACCCTATAACCGATTAAGCGGTAGGCGGGCGATTAAGCGGGCGATTTTTGAAAAAGCGGGTGTTTAAATTTTATATATTTTTATACAAAATTGCATGTATGTGTATATAAAAAATATATTTATAAGGAACTTCTATACATAACTAATCAGCAAATCAGTAATTAACTAAGTATTCATCAATACTTACTATTAATCAGCATCTCTAATCACTAAAATCAGCAAGCAGATCAGTAATTGTATATAACAAACTATGAATTATTGAATTAAAGTAATCACTAAAGTAATACTAACCAACAGTACCAATCATTAATCACTGAAAGCAGCAAGGAAATCAGTAAAACTAATCATGCATTACTAGTATAATAGAGCAATAGGATATTTACTTAGATGCATTACAGCAGTACCCAATTATTACAGCTTACACACAAAGTATGCATTCTAAATTAGGACTAGCTATATCATAGAACATTTAATGTATACAAGTTTCGTATATTATAGTCAACACTACTTGGCTATGTAATTAATTAATGTTAGATGCTTACATTAGGATTTTTAAACAAAAGCGGGGAAAAAGCGGGCAAAAGCGGGAAAAAGCGGGTGAGGCGGGCAAAAAGCGGGCGATTAATGGCAAAATTAAGCGGCTGGGGGTCATGGGCGCTTAAGCGGCCCGCCTGGCCATTTTTTAATTCACTGGGAATGATAGGTGGCACTCTCTCACTCTGATGTGGTGGTGGCACTCTCTCACTAGCATCTGATGGTGGCACTCTCTCACATAATTGATCCCCCTTACTGGGAACTCTAGAGAAATATGGAGTGGATTCATGAATTGTCACATCTCTAGACACAAACATGCGACGAAGACTTAGACAATAATACTTGTACCCTTTGCTAGTGTTGGAGTACCCAAGAAAGAGAGTCCTAATTGACCTAGGAGATAACTTATCAGCCTTAGGATTAAAATTGTGGACAAAAGAAGTACAACCAAACACTCTAAGAGGAACAAGGAAAGGTTGATCTTTGGGACGTAGGACAGAGAAAGGAGTACGTTCTTGAAGCACAGAAGAAGGTTGCCTGTTGATAAGAAAACAAGCAGTAAGAAGGGCGTCAGACCAAAAACACTTAGGAACATTAGATTGAAACATGATTGTCCTGGTAATATCAAGGAGGTGACAATTTTTCCTCTGCTACCCCATTCTGCTGACGGGTGTGAGGACAGGATGTACGATGTATCATCCCAACTGAACTACAAAAATCAGCCATAGCATTTTGAACATACTCCAAGGCATTATCAGATTGAAGAACTTTAATATTGCAATCAAATTGAACTTTTATTTCTTGATGAAAATGTTTGACAATAGATAGCACAGACTCGAGACTTTTCAACAAATAAATCCAAGTCATACGCGAGAAGTCATCCACAAAAGAGATAAAATAACGAAAACCATTATAACTATGGTCTTTTACAGGACCCCAAACATCACTATGGACCAACTCAAAAGGACATGACGCCCGTTTATTGACACGATCGGGATAAAACATTCTATGATGTTTCTCCAGTTGACAGGACTGACACTCTAGAGACGATACTTGAGACAATTCTGGTTCTAACTTTCTCAGGCTCTCTAATGAAGGATGTCCATATCTGTAGTGCTACAGTAAGGGAGAGCCACTCAACAGGACAGCTGGAGCAGACACTTGGCGAGGCAGACTGTCACCGTGGAAGAGGTAGAGATCACCTTTCCTAGGCCCCCCACCAATCGTCCTCATACTCTTGAGATCTTGTAATACAAAACAAGAAGGTCCAAAAATTACCGTACATTTCGCAGTATTAATCAACTTAGCAACAGACAGAAGATTAAAAGGAAAAGCAAGCTCATAATGTACGGATTTAAGATCAATTCTAGGAGTCAGAGAAACAGATCCACTGGCTAACACTCTCCTCACTGAACCATCTGCTATTGTTACAGATTTGTGAGGAATATGTGAGTCAATGGAATGAAGAAGTCTCCTCATACCAGTCATATGTTGTGACGCTCCAGAGTCAACGACCCATGATGAAGTAGAACCGGAAGCCAATAAAGAGGTAGCCTGATTACCAGTGGTGGACGCCAAGTTGGTTGAAGATGATGATCCCAAGCTCAGATGTTGAGTAGCCAGAAGAAATCTATCATATTCCTCCTTGGTGAGTGTAATGCCAGAAGGACCAGAACTCGAAGCAGGAGGCTCAGTAGACTCAGTAGTGGTAGCATAGTTTGCTGCTCCCACAGGTGATGCAGCATGTCGACCATGCTTCTTCCAGCATTTCTCAACTGTGTCCAGGTTTGTCACAGAAAGTACACTTAGGGCGAGTTCCACGTCCTCGGCCCATACATGTCCGTCCTCCTCTCACTACAGAAGCATGATAATCTCCCTGAGATGAGACTACGGTAGGATCAACAGGTTCAAATTTTGCCTGTAAAATCCTTGAATAGGCCTCTTCCAAGCTGGAAAGTTTATCAGAAGCTAAGATAACACTGCGGGCTGAACTGCACGAAGGACTCAGGCCAGACAAGAATTTTGTTGTAATCAAGGCATCTCTGTCTTTGACTTGCTCCTGGACAGTTACTGGATGGTAGAAACTCAGCTCTTGTGCAATACCTTGAATCACTCCAAAGTATTCTTCTAAAGGTTTGTCTCCCTATCGTTCTGCAAACAGGCGATCATATATCATGAACTGACGAAGCGCATTCTTCTCTTGAGAATAATGTTTCTTCACTGCGTCCCAGATCTCTTTGGCGGTAGTGTAGAACATGAACCTCGAGGCAATCCCAGGTTCCATGCTCCCCCACAACCAGATCTTCACCAGACTGTTATGACGCTTCCATTCAGCATAGCCTTTATCAGTAAGTACAGGAGGATCAGAATCAACGTCTCGCCTTGTCGTGTGACTCCAATACAATATGGACAGCATTCATTCATAAGAGATAATTCTTCCCGTTCTGTTTAATGGAGGGGATAGGAGACATCTCACTGTAGATGGTAGATGCCTTGGTGTCCTCCATGATTTGACGAGAAGAAGAGTGACAGATTGATACACACCACAAGAAGATATGCGTATCTGATGCATCCACAGCCCCCAACTGAAATTTCCTAATCATACATGGAGATGTGATTAGGAATTTCTTACGTACCAACGGACCCTCCGGTTTGGGATTTAGAAATTTGTTGGATCAACCGAAGAACCCGACAATCCGGAGATAGAAGAGAAGGGGGGACGGCGGCTACGGCGCCTGGCCCGGGAGACGACTGCTCTCCCGCTTTAGGTCGGCTGTGCGGCGGCCAGGGAAGGCTAGCGACGTGCTCTGTTCACGAAGGAATTACGGTTCACGCCGGAGTTTCTGTCCCCGCCGCGTATTGTTCATCGTCGGAGAACTGTTCACCGCCGGAGTTACTATTCACGTTGGCGGTCGGCCGACCGGCGGCGGCACTGGGTTGTGACGGCTGGGTAGGGTTAGGTTAGGAACCTTGCTCTGGTACCATGTGAAATGTGGTGCCGCAATGCAACGTGCAATGCAGTGTTGAGAGAGGCCATAGGCCTTCTCCCTTTTTATTAATAAGAGAAACTGGATAATTAACATAGAGGTCCAACAGGATATAGAAATTACAAAATATAATAAATATGAAATATATTAACAGATACATTTCTTGGCTCACAGCAATTCAATTCGAATAAATTCTTGGTATAAGTATAGATGAATTTCAGACTTTCAAAGCAGGAAATATTATATCATCCCTTGTAACCACTATGTCATCCACATAAACTACCAAAACTAAAAGACCTCTTCTAGAATGAGAGTAGAACAAATCATACTGTGGTAAAACAGGAAAATCCAAATTTCCAAATAATGATGCCAAATCTGTCAAACCAGACCCTTATGTTTCAGGTGATAAATTATCTTCTTTAATATGCAGACTTCTACTAACGGTCCTTATGGGTAGCATGCCCATAAGGTTTGTTTGTTTAAACCCCTCCAAGTTGGTTACCAGGAAGGCATTTTTGACAACAAACTGAAACAATGGTCATGAGGGCATGTACTAGCAAAAATAAGGTGGAACATGTTTCAATTGTACTATTGAAGAAAAAGTTTAACATAAGCCCACACCATACATTTTACTATTTGAGTATGCCTCTTGGCAATCATGCTTCCGAACCTCGCCATATATCCACTGGGATTATGCTTGAGTGATAAAGTCATTCATAACCTGCCACAGTTTTTCCAAGAGGAAGGTCAACAAGCTCCCAGGTTGTACTCTACAATATTGCACCGATTTTAGTGTATATAGCATTGGTCCAACTTTTATCTTGTGGGGTCTTCGTGTGGAGTAGGAAAATTAATGTCAATGCCAAAAAAATGACTACATACAGTGAGATAAATGAGATGGTATCAAATGTCAGAAATAGGGATACAAAAGCAAAAGAATGAGTACATTTGCATGAGAATATTGGTAAATCAATTCAAGACCCAGAACAAGAATCTCAAGAGCCTCAGGAGCATAAGATGAAAAATTAATCATCCTGAAGACCTTTATATACCATTGTCCCTGCTTATGTCGATGTTGATAAACCTACAAGAAGGCTTGGATGGACACTTCTAATGATGGATTTTTTCATCGGTTTAGCAGCAAATGGGTAATTAGTGATTCCTCACACAAAAGGGAAATCATATCTGTGAAAGCTTTAATCAACATTGTTAGAATATGTATTGATACAATTAGTATATACTTCATATGTTACAAGTAGATAATCTTCTACCCAAATGTACTTTCACTTATATATCTTGAGAACAAAAGACACGGGTGATTAGAGTTTCTGGTCTCCCTAATTGTGTTGTTTACATGGTAGCAAAGCCTAGACCCAGTACCCACTATCTTGACAGTCCATGTTGTTGCATCATCCTTTTCCTCCTTCCTCCCCTTCTTCTATGTTGTTGTGTCCTCTTCCTTTTCTTCTTCCCAATTCTTGTGTAATCCGCCACTTTTTTTATTCCTTCTCCCCCCTTCCCTTCAGTTAGAAAACAATTTCTTTATTCATGTACCTCTTTACTATTTTCGTTTCTTGTTGGGTTTGTTATGTAAATGGTCTCACCTTATATAATCAAGGAGAACCCGCTCTAGTCGGGTATCGCTTTGACCCAAATACACCCACATGGTATCAGAGCACATCCGGTTGATGGAGCCCTAGCCTCCGTCTTCCTAGTCACCACCCTCTCTCTCTCTCTTCCTCCTCCCTCTCGGTTAGCACCACACGTCACCGTCGCAGGGCACCGCCACCGCTGGTGTCGATTCTCACCGAGTTGGTCTTCCTCCGTCTCCATCAGAGCATGGTGGTTGTTTGAAGAAGAGGAGGAGAAAAACCCTCGTTCTATCTCGTACAGAGGAGGAGGAGCAACTCCCTTCTCATCTTCTTTCCTCTCCATGTAGTCCATGTACGTGGATGAGTGCCTAAGTCTTTAGGGACTGTTGATGCGTCAGATTCGCATCCTCAATTGACAAGTGATGGTGCTAATTCCTATCACCCCCAGCACGTCTTGTCTAGGTCATCTTTCTCTTTGGTTCGTCTTCCCAGAGTCCTTTATCTTTTTTTGACGGAGCAAATTCCCGTCAAGATCTATGTCAGATGTGGACACACACGGCGTGTTCTCCAAGCAACATGGTGTGTTGTTGCCCAGGGTTCGTTCTGATGGCGCAGATCTCCACTCTGATCGCAAGTTATACGGTGTGTCCCTGTGTGACATGGCGTGTCACGGCTACTGGAGTTTACGTCTCCGATGGAGTACATGACGGGTCTTATCTATGACATGGCATGTTGACGATCACAGGGTTTACACCTCTGACGAAGTACACAGCGTGTCTTCTGTCTAGATGGCATGTGCAAGGGATTCAGAAGTTTTGTCTTACTATCGTCACCAACGGACACAGTGTGTCCAAAATTCCAACACGGCGTGTCAAAGATAGTCAGAAAGTTTGTCTTTTGTCTTCACGAACTAACACAATGTGTCCAGTGTTCTACATCACGTGTTGTGTTCTACATGACGTGTTGTTGTCATACACGTCGTATCAAGTCTTCTACCTGTCGTGTTACTTGTCCTATCTGCTATCGTTATCTTGATCCAATCTTAATATGGGAGACAAAAAGCCAGCTTCTTCCGCTACAATCGTCTACAACGATCAATCTCAGATAAGTTTTGTGAGGCTTAACTCACAAAATTATTTCCTCTAGATGAATGTCATTGACACTGTTCTTGAATCCCGAGAGAAGGTGGAGATTATTGAGTCGGAACCTCCTGATGAAAGTAACAAAGATTGCCCTACTTGGCAGAAAAACAATGGGCTGGTGAAGTCCTAGTTATGGAACAACATGGAGCCCCAGATTGCTTCCAGCTTGATGTTCTACTCTACAGTGAAGCAAATCTGGGAAGTTGCAAAGAAACACTTCTCTCACAAGAAGAATGATCTCCGTCTTTATATTGTTTTTGACCGTCTCTTTACAGAAAGACAAAATAGCCGTGCTCTAGATGATTATTTTGGTACGATATAATCCATTTCTCAGGAACTTAGTTTCTACCAACCGCTAAAGACTGATGATCAGATAAAAGATTGAGATGATCTAGTAACAGTAAGGTTTCTATCCGACTTAAATCATGTATATGCTTCAGCCAGGTTGTTATTCTTGCCACAAACTACCAAGCCTTGAAGAAGCCTTTGTGAGAATTCAACAATCTTCTTGAGTTTGTTTCTGCTACTCTAGGAGAACAACACTCTGAGAATCATGCCTCTCTTGTTGTTGCTGCCAAAGGACCTGAACGAGGTGTTGGTTGACGATAAGGCAAAAATGTACATTTTGTGGGAAACTTAGACATACAGAAGAAAAATGCTACCCAAAACATGGTCATCCCCCTTTTGTGTTGCACGTTACACGACTACTTCGTCGGGAACATATGCATCTGGAGCTTCTAAATAGGTACAATTAGATGTTACGATCTCCAAGGAGGAGTATGATCGTCTTCTTCAGGCTACCTAGCAAGCTTCCCTTGGCTCATCTGTCAATCTGGTTTCAGATACAGGTAACCAGGGGGACTTCGTTTGTTGCCTCTCATCCATCTTCTACATGGGTGGTGGATTCAGGGGCCTCCCAGCATATGACAGGTATACGATCTATGCTTCTCTCTTCTGACTCGTATATCCTGCATTCTTCTATGACATTTGTTGATGGTTCCAACAGGCTAGTCCAAGGTGTGGCACTGTACAAGCATAATCTTATCTGACTTTACAGTCTGCACATTATGTACCAGACTTTCCATTTAACTTAATGCTTGTTGCTAAGCTGGTTGATTCTTTGAAATGCTTGGTAATATTTGGAGACTCTTTCTTTGTGCTATGGGATCCCGCGAGTTGGAAGGCGATTGGTGGGGATCTAGGAAAGATGATCTCTACTTCTTTGAAGGTGGTCGGCTAGCTCACCAGATTCCATCTACCGTATCAACCATGTTCAACTACTCTCCCTTACAATGGCAGTGTCGTTATGGGCCTCCCTCCTTGCAGAGCCTTCAAAAGCTTGTTCCAGAGTTAGCATCAATAAAGTCGTTAGAGTGTCATTCAAGTCAACTGGGCAAGCATCATCGCATTTCTTGTCCTAGTCGCAGTGTGAAACGCTCTAAGCGTCCTTTTGATCTTATTCATAGTGACAGTCTGGGTGTTGTTAAAGAGCCAAGTTGTAATGGTTTCGATATTTTCTGTCTTTCATGGATGATTTCTCCTGCATGACTTGGGTATACTTCTCGGGATGAAGTTTTGTCTGTCATTCAAACTTTTCAATTGTTAATAAAAATTCAGTTTGATGCTCATATAAAGATTCTTCGTATTGATAATGCCCTAGAATACGTTCAAAAGGTTGTTTCTACTTTTTTTAATTATGTTGGCATGATTCACCAGAGGACTTATCCTCATACACCTCAACAAAATGGGGTTGTTGGACGCAAAAACCGCAATTTACTTGATGTAGCACGTACGCTACTTTTTCAGATGTCTTTGCCAAAGAAAAACTGGTCTAATGCTCTTCTTCACTACATGTTTTTTTATTTATTGGCAGCCGTCTTCTGTCTTACAAGGGGCTACCCCTTTATCTGTTTTACGACCTGGCAAGCAAACTTTTCATATTCCTCTTCGTGTGTTTGGTTGCATTGTGTTTGTTCATGTGTTTGATCCATGTGCTGACAAGTTGTCTCCTCGCGCAATTTGCAATTTGCACTGTCTTTTTGGGATACTCTCCCACACAAAAGGGATACAGATGTTAATGCCCTCGTCTTTGTCGTCTTTTTGTGTCCTCTGGCGCTACTTTTCATGAGTCTTCTTTGTTCTTTAGTGACTATTAAGCGTGAGGGGGAGCATAATCCTGACAGTGACTACATCTTCAAGTGTGAGAGAAAGCCACCACTTGTGCCATGTGATGAGACTGTTCTGGATACCACCCACCCTTCACCACCACCACCACCACCACCACCACCTACACTTGCACCGAACCTTTTGCACTAGTTTACACGAGGCAAGCAGGGCATCACCAAGAGGACGTAGCGTCGCCAGTCCAGCAGATTGCCTCATCGTCAGACACTCCTAAGGTAACTTTTCCTACTGAGAGTTCTCTTGATGCTTCAGTTTCATACTTACACCTTTCAGTTGCAGCCTATAAAGGTGTTCGCTCTTGCACTATATGTCATCCAGTGGCGTATATTTGTTGCTCACCTTATTTGTCACCACCAGCCTGCATGTTTGCTCTTCAGCTTGATTCTACGGTTGTTCCTCGCTTCAATACAGAAGCATCCCGACATAATGGATGGATCCGAACTAGGGACGGTGAGATGGCAGCTCTTCATGAGAACTCCACCTAGGACTTGGTGGACCTTCCTCCTTGCAAGTTTGTTGTAGGTTGTCGTTGGTTTTATACTGTGAAACGGAAACCAGATGGGTCTATTGATCGCTTGAAGGCTCGTTTGGTGGCAAAGGGGTACACTCAGACACATGGCATAGACTTCTTTGAGACTTTCTCCCCAGTTGCTCACTTCAATTTTGTGCGAATCCTTATCTCTGTTGCTACTCATTTTGATTGGCCTCTTTTTTAGCTAGACGTCAAAAATGTTTTCCTTCATGGTGATCTACTTGAGGAAGTATACAGGAAGTAACCTCCTAGATATGTTGCTCAGGGGGAGTGTTACAAGGTATGCAAGTTGAAGAAATCCTTGTATGGTCTGAAGAAGTCATCAGGGACATGGGTTTCATAAATTTAGTGTTGCAGTTATATAGTTTGGGTTCACCCAGTCATCTACTGATTATTCTTTATTTGTGTATAAGTCTTCAAGTAGTACTATTATTCTAATTATTTATGTAGATGACACTGTCATCACAAGCTAGACGTCAAAAATATTTTCCTTCATGGTAATCTACTTGAGGAAGTATACAGGGAGCAACCTCCTAGATATGTTGCTCAAGGGGAGTGTTAGAAGGTATGCAAGTTAAAGAAATCCTTGTATGGTCTGAAGCAATCACCAAGGACATGGTTTCATAAATTTAGTGTTGCAGTTATTCAGTTTGGGTTCACCCAGTCATCTATTGATTATTCTTTTTTTGTGTATAAGTCTTCAAATGGTACTATTATTCTAGTTATTTATGTTGATGACACTGTCATCACAGGTGATGAATCTACTCGCATTGTGCAGCTCAAGAAATGGCTACAAACACAACTTTAGACAAAAGATCTAGGTAATCTCCGCTATTTCCTTGGAATAGAAGTTCTACGTTCCAAGAAGGAGACAAACCTCTCCCAGTAGAAATATGTTCTAGACCTCCTTGCAAAGACAGGCATGCCACAATGCAAACCAGTCTCCACGCCTATGGATTATCATACCCAGGCGTCTATTTTTATAACAGTGACTTTTCTGATCCAGCACAGTATACAAGGATTATAGGGAAACTGATTTACTTGATAGTTACTCGTGTTGATATCTCTTCTGATGTGGGAGTTGTTATCCAATTCATGAGTGTGCCCAAAATGTCACACTGGATGGCAGTCACCCGGATTCTACGTTATGTTAAAGGATCGTCGGAAAGGACTTTACAGGCAAAAATTTCACACATATATCATTGAAACTCAATGGATTCACTGATGTTAATTGGGGAGGTGATGTTAGAAATAGACGGTCTACTTTTGTCTATTGTGTGTTTCTTGGGTCACGTTTGGTGACTTGGAGCAAGAAACAAAATGCGGTAGCACGGTCCAGCAATAAAAGTTGAATATCGAGCTATGGCACATGCCTATTGTGAGCTACAGTGGGTTATGTCTATATTGTCTGAAATGGGAGTGTTTGTTGAGACACCAATCTCTCTCATGTGTGATGACCGGGCAGCCATCCATATAGCTAGCAGTCCGGTGTTCGGTGTTCCATGAGTGGGCCAAGCATATTGAAGTGGACGGCCACTTTGTTAGTGATTTAGTGGTCTCGAAGAAGATTCAAACTCCTCATGTTCAAACGGCAGATATCTTCACCAAGTCACTTCCATCTTCAGCATTCAAATATATGAATTCCAAGCTGTGCATGCATGATGTTCATGCTCCAACTTGAGGGGAGTGTTAGAAAAAAGTTTATTTTATTTATGTAACTCTTTACTATTTCCATTTCCTGTTGGGTCTGTTATTTAAATGTCCTCACCTTATATAATAAAGGAGAAACCGCTATAGCCGAGTATCGCTTTGACCAAAATACACTCACACCTATTATTGGTGAGTTGTGCCCTCATTATGTGCTTTTTTTCTTCCTTAATATTATTGTGTTGTTTATTCATCTTCCCCCTTCTTCCTATCGCCTCCTCCATTTCCTTATTTCATTTCTTCTCGACAGTTGCGCTTCTTCTTCTTCTTCCTCTACTTCTCTTACTATTTTTTTTGATGTTTTTAATTCCTAAATTGTGGTGATTTGTAACTTCATCAACCCAAAAGCATCAACTTGATGCAAGTACTCATTGAAGACTTCCTTCCTCCTTTTCAGTTCTCTTTTCCGTTATGGAATCTTGTGTTCTCACCTCTTTCCCTGACTCGCCTAAACTCTCGACGCATGCTCGACTTGATATTCTACCTTTCAATCAGCAAACAAGCAGCCCTCTTGATTTTCATTTTTTTCTTATTTGCCTCTAATATGTCATTACCATTGCCATGTATGCTTCATGTTCATTAATGGATATTGTTTCTTCACACGCTTCTCTCTTGTTAATACAAGGTTATTGGTCAACTTTTATTTAGTTTTGTTCCTGCTTTTTTCACTTAGTAAAATAATATCTAGTGATCTTTGTAGTTACATGTATGTGCCTATATATACATATGTACACACACACACACACATATAGAGAGAGACAGAGTGTCAGGCTAGAATACACTCGAGTGTATCAGAGACACAATACACTCAAATCGTTTTCCATCATGCTATAATTTTTTTCAGAAATGCAAACGATTGATCTTCTTAAATACTTATAAATAGGCTAAATATAAAATTTGAGGTCATTTGAACACTTATAGGTCATGCATCTAAAGACAACAAAAATGATACGCATGAAATTAGTCATGTGCGTCGATTTTGTTGGCCTTGGTTGAGTGGCTTATAAACATCCAAATGAGGTCAAATTTTGCAAGGAGACTATTTATGATGACAATGAATATCAACGGTTTGGATTTTCCTAATAATTTGTCGTGATATGTAAACACCACTTGAGTGTACGGTACAATATGTACACTTGAGTGTATTCTAGCCTCTCTCTCTCTCTCTCTCTCTATATATATATATATATATATATATATGGAGAGAGAGAGAGAGAGAGAGCTGACTTGTTCTCTATTATTTCTGAATAGTTCACCAAAACTTTGACCGAAAGATATCCATCTTTTCCCAAGTTTTCACAATTTTTTGAGTTCTGATTTTTCGCCCAGCCAAAAAATTGTTGAATCCCTAATTTGTTATTATGGTCTAACGGATTGCATAGCATGCTTCCTCTGTTGGATGATGTTCAAAGAATGCAGAAACAGTGGAATGAAACGACCGTGATAAGTTTCTTGTTGGACCGTGTCGCGAATTCGAGGGAGTCCTATTCTTTTGAGATGGAGTTACCATCCTGTTCAAAGAATGCAGAACCAGTAAAATCTGATGACCGTGACAAGTTTCATGTTGGACTGTGTCGTGGAGTTCGGAGTCATACTTGCTGAGATGGAGTTACCATCACTAGCAGAAGTTTGTTCATGACGGGCATATGGAGCAGAACAAGCAAGACACTACATGCTCTTTAAGTTCATCAATTCAAAAGTCTATCTAGAGCCTGAGGTTAATTTTGCAACGTTTGCTCGTGGTTGAAGGTGTGGAGGACACACTGACCAAGGGGAGGCACTGTTGGACAAGGTCGTAGTTGACCTGAGTGCATTCATTGTGGAAAAAAAGAGCACTTCTATGCAGAGGATGATCTTACACGAGCTACTCATCAGGTTACTTTGTTTAGATAGAATATGCTTAAGTATTGCAAATGAGAATTGCTCAGTAGGCTTCTTCAGTCGCCGCTAATTAGGTTCCACAAGCCACATGACTGGTATTTTTAAGTCATTTTACCACATATACTAGTCAGTGATCCTTGCCACGTGTCATAATGGAGGATGAATTTGGAGCACATACGTGCACGGTATAGGTTATATATATCAATTATCAAACATTTCCCTGAAAACAATCCTCTATGTTCTGAAATTTTCATTCAATCTTACTTTAACAAGTAATCTTACTCGTTGTTTTCAAACTACGTAACCTTTTATCTGATTCTTGTTTAATGTAGGACTTCAGGACTTGGAAGAAGGTTCGGCGAAGGATCTGAGCATGATGGTCAATATTACCTATGAATGGATTCTACTACATACCTCATTGCCTCGTCTCTCCGTACGAATAGTTGTTTAGCTCATGTATCACTTGAAAAACTGAAACTGCGTATTTTCAAGGTAGCTAATCTTGATATTGGAATGTAACCAAGTCAGCTAGGTAACCACTAGTATTCCAGTATTAGGCCAAAGAACCAAGTAGGGTTGAGGCTGTTTTTCATTTGGTCCACCTGACGCTCAGTGTTCAAGCTGTCACAACTTTTTTTTTGTAAATACTTTGTTACTTCTATTGATGATTTTACTCGTGGTACTTGGCAGAAAAGATAGATTGGAATTGCTTGCTATATTCCACTTTTGCATAAAAGTTAAGAACCAATTCAGGAAAAGTATCAAAATCTAGTGTACGGACAATGCTAAAAGAATGTCAGTCATAACTCCATCTTGATTATGTCCTCACATGACATAACCCATTAGTCTTCTTGTCCCCATACTGAACAACAAATGTAAAACCGCCACATTATCAAAGCTACCCGCACTCTTCTCCTCCATATGAATGTCCTAAAGGAATGTTGTTCTTACTGTCAAATATTGTACCAAATGCATGCCACCCACAATCCTGGAGAATCAAATCCTATGCGCAGTCATTTATCCAAAAAAGCCAATGTATTAAGTTTCACCTAAGGTCTTTGGGTGTGTCTACTTCACTCGTAGGCTTGGATTTGTGCAGGACAAATTAAGACCAAGTCTGTTGAGTGTGTTTTTGAGATACTAAGAAGTGTAGAAAGGATATGGGTGTTATGTCCTCTACATTGGCTCTTTGTCCCTGTTTATGACACTTTCTTCTAGAATACCCCTTTTCTTTGGAGATTCTCAGTAACCTATTGAGTTGGAGGAACTTTATTTCTTCTGGTTGTCTGTCTGTCACTGCTCTCATTTCTCCTAGGTCAAAACAAGAGCCCTCTCATCCTCCTATCACACAAGTCTACAAGTGTCACAGAGAGCATCCCATTACATATATGGATTTGAATATTTTTTGCTTGAACTTCAGCCAGTTGCTTTTGCTTCTAAAGGTCCTTCAGAGGCCAGTATTCAGACTGAATCTGATTTGTCCATTGCTCTTAGAAAAATAAGGTATCATGCACATGCCATCATATCTCACGGCTTCTATTCTATGAGTGTATTTCTACATCACATATGTTGCTCCCTATTATTTGCCGTTCCATATTGGTTCCTAAGTTTGTCTTGAAGCCCTTCATCATCCAAGATGGTGTGAAAGCATGGAAGATGAGATGTCAGCTTTAGTACAGAATAGTACATGGTCCGTGTCTCATGCTGACCTAAGAAATCTGTGGTTGGTTGCACGTGGGTCAGGTTGGTTAAAGTTGGCCCAGATGGATCTGTGGACAGTTTGAAAATGTGATTGGTAGCAAAAGGATACACTCAAGTGTGTGGTAAAGATTACTCAACGAAATTCTTTCTTGTTGCTAAAATGCATCTGCACCAAATACCCTTATTGCTTGCATCTACATTTTCGTGTCCTTCATATCAACTAGAAATTAAATTTTCCTTCATGATCAAGCTGAGGAGATTTATACGCAGCAACCTAATTTATTGCATAAGTTCGTGTATGGCTTGTGACAATCTTCAAGAGCATGGTTTGGCAAGTCTAGTAATTCTTTTTTTGAATTTGAACTTCAACGATGCAGTATGGATCATTCAAACTTTTATAAATGTGTATCTTCTTGTTGCATTGTGCGATTGTTCAAGCAAATGACGTTATCTTTCGCGATGACTATCACAATCAATAAACTTCTGACAAGGGAGACTTCAAACCAAAGATCTAGGCAGGCTCCAGTAGTACCTTGGCACTGAAGTTGTATTTCCAAGGATGGTATTTTCATTGCATACAGAAAACTTGTTTTTGACCTGCTTGAAGAAACTAGTGTGATATAATAATATACCTGTGGACCCCAAACTTAATTTGTCCGGCAAGTACGGGATCTACTTCAAAAATCCTAGAGGTATAAACATTTGGTTGGCAAGATAAATTCCTTAAATCAATGTTCAAAATTTCGTCGAAATTGGCGAAATTTCACTAATTATTTCGATGCCACCAACGATCGGACATAGAAATGGCCTTACATGTCTGTACGTAGGGAATTTTGCCAGAAAAACATTAAATTCGACAATTATTTCGAATTTCGACAAAATTAGGTAAATTTCGATTGAAAAAAGGCCCATTTCGTCCGCATTTCGACGAAATTTCGGGAAACCCATGTATTATTTCGAAAAATGGGGTACGATGTCTGCAGATTTTACTATGTGATTCCTTGGGCTTGTTAGGGGCAATCTAAGTTATGTTTCTTCTCTTCCGAACCTAATTCTACCTCTCTCTCATATTTCTCTCACTCCTATAAAGATCTACAAAGGAAATATTTAAAAACGCGTGTGGGAGTGATATCTATGGCTATGATGACCCGTTAACTTTTATTTTTGAGGTCACATGATTTATGTTAATAGTGCACAAAATTAGCATGTCTATCGAGATACTTTGTATGTAGGCCATCATCAATCACACCTCTAACTACATGGTTGCCTCCTATAGGCTCTCGCTACAAAAGTACACGACCAAGAACAAAGCTTGAGTTAATCCATTAGTATGTATTTTATCACTTGTAGGCATATAGAGATTAACAGTGAGACACATCTATGCTTGTATAAAACAAAATAAACTGGAGTCAATATGTTGATAGGTATAATCAACAAGGAGGATGACAACCATCATGGTTCAACTAGATGCATAAACCATAGTTGTCTCATGCTTCCTCAATACTCACTCACATACCACTGCAACATTGTTTATGTACTACGTCCTGTCATCCTACTTAGAGGTCCTACCACCTAGATCATGCTATATCACCATAAATTTGTGTCTTTTAAGTCTATATATTGTGCTCGTAAACTATAATGACTTAATTCATTCATTTTTCCATTCAAATTGACCTCAAAATCTCCATCCAAATCCCCATCAAAATTGTTCAGCTTCCTTCACTCACACATGAGGAGCCCCACCCCCTCACATATCCAATATGAAATATTATTGCATATTTGAGTGGATCTACACTAGTAGATTGTTCTGGAAAAAAATTGCTAAATAATTCGATCATTTGGTCGTCGAAATGTCAGGAATGCATCTGTCAAAATTTCCTTCGAAATTTGTTGAAATTTTTGTTTCTGTGGCTACCAAAATGGCGTCGAAATCAGACATTTTCTTCCCTGCTTGAAATCATTGGACATGACATTTCCTTTGCCACAATTTGAGTCAATTCATGGAAAGGCATTTTTGCTACAACTCATTTCTTGCTAAACTGGTATCTTAGGATCAAAGAAACCACGATCTCACTTTTCAATATAGTTTAGCGATTTTCATTTACCCTGCCTGATTAATGATTAAAAATATCGAGTTCATTGCTTTAGCTGTAGATAAAGTGGAATATCAATGTTAAATTATTTAATTTAGTTGACTAATGTAAGAATAGTTGATTTTGTTTCAATTCAAAGCCTAGTTGAGTTAACTTACATGTTTGATGTATATGCTAAATTTAAGCATAACGTGGATGAACAAAAAAAACCTCATTTGGGTAAAGAGA
Source organism: Alisma plantago-aquatica (assembly GCA_963693085.1). NCBI lineage: Eukaryota > Viridiplantae > Streptophyta > Magnoliopsida > Alismatales > Alismataceae > Alisma > Alisma plantago-aquatica. The sequence continues at coordinate 229,547,363 of OY856410.1, forward strand.
AGAAATAATTGAAGAGTGTGTAGATTCGTAAAAAGTATAAAACACAATATATAAGTACCTACAATAGAAGGGTTGAGCTTCTAGTGGGGTCCCATTACGTTTAAGTGTTCATTATTGGCACTTACAAGTATTATAACCCTGACTAATTGGGTAAGTCCGAGAACTAGAGGTTTACTTGACCGACTAAACCATTAGCAGGGACAATCATCGCTAACAACAGGAGCAAAGCCGACAGCATGAGTCTATCTATAGTAGACTTGCTACTAGCGGGACTCAATGCAAGCCAACTTAGTCGGTCGGCAAGTGATTAGTCAAACCAGAAACTCCAGAGGGGTAGATTCGCCAGCCGCTAGTGAGGGCTAGGGCTACTACCCATTAATCGACCAACTAAGGGCTTAGTCAACCGACTAAAGGGGTTGCGGCGGTGAGTTTTCAGCCAACCACAATCTGAATATTTTGAAACATACAATACATCTAAGTATATAAATGAAGATTCATGTTAATATTACCATTATACACAATATTAATACCCTAGAAATAGGCAATGGTGATCCTAAGGACATTTATGAGGAGAAACGGAAGAACGAAAGGAGAACTAACTAATTACAATAAACCCTAGATAACATTAACCAAAGTTAACAACTCTGTTTCATCTTCTCTATTTTTCCTTGATTCAAGTACAAAGTCCATGGTAGAAGTTTATTTCAATAATCTCTTCTCTTCCCCTATCTCTTTCTTGCTCCAGAAGGTCCAGTCTATAGAAGAGGAATATGGGATTTTCTTCCAAATCTAAGCATAGTGAGCTAGAAATAGAATTGACTTCCAATAAGGGTAAGTAAGAAGTGAGTGGAATTCTCTTACTGACCAAGATTTAATAGAAATACAATATGAACGTGAAATCCAGTATTTGTCTTGGTTTAATGTTCTTGAGCTATATGTTAAAAATTGATATTTTGTTATGTGATGGTAAAACAAAATTACCAGAATCTGATGAATTATGGATAAGATTAGCAATAAAAGCAGGACTTATGATTTTGATTGATATTATCAAACAGCATAATACGAAGACAATGGTGTGCCCAATTTTGTCATGGCACAATAATAGAAGTTGTCTTTAAAAGCACATTCTAATTACTTGTTCCATTCTAGTTTTGATTCCAAGTTGATAATCTAGGGTTTAATTATGCATATTCTATTAATGCAACTTTTATTTTATAAGAAAGCATGTAAATGAAACCCTAATAGTCTAGTATGCATAATAGAATTCAGAAATGAAATTAATGAACAAAAACATATATAAGTAAAAGAAAAGTATAGTAGTTGATTGATCGAAGAAATTAAGGAATCTGTTAAACTCTAGAAGCCTTGAACACCATAGAATCCATCACATAGGTCTACAATGAAGGAGGAACTAAGCATATCAAATGACAGATTTCAGAATAAGGTAGTTGGAGCATACTGGTGGGGTGCGAAGGATTAAGCTCAATGAGGACAACCTCATTAATGTCATTATGTACCCAACGTTAACTAAAGATTCCAACGGTACCAAATTTTACAATTAGTTCAATTACTACATAGTGAGTTGGCGCTTGTGGAAGCACTGATGTAGAGAGTACATGCCAACGTGCCTTGACTCTCTGCCTAAGTGCTCAAGTTAGAAGAGGAGTCTAAATATCCAGTCAGCTGATATAGCCGCCATGGCCAAACGTGGTGAACCCGTTACAGGATGAGGAGCTAGTTTAATAGTCTTAGAATCTCATATCTGCTCTAAAACTTGTATTGCTAGGTTGTGTCTTCATGTGAAGCTTTCATATGTCGACCATCGAGGGGATGACTCCTATGTTATTTACCTATTGATCCCTCAACTTGAAGTTGTTTGATTTTGAATCTCGCCCTTATCTTGTTAGTTTAAATAGCCCCAAATGTCAATTTCGTGTGAGTTCATCATCATCATCATCATCATCTAAGCCTCAGTCCCATCTATGTTGGGGTCGGCTACATGGATCCTTTGTTTCCATTCAGCTCTATCATGGGCCATATTCTGGTTAAGATGTAGAGATTCAAAATATCTCTTTATAAGCTCATCCCATGTTAATTTAGGCCTTCCTCTTCTTCTATTTATTGTGCTTGACTCAATAGCATTGTTTCGTTTAGGTGCATTAGTCAATCTGTGTTGCACATGTTCGTACCATCTGAGTCATCATTTGCGCAACTTGTCCTCAATGCTCGCCACCCCCACTTTATTCCTAATATAGTCATTTCTCAGGCGATCTTTTCTTGTCTTCCCACATATCCATCTCATCATACGCATTTCAGCCACGTTCATCTTGTTGAGACCTTGTTTCTTCACCGCCTAAAATTCACTCCCATAGAGCATGGTTGGCCGTATAACTATTCTATAAAACTTACTTTTTAACCTGAGAGGGATCTTCTGATCACATAAAACTCCAGTTGCACTCCTCCATTTCAACCATCATGCAGTGATCATGTGACAAACGTCATTTTGAACATCCCCATCTATTTGAATAATAGAACCCAAGTAATGGAATTTATCACATTTTAGTACATCTACTCCGTCCAACTTGGCTCTATCATTCACACTGCGAGATTGGCTGAAATTGCAATGCATATACTCAATTTTTCTCCTGCTAATCATCAATCCATTTGATTCCAATGCATTTCTCCAACGTTCAACTTTATCATTCAATCCATCTTTAGTTTCGTCAATCAAAACTATATCATCAGCAAATAACATACACCAAGGAATATTATCCTAAACATTCTTTGTCAACTCATCCATAACAAGAACGAACAGATATGGGCTAAGTATGGATCCTTGGTGTACCCCAACTGTGATAGAAAAAGTTGGTGTCTCTCCTCCAGGAGTCTTCACAATAGCAGTAGAGCTATCATACATGTCTTTGATCAAGTCAATGTATTGGATTGGCACACCCCTTTCCTTCAAAACCATCACAACACTTCTCTAAGTACTCGATCATAAGCCTTTTCCAAATCAATAAGCACCATATGAAGATATCTTTTGCTTTCTCTATACTTCTCCATAAGCCTCCTAATCAGAAAAATAGCATTTGTTGTTGATCTTCTAGGCATGAAACCAAATTGGTTGTTTGATATCAGTGTTTAAGATCTGAGCCTTTGCTCAATAATCCTCTCCCCAAGCTTCATTGTGTGACTCATCACCTTGATACCTCTGTAGTTTGTGCAGCTTTAAACATCACCTTTATTCTTGTAGATGGAGACTATAATACTATTTCTTCACTCATCCAACATCTTCTTGGTCTTCATGGTCTTGTTAAAGAACTTTGTTAACTACATAATTCCTTCATCCCCCATACTCTTCCATACATCAATGGGAATATCGTCTGGTCCGCATGCCTTTCTCATTTTCATCTTTTTTAAAGCATTCTTGACCTTAAATGATGAAACTCGTCGTGTGTAAATGATATCTCTTGTATTCATGTCACACGAGTCTCTAACATTATTTGCAGTATCTCCATTGAGAAGTTTATGGAAGTAATTTCTCCACTCGTTATTTATATAATTATATCATCGTCCTTCACCAACACTTTGCCATCTTCATTCTTAATGCATTTCACTTGACTCAAGTCTCTTCCTTTCCTTTCTCTTATACGAGCCATTTTATATATATATCTTTTTTCCCCTCTCTAGTGTCCAGCTTCTTATAAATATCATCAAAGTATCTAAACCTTACCTCCCGAACAACCTTTTTAGCTTCTTTCTTTGCTTGCTTGTATCTTTGGAACGCTGCATCATCTCGAGATTTGGGCAAGCTCCTATGGATCTCCCTTTTCAGTTTAATAACCTTTTATACTTCATTATTCCACCACCAAGTCTCTTTCTATGGAGGCCCACTACCTTTGGACTCCCCCAAAACCTCTTTGAAAATTTTTGTTATGCAGGAGCTCATGTTATGCCACATAGTGTTAACATCAGGCTCTAGGTTCCAAGTTCCCTCCTTGAAGAGTTTATCATGAAAAGTCAATTTCTTTTCTCCTTTTAAGATTCCACCACTTATCCTGCTATCTTAATTCTTTTATGCTTGCCTTTATTGATCTTCATGTTAATGTCCAAAACCACCAACCTATTATGGGTCGTGAGTTCTTTGCCAGAAATCACTTTACAATCCTTGCATATATTATGATCCACCCGCCTCGTAAGGAGGCAATCAATTTTGCTACAATTGTGCCCACTCTTGAAAGTAATCTTATGAGATTCTCTTTTCTTGAAATGGGTGTTTGCCAAAATCATATCATACGCAACTGCAAAATCTAATCTAATCTCTCCTTCTTTGTTTCTGCTGCCATAACCGAAACCACCATGAAATCTCTCATATCCAGCATTGCTACTCCCCACATGGCCATTTAATTTCATGTGAGTTCCAGGAGAAAATAACAATTGGAATAATTGGTTAAATAATCACTATTACTTTAATTTACTTTCTGCACTTAGCATGTCCGTGTATGACGTTAGATGCATATTGATTTCATTGAAACTACAAGTTCATAATTTTATTGAACTTCTTTCATATATTTGTAGCCAACTCCGACATGGTTGGGATTGAGGCTTAGATAATGATGATGATTTTGACTAGTTAGAGTTTTTCATGCATAGACCCAATAGCTCACACCCTACTGAACAAAATTTTCAGGTAGAAGTGATATCAACAAGAGGATGCAAAAGGTAGCTACAAGCATGAGAAAGAGAGCTGATGTGTTTAGAAGACTAGTAGATTAGGGATAGTTGGATATGATTTTTTGTTTTTCCTCTACACCTGGATGTGAGAGTGTGAGAGAGTTTTGTAATGAAATGTACATGATGTAACTTATTTGCAAGTACTGAGTTAAAGTTGTGTATTAGCTCGTTTACTTTCTATTGCATGTCATGATGTACGAACTTCAAATTTATGTTGAATGTCAATTTCTAGTGTAGAAATCTCATAATCAGTTCAAATGCATATTTCATTTCAGCTAATCTATAAGTAATTGAAATGGAAAATGTATGGCAAACTTCGGTTAGTCTAATATGGATGGTTAGTTTCACCATTTGATGTGGGTCTAGTACCTAGTTAATGGGTTTGGGTCACATCAATTATACACGTCACTTGGATGTGATTATGTGTATTTCTCTCAATCTAAAAAGAATTTCAAGCAAAGGATACCTTAAAATATATTAATGATCACGTGGGTGTACAAGGACTCGCTAAAGCATGTTGAGCAAGCTCCAATGTTGACAGAAAGTCTACCGCTGAAAATTGCATTTATAGGAAGCAATCTTATATCATGGAAGAGAAAGAAGTAAATTATTGTAGCTAGGTCAAGTGTTGAATTTAAGTAATGGTATAGGTCACTTGTAAATTGTTAAGGATTTAAAGATTGCTAGAAAAATACATTTTATACAAACAAGCTCCATGGAATTGAAATTTGACAACTGAGCAACAATTCATATTAACTCCAATTATTATTCGAATGACTAAATAAACACATCAAGTAGATTTTTAGAAGCGTAGATTATTATCAAGGAGAATCGACATGGAGGTACAATCCAGCTACACAAGACAAGTCAAAAGATCATTTGGAAAAAAAAATCAAGGTGTCTAAATGTGTGACGAGACTAATTTAGTGTAACAAGCAAATTTATTATATAAATGTGCACCATCTTGAGGGGAGTTTTGAATATATATAAATGTAATTAGTGTACAATTAGGTGTTCAATGTAGATAGCTCTCTTTCCATGTACTTTTTCGCATATATAATCATAGCAAGAGATGCAAATCTATTCTCTCTAATAATGTCATTTACATACATAATCACAATGTCATCATATACACTTAACCCTAAATAGCCTAGCACTTTGTCTTTTGCTCAACCTTATTAATAGTATGTTGTGTAGCAATTGTGCACATTGAATGAGAGATTTGGTCTAGCCATGACAACAATGGAGTCAAAAGTAGCCTCCTACATACAAGCATAAGCGAGCTTATACTAGGAAGCTTATTCATACTCAAGTAGGAGCAAACCTGGGGCATAATTCAAACTAGATTCCACAATAATGAAACCTTTGTGGTCCTGATTCCACTCCCATGGCTTTAGAGGTAAGTAAAATTGGGTTGTGATCATAGTTTAGAATGTCTAATTTGACATTGTTTATGATGGTCTAGTAACAAAAATTTTGACAAAAAAATAGTGAACCTGTTCATGTCGACACAAGATTTCAACACACAATTTGGATGACCAGATAAAGGAATTAAGTGACATTTTTTTCTAAAATGATCTACATACAAATGCATCTAATCGTGCAATAACATTATATATGATAATGAGTAGGAGGTTCCTCCATACATGAGTGAAAAAAGATATAGAACTATTTCAATGGAAATTTCAATTATCTATACATTTATATTCTTATGCAATAATGTATCTTATCTTATATCTTGCATACAATACATACTAGTAGTCTAAGTATTTAGTTTATTAAGCTATTGGGTCGATTTGTAATATGGGCCCAATTCTATCTTTGGCCCATTAGGTTTATGTCTGCTTCCTTGTACTTGCCTCATTTCATATATATAGAAGGGGTTGCCATCTATCAATGAAAAACACAGGGGAAGCTCCCCAACAATCTCGTTTTCCACATGATAACAGAGCAATAGGTCATGTGTTGCCCTATGTGAGAGAGAGCAAAAATGAGGAGCGTCCACTAGTGAGCGGTCGTCGCCTTTGGTGGTGCTTGGTTGTTCGCAGGGATTTTCTACAAATATCTCTTACATCTCTGCCTTCTACCGACACCTCTCCCTGCGTATTGATTGTCGCTGCCCTTGCCTTCACCTGATGTCGTTGCTACCATTCCCTTTCCCATCTGTTGTCGTCGCCCCTCCCATCTCTACCTACCGCCGTCACTGCCCATTTCTTCCTCCAATGCAGCCACCATTGTCCCCTTCCTCCACTACCCTATGTCGTCGGCGCAAGACCCGCCCTTGTCGCCCCTTCTTCCATGTGTAGACTACTATAGCTACAACTGCAACCTGCTATCCACCACAAATGCAACATGCTACCCACCGCTCCCCAATGCAACCCGAATAATTAGAACTGATTTTTGACCTATTCCATACCGTGACAAGTCACACAAAGATCCACTTAATTTTGTACCCAAATCTATGTAATGGGGTACATAGTATATCAACTTGCATTATCAGTTACCCTCTAGGAAGCACGGGCATGGATACGGACACAAATATAGACACGGACAAGGACACGAGACGCTGCGATTTCCAAAAATATAGGACATGGACACGGCAGTGGACATGGAAAATATATAAATAAATATTTGTAGAACATATTATGGCATAATAAGTTATATGTATAAAAACATAAAATGATCTAAATAGATTATCAACTTGGGCAATCACCGTGAAATCCAACAAGCAGTCAACATATAACATCATATCATCAAGTCACAATATGGATGAAATCACGAGAATATTCATATGTTTAAGTATATTATTGTTGTAGCAGAAATATATGGAATTGTAAAAAATTAAGAGCAGTAGAATTTTAGGGTAGTAATTTTTTATTGTTGGTGGAAGTAATGGTGAACAAGCTATACAATCAAGATGAAGGGAGGGGTAAGGAAGTATGTTGTTGCTGGTTGTAGAGATGCAAAATGAAGGTGTCTTGGAGGTTAAGAGAGAAGAAAAGAAAGGGGAATACATTGGAGAGCTACTTAACATGGAGGGGCATGAGAAGAGGAGGGGAGATGGAGATGTAGAGAAGTAAGAAAAAGAGTAGGCATAGGGACGACAGTACTCTGCTACTTTTTCCTAGAGGATGAGCAAGAAGAAGAGTAGGGGGAGGAGTGGCAAGAGAAGGTAGGAGACATGGAGGACCAACATGAAATAAGAGGAGAGGGATGAGAGCAATGTTAAGGCTGCTGCCACATTCAAATTGCAATAAGAGGGGCACGGATAAGAAGAGGAAAAAGAGGGGGAGAAGGAAAAGTAGATGATGGAGAAGTAGACATCAAGGAGCAGGATAAAGAGGAGGTGAAGGAACATTTTTGCAGCCACTGCAGCTTTAGAGTAGGAAAAAGAAGAGGGGGACAACAAGAAGCAAGAACATGAGGAAGAATTATATAAACCTAGAAGACAAGGCGGTGAATCCAACTGCTTTCCTCGTGTTTAATATGGCAATCTTTGAATGTTGCAACAGTTGGTGGAGATGATATCGTTAATTATGGCTACTAGCCTACTATAGATGCTAAAGAAGGGTGTTGACGTCTTGTCTGTAGCAGCTAAAGATTAACCACATGATGTTAGTAGGGCAAGAAGTATTGGTCCTACTGGAGGATAGGAGGCGAGATTTTGGAGAAGGTTTGGGTTTTTTTCGTATGCTTAGGCATAAGTGGGTTGGGACGGTGTGTCTTGGATGTGTCCACAGATGTCTAAGTCATGTCTGGCATTGTGATAAAAAAAAATTCAAAGTGGACACATTGTAGGTGTGTCCACCACGTGTCCAAGCGTGTCTAAGGTGTGTCCATGTTGGACACGGATACGGCAGCCTTCAGGGAGTGTTTGTGCTTCCTAGGTTACCCTCCTCCACGTATATACCTACATATCCATTACCTTTGCCATTGTTTATGACTTTCCACCCCAACCACTCTCTTGATTCTTTTCATGGTTGGCATAATGGGAGAATAGAAGATGTAGAGGAAAAAGATGAGATGTAGGAGAGATGAAGAGAGGAAGTATTTGCTTCCACTGTTATCTGTATGGATCTTCATGCGATTTTTGTTATCTGGTGATGCTTTCGCTGCTAATTAGATCCTTATACTGTTATTGCAATATTGATCTTTCTTCCTCATGGAGGGCTTGTGGAGCTTGTCCATCATCATCTGTTGTGGTGATATTTGTTTGAATGACATTGTCTTTACAATTTTTTGTCGATGGTCTTCTATCTGGCGATGTGGCTCTTGTTATCTGTGCTATTTTAGCACATTCTTGTTGTTGCTTTGTGCTATTGCAGTATCTATCATCCATGCTTTATTTGCATGTTGATTTGTTCGTGCTTTGTGCACATTGATTAATGTCTGACTGTGATTCAACACTCCCTCGATTGTGGCTCAGCATCCTCTGGGCTGCCATATATGCTAATGTGATAGAAATTATTTGAATAAAGAAGATGATGAGAGTAGTAGGATTGTAACTCTTCCTCATAGGTAACCCTAACACTCAAGCAATTAGGGCAATGATGGTGGGATTTATCCATCTTGCTCGCGGTTACATATTTCTTGCATGTTCAAGGGTTGCGGCTAGTCTTCTTGGGGGAGTCTCTAAACGATGGCGGATGAGTTGGCTGAAAGCTATGCATAACTAGGGTTATAAGAGGATGAAAAAGAAGACATTATGGATCTAACATAAGGAGAAGCGGCGGCACAGGGACAACATGTCTCACTAGCCCTCGCGGCAAAGGGACTCACAAAAAGGCCCTACAACTTTTGAGTGTCGAAGATGACCTTGACTCAAGCATGGGCGCTAGCACATAAGGTCTTATTCAAGCAAATTGATGCATCTGTTTCATCATTCAATTTTTGCACTGGAAGGACAAATGGAGAGTCGTTGGAGGGGGGGGCTGGAAAGTTTGAAAACCTGCTACTTCTCATGAAGGAAGTTGGCAATGTGGATCTTGGGCAAGGTGGAATTTGTGGAAAATCTGTTCTGGAATAGGATCTATGGGATCTCGTTGGGACATCATTCTGAAGTCGTCATTGAAGCTATTGCAAGCAAAATTAGGCGAGTTACCCTCATTGACGGAGACGATCTTGGGTGGGAGGCATCAAGCTAGGTGTGGGTGGCCATCGATATCAACAAGCCTCTCAGGAGAACGTAGAAGATAAAGGACAAGAGGGGAAACATTGTGACACTAGGGATAAAATGTGAGCGTCTATAAAACTTCTGATGCGGATTTCTAGGTCGAGTAGACAAAGATTGCCCGATGGAGGAAGAAGAGAAAGAACAGCAAAAACTCTAGGGAGCCTGGCTTAAAGCCTCGTCGCGCAAGCCAAAGTTATCCAATGTGGAGGAAGTTTTTGAGGAAGGAATGACTAAAAGAACCCTAGTGTTTGATGTTAAATTTGAACGTGAACAATCAAGGCTAGGCATCAAAGGTTTCGTTGGGTAGGAGGGAAACGAGGTCCCAAAAGTGAAGAGATTACTCTAGAAGAAAATGCTACCAAAATGATGCATGGTAGGTGGAGAGGGAGAGAGATTGCTATAGAGGAAAAGGCACATTGTGATAGGGAATGTGTTAGTCCCCTACTGAAAGAACTCACCCATGCATTAGCAGTTGCATGTGGAGGATGAAATTGAAAGCTAAGGGATTACTCCTACCAACAGGTGATAGAGAAACCTGCAGATAGATGCAGGGAGAGCAAGCAGCAACCTAGAAGTGAGCTACTTGGGCATGGACAGTGATATTGTGTTGTGGAGCCAGTGGAAGAGAGCAAGTGGCTTCTACATGAGGCTCCTCGTGGCCAACAAGGAGGGTTTTGAACTACAAGGTGACTCATGTGGGTTGTAGGTGTCCGGCTGCTAGACCCACTTAGGGGAGAAGCGAGGATGTTGGATGTGGGGTTGGGAGCTGCTACTCACTCTGTATGAGGCGAGGGGACTGTTGGTCTTTCGGCCGATGTCTTTTGCTTCCTTATGGTGCAGCGACACCTTGTGGTCTTTTTAGGTTGGTGGTTATTGCTTCTTTAGTCGCACGGCATGTTGTCGTAAGGTGTAGCGGCAACCGCAGGAAGAAGAGCAGCAAAACGAGGAAGGAAAAGAGAAAAGGAAGAGGAAAAGGAGATGGGGTGGTAGTGGAGCCAAAAGGAGGGAGAAGAGGGTGGTGGTTGTGGGGAGAGGGGTGATTAGGTTATGAGAGGGATGATTATAATCATATTTATTAGGTCAATCCCAAATCAAATCGTATGACTCTCCATACATAAGAGAGGAAGTGGTATGATGTACCATAGATAGAAGTTAAGTGAAAGAGGAGAGAGAAGCCGATTAGGCTTGTTTAATTTAGTACTTCAATAACTATACTACATTAGTATCCTAGTTGATCATTAGTTAAGTAATATTAAGGTATGCATTTTGTAAGTAGAGGGATTCAAATGATCAATGAATTATGATACGTAGGAAATACAATAACAAGATTGTGATTGATGAGTCAATGATGAGATGTAACTTCATTTAAAGATCAAATTTTGGAGAATGGGTAAAAATATACAGTAGATATAAATATTGTTAAACAAATATACAAGTTCTAAAATCAAACTACTGAGACGATAGGAAAAATAAGAAACTTGCAATGATATAAAAAGAGGCTATACTGGAGAAGAGAATAAACTAATAGGATAGTCAAGAATTTGCATGTTAGTACATGTGAGTCTATTTGAAATACGACGAAAATATAAGAGTGTGGGTGCAAAACACATTGTCATCTTGGTCATCCATGTGGTTAGTAGTTGTGAGACTTATGCGTCAACATTCTTAATGGCCAACTTCCAAGTAGTTTTGGGATTTATGCATCTACATTCCTAACAGACAGCTGCCACACAGCACCATGGGGCTCATATGCCACTCATGTATGTAACGCCACAGAAGGTGCCACAATCTATGAGGCCAATATGTCGCGACTCAAACATCTAAACCCTATTGGTTAAATTCAACATAGGTAAAATGTGAAGGAAAGTGCCTCAAATTTTTTTCTAGCATTGTTCATACCAAAACTATAGTCCCCTAACGACAAGGCAACTACGATTACCGCCCAAACTCCATTCTTCTACAAGGAAGTTCATGTGAAATATTATTGCCGCAAAGAAAATTATTGGTATTGTATCTCTTCTTTCTATGTGGATGATATCTCTCACCTAAACGAACACCTTCATGCAAGTGTGGTTCTTCATTCTTCCTATTTATATTCTATTCTACGTTGTTTAGATTCATTGGCATTCTTTGTTTATTGTGTATGTCAATGCAACAGGAGGAGATGGAGAAGAGAGATAAATACGAAGGGATGAAGAAATGTGAAAAATATGTGGATTGAGGAAGAAGTGAGTGGGAGTAAGGAATTTCAGGGGAAGTGCATTGGAGCTGTTACATGTGGATGAGGAGATTTTATCAAGGAGAGTGAGGGCGAGGATGTACAGTTTCTAGGTAAAGGTTATAGATGATGAGATGAGAGAGTAGTAATTGAGAGATATGAGAATAGTAGGGTGAAGAAAGGGAATAGGTGTTGCAAAAGTGTTGGGATATGGTGGTGATGGGAGACCCGAACAACAAGGATCAACGAGCTTGTTGCGGAGATGCAGAAGTGTGAGATTGAGCAATCCAATCCAAATATGTATGACAAAGATCAACAAGGGAGCAAGCAAGCAACCACAAGACAATATTTATAGTGGTTCAACAAATTCCTGATGTGGGAGCCTACATCCACTGGGGAAGATGATATTAATCGATGGAGAGATTACAGAGAGGATGATTACAGAAGAGAGAAGAACCCAACCCCCTTTTACACGCAAAAGCCAACCGTGGAAGAAGATGGATGCTTGGAGAAGAGCTCTTAGAGGCTTGAAAACCTAAGGGAAGCCCTAGGCCCTTTTGTGGCTTTAGGTCTTAAAAAAGAATCGTCTCTTGATGTCTCTTCGTTGTTCTTCATGCTTGGGACGAGTCAATGGGTCTATTTATGCCAAAGTCATAACGTTCCTTTCTACCCACATGTAAGATCCAACTGTATTGCATACAGTCCCTAACTTGAACTGTATTTTCATTTTAGCAACATTTATGGTCCAATTTTGGACTGTGTATGGTCCAACTTGTTCATAAATATATACAGTCCAAGCATATTGTATATGTTGTCATGTATGACCGTAGACGTAGTTGTAGGTTCCAAAAACGCATCCCAACAATGTAGAGGCTCGGTATAGATGTCGGTTCCTCAAAGAAACTTTTCTAGAGAGTTTAAGACACTCTTTCAACAAAAAGGAATGCCTGGAGAGCCAAGATCGAGATGGAGTAGGATGGCAAGAGGGCCAAGATGACAAGTAACATGGAGAGAAGGGTTAGGGTGAGGTAGAGGTGCAGTTGGAGGAAACGATCCAACTAGATGAAGATTTTAAGAAACATGCATGATGGCTAGGAGGTAAGTATGATAGGGTCCATGGTTGTAAGCATAGATCTAAATGTCGTCGACATTAGGCGAAATGTCACCGATAATGTCGATGTCGACGGTCAGCGACGTCGAATGCATGTAAACATCTTTATTCTACAATATCCTCGACATTTCGTCAAATATGTCGACATTTCCCCATATGTCGGCGAAGTTGGCCCAAGTCCATACAAAAATTCCACAATGTCCTCGACATTTATCGAAGTCGTCGAAGTTGGCGACATATTTCAGGGATTTTGTGGAGTTGGTTGTATGAGGTGGAAAAAGTGTTGAAGCTTGAGGTAAGATGATTTTGATGTTATCTTTTACTATTCTAAGCTAACAGTAATAGACCGATCCTCTCTCTGCTAAATCTACCATAGATTTACACTATTTTTATGTAGTTTGTTTATTGTCACAAACTTTATATATGGAAGAACTCTGTAGTTCGGAGACGACTGTATGTAAGCGTGCATTTTTCTACATATGTAAACCTGTATGGATGGCTATATGTAAACATATATTGTGTTTTTAAGCTAGATTTGATGAAATCTGTTGATTTTCATCACCAAATGGCTACTTTTAGCTTAATTTTTGTCGAAGTTGCGTCGAAACTTTGGTTGTAAAAATCCTCGACATTTCCAAAACTTCTGTGTCCACACCTGTCGAAGTCGGCTCGAAGTCGAAGTCTTGTTCCATGGTTGTAAGAGTCAGGCAGGCCGCCATCGATGTTAGTGGCCTTGGACACATACTGGCATACCATGACCGCACTATCGTTTATCTTATTCCATCTCTAATGGCAAATATAAAGATTAATAAGAGATAATGAAGGGGAAGGTATTGAATTGCAAGAGCATGAAAGGGGTACAATGGAGAGAGTGAGTAGAACATACACGAACCATAGTTAAAAATGTCAAATTTCAAAGCCAGTTCCAATGGTCGAGAATCAATTTTTTAGTTTTTACATATATTTAGATGGAAATTTGAATATATGTGTTCATGTCGGCACTAGATTTTGACACATAATTTCAACAACCAGATAAAGGAATAAAGTCATGAATTTTACTAAGATAATCTACATACATAAATACACCTACATATGCAATTTAATCAAATGTTGATGTGGGGGGTTCCTACATCTATGAGTGAGAAAAAAAAACAAATGCTTTGATGGGGTTTTCAATTAAAATTTGGATAACAAGCAACAAATATCATCATGTCACTAATCATTCTAATCGTACTTGATAGCTTGTGTTATACATCACTACAGAGTGAATATGCTAAACTCACTCTCGATTTAGGTCTAAATTGTTGATAAATTAGGTTATAAGTACTAAAATTGATTGATATTTGTAGTCTAATATATTGAATATATCAATTAAATACAATTAATTAGATATCGTTCCCACCAGAAGTTAAATTTGATGTATATATATTATTAAAATGGTATATATATACTTTTTGCTTATAGAAAATAATATTGAAGGTCTCAAAATTATATATATTTAGTCTAAAGTTTGAAATATTACATATTGTATTTAATTTTCCAAAAACCACCTCATGTAAAAAAAATTAAGTATATTTGAAACAATTTTCAATGTTATATGATGTGTTTTAAAATAAATTTTAGAAGGAAAAAAAATCAACATAAAACTCGTTTATGGAATATTTTAGCCGTCTTCTTAATAAATAGGATATATATTAAATTGGATTTTTTTAATCCTAGATGTATGTAGTTTATAGCATAATTTCACAATTCTACAAGTTTAGGTATAAGATCACAAGATTTGGGGAAGATCTATCACTTGTAACTTGCAATTTTCAGAGTAGATCTCTTAGCTTTCGCAAAAGGGGTTAGAAGTGGAACAAATATATGTAGATGGGAAGGAAACAAAGTAAACATACCTCAGATCCAAGGAAGAAAGCCTCTAAGAGGAAGAGAATGAAAAAAACTCACCAAAAAGGAAACCCTCCAAAAGCAGCAGGCATTGTGTATGTGTTTCTCGAAACATTAAATTCGTTTATGGTGAGTGTTTCCAGAAATGAAGGCCCGTTGTGATAAGGTTAATTTTTTATATTCTTTTATATCTTTTCTTTTATAATATCTTAACCCTAGACCCTAATAACAAAGAGTGATATTTTGACCAATCAAAGTTTTGATTTTCAAGCTCAAACTTTACCAACATTTAGGGTTTGCTATGATGAAGCTATGGTTCAAATTTCATGTTAATCTGATGCTCCTAGCTCTATCTACGCTCTTTCAAAGAATCATATAAAGTTCTACATTAATTCACATTTACGTGATTTCGTAACTTAGTCTTTGATGTCACATTTAATCAACCAAGTGTCACGCCTCCCCTTTCATCTGTGCATCACGTCTGGGCCACCCAATGAGGATGCCACGGATCCTGGATGGATCGGACGGCTGAGGAGTCATTCTCAACCTCCGCCCAGTCCATGGGATCGTGGCTACAGACGAGGGCCACGAGTGTTGACCACGATCTCCCCCTCTGGTCTCTCTCGCAAGAAACCAACTGACGCATAGCCTCCTCTCCTCCACGAACTCGACAAGCCCTCGCACGACCCCTAGAGACGACCAAAACCGCCTCCACGACCACCACTGGTGACAACTTTCTCCTGCGCGCCCAACTCGAATTTGGGCATCTACAAGCCTCTCTCTCTCTCGTGCCTATTTAATCTCCCTCACACCTCCGTCTGGACCCCTTTAGTTCGTTGTTGCCTCCAATTTGTTCGAAGCAAGCCCTTATGGCTCTACCCTCAACTGAATCCTCTCCGGTCATCTCCTCCTTGGCATAACTACTTATCAGGCAGCCACCGCCTTCACCACTCCAATCCGACCACCCCTCAGGCTTCGAGGAGCTTCACACAACCTCAACAGCGCCTCAAGAAGGCTCAGAGCCTCCTGAAACAAGCTAGCCTCTCTTTTCTTCTTTGCCCCGACAGTCTGCTCCGGTCGCCTAGGCGGCGCAGCACTCCAGAGGGAGCCAGGCTTCGAGACTGTGCCGCCCTGACCCGGAGGACCTTCGCGAAGGTGACCGCGCAGACAATTGCACGCGAGCCACCCTCTGCTGACCTCCTGAGCTCGCGGAGTTGACGGCAGAGCTAGCAAGCTTTAAAGGAGGAGAAGAAGAAGTGGACCCGCTTTGCTGACTGGATCCTACGTAGACCAGTGAGGTTAATCCACCTCAACCAAGTCCTTCTTTTATTTGTGGCCGCACATTTTATTCTGACTATTGGATCAAAGCATCAAACGGGCCAGAAAATACTATGATCTTAAGAAAATCATAGGAATATCTAGAAAAATACAAACCATTACTCCATTTTGATTAGAAAATTATGAGGATCACGACTATGACATCAGTTAACCCTAAATCTGACTCGTATAAATACTCATGTACAAATATGATCCTACCTTGTTTAATTATTCAAAAAATATTTGTGCAAAAATAAATCACCAAAATCCTCCTTCTGTCTATTACATGTACCAAGATGATTCTCAGACATTCACTTTTAATTTACATGACACAAATACCAGAAAAGATGATTTATTACTCTTTTTCCCTATTTTTGCTAAGCAACATTGTTATAAATATCTATCATGATCTAAAGACCACCAAAAGCATCTAGAAATCCTACTCTGACATGATACTTCCAAATATGGACTCAAATTCGTACTCCATGACTCATACTCTACTCTCATGACCATAACCAAGGGTTAAGGCCACATTTCTACTCTTTTAGAATTAAATGATGAATTTGACAACATATCTAACTAGTACCAAATATCTTATAATTTCATGAATACAAAGGTACCAGTGAGGAGAATCTATGGACTCCCCACTTCTGAGTAGAAGGTACGCCCTTACCTTTTACTTGGCCTACTATTCAATATGGTTGTATTATTTGGGTACAAACACTTGGCATATGGTATTGGTTGAAATGATTGTTCTTGTATGATATCTAGTTTGATTTTTCTATACTTACGGCTATGAACACATGAAAACATTATTGATTTGTTCCATTATATCTAAGCACTTCAACTCTTTGGTACACAAGTGTTGGTAAATAAAGTACTTCAATTCTTTCGTAGTCAAGTACTTGAAAGTGATCCAACTCTTTGGTAGTCTGATCACATTATGAAATGATCTAACTCTTTGGTAGTCGATCATAAGGCCTTTAGTGCATTCAACCTTCGGCGGTCAATGCATGGATGATATAATGGAAAAATGTGCCTAAAATATGTTTTCTCTCTTGTTAATAAACGTCCTTGTTCAGTATATGATTTTGTTATATTTGGTATTTACTACCAAGTTCTAGTTTTATTCTTTTGCCAAGTTATAATGAGAGGCATGTAAAAGACACGTAGGCGTACTCAATACAAGATTTTATTATATTGTGTTGACGTGTACTCAGTACAAGACTTTTGCTTATGATGATGATGATGCAACTTAATGTGATGGCTCAGCAAAATCAAATCTTTCATGGGGATGCTAAAGTTAAATGGGACTCCTAGTTTTAAAGCTCTTTTTCTTCTGCAAGTAGTTTTCCCATGTATTAAGTTTTTCTTCTGCAGTACTCCTATGCCTTCGAGCCCCTATGTATTTAACACTTGGTTTATTTAAGGAATCTTTGTTATCTAGTGCATGTATATACTTGTGTGTTAATCCACTCAGGGACGGGCAATTTTAACCCCTTTGTACACCATTCCCTTTGATCTAAAGTGTGGATTGGGGTTAGATTGTTAACCCGTGACACCCGCGCTTGCCTTTTTTTCACCAAAATCACTATTTTGGCAAAAGTCCGTCCATGTTAAAGTTTCGAAGAAAAAATTGAAATTTTACTAATCGGTCTTGTAGAGGTGCATTCTATATATGATCCATGTCAAAACAAGAATTTTGAGATTTTTACCAAAATTTGAAACTGTGACGAACTTAATTGACAAAGGTATGTTTTATCAATACGCAATCAAGCAACATCCCCAAAATTCCCAAGCAACCACTATAATCTTAGTTTGTAGAAAAGTCTCAACTTCATCCTCGAGTCATATACATCTTTCTTGAGTTGATGGATACATACGATAAGTAATAGAGATAGCTTAAGTCAAGGAACTTCCTTTATCCGTGCAAAATTGATTTGATCTCCTTTGGTTCTACTTGTTGGCCAAATTACTTGTAGTGGTGAAGTTTTACCCTTTTTCTCATGGAATTATTAATCGTCTTGTGTGTTGTGTCATAACCACCATGGATTGAGTTGATGGTATGTGGTTTTCTCTTGGCGCAAGGCCTAATTTATGTACTAATATATCCATGCAAAAGTGTTAGGACTGAGGCTTAGATGATATAATGGTCCGTGCAATATTGGTTTGATCTCTATACATTGTACTTGGTGGTCAAATTAAATGTGGCAATACAGTTTTCCCCTTTCATTCATGGTTTTATTTAATTCTCTGGTGTGCTATGGCGTCATAATCGTCATGGATTGAGTTGAACACATATAATTCTCTCTTGGCATAAGCCCTACCTCGCATAGTCTTAGAGCATAATAGTGTGTATTATAAATGTTGTAATCATGTATGTTCTTGTGAAATATTTTTGTTTATGGATGTAGTGTGTGAATATAACGCATGTAATTAGTCATGCCTTGTTTCTCCTAATATCACACTAATGACTGGATTTCCACTTATAACTATGGGTTAAATGTAGGATGTCGCATCTTCCTTTCTTGCTCCATCTTTATTCATTTAGCTTTCTAGTGGTATTATATGGTACTCGACTATACCATATCAAAACAATAAGGAAGAACCTATAAAAATATCAGTATTCTTGTTGAAACGTATAAATGCAATACAGCGAAAAATCAATTCATTCATTAAATCAACTATCAGCCAATCCTTCCATGCATGGGTATAAATAGATAAGCGTGTGAAGCCCTAATTAGCTATTTCCGCTCCTGGCCCTACTGAATTAAGAAACAAAAGGTAATTAGTTGAGAACTTTCAAACATGTTTCCAACTATTACCATAAATCCTAATACTAAACAGTTTTAAAAAACTGGACAGAACCCAATAAAAGACAACTAAGAAATAAATAAACACAAAAAGACGACTAAGCCGCACTCTAATCAAGAGATGGAAAACCCTAGCTAGGCTCTGGAGAGAGGCATGTCCTACATCTACTCCCTCCGAGTTGACAAAATGAACCTCTAACGAGTAGTAGTGTCGTTGAAGTACTCCATGCCAATTTGGTATGGATAGCACATTTCGATGGAGATGGTGCTTTGAGGTGGAGTCTTCATCTAGCTCATTGTTGCTAGGCTCACTTGAGGGAAGAACGTCATCATATTCTTCATCGTTTTCCTTAGTAGGACATTAATTGGAGCGGTGCCCAGATCCCATGCACGAGAAGCATTGAATTCAACTAAAGGATTTTATTGCAGAAGATGTTGGCATAGCCGTCATCATGACTGTAGTGGAATCATTGGATGGCGCTAATGTCGAAGTAGAAGTTGCCAAGAGGTGTTTCATGTGTCGTTTATGTTCATGTTCTCTTTGTATAGCCACATGAATCGCATCGTTATAGAAGATTTCCATGAAATAGCCAATGTTGGGGCGATGGATGAATTGAGCTCACCACAAAACATGGTAATCTCGACCGTAATATCCTAGGTGATGTCTGACTAGTAGATCAAGTCGTAGAATTTGTAGGTATATTCATGTAGAAAATCATATTCATGTTGTAAGTCGGATAGCTTGAGCACAACATTTGTTTGTAATTGATAAGGATGAAAACGGACTCCAACGCATCTTTCATCTATGTCCAAATGTTGATGTGGCAAACTGCACATAGTTGCTTCCGCCAAGTATGGTGCCAAGAAGCTCAGCTTTCGTAAATTGGATCTTGGGATTCTCTACTAGTCGGTGCAAAGAATGACTCCATGTTTTGGGGCCAGTCATGAAATATGTGAGGGTTGCATTGTGTCATGGAACTTTGGAACATCATCTTACACAGTCGATTTTATCGAGGAAGAAGCTCCTTAGGTAGTGGACATCATGGTTCAGGTCACTCTTGCATGTGATCAACTGCGGCTTGCATCACTTGTTGCATGCTTTAATTCAAGGCCTTGAGGCGGTGAAACCACTCTTCATGACATGTCAGGTGTATGTTTTCATCTTTGTCCAAGTGTTGATATAGCAAATTGTACCCAGTCGCTTCCACCAAGTGTGGTGCCATGAAGCTCGGCTTCTGCGACCTGGATCTTACGATTATCTACAAACCAATAACAAGGAATCCATCTTGTGGGCCCAGTCATAGAACATGTGAGGTTTGCATGTGTCGTGGAATTCTGCAGCATCAATCTTAAGCAGCAAATCTTATAGAGGAAGAGGCTCCTAAGGTGGTGGACATCATGCTTTAGGTCACTCTTGCATGTGGTGGATTGCAACTTGCATCTCTTGCAGTAGGCTATTAATATATATGCTTTAAGCTTTATGTTTTATTGTGTGCTTTAGACTTGTTTTGTCTTTAGCTTTTCTTTTATCCCATATTGCATATTTCTATTTCTCACTTAGTCTCTTATCCTATAAAAGAGAGTGCAGTGTATTTGTTTTAGACACATCAAATAAAGGTTTTCTTATCATGGTATTAAAAAACCCGCCTTGAGGCTTTTGCGGCTTACGCCTCGAGGCGAGGCTATCCTAAGTATGCCTTGAGGCTTACGCCTCATTGCCCTGGACCGAGGCTTACGCCTCGAAATGTTTGAGGCTCGCCTCAAAGCATTGAGGCTTTGAGGCTTAGCTGAGGCGCAAGCCTCGGTTATGGATGCGAATGTCTTATGTTACCCACCAACTTTTCTACTTTTAAGACCATTACAAACATTTTATTCAAAGTTTTCAATTCATAATTGTCGTAGTTAATTATCTTTGATTTATTAGTGAATTAACAACTATTATTCTATGAGCGAGATCTTTTGATCTTCATTGTTAAATTTGTCTTTGTTTGCTACCTCTTTTATTTACTCTGTCGGTGAATTTCATTTCATTGATAACTAATTTTGGTTCCTTGTTCCTGCTAATTCTTAAATGAATCTAATGTTGAAATCATTGATACTTATAATTTGCTAAATAAATATATTACAATATTGTAGCAGTTTTTAATCTCTATGTATCCTTATTAAGTTACAAAAACCAATTCTATTTAGTCTTGGTCTTACTTGTATGTACATATTTATGTCAAGGTCAGGGATATAGAAAGAACCATAACAGAGCTTATGGAAATCAAGAGAAAGGGGAGACTCTGGGTTTGATACACATATTGCATTATATATATATATATATATATATATATATATATATATATATATATATATATATAAGAGTATATATATGTATGTTTGTATGTCTGTATGTATATACTTGTATATATTTATTAATTTATGAACGCCTCACGCATATTTCAAAGCTTACGCCTCAAATGCCTCAAGGCTTACGCCTCGCCTCTTTAAGAGAAAAACGCCTCATTACGCCTCGGGCACTTTAAAACCTTGTTTCTTATTGTATATGCTATTAGAACCCCCTCAATGTTAAAATGTTAGAGAGTCTATTTAGTTAAGTTATTTGAGTCTATTTGTAAATGGGCCTAAGTGTACCTTGGCTCATTCCATGAACTGCAGACTGAGTCCCATCCTCCAAGGTAATAGGAAGAACCCTAGTCGTTTTAGATAAGGCAGTAAAAAGTGGAGAACAACCAGAGATACAAGTTGTTGCTCCATGATCAATGACCCATTTATTTTTATCATAAGTAGCAGGGGATTCGAAGTACAGCAGAAAAACCTCCGTCTGGAACCGATGTTTGCGAGGATAGACGAGCCTGGAGAAGTTTTACAAACCCCAAGCAAATCCACTCAACTGTGGGCTGAGTTGAACTGGAGGCAGCAATAGTTGAATCTCCGGAGGCATCAGAAGAGACTTGGCTCGCCCAGGCAGGTGCATCATGTTTTCCCAGCAATGGTCTTCATTGTGGTTTGTGCCAAGGAATTAAATGACTGGTACCGATGCCGTTTCGACAGCTTGGATATAGATATTTACCGGTATACTGACGGAAATATCGACAAATGCAATCATGGCCATATCGACGCCAAAATGAACAAATTAAATCATGAAATTTTACAGGTGTGATCTCTACACCTAAATGCATCATTTTATGCAATAAAATTCTATAACGGGTATTTTTTTGGGGGGGTGGGGGTGGGTGGGGGTTGTCCATCATGTGGGAGGTAGGGACCTGTCTTGTTTTCTGTAGATTTCGATTAAAAAATATTGGAATTAAGATTTGGAATTTTACTAGCACAATCCATAAACATAAACACACACTTATGCAATAATATCCAATTTACAACACATGAATAGCATAGTAACTTACTAACTCATATCAGTTGTATGTCGAGTTACATACTGATTATCCATACAATATTGAGTTGATATGGTTGACATATTGCTCCCATGACATGTACATTATGTAAGGTTGGTGATATGAAGTTACGTGTTGCTCAGACACGTCTCGTTCATATTATGTAATTAAACACGATATGTTTTAGAAGTTTACAGCACTATGTCTCCATATGCATCATATTAGATTCTGAAATAAAATATACACCAGGGCTTTCTATTGCTCTTCTTCAATATGTGACATTGACAATTAACTTCATGACTGTCAAGGAAGTTAAGCACCATCACTATTGTGACAGCTTTTGTCCGCTGTTGTTTGTGACCACATGATCTTGATATGCGGTAGTGAGTTTCTCCATGGATTATGCACAATAGCGGGATAAGTATAAAAGCCATTATTACCATGCCCACTATATGCATGTCGTGGGGATGCGATAATATAGAAGTGTAGTTAACATGTCAACCATGTCCATGTTGTGCGATATATGTAGCAAGTGCCATATATAAACAAATATAAGACTAGAAAATTACAAAATCTATACTTTTTTACAATATTTGTTTGTTGTGTTGCGAAGTAATGCATTTTCTCCCTTTGTATGATAAAATACTAGTAAGAAGAACATATGTATACTAATTAGCTTACTACTAAAAATGATAGCAAATTATACTTATATTTCGTGGATTATTTAGGTATATTACTATGATTATAATGTAGATTATGAGAAAGTGTTATACATCTAAGAATACATACAATTAGGAAGACATATAAAAAAGTAAATGGTGAGATCTTTGCCAATTTAAGGCATTTTGGGATGAATTTACATTTTAATTGAGATAGATGAAGTGTAAATGAGAGAAATGGTAGAAAACATAAAGGCATACCTTAGATTAGACTTATTTGAGCCCTAGTTGTCGAAATCCCTTTGCTCCGCCATTTCCTCCTCTCAAACAACGAAAACAGACTCAAGCACGCAAAAAAATTGGTATTTCTGTCGGTATACCAGTACATTTCGTCGAAATTTGGCGGTATTTGGCGATATTTGGCGATATTTGGCAGTATACCATCGATTTACCGATATTTGCAATCCCAGCGACAGGTTTGTGTGAACCGATGACCAATGTCGTCGATATCGGTATACCGGTTGATATACCGACGATATCGTCGATATCTCTTTCATTGGTTTGTGCGTCCACAGAAGTTACAAAAGTGGTTGATAATAGGAGGTTGAGGTTGTCCTCGTCTAAAGCCAGGAGGAGGACCACGTCCAAGAGTACCAAAAACACCACCACCACGACTGTAGCCACGTCCCAACCAGAGTCATGGGATGATCGCAAGGACCGAGTGATTAAAAGATGTAGCAAGTAGGGAAGACATGAAAGGAAGGCGTTGCACGGGCTTGAAAACATTCCTCGGTGTGGGTAAGGGATCACTTGATAAGATCTAGTCAACCACACCAGGGAAAGAATGAGGAAGTTCAGCTAGGAACTCAACCAACTGAAGTTTGTCTTGTTGCTGATGAACTTATTTGATGTCGGAAGAAAGAGGATGATATACTTTGTATTCATCCCAGAGTGTCGAGCATTGTTTGTAGTAGTCTTCGATAGATCCATCAGTTGAATACTCAACTACTCTTTTTTTGCCAGATCCAAACCCAATTCAATTCAACTATTGAAATCTTTAGAACTGGTAATGGCTAAGATTTCATGCAAAAATTTGTGGATTCGTTTTGTACAGCTCGGGGTACCATTCATCAGACTTCCTACTCTTAAACACCACAACAAAATGGTGTGTAAAAGAGGAAGAATCGTCATCTTCTTGAAGTAACACGCACTATTCGTCTTCATTATCATGTTCCTACAAAATTTTGGCATGAAGTTGTTTCTACTGCGTGCTACTTAATTAAATGCATGCCTTCTTTTGTACTGCACAATCAAGTCCATGTCACTCTTATGTATCCCAATGCACCTTTGTTTTCTGTACCACCCGCATCTTTGGCAGCACTTTTTTTAAGAATTTTTGCCACGGGATATCTAAACTTGACTCCCGCTCCACTAAGTGTATTTTTTAAGGATATTCACGAACTCAAAAAGGATATGTATTATGATAATGTCACAAGACAATAGTTTGTTAGTGTGGATGTCGTCTTTTTTTAACACATGTCATACTACTTTGAAAAGGGGTTTGCTTTATTGAGTGCTCTGTTGAATTTCACTCCCCTACCTCAAGTGGTAGAACATGCACCTACTGAAGCAACTAAAGTTTTTCCTCCTATAAAGGCGTACAAGAGAAGACCCAAGTTTACAGTCCCTTCCATGGCCCCTCAACAACCAACTCCTCCTTCATCGGCAGATCACAACACCTCCCAGGTAACTTCTAACCTACATCTTCCCATTAGTCAAAGGAAAGGTGTTCGTTCCTGCACTCAACATCGAATTAGTAACTTCTGCTCTACAACTGATCTGGGTGCTAGCTTTGCCTATTTTACTACTGCTCTCTCTGTTGTTTCTGTACCAAAGACTGCTACACAAGCTCTTAAGCATCTTGTCTGGCGTTAAGTTATGGAAACTGAAATGGCTGCTCTTCACGACCGCCAAACTTGGGATCTGGTTGATCGCCCTGAAAACTGCCCTATGTTGGTTGTCGTTAGATTTTCACTGTTAAATATCAGCCTGATGGTTCGATTGAACGGCTGAAGGCTCGTTCCGTAGCAAAAGGTTGTACTCAAACCTATGAGGTTGACTATTTTGAAATTTTTTCCGCTATTGACAGACTTAATCTGCACAAGTGCTTATATTTGTTGCTGTGAATAATGATTGGCCTCTTTTTCAACTTGATGTTAAAAACGTCTTCCTATATGGTGACTTGCATGAGGAAGTCTACATGGAGCAACTGCCTAGTTTTATTACTCATGGGAGTGTTCCAAAGTCTGCGGACTCATGAAAGTGATTTATGGCCTGAAACAAAGCCCACGAGCTTGGTTTGATAAATTTAGTTGGATGCTTCTAAAGTTTCAATTTCGGCGCTCACATTCGGATAACTCTATTTTCATTAAAAAACAACTATGGACTTGTCACTCTTATTTTCTATGTGGATGATATTATTTTGTCTGGCAAGGATATTGATGGTATTTCAGATACTAAAAGAAATCTAGAACAAGAGTTTGTTACTAAAGATCTTGGCAAACTTAGATACTTCTTGGGAATTGAAGTTTGCAAATCTCCGTCTGCGTCTATTTTTCACAGTGCAAATATGTTCTAGATCAACTGACAAGAACAGGCATGCTTGGTACTATACCTGCTAGCACTCCTCTAGATCCCAATACCAATTAGGAGGATGAATCTTCACCACCCTACCCTGATAACCACCAATACAGAAAGATAGGTTGGTAAGTTTATTTATCTTATTGTGACTAGAGTTATTTGTTGATGGACTTGTCAGTAGGTATCTGGATAAACCTCGACGGTATCATTGAGATGTTGTCTCATATCCTTAAATATCTGAAAACTTCTCCAGGAAAAGAATTATTGTATCGTAGACATCGGCATTGCACTCGTTGGATATTATGATTCTGATTATGCCGCTAGTAGATGTGACAGGAAATCTACCTCCGATTACTGCACTTTTGTTGGAAAGAATCTAGTTACATGGCGCAGTAAGAAGCAAAACGCGGTTGCTCGGTCTAATGCTGAAGCTGAATACTGAGCTATGTCTCATACTGCTTGTGAGTTAATGTGCGTCTAAGGACTCCTCAAGGAATTTGATATCTCTAATTTTGCACATATTCCCGTGCACTGCGACAATAAAGCCTCCATTTTTATTGCCAGCAATCCCACTTTTCATGAGCGCACCAAGCATATCGAGGTGGATCTCCATTTTGTTCGTGAATCTGTTCTCTCCGGTCGCATCTGCACTCTTTATCTCCGGACAGACAATCAAGTTGTTGACATCTTTACCAAAATACTTCCCAAGACTCTTTTGCTACATTGGTGGGCAACCTGGCCATGTTTGACGTCTATGCTCCAACTGAAGGGGGGTATTAGTATATATGTTTTATGCTTTATGTTTTATTGTATGTTTTAGATTTGTCTTGTCTCTAGCTTTTCTTTTATCCCATATCACCTAATTCTATTTCTCACTTACTCTCTTATCTTATAAAAGAGAGTGCATTGTATTTGTTTTAGACACATCAAATAAAGGTTTTCTTATTCTATGCGGGCCATCAAACCACTCTTCATTGCCTTCAAAGCGCCCTCTAGTGCTATAACTTTAGTGGTGAAACCACCATGGTTCATGCGGAAAATAAGATGAGAAGCTAATGAGCTATGTCTTATTGATAGACGGCACAATCCTCTCCTATATATAGAAAAGGAGGCAAGTACAAGGAAGTGGAACTTGACCCTTATGGGCCAAGACAATAACATGATAAATTCAAAAAAAAAACCTAAAACTCCCCCTCAAGCTGGAGGATGATGAAACATG
This sequence comes from Alisma plantago-aquatica, assembly GCA_963693085.1. Taxonomy (NCBI): domain Eukaryota; kingdom Viridiplantae; phylum Streptophyta; class Magnoliopsida; order Alismatales; family Alismataceae; genus Alisma; species Alisma plantago-aquatica. Next base: position 229,574,535 of record OY856410.1, read on the forward strand.
TATCCAACTTGGACTTAAAATACTCAATTAGACGACATCCAAATAAAAATTAAAATGTCACTCCCCATAAAAAAATTCACTCCCCCTTAAACATGACTCTCCAACAAATAAAAGATTTAATGACATTGCCTCTGAGGTTATGTCTTACGGGTTGGAAATACTTGAGCTTTGGAGATGATCTTCTGAAGTGCATATGGAATGAAGAACATCACCATCAAACTGGAGCAGATGATCAAACACCATAACAACGCCATGACTATGCCATCCTCACTGGAAAGGAATGTGTGATTGGAATATACACAATCAACACATCCAACGATGTAGCGGCAGCGGTATCTTTAAATATAAGTATGATGACGTGATGATGACTGTCAAACTGGATCCATCTGGAGTGACTCTCAGGGGTTTGATGGGAATGAAAGACACCATCAAGGAAAGACCATGCAAATTACTAGAAGAACCATCTTGTCATACAATGCAACTTCAAGAAGACACGAATAAAATAGCTCAGAGAAGAGAAAATCTGGACGAATTGTCAAACTTGCAGGTGTAATATGTGTAGGCTTGATATTGACAAGCTTCTGAAAAGTAATCATCCATCTTATGAGATGCAACTAGATCGTCACAGACTAGCACCAAAGGGAAGCAACAAGCTCTGTCCCAACGTGTCAATGATATAACTGAGATCCTTTAACTTGCATGAAAATGGCAGCCAATTGGAATAGGCGAAGCGTAGATAGCCAACCTACATGCATATAGTGGCACGAACACGAAGAAGCATGGTGGGTGTTATTGGGAAAGAGATACACCAATGATGCACCGGAAGCACAGAGAAGCATGGTTCATTGGGAAAAGGATACACCAATGATGCATTGGAAGCACGATACTAAGTGGGACTGAGGCACCACAGACATCGGAGGATGGATATGTGTAATAATTAGAAGTTCATTGAAGATCATAATAGCTTGGACTAATACATATCATCTTTTTCATACTCTTTCTTCCTCATACTCCCTTTTCATATATTTTCTCTCTCCTCATACTTTCTCTCTCCTCTATATCCTCATGCACACCAATGACGAAGTGATTGAGTAGTTGGGGTGGAAAAGAGGCAATACCCCCTGACGTGGAAAGGGATGCACACATGAAGGGGCAGTAGGGGGAATGAAAAGCATCAAACAAGAGCAAGAAAAAATTAGCACGGTGCCCCTTTTTATTGGTGCTTTATAAACTAGCACGAGGTCTTTTGTTTCCCAATATGTCGTAGATATAATTGATAATGTTAGTCAATGTGCTTCATGAACCGATTAGACATATCTGTATAGAAAAACCAATGGATCTTTGTGCAACTCGGATAGGTGACACCATGGATGAGATGTGCTTTGGATGAAAATATTGATCAGTGCCTCTCCATCAATAAAATTCTTGTCGATCAATCTATCGCCACCACATATAGAGTTTGTGGGATTATTGTAGCAGTGGTCCAAGTCGGGGTCTCCAATCAAACGGGCAGCGTCTCGAAGAATGCTACAAAGAGTTGTCCCGTGGTCCTCACACCAAGTCTTCTTACCCAAAATAACTAAAGCCAGACATGATAGAGGTCGGCATGAGACATAGAGCGGAACTTGATTCAAAATGGAATTGCATGAGCAAGAAGCCCAAGTCGTAGGCGGAAGTATAGTGCCCGGATGAGGCCAACATCAAGGAAGGACAAGTTGTCGCTGACAAGCCAAGTGGGAAGAGCGGAAAAGGGAGAGGGTGCCTTTTTCGAAGATGAAAAGCAAAGAAAGATAGAACGAAAAAGTCCTTGCCCACCAAAATGTTGGTATGTATGCCTAGAGAGCCAATCATGTGATGATTGTAATGGCATAAATGTAAATGATTTGATTAATCAATAAAAGGTAAGCTTCCAATTTATTATGTTTAATTCAATTATAAGACAATGATGTAACATTATAAATGTCTAGAGAATCATATTACTCAATGCCGTGTGTATTCAAGTTACTACCCTTGTGGATGAGATCATACGGATGTTAAGAATACATATACATATTCTCATTATGTCCATGATTGATTGTTATTGTGGAAGGTTGATAGACAATAATAACACATACGATCAGAGTGTGAGTTGGTTGATGACTAAATCTCATTAGTCGTGATATGGCAATATCAAACCAAGCACACAAATACATATTAGAGAACAGTGTATTAGACAAACCCACCGTGAAACTGACACATGGAAGCCATCATCATAGAAGTCATAGTCAGCTCTCACAGTGATGGTGGTGATTGTGGTTCTTAGACCTGAAATCATTGTATTCATCACATGTCGTTGGTCACACTTTGACATCATCAAACGTAGTCCTAAAACATTGGTTGTTATAACGGTGATGATTGGGTGACTTTAACACATGGGGATTGACTGTGAATGATAGATATGGAATTTGTCCCTCCTACTGGAGTGTGATGTCCTAGGCCTCTTGATTGGTGAGACTGAGAAATGCATGGCCATGCGCATGTGAGTCAATGTGTGATATTGAGCTTACATATATCTCAGACAATCTGCTCTTGGTTCAAGAAACAAGATTGAATAATAATGAGGGTGACTGCTCCATGCCTCTAGTTCAATCTGGACATCAGTGACAAAGAAACTATACAAACATTGTAACACCATACACAGATTGTAGGTTGAAGTTGTTTCCCAACTTTCCATTTACTTGGACAGCATTGATGTGCGACTAGGCACCGCTCATTGCTTGTGATGTCATAAGTTGTTATGGACATACACTATCAACGTAATATGGGACCAATAGGGTCACACACATAGATCTCGACCTAGAAGAGGAGTTCATATCTCAATTGACAATTGAATTAAGTACTAAAGTGTTGAGGTATTTGATTCACGCAACAAATAGGCTGACAGCACTGCCAATCGCCCATCTCAAGTGTTGAGACGGCCGTCTGGAAGTGTCAAACGGTCGTCTCAATTGTTGAGACAGGCATCTGGGGAGTCAGGCATATTATGAGTTCGAATTGGCTAAGGAAGTGAACCGACCAAACGGACCGGCTCGACTCGGATCACCAGACGACCGTCTGTGTGACCGAGACGGTCGCCTCGCATGGGCGAGATGGTCGAGTCAGACGAGGGAAGGTTCTCGATATTTCCTTATTCGTTTGAGTTGCATATTACTTGTTGTGCAAGGAAATTGATATGGGATATTAATTGGAAATGAATTGCTAATTTCATGTACAACTGGGAAACAGCCAAATGGCCAATCTGGGCTGTGCCAAACGACCGTCTAGGCTATCGCATGTTGCGAGATTTCCAGAATTGTTGTGAAAATTTGAGATCTTTCGGTCCCTTCCACTCCCACATAGACTGGGAACCTGGACTTAAACCCCGCCTATAAATAGAGGGGTATTGGGGGCTTCCTAGAGCACAACATAGACATTTGAGAAACAATTGCTCTGACAAACGTTGTCATCTCTGGTTGTGATAACCACGAGAGCCCAGGCAAGTCCTACCTGACTAGGGAGAGAGCAACTGAGATCATTGTTATGGGAGAGCAAGTTGGTGACTAGTACACCAACGGGAGGGACAACTCCTTTTCTGATCATTCTAGCAGGACGACAAGAGTTCTAGGCGGTCCATATGGACTACCATAGAGGAGAGAGGTCATTGTCTGCCGCTAGGAGGACAACATCAACCAGCAATCTATGACAAGAGGAGCTATTGAAGAAGACGAGGTTCGTGGCTGCAATCCATGGCGCAGATCAGGAGGCGCAACAGTCAAACTAGTCTCAGTGCAACCAGGATTCAGAAGTTGTGCATCTACAACAACGAGGATTGTCGTTGGACTTGCTCCAGGACCAGGTATATCCTCGAAACCATCCTTCTTGTATTGTAGTTATTGACGTGATCCACTAGTCATGGGAATATGGTAGATAAAAAATTTGTTTCCGCTACCTGCCATGTAGCCATATTTCCCTACACAAAAGCCAGAAGCCAGTGGTGCACTAAAGGTGGTGAAGGGGTTGGAGCCAGTAATTGTTTGCTCGATAGAAATCGTATAGCTTGTGGTATGGAGAATAGATCTGACGAGAGTAAGCGCAGGGGAGGATCCAAGGAGAGACGATAAATAGATAGGACACGACAGCAGTAGATATACATAGGCATAAGTCATGGCCGGTATGGAGAGCACCAACAGATAAGTTCAAAAAGATTGGATTTTTATGAAAGAAGAGAGAAGACGACCATGTAGGTCGGGATGATGCATGGCGGGCGGCCAAGCCAAGAAGAGACGGTGCCCACCCGCATTGCGAAGGCTCTTTCTTTTTCTCCGTAGGGTTAGGATCAATGCTTTGGTATCATGTGGAAAATAAGATGAGAAGCTAATGAGATATGTCTTATTGATAGACGGCACACCCTCTCCTATATATTGGAAAGGAGGCAAGTACAAGGAAGCGGAACTTAACCCTAATGGGCCAAGACAATTAGGCCCATGTAACATAATAAACTAAAAAACAACAACTCTAACATTGTGCATCGGTGTCACAGTGTGCATTGGTGACGTTTCTGGTTGTTATGGAAGTGTGACTCAACATCCTAACCCGCGAATTGAAGTTGGTTAAATTATGATTTCAGGTACACGGATTTCATTGCGATTGATATAGGATTTGAAAATCTTGAGATGTTGATGAAGACTCTTTAAGTTGTCAAGTAGAACGAAATTGATGGAAGATGCAAATTTGGGGTCAATATAGTCATGATGCGCAATTGTTACAATATTGACGGTTACAAGACATTGCCTCCTTGCTCCAATGGCCATGGGGTCTTAAGGGGACCTAGAGGGGCCCTAAGCACTCCTATTTGTGGTGGTCTTGTGTCTGGTTGGCCTCGAGTCAATGGGGTGTAGGGAATGCATGTTGTTGTTGACTTGTTGGACGCCATAGATAAATAAAAGGAGAGGAGAGCTCACATGCCACCTCCCACAATCGGTGGAGGTAGGGCTCCTCTCAAGTGGGCCGCTAGGTACCCAAAGAAGGGAGAGGGAGAGGTGCAAGCCCCCCATGTGGCCACAAATGAAACCGGTGAGCTATCTAAGGCTAGCGGCTATGTGTTGTGCATTGTAGCGCCCAAAAAGAAAAGAAGGGGAAAAAAGAGGACGAAGGGGGAGAATTGGTGGTTCGATGAGTGAAAAGATAGGAGGAAAGGGATTTATGTGGAGGAAGAAAATTTTAGAGGAATCTGGGGAAGGAGGTAAATTAGGGACGAACATATAGTTCGCAATAAACAATGTTTTTCTCTACTTGGGTGGATGAGATTAATCCTTACCTAGGGTTTCAAATTAATCAACGAGGTAGATACGTGGGTTGGGAAACATTTAAGGTTCTAGTGGTTTTCCAGGGTTTTAGGATCTAGAGCTAGAATTTAGATCTCAAGCTCTAATACCAACTCATGTAAACAGCCTTGCGAAAACTCAATTCATTCATCCAAATCGGCTGCCAGACAATACCCTAAAGGGCATGGGTATGTATCGATAATGCGTGAGAAGTCCTAATTGGACTATCATTGCTCATGACCTACTAAATTAAGAAAATATTAAAGTAATAAGTCTTGCATATCTTTTGTATATTTGGATTAGTACTATACCGTGTAAATAGGTAATTGGCAACCACCCATATTCTTACAAAGAGGATATCCATGTTTATAGTAATACCCAAGTTAAATCTAGACTGAGAGAGGGCAACATTGTGGAGGCATAGTTGTTGACAAGCTATAGAGTCCTTCTCCCCTCCGAGAATGATGTTGCCATCACCACTCTCCTTCTCAGTGTCCTCACCACGTTGTCATCTTCATTGGATCTTTGTCATCTCTAGGATCACTGCCACCATCTTCACCACACTACCGAAGAGGATTTCTATCCTCCAAGAGGAAACTTTGTCTCTTTCAAAGAAGACAGTGTCTCTTATTCTCATCTCAGAAACCATCTTCACCACACCTTAGAATAGAAATCATACCATCTCCCTCAGTCCTTTAAAGATACATATTAGTCATCAAGGAGGCCAATCGCACCCCTTGGTACCATGCTCAATGTCTCCAACGCTGCTTTCAACAGTTTACAGTTACTACATGCGACGGCAACACGGTGTGTCATCAACCGAGCATGTTCTATTGTCGATCAGCACAAATCTACCTTGGTGATAGCAGATATAGTGTGTTATTCTCTAGACACAATGTGTCGCCATTAGGGTTTGGGTTACATGCTTCCTCTAGCGCAGTGATACGGTAAGTTGACTCTTAAATACGAATATTGCGGCTAGGGTTTAAAACATGTGGTGGTTGCTACACAAAGCGTCCATCACTTGAACGCGACAAGTCTACAGCCAAAAGTACCAGACTCTTAAAGCACATTGTGTAGTCTTAACACAACATGGCGCCTCAGTAATCGGCATTTGAAATTTCACACCAACATGTAGTCTGCTAGACCACACAATATGTTGCATACCTTGTCTTTATGTCCCCATGCATCAACAACGCAATGGCGAACAAGAAGAAAGAAGTAGTGGAGACTCCTCAACAGTCTCCCCTTCCTATTCAAAAGTATGATATTACATCCCGCAAACTCAACAAATGTAACTACAGCCAATGGTGTCGTAAACTCAAAGTCTGATTCAAAGGTCAAGGGAAGGGCAAACATCTCACAGATGATCCACCTAAAGACAAATTATTCTCTCAGTCGGATCAATATGACACCAATATTCTTTTTACTCTATGGAACTCCATGGAGCTCAAGGTTGTGTACATCAACAATAATCTCATTAGTTGCAACATGGCTTGGGATCATCTCCAACTCAAGTACTCAAACATCTCAAGGATGTACAATCTTCATCTAGATGCAATACTTTGAAGAGGTGACCCATATGATGGAAAACTTGGAAACTTTTTATTTTGCTTTGTGATGATCTGATCAAAGCTTCGTAAATAGCAAGATCAGATGCATCAAGGGTCTGTTTGGTAGGGTGCCTTTTGGGTTCAATGAGTTTAAAAGTAATACTTTTGTCCGTAATTTTGTTTGGTATGGAACTGTGCAGTTGTAATTCATTATTTTCTAGCAACACCGGACTACACAATTATACTCCAATTCCTGGAGTTTGTACCACGCCCGAATAGCGGGTGGTCGCGTGCAGTCGTACAGATCGCAAACTGACGCCTCTGTGGGTCCATGCGTATTGCATCCCCGAGAAACAACGAGTGGTCCCCCACCATCTCTCTCTCTCCTGGCAGGCAGACTAACAAAACGAGGCAGATAAAACACGGCTCGTTCATGCCGTCCTAGATGACAGCTGTAAAGATATTATGATAATAGGTTGTCCATCTACAACTGGATAAAAATACCCGCTGCTAGTGTCACGTTTCGAGCTACCAAACAATTGTAATAAAAAGTACAGAACTTATGTTACACCCTACCAAATAAATTTGCAGCAGTAAGAAAGACTTGGTTTGGTTTTACTGGTTTTCTAATTCACCAAACTACACGGGAGTACACCCTACCAAACAGGGCCCAAATTCCTTATTGGTCTTCTCTAGGGAATATGGAGTCAAAAGTTAGATCCTATTCGGAATGGGGCATCCCACTCTTGTTGGGATCATCTCCAACTCAAGTACTCAAACATCTCAAGGATGTACAGTATGATGCCAGAGATGTACAATCTTCATCTAGATGCAATACTTTGAAGAGTGTGACCCACAAGATGGAAAACTTGGAAACTCTTTTTTGCTTTGCGCTGATCTGATCAAAGCTTCGTAAATAGCAAGATCAGATGCGTCAAATTCCTTATTGGTCTTCTCTAGGGAATATGGAGTCAAAAGTAAGATCCTATTCGGTATGGGGCATCCCACTCTTGTAGAAGCATATATGTCTGTCTCTTGCGCCTTCCTCGAGCAAGATTCTTCAATGGCTCCTGCAACAGTTCTCTCTATGCTTGTTACCCAAGGCACCGCCAACATTTCCTCCATAGAAGGATGTGGTCGTGACGGTAGAGGACAAGGATGCTCTACAGGAGGAAGAGCTTGACTTGAATGCATTCGTTGTGGCAAGAAAGAACACTGCAAGGAAACCTGCTACAAACTTCACAGTTGTCCTCCAAAAGCCTCTTCTATAAATTTTGCTTTTATTAGGTGTATGCTGAAGAACCCACTCATCAGGCTAAGATGATTGATGAAGAGTACAATTAACTTCTTCAGTTATGAGCATCTTAGCAAGCAGCAGCATATGTCACTGTTTATGCTCGGAAATTAGGAGCATCAAAATCATCCATTACATGCATCTCCCAACCTAACCATATCGGTTCATCTTTAGGGGTACTTTGACTTAGGAGCAACAAATCATATTACATGTACATCTAGCCTAATTTTATATTTGTCTACAACCAAAGCCAACCCATCTCAGGTCACCATTGTCGATGGATACTTTGTTGTTGTACAAGGCATTCGAACCATCACACCTCTTCCAAACATCACATTTGCAGCATGTTTATTTAATGCTTTTCATCAGTAAATTAGCATGTTCGCTTTGAGATCAATAACATTTGACATGGTCTTAGTTTCATGCAAGATCTTCGGACAAAGGCAATGGTCAGTGGTTATATAGCGAGGTTGGTCTCTATTATCTTTGCATGACTCTGAAAGCGTGTGTGGTCGCGTCAGCTTTACATATCCATAGTCTCTTAAGTCAGTTATCTTGTTTCCAATTTATCTAAACTAGATTGTGAAGCTTTGTCGACTGGGAAAGCACCATAGATCAATTTTCCGATTACGAGATCATACGTGTGCTGAATTTGTGTTCCATATTGTTCATTTTGATGTGTGAGGGCCTAGTTGACTGCCTTCCAAACTTGTCTTTCTTTTTTTGTGACTTTTATGATGAATTATCCAAAACTACGTGGTTATGTTTCGTGAAAGACCGCTCTGAAGTTCTTTCAATCATTCAAATTTTTGTGTTGAAGTTGAAACTAGAAAAAAATCATAAAATTACTTTTTTTTCACAGACAATGCTAAAGCATATTTTAGTCATACACTTTACTCATTTCATGTCCAACAAAGGGACCATTCCTCGATTGTCATGTCCACGCCTTAGCCAAATAGTGTGGCAAAATGTAAGAATAGGCATGTATTAAAACCGCTAGGAGCCTACTCTGTCACATGCATGTTCCCAAGGATTTTTGGGAGAATGTTGTCCTTATGGTTACCTATCTTATTAATCGCATGTCGTCCTCTATTTTAAATATCATATTCCCTTTAGAGTTTGTTTCCTGAACAACCTTTGTACACAGTTTCTCCATAGATTTTGGGTGTGAGCTTTGCATTGGTCATGACAAGCTTAATCCTCATGATACAAAGTGTGTTTTATTAGGGTATTCCAAGACCCAAAAAGGGTATCGTTTTGTTCATTCCGATGATCTATTTTTTTAAGAGATATGCCTTACGTTGGAAAATTTTCCAATGTAACTTACAATGTTCAAGAGATCAAAGATTCTCTCCCTTTTCCGATAACTATCAATCGTGACTTCAACCATGTATCTAGTTTGCCACCCACCCATCTTGAGCATGTGTCTCCTGCTGGTCCTTCACAAGGTTTTGATTCCACTCGCTTTCAGGAGAGCTCTGTGCAGGTATGCAATGATGTGGCTACTCTAAACCCTCCTAAATCATACCAATTATGGGGATTTTGTGGAAAACAACCATGCACCTTAGATCCTATCTGTCGGCTCATTTATTATGATTGTTTATCTCCTTCATATGTTGTTGTCTCCACCTTATCATTCATCCCAATACCACATATTATATCTATTGCTCAAAGTCACTCGGGTTGGCGACAAGCTATGGACAATGAGATGGCAACTCTCTCTACTAATCGCACTTAAGAGTCATGTGCCTGCTCTATATGGAAAGTTGTTGTAAGGTGCAAATGGGTATTCTGAATAAAGGTTGGTCCAGATGGAACACGGGGACAGTCGATCGCTTGAAATCCAAACTTGTTGCCAAAGGCTACACTTAAGTCTATGGGGAGGATTATATGGAGACTTTTTCCCAATCGCAGAAATGACGTATGTCAGACTATTTATCTCTTTGGTTGCTCATTTTTTCTTAGTCTTTGTGCCAACTAGACATAAAGAATGCATTCCTTCATGATGATCTATCAAAAGAGATTTATATGGAGCAACCACCCAAGTTTGTTGCTTAGGGAAGGAGTCATGTTTGATCTGGAATCTTCATAAATCTCTCTACGAGCATTGTTTGGAAATTTCAACAAATCTGTCCAGGAGTTTGGTCTATGACAATCAAGTCTAGATCAGTCTTTTATCGGCATAGATATTTTTTATATATTTTGCTTATTGTATATGTGGAGAATATTATTATTATTGGTGATGACCAGCAGCGCATTTTGCGACTAAAATAGTTTCTTCAAAGCAAATTCCAAACCAGGGATCCAGACCATCTCAAATACTTCCTATGTATATAAGTGGCTAGATCCAAGGTGGAATTGCCATATCTCAATGCAAGTGCATTCTTGATCTTCTTGAAGGAACTGGTATTCACCTATGGATCCTAAAGTCATGTTGTACAAGGATCAAGGAGCCACTTGAAGATCCATGGAGGTATAGAAGACTTGTGGGGAAGCTCAATTATCTTATAGTTACTCGACCAGACATCTCCTTTGCTACTAGTGTGGTGAGCCAATTCGTGGAAAACCCACAAACTAGTCCCTACGATGCAGTCATTTGAGTTCTTCGTTATCCCAAAGAATTATAGGCAAATCCATTATTTATTCTTGTCACTAACACCTTGGGGAGGCTGGTTTCTCATATGCATATTGGGCAAGCTCTTTCACTGGCCGATTATTATATCTTCTTGTGTGGGACTTTGGTTTCTTGAAAAACAACAATCAAAATGGTGTTGCCCGCCCTCGTATGGAATCTAAATATAAAGCTGACCCATATCACTAGTGAGCTTCTCTATGTCAAGAACTTTATGGAAGAAATAGAATTTTGTCTATCGGAAGCTATGGATCTATAGAGTGACAATCAAGTTGCAGTTCATATTGCTTTCAATCCCGTCTTGCATGAAGTTGTTTGTCAATTTGTTTGTGAAAAGGCATAAGACAAGTTGATTAAGCTCACTCCAGTATGGTCAGATGATCAGCTTGAAAATGTGTTCACCAAATCTCTAAATCAGTGTCAAGTCAAGCTTATATGTAACAAACTCCGTGCTTCCGATATATATGCACCAGTTTGAGGGGAAGTTTCAAAGTCAATAAGTCTTGTGTATTTGTGTACAGTGGGATCACTCCCATATCGTGTAAATGGGCAATTGGCAGCCACCCATAGTCCTATATAAACGCTAGCCGTGTTCATACTAATACAGAAGTCATTGCTCTCCAGTCATATTCCAATAACAAAGACAAAAAGTAATGAATTGTGATCTTTCAAACAAGTTCCCAACTATTACATGTAACTCTTGATACTGAAATAATAGCAAATAAACATGGAAAGAAATAAAAACCAATAATCATAATACGAACACAAAAAGATGACTGTGACGCGCTCTAATCAAAAGGTGGCAAACGCTAACCAAATCAACAACATGTCCTACATCATGTATGTCATTAGCTATAGTGCTATACAGAACCAGAAAGAATATTTTCAGCCAAGGAACATAAACATCTGGCGGTTAAAGATATTGGTGCTTGCTGAATGAGGTTTTAGAAATTGTAAGGGAATATGATTTATAAATTTGATGCTAGCTTCAATAAATATATTGCGCTAGTTCCTTATTTAACCTCATTGCCTTCAGTGTTCCTATACTTTTAAGAAGTCATCACCCTTTTCCTTTAACTATCACATGATACTTAGAAAATATGATAAATACTACAACAGATTAAGCCCTGAAAATATTTGAGATGAAACATTATGCTTTACACAATATAGGGGGGAGTTATGAACTATGGCAATGACATTGCAAGCAGATTAGCTCTTATATTGCAAGATTTTACTACAAGTATTAGTTTGCCATTTGATCAATAGGTAGACGTTGCTAGCTATATAGTAACTAGACCGACATAAATTTATTTTAATCAATCAAATATTTAACTTAACAGAGGGGTTAATTTACTAAAAGTACTGTATGCTTTAATGTACTCAAACAGTCATTGTTGTCAAATCCCACACAAACATTCAGTGCCGACCCAAGTCATTCTGTAGGAAGAATCCAATATAAATGGAGTTTGGAAGAAAGAGCTACTTCACGAGTGTCCTACACTGCCCCTAAAAGGCTAAAGCATAGTCTAAAACAGAAGACTCCCGAATGGGAAATGCCACACTTCTGTGGGAGGTGAAGAAACATAGAAAACATAAGACTCCCAATGGAGAAACATAAAATCATCAGCCTTCTTGCGATATCATTTAAATGTTAGTTATGCAGCACCCTTAGAGAATATTGGTTCAACCAGGGATAAAAATATTCAGTGGTTAGAGATACGGGTATATGCCAAATGAGGTTTAAGAAACTATAAAGAGTGTGAATCATAGTTTTGGTGTATGTTTGTAAAGTTGATTGTGAATTTTTCATGCATAAACCCAATTTCCTTGACAGCTCTTATACTTCTCAGCAAATAAGAAACGTTTAATAGCATTGTTCTGATACTACCAGATAAATCAGTGAGCCCTTTAGCAGTGACCATGCCAATTAGATTTTCAAGCCTAGGAGCAAATATGCATCAATTTTTTTCCTTTGCATTATCGCATAATACTCTAAATGAGTAAGAATGAAAATATTAAAACAGATAAAGGGCCAAAAAGATATGAGATGAAATGCTATGCCTTACACAATATAGAGGGGGATGTGAACTACCTACAGCAATGACATTGCAAGTGATTTAGCTCTTACACTGCTAAATTTTGATAGAATTATTAATTCGCCGTCTTGGTTTTTGGGTGAAAGTTGCTAGCAGTACAGTAACTAGAGAGACAGACATTAAATATTATTTCATTGATTTTTTAGCTATGGACAACAGAGGGATTAATTTCTACAAGCACTGTATGCTTTCCTTTACTAAACAGGCACTGTAGTCTAACTCCACACAACCATTCAGTGTCAACTCAAGTCGATTTGTTACAATAATTCAATAAAATTGGAGTCAGTGGAAAAGCTGTTTTGTATGAATCCTGTCCTATGCTGCCGAGAAAACAGAGTTGCATGTTCAAAATGACCCCAATTGGGACATAAAACAGTCTGTGGGAGACGAAGACATCCCTTTCCAATTTCTAGAACAGCTAAGAATGAGACATCAAAAATCTAACAAATGTAATACCAGTAAATCATACATTGATAAATAGGTAAAGGCATAATCACCTGGATTTAGACACATCATAGATTTGGCCCTTGATAGCCATCAGCAAAGGCCTTTCCGCGTCAGAGCCATCGTATGCCTTAAGTCCCTCCAGCGTCATGTCCCCGATCTCCGGCTTCTCGGTTGCCTGGGGTTTCGTAGTCCCGTTCAGCTCATTCCTATTTTCTGCGGGAAGAGACGTCTCTTCCGTAGTCACTTCTTCCCCTGCCTCCCCAGTCACTGAGGCAACACCAGCTTCCTCCACAAGCTCGTGAATCTTCTTCTCCCCTTCCACCGCGAGGGCAGCACAAAGGTCCAATACAGGCGCGTCCTTTCCTTTATCCACCGGCGATGGGGTAGGAGCCATTTCCGTAAGAGCATCCATTTTTTCCCTCGCGGCCGGGACGGGAGCTATGTCTGCACAAGAATCCGTCTTCTCCTCCCTCTTAGCCAGGGAAGGAACCGAATCAGCATCCTTCTCCTCTTTAGCCGGCGGCGGCGAACCCCATCCCACCCAGAAAGCGCCAATGACTAAAGCCGCGAGAACAGTGAGGAAAGCGACGGAGAAGTACCCATAAGGTAGAATCGGCTCCATGAAGCCCAGTTGGATTGGCATCAGCTACTGAGCGATGCGGAGAAGAAAGGGTTTCTAGGGTTTGGTGATTGCGGGAGCTACTAGTTGGGAAGTCGATGCAAGTTGCAGGACCAAGCTGGTCTACGGGGAAAGGGGGAAAAGGTGGCGGGAATCAGAAGCAGACGTGATGAGTCAGAGGGAGACTCCGGATGGTTGCGAATCCTGTCGAGAGGACGATTCTTCCTTTGTTGACCGTAAGACGCGGCACTACGCGCTAATTAGCGCGTGCCGTAAATGTGCCAAGATGTAAACTCAAATGGGGGTTAAAATGACAAATGTCATATATTTTTTTAAATTCTATTGCGAGCATTTTAATTGAGGAAAATATCGCTTTTTAACTAGAAACTATTGTCGTTTAGAAGTCATGTTAACTCTTATCAAATATTTCAACCACGTGCAACTACAACTCTAGTGATATCTAAGCGATTCTTTTGTGGTAAAACAAGTACCGCATATAGCGTCATTATCATATTGTTGTTTGACTCGTTATTCTATGCTAGAGGGGATGTCCACCTAGAAGTTCTAGGAAGGGAGAAAATTCTTTGAACCATATTATAAACAAATCGTTGTTTTTTAAGACTTGTTTGGTACATGGTGAAAAGAAGGGAGAGGAAGGGAGGGGAGAAGGCTTCAGCTTTTTGGCTTAACAAGTAATAGGGAAGGTAAGGGAATGGAAGGAAAAGGGTTTTAGTTGTTTGGTTGACAAAGTGATAGGAAAGGAAGGGGAATGGATGGGGAACAAACTAACGTTGTGTTTGGTACATGGTGATAAAATTGATGGTGATCGTGGTAGAAATAGTGATGGTGATAGGGACGGTGATGGTGATAGGGAAATTATTAAAATGTGTTGTTTGGTAACATTTGTGTGGTGATAGGGATGGTGATGGTGAAAAACTTAAAAAAATAGTGTTTGTAACATGGTTATAGTGATGGGGAGGAGAATTTTTTTTATAAAAAATACCCTACACAAGTAAGAATCATATTTATTAGAACGTTTTTTTTTTCACATTTGTCTAAATAAGTAGCGGAGTCTTGAAAGAAACTTCTTTCACCGTGATTCACCACGATTCACCACGTTTTTTTATGGGGACAAAAATAGATCAAAATTCATCACGAATTCACCATGGATTCACCATGATTCCCTATCACCATGGCAAACAAATAACATTTTTGTTTCACTATCACTATGATTCACCATGTAACAAACGCAGCCTAAGTGTATTTTCAGTTACTTTTCTCCCGTTCTCTCCCCACCGAATCAAAGAGGAGACAAAAAAATGACTTTGTGGGAAATAAATTAGAAAGGTAAGAAAAGATATACAATGTGAAAGAGAAAAATAAAATAATAAGAAAATAAAATTAGTATAACCCATAATAAATGTGAATAGAGTTATATATCATGTATCTGTTATGTCACTTCGAAGGCATATGAGATGTTGGAGAAGTATTTGATAAAATTTGGAGGAACTTTTTGTTAAAAAAAAATAAATTATAATTAAAAAAATAAATGAATTTATATGGATGATTTAAAAGGAAACTTAAAAGTTTTGGATTTTTTGTTAGAAACGTTTAATACTTTGAGATTATTATGCAAACATAAAAAAGCATATAATTGGAAATTATGCAGTGGACTATGAGAGAAGTATTTAAATGTACAAAGGAAAAGTCTTTTTGTAAATATCAAAATATTAAAGAATCTACTAGTATAACCACAATAAATATAAAAAACTCGTTATTTTATTTTATAGAAAACATCTTTTCTGGGACACTTTCAACACATAACTAATAATTCTGTGTTGTCTCCATCTATATCTTTGTTTTATTTTTAGATCCATAAGCTTTGTCATCTAGAAATGATTGACATTCTTATTTGTTATTTGTGCCTCTAAGAAGGCATTTTTATAAAATGATATATATGAATATATATATATATATATATACATATATATAAGTGTTATATGTAAAAGTATGTTTATATCACCAAATGTCACTATAAGTTTTTTTGTGTTTATATTATTCTTTTTATTTTTCTTCCCTCTCCCTTTTCATGCTAACCAAACACACTAACATAGGTGTCCCTTCCTCTCCCCTTCATTCTTTTCTCTTCCCCTTTATTCACTGCATGTCACTACTAGCTCATGTGGTAAACCAATATTGCTAATTGCTATGTAGATACCAAGATGGATTTACATGTGCACTACCAAGGTAGGGTTGAGTTTTCTTCTTAATATAACCACAATGTAGGGGTCCCCCCCCCCACACACACACATAGAAGATTTCTCAAATAGTATAAGACAAGTTTAAGCAACATCACATAGTCAAACTTTAAGAAATTCAAATGATTTCTCAAATAGTACAAGACAAATTTAAGCAACATCACATAGTCAAACTTTAAGAAATTCAAATGAGACAAAATTTCCACAGCTAATACAATGAGCAACTGTAAAATCTAATAAGAGGGGAGACACTCTTAGGGGTACAGCCATGGAGCCGTATAAGACTCGTGGAAAAGGAATGTTGACGGTGAAACCATCAACAAAAAACTAAAGCCAAATAATGATAACAAGAACATATTCTCTACCGAGTTAAGAATTGGATACACCTTGTGTCATGCCCTTACAAAGCATTTATGTGCACACACTTACATAGAATTTTTTAGTAGTGACTTTCAGTCTACAATTTTTTTCAAAAATACAGATGTGCATCATTTATATATTAAAAAAATCACAAGTGGGTTTCTCGTTGTTCTTTTTAGATTACCCGTGTGGTTTAAAATTTTGCTAAATGCCTCTTAAAGTCATTTTAATAGTACCAGTTATTGATAATCTTATATTATAAAAAAAAAATTGGGACATTGTGACATAACACGATGAAGACAATGAAATAGAACACAATGGAAA
This sequence comes from Alisma plantago-aquatica, assembly GCA_963693085.1. Lineage (NCBI taxonomy): Eukaryota > Viridiplantae > Streptophyta > Magnoliopsida > Alismatales > Alismataceae > Alisma > Alisma plantago-aquatica. The sequence continues at coordinate 229,591,460 of OY856410.1, forward strand.
AGGGGAAGAAACATATTGCTAAAGCAATCCATAAAAGAGATGGTGGGAAAAAAAACATGTTCATGCATAAAGACACACAAAGGAACCTTGGTATTTAGGAGCTATACCGAGCGTAAGGAAAGATAGTTTCATTAAAGAACTCTTACAAGGTTCAAAACATGTGAAATGGTCAATATAAGGAATGTGATGCAAAGAATTGTTGTGAAAAACAAAGATAGATGAATGAGAGGACATAAGAGAAATAAGTGTATGTTTCAACTAGGGCATCACCCATCCTCCCTTGACAATCTATATTAAAAGCATAGATGGTAGAGTTTCTATGATCCAATGTTCAAAATATTATTATCTTGGTACATACTCGATCTGACAATAACTTTCTCTTCACATGGGGAACCAGTGTCAGTATAGCATGTTTTGTAAGCCATTGCTATCTTTTTCTAACGGGTGAAGATAATAATTGTATTAGTTGTTGTATATCGCTCATTAGTTAATATTTTTACATAGCTTTTTTACAAAATGGACAATTGTCTGATCATCACTATGAGTTTTTAGGTGTTGTTTGATCTTAGTCGGTAATCCTAGGGTTTGTAAAACCATGATCCATGATTAGTTGTTTTATTTGTGATTTCCAATCTCATCATATAGTTTGCATCTTATACCTAATTTTTGTTTGGCATATAAATAATATTGATTGAAATCATGTGTTTTATCAGTGAGAAAAAGTCCTACAAGAGGTTAACTTAGTGGTTAATAAAACTCAAAAAATTAATAAAAATAATACGTCTCTGAGTTGCCACTGTATTTTATACAAAAAAATTAAGGAAAATGAGGGAAGGTGTTTACATCGATGGGAATACACGCAACAAAGATCAAATTGGACTCCGCCCATTGATGGATGAAGGCGGAAAATGTGGCCAATGATAAAGGTCTGCAATCCTATTACAAGTGAGAAAGGTGTTGGGCACCCCCAAATTACTTATAAAATGGTATTATATCTTTGTAAATTTTGAGTAAGAAAGGAGAGATTTGGGTTTGATTGATGAAAGCAAAGTGATAAAATAAGTAAAAAAAATGATTTTTAGTTTGCAACTCTCTAGGACTGTAGATGGCCATGCTTTTCTCGTTATTGTCCTAAAAATCCTAATGTTTAGGTTATGGGATCCTAGTCAGCTCAAGATCTCCACGGCAGAGAACCATTCGGGCAATTGGGATGAATAGTGGGAGATAAGAGAGACGATAACGTCGATATGAGTGAGATCCAACCTTAATCAAGTAAGATGTTCAAAAGGTAATCTGAGTAGATATAAGTCATGGAATTTTGATCAATGATTTGCTAAAAGAGGAAAGTTTAGCCTAATTAATCAGGGCAATTCAGTTTGATATAGGTAGTTTAGGAAAAATTCGGATCATGAACAACAAGTTCAGTACTTAAGATCATATCATGATAAGCGGTTTAGATCAAAGCAATTAAGGGTAGCATTTAGGGATCATTTTTAGATCAAAATATTAAAAGCATGTAATGTTACCATTTTCGCAACCTAATAGCACTTGAAAAATGGTCATGATAGAGGAAGGATCATCTAGCCACTGAAATGGCTAAATGTAAATAGGTACATAGTTACCTCTCTAGATTCTGGAGAGTCAAAGGGGGAGGTCATGAATGGTGGCTATAGGGATATTTATAGCATCGAAATTATGGTTCGGTGTTCTAGGGAATATTCTAGAATAAGGTTGATAGAGTTCTACAATCCATAGGGCCAATAACATGGAGGAACACACCACCACCATGTGGAACTAGGCAGAACACATGTAATGCTTGGGTGCACTGCCTAAAGCTCTAGTAGAGTTTCAAGAATGACAATTGATCCCACTGACCACCATTGGCCTTAACTTTGCACTTTGTCCCCACTCACACATAAGCCATAATCAACTTCTCAATTGGCCACCCATCCTAGTACCATTCCAAGACAACCATGCTTAACTTTAGAGTTTTTAGTAGTTTGCTCCCTATAAAGGAGGTGTACCTTGGTGATATGGGTAGTCCAATCATTCCTTTTAATATCATTTTATCTAAGGCCTCATAACCTGGGACGTTATAATCTCTCCACTTAGACTCCTGACATCCTTATAAAGGATCAACTATAAGACTTCATAATCATTCTCCATTCCAATGCAGACCCAGAATGATCCATGTGCACCTAGCTCCCGATCAAGGATACCAACACAAGGATGGATAAATCATCATGGATAGTCCTTTCCAACATGCCAGGACCACATGGCTTAAGATTGTCATTCAAAATGCCCATATGGGCCTCACCTACTAGATGTATTTTGGCTCTGATACTATTTGTAACGTTCGGGCCCACTCCCCAAGGCTCTACCTAGAGTTTCAGGAATGACAACTGCCACATAGACAACCATGAACTTAATTGTACGCTTTGTTCTCACTCACGAACAAGCTGAGACCAACTTCTTGACTAGTCATCCATCCTAGTACTACTTCAAGCCAAGCATGCTTGCATATGCTAAGATGATACTATGTTTATATACACTTGTATGAGACATTAATCACATACATAACTCAATTAGAAACCCTAGAAAAGAAGACAACAAGAAAACATGGAACATTAAACCTAGATTAATAATCCAATCTTAAATAAGTCAAATTGAACAAACTTGATTCCAAGTCAAGAAACATGAAATAACCATAGTACAGTCTCTTTTGCCAGATTTGTGGTAAACTGGCATCTTTGATCCTTGTGGACACTTGATTTGGAAATTCTCGATTGGAACATGTACTTGACTCTCTATTTTGCTATTGAACGATTTATCTCCCTCTTGAATTTCATTAATATAATTTTACAAAATTGGTGAACCAAGTTTCTATTAGCCTTTCCCTCTTGTTGAAGGTCATTACTACTAAATTGAACGTTTAAAATTGTTGAATAACTGAAATATTGGTTGATTTTGATATTGGCACAAAATTTTCAATATTATCTACGAGCTTTGTCTCACTAGATTAGGTGGGTCATTTCCCCCAACCCTACATAATGGGTAGTGGACAATTAGAGGTCCCCCAATGTTGGTTACCCCCACAAGCAGAAGTGTTGTTCTCTCATAGAGGGGAGAACACCATGCACCTATCCACTGGTGAAGACAAAATATTATATTGCTTTTGCCAAATTATAAACCATTTACTTTTTGAAAATATTGATATATTGATATTAGTTTTGAGAAATTTATTTATTGCCTCTACTTCCCACTTTGAGTTGTAGTATCCTTTTGAAACTAGCATGATAACTATATCACCTTCTTATTAATACCCTAAGGCCACTAAACAAACTTGCCTAGACTTGATTTATAAATCTTTATTTATAAATATCTCAATAATTGAATTTAGTACCGACCTTGATGACTTATGTCTCCCTTCTTGGGTCCATGTGTGGTTTTGTTCCCTCTGAGAACTCATGGATAGGTGGTGCAAGAAAGACTTAGAAGAGACATGCAAGAGTTGTCCCATGTTGAAGAGTAGATAGGATTCATGCCTATTTTAAATTTTTTAATCCTATGTATAAGCTTTCACAACTCTGATATAAAGCATGATATTGTAAAAAGACTTGTTTGCATTTTATGATAAAATTTTGTGAATATTTGATCTAAATGTCAAGTATTTACAACATGGTATCAGAGCTATGAACAATCGAAACTCATGCATGTTTCCTGTAAGTCAGGGTTAAATAACCCATACACCTAGAACTCAGTATAATCAACTGTAGTTTAGCTAGCCTTACCTACCTAAATAGAAATAGAAAGTTAGGTTAAATTAGTTGTATAATACACCAAATGATAAAGATGAACCATCACCATGCTAGTAGAGATGAGTTGAGGTGTCTAAGGAACAATATTTAGTGAAGATTCTAGCATAATTATTCCCAATCCACTTAGGTGCTGATGAGGTTGCCTCACTTTACATACCGACCTGGACAAGACAAATCCTAGTACTTGGAAAAACTATACACCTTGACAAATTTATCAACCCAAAATAGAACATATTCACAACCTAATAATTGGAAAGAGAACAGCAAGACTAGATGCCCCAAACTTATATTTGTAAACCCACAACTAACAGGACATCATGCTATGGGTAAGGTACCCTAGTGACCATTTAGGTGACATGAAAATCATATTCTCACAGTTGAGTCAAGTAGTCAATATGGTGAATGTTTGTAAGATATGATTGTGACTTAGTTATCACATTGATTTTGGCCATTTTTAGTTTTCGTCGACAAGTTTTTTCATCAAGCAAATATTTTCTTTATAATTATATATGTACAAAGAAAAGTGATTTTTCATCGATGATTTCCTAAACTAAGTCACAATCATGGAGATATGAGAAAACCCTAGAGGAGTCAAATAAATCATCAACACCTATATTTTGGTGCATGGTAAGGGCTAAGGGAGTGAGGGATACTACATTGAAGTTGACATGCCTATTTAGATTTTTAGTTGAATCCTCTTAAGAGGTGGAGAGTTGAATAGGTTGGATCGACCAATTTTGAGGATAAAGTCTTTTGTAAGGGGTTGAGTGTTGTAACACACTCAACTGTAGGTACTAAAGATATTTTGAGCTATAATTCATGATTTTTACTAATTGAACTTTTTTCTTCACTCCCAGTCTCATTCTAATATTTTGATCAATTTCTTGTTCTTTCATACTAATTTCTCACTCGTTGAATCCCTTATGTCAAAATGAGTTCATTTTCTTGAGTATTATTCACAAATTGATCCCTTGGTTGATCTTTATGATTCACTTTCACCAAATTTGTTGAATTTGAAATTATGGTTCTCTAATATGTGGATAACCTTATGATCCAATAATACCCTCCTTTGATAACTAGTGGTTTAAATCATTTAAAAATATTTTCTAAAAATATGTATTAGAATTTTTACGAGAGATAATTAAATAGGCAAGACTAGAGATTAAAAGTAGGGAGTTGGTAATTTTTATATATTAACTCCATATTTGACAAGTTTTAGTCTCATTTAGGGCCCTAAAATGTAAACTATGAAAAAATAGAATTTATTAGGTGTTTAACACTACCTCATAGTTAATGACATTTATATTGGTCAACCCCGTATTTAGTTTTACATGTATCTCCCTCATCAACACCCTCATACGATGGTTATGAAGAAGATTGTAGCCTAGGTTGATTTTTCTTTGGTTTCCAAAGCCTCCCTCAACTTGGCAACTCAAGAAACAAAAAACTACACTATTAACTACCCCCATCATTAGGTCGATGAACCTAACAACATTAGACTTCCTTGAAACTCCCTTAGATCAACTTGAGACCATCAGATCTTGATCCTCCTCTTTAGTAGATAAGTCACAAACCCTAGAGCCACACATCATATGTTACATACCCCAAACATGTGGATGATGGAGTATGATCTGCCTGCAATTAATCACCTAAAACACCAGAACCCCATTCACATCCCTTCTATAAATGGTCACCTACCTCCCCATCAATGCGCCTTCTTGGTCAATCTGACCTGTAATAAAAGCTCGATGACCTACAAGCTTCTTCTTCATCCTGAAACACTATTGTCTGCCCTGCCTCCACACAACCTACGATAACCACCAAAAGAGTCGACCTTGACCAAACCAACCATCACTCCCAATGGATCCTCCCACCTCTTCAGAGCATGTGAAATCTAAGGAAGGAATAGTTGAAGCTTTGTGACAACCTTTTGTGCAACAAAATACATATCTACAGACATAAAAAATTGGGTACCAAACTAGAAAAGACAACCCCCATGACCTCCTCCAGTGTCTAATGTACATGGATCTGCAACACCATAGCTTCATTCCCTTTCCCCTTCCACCATCAACATTGTACCATGGTCATCATCTGCTACAATGATGATTTCTAGTCAGAGCAAACACCAAATTAGATCTCATTAAACCTCTGATAAGGAAGTCATGCCACTCGTGACCATGAGGAATTTGAACTTAAAGATGGTATATACAAACCAACACCTTCACTTCCAACCAAGTCTAAGGAATGTGGCCAAAGGAAGTTGGAACAAAACTTCTTCATCATGTTTTGACTTCAAATAAGTAAGCATGAGATCCCTTCCGCAAACTTGTTCATTCACTCAATTAATGAGATGGATGCACACCTAGTAACAATTGAGGGCCTTGACTAATTAACCTAGTATTAATGTGAACACATACCAGTTGATGAACATTCACATAAAAGAAACCATTAACTTAAGTACACAAGCACTCGAACAACATAAACAAATTAACAACTAGGGCAATATCATATAATTTATATTGTAACATCCCTGACCTGGGTTATGTGTTAACCCTAGATGTTTTGCCTAATAAGGTTGAGTAGATTCATAATCTTATCTTGGGAAAAGTAATTAGGGCTCATGAGAAACTTATGTTTCAATTTTTGGTCTTGATTGAGCAATGTTGAAGCAATGTTTGCTTATTTTGGACTAAAGTGCAAATTACCCAAGTTGAAGGGTTAAATTGCAAATGTTGCATGATAAGATGTTCCTCTAATGTTGAGACATCATAATAATTAATATGATGTAGTTATATGGTTTTCACAAGCTTGGGCACCAAGATTAAGCTTGTAAAGCAATCCTTGAGCATTAAAACCTAGTTTTGGTGTAATGTGCAATTTACCCAAAACCCAGGGTTCAATATGAAAATTACCACTTCAATAAGGTCCCTAATGTTTCTTGGCATCATATAGAGCAAATAAAATGAGAGGGGCGCCTCATTTGAATTAAGTTGGAGGAAAGAGAATCTTGATATTAAAATAATCAAGATTTAATCCTAAGTGAAACCCTAATTTAATTTAGGGCAAAAATGAATGTATTAATTAAAGGGCCTTCAACCAAAATTAAAATAGTTGGATTCAGATGTGTGTGGATGATTTTAAAGCCTTGCAAAGGCACGAGCATATCCTAAGGAGGTGAAATCCCACTCACCATTATAATAAGAAAAAGAATTTCCACTCAAATATGGATATTCTTATTATAAGGGTTAAGGTGCTTAATTTCTTTTCCCTTAATTCATGGATAATGGAAGGGATCTCGGTGGGGATAGAGATGCGCTTGCATGCAAGAAACCAAGGGGGAAGTGGTGGCAACAATTTTGGAATAAATAGACTTTTATAAGAGATTTTATCTCTCATCAATTTTCTTAAAAAAGTACCCTTTCTAAGCCTGAACAAAGGCTTTTTCGGATTTCTTTCTTTCCCCTTGCTTGGAAAACGACCAAGGAGCTGTGGAGGAACAGGAGGACGACCTACAACCTGTTGGTAAGCCCTTGACCTTCGTTCTCCTTGATTCCATGGTGGAAATCGAAAATAAATCATTGATTTCTTCTTATTTCGATCTCCTCTTCAACCCTAGCCAAACTTTTCAAACAAAAGCTTAAGGACGAGCCTAGGGGGAGTTTCAAGAGCTTCATCCACCATTTTTTCCGTGATCTTGGAGCTTTGGAGCTCAATTGGAGGCGGGTTTTATAACTTGAACCCATATTCATTGTTATTGAACTCAATTTCTCAATTCAATTGATTCAATTGCTCTTTTTGTAATACCCTTGATTAGTTGATGCAATTGCCATGAAGATGGTGGTAGATTTAGAAGGTTTACAGGTTGATGATGATGACATCATCACAAGAACACACCTTATCCAAGGGAACGAGCAAACAGTTTTCAAAACTGCATGATTTAGTTAGTTGCAAAACCGAATGGACACTTTTGAGTTCAAACCCGTTTGGAGTATTTGGACTCCAAGACCGCATGGGTAATTCACTCAAAAACGTATGGGTAATACACCCAAGACCACATGGGTCATTAATCAAGATCGCATGGGTAATTTTACCCAAGATCCAATGGATAATTCACCTCAAAACTGAATGGGTTTCAACTTCAAGATCGATTGGGTAATTTAGTCCAAAACCGAATGGGTAATGGACTCAAAACCATTTGAGAGGGTTGACCAAGGGTTGAATGTTTTCTATTCCTGTTCCTAATTAGGTTGGTTGATAACCCACCAAATTTTATGGGTTAATTCCAAAGGAATCATGAGTTGAAGGCTAATTAATTAGGCAAACCTAATTGGATTAAGTGCTGATTTTCAACTTGAGTATTTTAACTTTTTGGGCAAACGGTTTCAAAACCGTTTGAGAGGGTTGACCAAGGGTTTACCGTTTGAGATTCCTGTTCCTATTAATGTTGGTTAATGACTCACCAAATTTGATGGATTAATTCCCAAGGAATCATGAGTTGAAGACTAATCAATTGGGCAAACCCTTATTGAAATTTGTGTTGAAGTTCCAATGAGTTGATTTGAGATTTTGGGTGGATTAGCCCAAACGGTTTCAAAACCGTTTGGGGATCACCCAAACGGTTTCAAAACCGTTTGGGGACTACCCAAGACCGTTTGGAGGTCTGGGGTTAAGTATGGTTGACCAATTGAAGGTCCAAATGTACCAAATCACTTTGCAATTAAGTGTTGATTTGATGATCAACTCAATAGCTCAAACCCTAATGATTTTTCACTAGAATCCAAGAGTTGGATGAGCCAAACGGTCTCAAGACCGTTTGGAGGTCACCCAATACCGTTTGGAGGTCTAAGGTTGAGTATGGTTAAGCAATTGAAGATCCAAAGATACTAAGTTGGAGTGTAATCAATTGCTGATTTGGTGATCAATCCAATGATCCAAACCCTAAAGGGTTGAATTGGATTTTGATGATGTGATGGGAAAACGGCCTCAAGACCGTTTGGAGGTAATCCAAATGATCCCAAGACCGTTTGGGGTCAGGTCATGTCCAAATTGGATGATGGTTCAATGGGTTCAAATCAATTCGACTCGCATTGAAATATGTTGAAGGGTTATTGATTCCAAACCCTAAACCAATTGATTCAAGCCTTAATTGATGATCAATTGAGGGTCAAATCAGTTGAAGTTTGACCTAGTTAACTCAATTGAGGATTGGCTAACATGTATAAGATCGATTGAGGGGATCAACATTAGAAACCCTAATACAATTGAAGTGGTTGAGACACTTTTTGGTCCATGCCGTTTTGAGGAGGTTTGGACCAAACGGTCTCAAGACCGTTTGGGACCAAACGATCTCAAACCATTTGGAGACCCAAAGTGTAAACGGTTTCAATACCTACCTTGTCCAATTGGTTTCAAGTACAACTTGTTCAAATGGTTTTCAACTAATTGATGTATGAGAACTAAGATCATTGAGGGTCTAAGTAATCAACTATGTGAAGATCAACATGGTTAATCCATTTGGACATCTCATGTAATTGAAGGTCCAATATGGTGAACCTATTTAGATACTTAATGCATTTGAAGATTCCAATGGTTAACCCAATTGATCACTTTGTGGAATTGAAAGTTTAATTGGTCAATTCTTTTGAATTCATTATATAATGGATGGTTTAATTAATTAGACCATTTGGACATCTAATATGATCAAAGGTCAATTAGATATGTGATTAATAAAGATGTAGACGCATGATGATTGTGAAGGTTAACCCTAGCTATGTGTACTCAAGTGAAGAGTTGACCTAGATTAATCTTGGAGTAGTCAACATCCTAAAGAGGATGAGAGAGAGAATGAGAGAGATGAATGCTTATATAATTAAGCCCTAATTCTCTCATTATGAGTAAACTATGTGATAAGGGTTGATCCATAATAATGAGATCGCGACAACCTAAACAATGAGCCTAAACTCTAATTAGAGCAATGCTATGTGTGAAACTCTAATTAGAGCAATGCTATGTGTGAAATCCTAATTAGAACAATGCTATGTGTGAAACCCTAATTGGAGAAAAGCTATGTATGTAACCCTAATTAAGGCAAAGCTATGTGTGAAACCCTAATATAGGGTTGTGCTACTAATTCTATGTGAAGTCCTTTCACTGGGTGATGTGTTGTGAAATCCTAATTTCACATAATACTAGGTGAATCCTTGATATAGAAAGATGATCATATGAAACTCTATTGAAGAGTAATACTATGTGAAATCCACAAATGGATGGAATATTCTATGTGAATCCTCAAATTATAAGTATGGAGGATACTATTCCTAATGGAATAATGATTAATGTTATGACAAATGTAACACCTAGAAAGGTTGATAATGGATATCCTTATATTGATAGTTCCTAACTCAAGGATGATTCCATAGTATTGGCAATGGTTGTATAATCTAAGTGAGTGACTAATGACCAATACTTTACATGATAAATGTGATGAATTGGTGCATAAAATATTAGGATGGGGAATACCCTAATACAAGCTAAGTGTATGAACTCATGTAAGATAAAGGTGTTGAGGGAAGTGATACATCAAGATATGATAGATATCACATCCAACACCCCAATGCTAGTATACCTTAATGAGTTATAAGTCCAGGATAATTGGATGAATGACACATGAGATGTGTCAAGTCAATGTTTACATTGAAATGTAATGCACTTTGTTGAATGTGGGCTAACATGCCTTATGAAAAGGTCAATCCAAACCTATAAACTATGATGTAATCATATTCTAGCAAAGAAGAGAGAGAAACTCAAGCTATGTATTGATAATTCATTTAATGATGAATGATGAGGATAAAGAATATGATTGAATACTTATGATTATTCATATTGATTCCTTGCTATGTGAACCCTGATACAGAGTAATGCTATGTGAAACTTTAATACAAGTCAATGCTATGTGATCCCTAATGCAAGGTAATACTATGTGAGATCCTATGACAAGTTAATGCTATGTAAACCCTAATACAACGTATTACTATGTGAAGCTCTAATACATGATAATCCTATGTGAAGCTCAAATATAGACTAATGGGTTATGAATGTAATAAGATAACCCTCATATTGCATGATATTGATATGTAATTGTGTCATGATTACTAATCATGCAGATATGTTGAGAAGATGTGTGACGACACCCGCCATCATTTAAGATAACAAGTGTCATTAACAATAATAAAACATGCGGAAGTGATCGTTAGCAGCGGATTACTGAAAATCACTAAAAATTAAAACCATTTATCAAGAGATCCATTCATAGGAAAACTCTTTCATTTAGAACCAAAGTAAAACATTACATCCTGGTTCATATATATACATATCATGCCTCTTTGCACAAAATCTCAGATCGGAGAATCAAAACACTAACTCCTAGGACCCGAGAGTACAGAGACGACTCATAGGACTATCTACACAAAACCAGACAGCCAATGTCTCCACCTGTTGGATCACTGTTGTCCCTATGACTGCTGCTGCTGTTGCTCACCCACTGAAAGGTTTCTTCCTCTTCTTCGGCGATTACCTAAAAATTTAATCCCACGGGGGTGATACAATTATAAAAATTGTCCCAGCGAGAGATATAACTCTCCGCCAGAAACATTGTTATCGCTGATAATAGAATAACAGTGAGCAGTAGAATTATATTTACTCAACAACAGGTAAATCATTGAATAAGATATGCAGATCAGTATTCTCTATGCAATCATTTCATATATAACTTGATTAATCAGCAAGTCATTCATTTAAGAAGGAATATGAAGAACATGTATATCATTTATCCAACTATGATATAATAGACCATGTATCATCAACCATTGATTCTAGCAATTCAACCCTAAGCAAATATGCTACACGGCTGATTACGTTTTATAATCATACTTATGCCCTGAGGAGATGAGGTATACCGCTCATACTCCAACCGACCACGGTTACGTAAAGCATCGGTACCACACATAGGTCAATGGAAGAGTCGTATTCCCATGACCTCAACTATCTCGGTCAGTACGAGATAACATGCAGGACATCTTGTGTCTCTGCTAGATAGCTTTCCAGGGTATACTGGCAACATCTCTATTAGAGTTATAGCCCATAGCATATACTCTCTTCAGGATATGGCCCGTAGCCAATGCCCGGTATTATTTTGTGGAGTCATGGCCCATAGCCATGCTCTTATTGGGGTATGGTCCGTAACCAATCCCGTTCATAGGACATAGCCCGTAGCAATGCCTATGGGGCATAAGGATATAATTGCCCAATTACCCCCACATATTCAAAAATATGCGTTCCGAGTAAACTCGTTTCACCATTCAGCTAATTCTGACGCTGATGGATCTGTGATCAGGGCAACTACATTATATGGTATCACTTGATTAATTAAGTACATTATCATATTCTTTTAGCATCAGCCAAGTTTCCAAACATAACTTAATAAGACAAATGCTATAAAGAAAACATGTACTATTTCCATTAATCACTTCTCAGTCTTTATAAGACATGGGGATCTCAGTCCCTCATTTCAATACTGGGAATTTTCATTCCTTTGCAACTCAATGCCATAATCATATGGTTCTGGGTATTCAAACCCTTAGCTCATCATTGAGCATTATTACCACTTTTTCAGGTAATTATCACCTTCAGGTCACCTGACCAAGGTAAATATGATGCTTATTACATAAACATCTTCTCATGGCACTTAAGGCCCATTACTTCTCTTATTACCTCATACTAGGCAATAAGGTATAGCATGGCACATAAGGCCCAATAAACAATGTCAATACATAAAATGTCATAGCTCATACCTGGATATGTTCATCATCACATCATACCTACATGGTTAGTACAGATGATAATACATTAATTTCATATCAGCACCATGCAAAACAATATATAACATCATTATTCAAGGGTAACACCACTATTCCCTTACCAGGGTTAGGGTTTCCCATTTCTCATTAATTCAGACCCTCTTGAGTTAACCAACTTTATCTTGTATTAAGGTATTTCCCCTCTTAATACATTCCATCACAGAATACTCACCCTTAGCATATAATGCATAGGCCACACATTAGAATTGTCCAGCTATCTCACATGATATGGACTTATCTTAGTTTAAGACATAACTTTATTATAAAGTTGCCTATAAACAATCGCAATGATACACCCTCAACTAGGGTTTCACAAGGATACACCCTCAACCAGGGTTCACAATGATACACCCTCCACTAGGGTTTCACAAGGTTACACCCTCAACCAGGGTTCGCAATGATACACCCTCACTAGGGTTTCACAAGGATACACCCTCAACTAGGGTTTACTAACATCCTAATTAGTGATTTCACATGTAGACAACCTCTTATTAAGGTTATACATTGAATCAGCCTCAATTAGGGTTTACATCATGTATTGGGTCCATGCATTTATTATGCATTAATGACTAGTACCATTAAAGGTATCTCCCACCTAATCACATTAGGTTTTTAAAAAGGTTTGATCAATTAGACCTTCAATAACATGAGGTATCCAATTGAATTAACCAAATTGAACCACACTCAATTCTAATCGATGGAACTTCAAACAATTGGATCATCAACTCAATCATCATTTGAATCATGGCTCACACCTCAATTGGGACTTCAATTATGGTCTGATCTCAATGGGATTAGGGTTTATAAATACCAATTAGAGCTTTGAAGTTGATCATCAATCATGCTACTAATTGTGTTTCAATTGATTGCATTGGACCTTCAACCATTGAATTCATGGAACCAATCATCAATTGTACCTATGATCATACTTCAATTGAGTTTAATAGGTCAACCTTCAACTAATTTGACCCTAAATTGACCCTCAATTGGTCATCAATTAGGGCTTGATTCAATTGAATTAGGGTTTAGAATCGAAGATCCAACAACACTCATCAATGCAAGATTGGTTACTTTGAAACTATTGAACCATTATCCAAATTGGGTATGACCTGACCCCAAACGGTCTTGAGGTCGTTTGGATGACCTACAAACGGTCTTGAGACCGTTTTCCCATCATATCACTCAAATCCAAGCCATCCAATTAAGGTTTGGATCATTGGATTGATCACCAAATCAGCATTGCATTGTCTAACAACTTGGTACCTTTAGACCTTCAAACACCTAACCATACTCAACCCTAGACCTCCAAACGGTCTTGGGTGACCACCAAACGGTCTTGAGACCGTTTGGCCCATCCAACCTTTGGATTCTAGTGAACAATCATCATGGATTGGTCTATCGAGTTGATCAACAAAGCAGCACTACATTGCAATATGATTAGTACCTTTGGACCTTCAATTGGTCAACTATACTTGACCCCAGACCTCCAAACGGTCTTGGGGTGACCCCCAAACTGTCTTGAGACCGTTTGGGTGATCCCCAAACGGTCTTGAAACCGTTTGGGCTAATCAACCCAAAATCTCAACTTAACTCATTGGAATTTCAGCACTGTTTTCAATTAGGGTTTGCCTAATCGAATAGCCTTCAACTCATGATTCCTTGGGAGTTAATCCCTCAAATTCGGTGAGTCATTAGATCACATCATTAGGAACAGTAATCCCAAACGGTCAACGCTTGGTCAACGCACTCAAACGGTCTTGAGACCGTTTGCCCAAAAAGTTCAATTAAATCAGATTGAAACTCAGCACTTAATCCAATTAGGTTTCCCTAATTGATTAGGCTTCAACTCACGATTCCTTTGGAGTTAATCCCTCAAATTTGGAGGGTTATTAATAAACATAATTATGAACAGGAATCCCAAACGGTCAACGCTTGGTCAACCATCTCAAACGGTCTTGAAACCGTTTTCTCAACCAGGTCAAGTTAATCAGGTTGAAAATCAGCACATAATTCAATCCCATTGCCTAATTGATTGGCCTTCAACTCTCGATTCCTTTGGAGTTAATCCCTCAAATTTGGAGGGTTATCAGCCTACATAATTAGAAACAAAATTCCCAAACGGTCAATGCTTGGTCAACCATCTCAAACGGTCTTGAAACCGTTTTCTCCCAAACGGTTTCAAACCGTTTGCCCTTAAACGGTTTGCTGAAACCGCACAGCCAATCAAATTAAAACGATTTGGAGTAGCTATCAAAATGGTTTTGCTTGGTAATTTTCTTTGGATAAGAATCTAGGATGATGTCATCATGCCCTTCCTTCGAACAACCAAGAACAGCAACTGTTCTTGATGGAAATTGCAGCAAGAAACAAGAGTGCATCAAATTGAAGAAATCAATCAACAAAGCATAGAGAATTGATGCAATAGCAATGTTTAAGGGTTTAAGTTATAAAACCCGCCTCCAATTGAGCTCCAAAGCTCCAAGCTCACGCCATTAATGGTGGATGAAGCTCTTGCAACTCCCCCTAGGCTCGTCCTCAAGCTTTTGATTGCAAACGTTGGCTAGGGTTGAAGAGGAGATCAAAATAAGAAGGAATCCATAATTTATTTTCGATTTCCACCATGAAATCAAGGAGAACGAAGGTCAAGAGCTTACCCACAGGTTGGGGTTCTTCCTCCTGGTCCTCCCTAGCTTCCTTGGTCGGTTTCCAAGCTATGAGAAGAAGTGGGGTCGAAATAGCCTTTCATTTGGCTAGGAAAAGGCCTTTTTATAAAAATTCAATGAAAGAGAAAATGCATTATTAAAATGCATTTAGTTCCAAAATTGGTGCCGCCTCTTCCCCCTCAAATTCTCCTCAAAATCCTTAAGGACGAGGCTATCTTCATTGCCTCTTATTCCTCTCCATTATCCATGATTTAAAGAAAATCAAATTAAGCACCTTAATGCTTATTATATTAATATCCATATGTGAGTGGGTTTTCTTTTCCTTATAATAATGGTGAGTGGAATTTCACCTACTTAGGATATTTTCGTTCCTTATCTTGGCAAAGGAACGTCCATCCTTATTAAAAATCAACCCAAAACATTTTGGTTAAAAGCCTTTCAATTATTTTTATTCATTTTTGCCCTAAATCGAATTAGGGTTTCAATTAGGCATTAATCTTGATTATTTTAATATCAAGATTCTCTCTCCTCCAACTTAATTCAAATGAAGCACCCCTCTAATTTTATTTGCTCTTCATGATGCCAAGAAACATTAGGGACCTTGTTGAAGTGGTAATTTTCATATTGAACCCTAGATTTTGGGTAAATTGCACTTTACTCCAAAATTAGGTTTTAATGCACAACATTGTCCAACAAGCTCTATCTTGGTGTCCAGGCTTGTGGAAACCATAATACTACATCATATTCATCCTTATGATGTCTCAACATCAGAGGAACATCTTATCATATGCAATTTGCAAGTTAACCCCTCAACTTGGGTAATTTGCACTTTAGTCCAAAACAAGCAATCATTGCTTTAACATTGTTCAAACATGACCAAAATTGAAAAATAAGTTCCTCATGAGTTCTAATTACTTTTCACAGGATAAGTACAAGCATATAATCAACTTTGTTAAGCAAAACTTCTGGGGTTAGAACATAACCCAGGTCAGGGATGTTACAAATTATCCACCCCTTATAAGGATTTTCGTCCCCGAAATCATCAACAAAACATTAAGAGAAAAGAGTAGGATATTTCCTCCTCAACTCCCGGATCTATTAACACAAATACGAAGCAGGATAAAGACATATAAGAATTAAAGTAATTCCATCTGACCTGTCACAACCCGAGGGTTGACTACTGCTTCAGACTGGTTCATAGCATAGAGCCTAGCTGTTGCCTGCTGTTGGCCCTGTGCTCTATTATTGGACGCAGAAGATCCTGCCTGGGATGCTTGTCCACGTCCTCGGGTACCACTAGAAAACTGCTTTCTCTGAGAACCTTGCTGACTTTGTCTCGGGGGTTGATTCACCACAGCATTCCCCGTTGGGCAATCCCTTGCCAGATGACCTACTAGTCCACATTGATGACAAGTTCTATTCTCTTGGTGTGGTCTAGGGGGTCCAGTTACTAACATAGAAGCTGAACTATGAGCTTCCTTTGGTGGTGTAGGCACAGAATACCTTGGTTTCTTGAAACTCCCAGCACTATGCCCTTGAAACTGTGGGTATTCCTTCTTACCCTTAGTTTATCGCTTCTCAACTATAGACCTCTCTATGCATCTTACAGACTCCAAAAAAGTTGCAAACCTCTACCGGTTCTCCAGAGAAGACACCGGAGTTTTTAATTCAGCGTTCAACCCCTTCTCGAATCGCCGAATTCTTTCCTCATCATTGGATGCCATGTGCGGACAAAACCGCAACAACTCCATGAACCTAGCCTCATACTCACTAATGTTCATAGGTCCTTGTTGAATTCTCTCAAACTGGGATATCTTCTCATCTAGAAATGTCTTAGGAAAGTATCTAGTGACAAATTCATGCATGAATTCATCCCATCCAATCACAACTCCAGGTCTTTTTCCCTCCTCAATGGTCCACCAGTGTCCAGCACTCCCTTTCAGGAGATATACAGCATGCCTAACCCTCTCATCATCAGGTATCATGAGGATTCTAAAGGCTTTCTCTAATTCAGTCAACCATAGGTCAGCATCTGCTGGATCAGCTGTACCAGCATACTCTAATGCTCCTACCCTCTTCAGCCTTTCAAAGGTCTTGCCGGCACCATGTCTTTCATCATGGGGTGGTGCCCTGGGTGCATGTACTGACATTCTATCCGTCATGTGGGTCATAACTGCCATAAACTGCCCGAACATAGTCTGAAAGGCTGGGTTCCCCATATCAGCTGGGTTGAACTGGGATTGATCAGGTACAGGTTCCTCCCTGTCCTGGTCTCTTGCACCTCTTCCCGGTGCAGCTACACTGCTCTCAGCAGCGTGTTCATCGTGTGATCCAGACATCTTTAGTTCTTCTTCTCCTATATGAGCAGAAGACACTATCAGATAAACTGGAAGACACTTAGAACAGACTCAACTATCTTAATACTATGTCTCTGTAGACTCAGCGAACCTAGAGCTCTGATACCACTAAACTGTGACGACACCTGCCATCATTTAAGATAACAAGTGTCATTAACAATAATAAAACATGCGGAAGCGATCGTTAGCAGCGGATTACTGAAAATCACTAAAAATTAAAACCATTTATCAAGAGATCCATTCATAGGAAAACTCTTTCATTTAGAACCAAAGTAAAACATTACATCCTGGTTCATATATATACATATCATGCCTCTTTGCACAAAATCTCAGATCGGAGAATCAAAACACTAACTCCTAGGACCCGAGAGTACAAAGACAACTCATAGGACTATCTACACAAAACCAGACAGCCAATGTCTCCACCTGTTGGATCACTGCTGTCCCTATGACTGCTGCTGTTGTTGCTCACCCACTGAAAGGTTTCTTCCTCTTCTTCGGCGATTACCTAAAAATTTAATCCCACGGGGGTGAGACAATTATAAAAATTGTCCCAGCGAGAGATATAACTCTCCGCCAGAAACATTGTTATCGCTGATAATAGAACAACAGTGAGCAGTAGAATTATATTTACTCAACAGCAGGTAAATCATTGAATAAGATATGCAGATCAGTATTCTCTATGCAATCATTTCAATTATAACTTGATTAAGCAGCAAGTCATTCATTTAAGAAGGAATATGAAGAACATGTATATCATTTATCCAACTATGATATAATAGACCATGTATCATCAACCATTGATTCTCGCAATTCAACCCTAAGCAAATATGCTACACGGCTGATTATGTTTTACAATCATACTTATGCCCTGAGGAGATGAGGTATACCGCTCATACTCCAACCGACCACGGTTACGTAAAGCATCGGTACCACACATAGGTCAATGGAAGAGTCGGATTCCCATGACCTCAACTATCTCGGTCAGTACGAGATAACATGCAGGACATCTTGTGTCTCTTCTAGATAGCTTTCCAGGGTATACTGGCAACATCGCTATTAGAGTTATAGCCCATAGCATATACTCTCTTCAGGATATGGCCCGTAGCCAATGCTCGGTATTATTTTGTGGAGTCATGGCCCGTAGCCATGCTCTTATTGGGGTATGGTCCGTAACCAATCCCGTTCATAGGACATAGCCCGTAGCAATGTCTATGGGGCATAAGGATATAATTGCCCAATTACCCCCACATATTCAAAAATATGCGTTCCGAGTAAACTCGTGTCACCATTCAGCTAATTCTGACGCTGATGGATCTGTGATAAGGGCAACTACATTATATGGTATCACTTGATTAATTAAGTACATTATCATATTCTTTTAGCATCAGCCAAGTTTCCAAACATAACTTAATAAGACAAATGCTATAAAGAAAACATGTACTATTTCCATTAATCACTTCTCAGTCTTTATAAGACATGGGGATCTCAGTCCCTCATTTCAATACTGGGAATTTTCATTCCTTTGCAACTCAATGCCATAATCATATGGTTTTGGGTATTCAAACCCTTAGCTCATCATTGAGCATTATTACCACTTTTTCAGGTAATTATCACCTTCAGGTCACCTGACCAAGGTAAATATGATGCTTATTACATAAACATCTTCTCATGGCACTTAAGGCCCATTACTTCTCTTATTACCTCATACTAGGCAATAAGGTATAGCATGGCACATAAGGCCCAATAAACAATGTCAATACATAAAATGTCATAGCTCATACCTGGCTATGTTCATCATCACATCATACCTGCATGGTTAGTACAGATGATAATACATTAATTTCATATCAGCACCATGCAAAACAATATATAACATCATTATTCAAGGGTAACACCGCTATTCCCTTACCAGGGTTAGGGTTTCCCATTTCTCATTAATTCAGACCCTCTTGAGTTAACCAACTTTATCTTGTATTAAGGTATTTCCCCTCTTAATACATTCCATCACAGAATACTCACCCTTAGCATATAATGCATAGGCCACACATTAGAATTGTCCAACTATCTCACATGATATGGACTTATCTTAGTTTAAGACATAACTTTATTATAAAGTTGCCTATAAACAATCACAATGATACACCCTCAACTAGGGTTTCACAAGGATACACCCTCAACCAGGGTTCACAATGATACACCCTCCACTAGGGTTTCACAAGGTTACACCCTCAACCAGGGTTCACAATGATACACCCTCCACTAGGGTTTCACAAGGATACATCCTCAACTAGGGTTTACTAACATCCTAATTAGTGATTTCACATGTAGACAACCTCTTATTAAGGTTATACATTGAATCAGCCTCAATTAGGGTTTACATCATGTATTGGGTCCATGCATTTGTTATGCATTAATGACTAGTACCATTAAAGGTATCTCCCACCTAATCACATTAGGTTTTTAAAAAGGCTTGATCAATTAGACCTTCAATAACATGAGGTATCCAATTGAATTAACCAAATTGAACCACACTCAATTCTAATCGATGGAACTTCAACCAATTGGATCATCAACTCAATCATAATTTGAATCATGGCTCACCCCTCAATTGGGACTTCAATTATGGTCTGATCTCAATGGGATTAGGGTTTATAAACACCAATTAGAGCTTTGAAGTTGATCATCAATCATGCTACTAATTGTGTTTCAATTGATTGCATTGGACCTTCAACCATTGAATTCATGGAACCAATCATCAATTGGACCTATGCTCATACTTCAATTGAGTTTAATAGGTCAACCTTCAACTAATTTGACCCTCAATTGACCCTCAATTGACCCTCAATTGGTCATCAATTAGGGCTTGATTCAATTGAATTAGGGTTTGGAATCGAAGATCCAACAACACTCATCAATGCAAGATTGGTTACTTTGAAACTATTGAACCATTATCCAAATTGGGTATGACCTGACCCCAAATGGTATTGAGGTCGTTTGGATGACCTCCAAACGGTCTTGAGACCGTTTTCCCATCATATCACTCAAATCCAAGCCATCCAATTAAGGTTTGGATCATTGGATTGATCACCAAATCAACATTGCATTGTATAACAACTTGGTACCTTTAGACCTTCAAACACCTAACCATACTCAACCCTAGACCTCCAAACGGTCTTGGGTGACCACCAAACGGTCTTGAGACCGTTTGGATGAGCTCCAAACGGTATTGAGACCGTTTGGCCCATCGAACCTTTGGATTCTAGTGAAAAATCATCATGGATTGGTCTATCGAGTTGATCAACAAAGCAGCACTACATTGCAATATGATTAGTACCTTTGGACCTTCAATTGGTCAACTATACTTGACCCCAGACCTCCAACGGTCTTGGGGTGACCCCCAAACGGTCTTGAGACCGTTTGGGTGATCCCCAAACGGTCTTGAAACCGTTTGGGCTAATCAACCCAAAATCTCAACTTAACTCATTGGAATTTCAGCACTGTTTTCAATTAGGGTTTGCCTAATTGAATAGCCTTCAACTCATGATTCCTTGGGAGTTAATCCCTCAAATTCGGTGAGTCATTAGATCACATCATTAGGAACAGTAATCCCAAACGGTCAATGCTTGGTCAACGCACTCAAACGGTCTTGAGACCGTTTGCCCAAAAAGTTCAATTAAATCAGATTGAAAATCATCACTTAATCCAATTAGGTTTCCCTAATTGATTAGGCTTCAACTCACGATTCCTTTAGAGTTAATCCCTCAAATTTGGAGGGTTATTAATAAACATAATTATGAACAGGAATCCCAAACGGTCAACGATTGGTCAACCATCTCAAATGGTCTTGAAACCGTTTTCTCAACCAGGTCAAGTTAATCAGGTTGAAAATCAGCACATAATTCAATCCGATTGCCTAATATATTGGCCTTCAACTCTCGATTCCTTTGGAGTTAATCCCTCAAATTTGGGAGCCCGAGCAAGTGCTACCCGCAAAGGGAGGCGCAGCAAGGGAAAGACAACTGCAGTTGCAACTGGCAGTAGGAGAGTGTGTTGGTGACTAGTACGTCAACAGGAGGGTGTGAGTCCTTCCAACTCCTTGTGGGACAAGGAGTGTGGAGTTCCAGGTGGTCTGTGTGGACTACTTCATAGGCGGGAGGTTTCTGCTGCTTAGGAGGATGACTATCAATCCCGACAGTCCTGGTGAGACCAGGAGTCGTCAGTCCCGGTGCGACCAGGAGCTGCACAGACACTGTCCAAGACCGGAGGTGAAGACCGCGCAAGGCGGGAGGTATTGTCACCAAGCAAGCCTCGGGACAAGGTATGATTCCACAAACCATCCTTTCCTATTGTATAGACGTTGACGTGTTTCCTTGTTCCGGGTTTGGGGGAGAACATTTTTGTTTCCGCTGCCTTCTCTGCCTTCCCTAAAACCCAACAGTGGTATCAGAGCCACGTCAATTGCTCTATACTTTAAGGATTATCGCTATGATCGATTTTGGTTTGTCGCCTTTATTTATTGCATACGATGCGAATAATATTGGCTTTATGCATGTCTAATCCTAAATCCACAAATCCCAATTTACATATATGATATGTATTATAAATGCACTCGATACGCGTCGCCCTTAAATGAGTTTTGTGGTGGATGTATAGCGTGGTTATGGCCAATAAACCCTATATGTGTATGGTTGTATGTGGTTGCTTGCATCTCAGTCTGCGCACCGATCTTCCTTCTCCTATTCCTGATGTAACTCGAAATAATTCAATTGCCAAGAAACATTAGGGACCTTGTTGAAGTGGTAATTTGTATATTGAACCCTAGATTTTGGGTAAATTGCACTTTACTCCAAAACTAGGTTTTAATGCACAACATTGTCCAACAAGCTCTATCTTGGTGTCCAGGCTTGTGGAAACCATACTACTACATCATATTCATCCTTATGATGTCTCAACATCAGAGGAACATCTTATCATATGCAATTTGCAAGTTAACCCCTCAACTTGGGTAATTTGCACTTTAGTCCAAAATAAGCAATCATTGCTTTAACATTGTTCAAACATGACCAAAATTGAAACATAAGTTCCTCATCAGTCCTAATTACTTTTCACAGGATAAGTACAAGCATATAATCAACTTTGTTAAGCAAAACTCCTGGGGTTAGAACATAACCCAGGTCAGGGATGTTACAAGATGAGCATAGCCAGGTATGGACTATGATGCTTTATTATTGAAAATGTTTTATAGGCTTTATAAGCCTTCATATGCTTTGTGTAGTAAGAATCATTGAGCTTTGTGTACTATGTGCAATACATTATGTGGCAAGAATCATGATGTTCTTGATCAAATGATCTGAAGGTATGAAGTTACCTAATAAGTGATAACAAGTGTTCTATGGTGAGTTTTGGGTTCAAATACCCATATGCTATAATCATGATGATGAACTTGTTAAGAAATGGAATTGTACTTGGTAAGTTGAGGGACTAAGATCCCAATACTTTGTGAAAAGAGTATGGCTACAGGCCATGACTCCACAATGACAATGCCAGGCATTAGATATATGATCTAAGCCTGAAGAGAGTTAATGTTGTGGTAATGATTCTATAGTGAATAAATGTTATACATGTTCTTCATTTTCCTTAAAGGATAAGTGACATGTTGTTCTATCAAATTATAGCTATAATGCTTTTGATAAGAATAATGTTCTAATCTGTTAGCCATTAAAATATCTGCTACCAAACAAATATAATTCCTTTGTGTATATTTATCTTCTTAAGTTGCAATAATAATGTTTCTGGTAGAGAGTTATATCTCTCGCTGGGGAAATTTACAATTGTCTCACCCCCGTGGGAACCACATTTTTAGGTGGACGCGGATGAGGAGGCAGAAATCCTTCAGTAGGAGAAGGACAACAACAGCAGCAACAGGGACAGAAGTGAAGTCTCAGGTGGAGACACTGGCTGTCATGCCTTGTATATCTAGAATCCTATATGTTGTCTTTGTACTCTCAGGTCCTCGGAGTAGTAGTTAGTGCATTCCAGATTTTGGCTCAGTGCCTCGAGATTTTATACTACCCGTGTTTTAGCTTGACAGGACAGTTAATGCTTGTAATTCTCAAGAGGAGATGATACAGAATATGTACCTGTGAACAAGAATGTAATTATGTTACTTTGGCTCTATGTGAGAAAGTTTTCCTTTGATGGATCTTTGATAAAAAGGTTTTAATTTTTAGTGATTTTTGGTAATCTGCTGTTTAGTGAACGCTTCCACATTAGTTAATTATGTTTTTGAGAGTTGTATGCCACAATTAAGTGGTATCAGAGCCCTAGGTTCACTGAGTCTACAGAGACATAGGACTAAGGTTGTAGAGTCTATTCTAAGTGTCTTCCAGTTTATCTGATAGTATCTTCTGCTCACATAGGATAAGAAGAACTTGAAAATTACTGGAGAACATGAGGAACACATTGCTAAGGGCAATGTTGTTGCACCAGGAGAGGGTGCATGGGATCAAGCAAGAGGAGAACAAGTGCCTGAGAATTCCCACCTTGACCTAATCAGGATAAAGAATCCTATGTTATGCTCTTGAAGGGCAGGATAGAACAACAATAATGCATATAGAAGATTGGATACTAGTATTACAACCTAAGTTACCTATCTTTAATGCATAAACTCTGGACTTTGAAAGGATTCCTGAGTGACATGGTCATGTTGGAACAGTGGAAATGTGGGAAAGATTAATATATGGTGAGAAAGTAAACTCCACCATAAGTCTGGACAAACAGTACATATGTGATGGTAGTGCCAAAGGAGGGGCCATAAGCTATGAATTAGGGTAAGATCTCTATAATTCTAGAGACAATTGCCTAGATATTCTGAAAAGCCAAAGTTTTTGGTGTCACCAGTGCAATAAATGCCTAGTGCACCAGGGCAGTAGCCACTAAGTAAAGGCAAAAGCAGCAACATGAGATAACTGGACACTATGTGTTGAAAACAACCTAATGTGATAAGTGACCTTGAGGGGTAATACTTAAATGAAATATATTCAATCTGATACTTCATATTATGATTCTATGTGTTAAAAATATGAAAGTAGTTGTTTTTGAATTCCTTTGACTAGTCCTATAAGGACACAAGGAAGATGAGAACTTATATCCTACTCAGTGTTCCTTAAAATGTTTTATAATTTCCCTTATCTGTGTGTTGAAAGATGAGATTTAGAAATGATGCCTGGAGGAAATCTAGGAATGGAAAATCCTGTGTGTATAATGGTATGAAAAGTGAGGAATATAATAGTAAATAAGGTGCATACTACCTAATTTCAATACTTGTATACCCTGGCCAGGTATATGGTTATTGAAGATAAGGCAAGTATGGAACTCTTAGATTGTTATCTTTCTGATTACTCTGATCAAGTAGTCATTTTGAAACAATCTAGAGAGTATAAAGAAACTTAAAGGGAAAAGCTATGTGGACATTCCCAACTAATAGGGGAGAGCTATGTGGACATCCCCAACTTAAAGGGAAAAGCTATGTGGACATTCCCAACTAATAGGGGAGAGCTATGTGGACATCCCCAACTTAAAGGGAAAAGCTATGTGGACATTCCCAACTAATAGGGGAGAGCTATGTGGACATCCCCAACTTAAAGGGAAAAGCTATGTGGACATTCCCAACTAATAGGGGAGAGCTATGTGGACATCCCCAACTTAAAGGGAAAAGCTATGTGGACATTCCCAACTAATAGGGGAGAGCTATGTGGACATCCCCAACTTAAAGGAAAAATCTATGTGGACATTCCCAACTAATAGGGGAGAGCTATGTGGACACCCCCAACTTAAAGGGAAAAGCTATGTGGACATTCCCAACTAACTATGTGGACATCCCCAACTTAAAGGGAAACACTATGTGGACATTCCCAACTAATAGGGGAGAGCTATGTGGACATCCCCAACTTAAAGGGAAAAGCGATGTGGACATTCCCAACTAATAGGGAAGAGCTATGTGGTCATTTCCAACTAATAGGGAGAGCTATGTGGACATCCCCAACTAATAGATAAAAGCTATGTGAACATTCCCAATTACATAGAGTTTGCTAAGTGAACTTTCCTAAATGAATAAAGGATTGCTGAGTAAATTATCTATGTTAGATATATATGTTTTTCCCTTTAATAAATATTCTTAGGTGATGATAGATGTATGCTCTTTTATGCTTCTTCCTTTCAATAATATGGACATCATATGTTAGGGGTTTATGCTTTGCATAGACAATAAACATTGATAAGGTTGAATTAATGAAAGTAACTTTGTTTGGATTACAGAATCCATGATATCTCCATGATATTAAGAATTTATGTGGAGACTTGAGGGTATGATAACTGAATAAATCTGTCCCTCCTTTTCCTTGGATTTCGGGGACGAAATCCTTGTTAGGGGTTTATAATTTGTAACATCCCTGACCTGGGTTATGTGTTAACCCTAGATGTTTTGCCTAATAAGGTTGAGTATATTCTTAATCTTATCTTGGGAAAAGTAATTAGGGCTCATGAGAAACTTATGTTTCAATTTTGGTCATGATTGAGCAATGTTGAAGCAATGTTTGCTTATTTTGGACTAAAGTGCAAATTACCCAAGTTGAAGAGTTAAATTGCAAATGATGCATGATAAGATGTTCCTCTGATGTTTAGACATCATAATAATGAATATGATGTAGTGATATGGTTTTCACAAGCTTGGGCACCAAGATTAAGCTTGTAAAGCAATCCTTGTGCATTAAAACCTAGTTTTGGTGTAATGTACAATTTACCCAAAACCCATGGTTCAATATGAAAATTACCACTTCAATAAGGTCCCTAATGTTTCTTGGAATCATATAGAGCAAAGAAAATGATAGGGGCGCCTCATTTGAATTAAGTTGGAGGAAAGAGAATCTTGATATTAAAATAATCAAGATTTAATCCTAAGTGAAACCCTAATTTAATTTAGGGAAAAAATGAATGTATTAATTAAAGGGCCTTCAAACAAAACTAAAATGGTTGTATTCAGATGTGTGTGGATGAGTTTAAAGCCTTGCAAAGGCACGATCATATCCTAAGGAAGTGAAATCCCACTCACCATTATAATAAGAAAAAGAATTTCCACTCAAATGTGGATATTCTTATTATAAGGGTTAAGGTGCTTAATTTCTTTTCCCTTAATTCATGGATAATGGAAGGGATATCAGTGGGGATAAAGATTCCCTTGAATGCAAGAACCCAAGGGGGAAGTGGTGGCAACAATTTTGGAATAAATAGACTTTTATAAGAGATTTTCTCTCTCATCAATTTTCTTATAAAAGTACCTTTTCTAAGCTAAAACAAAGGCTTTTTCGGATTTCTTTCTTTCCCATTGCTTTGAAAACGACCAAGGAGCTGTGGAGGAACAGGATGATGACCTCCAACCTGTTGGTAAGCCCTTGACCTTCGTTCTCCTTGATTCCATGGTGGAAATCGAAAATAAATCATTGATTTCTTCTTATTTCGATCTCCTCTTCAACCCTAGCCAAACTTTTCAAACAAAAGCTTGAGGATGAGCCTAGGGGGAGTTGCAAGAGCTTCATCCACCATTTTTTCTGTGAGATTGGAGCTTTGGAGCTCAATTGGAGGCGGGTTTTATAACTTGAACCCATATTCATTGTTATTGAACTCAATTTCTCAATTCAATTGATTCAATTGCTCTTTTTGTAATACCCTTGATTAGTTGATGAAATTGCCATGAAGATGGCAGTAGATTTCGAAGGTTTGCAGGTTGATGATGATTACATCATCACAAGAACACACCTTGTCCAAGGGAATGAGCAAACGGTTTTCAATACCACATGATTTAGTTAGTTGCAAAATCGAATGGACACTTTTGAGTTCAAAACTGTTTGGATTATTTGGACTCCAAGACCGCATGGGTAATTCACTCAAAAACGTATGGGTAATACACCCAAGACCGTATGGGTAATTACTCAAGACCGTATGGGTAATTTTACCCAAGATTCAATGTATAATTCACCTCAAAACCGAATGGGTTTCAACTTCAAGATCGATTGGGTAATTTAGTCCAAAACAGAATGGGTAATGGACTCAAAACCGTTTGAGAGGGTTTAAAAAGGGTTGACCGTTTGATATTCCTGTTCCTAATTAGGTTTTTTGATAACCCACCAAATTTTATGGATTAATTCCAAAGGAATCATGAGTTGAAGGCTAATCAATTAGGCAAACCTAATTGGATTAAGTGCTGATTTTCAACTTGAGTATTTTAACTTTTTGGGAAAACGGTTTCAAAACCGTTTGAGAGGGTTGGCCAAGGATTGATCGTTTAATATTCCTGTTCCTATTCATGTTGGTTAATGACTCACCAAATTTGATGGATTAATTCTCAAGGAATCATGAGTTGAAGGCTAATCAATTGGACAAACCCTTATTGAAATTTGTGCTGAAATTCCAATGAGTTGATTTGAGATTTTGGGTGGATTAGCCCAAACGGTTTCAAAACCGTTTGGGGATCAACCAAACGGTTTCCAAAACGTTTGGGGTTTACCCAAGACCTTTTGTAGGTCTGGGGTTAAGTATGGTTGACCAATTGAAGGTCCAAAGGTACCAAATCACTTTGCAATTAAGTGCTGATTTGATGATCAACTCAATAGCTCAAACCCTAATGATTTTTCACTAGAATCCAAGGTTTTGAGACCGTTTGGACCTCATCCAAAAGGTCTCAAGACCATTTGGAGGTCACCCAAGACCGTTTGGAGGTCTAAGGTTGAGTATGGTCAAGCAATTGAAGATCCAAAGATACTAAGTTGGAGTGTAATCAATTGTTGATTTGGTGATCAATCCAATGGTCCAAACCCTAATGGGTTGACTTGTATTTTGATGATGTGATGGGAAAATGGTCTCAAGACCGTTTGGAGGTCATCCAAACGATCCTAAGACCGTTTGGGGTCAGGTCATGTCCAAATTGGATGATGGTTCAATGGGTTCAAATCAATTCGACTCACATTGAAATATGTTGAAGGGTTATTCATTCCAAACCCTAAACCAATTGATTCAAGCCTTAATTGATGATCAATTGAGGGTCAAATCAGTTGAAGTTTGACCTAATTAACTCAATTGATGATTGTCTAACATGTATAAGATCGATTGAGGGGATCAACATTGGAAACCCTAATACAATTGAAGTGGTTGAGACACTTTTTGGTCCATGCAGTTTTGAGGAGGTTTGGACCAAACGCTCTCAAGACCGTTTGGGACCAAACGATCTCAAACCATTTGGAGACCCAAAGTGCAAACGGTTTCAATACTTACCTTGTCCAATTGGTTTCAAGTACAACTTGTTCAAATGGTTTTCAATCAATTGATGTATGAGAACTAAGATCATTGAGGGT
This sequence comes from Alisma plantago-aquatica, assembly GCA_963693085.1. Classification (NCBI taxonomy): domain Eukaryota; kingdom Viridiplantae; phylum Streptophyta; class Magnoliopsida; order Alismatales; family Alismataceae; genus Alisma; species Alisma plantago-aquatica. The sequence continues at coordinate 229,620,621 of OY856410.1, forward strand.
CTAAGTAATCAACTATGTGAAGATCAACATGGTTAATCCATTTGGACATCTCATGTAATTGAAGGTCCAATATGGTGAACCTATTTAGATACTTAATGCATTTGAAGATTCCAATGGTTAACCCAATTGATCACTTTGTGGAATTGAAAGTTTAATTGGTCAATTCTTTTGAATTCATTATATAATGGATGGTTTAATTGATTAGACCATTTGGACATCTAATATGATCAAAGGTCAATTAGATATGTGATTAATAAAGATGTAGACCAATGATGATTGTGAAGGTTAACCCTATCTATGTGTACTCAAGTGAAGAGTTGACCTAGATTAATCTTGGAGTAGCCAACATCCTAAAGAGGATGAGAGAGAGAATGAGAGAGATGAATGCTTATACAATTAAGCCCTAATTCTCTCATTATGAGTAAACTATGTGATAAGGGTTGATCCATAATAATGAGATCGTGACACCCTAATCAATGAGCCTAAACTCTAATTAGAGCAATGCTATGTGTGGAACTCTAATTAGAGCAATACTATGTGTGAAATCCTAATTAGAACAATGCTATGTGTGAAACCCTAATTGGAGAAAAGCTATGTATGTAACCCTAATTAAGGCAAAGCTATGTATGAAACCCTAATATAGGGTTGTGCTACTAATTCTATGTGAAGTCCTTTCACTGGGTGATGTGTTGTGAAATCCTAATTTCACATAATACTAGGTGAATCCTTGATATAGAAGGATGATCATATGAAACTCTATTGAAGAGTAATACTATGTGAAATCCACAAATGGATGGAATATTCTATGTGAATCCTCAAATTATAAGTATGGAGGATACTATTTCTAATAATGGAATAATGATTAATGTTATGACAAATGTAACACATATAAAGGTTGATAATGGATATCCTTATATTGATAGTTCCTAACTCAAGAATGAGTCCATAGTATTGGCAATGGTTGTATAATCTAAGTGAGTGACTAATGACCAATACTTTACATGATAAATGTGATGAATTGGTGCATAAAATATTAGGATGGGGAATACCCTAATACAAGCGAAGTGTATGAACTCATGTAAGATAAAGGTGTTGAGGTAAGTGATACATCAAGATATGATAGATATCACATCCAACACCCCAATGCTAGTATACCTTGATGAGTTATAAGTCCAGGATAATTAGATGAATGACACATGAGATGTGTCAAGTCAATGGTTACATTGAAATGTAATGCACTCTGTTGAATGTAGGCTAACATGCCTTATGAAAAGGTCAATCCAAACCTATAAACTATGATGTAATCATATTCTATCAAAGAAGATAGAGAAACTCAAGCTATGTGCTGATAATTCATTTAATGATGAATGATGAGGATAAATAATATGATTAAATACTTATGATTATTCATATTGATTCCTTGCTATGTGAACCCTGATACAGAGTAATGTTATGTGAAACTTTAATACAAGTCAATGCTATGTGATCCCTAATGCACGGTAATACTATGTGAGATCCTATGATGAGTTAATGCTATGTAAACCCTAATACAGGGTATTACTATGTGAAGCTCTAATACATGATAATCATATGTGAAGCTTAAATACAAACTAATGGGTTATGAATGTAATAAAATAACCCTCATATCGCATGATATTGATATGTAATTGTGTCATGATTACTAATCATGCAGATGTGTTGAGAAGATGAGCATAGCCAAGTATGGACTATGATGCTTTATTATTGAAAATGTTTTATAGGCTTTATAAGCCTTCATATGCTTTGTGTAGTAAGAATCATTGAACTTTGTGTACTATGTGCAATACATTATGTGGCAAGAATCATGATGCTCTTGATCAGATGATCTGAAGGTATGAAGTTACCTAATAAGTGATAACAAGTGTTCTATGGTGAGTTATGGGTTCAAATACCCAGATGTTATAATCATGATGATGAACTTGTTAAGAAATGGAATTGTACTTGGTAAGTTGAGGGACTAAGATCCCAATACTTTGTGAAAAGAGTATGGCTACAGGCCATGACTCCACAATGACAATGCCAGGCATTAGATATATGATCTAAGCCTGAAGAGAGTTAATGTTGTGGTAATGATTCTATAGTGAATAAATGTTATATATGTTCTTCATTTTCCTTAAAGGATAAGTGACATGTTGTTCTATCAAATTATAGCTATAATGCATTTGATAAGAATAATGTTCTAATCTGTTAGCCATTAAAATATCTGCTACCAAACAAATATAATTCCTTTGTGTATATTTATCCTCTTAAGCTGCAATAATAATGTTTCTGGCGGAGAGTTATATCTCTCACTGGGGCAATTTACAATTGTCTCACCCCCGTGGGAACCACATTTTTAGGTGGACGCGGACGAGGAGGCAGAAATCCTTAAGTAGGAGAAGGACATCAGCAACAACAATAGGGACAGCAGTGAAGTCTCAAGTGGAGACACAGGCTGTCATGCCTTGTATAGCTAGAGTCCTATGTGTTGTCTCTGTACTCTCAGGTCCTCAGAGTAGTAGTTAGTGTATTCGAGATTTTGGCTCAGTGCCTCGAGATTTTATACTACCTGTGTTTTAGCTTGACAGGACAGTTAATGCTTGTAATTCTCAAGAGGAGATGATATAGAATATGTACCTATGAACAAGAATGTAATTATGTTACTTTGGCTCTATGTGAGAAAGTTTTCCTTTGATGGATATTTGATAAAAAGGTTTTAATTTTTAGTGAGTTTTGGTAATCCGTTGTTTAGTGAACGCTTCCGCATTAGTTAATTATGTTTTTGAGAATTGTATGCCACATATATAGTAGTAATATGCGACAAATAAGTGATAAGCATGACTACTAATTGTTTATCATGTGGCAATGTATTTACACCAGCATTTATGATCATTATAAATTTGGTACTTGGATAATGTCAATATAATACAATCAACTATGGATTAGACTATGATGACTGTTATACATGGTGGGTTGTTGTAACAATAAAGATTCAATTGATCACATTCATGTTCTACATATGTTGTATGTTTCAAACACAAGTATGCTATACTCTATATCTTTGTATAACATACTTTTTTATTTTTCAGAAAATCATGTATTAAGACTATATATAATATTGATGTGGACATCACTTAGTATGAGTAATGTAATTATAAATGCAAAGGTGAATCAAATTATAGTGAGAAGTTAATGATCAAAGACACATTTGTGTCATTGAAATACATTAGGTATGAGGGAAAAATGGTAATTCTACATAATATAAATAGTGACCTGGATAGATCAAATGAATAATGTATGCTAAGTTGGACATATAAACCCTAAAAATTTATAAAGAAGATAACATGGAGGCACTAGTTATATGCTAAGATAATACTATGTTTATATACACTCTTATGAGACATGGATCACATACATAACTCAATCAGAGGCCCTAGAAAAGAAGATAATGGAAAAGCGTGGAACATTAAGCCTATAATGAAAATCCAATCCTAGATAAGTCAAGTTGAACAAACTTGATTCTAAGCCAAGAAACATGAAATAACCCTAGTACATTCTCTTTTGCTAGATTCATGATAAATTGGCATCTTTGATCATAGTGGACACTTGATTTGGAAATTATCGATTGGAAAAAGTACTAGATTGTCTATTTTGTTATTGAACTATTTATCTCCTTCTTGAATTTCATTCATATAATTTTGCAAAAGTAGTGAACCAATTTGTTATTAGTCTTTACTCTTATTGAAGGTCACCAAAACTAAATTGAACTTTGAAAAATGTTGAATAATTGAAATATTGTTGTCTTTGATATTGGAACAAAAATTTGAATATTGGCTAAGAGCTCTAGCTCACTAACTTCGGTGGGTCATATCCCCCAACCCTCCTCAGTGCAAAATGGACGATTAGAGGTCCCAATATTGGTTACCCCCAAAGGAAAAAGTGTTGTTCTCTCATAGAAGGGAGAAAACCAAGAACCTAGCCACTGGCAAAGACAAAATATTAGAATACTTGTTCCAGTGGATAAATCATTATACTTTGAAAATATTGATAACTTGTTATTAGTTTTGAGAATTTCTTCATTTCCTATAGTTCCCACGTGGAGTTTTTGTATACTTTTGAAACTAGCTTGGTTACTATACCATCTTCTTGTTAATACCCTGATTCCACCAAACAAACTTTCCTAGAATTGATTTTATAAATATTTATTTTTAAAATAGCTCAATAGATGAATTTAGTACCAGCCTTACTGACTTATTTTTCCCTTCTTGGGGTCCATGTGTGATTTTTTCCCCTCTGGGAACTCATGGGTAGGTGGTGCAAGAAAGACATAGAAGAGACATGTAAGAGTTGTCTCTTTTTGAAGAGTAGATAGGATTCATTCCTATTTTAAATTTTATAATCCTATGCATAAAATTCCATGACTCTGATGTAAAACATGATTGTAAAAAAGATTTGTTTATATTTTCTAATAAAATTTTGTATATATTTGATCAAAATATCAAGTCTTTACAACATGGGATCTTGAAGCATCATGGGTCCTTCTTTTTTGTAGGGAGTCGTCTCTGGATTAATGTGCTGACAACTTCATTAAGAACAAAATTGTTGGAGTCCTGGACGTGCTCTTTTTGTTGATGATCTACTTCTAGAATATTCCTTAATATGGAATTTTCTCAAGAACCTCCACCAATGAAAGTTTTATTTAGAGTTGCAAAAGATATTTAAGAAGTCTTTGAATATTTCTCTTCTTTGTCCTTTCACTTTGGGTTGTCCATATAGTTAGCTCCATGAAATGGGACTAAATGTGGAAAGATGTGAAGCTTTTGTGGAGGGATATATTATTGTTTGGGGCTTTGTTCCCCTAAGCTTGAAATTGGTATCATCCCTCAATTAAAAAAGACTCAAATCAAAAGGAATTGTTCTCTCCTTATTAAAAACATGGATGCTTGCTTGTTGATTGTGATCGTTTCATTGTGCAGTAGAACTTTCACCTATTCTTGATGTATATGAACCTTCTTTTAGACTCGGGGACTGATTGATATTTCTTTGTTGCTCTTTATAAGCTCTTTGTTCGGTAAAGCTCTCCTCACTTGCTTTATGTTTTACTAAAACACTTTTATCCAAGCATCAAAGTCCATGGGTTGTGGTTAAAATGACTACGTGCATCATACAAAATTCAGATTAGGAGTGTATTTTGTAGTGCATACTTTCTCAACATTCATGGCATGTCCATTTTTGCCGTAGATAAAAATTTTCTTGGCTAAGTGATGCTGGTGTGCCATTTTGATGCTACCTAGAAAACCTTGTTGATAAGGTTTCTTCAATTATGCCACATCTGATGCTACTTGTGATATTTGAGTTTCCAAACTCCTGAGTTGAGCTTCCATGTTTTTCTTCTCGCAATCAAATTTCTCAAAATTGGCCCCAATTCTCTTAATAAATTTTCCCAGGATGTCCATCAACTCATCATCTTCTTTTGGGCCCCGCTCTTGCTGAAATCATCTAGGACCCTGTTGTTGAAGTTTTTGTGCTTGAGACAGGTCAATATTAAAGTTATTGAGATATTTCTAGGAAACTATGAATTATTCCTCCAATAATACTCACTTCTTCTATTAGGTTGTTGCATATACATGCAATCTTCTTCCTCTCTAGATGAGAGTGCATTCTACTTTTCAAGATTTTTTTAACTCGACCACTTGAGCTTTTAGTTCTAGAACTTCATGTACTTTACTTAACATGTTTTGAAATCTATCCTAGGCCTCTGAATAAGATTCATTAGCAAGTTGTTTACACCCATAACAACTAGATTATTTGTCTTTTAAGGGGGAACACATTTTTCAAAGAACACATCTATTGTAACATCCTCAAATTTAAGGCATCAGATAAAATGATCTTAGAAGGAACGACTGAACTACCCATATCACCAAGGTGCACCTCCTTTTCAGGTAGCCCATCACAAAAAAACTTTGTGGCTAAGTGTGCTCATCCCAGCAATACTAGGATGGGTGACCAGTCATGAAATTTATCCTAGCTTGCACATGAGTGAGGAAAAAGCACATATTTAAGGCTAGTCGTGGTCTGTGGGGCCAATCGTCATTCCTGAAGCTCTACTAGATCCTTGGGAAGTGGGCCCGGGTGTTACAAATGGTATTAGAGACATAAACCCTCCAATAGGTGGGGCCTACATGGGCATGTGGTATTCTATTCTTGAGTTGCGTGATCTAGGCATGCTGGAAAGGGTTGTCCGTGGTGATGTAGCTACCCTTGCACTGGTATTCTGTGATCAGGAGGTGGGTGTCAATGGTGTTGGTATGTATGTCCTGAGAGCCAATCATGGGATGATTGGTGGGATACATTAAGATTGATTTGATAAAGATCAAAGGAAAGCTTCCAATTCTTTCTGGTTTAGTCATATGAGATTATGATAAAACAAAATGAATGTTTAGAAAATGATAGTACTCAATGACGTATGCTTTCAGGATGAGGACCTGAATGATGAGATCATACAGATGCTAAGAGTTTGTACATTCTTATTATGTCCCTAGTCGGATGTCATTGTGGAAGGTAGATAGACAACAATGACACACAAGCCTAGATTGTGGTGTTGGTTGATGACAGAATCTCATTAGAAATGATATGGAGATATCAAACCAAACACATAGGTACTTGTTGGAGAACAAGTTTACTAGACAAACCCACCATGAGTTTGACACATGGAACCATGACATGGTAGTCACAGTCAGTTCTCACAGTGATGGTGGTGAGTGTGATTCTTTAACCTAAAATCACTACACTCAACACATGTCGTTGGGTACACTTTGACATCATCAAACGCAGTCCTGAAACATGGGTTGTTATAAAGGTGATGATTGGGTGGCTTTGACACATGGGGCTTTTGAGGGGTGAGTGATAGATATGGGATTTGTCCCTCCTGGGGGAGTTTGATATCCATGGCCACTTGATGAGTAGGATTGAGATAGGCGTGTGCACACATGTGTGAATCAGTATGTGATATTGATGTCATACATATCTCCTCCAATCTACTCTGAGATCAAGAAAGCGAATGAACATTGACATGATGGTTGTTCCATGCCTTGAGTTCATTCGGGATATCAGTGATAAAGGAATTATACATTCACTGTAACACCATTCATGAATTGTAGGATTGAAAGTTGTTCTCCAACTTTCTATTTCACTTGGGTAGCACTGATGTGCGACTAGGCACTGCTCTTTGCTTGTGAAGTCATAAGTGTTATGGACTTTCACTGCCAACGTGAAATGAACCTACAGGGTCACACACATAAGATTTAATCTGGAAGAGGAGTTTATCCACAAATGATGTTTAGATTGATTACTAAAGGAGTTTAGTAGTTCAATTAAACACTCAATTAATTGATAGCTCAAAATCATAGTATTCAAGTTGTTGGATCGATTGATTAGAGTATCAGATTGATTGAAACTGCAATTGACTAATTTGCACAAGTCTGCTGCCCCAACCGATCGGCTCATGTGATGAACCGATCGGCTCAGGTTGCTGAACTGATAAGCTCATGTGATGAATTGATTGGCTCAAGATAGGCTGAGACAACCGGTTCAAGGGTTGAACCGATCGGCTCAACTGACCAACCGAGATCATTTGGAAAGTGAGAAGACTATTTTGCAAATACAATTTGTTTCACTTGTACAAATTTGATTTGGACAAGGATTAATATTTGATTGATCGGAAATAAATTTGAAAGTCAATTTGAGTTGGATCAGGACCACGAACTGATCGGCTTAGAAGTGAACTGATCGGCTTAGGTGCCCCAACCGATCGGTGGAGGTGTGAACCGATCAGCTCAACTCCCCAACCGACCGTTTCATGTATGAAACGATCGGTTGAGGGGCGTAGTTGGTTGTTTTGTGGAAAATCTCGAACCCTTCTACTCCTGCATTAATCCCGCATTGCCCGGGGTAGAGAACCTTGTCCCATGACCCTCCTATATATATAGGGGTAGTGGGGGCTTCTCAGGACAACAACTCAGTGTAGCGGTTGCTCTGCAAAGTTGTCGTTCTCTCTGGTTTTGGTAACTAAGAGAGAGTTTGAGCAAGTGCTACCCGATAAGGGAGGCACAATAAGGGAAAGACAATTGCAGAAAGTGATTGGTGGCAAGAGAGTGTGTCAGTGACTAGTACGCCGACAGGAGGGTGTGACTCCTTCCGATTCTTTGTGGGACAAGAAGATCAGAGTTCCAGGTGGTATGTGTGGACTACTTCAGAGGCGGGAGACTTCTGCCGCTCAGAGGACAGTTGTCAATCCCGACAGTCCCGATGAGACCAGGAGCTACACAGACACCATCCAAGATCGGAGGTGAAGACCGCGCAAGCCGCGAGGTAATGTCGCCGAGCAAGCCTCGGGACAAGGTACGCCTCTATAAACCATCCTTCCTATTGTATAGACGTTGACACATTTCTTTTGTTTTGGGTTTGGGGAGAAGAAAATTTTTGTTTCTGCTGCCTTCTCTGTCTCCCTTAAAACCCAATAGTGGTATCAGAGCCACGTCAACTGCTCTATACTTTAGGATTATCGATATGATCGATTTTGGTTTGTCACCTTTATTTATTGCATATGATGATGACATTGATGCAAAGTGTTTGATGTTGTGCTCTATGAACCACGAGTTGTAGAGACAACATGAGAACATGGGCGTCATTGAGATGATTCAACATCTCAAGAACATGTATGAAGATCAAGCACAGAAAGAGAGATATGATGTCTCTAGGGCGTTGTTCAAGTGTGTCATGATAGAAGGAGATCCAGTTGGTCCTCACACACTCAATATGATTGGGTATGTGGAGAACTTGACGAGAGTGGGATTTCTTCTGAGCCAAGAGTTGGCTACTGACATGATACTGCTATCGTTTCCAGAATCCTACTGTCAGTTTGTGATGAACTACAACATGAACAACTTTGACAAGCCATTGACAGAGTTGTTAGGCATGTTGAGGAAAGCTGAGACACAGATGAAGAAGGACAAGCCTAAGTCTATGATGATGATCAACAGCAAGAAAGGCAAGTCTAAGCGCAAGGGCAAGGGCAAAGCTAAGAAGGGCTCTGATGCTAGCCAGCAACCCAAGGCGTCTTCAGATATCAAGGCCAAAGGAGGCGTGATCAAGAGAGGCAATTGCTACCATTGTCAAAAGCCAAGACATTGGAAAAGGAGTTGTCCACTCTATCTGGAAGAACTAAAGAAGAAGGAGGTGACAGACGTCTCCACCTAAAGGTGTCATGAAATAAACTTGTAACATTTTTGAGATATATGATACCAAGATATAAAATGTAAAGCACTCAATAAATAGAGCAAGTGTTGCCGCCATAGATAGGATTACTTTAGTTTATTTTCAGCCTTGAAGGCATGTAATAGAGTTATGAATTGCTATTTCATATTTGCCAATGGATAGAAACACATTATTTTTGCATATTGTATGATAATGATAGCAATTAATAAAGTTGATGTTTCTATTCCAAAGATACGATCTTTATGGCAATGCCTTATTTATCTTGTGATACTTGGTATGCATAAGATAAAATGATATCTAAAAGTTATTGATAACTCAAACAATCAAATTAGCATATATCATGAGAAATTCATTTCTAGTTTCCATATGATGGATAAATCTAGACTCTTTTGGTTAGAGAACCAGTAAGAGACATGAATTTCTTGGACATGATTAATCAATCTTCACTATGGTAGTGGGAGAATGATTATCCTATTAGGTATAATACATGTGGTATATTTACATACCTATTGGAGTTAATGCTAGTACTTCAAATGGTGTTTACAAAAATACCAATATGAATATCTTGAAGTGTTCAAGAATATCATAGATGAAGTGCGAATTTGGTAAAGTGTTAATTCTTGATGAGATCAATGAATGAAATACTTGAACCTGATGTTTGAGATCCTTATGAGTGACTATGATAGTGAACTCATGATTAAGGCATGGTGATGTCTAAATCAAAAGGAGTCATACTCTAAGGAGTTAGAGGATGATTATCAAATAACTAATTTATTCTTAAATAAAGAATACCCCACACTAATAAAGGACATTAAGAATCACAATGAGTTGAGAGTTCTTATATCCTTGACATATACACCTCAATTATCTATGTGATGGTCATGTGATGAGACAACTATCTAGATGAATATGAGGAACCAGATTTTGAGTTATGGTTTATGACCATTACGTCCTAAATGACTTCCATGTGAACCATAAGGTATGACCTTGATGGTAGCACCTATTGGGATGAAATCCATAAGTGCAAATGAGTCTTAAGTGTTAAGACACATGGATAACATTTTGAGAAGGATGATGCTTGTTGATTGCAACTTAATGACTAAGAGATTTGGCATATGGATACTAAAACCGCATTCCTATGAGGAATAAAACAAGGATGTGTACGTGACACAACCTATAAAGGTTTATGAATCCATTAATGCAAATGAAGTCTATAAGTTACAATGGACTAATCAATGTGATTGATTGAGTACAAGCAACTCAGAATTGTGCTCTTTACTTTGATAATATAGTCAAAGGGTTTGACTGATATGTCAAAGATAAAGAGAGATATGTGATTTAGTGGGAGCGTATTCACATTCCACATGTTGATGTGAAATGGAAATGTTCTATAATGGAAATCAAAAGTGGAAATTATCTTTAAGGAAGATAGAGATGTTTCCTATGTAATAGGAATAGAGATCTATAGAGATAGTTCTCAAAAACCTCTTGACCTGAAAAGAGAGAGCATACATTGGCAATCTACACTGAAGGGTTTAGTGTGCATAGATTCAGTGGGAGAAAAATTGTCCATGTTACATGGAGTTGGTATCCCAAGACCAAGTGTCCATTTCTTATGAAGAATGGGAACACTAAGAATAGATATGGATCTATCATGTATGTAATCATCCCATTATCTTGCATGTATGGACATAGAAAAATAAAGTGCATTCATCATCTTGTATGTAGGACATGATAATATGATGTGTTCATCCTAATGACTCATATGTGGGACATGACGAGTGGATGTTTGTCTAGTTCCAGTAAGGGTTACTGGAATACCATAAGAACTTGATAAGTACTTGAGAAGTACTAGTTCTATGGAAATAAGGAAGGGTTCACTGTAAAGAGTTACACTGATGCAAACTTCCAAAAAAAAGGACAAAGAATTAATCGCAATATATATATGAGATATATAAAAGTGAATGTTTGTTGATAATTGGAAACGTTCCAAGAAATCCATTCAGAAGGAAAGGTCGAGTATCCGTGTGTTAGAGAACAACAGTGGATACTCTATGGATCTGGAAGGTCATAAGATGAACTTATAGATATTCCGATCATTGATGACAAGTAAGGAGTGCTTGGTCATGCAATGTGGCTAAAGGTTAGCAAAGGAATACTAGATTGCATATTACGGCAACTCCATCTCATACGTGTGATGTACAATGAAGAGATGAGAGACATGCAGTTAATACCGACTTTGGCAAAGTGTTGCCATAACTCACTATGTTAGCACTAGAGAACAGTAACACGTGGGACATGTTTGAAGATCACTATGAATATGATTCAATGGTGATTGGCTCACAATGCAAGTGGGAGTCTATTGGTATGTATGCCCTGAGAGCCAATCATGGGATGATTGGTGGGATACATTAAGATTGATTTGATAAATATCAAAGGAAAGCTTCCAATTCTTTCTGGTTCAATCATATGAGATAATGATAGAACAAATTGAATGTTTAGAGAATGACAATACTCAATGATGTATGCTTTTAGGTTGAGGACCTGAACTATGAGATCATACGAATGCTAAGGGTTTGTACATTCTTATTATGTCCCTAGTCGGATGTCATTGTGGAAGGTAGATAGACAGCAATGACACACAAGCCTAGATTGTGGTGTTGGTTGATGACTGTAACATCCCTGACCTGGGTTATGATTTAACCCTAGATGTTTTGCCTAATAAGGTTAAGTAGATTCTTAATCTTATCTTGGGAAAAGTAATTAGGCCTCATAAGAAACTTATGATTCAATTTTGGTCATGTTTGAGCAATGTTGAAGCAATGTTTGCTTATTTTGGACTAAAGTGCAAATTACCCAAGTTGAGGGGTCAACTTGCAAATGTTGCATGATAATATGTTCCTCTGATGTTGAGACACCATAATAATGATTATGATATAGTGGTATGGTTTTCACAAGCTTGGGCACCAAGATTAAGCTTGTAAAGCAATGTTGTGCATTAAAAATCTAGTTTTGGTGAAAAGTGCAATTTACCCAAAACCTAGGGTTCAATATGCAAATTACCACTTCAATAAGGTCCCTAATGTTTCTTGGCATCATGTAGAGCAAAGAAAGTGAGAGGGGTGCTTCTTTTGAATTAAGTTGGAGGAGAGAGAATCTTGATATTAAAATAATCAAGATTAATGCCTAATTGAAACCCTAATTTGATTTAGGGCAAAAATGAATAAAAATAATTGAAGGGCTTTCAACCAAAATGTTTTGGGTTGATTTTGAATAATGATGAACGTTCCTTTGCCAAGATAAGGAACGAAAATATCCTAAGTAGGTGAAATTCCACTCACCTTATTATAAGGAAAAGAATTCCCACTCAAAAAGATATATTATTATTATAAGCATTAAGGTGCTTAATTTGATTTTCTTTAAATCAAGGATAATGAAGGAGAATTAAAGGAAAAGGAAGGTGCCTCGTCCTTAAGGGATTTGAGGGGGAAGAGGCGGCCATATTTTTGGAATTTAATGCATTTTAATAATGCATTTTCTCTCTCATCAATTTCCTTATAAAAGTGCCTTTTTCAAGCCAAATGAAAAGCTATTTCGGATTTTCTTCTTTACCTTTCTTGCAAAACCGACCAAGGAGCTAGGGAGGAAAAGGGAGCACGTCCCCAACCTGTGGGTGAGCCCTTGACCTTCGTTCTCCTTGATTTCATGGTGGAAATCGAAAATAAATTATGGATTCCTTCTTATTTCGATCTCCTCTTCAACCCTAGCCAACTTTTGCAATCAAAAGCTTGAGGACGAGCCTAGGGGGAGTTGCTAGAGCTTCATCCACCATTAATGGCATGAGCTTGGAGCTTTGGATCTCAATTGGAGGTGGGTTTTATAACTCAAACCCTTAAACATTGCTATTGCATCAATTCTCTATGCTTTGTTGATTGATTTCTTCAATTTGATGCACTCTTGTTTCTTGCTGCAATTTCCATCAAGAACGGTTGCTGTTCTTGGTTGTTCGAAGGAAGGGGATGATGACATCATCCTAGATGCTTATCCAAAGAAAATTACCAAGCAAAACCGTTTTGATAGCTACTCCAAATCGTTTTAATTTGATTGGCTATGCGGTTTCAGCAAACCGTTTAAGGGCAAACGGTTTGAGACCATTTGGGAGAAAATGGTCTCAAGACCGTTTGAGATGGTTGACCAAGCGTTGACCGTTTGGGAATTTTGTTCCTAATTATGTAAGCTGATAACCCTCCAAATTTGAGGGATTAACTCCAAAGGAATCGATAGTTGAAGGCCAATCAATTAGGCAATCGAATTGAATTATGTGCTGATTTTCAACCTGATTAACTTGACCTGCTTGGGCAAACGGTCTCAAGACCGTTTGAGTTCGTTGACCAAGCGTTGACCGTATGAGAGTTTTGATCCTAATTATGTTGGCTAATGACTCACTAAGTTTTATGGGTTAACTCCCAAGGAATCGTGAGTTGAAGCCTAATCAATTAGGGAAACCTAATTGGATTAAGTGCTGATTTTCAACCTGATTAACTTGACCTGCTTGGGCAAACGGTCTCAATACCGTTTGAGTGCGTTGACCAAGCGTTTACCGTATGAGATTTTTGATCCTAATTATGTTGGATAATTACTCACCAAGTTTTATGGGTTAACTCCCAAGGAATCGTGAGTTGAAGCCTAATCAATTAGGGAAACCTAATTGGATTAAGTGCTGATTTTCAACCTGATCAACTTGACCTTCTTGGGAAAACGGTCTCAAGACCGTTTGAGTGCGTCAACCAAGAGTTGACCGTATGAGATTTTTGTTCATAATGATGTTGGTTAATGACCCTCCAAATTTGAGGGGTTAATTCCAAAGGGATCATGAGTTGAAGACTAATCAATTGGGCTAACCCTAATTGAAATCAGTGCTGAAATCACAATGAGCTAATTTGAGATTTTGGGTTGATTAGCCCAAACGGTCTCAAGACCGTTTGGGGGATCATCCAAACGGTCTCAAGACCGTTTGGGGTCACCTCAAGACCGGTTGGAGGTCTGGGGTCAAGTATAGTTGACCAATTGAAGGTCCAAAGGTACTAATCATATTGCAATGTAGTGCTGATTTGTTGATCAACTTGATAGACCAATCCATGATGATTTTTCACTAGAATCCAAAGGTTGGATGGGCCAAACGGTCTCAAGACCGTTTGGAGCTCATCCAAATGGTCTCAAGACCGTTTGGTGGTCACCCAAGACCGTTTGGAGGTCTAGGGTTGAGTATAGTTCAGTGGTTGAAGGTCTAAAGATATCAAGTTGATCTGCAATAGATTGCTGATTTGGTGAGCACTTCAATGAACCAAACCCTAATTAGATTGCTTGGATTGGAGTGATATGATGGGCAAACGGTCTCAAGACCGTTTGCAGCTCATCCAAATGGTTTCAAGACCGTTTGGTGGTCACCCAAGACCGTTTGGAGGTCTAGGGTTGAGTATGGTTAGGTGTTTGAAGGCCTAAAGGTACCAAGCTGTTATACAATGAAATGCTGATTTGGTGATCAATCCAATGATCCAAACCTTAATTGGATGGCTTGGATTTGAGTGATATGATGGGAAAACGGTCTCAAGACCGTTTGGAGGTCATCCAAACGACCTCAAGACCGTTTGGGGTCAGGTCATACCCAACTTGGATGATGGTTCAATGGTTTCAAAGCAACTAGTTTTACATTGATTAGTGTTGTTGAATCATCGATTCCAAACCCTAATTCAATTGAATCAAACCCTAATTGATGACCAATTGAGGGTTAATTAAGGGTCAAATAAGTTGAAGGTTGACCTATTTAAACTCAATTGAAGTATGGGTATAGGTCCAATTGATGATTGGTTCCATGAATCCAATGATTGAAGGAATCAACATTGGAAACCCTGTCATTAAAGGTCCAATGGATCAAGCCTTTTTGAAAACCTAATGTGATTAGGTGGGAGATACCTTTAATGGTACTATTCATTAATGCATAGCAAATTCATGGATCCAATACATGATGTAAACCCTAATTGAGGCCGATTTCATGTATAACCCTATTAAGAGGTTGCCTACATGTGAAATCACTAATTAGGATGAATAGTAAACCCTAATTCCTTTGGATACCTTATGTAATGGAGGTCCAATGTGATAATGAATGTACTATTGATCCAATGATGGTTAGTAATGTTAACCAATGAAGGAACAAAGGTTAAAACCCTAATAGTACCTAAGTGATTAGTGTCAATTAAGGGATGAACCCTAATTGCTGATAAGATCAATGACTTGGTACACTATGTAAATCATAGTTGTATGTACTTGATTGAAGGGTTGATATGACCTAATCAAGTTAAGAAGCTGATAGCATGAATTCATACATGAATATGAATCATGTGGTGTATAATGGTTATGATCCTTAATCAAAGAGATCATGAAACCCTAAACATGAACATAAACCCTAATTGACAGGGTTATTGAATTCAACCCTAGTTGAGGGTGATTCCATGTGAAACCCTAGTTGAGGGTGATTCCATGTGAAACCCTAGTTGAGGGTGATTCAATGTGAAACCCTAGTTGAGGGTGATTCCATGTGAAACCCTAGTTGAGGGTGATTCCATGTGAAACCCTAGTTGAGGGTGATTCCATGTGAAACCCTAGTTGAGGGTGATTCCAAGTGAAACCCTAATTGAGGGTGCATCCATGTGGAACCCTAGTTGAGGGTGATTTCATGAGAAACCCTAATTGGGAATGCATCCCTAATTGCTTATAGGACCAATGACTTGGTACCCTATGTTAATCATAGTTGTATGCATATGATTGAAGGGTTGATGTGACCTAATCAAGTTGAAAGGATCAAATAATATAATTCATATATAAATATGATTCATATGATGATCCTATGTAGCACGACCGTGCAAGGCAGCACGGCCCTGGCGACTTTACTCAGCACGACCGTGCAAGGTAGCACGGCCGTGGTAGCTTTACTTTGCACGACCGTGCAAGGTAGCACGACCGTGGTGGTCTATGCTTGACTTAGAGCTGAATTGAAAGTGACCTAACATGGTCGTTTTGTTAATTCTCAACTTAAGGATGAGAGAGATACTCATACCTTGTGATGATAATCATTTAATGATAATTGATGAGAATAAATAAGTATGAGTGAATACTTATGGTATAAATGTTGGCTCCTAGATGTGGGGAGCAATGAACTAGGGTTTGATCATTGATAATATGATCTTGAAAACCTAAATGGTTAATAATGGAAAACCCTATTCTTAATGAAGGGTAATGATATGTGAGAGAAAGCCCTAATTGATGGAAAACCCTAACCCTGGTAAGGGAATAGTGGTGTAACCCTGTATTGCATGATGTGTTGTAAACCTGATAAGTCTATTATCATGTGTGACAATCATGCAGGTTTCATGAGTTGATGATCATAGCCAGGTATAAGCTATGATGTTTATTTGATAAGAATTGATTGGACATATGTGCCATTATGTTTTTGTTACTGAGAAAGAAGTAACAAGATGAGTTGGGCTTGTAAGCCTTTGTTTTAAGTTGTTGCCTAGTGAGAGGTGACAAGATGTGAATGGCCTTGTGCGCCATGTGAATAAAGTTGTTGCCTAGTGAGAGGTGACAAGATGTGAATGGCCTTGTGCGCCATGTGAATAAAGTTGTTGCCTAGTGAGAGGTGACAAGATGTGAATGGTTTTGTGAGCCATGTGAATAAAGTTGTTGCCTAGTGAAAGGTGACAAGATGTACAGTGTTCTGATGAGCCATGTGTGATGGAAACCCAAATCCTGATAAAGGATTAAGGGTAATACCCTTAAATTATTAATACATTGTTTTTGCATGGTATTGATAGATAATTGGTGTACTGCTATTATATGTGCTAACCATGCAGGTATCATGAGATGATGAGCATAGCCAGGTATGAGCTATGATGTGTTATTAGTTTGAATTTGTTTATTGGGCCTTGTGTGCTATAATATACCTTGTGCCTGGTAAGAGGTGGCAAGAGAGTTAATGTGCATCAAGTGCCATGATGGATGCTTGTGTAGCAAGTATCATACTTACCTTGGTCAAATGACCTAAAGGTGTTAGTTACCTGAGAAAGAGGTAACAGTGCTCAAGTGATGAACAAAGGGTTTGAATACCCAGGATTTCATGGTTATGGTATTGAAATTGAGAATGGATGAGAAGCCCCAGTGTTGAAATGAGGGATTAAGATCCCAACACCTTGTGAAAAGAGTATGGCTACGAGCCATGACTCCACAATGATAATGCCAGGCTTTAGTCATATGATCTAAGCCTGAAGAGAGTTAATGCAGTGATAATGATTCTGTAGTTTGAATAGATGTTATACATGTTCTTCATATTCATTAAAGGAATTGTAACATGTTTATTCTATCAAGTTACAGTTGCAATGCTTTTGATATAGAATAATGATTTAATCTGTTAGACATCAAAATATCTGCTGTCAAATAAATATGATTTCCCTATTCACATTTATCTTATTAAGTTGCAATAATAATGTTTCTGGCGGAGAGTTATATCTCTCGCTGGGGCAATTTTTATAATTGTCTCACCCCCGTGGGAACCACATTTTTAGGTGGACGCGTACGAGGAGACAGGAATCCTTCAGGAGGTGAAGGACATCAGCAGTAGCAGGGACAGCAGTAAAGTCTCAGGTGGAGACATTGATTGTCATGTCATGTTCAGATGTATATAGAAGTCCTATGTGTCGTCTCTGTACTCTCAGGTCCTTGGAGTAGTAGTTAATGATTTCGATATTTTGGCTTAGTGCCTCGAGTATTTTATACTACCTGTGTACAGTTAAGATAAAGTAGTTAATGTTTGTATTCCTCGAGAAGCAAAAGTACATGAGATGTATATATATGAACCAGGATGTAAAGTTTTACTTTGGTTCTGAATGAAAGAGTTTTCCTATGAATGGATCCCTTTTCAAAAAGTTTTAATTTTTAGTGATTTTCGCTAATCCGTTTTTAGTGATTGCTTCCGCTTAGTTAATAACGTTTGTCCGATCGACGTTGTTACAATGACATAATCTCATTAGTCATGATATGGAGATATCAAACCAAACACATAGGTACTTGTTGGAGAACAAGTTTACCAGACAGACCCACCATGAGTTTGACGAATGGAACCATGACATGGTAGTCACAGTCAGTTCTCACAGTGATGGTGGTGAGTGTGTTTCTTTGACCTGAAATCACTACACTCAACACATGTCATTGGGTACACTTTGAGATCATCAAACGCAGTCCTAAAACATGGGTTGTTATAAAGGTGATGATTGGGTGGCTTTGACACATGGGGCTTTTGAGGGGTGAGTGATATATATGGGATTTGTCCCTCCTGGGGGAGTTTGATATCCATTGCCACTTGATGAGTAGGATTGAGATAGCCGTACCCACGCATGTGTGAATCAATATGTGATATTGACGTCATACATATCTCCTCCAATCTACTCTGAGATCAAGGAAGCGAATGAACGTTGACAGGATGACTGTTCCATGCCTTGAGTTCATCCGGGATATCAGTGACAAAGGAATTATACATTCACTATAACACCATTCACAGATTGTAGGATTGAAAGTTGTTCTCCAACTTTCTATTTCACTCGGGTAGCACTGATGTGCGACTAGGCACCGCTCTTTGCTTGTGAAGTCATAAGTGTTATGGACTTTCACTGCCAACGTGAAATGGACCTGTAGGGTCACACACATAGGATTTAACCTGGAAGAGGAGTTTATCCACAAATGATGTTTACATTGATTACTAAAGGAGTTTAGTAGTTCAATTAAACACTTAATTAATTGATAGCTCAAAATCATAGTATTCAAGTTGTTGGATCGATTGATTAGAGTATCAGATTGATTGAAACTGCAATTGACTGATTTGCACAAGTTTGCTACCCCAACCGATTGGCTCATGTGATGAATCAATCGGCTCAGGTTGCTGAACCGATCAGCTCAAGACAGGATGAGACGACCGGTTCAAGGGTTGAACCGATTGGCTCAACTGACCAACCGAGATCGTTTGGAAAGTGAGAAGACTATTTTGCGAATACAATTTGTTTCACTTGTACAAATTCGATTTGGACAAGGATTAATATTTGATTGATCGGAAACAAATTTGAAAGTCAATTTGAGTTTGATCAGGACCACGAAGTGATCGTCTTAGAAGTGAACCGATTGGCTCAGGTGCCCCAACCGATCGATTGAGGTGTGAACCGATCGGCTCAACTCCCCAACCGACCGTTTCATGTATGAAACAATCGGTTCATGTGGCGCAGTTGATTTTTTTGTGAAAAATCTTGAACCCTTCTACTCCTGCATTAATCCCACATTGCCCGGGGTCGAGAACCTTGTCCCATGACCCTCCTATATATAGGGGTAGTGGGGGCTTCTCAGGACAACAACTTAGTGCACCAGTTGCTCTGCAAAGTTGTCATTCTCTCTAGTTTTGGTAACCAAGAGAGAGCCTGAGTAAGTGCTACCCGATAAGGGAGGCACAATAAGGGAAAGACAACTGCAGAAAGTGACTGGTGGCAGGAGAGTGTGTCGGTGACTAGTACACTGATAGGAGGGTGCGACTCCTTCCGATTCCTTGTGGGATAAGGAGATCGGAGTTCCAGATGGTTCGTGTAGACTACTTCAGAGGCGAGAGACTTCTGCCACTCGGAGGACAACTGTCAATCCTGACAGTCCTGGTGATACCAGGAGCTGCACAGACACCGTCCATGATCGGAGGTGAAGACCACGCAAGCCGCGAGGTAACGTCGCCGAGCAAGCCTCGGAACAAGGTACACCTCTACAAACCATCCTTCCTATTATATAGACGTTGACGCGTTTTCTTTGTTCTAAATTTTGGGGGAAGAAATTTTTTTTTTTCTGCTACCTTTTCTGTCTCCCCTAAAACCCAACAAATGGGCTATTCTAGGTCTACACTGAAATGGGGAAATATTATGAGGCCATATAGTCGAGCCTTGATGAGGACATCAATAGTCTAAGTGGAAGAGATTGTAATGTCTCAGGATTTGAGGCTTAAGATAAAATGATCTTAAAAGGAATGATTGGAATACCCATATCACCAATGTGCACCTCCTTTTTAGGGAGTCCGTCCCTAAAGAACTTTGTGGTTAAGCATGCTCAGCCCAGAGTAGTACAAGAATTATGACTAGTCGGGAAGTCTATCATGTCTTATGCATGAGCGAGGACAAAGCATGCAGTTAAGGTTAGTGGTGGTCTATGGGGCCATTCGTCATTCCTAAGACTCTACTAGAGCCTTGGGTAAAGGACGTATGTGTTACATCTATCATTGCTTCCCATGATCTAATAGATTCATAAGGTAAACTTAAAAATCATGTTTTATCCCTATTTATTAAAAAATATGAAAATAGCTTTACATAGAAGACACTGGTAGGGATGCAATCTATTTTAATCATGTTACATCTTCTCACAAAATCATTTGTCAATTGCATGGGTCACTCATTACTATGCATATGGAAAAATTATGACTTTATGAGTACAACAAGACCGAGATTGCTCTTATAAGTTCCCACATTTACTGCTAACCTTTTAATGGAACCCAATTGTGATGTGACATATGATGTCATGATCTTCTTCCATATGGTTTGCTCATCGTCTGAGACATCTACATCCTCATTGTTCTCGCCATGGTTTGACATATCATATAGTTCTACCACAGGCTCTTCATGGTGAATCTCTTACTTTTTCTTAGTTTATAGATTTTCCTCTAGTGACGACAAAGAAGAATCACTATTGTCTATAGTTTGTGTGTGGACCATGAACAAGTTTCTAAAACAAAATTTGGATTATGAGAATCACAGAAGACTTACAAAAACAAAAAAATTGCAATAGATTTTCAAGTAGAATGAAAAAGTGGGAAAAATAAAAAGTAGCCTAGAGTGGCTAGTCTCAACACTCATAGTGCTATCATTAACAAATATTCAACAATAGGGCCAAAAACTTCACACAACTTATGTCTATGTGCTAAATACAAGTTTACATGTAAGAGTAGTATAGGTACTCAAAGAGGCCAAGATATCGAACACAGGAAATTTGGACAACTAAAATCTACTAATAACTGAAACAAATCAGATTAGCCAAATAAAAGAGTTGATTCGGTGACAAATAACTAAGAACATGAATTAAAAGTGCAGAAAGTAGAATCGGTGAGACATCATGTGGATGGATTATTTAGAGCACCAATTTCAACATGGTGTTAGTCTATACATGCATTCTATCAGATCAACATAACTTTAGTTGCCTTTTAAATTTATTATTTGTAGCTTGTACTACATGCTTTAGCAACAAAGTATCTTGTTTATCCTAGTTACCAATACACTTTTACAACATCAATATAAAAGACCAAATGATAAGGACTATCTTTGGATATTTATCTTCATTGTGGTAAGTCTTCTTTCACATTGTGTTATTAATTTTGATGATAATGCCTTCTCTAACTGTGAACCCTACTTTTGCAATAGTTAACAATCCATTACAAACATAAGATGATAAATCATAAATAAGACAATATAGCTTTTTTGCTATGAAAATCCTAAGCAATGATTATATTTAACCAAGAAATGAACATGCATAGTGTTAACATCTGGCTACTCCCAGGTCCTAAAGAATGGGGGTTTAGCCTCTCATACTCAATAAAGAATCATAAGAAGGGAAGAAGGTGAAGAAAGTCATTGCAAACTCTTGAAAGGTGGCTTTGGACTCTTTATCTTCTCCTTTTGGAATCTGGTTCCTTCAAGGATGGCTGGTGGTATAGCCTCCAGATGAGATGCCCCAAATGATATGTCTTTCCCATAGGCAAGATTCCTCCAGGTGGTTGCCCCCCCACCTTTGTATATATAGGAAAAATTAAGGCACCACTTGGTTTTGGATCATTAGATGTGCCTTGTCTTGATCAAGGCCATCAGATAATTTTTGGTGCCATCGATTGAAGTCAACCACTAACGTATCATCTATATTGTGCTTTGTGGTTTAAAATCTTGATGCCACCAACTTGGGTCGGTGGTATCGAGACACTTTTGGACTCTTTCCTTCTTTTTTCTCGATCCTTTATCTTGTTTTCTGTCCACATACTCTCTATGTCAGTTCCATCAACATAAGTCGGTGGTATCGACTTTGCTCTGCTTTGATTTAAGCAACTGCATATTAGGCAAATAATAATATAAATCAATGTTATCCTTAATATATGTTAGAAAATTAAGGCAAAATGTTCACAAAACACATGAATATTAGAGAAACCATCCTTAAATCATGCCTAAATAAGACCCATTTTTTTGTACAGAAATCATGTGCATCAAGCACGAATCATTAAGTTGCTTGGTGTGAATCCTGTCAAAAAAGGTATGGATTCAAAGTATGAAGTCAAGTACACTTGTTTAGGTAACATATTTTTCATGATGAGTGAAGGAGGGGTGTGCACTATCCCCATTTTGCCACTCAGCACATCTGCATGATTCTATTTTCACTTATCATCAATTGTCATTTTGGAACCAATGCTAGGAATGGAGGAGAAATTGGGCGGTTCTCCTTCTTTATAGTTCTAGAGGAAATTTATTCCTTTCATTGGGGGTGAAGGTGTTTATGCCCACATGTTGACTTGCATGAGGAGGTGTCTTGTTGGTAACTTCTCTTTAGAGAGAAGGGGATGATCTATGGAGGCTTCATGGGCATGTTAAAAGTATATCTTATATTTTGATTTCTGCTTAGCTTTGATGTTTTACGACTAATTTCACTATATTAACTTTACATCTTTTAGGATATGAGAATTTCTATCTCAGTAGACCCCAGACCCATAGTGGCTCATGTTGTCATTTGTACTCTTCTCTCTCTGATATGAGAATAGTAGCAGAGCATCTTACAAGTAGTCGATGGAGAATCTGAAGTGGATGTCTATTAGAGAGGTAAGTCTTATCACATTATGATATTATCTACTTTGTAAATGTGCAGTTTTTTCCAACTTTGATTGTTTATGATTTCCAAGTGAGTTTCATGATCTTATATAGGTTTCAACTTGGTTTAGCAAGTGCATCATGTGTCACGTACTTCCACTCCTTGGACTTAAATGCTTACGGTATCTAGTTTGATTCACCACCTTAAACTATTCAGTATATGGGAAAGTGTGGTTCTCATCAATGGTCTACATGGTATCACATCCCATTGATCATCATCCTAGGTTGATTCTTTCAATTTTGGATCAACTAATCATCATGTGAACTAATGGGTGGCTAGGTGTGATGCAATTTGTAATTGGAGTGGTATTTAATTTTGATCAACCATTGCTATTATCACATGAGATTATTAACATATGGAATGTGATCCCTTAGTATGAATTTGTCTTTGGTTTATATGCATTTCATGCTTCTTTGCTTTTCCAAAGTAATTTGATATGTGTTTCTATAGGTGGTTGATTATGATTCCTTTAAGGTGCCAGATGATGTTGGTTGGGAGCTGTGACGTTCTCCTCCTACTTTAAAAGATCATATTTAGGATACTCCTCTACCCCACCCAAGAAGGCTCAATAATTTGACATTTTGTAGAGCTATTACCTCATCGTGACTTTGGCATTGGGATTTGTCTCACTTAGCTACTTTTAGAGCATTCTTAGCAAAGGTGACTTTGGTTGATCCTTGTCTTGCTAAGAAATTAGGGGTGGTCAAGTATTTCCTTCATTCCCTCAACTTCTTTAGTGGTGACGACTATTGGAGCTTGGTGATGGCTATGATGATGGGAAGGAGAAGAAAGGTAACAAAATCTTCCATTCCTCGTCAACAAACATGAAAAAATCTTCCATTTCATGATGGAGCTTCAGAAGTCTAACAAGAAGCTTTTGAGGTGGCAAAGAGTGTCAGGTCTAGTGATTTTTAAGGTATTTTTTGCTATCTTTTAATTTTGATAATGAGAGGGCATATTTGTATCTTTTAGCCTTTGATTCATTATTTTCAACCTTTCGTGGCAAAATCTGATTTTTTATTTCCCATCATTCTTTGCATTTTTGATGTTGAGGATGAACAAACTTGCATTTTGATATGGGATTCATCTGTTTTTTTGTCCTTGCATTTATGTCAGCGTTGGACACCCGATTTAACTTGCATTACATAACTAATATCATTATGACTTTGGTTGATGGTTCCTCACAAAGGTTGGGGCATCTGAGAGTACTCGTATGTTCCTCAGGAGAATCTTGATATGGATGAGCAAGATGTTGATGACAAAAACACGGGAGTTGAGGCATATTCCAGGTGTGTTCTAAGTTTTTGTCTGCTCATGTGCATATTTGTTGGTTTAGGGGATTTTTTTTTTCTTTGTAGACAGTTATCATGGTGGTGTGGACAAGATTCATGGAGACCTTATCCCTTTGGAAGTATTCATGGAGATACAAGGTCCATTGTGGATGATTTTCTTATCACCAAGGATGTCAAGCAGACGGTGATGCATAACTTTGAAACTTCTATCCTACTTATCCCTTTCTAATTATCAAATCATAATAGGTCTATGATTGTTCTTTTTCTATGATTTTGAGGCCTGGCCTCATCTTGTACTTTTTCATTATGGGGACTTGGTGTATTGAATGTTCCTTTTGAGCACTTGTTGGAATGAGGTACTCCATTTGTTGGAGAAGAACAACATTGTGGGTATGTATGGGATTATATCTAGGATCCATGTCATCCATTTGCTTGAGCATTTTTGCCTACAGACCAACATTTTTCACTTCACATTAGGTGAGTTGGCCATCACCCCTAGTGAGTTTACTAGGATTACTTGGCTTCCCCTTGGTGGTACCCATGTTAATCACGTGCCAAATACAAAGTTGTGGGGTGCTAGCCAAATAGAAAGTTGTGGGGTGAATGCACATCATTGAGTCGTTTGGTCTAGATCTAGCTAGAGAAGGCACTACTTCAAAGTATGAAGACAAGTATACTTGGTTACACAAGGTCTTATTCATAGGGAACGAAGAAGGGGTTTGCTACTTTTGCCCACTTTACCGTCCATCATATATGTGTGTTGCTACTTTTTCCTATCACCAGTTGTCATTTTGGCACCAATCATAGGAATAAAGGAGAAATTGGTTGGTTATCCTTCTTGAAGATATGAAGGCTATCCTTACTTTGACGGGGGTGGAGGCATGTATGCCCACATGATGACTTGTATGAGGAGCTTCCTTTTGGCGACTTCTCTTCAAAGAGCAGTGTTTGAGCTGTAAGAGTTGTGGGGGTTTCTTTGATTTGTTAGAGGTGCATATTGTAGTTTGATTTCTTCTCGGCTTAGATTTTTATGACTTACTATATTGATTTTGACTCTACAACTTTGGGGATATCAACATTTCTGTCTCAGTAGACCTCTGACTGGTACTGGCCCCTGTGATCATTTGTACTCTCCACTACCCATGTGTTGAAGTTGGTATAAGAACAACTGTATAATGTCTTACAAGCATTTAAGGGAGGATCTAGAGTGGATGGCTACTGAAGAGGAAAGTGTTAGAAACTTGTACATTTTGGTTTGTATATGTGGGCTTTTAGCTAGTTTCTTTGTTTTATGCTTTCTATGTGAAATTTAGGATCTTCTGTAGGTTTTTACCTGGTTTGGCAAATACATCATGTACCTCCTACTCCCACTCTTTGGACTTAGATGATGAAAGGATATAGTTTGAGTCACTAGCATGGAGTATTCTATATACATGATTGTGTGTTGCTCGTCAATGGGCTAGATGTCGGTACATGCCATTTGATCCTCTTATTGGGTTGATTTTGTCTTAATCTACCTTCAATAAGTCAGAGCAGGAATCGATGGGTAGCTAATGGGATGCAATGTGTTACACCCACATCCCACGATTACCACTAATCATGAGATTAGGGCATAAGTTTGAGGATTATACTTAATACAAAGTTCACTCTCAACTTCTTTTCCTGTATTTCAAACTCTTTGTTTTCACACATTCAATCACATAAACAAACATTACAAATGGATTTAAACCTTGTTTACTTTAATATGATCTCAACATTAATGATACACATCCAGACATCCATTCTTTTCCTCACACTTCCATATACATACAACATGATAACCATATATATACTCTACTATTAAGGAAACAAAGATACACATTATCATTTAGAACTCTCTCTCAACTCTATACAAGGACCTAGAGTGACAGGGACCGACTGAACTTAACTAATCTCATATTTCACTCCTGTGGCAGATCTATACTGATGCAATGACATCTTTCATCCATGAGTTATCCCAAAAAATTGTGAGTAGAGGGGTGAGCCTACTCGCTCAGTGAATGAGTACTTCAAAGAAATAGTCTAAAGCACTGATATAATTATAGAAGTACTATTGAGAAACTGATATCAATTATAACAACAATAAGCTTTAAAGAGACTAATCATTTGCAAACATAAAAATGTCAAGATATACTAAATATCTACAAGAGTGAATCAATATATGAGCATGCTTGATTAATCTCAAAGAGAAATAATAACTAAGAAACATACAAAGGATAATTCAATAACTACACACACTTGGTTAACCTGTCATTCATCTTATTATGCCCTGAACCCACATGAGGTGTACCACAACATGTGAAAGAATCACAACAAGATACGATCTCACTGTACAAGGCTTATAACCATGCCCAAGTTCCTAAGATATCTCTCGAGTAAGACCCCATCTACAGCGGGCCTCGACATGTCTGCCTCTCAGCGACTAATGGGAGCAACTAGATATCTCAGACTACACCTCTCAACCTGGGTACTCAGGCGGTGAGTTAAAGCCCTAAGGCTTGTTGTGCATCAACGGACCTACTGACCACTGATTACTACAACATGTAACACGTGTACCACCAACATCCCCGATTGGTGTTGGGTACCACACAACTATAAGGAGTCTGTCATACTAGTCAAGACCCCCACACCCTACTAGTGCGCTCCAGCTTACCTCAATCTGGACTACCTCCAGTCAGGAAACTATTTCCTCCCCATAATGTAGGCCTCAACATGTGAGGATTCTACAGTATTTAGGGAATCTAAATGTCGAATTCACTCTTTAAGTTCACAATTCAATCATCACATCAACATATCTTAGTTTAGCTTTGTAAACCATTCATTTCATAGATCATCTGATAATATTTACCACAAGCTAAACTGTTAATCATCACCACATCTCATACTGAGAAACATTGATATCACAATACTTGATTCACTGAACACCCTATCCTTAGGTATTCACTTACCTCATTCACTTATCACATGCCTCACATAAGAATTTAATGCATCATAAACATTCACTGAATAAAGATTACTTTCAACAATTCATATACTATCAACATATGTATGAAACCCTGGAATTGAGCTGAATTTGGGTTTCCATACCATTCATTGAGCTTTCATGAATCAATAATAACATTAAATAAATAAAGTCTATGATATCAAGAGAATCACTCAAAATGGATTTTGCAATATCTATTTGCAAATTACCAACTTTTCACTCATCTAGGGTTTCACCCTCTTTAATGAGATATCAAGCAAACATTGATGACATCACATGAAATACAACATAGTATCTGACATATATATACTATGCATTCAGATAAACAATAATTATTAATCAAATAGATTCAGATAGATAATTGTCTTTATTTAACTATACAACAATTTGAGTCATAGTTGAAAATCCTAAATTTTAGTATATTTATATAACCTCTACAATTACTTTAAGAATTCTCATTTAGATGAATTGTAAACATTTCTAATGTGATTTCATCATTTGAAATTCATCACAATAGATAAATAATCTATTTATATAATCTTACAAAAGCTAGATCAAACTGGAAACTTAGGGCTTGTACTTGCATACTAAGCAATTGAAGATTATTGATGATCGAACTCATTTTAGTGCAATATATTGTTTAAAGGAAGTAGCCACTAACCCTAAGGTGTGAAAACACCTTAAAAACGCAGCCCATCTCTAGAAATCTCAAATCCAGATCAAAACCCTAGCAAACCACCAATTTCTTCTTCCTTTCAACCCAAAAACCCCAGAAATGAGGGATTATGAAGAAAAAGTAAGAAAAGAGGAAGATTTGATACCATTTCAAATCAAATCAGAGGAAGGATGGAATCTTCACATGTGAGATAAGATTCACCATGAAAGTCTATGCAAATAAGGTTAACTTGCTTGATTTTGTCATATCTCATATAGAGAAACCCTATGTTAGCATCTCCACCACTTTCTCCTCTCAAAACCCTAACTCCTCTAGAATTTTGTTTCTATGGAATGGATCACAAAATATGATATTTACTTGGGCACTATCTTGATCATATAGAGCAATTGAGGTTCTTGGGTAATTTACACATTAACCCCTCACTATATTTTTTCTTATTTCAGTAGATTTTTCTGTTATAAAAGTTGCTATAATTCATTTATTTCAGAGATAAAACATCCTTTAAAAATTATGAAAATTTAGTATGATATCTAAAATGTAATTTCAGAGCTCCAATATAAATTTCAGATTATGGAAAGTTACCAATAAATAAATAAAAATCAAACACTACACTATTGAACAACACTATGTTAGCATTTCGGTCAAAGTATAGTTCGACCGATAACCACATTCAAAGAACATCCAAATATTTTGAAAAGTTTCTCCAACATGCATGATTGAGTTATCCATATCATATCCATAATTAAATTATATAAAAATACATAGAAAATATGAAAAATCATTTACCACACTGCTATCCTGATCAAATTCCATATTCATGTACTATCAAAATCCTAATTTTTGCCGATTAGGGTTTACATTCTCAAACCCTAATTCTTCAACTAAAATCATAATTAGAGTTTCTTGTTAGGTCTGAAACATCACAATTGAGCTACTATCATGAATCAAGTCTAAATAATTTTCAATCTAATCAAGCATGTAATCATTCAGGTAAACCCTAATTTACTAATTAAGCACAAATGCAGTCATAACAATTCTCACCCACTTAAAAAGTTTCATCCTCGAAACATAAATACACAAACAAAGTATACTCAAAGTTTCTTTTAAACTTATGAAATCTTATGTGTCATTATACTCTTGTATTTCATATTAGAATGTTATTTTCAACATTTAGTCGTTTGTTTCTCTTCTAATCACAACAGATTTTAAGCAAGCATTCTCAATGATAGAAGAAGATTTTTTTTCATCACAACCATTAATGGGAAAGAGAAAGATAAACAACCATTTTTAATCATGCCATACCATGTTGAGATGTTACCTCAGTACTAGTAATTTGATCCTACTATCTTAATTCATACACTTCAATTGTGATGGAGTGAATTTTTGAAGTATTTGGATACCTAATGGCATAAGTGAAATCATATGGTTGACTTATATTGAGAGTTCCAACCATGTTGGTAAAGTTGAAGTGTTCCTTGATGTTGATCTCATGATTTATACCCCTTATTATATGCCTCTTTGGAGTATTTAATTGAATGGTCAAATAGTTGAGTTTTGTCACCAAATTTGGTTAGAATGTAGATTGAGGGGTAGCAAAGCTATGGTTAAAATTTGGTGGCAATTGGAGTATCCTAAAGGGGGTTATTTAGGTTTGAAGCTTGTGAAATAATGTGCATATTTGATGTATTTAGGATGATGTTTCATATTAAGTAACTTAGGCTTTGAGAGCAATGCAATACCACACTTCCCTAACTTGAGGAGCTGTGGATTCACTTTGTGACCCTATTCTGGCCATTGAATGGGTAGGATCTAATGGCCAGAAACTTATTTCCAAGATCAGTTTGACGTGGCATCGTGGGTGATCAGAGGAGGGAAATGCTGATTGCCAGTTTCGTGGGTGATCGTGGGTTAGAGGGGAAAACAAAGTGGGTAGTTGGCCTCAACTCCTTGACTAGATCCTTTTAGAACCAGACTTTATGTATTTTGGATGATGCTAGAGGGAGAACGGGCCCTCTATTTCCACTGGCTCTCCATCGCAATGAGCAGGTTGTGGCTAGGAGCAGAGAATGGAGGTAGAATGTAGTTCGAAGGGGGATGGAGATACGAAAAGAAAGGTCAAGGTTTAGGGATTCTAAGGTGTTAGCATATGTGGCCTCTCGTTAAGGATTCTGTGGTCGAAGAGGTCAAACTTGTTGGAGAAGAAAATGGGGTTTTGGGGACTGCTAGGGGTGCATTCCACCACAAATCAAGGGCATGGACAAGCTCAAGGAGGTTTCATAGTTCTTTGGGGAAGATTTCCAGATGTCTTCTATGCCTAGGGGTGTTTTCCCCCTTTGCTAACACTGCAGCGGTTGCCATGGCTGGTGAGATCATGGAGGCAGATCTCTGGAGGCGAATCTTGGATGTTCTAAAGCCGTGGAGGTCAGAGAGGCACCGTTGAAATTGATGGAAGCCTCATGAGTTGTCTAGGAGCACCCCACCGTGGTTGCTTGCTCACCGAAATAGTTCCCAGGTGGTAGTGTCTATGTTATAGAGAACAGAGCCACGATCTCAACGTGAGAAATAGAAGAACGCATTGATTGCGTGAGCCATGAGTAAGAGAGGAAGACATGGTCCATCTAAACCAAACCCGTGAGCCGCCAAAAAACTGAGTCCAGGTCAAAGAACTGGCCGGCCCACCTTAAGGAGAGAAATCAAAGTGAGCCGCTCCAGTTGGAGCCACATGGCGTGTTCTGAGTGGCATAAAAATATAAAACTCCCAAGTAATTTACATATCTTAGACAATTCATAGAAATTAGTACGTCCATCCAAAAAATACAAACAAGGTATCAAAATGTTTAGAAAAATGAGTAGAACAAATTTGAACTGTAATATTAGTAGTTTGATGCCTAAATCTTAGTGATATCATGTAAGATGTGTAATACTTATTTAATGGATAATAAATATAAAATGAATACCTAAAATTATGATAATGCCTCAGTAACTCTGAAATATGATATATAATCCATAAATATCATATATGATGATGCTTGGACACGAAATCATGTAATTTGCTTTATATGGCTAATTAGGGCTAATAACCCTAATTAATGTGTAATAATTACAAATATTCTCACAAAATCCTGGAAATTACAGAGTAAACTCATATCCGTATATGGAACCTCATATTTAATTATGAGATCATGATGATGCATATAATTTATGTTATATGAATATGATTCTTAATACATAAGATGTAACCCTAATTTGACTAATGAATGTGACATAATGTTAATATGTTCACCTAATCATGGAAAACCTAATTATCAGTTAATGAGGTAATAATATGGAATATGACTTCAGTAAGATAACTCCAAGAAGATAAGACAAGTAATGATGGGAATATCTTAATGATCTAAGCTAAACCCTAAAATGAACACGACTAGGGTTATGATGATGAGAACCTGATAGTGATATGTGATATTGTCTTAACCAGGGGTTTAACCAAGATATATATGACTCAGGAATATATGATGATTAGGTTTATCCTGTTGGGTTTTAGCGGAGACAGAGAAGGCAACGTAAACAAAAATTTTCTTCTCCCCAAACCCAGAATAAAGGAATTGCGTCAACATCTATACAGTAGGAAGGATAGTTTGTAGAGACATACCTTGTCCCAAGGCTTGCTCGACGACATTACCTCGCGGCTTGCACGGTCTTCACCTCTGGTCTTGGACGGTGTCTGTGCAACTCCTGGTCTCACCGGGACTATCAGGATTGACAGTTGTCCTCTGAGCGACAGAAGTCTCCCGCCTCTGTAGTAGTCCACACGGACCACCTGGAACTCCGATCGCCTTGTCGCACAAGGCACAGGAAGGAGTCGTACCCTCCTGTTGGCGTACTAGTCACCGACATACTCTCCTGCCACCAGTCACTTTTCTATAGTTGTCTTTCCCTTACTGTGCCTCCCTTATCGGGTAGCACTTACTCGGGCTCTCCTGGTTACCACAACCAGAGAGAACGTCAACTTTATAGAGTAACTGGTGTTCTGAGTTGTTGTTCCTGAGAAGCCCCCAATACCCCTATATATATAGGAGGGTCATGGTACAAGGTTCTCTACCCCGGGCAATGTAGGACTAAAGTAGGAGTAGAATGGTTCGAGATTTTCCACAAAACAACCAACTGTGCCAGCTGAACCGATCATTTCAAGCATGAACCGATCGGTTGGGGACCTGAGCCGATCGGTTCACACCTGAATCGATCGGTTGGGATACCTGAGCCGATCGGTTCACTTCTGAACCAGTTGGTTCACTACCCTGGTCAGTTCCCGATTGACTTTTCCTCTTTTGTTTCGAATTGATCCAAATACCAATCCTTGTTCCAATCAAATTGGATAAGTGAAACGAAGAGAAATTTCTTATCAACCTGACTTTCCCAACTCTCTGGGTTGGACCAGTTGAGCCGATCGGTTCAACCCTTGAACCATTCATCTCAACCTATCCTGAGTTGATCGGTTCATTACATGAGATGACCAGTTCACCAAGCTGAGCCGATCGGTTCATCATATGAGCCAATTGGTTGGGAGTGCAGACTGTGCAAAATCAGTCAATTGTAGTTTCCATCAATCAGATACTCTAATCAATCTGTCCAACACCTTGAACACTATGATACTGAGCTATCAATTGATTAATTGTTTAATTGAACTACTAAACTCCTTTAGCAATCAATCTAAACATCGTTTCTGGATAAACTCCTCTTCTAGGTTAAATCCTATATGTGTGACCCTGCAGGCCCATTTCACGTTGGTAGTGAAAGTCCATAACACTTATGACTTCACAAGCAAAGAGTGGTGCCTAGTCGCACATCAATGCTACCCAAGTGAAAAGGAAAGTTGGAGAACAACTTTCAATCCTACAATCCGTGAATGGTGTAACAACGAATGTATAATTCCTTTGTCTCTGATATCCCGAATGAACTCAAGGCATGGAATAGTCATCCTGTCAATGTTCATTCACTTTCTTGATCTCATAGTAGACTGGAGGAGATATGTATGACATCAATATCACATACTGATTCACACATGCATGCGCACACCTATCTCAATCCTACTCATGAAGTGGCCATGGATATCAAACTCCCTCAGGAGGGACAAATCCCATATCTATCACTCACCCCTAAAAAGACCCACATGTCAAAGCCACCCAATCATCACCTTTATAACAACCCATGTTTCAGGACTGCGTTTGATGATGTCAAAGTGTACCCAATGACATGTGTTGAGTGTAGTGATTTCAGGTCAAAGAATCACACTCACCACCATCAGTGTGAGAACTGACTGTGGCTACCATGTCATGGTTCCATGTGTCAAACTCACGGTGGGTCTATCTGATACACTTGTTCTCTAACAAGTACCTATGTTTTTGGTTTGATATCTTCATATCACGACTAACGAGATTCCGTCATCAACCAACACCACAATCTAGTCTTGTGTGTCATTATTGTCTATCTACCTTCCACAATGACATCCGACTAGGGACATAATAAGAATGTACATACTCTTAGCATCCGTATGATCTCATCGTTCAGGTCCTCAACATGAAAGCATACATCATTGAGTACTGTCATTCTCTAGACATTCAATCTATTCTATCATTATCTAATATGACTGAACCAGAAAAAATTGGAAGCTTGCCTTTGATGCTTATCAAATCAATCTTAATGTATCCCACCAATCATCCCATGATTGGCTCTCAGGGCATACATACCAACAGACTCCCACTTGCACTATGAGCCAATCACCCTTGAATTATATTCATAGTGATCTTCAAACATGTCCCACATGTTACTATGCTCTAGTGCTAACATAGTGAGTTATGGCAACACCTTGACAAAGTCGGTATTAACTGCATGTCTCTCATCTCTTCGATGTACGTCACACGTATGAGATGGAGTTGCCATAATATGTGATCTAGTATTCCTTTGCTAACCTTTAGCCACATTGCATGACCAAGCACTCCTTATTTGTCATCAATGACCAGAATATCTATAAGTTCATCTCATGAACTTCCAGATCAATATAGTATCCACTAATGTTCTCTAACACACGGATACTCGACTTTTCCTTTTAAATGGCTTTATTGGAACATTTCCATTTATCAACAAACATTCACTTTTATATATCTCATATATATTTTGTGATTAATTTTCTGTCCTTTTTGGAAGTTCACATCAGTGTAACTCTTTACAGTGAACCCTTCCTTATTTCCATAGAACTAGTACTTCTCAAGTACTTATCAAGTTCTTATGGTATTCAAGTAACCCTTACTGGAACTAGACAGACATCCACTCATCATGTCCCACATACAAGTTATCAGGATGAGCACATCATATTGTTATGTCCTACATACAAGATGATGAATGCATTTTATTCTTGCTATGCCCATACATGCAAGATAATGGGATAATTACATACATGATAGATTCATATATAATCTTAGTGTTCCCATTCTTCATAAGAATTGGACACTTGGCCTTGGGATACTAACTTCATGTAACACGAACAAGTTTTCTCCCACTGAATCTGTGCACACAGAACCCTTCAGTATAGATTGCCAATGTATGCTTTCTCTTTTCAGGTCAAGAGTTTTTCGAGAACTATCTCTATAGATCTCTATTCCTATCACATAGGAAATGTCTCTATCTTCCTTAAAGATAATTTCCACAAAGGATTCCATTCTAGAACATCTCATTCCTCATTGACATGTGGAATGCAAATATGCTCCCACTAAATCATAGATCCCTTCTTTATCTTTGCCATATCAGTCAAACCCTTTGACTATATTATCAAAGTAAAGATCCTAGCTCTGAGTTGGTACTCAATCAATCACATTGATTAGTCCATTGTAACTCATAGACTTTATTTGCATTAATGAGTTCGTAAACCTTATAGGTTGTGTCACGTACACATCCTTGTTTTATTCCTCATAGGTATGTAGTTTTAGTATCCGTATGCCAAATATCTTAGTCATTAAGTTGCAATAAACAAGCATCATCCGTCATCCATGTGTCTTAATGCTTAAGACTCATTCACACTTATGGATTTCATCCCAATGGGTGCTACCATCAAGGTCATACCTTATGGTTCACATGGAAGTCATTTAGGATGTAATGGTCATAAACCATAACTCAAAATCCAGTTCCTCAATATCATCTAGATTGTTGACTCATCATATGACCAACTCATCATATAGATATTTGAGGTGTGTCTGTTAAGGAATTTGAGAACTCACAATACTTTGTGATTCTTAATATCTGTTATTAGCGTAGGGTATTCTTTATTTAAGAAGAACTTAGTTATTTGATAATCATCCTCTAACTCCTTAGAGTATGACTCCTCTTGATTTAGACATCACCATGCCTTAATCACGAGCTCACTATGATACACTATCATAATCACTCGGTTCAAGTATTTCATTCATTGATCTAATCAAGAATTAACACTTTACCAAATTCGTACTTTATCTATGATATTCTTGAACACTTCAAGATATTCATATCGGTATTTCTCTAAACACTGTTTGAAGCATTAGCATTTGCTCCAATAGGTATTTAAATACATCACATGTATTATACCTAATAGGATAATCATTCTCCCACTACCACTAGTGAAGATCGATTTATCATGTTCAAGAGATTCATGTCTCTTACTGGTTCTCTAACCAAAAGAGTCTAGATTTATCCATCATATGGAAACTAGAAATGAATTTCTCATGATGCTAATTCGTTGTTTGAGTTATCAATAACTTTTAGATATCATTTTATCTTATGCATACCAAGTACCACAAGATAAATGACATTGCCACAAAGATCATATCTTTGAAACATAATCTATATTGATAGTCATCTTGTCACTACAAGATGCAACAATAAAGTGTTTCTATTGGAAAATTGGAACAACAGTTCTCAACTCTATTTCGTGCCCTCTAGGCTGAAATAAACTGAAAGGTACTCCTATCTATGGCAGCAACACTTGCTCAAATGATGGGTACTCCTTTATTGGTCCTTTCGTAAAGGCCATCACTTCTTTGTAGATCTTACATATCATATATGTCTGATCTCCATCTTGGTATCATATACCTCAGAAGAGGTTCATTTCATGATACCTTAGGTGGAGATATCCATCCCCTCCTCCTTCTTATTTTGTTCTTCCAGATATAGAGGGCAATTCCCTCATTCACCCTCCCATGTGCCTTGAGGCTAAAGATGACTTGGGCTACTGGCTAGCATCAGAACCCTTCTTAGCTTTGCCCTTGCCCTTGCCCTTGCCCTTGGACCTGCCTTTCTTTCTGTTGATCAACATCACATACTTAGGCTTGTCCTTCTTCATCTATGCCTCGAGGCTAAAGACGGCTTGGATTGCTGGCTAGCATCAGAACGCTTCTTTGATTTTCCCTTGTCCTTGCCTTTGAGACTTACCCTTCATCGATTACATTAAAGATTAGGGTTTGTCTTTCTTCATCTTTGCCTATACTGTCCTCAACATGTCCAACAACCCTTTCAACAGTTGTCAAAGTTGTTCATGTTGTAGTTCATCATGAACTGTATGATTCTCGTGACATTTGTAGTATCATACCAGTAGCCAACTGTTGGCTCAGAGGAAATCCCAGTCTAGTCATACTCAATCACATTGAGTGTGTGAATACCTACTGGATCTTCTTCTGTCATGACATACTAGGATAGTGTCTTGGAGACATCATATGTCTCATGTTGTCTCTACAACTCATAGTTCAGAGAACACAACATTAAGCACTCCACATCAATGACATCTTAGATATGATTCCATAAGCATCATTTAAGCCATTGGTGTGGTGGGATCGAGTTCATCTGGTTCTGGTATAACTAGGACTTAGAGCTTTCACTCTTCGATTGAGAACACTTCTCAACGTCCTAACAAGTCATGGAATTATTCCCATTTAATTTGTCCATCTTAAGGACCGATCGCAAAAAAAAAGATTATTGTTGATTAACCATTTATTGTACAAAAGGAAATATATGCAATTTAGTCCCAAAACTCCTTTTTGACTTGATTGATTTGAAAAGGTTTTACGGTATAATTAGGACTTTAATTAATTATAGATCCCACTATTTTTGTTCAAATTGATAGCCCTCACCATAAATTCGGAAGATTGTAGCGTACAATCTTCTAGTGGGTCAAGATCCTAAAATCCTCTGAGTCATGGACCAGCTAGGGCTGTCACCTACAACTTAGATCTTCCAGGTAGGCAACTTTTGCCAATTGCATCATATACAACTCTTGAAAGATGTCATATGCAACTCCTTGCCTTGATCACCTCCATGCCTCAAGGTTCTAGTTGTCATTCTCACTAGTTGTGGTAACCAGGAGAGCCCGAGCAAGTGCTACCCGATAAGGGAGGCACAATAAGGGAAAGGAAACTGTAGAAAAGCGACTGGTGGCAGGAGAGTGTGTCGGTGACTAGTACACCAACAGGAGGGTATGACTCCTTCTGGTGCCTTGTGCGATAAGGCGATCAGAGTTCCAGGTGGTCCGTGTGGACTACTACAGAGGTAGGAGACTTCTGCCACTCGGAGGACAGCTGTCAATCCCGACAGTCCCGATGAGACCAAGAGCTGCACAGACACCATCCAAGACCGGAGGTGAAGACCGTGCAAGCCGCGAGGTAACATCACCGAGCAAGCCTCGGGACAAGGTATGTCTCTACAAACCATCCTTCCTACTGTATAGACGTTGACACGATTCCTTTATTCTGGGTTTGGGGAGAAGAAAGTTTTTGTTTCTGCTGCCTTCTCTATCTCCCCTAAAATCCAACAGTGGTATCAGAGCCACGTCAACTGCTCTATACTTTAGGATTATCGATGTGTTCGATTTTGGTTTGTCACCTCTATTTATTACATACGATGCGAATAAAATTGGCTTTATGCATGTCCAATCCTAAATCCACAAATCCCAATATACATATATGATATGTAATATGAATGCACTCAATATGCATCACCCTTAAATGAGTTTTGTGGTGGATGTATAGTGTGGTTATGGCCAATAAACCCTATGTTTGTATATGGTTGAATGTGGTTTCTTGCATCTCAGTCTGCGCACTGATTCCCTACCTCTTTTTCTTGATGTAACTCGAGATAACTCGATATTTCTTTCCTACCTTTGCTCCCCCCAAATGTAACTCGGGGTTTCCCTATTCAAATGTAAAATAGGATAGATCTTTTATTTCCTGTTATGTCAAAGAATGACGGATAACCTGACAACAACTGAGACGATCAGTTCAAGGCATGAACCGATCGATTGGCATTCCAGACAACTGGTTCGAGGAACGAGACGAGTGGGTGGCATCCCTGAGGAGATGCATGATGACCAGTGAACCGATCGGATGGAGGCACCAGTCAATCGGCTGGTGGCACCCAACCGACCGGCCTGATGGAAAGCTGATCAATCATGGAGATGAGTTGATCAAACCTAGAACGGCAAAGCGCAGAGTTCATCTTGTACATGTTGCATGTGATGTAGACCTAGATGATCATGATTCCTCTTGGCTCGAGGAATCACATTAGGATGGCGATAATCATCGCTTTTATCATTTTGTATGTTTTCTGTGGGATATAGCATGTATATGATACATACTATATATTGTGGTGATTGGATATGTATATGTACCAATAAAACCAAATCCCTCATTAAATATTAAAGTTTTAGATGCCTTCCAAATGCGACACACGTGAAAAGCTTGATTGGCCAAGTGTGGGCATGCCCTAGCGTGGTGCACCGTCTATCTCGTGGAAGCATGAAGGATGGATATGTGGGTCTGCCCTAGCAGGGTGCATATTCATCGTGTTGGATTTGGTTCGGACTTAACAAGGTGGCCTAGATAGGATCTAGATCCATATGGTGCCTACTCATCATGTTCAAAGCATATGAAACATATGGTCATGTACATATCATTGCATACATGATAGATCCAATTGACGAGACATTTGGAATCTTACTCATGCATGTGTACACTTCCAAAGAGCTTGGACATTGGGATTTAGGGAGACTTATTCCATTTAACATGTGTAAGTTTCTGCTCTTAGAGTCTTAAATACTAAACTCCTTTAACACTTTACTTAGACTAAGAAGCCTTCTAGATCTATCTATGCAGAACTTGATTCCTAGTACATAGGATGCTTCTCCCAAGTCCTTCATAGAGAAGGTATTTCCCAACCATGTTTTAACCAATTATATAGTAGGGATGCCATTTCATGTAATCTAAATACAATATGAGATATATAATTATGCTTCCACTAATCTTCTTGTAAACACAAGGTTCATCTTCATTTTAAACAAGGCCAAATAGTTTGGCTATTTCATCAAAATAAAGATTCCAACTTCTAGTGCTTGCTTCAATCCATAGATTGACCTTTGTACCTTACAAACTATATTGGCTTCAGTTGGAGTGATAAACCCCTCAGGCCGTGTCATATACAAATTCTCAAGAAGATTCCCATTAAGGATGATAGTTTTAATGTACATTTGTCAAATCTCTTAGTCATGATAAGCTGCAATGGCAAGCACGATCCTGACAGATTTAACCATGGAAACTGGTGAAAACGTTTAATCATAGTTAACACCTAGAACTTGTCTGAAACCTTTTTCAAGCAATATACTTTTATATGTTTTTACATTACCATACATGCTGGCCTTCTTCTTGAAGACCCATTTGCACCCTATAGGTTTTACCCCTTTAGCTAGATCCACCAAGGTCTACATCGCATATCTCATGGCTTTAATCCACTTACTAGATTTTGGTCCCTCAATAGATTCCTTGTAGGTTGTTGGCTCATCATCTATGACCATCAAATTGTCTTATTGAGTCACAAAAAATCCATAACTATCTAGCTCAAGACGTGCCCTACTAAATCTTCGAGGTTCTTGTGCTATGATAGGGACTTGAAGTTCCATAATGTTTGTGGTTACTTCGGTTGCCTATCAACTTCCATAGGTTCAATGTATTCTTGTTGGTCTTTCACTTCTTCAAGTTCTATTTTCCTCCCACTAATTCCTCTGGAAATAAATTATTTTTTGAGGAATACAACATCTCTGGCAACAAGCAATTTGTTTTCAGATGGAATATAAAAGTAGTAACACTTAGTTTCCTTAGGGTGCCCAACATAATACATGTATCTAATTTGAATCCAAGCTTTTCCCAGAATTATTTCTTGATATAGGCTTAACATCCCCAAACTTTCACAAAAGACACATTGAGGTGTATCACATTCCATATCTCATATGGCGTCTTTTCAACGTATTTGGAAGATACTTAGTTAAGTGTAAATGCGGAAGTTTCTAGAGCATGTCCCCAAAAGGTAATTTTAAGATAAGTTAAATCCATCATAGATCGTACCATGTACAGAAAGTTATAGTTCCTTCTTTCTAAGACACCATTATGTTGTGGTTATCTAGATGCGACCCATTGTGATACAATGCCACCATTCCTTAGAAGGACCTCAAACTCTTAGCTTAAGTATTCACCACCTTGATCTGATCAAAGTGCTTTCATTCATTTTCCAAGTTTGTTTTATACTTCATTCATGAATTCCTTGGAATTTTTCAAAGAATCAAGACTTGTGTTACATTAGATACACGTAGCTAAACCTATGAAAGTGATCATTAAAAGTAACAAAGTATTGATGTCCACCTCTAGCACTTGTGCTAAAAGGCTTACATACATCAATATATATAAGTCCTATTAAGTCACTTGCTCTCTCACTATTTCTAGTTAAAGGTGCTTTTGTCATCTTTCAAGATGTACATGACTCACATGACTCTATTGATTTAAATCATACGAGTCTAGAACCATTTTTATAGAGTCTAAATATGCACTTCTCATTTATATTCCCTAGAAGACATTACCAAAGATATATTTTGTTTGAGTCATTAAATTTAAATTGACTAGTATTTATTTTATATACATTCGTCTCAAGATCCAATCAATAAAGATAATAAGTCATAGGGGAATCATTTTTAAAGTTCTCATCTTTAGAAATGCAAATAAGACCATTCTTTATTGAAAACTCAAAACTATTCTTGTCCAAACAAGATGCATAGCAGTTCTCTAACTTTATTACAAGCTCACTAGGAAGAGATAAATAGTAGTTGCCTAAAGCAGTGGTAACAACTCTTGCTTCATTTGCAACGAGTAGTTCTACCACTTCTTTCTTTAAGGGTCTAATTTTTTAAGATCCTTCATATTTGAACATATATGAGATCCACATCCAATATCTAATACCAATGATGTTGAAGTAGATAAGTTTATTTAACATATATACCCGAAGTGGATATCTTTATCCCCTACTTCTTATTCTTCAGTTCCTCAAGTTGGAGAGGACAATTTCTTTTTCAATGCCCATCCCAGTGACAATGGTGACAATTCCCTCCCTTACACATTCCTTCTTTATCTTTAAGTGCATATGTCATTGGGTTAGCTTTAGAACATTTTTTAGGTTTAGCCATACCCTTGGACTTTCCTTTTCCTTTGTTGTCTATCAGTATGGATTTGGGCTTGTGTTTCATTTGCCCCTTAACAGTTCACAACATGAGAAGTAGCTTAGTTAACAACTTATCAAAATTGTCCATGCTATAGTTCATGACAAATTACTTGTATAAATCCAATAATGACTCCTGGATTAAATTAGTGGCAAACTCTTGACCTAAAGGAAAACCCAATCTTGCAAGACTTTCCACATACACAATTAACTAGAGTACATGGGGTCCAACTTGATCACCTTCTTCCATTTTGCACTAAAATTCCGTGGAGACATCATACCTGTCTTGCCTTGCTTGTTCTTTATACATGTTCCTGAGATTTGTTATCATCTCAATAACATCCATGTTCTCATTTTTCTTCTAAATTTCATGATGCATGGAGAAAAGGATCATGCATTTGATGT
Source organism: Alisma plantago-aquatica (assembly GCA_963693085.1). Taxonomy (NCBI): domain Eukaryota; kingdom Viridiplantae; phylum Streptophyta; class Magnoliopsida; order Alismatales; family Alismataceae; genus Alisma; species Alisma plantago-aquatica. The sequence continues at coordinate 229,662,886 of OY856410.1, forward strand.
CCATAACATCATCGAGATATACTTCTTATAAGCCTCCATTTCTATTCTAGGAACATTTGAAGTTGGTTCTATAGATACTGAAGTGTCCAAGACATAGAGCTTACTCTCATGTGTGAGAAAAATTCTCAGCATCCTAAACAGTCATTGAAGTAATTCCCATTAGGTTTTTCTTTGTCAAGGACAAATCACAATGAAAATGGCTTATTGGTTGTGTTTGCCATTGATCTACAATAAAAGACAATTTTACATGAGTCAATATAATTGATTTTATAATTAATTTGATTAAAAAACCTATTCTGAATAAATTAATTTGATTAAAAATTATTCTTTGAAGAAATTAATTTGGATTTTGATTAATTATGCTCCTACTACTTAATTGAAATTAATATCCTCACTATTAATTTCAAGGATCTCATTGAGCAATCTTCTAGTGAGCCAAAATTCTTTTATGAAGTTATTACCCAACCAATGTCGGCATCCATAACTTAATTATTAAGGTAGGTTACAATTACCAATTTCATCATATGCAATTCTTGGATAGATGGTTGCAAAAGTCCTTATCAATAATTCATCGTACAAATTATATGTCATCTTTATGCCTCTAGGTGCTTCATCTCATTAAGATCACCTAGTCAAGTCCAACCTAAGGCCAATATAATAAGATATGCACCTTCTTGGCAGGCCTACACACTTATTATCACAATCCCAAGGTAGATGTTACACCACATTTAGAGTTCCCACACTTAGTCGCACAAACTTTTCATGTGTATTTCACTAGGAAGGCATCTTCAACATTGACATTATATTGAGGGATTTATGTGTATATATCCACTTACCATTATGTATACATTATTATACATATCATATATTATATCAATCACCACATGTGATAAAAGAGGATATGACAACTAGTACAACAACATGAGCCAAAAATGTTGTAGGAAAGAAATCTAAGACATTCACATTCAATGTAATTGTTATTCTCATTTTTAGGGTTTCTAGTCACCTAGTCAGGCAAGCTGATCGGAGATCAAAATTCCCAGATCTGCCCCTTGAAGGTTTTCTAATTGCTCAATCAAGCATTTGGTTGGTCAATCTGAATTCCCCAATCATCATGATATATTATTATTAGAAGTTCTTGATCACCTGATCATAAGTCACATATAAGGTAGATCTTATGTTGTTGTTGATCTATCACCTCATATTATCCATGAACCATCCAAGGACCTTCCTCTTCAGCGCAAGTGTCCAACATTATCCTTCTTTCTACCATGGCCACTAATGAGGATTTATATCATTGCATAACTACAAATTATTACTTCGAGAATGAGAGAGAGAAGCATGGCATGTAAGCCATATGCATGTTACATGATGTTTGATAAAATTCAAAACCACAACATTACATATTTCAAACCACACCACAAGTTACCTAGTTACCATATCCACACATGCACCAAACATTACTATTTTATAGGCATCAATTGGTCTATGTAATATATATATATCATATTATATATGATTTTAGTTGATCATCTTTATACAATTTGCATAATATTTTTGCAATGAATCGATACGTTTCAAAACCCAAAATGGTGTAGAAAAGCATACAACATTGACTCTAATACCACTGTAGGATTTTTGAGGTAGGAGGGTGTAGGGGATATTAATATTTTCTTCCCAAAATTGGATGCCAACAAATCTATCGTAGCTATAAAACTCTAATATATAAAATAAAAAAAGAGGTGTAAAGGTGATACATTTGCACATGTTTACTGTCCAATAATAAGATACATCCTTTTTTTGGTGAATATCTCAATCTACTAGATCCAAATCTGAGTTGGCAACCTAGAGATATGGACGGAAGAGAAAGGATCCAGATTGTCCTTCAAACAACAACCTTTTTTCATCTTGAGGAAGATGTTCTCCAAGCCTTTGCCCATCATGCCTTGGTCTCTACTTTGTCCATGTGGCTGAGCTAGGACGCGGTGCACACCTTGGTCACCATGTCGAAGAGGAACAAAAGTTATGGACATGTTGCTTGTCCCTGAACTTTCTATCTTCTCCTGTCTTGGGCGGAAACCTTTAGGTTTCTCTTTCTCTTAGAGAGAGACATTATAACAACTTGTCTTACAAGTTATATCTCAAAGATGTGTCTTATCCTCTAGGACGTTCCCCCTTTATATAGGAGAGTCATAGAGTTGGAGAAACCTAATTCCAATCTCTTTCCTATTCACAATTTCAAAATACTACAATGCTAAAACTTGGGACATGATTTTTGATGGAATGATCATGTCTTGTGATTGCCCAATCACAACCCATGATCCCCCAATTACAAGAGTTCAGATTTGGATATGACATGTTTTCCAATTTCAAAATTTCCCTATAACATTATGATTACATGATCAGGTTGCCTAATCAACCGATCACATGATGACTGCATATTCATCCTATTTTAGTGGATGTTCTAGCCCAATTTTGCATTTTAAATCTCTTAGTTTTCATTAGAAATAGCTTTATTTAATTCTTTTTTTGTGACAACATAGAGATCAAGTTATATTCATCCCACTCTCTACTGTGGGCCAAATGTTCACAATGTTAACATCAAGGCTCATAGAAAGCCACGGGGGCACATTGGTTTGGAAGGTAAAGTCAGAGCTAACGTTAACAACAAAGCGAGCTATGCGATCAACTACACCATTATGAGATCTAGGAATATGTGAGATGCATGGTTGCTTGACTTCTTCATAGAGTTTTTGAAGCCGACGCAGGTGAGGGGTGAATAGGGGTGTGGCAGATGCAACCTCAGTGGTGATGAGCACTTCTGTGGAGGCATCAGACAGGATGGTGGGAGACCGCCACCCTATGATTTTGTAGAGCTCCAAAGCAGTGATGATACCTTGGACTTCTTCTAATTATGTTTTCATGCTAATTTGTCAGAATTCAATACTTTTTTGGACTCCTCTTGTACGTTATGAGTCTTATCCCTATACAGAGGAGGCTGCCTCTTGCAATTTGTGAGGAAGTGCCTCAGTCTGAAATGTATTTTGAGCACTTCTAGAAGGCAGATCGATAAACAAGTTTTGTGTTAATGGCCATAATTGACATGTTGATTGACATGCTGATCGACCTTGAAATATCATCAATCCTTGAGATATGGTGATCGACCTTCTATCTATTGACCTCCAGATCAATCAATCTTCACCGAGCTCTCTAGAGGACCTTCAACCTCAAAGCTTAGGCATCACATTGACTTTCAAGGTTAATGAACCAACATATTGATGACCAAAGATTGAGAAACACGCTATCAACCTCCTAAGTCGACAAGTAGAGGTTGACATCCATGCCAATCGACCTTCATTAATTAAGCTTCAAGCTATCAATCTCACCCATATTCCTCCACTACCAAACAATGATCTTGATCATCCACATGACACAAATCCAATTACTAACACCGAGTATGGAGGCATTTAAATACCCATAGAACATTCCCAAAGAAGGTCTCTTGGATCTGACACTAGTTAATTCACACTCGTCTCTCCACTAGAAGACAAGTTTTTGACTTCCTAATTACAAGATTGATCAACCTCTATATTGAGAGCTATCAACCTCTAAAGGTTCTTGAGCAATCGACCTACCTACTTGCTAGGAGCTTTCGACCTCCCCACCAAAGGAGCAATTAACCTTCAACAGTTCAACAATGATCAAACTTCAACAACTCTGCATCTATCAACCACCAAGAAATTGATCTCTCTATGAATCTACCTTTGATTACTGACCTTTAAGTCAAGGGTGATCGACCTCCTTATCAACCAACCTCTTATCCGAGTTGCTGTCCATACACCTTCATCGAATGAAAATTGTGAGAACCTATTACACTAAACAAGATTACTCAAAACATCAAAACACAATCAATCACCAATTAACCACATACCCAAAAATATGGGAAAATGAAAATTGATTTCAACATCAGCACCCACTCATAAACATTTGCATAAGAGACCAAAATCTTTCTTATATCCATACTATGCTAAGAATTTGATACAAATTGTTCTATCATCTTAGCCACCACATATATACACAGGAGAACAATATTCATAAATGCCACACAAACACGCATTAATATGCTAGCAAAAGTTTGATTCATTTGAAACACCATATACACACTTTTCTCACCTGGACTTGAGAGTACAAGGATGACTCTAGGACACACTATAAATCTAATCAACTTTCTCAAAGATTCATTACTATAGCTCCTCCTTGCTGCCACATATTTGTTTTTTTCACTTTCGATTACCTAAAAAAATGTGGTGAACCACAAGGGTGAGATCCAGTCCCAACAAGAGATATAACCTCCAACAACATTTATTGATTACAACATTTTAAGTAATTAAATAGTTAAGTAAATTAATCATATATAATAAATAAGCCCAGAAACACTAATGATTAACAAAATACACAAGGGAGCAGATAAAAACTATCATCATTAGCCAGACTATCATCCTTTATCTTATTGATAATATAAGTAATTCAGTGGCATATGTATATCTAGCATCATGAGCAAGTCTAGTAACATAGCATAGCTAACAACATGAGGATGTCTAATTGGTTGAACATATCAACATTATAAGAAGAGCTAACAACATAAGCACAACTATCTGGATAAGCATGATCAACAGTATATGCATCTCTAGTTACAAAGGCATGGCTAGCATGCTAAATATAACTAATAACATGTGATAGATAGCATCATGATTATAATCAACAGTAGTAGTATAGTTATCAACACAATCATGACTACTATATGTACGCGTCTACAATCTTAAGCATATCCACAACATAAGTATATCTACTATCTCTTAATTGCACTAAGCATCATCTTTATGTAAAGATAACAAACAAGGGTTATCATCTATGTGAAATGTCGTGTATAACCCTAAACAAATATGCTACAAAACTATATTACATCTTTTTTTAAGCCCTGAGGAATTTGAGGATACCACTCAAAATCCAACTGACCACTGCTAATTCAAAATCAGTGCCATACAAGATCTAGGAAGATCCAGACACCTAAGATCTTCTCTGCCCTCAGTCAGTACGGGTCTGCCACATTGACACATAAGGTCAAGCTGCTAATAGCCTAGTCCGTCCTTGGTACAAGTCACGAGACATGTGAAAGGAGGTGGGTACACATACCCTACCATATGAGGTACAACTGCAGTTGTCCTCCAATCTTGTCACATATATAATCACCGAGATACGAACACATCCATTCTTAATCACATCAGATGTATGAGGCATGACCATAGCCAACCTTGACAACCTGCATTGTAGATGACAAGGATATATCCTCAACTTGCCACCCCCACATACTCAACAATATGCACTCCAAGTTTTCCTTAGGAATACTCATTTCACCATCTAGAAAGTTTTGACACTCAGATGGATCTATTGCATAGGGCACTACATGATTAGAGTTGCACTTGATTAGTTATTCCAATTGGGTGAATTAAGGCTGCATCAAACAAGTGGACATACAAACCCTGATTCACTTCTAGCAAGCATATAAATATCACAACTTATAGAAGATATGAAACGTGTAAAACATAATTTCTCATCTCATCATCACATGGTACTATTCACTTGCCATTCATGAGACTACACTAGTCATCATACTATCACAAGACATAAATCCTATTCACAATATCATGGGGTATCAACCCTTATCAACACAAAAGGATTACACCTCATTTAGGGCTCAACCATGCCCAAAGGTCATTAAAACCATCATACTATCACAGGATATAAATCCTTTTCACAATATCACAGGGTATCAACCCTTATCAACATAAGAGGATTACACCTCATTCAGGGCTCAACCATGACCAAAGGTCATTAAGACCATCATACTATCACAGGATATAAATCCTTTTCACAATATCACAGGGTATCAACCCTTATCAACACAAAAGGATTACACCTCATTCAGGGCTCAACCATGCCCAAAGGTCATTAAGACCATCATACTATTCCCTACAATATCATCATTATCTTTGCATGCCTTATAACAAGGCTCAACAACATCACTTACATATAATACACCAGATCATCACAATATTGCATTAATGAGCTAGGAGATATTCATAAAGAATCATAGCAGCGTTATATTAACAATAAGAACATTCCTTTATTACATCAACATGCAAGGAATCTAGATATGATTAACACTCATCATATTCATAATGCACATGTTTAGCATAAGAAAGTATCAACCATGTGGCTATGATAACCACCAATTAACACATTAAGGTTATGATTATGTTAAGGAGGTTATTCCACCATCATTCCATCATATAAGAATGTTAAACATGAATACTCATATTTATCTATTTGTGTTAGAGTTAGGTTCAACATGATAAATTATATCAATATTACTATCAACACTTATACCCAAACCCTAACTCACAACATCCCCATTGGATCATGGATGCATAAGGTGAAGCATCACCATCGCATTCCATACTATGCTCAAGTATGAACCCACACATAAATCAAGGTGTAACCATTGGGTTATAGCATACTAGGGTTTTAACAACAGTAACAGAGTACTCCATGATTGCATTAGTCATTCAAGGACTATTCATACCCAATTACCATCATTTAGTTATATTAAAGCTATATATAACAAGCTATACCTATTTACGGTTACATATCAACACAATATGATTATCATCCCTTCTATTCATATGAGTGAATAGGTAAGACTACCTTATTAAGGGTAACCCTCCATTTGTTCCATCATCATTCAACCAATATCACCATACCACAAGGTCACCCAGAATCATTGGATGTTTAAAAGGTAAGACCATTGGTTGTTTACATAAGTAAACACCTTGGATAAAACACATATTAAGTCCTTGTTTTTTGCTCTAGAAAGAGTCACCATATAACCCTAGACATCCCTTGTTTAACCACACAAAAAGTTCCATTGAGAGCAGGGTAAAACCCACAATCGACTGTTCAGTTAAAACAAGCCATCCATTGTCAACTAGTAAGATACTTAAGTTGATCATATAAAGGAATCCATATAAATCACATTATTAGGACCAAAATATTACATTATCCATCATTCCACTTTATTAGAGGAATAAACATTAGATCTTAACCATTGGGTCAAGTTCATATGTTAAAACCGTCAATTATAGTATAGGTTCGACCATTGCATCAAGTGACCCAAGAAACCTTTGATTGAAGGCTTAATTGGTGCTACAACTATATGATTAATTCACCATAGATTTTTTATATATGATACACCATTATTAGTGACCATTAAGTCACCATATGTTGTTAGATTAGCACTATATTCATTAATCAACATCAAATATTAAGCTAATGTAATCATTGATTGATAACATCAGTAGGGTACTTAATGGTTGATCATTAAACTTCTAATTGATCCAAAACTTGACCTAAGGGGGTGACCATAGGTTGTCACCATCATATGGCACCTTTTTTCACGACCATCAGTTGTCATAAAGACAACACCATAGGGTTGTTGCAATGGTACCATCATCGGATCATGGGTTTATAGAAGAAATCAGCTTAAAACCCTAAAATTGACCATTGGTTGATAGGTGCTTAGCACCATAGGTTATCAAAACAACATGATCCAAGTCATATTATACCTTAGTAATAATGTAAACATGCTCACAGGTTTATATATAGATGAAATAAGAACAGGAAATATCATAAAAATCGAAATCCAAGTCAAGCATAGCTTTTTAGTGCATGGATCATCATTTTCAAGCAAGAACATGATCTAGAAAGCTTATGGTAAGCAATAAACGTGGAGAAAGTTATAAAAATTGCCTCTAATGAGAATATGAAACCCCACAAAGAATAAAACTCGAGAAGGTAGGGTAGAATATCCAAGAATAAGCTATGAATTCGTCCATCTAGCACCTTTCTTCATCAAATGAGCAAATCCTAAGCATAAGGAGCAAGAAAGGAAGGGTTTTAGAGATTTAGAGCAATTTCTACCATGGAACAACAAGGTTCCGACCTGAAGAAATATAGGAGGAAGGATAACAAAGAAATAGACGGAGGAAATAAGGGAATTCTTACTCTTTTAGGTCAAGATCACTAGAAGAAAGCTTTTTCAATCCTAAAATGAAGTCAATTGCAACCCTAGATCATTTTTCCAAGAAGATCCCCACTTTATTCTTCCTTGGACATAAGAATTCGAAGAAGAACAGAGGGAGAACGAGGTTGGGAGAAGGAGGGAGGTGGTGGAGAGAAAATGGCTCATTTTGGTGCTTGGGGATAAGTATATGAAACTTAAGATAAAGATAAAGAAAAAGTTGAAGTTCTAGTATCTATCCAAGTGTCCGTGGCCTTAATTTATTAATAATGTACAAGCACACACACAAGAAGATCCCCCACCATGTGTATATACCTGCTTATCTTTCCTTTTTCGAATTTCCCAGCCAATGAAATAATTCATTAGTTGATAGCTACTAAAGGTAGCTCATCGGTGAAGGGGTAAATGCTAAAATACCCTTGGTGAAAACACCTTCAAACCAAGGTTTAAATAGGTTCCCCATGGATCAAAAAGCTCAATAATGATGAGAGAATATCCAAGGAACATATCACAAGTGATAAATTGCAAAGAAAACCTCTCAATTGGGTAAATTGCAAAAATGTTTAAAATGTGCATAAAATTACATAACTTGCTCAAATAGTGTCCAAATTGGACCAAATTTGAAACTTAAGCTTGTATTATGATTTAAAAGCATACAACAAGGTTATATTAGGGTTATAAGAATTAAAGTATGATAATTAAGCTTGTTCAACTCATTAAGCAAGTTTAGGGACCTTACAACTATAACCCCCTAACAGGGATTTCACCCTCGAAATCCAAGGTAAACAAAGATGGGTACTTCCTTTGAATCTAATTCTATTACCTTCACATGGTTACTTTCATATCATGGTGATGTCACATCCTTCATACATATCTCATATTGGGTCAGCACAAAAACCCCCACCTAAGAAGACATTCTCAATATGGAATGTAGAAACTTGTTGTGTCATTTGTACAACTCTAGTTGTAATGTTCAACTTTAAATTCTAGCTATCATCCTAAAATTATATCTATTGTATCAACACATTAATCAAAAGTCATACTTGCTAGCTTTTTACCAATCATGTCATGTGTCCCATACCATTCTTTGAAGCATAAAAAAAGGCAATATATCCATCCTTTTTTTATACACTGACACTATAACTCTTCTCAGTTCTTTTTCAGCATCAAAAGAATGCTGACGCTGGCAGCTGTCATTCCATAAAAGGAAACATCATTCCTAGTCAACCTTGTTAGGGGTGAAACAACAACATTATTTTCACCTTACTAGGATTTACACAACCTACTTAGAAGACATATCATGATCCCATAAAGAAATTTAATCAACCCCATCTTACTCTTATTCAACTCGTTCTCATAGCTATTGCTTCTTCGACAAACTTAAGATTTTTGAATAAATATTGATCATATTTCTGACCATATTTGAAATACTTTGACATGTCATCATTTAAAGCTTGATATAACTTGTATGACATGACTAGAACACTCTATTCCTCCTATTCATAAATTCTATTTGTACATTGGTTAGTCTAAAGGACATAACCATAAACTCATCATGGTCATGTGAATTATGTCATTCAATCTAACTCTTATGCATTGATATTCGATCATAGGTTTATCTTAAAGGAACACGATATCGCATATCTATTGACCAACAAACCATCTATCCTTGATAGTGGTCTTGTCCAACTATCACTGAACCATACACAACATTATAGAACCACTTTTGTTTTTCCTTCCAAATAACATTTAGAGGGTCATCGTCAACTCTCTTTCTCTCTCTAAGGGAGAGAAACACTTGAAATGTTCATTTAATAAACATCTCCAACCTTCACATATTTCTCATACTGTTGATACATCTTGGATACTAGGATTCATTACCTTAGTATCCACGTCATGTTCTATAAGGAACTCACATCATAATCTCATCCACTTTTACCAACATAACAAATATCAAGAAATATAAGTGGAGTCTTCCTAATTATTGGAAGGCTCAAAAGAAAACTCATCACAAACTTTATGATCTTGGAACCATAGTCCAAGAAACCTTATGCTATAATAAGCTATCCACCCTCATGTTTACAACGAATCCACACATACCAAGTGGCAATGATCCACTTGAAAGTTGTGCCCTAGAAATGAAAGACACAAAGGGAAACATACTTCCCACATCATAACAACATTGTTCAGGGGTCACTAGCAAAAAGGTAACCAATTCTATTTTCATTATGCATATTTCAACTTCTTATATATCATTTTACCTTTTTCATTTTTGGTTCCTTGCCATTAGCATAGGAATCATCATGATTAACATATCTCATTACTCCTTCCTTGATGATTATTTATCACACTTTTGTATGTTCTCTTATTTTATTATATTTTTCAACCACTTATCAACAAGTAAATACTCATATTCCACATTTGTTTCATTAAATTGGGATCATATTCCTTAATCTCTTTCACATGCCATGCTGATTTTTCATTAACACTTTCTTAGACACATAGGTTGGTATGACATTAACTTAGGTTCCAGCTTATTTCTTTGTCATTGTTCCCATTCATCTTCTCATTTTGTACTTGTTATAGGAGTTCTCTCCATCTTATGTGGATTTCATACCTTGATTCACTTTATAAGCATATACTTATCTATCTTTTACTTTATTATCTTCTTGAATCACATCATCAAGAACTTCTCTTTTCCTTATTTGTATTTAGATTTAGATTTCATGGTGTTGTATCTCTCTCTTATATTTACCGAACATTCAAGTTTTGATGGATAATGATGCAATTCTCATCTTTTTTAAGGTAGGATTGAGATATTCACCCCATGATTTCTTATTTGTTATTCTCTTTAGATTGTCTCAAAATGACTACTTGATCAGAGTAATAAGAAAGATAACAATCTAAGAGTTCCATACTTACCTTTCTTCAATAATTGAATACCTGGCCAGGGCATCCAAGTACTGAGATTAGGTAGTATGCACCATGTTTTTGTGTCATGTTCCTAACTTAGACATCATCCTAGTCTTAAGTCCTAGTGTCCCTATAGACTCAGTGAACCTAAAGCTCTGATACCAACTTGTGAGAACCCATTACACTAAACGAGATTACTCAAAACATCAAAACACAATCAATCACCAATTAACCACATACCCAAAAATATGGGTAAATTAAAATCGATTTCAACATCAGCACCCGCTCATAAACATTTGCATAAGAGCCCAAAATATTTCTTATATCCATACTATGCCAAGAATTTGATAAAATTGTTCTATCATCTTAGCCACTACATATATACACAGGAGAACAATATTCATAAATACCACACAAATAAGCATTAATATGCTAGCAAAAGTTTGATTCGTTTGAAACACCATATACAAACTTTTTCTCACCCAGACCTGAGAGTACAGGGATGACTCTAGGACACACTAGACATCTTATCAACTTTATCAAAGATTCATTCCTATAGCTCCTCCTTTCTTCCACATGTTTGTTTTCGTCACTTTCGATTACCTAAAAACTGTGGCAAACCACAAGGGTGAGACCCAGTCCCAGCAAGAGATATAACCTTCAAAAATGTTTATTTATTACAAAATTTTTAAGTAATTAAACATTTAAGAAAATTAATCATATATAACAAATAAGCTCAGTAACACCGATGATTAACAAAATGGACAAGGGAGCAGATAAAAACTATCATCATTAGCCAGACTATCATCCATTATCTTGTTGATAATATAAGCAATTCAATAGCATATGCATATCTAGCGTCATGAGCAAGTCTAGTAACATAGCATATCTAACAACATGAGCATGTCTAATTGGTTGAACATATCAACATTATAAGAAGAGCTAACAACATAAGCACAAGTATTTGGATAAGCATGATCAACAATATATGCATCTCTAGTTACAAAGGCATGGCTAGCATGCTAAACATAACTAACAACATGAGATAGCTAGCATCATGATTATAATCAATAGTAGTAGTATAGTTATCAACACAATCATGGCTACTGTATGTACACATATACAATCTTAAGCATATCCACAACATAAGTATATCTACTATCTCTTAATTGCACTAAGCATCATCTTTATGTAAAGATAACAAACAAGGGTTATCATCCAATGTGAAAAATCATGTATAACCCTAAATAAATATGCTACACAACTATATTACATCTTTTATTAAGCCCTGAGGAAATTGAGGATACAACTCAAAATCCAACTGACCACTGCTAAGTTGAAATCAATGCCATATAAGATCTGGGAAGAGCTGGACTCCTAAGAACTTCTCTGCCCCTGGTCAGTACGGGTTCGCCACATCGACACATAAGGTCAAGCTGCTAACAACCTAGATTGTCCTTGGTATAGGTCACGACACTAGTGAAAGGAGGTGGGTACGCACACCCTACCATATGAGGTACAACTGCAGTTGTCCTCCAATCTTGTCACATATATAATCACCGAGATACGACCGCAACCATTGACAATCATGTCACATGTATGAGGCATGACCATAGCCAACCTCCACAACCTACATTGTGGATGACAAGGTTCTATCCTCAACTTGCCACCCTAACATACTCAACAATATATGCTCCAATTTTCCCTTAGGAATACTCATTTCACCATCTGGCAAGATCTGACACTCAAATGGATCTATGGAATTGGGCACTACATGATTAGAGTTGCACTTGATTAGTTATTCCAATTGGGTGAATTAAGGCTGAATCAAACAAGTGGACATACAAACCCTGATTCACTTCTAGCAAGCATATACATATCACAACTTTTAAAAGATATAAAATGTGTGAAACATAATTTCTCACCTCATCATCACATGTTACTATTCACTTTCCATTCATGAGACCACACTAGTCATCATACTATCACAAGATATAAATCCTATTCACAATATCACGGGGTATTAACCCTTATCAACACAAGTGGATTACACCTCATTCAAGGCTCAACCATGCCCAACGGTCATTAAGACCATTATACTATCACAAGATATAAATCCTTTTCACAATATCATAGGGTATCAACCCTTATCAACACAAGAGGATTACACCTCATTCAGGGCTCAACCATGCCCAAAGGTCATTAAGACCATCAGACTATCACATGATATAAATCATATTCACATTATCATAGGGTATCAACCCTTATCAACACAAGAGGATTACACCTCATTCGGTGCTCAACCATGTCCAAAGGTCATTAAGGCCATCATACTATTCCCTACAAGATCATCATTATCTTTGCATGCCTTATAACAAGGCTCAACAACATCACTTACATATAATACACCAGATCTGCACAATATTGCATTAATGAGCTAGGAGATATTCATAAAAAATCATAGCAGGGTTATATTAACATTAAGAACATTCCTTTATTACATCAACATACAAGGAATCTAGATATAATTAACACTCATCATATTCTTAATGCACATGTTTAGCATAAGAAAGTATCAACCATGTGGCTATGATAACAACCAATTAACACATTAAGGTTATGATCATGTTAAGGAGGTTATTCCACTATCATTCCATCTTATAAGAATGTTAAACATGAATACTCATATTTATCTATTTGCTTTCGAGTTAGGTTCAACATGATAAATTATATCAATGTTACTATCATCACTTATACCCAAACCCTAACTCACGACATCCCCATTGGTTCATGGATGCATAAGGTGAAGCATCACCATCACATTCCATACTATTCTCAAGTATGAACCCACACATAAATCAAGGTGTAACCATCAAGTTATAGCATACTATGGTTTCAACAATAGTAATAGAGTACTCCATGATTGCATTAGTCATTCAAGGACTATTCATACCCAATTACCATCATTTAGTTATACGAAAGCTAGGTATAACAAGATATACCTCTTTACGTTTACATATCAACCCAATATGATTATCATACCTTCTATTCATATGAGTGAATAGGTAAGACTACCTTATTAAGGGTAACCCTCAATTTGTTCCATCATCATTAAACTAATATCACCATTCCACAATGTCACCCAGGATCATTGGATGTTTAAAAGGTAAGACCATTGGTTGTTTACATAAGTAAACACCATGGATAAACCACATATGAAGTCCTTGATTTGTTCTCTAGTAAGAGTCACCATCTAACCCTAAACATCCCTTGATTAACAACACAAAAAGTTCCATTGAGAGTAGGGTAAAACTCACAATTGACTGTTCAGTTAAAACAAACCATCCATTGTCAACAAGTAAGCTCCTTAAGTTGATCCTATAAAGGAATCCATATAAATCACATTATTAGGACCAAAATATTACATTATCCATCATTCTAATTTATTGGAGGAATAAACATTAGATCTTGACCATTGGGTCAAGTTCATATGTTAAAACCATCAATTACAGTATAGGTTCGACCATTGCATCAGGTGTCCCAAGAAACCATTGATCTAAGGCTTAATTGATGCTAAAACTATATGATTAACTCACCATAGATTTTGGAGATATGATACACTATCATTAGTGACCATTAAGTCATCATAGGTTGTTATATCAACACTATATTCATTAATCAACATCAAATATTAAGCTAATGTAATCATTGATTGATAACATAAGTAGGGTACTTAATGGTTGATCATTAAACTTCTAATTGATCCAAAACCTGACCTAAGGGGGTGACCATAGGCTGTCACCATCATATGACACCTTTGATCATAACCATCAGTTGTGATGAAGACAACACCATAGGGTTGTTGCAATGGTACCATCATCGGGTCATGGGTTTGTAGAAGAAATCAGCTTAAAACCCTAAAATTGACCATTGGTTGATAGGTGCTTAGCACCATAGGTTGTCAAACCAACCTGATCCAAGTCATATTATACCTTAGAAATAATTTTCACATGATCACAGGTTCATTTATAACTGAAATCAGAATAGGGAACATTATAAAAATCGATATCCAAGTCAAACATAGCTTTTTAGTGCATGGATCATCATTTTCAAGCAAGAACATGATCTAGAAAGCTTAAGGTAAGCAATAAACGTGGAGAAAATTATAAAACTTGCCTCTAATGAGAAGATGAAACCCCACCCATAAGAAAACTCGAGCAGGTAGGGTAGAAAATCCAAGAATAAACTATGAATTCGTCCATCTAGCACCTTTCTTCATCAAATGAGCAAACCCTAAGCATAAGGAGCAAGAAAGGTAGGGTTTTAGAGCTTCAGAGCAATTTATACCATGGAAAAGCAAGGTTCCATCCTAGAGAAAGCTAGGATTAAGGATAAAAAAGAAATATATGGAGGAAACAAGGGAATTATTACTCTTTTAGGTCAAGATCACTAGAAGGAAGCTTTTTCAACCCTAAAATGAAGTCAATTGCAACCCTAGATCCTTTTTCCAAGAAGATCCCCACTTTATTCTTCCTTGGACAGAAAAATTCACAGAAGCAAAGAGGGAGAACGAGGTTGGGAGAAGGAGGGAAGTGGTGGAGAGAAAATGGCTCATTTTGGTGCTTGGGGATAAGTATATGAAACTTTAAGATAAAGAAAAAGAAAAAGTTGAAGTTCTAGTATCTATCCAAGTGTCCATGGCCTTAATTTATTAAGAATATATAAGAACACACACAAGAAGCTCCCCCACCATGTGTATGGACCTTCTTATCTTTCCTTTTTCGAATTTCCCAGCCAATCAAATAATTCATTAGTTGATAGCTACTAAAGGTAGCTCATTCATGAAGGGGCAAACCCTAAAATACCCTTAGAGAAAAAACATTCAAAATAAGGTTTAAATAGGTTCCCCATGGATCCAAAATCTCAATAATTATGATAGAATATCCAAGGAACATAGAACAAGTGATAAATTGCAAAGAAAACCTCTCAATTGGGTAAATTGTAGAAAAGTCCAAAATGTACATAAAATTGCATAACTTGCTCAAACAGTGTCCAAATTGGACCAAATTTGAAACTTAAGCTTGAATTATGATTTCAAAGCGTATCACAAGGTTATATTAGGGTTATAAGAATTCAATTATGATAATTAAGCTTGTCCAATTCATTAAGCAAGTTTAGGTGCCTTACAAAAATGATTGAATTCCATCCCAATAGGTCGATTGACCTCTTTCAATTGATCATACTAGCTACTACCTACATCTACGGATGTCTAATATTGTCCCCTCTACTTCAACGGGTTGTAAAAATCTCACTATGAGGGCCGAGTAGTCCTTCCACTCGGGTGTGGGGACTAGCCCCACTACCCATTTCTTATAATTTTATTTTTATTCCTACTCTTGATGAACTCATTTAATTCATTGCAAATTGTTTAACACATGTTTTTTTGCATTGATCACCTGCTCTACATGATTGATTATAGTATTAATCTATGAGAACTTCAACATTTAAGATTTGAATATTAATTGGTTTTGGTTGATGCCCTGATGAGAAATTATGATGGGAAGTCTCTAGAGTAGCGTATATATCATTTGTAAGTATTGAGAGATCGAGCTTATAGTGATATCTGCTCAGGAAAGTTTCTAATTCTGAAAGGGGAAACTTTCATAGATCTAATTATGTGTTCAGGCAAGTTTGGATTTCAAACAATGTGTAAATTCAGATAGTGACTATGCAACCCAATTCCAACCAGTGTTTCCATCATTAATCTAGGTACAATTTTATTCTAAGCTTTTACTTTTCCTTCTGTTAGTTTAACTTAACCCAATCAAATCTTATTTATAAATATTTGTCTTAGTTAAACTAGATAAAAAACTAGCAATGTTTTTAAAAAGGTTGTCCCTTGGGAATCGATTGTCAACTATACTGTAACAAGACCCGTCCACTTACAGATTGCATTATTGCACGTTTGTTTGGGTAAAAACTAGAAATTCTATTCTAGTGAATTTTGTAGTGTCATAACTACCACATAGAATTTTGGTTCTACACCCCATGCCCAAGTAAAAAGGTCCGCTCTCTCATAATCATAATAAACACAATGCTGCAAAGAGGAAGAGAAGGAGTCATGTTGCTAGAGGTGTAAAGGAAGAATCTGATGATATCCAACTCTATTCTATAATCTATAAGAAACATGGCAATCTCTGTGAGGAAGGTGATGGCACCTTCTCTCATTTCCTTACTCTGTGCACCCAAAGGAGTCTATGAGGTGATAGGGTATGATTCCCTTGATTTTTAGCCTACCCCATCCTATTATAGAGAAGGAATGTGACCACAAAACCCCAAATTCATGTCTAGAAGGCGGGTACAAAGATTGGGTCCGATGCACCAGTCGATCAATTGGAAGTCTAGTCGGTCATTGGTGTAAGTTGATGATTGGGCTCATATGCATGTCAGTTGATTTATTGGGGGCCTAGTTGGTCGATTGGGTAGCTTGATGCACATGATCATATGTAGATTAGTTAATTGTCGATTGATTCGATGCTAATCAATCAATTTGACTTAAATAGAAGTCTCCTCTTGTTCATGTTGAGTCATTCAACTGGGTGGCCAATCGATCAGTTAGAATTTCTTGATATATCCAATTCTTTCTTATGAGTTGGCTGACTAGAGATGATAATCGATGGATTAGAAATTCTAGGAGTGTGAGATATACTCTTGAAGCCTCCTTGATCATCAAATTACTAGAGTATATCTGGGGGTTATTGATATTTGGGGTGAATGGGTACAATTGAGTGGTTTTCCTAGAGAAAATGAGAAAATCTAATAAAACTCTAAGTTAGGAGACAAAATCAAAACTAAATCAATCAAATCCTAAAATTAAGACATTACAACACAATGTTCCTAAGAAATGATCTAAAAGATGCAATAAAAGTTGATGATCAACATTCATCAAATCATCCTGAAATTGAATGTTGCTTATCCTCAAGCAACATAGAATCACAAACATTCACCAACTAATACTAACAACATGTCCTCTTCTCTTGCATAGAACCAATTTCTTCCTTACCATCTTTCATGACCAAGCGACCTTGATTTCCAAAAATAAAAAAACACAATTTTCTATATTCTCTATTTGACATTGTTTCCCTACTTGTTTCAATGTCAAGACCTGTAAAGAAACAAAAGCTATATCCCTTTTTCTTTTAGTACTCCCACATATTTTTACTAGTTCCAACAAGAAAAAGGTTCAATGATTGAGTGGACAGGGTGTATGTAGATTCGCCTAGGTGAAAAAATGGAGCCAATGGAGGTATGGAAGAAGGTGACACCTCCTCTATTAGACTCCACATCATTTTTTTGTTGCAATTACATTGATCATATTTTGAGTGTGCACATTGGCATATTTTCTTTATTGGTGGTGTTGGGAAATCTGGGTGAAAGATAACATAACATAAATATAAATTTAATACCTAATTCCTAAACCAGCAGACTGCATCAACAACAATTTATCTAGGAAATGGGTATGCAAGAGATATACTGGTCCTAGAGCAAGTCCAATGACTTATCCTTGCATTAGCATGCTTCTTATTCAAGCAATACTCGATCACTCATCAGAAGTGACCTCCTGGTGCAACACCAATGATAGGGGTTGATAAAGTTCTCCTAGTGTGATGGCGACATATTCAACACCTCTACGTGATAATAACCTATATTTTATAATAACTTAAGTTGAATTTTTACATTATACTTATAATTTAACTATAAATATTAAATAAGGTGACAATGCTTCAATACAAATATTTTTAAATAAAAAAGAATTAAGAATAGGGTAACTAATTAAGCAACCATTAGTTAAGGAAAAGAGAGAAAGTATCAGTGGAATATGAGAATGAGAGAAACAGAGTGCTCAACTTATGTTTAATAATACGTGGCAAGCCTAGAATATGATTGGAGAATTCCCTAAGAACATGTGTCTCATAGTTCTTGACAATTAGGGGATGCCCACTTGATTGATTGAGTTGCTAATTACAACAATTATCAAAAGAAGCCTAGAGATGAAACCTTGTAGGATTACATATGATAAGGGGTACACAATGCACTATGTTGAAAGGTACTATTAGACTTGTGTAGGTGACACATGGAGGGAATGAGGATGAATGATATTACTTATATATGAATGATATGACATCACCATGAGATTAAAGTAACGATGTGAAATATTTAGGATGAGATGCATGAGAAAATACCCATATCTTTTGCTTAGAATTTCAAGGGCAAAATCCTTATTAGGGGTTAATAGTTGTAAGACCTCAAACACTGATTAATTGGTTGAACAAGCTTAATTACCTTAATTAGGTGTTCTAAACCTTAATGTAGCTTTGGGAGGCATTTTGAAATTATAAAAGAAGCCTAAGTTCAATTTGGATGTTGTTTGTACAAGTTATGCATTTTTTTATACATTATGGACTTTTCTATAGTTTACCCAATTGGGGGGTTTTCTCTATATATTGTTACAAGCATTATATGTTTCCTTATAATTCTCAACTTTGTTGGGCTATGGGGCTCCTAGTTGTACTTGGTTTGGAGGTGTTCCTCTTCAAGGATATTTTAGGGTTTCCCCCTTTATGGATGAGCTTATCTTTAGGAGTTAGCAACTAATGGGGTGATCTAGAATCTTCTTCTTGTCATGTCAACCATGGATATGATATGAGTCATTTCATGAGGAATTGAGAGGGATAAGGTAAGTAAGGATAAGGATAAGGGTATGGATAAGGATAAATATAAGGGTATGGATAAGGATAAGGATAAAAGTAATGGTAAAGATAAGGATAAGGATAAGGGACAAGATAAGGATAAGGATAAAGAAAAGGATAGGGGTATGGATAAAGGAGAAAAAGTGTGGGTGGTAAGAGAGGGAGGTGTTGCATGGACATAGAATTTCTAGGCTATGGACCCATGGAAAACTTCATGGGCACCTCATGCTTGACCCCTTCCTTATCCATGAAGCTATATATACACCTTCATATCTCCAAATCAAAATTATTGCTCACTCCCTCTTTCCTCTAGTTTAGAGATTTGACCTTACTCTGTTTAGCTGCAGAACCAGGAGGTCCAAGGTAGAAGATGACCCCCCTTTTTGAAAAAAAGGTCTCGTAGAGATCCATTTAGCCTACCTAGGATTTCCAAGGTTCTCTTGCAGGGTTTCCTACCAATGCAAGTGGTTTTCTCTTTTTCTTATTTGTTATTCCAATTATTGCTCTTCCTTCGACCTTCCTCCAAGTCAGTGCCATGGTATTTCATGGCGGAACTCCACCTAGATCTCCAAAACACCTCATTTCCATGCTCTTTTTCTAGGGTTTGCACCTCTAAAGTGGAGAAGGTGATCTTGGATCAAGTTTGGGTGCTTATGCCTGGATTTTCCAACCATTTATCTTGAGTTTCATATTGATTTGAACCTCCCCCATTCTACACCAAAATCCTATATATACCCCTATAGAGGTTGGATGAACATTTCAAGAGAAAGGGGTCGAAATCAACATGGAACCCAAAATGAATAGGAAGGCTTATATGGGTAAAGACTAAATGAAAGGTATGGAGTACCTTTTGCTGAGTCACCATCTTGCTTCATAATTTGTTGTATGAAGTATCTTTTGATTTGTCATCTTGATACATACATCATTGTACTTATTAACTTTTGACAAGTCATAAGAATCATGCATACATTTATGTACATAATCTTAATCCTTTTGATGAGTCACCACCTTCACTCCTCATTTATGAAATTAATTACCATGTATATTTTATTAATGTCATGAATATAAGATTAAAAATATAATCAAAGGGTTGACTAGTTCATGTTTTAGAATTTTATTTGTATTCACTCCTTTCCCTTATATTGGATCTTTCTTTTATGAAAAATATATACAATTAAGTATCTTATACTTATAATGTGACATTCTAGTATTTAATGTTCATTTCGAAGTTAAATACAAGTTTAAAAAATTAAATTCTCCATTGGAATTCACTTTATTGATAAGTCAACCTCAAGAAGAATGTATCTATTAAAACAAATAATTTTGTCCAATGGGATTTTGGATTTATACTATCACATGTGAATCTATATTTCATGTCAGTATCTCTTATCCTAATTGAAGTCATGATACGTGAAAAGTGGAAATCAAAACACGATTTACTTCCCTCCTATCCTGATTCATTTGGATTTCAATGAGTGTTGGTCTATTTATACATTGTTTCAAAATGATTAAACTGATTATAATTGAGAAAATGATGAAAATGTTAAAATGATGAGATTGTACTCATGAAGTGTGATGCTCAATGAATCCTAAAATTAAGATGATAATTGTTGATGTTCCACCATTGAAGAGTTATTCATACAGTCCCAGAACCGGTGAGGACCGAAAGATTGAGATCGATATGTTGTGTTATGCTATGTTATGATTGGATCTAGATCGTATCCTTGGGATATTGAAGGGAGGAGGGGTAGCCTCTCCCTTGAAACTACCCCACCCTGAGGGAAGCCAAAGTGTTGTTGGTCTATGAGATCAATCATCAAAGGTTGTGTAGAATGACCATTGAGGTGACGACACCTGAACTAGGCCACCAGACCATGGAGAGACATGGTTAAGGACCAACCCCACTGCAAGGGCAGAGTACGGGTTCCAGGACTACCCTTTGAGTAGGAATCAAATCAGGGGCCTACAAACCACACAAGCTATGTGCAGTGGGACAAAGGAAGCTGTAAGGGTAGAATTAGCACATGTGCAATGTCAGTTTCTATGTGACATGTCTAATGACGATGTGCGATGTGAATATATATATATATATATATATATATATATATATATATATATATATATATATATATATATATATATATGATAATTTCTATATATATTGTTGTTATTCATGGTCTATGTGATCTTAGCTGTGGTTGCAGGACACGATCTGGATCTAGGGTTGGTTAAAATCCCTCTGGACTTAGTGGGGAATGATACAATCAAATAACATTTATGATAATTGCTAGATTATTATGTGTTTTAATTCTCTATCACATGCTCCAACTTCCATACTATATGATCAATTTTTATACATTTTCCATTTATAAATTTTTCTCTGATGTTATCAATGGTTCAATATTCATTTGATTCTACCTAAGTTTTTATGCCTCTCCATACTTAGACATTTGTCTAACTCCTCTTGCTACGGTCCTTGTTGCCCTTCCACCGTAGGTTAAAGAATGCATCAAATTTTCATCGTGTGGATTTTCTGACTAGATCCTTATGGGAGCAACATCAGGCTAATATGATCCAGTGCTGGTTGATGTACATATTATTAAGTGTCTCATAGAAGGATAATCAAGTAATGTAACATCTTGACATTTTTATGTAACCAATGTCATGTAATACAAACATTTGAAGATATACTAAATTTTTGTGGTTGTTATCTATTGCTTGATGCTTCTTCCATAACACCCCTTAGTTTTCATCTCCATGAATTAGAGCTAATTGTGGAGGCTAAAACCCGAGACGTTACATACGTAGTTTGTGGTCGGACCACCGAGAAATCCACGTTGCACTACTAGAGCCAACAGGAAGGTTTTCCCTTCGAATGTCAACCTACTAGGGTTGATAATCTCTCCCATGTTGTCTCTCACTTGCTGTCCCTCCTTGTTATGGGTAGGACTTGCTCTGGCTCTCTAGTTATCAAAAATAGTGAGGGCAAAAATTGTCAGAGCTTATTGTTGTGTCTTCTAAAATCCTCAACTACCCCTCAATTTTATATGAGGGCTTGGGTCAGGGCTTCCTGTTCAACTGGGAGTTGAAGAGATAGATTCTCATGATTTTTTTTGAAGTTGTGAACCTTGAAACGATCAACTTACACTTGAACCAATTAATTCACATATGAATTCCTTGATTTCAACACTTGAATTGGTCGGTTCACTTGCTTTCCTATTTTAAATAACATTGGCTTTTAATATTCAATTAATGCACAACATGACACCAACATCAATCCTTGATTCAATCTTATTGATCATTGAACCAGGTGGTTCATAACCTGAATTGGTCATTTTAGAATTTGAACTGGTGGATTCACTTCTAAATCAGTCGTTTTAGATTTCTGATTCAACCAATGTTGTTCAAATTGACCTAACTCATGAATTGATCGATCCAACACTTACGTTGGTCGGTTCACAGTCCTATTAGCCAATTTTCAACAATTGTTGTTTAAAATGAATAACTAAACACTTTAGTAATCAAGTTAAGCCCTATTCATGAGTAAAATCCTTTTCCAGGTGCATCCTATGTGTGTGACCCTATAGGTCCCAAGTTTCATTGGCAGTGAATGTCCATAATCGATTTATGACATAACGAGCAATGAGCGGTATCTAGAAACACATCATTGATAGCGAAGTAATTGGAAAGTTGGAGAATGACTTCAACCTACATTCCATGATCAATGTTATTGTGATTGCATAGTTCCTTTGTATCTGATATCCAGATTTAACTCGAGGCACATAATCTTCATCATCTTCAACGTTCAATCCATGTTCCTTGAAGTAGAGAAGACTGTATGAGACACATGTGAGCTCAGATGTCACATATTGAGTCACATAAGTGTGTCCATACATTTCTCTATCTTGTTTCTAAAGTGTCATGGATATCAATCTCATGTAGGAGGGACAAATCCTATCTATATCACTTACACTCAATCTCCATATGTCACAATGCACCTTTACACCACCTTTATGGAAACCCTTATTCAAGGTCAAGTTGGATGATGTCAAAATACATTGAAAGGAATGTGATGAATGTAGTGACTTTAGTTTTAAGAAATAACATCACCAATATCACAATGAGAGCTAATTCTGACTACCATTCCATGGTTCTCATGTATCACTCTCAAGGTGGGTTTGTTCGGTACACTATTCTCTAACATGTACCTATGTGTTTTGTGTGATGTCACATATCATGAACGATGAGATTCTATCACCAACCAACACACACTGTAGTCTTATGTATTACTATTGTCTATTTTGATTCCACAATTATATCTGACTAGGGACATAACAAGAATGTATATACTTTTATCATACAAATGTTCTCATTATTCAAGTTTTCAACCTGAATACATATGTCATTGAGTAACATCATTCTTTAGACATCTTCTCTGTCTGTGTCATCATCTCATGATTGAGACAAACATAATAGATGGAATTACCTTTATTATTTTCAAATCAGGTATCTAATGCCCCATTACAAACATTGTATGATTGGCTCTCTCGACATACATACCAATAGACTTCCACTTGCACTAAGAGCCAATCCCCCATGAATCTTATTCTAAGTGTTATTAACATTTCCATCACCTTTTTACTACAGAAGTTCTAATGTAGTGGGTTAGAAACATTTACTACAAGTCGGTACTTTGCAAGTATTCACATCTCGTTGCTGTACAATCTCTCATATGAGATGAAAATGTTGTAGTATGCGATCTGGGTTCCTTTGCCTAACCAGTAGTTCCATTGTTGTCACAATCTACTACATCATTAATGGTTGGAACCTCCCACAAGTTCATCCACATGAACTTCTTGATCCATATAATATCTTTTTCTGTGTTCATAACACCAAGATACTTGACTCCTATTGTAGAATTAAATGAGTGTCTCTTGCTGGGAACTTTTCCAAGGTTACAGTTCATGCTCTAAGGTCAAATAGAATTTAGATTTGAATTATTAATTTTCTTTGTCATGTTGGAAGATTGCATTGGTGTAACCCCTTACACCCAAATCTTCCTCATTACCATAACCAAGGAACCGTTTCTTTTAGTGCTTCTCAAGTACTTAAGGATGTTCTTTATGGTAGTCTAGTGACTTTTAATGGGATATGATAGATATCCACTCATCATGTCTAGTACATACGAGACAACATGATGAGTACATAACATTGCAAACATGATAGATCCAATTATGAATTCATATGGAATCTTATTCATGTTTTTCCATTCTTCATAAGAACTGGGACACCAGGCTCTTGAGAGACTAATCCCACAGAACATGGACATATTTTCTTTCATGGAGTCATATATGCTGAACCCCTTCAGCATCTTGCCAATGTATGTGCTCTTAAATAGGTCAAGAAGCCTTCTAGATCCATCTCTATAGATCTTAATTCCTAACATATAGGATGCTTCGCCTAAACCCTTCATAGATAAGGTACTTTCCTTGCCAAGTTTTAATATTTGTAGTATAAGGATGTTATTCCCCATCATTATGTGGAATATAAATGTGCTCCCACTAAATCCTTTTAATCATGGATTTGATCTTCAATTTTCCTAAAGTCAAACTCTTTGACTATCTTGTCATATCAAATATTCTAACTCTGAGATGATTGCTTCAATCCATAGTTTGTCCTTTGTATCTTATAGACTTTATTTGCATTCTATGGATTTATAAAACCTTTAGGCAGTGTCACATACACATCCTCTACAATATTCCTGATAAGGAATGTAGTTTTAACATCCATTTTGCCAAATCTCATAGTCAATTCAGTTGCAATAGTAAGCATGATCCTGATGGATTTAGCCATGGCAACTGGTGAAAATATTTCATCAAGTTCAACAACTTGAACCAGTTTGAAACCCTTTTCAACCAATATGCCCTTATAGGTATGTACACTACCATCCATGTTGATCTTCTTCTTGATGACCCAATTTCACCCTATGGGGTTTCCCCCTTCAGGTGGATCCATCAAGGCCATACCTTGTTGGTGTACATGGAGTCCATCTTAGATACAATGGCCTCAAGCCATTTCTCAGGATCTGACCCCTCAAAAGGTTCTATATATGTTGTTCTCTTACATAGCAACTGGTGTTCTGAGTTGTTGTTCCTAAGAATCCCCCAATACCCCTATATATAGGAGGGTCATGGGATGGGGTTCTCTACCTCAGGCAATGCGGGACTAAAGCAGGAGTAGAAGGGTTCAAGATTTTCCACAAAACAACCAACTGCGCCAGCTGAACCGATCGTTTCATGCATGAACCGATCGGTTGGGGACCTGAGCCGATCGGTTCACACCTGAACTGATCGGTTGGGATACCTAAGATCGGTTCACTTCTGAACCGATCGGTTTACTGCCCTGGTTAGTTCCTGATTGACTTTTCCTCTTTTGTTTCGAATTGATCCAAATACCAATCCTTGTTCCAATCAAATTGGACAAGTGAAACGATGAGAAATTTCTTGCCAACCTGATTTTCCCAACTCGCTCGGTTGGACCAGTTGAGCCGATCGGTTCAACCCTTGAACCGATCGTCTCAACCTGTCCTGATCCGATCGATTCATCACATGAGCCGATCGGTTCACCAAGATGAGCCGATCGGTTCATCATATGAGCCGATCGGTTGGGAGTGCAGACTGTGCAAAATCAGTCAATTGTAGTTTCAATCAATCAAATACTCTAATCAATCTGTCCAACACCTTGAACACTATGATATTGAGCTATCAATTGATTAATTATTTAATTGAACTACTAAACTCCTTTAGCAATCAATCTAAACATCGTTTGTGGATAAACTCCTCTTTCAGGTTAAATCCTATGTGTGTCACCCTGCAGGCCCATTTCACGTTGGCAGTGAAAGTCCATAACACTTATGACTTCACAAGCAAAGAGCGGTGCCTAGTGGCACATCAATGCTACCCAAGTGAAAAGGAAAGTTGGAGAACAACTTTCAATCCTACAATCTGTGAATGGTGTAATAGCGAATGTATAATTCCTTTGTCTCTGATATCCCAAATGAACTCAAGGCATGGAACAGTCATCCTGTCAACGTTCATTCACTTTCTTGATCTCAGAGTAGACTGGAGGAGATATGTATGACATCAATATCACATACCGATTCACACATGCGTGCACACACCTATCTCAATCCTACTCATCAAGTGTCCATGGATATCAAACTCCCTCAGGAGAGACAAATCCCATATCTATCACTCACCCCTCAAAAGCCCCCATGTGTCAAAGCCACCCAATCATCACCTTTATAACAACCCATGTTTCAGGACTACGTTTGATGATGTCAAAGTGTACCCAATGACATGTGTTGAGTGTAGTGATTTCAGGTCAAAGAATCACACTCACCACCATCACTGTGAGAACTGACTGTGACTAACATGTCATGGTTCCATGTGTCAAACTCACGGTGGGTTTGTCCGATACACTTGTTCTCTAACAAGTACCTATGTGTTTGGTTTGATATCTCCATATCATGACTAATGAGATTCTGTCATCAACCAACACCACAATCTAGTCTTGTGTGTCATTGTTGTCTATCTACCTTCCACAATTACATCCGACTAGGGACATAATAAGAATGTACAAACTCTTAGCATCCGTATGATCTCATTGTTCAGGTCCTCAACCTGAAAGCATACATCATTGAGTACTGTCATTCTCTAGACATTCAATTTGTTCTATCATTATCTCATATGACTGAACCAAAAAGAATTGGAAGCTTGCCTTTGATGCTTATCAAATCAATCTTAATGTATCCCACCGATCATCCCATGATTGGCTCTTAGGGCATACATACCAACATGTCCTTCCTTAAGGTATGCCATTACCTCTTACTTGGCTTATTATACAATATGCTTGTTCTATATGTGTAGTAAAATACTTGGCATATGATATTGGATGAAATGATTGGTCTTGCATGGTATGTTGCTTGATTTTCCATACTTATGTCTATGAACACGTGAAACATAATATATCTATTCCATTATATGAAATCACTAAACTCTTTGGCAGTACAATGCTTGGAAGTGACTTAAATCTTTGGTAGTCAGCCACATCGTACATATGATCTAACTCTTTGGCAGGAGATCATAAAGGCCTTAATCTTGAGCTCCTTGAGAGTCAAGAGAATGTATCAAAACCTTTGGAGGTCAATGCATGCATATATAATGGAAAATGAGCTAAAATATGTGTTCTCTTTTGTTAATAAACATCTTTGTTCAAGTATATGTCTTTTCTTATATTTGTTTAATGCTGTCAAGTATTAGTTTTATCTTAATGCCAATCTTAGTAATGAGAGGTATATAAAAGACACGTAGGCATACTCAGTACAATATTCTTGAATATTGTACTGACGTGTACCACATGTAATCTTTGTTTAGGTATGCAGACATATGTTCTTGAAGATCCAGGATAGTTGAGAGTTGTGTGGCGAGCTGATGTACAGGTGGACAAGTTGTCTTGAGATCTTGTTATTTAGTGGTAGTACATGTATATGTATAAGTTTACTTTTCAATGTGTAATATCAAACGATTTAACAATTCATTATGTAATTATATGATGAATGGTGAACATGTGTTGCATGGTTTGTTTATTGTTCATGTGCATGTGCTACTGTTGCTTCCTTCTAACTTTATTTGATATTATTCTTCTTAGCCTAGTGTGTGGTGCTTAACTTGGGATTCTCACTGAGGTGAGGGTTTCAATTTGGACATCATACATCAGATTAAGTTTTAGAAAATTTGAGGACATCACAGGTGGTATCAGAGCATGAACTATAGCAAAGCCTGACATTTTCTCATTATGCAACTCAACCTACAGAACCTTGAACTTAAAACAAATCATTAGGGTTAGATTAGTCATCTTTTAGAAACTAGATCTGACCTAGCCTCTAGGTTAGCACCTAGATATCTGAGAACTAGGTCTAGACTGGTGCTTGTTGTATAGCAGGTCCTTAGATGTCATTCTTTCCTTATAGTGCAGCGGTATGGGACGTTGCATTATTTGGAAATGACGTACATAATCGGAGGAGAAACCCTAGACATATGACGCTCATTGCCTAGAGTATTTACACTAGTCTACACCATATTCTCACCCTTTTCACTAGTTTTCATGACATTGTACTCTCTACTATGTGTGGGACACTCATTTTCTAGATTTGGTTTTTGATTCTAATAGGATCGAGACTCAATATTTTTCTTTGACATTTGATTTATTAGAGAAAAACTATATAATATTTTATCATATATGTAAGTATTACAAAAATGTGTCCCCATACAAGTACGAGTAGGAGGTGGTCATATAACCTAAGTGAAAGCGAATGACATCAGTCGAGAAGAGAGAGTACTTCTAGATTAGATGTCTAGAGCCTTGTTAGAATATATGATAGATGGAATAGATGGATTTAGTTTTGATGATATGATGTAAGCCTTATATAGATGATATAAGATGGTTTGTAATGACCAATGTTGTCTTTAAGGATTAAGGTTCAGTTTTGAGGATTTGAGATAAGTTTTGATGATGCAAGTATGTGTGCCTTTCTAAGTTAAGATGAGCTAAGATAAGACCGGGTTGTGAGTCAGCATGAGCCTCAAGTTCTTTTATGAAGGAGGACCTCTAGTGTTAGGAACAATTTTAGGGTTAACTCCAGAGAGAGTGAGACCTAGAGGGAGAAGGTCAGAGAACCTAAACTCCAATATATGAGAAATATGTGTTATGATGTATCCTAAACTAGAATACTCCTAAGTGAATGAGTTGAGTTTCTTTATGCATGATTCCTGTAGTCTCGTTGAACCCTAGATGTCCTTGGGAGGACCAAACCCTAGAGATAGACATAGGTTATTATATATGAGCATGTGAACATTAATATGAGAACGTACCATCCGGGTGAGGGAGAGAGAGTCCCAAGACCCTAGAGGAGGTAAATGTGTTAGTTTATGTGAAGCCTCAAGATCAAGTTGGTGGTTCCTTGTAGGAATCTAGTGGTTGCATATATAAGAGAGTTTTGGGTAAGAATATTTCATGGGTATAGATCATATAGAGAGTATGTCATACCGAGTTTGGTTTGTGCTTATGTGGCTAGAGCTTGTAAGGCTATCACTAGTGCCAATGAGGTAGACCTAAGAACCCTAGACCAAAGAGGGAGGATAAAGTTTTATGCATATGAGATACTCATATAGTTTAGTGAGCTCAGAGAGACTGAGCATAGTACTACCCTCATGATATGGGTCAGGAAAACCTCAGTTGGACTAGATGAAGTCCTAATATATGTTTAACAAGTCACACACATCAGTTTGTTTAGCACCACAATGATATAATATATGTAAGGATGTGATGTAATCTCGAGACATGATATATAGACATGATATGATGGAAACCTAGAGATGTTTTAATAGGTATCAATGTGTAGATAGTTAATCATATACATGAATAATGATGATAATGTGCTATTGTTGGTTAATTTTGTGATGAAATCACTCATAAATGTTATGATTTATCATGGGAAATGAAATAAGATCATATGAATGAAACATGTTACATGAGGTGTTAATCTTAGTGCTTAATAAGGATGAAAAATATAATTTGACAGTTAGCAAAACATAATGATCATGACACCTTGATATGATTTAGATGGATTAAGTGGGTTAACTGTAGTTAACTCCCTCCTAAAAGGCATATGTTAAGGTTGAACATGTTCTAACAATTAGCTCAATAAAATGTTGATGACACCTTAATATAATGGGTTAACTTTAGTTAACTCCTATAGAACATGGTAATATGATGTGGGAAACCTAATTCATGGGTAAAGATAAGGATGAAACCCTAACATATGAGATATGTCATGACATAATCATAATTTCTAAGCTATTTTCTTTCAATCTTTTATGAAGGGGTGATTCACCTTAGATGTTTTAAAACCTCCTAATAGTAGTTTGGATATGTTTATGGGGCTTTGTTTTTGGATATGTTTCACATAGAGTGGTGTCCTACATAGGTATGAAGACCTTTTGGTTTTTCCTTGAAGTAAGGGGATGGCTTAATTTTGAGGACAAAATTTCTTTTAAGATGTATATGATGTGATGGACTGGATTTTGGCTTAATTTTGAGGACAAAATTTCTTTTAAGGTGTGTAGGATGTGATGGAGTTAACTTTTAAAGTATTTGGATACCTAATGGCATAAGTGAAATCATATGGTTGAGTTATATTGAGATTTCCAAGCGTGTTGGTAATGTTGAAGTGTTCCTTGATGTTGATCTCATGATTTATACCCGTTAATATATGCCTCTTTGGAATATTTAATTGAATGGTCAAATAGTTGAATTTTTTCACCAAATTTGATTATAATGTATCTTGAGGGGTAGCAAAGCTATGGTTAAAATTTGGTGGCAATTGGAATATCCTAGAGGGAGTTATTTAGGTTTGACGCTTGTGAAATAATGTGCATATTTGATGTATTTAGGATGATGTTTCATATTAAGTAACTTAGGCTTTGAGGCAATGCAATGTCGCACTTCCCTAACTTGAGGAGCCATGGATCCACTTTGTGACCCTGTTCTAACCATTGTATGGGTAGGATCTAATGGCCATATACTTATCTCCAAGATCAATTTGACGTGGCATCGTGGGCGACCGAAGGAGGGAAACACTGATTGCCAGTTTCGTGGGTGATCATAGGCTAGAGAGGAAAAGGAAGTGGGCAGTTGGCCTTGACTCCTTGACTAAACACTTTTAGAACCAGACTTTGTGTATTTTGGACGATGCTAGAGGAAGAACGACCCTCTATTTCCACTGGCTCTCCATAGCAATGAGCAGGTTGTGGCTAGGAGAAGAGAATGGAGGTAGAATTTAGTTTGAAGGGGGATGGAGATACAAAAAGAAAGGTC
Source organism: Alisma plantago-aquatica (assembly GCA_963693085.1). NCBI lineage: Eukaryota > Viridiplantae > Streptophyta > Magnoliopsida > Alismatales > Alismataceae > Alisma > Alisma plantago-aquatica. Next base: position 229,694,623 of record OY856410.1, read on the forward strand.
GAGGTTTAGGGATTCTAAGGAGTTAGCATATGTGGGCTCTCATTAAGGTTTCAATGATCGAAGATGTCGACCTTGTTGGAGAAGAAAATGGGGTTTTGGGGACTGTGAGGGGTGCATTCCACCATAAATGAAGGACATGGACAAGCTCGAGGAGGTTTCACAGTTCTTTGGGAAAGATTTTTGGACATCTTCCATGCCTGGGGATGTTTTCCCCCTTTGCTAGCACTGTAGTGGTCGCCATGGCTGGTGAGATTGTGGAGGCAGATCTCTGAAGGAAAAGCTAGGGTGTTATGAAGCCATGGAGGTCAGAGAGGCACCACCGAAATTGATGGAAGCCTCAGGAGATGTCTAGGAGCACCCCACCATGGTTGCTTGGTCACCAGAGTAGTTCCCAGGGGGCAGCAGTATCTATGTTACAGAGAATAGAGCCATGATCTCAACGTGAGAAATAGAAAAATGTGTTGATTGTGCGAGCCATGAGTAAGAGAGGAAGACTTAGTCCAGCTAAGCCAAACATGTGAGCCGCCAGAAAATTGGGTCTAGGTCAAAGAACTGGCCGGCCCACCTTAAGAACAGAAAGCAAAGTGAGCTGCGCCAGCTGGAGCCACGTCGCAAGTTCTGAGTGGTCGAAAAAAAGTAAAATTCCCCAATAATTTATAGATCTTAGATAATTCATAGAAATTAGTACGTCTATCCAAAAAATACAAACAAGGTATCAAAATGTTTAGAAAAATGAGTAGAGCAACTTTGAACCATAATATCAGTAGTTTGGTGCCTAAATCTTAGTGATATCATATAAGATGTGTAATACTTGTTTAATGGATAATAAATATCAAATAAATACCTAAAATTATGATAATGCCTCAGTAACTCTAAAATATTATATATAGTCCATAAATATCAGATATGATGATGCTCTGACACGAAATCATGTAATTTGCTTTATATGTCTAATTAGGGCTAATAACCCTAATTAATGTGTAATAATTACAAATATGCTCACAAAATCTTGGAAATATGGAGTAATCTCATATCATTACATGGAACCTCAGATTTAATTATGAGATCACGATGATGCACATAATTCACATTATATGAAGATGATTCTTAATACATAAGATGTAACTCTAATTTGACTAATGAATGTGACATAATGTTAATATGTTCACCTAATGATGGAAAACCTGATTATCAGTTAATGAGGAAATAATATGGAATATGACACCAGTAAGATAACTCCAAGAAGATAAGACAAGTAATGATGTGAATATCTTAATGATCTAAGCTAAATCCTAAAATGAACACAACTATGGTTAAGATGATAAGAACCTGATAGTGATATGTGATCTTGTCTTAACTAGGGGTTTGACCAGGATATAGATGACTCAAGAATATATGATGATTAGCTTTGTCCTTCTTTAAGGTACGCCATTACCTCTTACTTGGCTTATTATAAAATATGCTTATGCTATATGTGTAGTAAAATACTTGGCATATGATATTGGATGAAATGATTGTTCTTGTATGATATGTTGCTTGGTTTTTCATACTTATGTCTATGAACACATGAAACATAATAAATCTATCCCATTATATGAAAGCACTAAACTCTTTGGTAGTATAGTGTTTGGAAGTGACTTAACTCTTTGAGAGTCAGTCACATCATACATATGATCTAACTCCTTGGAAGGAGATCATAAAGGCCTTAATCTTGAGCTCCTTGAGAGTCAAGAGAATGCATCAAAACCTTCAGCGGTCAATGCATGGATATATAATGGAAAATGAGCTTAAAATATGTGTTCTCTTTTGTTAATAAACATCTTTGTTCAAGTATATGTCTTTTCTTATATTTGTTTAATGATGCCAAGTATTAGTTTTATCTTAATGCCAAGCTTAGTAATGAGAGGTATAAAAAAGACACGTAGGCGTACTCAGTACAATATTTGTAAAGAGGCGAGATCACCTCATTACTAATATTTAAGGGAAATACAAAACATCCACTTTTTCCAAGAATAATAGACAATGTGGAGTGCATGTATAATATTCCAATTAAATAAGCATGATTCAGATACATAAGTAATGTCAATAGAAGCAGAAAGTAACTAAGTTATTACATTGCTTTATAACTCTTGTTCACTACATGAGTTTCTTTGAAAAGGAAAAGAACATACAAGAAACTATATGATCTAGCAATAAGAAACCTACTCATCCTTGAAGCAAAACTCGAATCAACTACTCCTGATCTTGGTCACCTTGGCCTTACCCAACATCTTGATCTAATCTTGGGTGGTTGGGAAGGCACCCAGCAAAAAGGATAGAAAACAAGATATGTGTTAGAGAAAATGAACAAGGACACAAGTTAAGAAAACTATAAGGAAATAAAGGCTAAGATTTCATCACAAGATGAAGATAGTCAAAAGTATGAGGCATAAATAAATAGATGATTGCCATATTAAAAATAGTAAATAGGTTGCATGCATGATTAATATTGACTACCTAAACTATGTAGGGTTGAGGCACCTACCTAACCTCAACCAATAGGTGAGGGAGAGCAACACATTCCAATCACCTACAAATATTCTATATTGGGGAGAGTAACACATTCCCAATGGTGAGCTTACACATGCCGTAACTATGGGTGGTTGTACAAAAGTACCACTACACTAGTTTAATAGTCTAATAAAATCAACATGCTAAGAAATATAGCAAGTATATGCATCAAGTAAATATAGACATGGCTGTGGGGTACAAGACCTAAGAAATAATTAATAAAACTGATTTTGAGGCAAATAGCAAAGGAAATAACAAAAGAGGAATTAGGGTTTCATAAGAGCCTCACTAGGGAAACTAGGTTAAGTTACAAATCTTCCCAACTTAGGTGTAAGGAAAGAACATACCCGTTTTACTGATTACAACTTATTCACATTCACCACTCTTATTGAGTCCAAAGCCCACCTTTCCTATTTCCAATGTATAACCGTATATTAGGGTTACATATGTAATAAGGTAAAGAAACCCTAGCTTTTGTACTTTTGAACAAAACCACAATTTTAACTCTGAAAACATCACCTTCAATCTAGTTAGGTTCTCCTGATTAAGAAAACATATAATTTTGTATATTTTGGAGTTTCGAAGATTAAAATGTATTTTTGGTGATTTTTATTCATTAAATCTATTTTTAGAAAACACCTTTCTATAAAACTCAAAACCCTCAAAAGTATTTTTATTAGAAAGCTTACATTTTTATGATTCCAAAACATATTTTACTTTAATTTTTGAGCAAAGGAATAAAAAGATACGAATTTTCTATTCTGACCAATTCCTGATCGCCACGTCAGCAAAAAAACCTCACAGAGAGAGTGAGAGAGGGGAAAAGAAGGGGACCCGCCATGTGACGGTGAGCCGCCAAGTCATGACTCTGGCATGCATGGTTGCAGGTCGCCCAAAGGGTCGAAAAGATGAGGCTACCCACGTGTGAAACAGAACAGAAACATGGGGCGGAAGTGCAAAACTGTAACTCGGCTGAAGCCCTTCTGCAACCTTTCTCGCATGCCATGGCGATAGTAGGTGAAGGTCCAATTTGGGCAAATACGCAATACACGACCAAACCAAAAAGTGAAAAAAGGAAAAGAAAGAAGAGGGAAAACTAGACTCACCCGTACCCACAATTTACTCAGAGTTGCTCTATGGAGAGGAGAGCCACCGCAAACCCTAGGGGGAAATCCACTCCTCGACGGTCCAACACTTCACCTCGACCCAATTTAGTCGTACATACATAACGAGCGATGGCTAATGAAGACTAAGGTACCCATATATATAGGTTTGGGTGAGAGACATTCTGAATCGATATGGGAATATTCATACGTGGAGAACAAGATTTGGACATTTCTCAAACTCTCTACGAAACTTCAAAAACAAGAGCTAAATGGGTGCATAATCCTATTTGGAACACAATGGAAGAAGAATCATGGCAATTGGTGGACTGTAGCCCGAGAAATACCCGCTCAAAGTAGTGCCCGAACTGCATTCCCTATACGAGTGGGACTCACGAGGAAGACGATCCGCAGACTGTTGGATCGCAGATCCAACGACTGAGATCCCGCACGGCCAACCAAGGCATGACATTTTAATGTCACTCCAAACCTTAATCCTAATAATGTGTGATTATTCAATTTATTTAGTTTTTCTATCTCCTCTTTTGAAGGTACAAACGAATCCCAAATGAGATGAAATTTGACACCTAACCCAATTTGGACATGAGAAATATGAATATGAAGTTAGTTTTTCATTTTGAGAACTTTTACCATGTTAAATAATTCAAATCATATTTTGTCTTTCCTCTTACATAAATGATTATAGGATTCTTCGATGAAAATTCACTCATAAGTCACATTAAGTACCTTGGACACGAATCTGCCATCATTTTCCCATATTGAAATTAGTCAGGCAATTATTTATTATTTTATTATTTCAACACACTTTCTCTCTCCTAAACTCACTTATATAATGAAGATTATCCAAATTACATGAAAATTTAACCAAAGGCTATTTTTAAGGTGTAGATTACGAATCCAAGATTATTTTTCTCTTTTGTAGTCATTAAGTATTTTATTTTATTTTTATTCCCTCTTAAGTGGTCATTTTGCAAATTAACCCATTATAAAACTGTTATTGACGTATGTGTGTGTAAATCCCTATGAAATCAAATATTGGGAATAAATGTATACCAACCTTTATAATTTCCACTAATACATCATCAGGTCCAGAAAAGAAAAAGAAAGCGTAGGAAAAAGGCTCAACTAAGATTACACTCAGATTTCAGTTCGTTACAACAGTCCACCCGTTAAAAAGGATTTCGTCCCCGAAATCTCATACAAAAAGATAAGGGTGAGTATGTAACATCTCATCTCTAAGATCTCACATGGTTTCTTCCAAACCATGATACTACAATAAAACTTTCACCAACTCGATCTCCTTGTTCTTCAACTGCTTAACTCGGGAATCAAAAATCTTCACAGGTAGCTCTTCATAAGTCAAATTCTCCTGAATCTCTAGAGGTTAGATTGAGAGTACATCAGAATGGTCCTTTACATACTTTCTTAGCACAGAGACATGAAACACATTATGGATCTTGTCATAGGTAGGAGGGAGAGATAAACGGTATGCACAATCTCCAACCTTATCCAAGATCTCAAATGGTCCCACATAACGGGGACGAAGCTTGCCTTTAACCTTAGATCTTGCAATAGAACGTATAGGCTTGATCTTCAAGAAGGCATAGTCACCTACTAGGAAACTCATGTTAGACCTTTTCTTATCAGTATACATCTTCTGTCGATCTTGAGAAGCTTTCATTCGCTTCTTGATCAACTGGACTTTCTATATCATCAACTGCATATCATCAGACTTCACCAGAGTACATTCCCCCACATCATCCCAATGTTATAGAGAACGACAAGGTCTTCCATACAAAGATTCATAAGGTGGCATACCGATACTAGCTTGGTAGCTATTATTATAAGAAAACTCTGCTAATGGAAGAAACTTATCCCATACACCTCCCCAATCCATAACACATGCACGAAGAAGATCTTCCAAAATCTATACTGTCCTTTTAGATTGACCATCAGTTTGAGGATGACAGGTCGTACTGAGATGCAAGTCAACACCCATCTCTGCTTGAATTGCTTGAATTTGACTCCACAACTGCGAGGTGAACTTTGGATAATGATCAAACACTATCACTTTAGGAACTCCATGCAGATGAACGATCCAATCCACGTACAACTAAGCCATCTCATCAACCTTGTAAGTAGACTTGAAAGGCAAAAAGTGGGTAGATTTAGTAAGCCGATCAATCACAACCCACACAACATCAAAACCCTTCCTAGTTTTCGGGAAACCAGTGACAAAGTCCATAGTAATCTTCTCCCATTTCCATTTCAAAATCTCAAGCAGGTGCAGAAGACCACCAGATCATTGATGCTCGATTTTGACTTGTTGATAAGTCAAATACTTTACAACGAACAGAGCAATATCCTTCTTCATGTTCTTCTACCAAAAACTTCACTATAGGTCCTTGTACGTCTTGGTAGTACTAGGGTGTATGGTGTACTTAGACCCATGGGCTTCACTCAAAACCCTCTGTCGTAGGTTTCGAACTTCAAGTATCCACAACCTTTGTCGGAAATGAACAACACCATTAACTCTAATTGAAAAGTCGGACTGTGGTTTCTCAACTAAGGCTTTCCACTCTTCAAGCTTAGGACTTTCAAGCGGTGTAGCAACAACTTTCGAGATCCAAGAAGGTGTAATGGACAAACTAGCCATGTGAACACACAATTTCTCAGCATCTTCATTGTTATCAGGTTGCAGTTGCCAACAGGAAACATACTTCAGGTTCATAGCAGCACATACATCACTCTTCTTCTGACTCAAAGCATCAACAACCACATTTTCTTTACCAGGATGATAGATGATGGTAAAGTCATAGTACTTGAGATACTCCATCCATCTACGCTGCCTTAGGTTCATATCCTTCTATGTCAACAGATACCTCAAACTTTTGTGAACTGAGAAAACTTCAAACTTCACTCCATACAGACAGTGTCGCCAGATCTTTAATGCATGCATGATAGCTGCCAGCTCTAAATCATGGGTAGGCTAGTTCTCTTCATTAGGTTTCAACTGGTGTGAAGCATAGGCGATCACACACTCTTCTTGCATCGAGACACACCCTAACCCTTGCTTGGAAGCATCAATGAAAATGATGTAGGGTTTGCCTTCAAAAGGTAGAGCAAGGACAGGAGCAGACATCAAACAACTCTTCAGCTTCTAAAAACTATCCTCTCATTCAGGTCTCCATACAAACTTGACTTCTTTTCATGTCAACTTTGTCAGAGGAAGAGCCAACAGGAAAAAACTCTTGATAAACCTCTGATAGTAATCTGCTAAATCGAGGAAACTACATATCTCAGATGGGGTCTTCGGAGCTTTCCACTTGGTCACAACTTCTACCTTTACAAGATCAACAACAATATGGCTGATAGAAATCACATGACCCAAGAACATCACTTCTTTGATCCAGAACTCACACTTTGAGAATTTAGCATACAGTTGATTTTCTCTCAATGTGTTCAAAATGATCCATAGATGTTCGCAATGTTGCTCTTCATATTCAGATTAGACCAACACATCGTCGATGAACACCACCACGAATTGATTGAGGTAAGGATGAAACACTCGATTCATCAAGTCCATGAAAGCAACAGGGGCAATAGTCAAACCAAAAGGCATGACCAAGAACTCATAATGCCCATAACGTGTTCTGAATGCTGTCTTTAGGACATCCCCATCCAACCACTTTGCGAATCCATCTTCGAAAACACAGTGGCTGACTTCAATTGGTTAAACAGATCATTGATGCAAGGCAAGGGATAGCGGTTCTTGATCGTCACTTGATTAAGCATACGATAATCCATGCACATATGCAACAAACCATCCTTCTTCTTCACGAACAAGACAGGGGCTCCCCAAGGTGAAACACTAGGGTGTATAAAGCCCATGTCGAGAAGCTCCTGAAGATGCTTCTTAAGCTCGTCAATTTCTATAGGGGCCAAGTGATAATGAGGCTTTGAGATGGGAGAAGTTCCTAGTGTGAGCTCGATGGAGAACTCCACCTCACATGTTGGGGGAAATCCAGGCAACTCCTTAGGAAAAACATCGGGGAAGTCCTTCACCACATCAATGTGATCGAGAGCAAAGGGTGTAGCATCGAGGATGATAGAGGCTAAGAAAGCTCTACACCCTAGGCTAAGAAAGCTCTACACCCTTGTGAGACTAGATTTTTGTCTTTGATGGCAGAGATGACAAACTGTTGATCCTCTTGCTTCCTACCTTTGACACACATTCTTCCCATACCAGGATGTAACAAAGTAACTTTTGATACTTCACAAAACAAAATATCTTTGTACCTCTTCAACCAATCCATTCCCAAGATGACATCAAAGGCGGTCATGTCAAGTAAGACGAAATCTGAGGGAAACATTATACCAGAGTTACAGAGGTCCATGGTCGGGAGTTTAAGATAAGAAGAGCAGATCCTACCACTAGGGGTTTTAACATCTAAAACATGATCCATAAATTTTGATTCTATCTCTAACATGGCAGCAAACTCAGATGATATGAACATATTCTAGAATCGAAGAGTGCTTTAAGTGGATGCATATTAAGATGTAAGGTACCTTCGATGACTTCATTATCTCCTTCATCTTCCTTAACATTAAGGGCAAATACCCTTCCATTCTGCCTTTCCATAGGTGACTGTTAGCCTTAATATTTTTTATTATTGTTCTTTAGAGGCGGATTTTGACGCTGTTGCTGCTGGGCAGACTGCTGAGAAGATGACTGTGTTGGGGCTTGACCACGTCCAAGCTTGGGGCAATTTGAATAAATGTGTCCAACTTGGCCGCACTCGTGGTTGATGGGTGCAGGACGATCATCTCTGTGGGACTGTCCATTTCCAGTAGGACACCTTCCTGGAAGATGAGAGTGGGAGGAATGGCTGCACTTGTCGCACCCTTGGTTTCTACCATCATTCTTCCTCTTGTTGTTGTTGTGCCTGGAAGACTAGAATCTGAGATAAGACTCGATCGCAAACACCTTGTCCACCATTTGTTGGAAGGTTAGGGGCAACTGGGGGATAAGGTTCCGACCAACGTTGTAGCTTAAACCCTCAAGAAACATGGTTGATCTCCTTTCAGCTCCAAGGTCCACCACATAGCACTCCAGGAGGAGGAAACGTTGCACGTACTCGGAGACGCTCATGCCTCCTTGATACAGGCTGTAGAATTCAACTTCCTTCCTCTTCAGAAAGGCGGGGCAGATGTACTTCTCACAAAATAGCTTGAGGAACTTCTCCAAGGTCATGATTGCGGTATCACAGGTACGAGCCATACCTATCCACCAGGCACATGTCGACCCATCCAACACGTAAAATGCAAAATGAACCTTCTAGTGAGGAGGACACACCATGCCCTTGAAGATACACTCCAAGGCCAAAACCCATCCATCAGCCTTTTCCACCATGTTTGGCTTTCTCTCGCCCTTGAAGGACGGGGGTTGAATCTTGATGAAATCTATAAGGGTGAACTCCTTCGACTTGGCTGCAATAGTTGTAGCATTGGAAAGCTGTCCCACTAAGGTAGTCAAGAGCTGCTGGCACAACATGGTCAACTCTTGCTTAGGGGTCAGAAGAGTGGTGCCAATCGGTGTAGTAGGGACTATCCCAGTGTTGGAAGAGTCACCGATGTATCCTGATTGTCGATGTTGTCACAAGTGGCCCCGAAAGTGGATTTTTCATGTCTCCAAAAAAATCTCCCTTTTGGAAAATATGGGTACAACATAAGATACATGAGTAGGTAACAAGGATAGCTAATGCTATTATTGCCTCAAAGCATACAATTTTAGGCAGTCAGTATCACCGCAGGCCAGACCAGTATCATATGGATCCGGGATCGCTCATAAACCAAGCTAGTGACACGGAGGAAAATATTGCCAACCCCCAGACCCTGATCATTCTAGACACCCTTTCTTTCAACTTATGCCCTAATAGTTGCCCAACATGCTCTGATACCATGCTGTAAAGAGGCAAGATCACCTCATTACTAAAATTTAAGGGAAATACAAAACATCCACTTTTTCCAAGAATAATAGACAATGTGGAGTGCTTGTATGATATTCTAATTAAATAAGCATGATTCAGATATATAACTAATGTCAATAGTAGTAGAAAGAAACTAAGTTATTACATTGCTTTAGAACTCTTGTTCACTACATGAGTTTCTTTGAAAAGGAAAAGAACAGAAAAGAAACTTTAGGATCTAGAAATAAAAAACCTAGTCATCCTTGATAGCAAAATTTGAATCTACTACTCCTGATCTTGGTCACCTTAGCCTTTCTCAACACCTTGATCTAACCCTGGGTGGTTGTGAAGGCACCCAACAAAAAGGAAAGAAAATAATGTATGCATTAGAGAAAATGAACAAGGACACAAGTTAAGAAAATTATAAGGAAATAAAGTCTAAGATTCCTTCACAAGATGAAGATAGTCAAAAGTATGAGGCATAAATAAATAGATGCTTGTCATATTAAAAATAGTAAATAGGTTGCATGCATGATTAATATTGACTACCTAAACTATGTAGGGTTGAGGCACCTACCTAACCTCAACCAATAGGTGAGGGAGAGTAACACATTCCAATCACCTACAAATATTCTATATTGGGGAGAGTAACACATTCCCCAGGGTGAATTTACACATGTCCTAACTATGGGTGGTTGTACAAAAGTACCACTACACTAGTTTAATAGTCTAATAAAATCAACATGCTAAGAAATATGGCAAGTATATGCATCAAGTAGACATGGACGTGGGGTACAAGACCCAAGAAAAATTAATATAACTTATTTTGAAGCAAATATAAAAGGAAATAATAAAAGAGGAATTAAGGTTTCATAAGAACCTCATTAGGGAAACTAGGTTAAGTTACAAATATTCCCAACTTAGTTGTAAGGAAAGCACATACCTATTTTACTGATTACAACTTATTCACGTTCACCACTCTTATTGAGTCCAAAGCCCACCTTTCCTATTTCCAATGTACAACTGTATATTAGGGTTTACATATGCATTAAGGTAAAGAAACCCTAGCTTTTGTACTTTTTGAACATGACCAAAAATTTGAATCTGAAAACATCACCATCAATCTAGTTAGGTTCTCCTGATTAAGAAAACAAATAATTTTGTATATTTTGGAGTTTCAAAGATTAAAGTGTATTTTTGGTGATTTTTATCCATTAAATCTATTTTTAGAAAACACCTTTCTATAAAACTCAAAACCAAACCTCGAAAGTATTTTTATTAGAAAGCTTACATTTTTATGATTCCTAAACATATTTTACTTTAATTTTTTTTAGCAAAGGAATAAAAAGATACGAATTTTTCTATTCTGACCAATCCCTGATCACCACGTCAGCAAAAAACCTCACAGACAGAGCAAGAGAGGGAAAAGAAGGGGACCTACCACATGACGTGAGCCAATGGTGAGCCACCAAGTCATGGATCTGGCCTACGCAGATGTAGGTCGCACAAAGGGTCGAAAAGATGAGGCTACCCTTATGCGAAATAGAACAGAAACATGGGGGTGGAAGGGCAAAACCATAACTTGGTCGAAGCCCTTCTTCAACCTTGCTCACACACCGTGGCGGCAGTAGGTGAAGGTCCGATTTGGGCAAATACGCAATACATGACGAAACCAAAAAGTGAAAAAAGGAAAACAAAGAAGAGGGAAAACCAGACTCACCCGTACCTGCAATTTACTCAGAGTTGCTCTATGGAGAGTAGGAGAGCCACCACAAACCCTAGGGGGAAATCCACTCATCGACAGTCCAACACTTCACCTCGACCCAAATTTGTTGCACATACACAACGAGCGATGGCTAACGAAGACTAAGGTACCTATATATATAGGTTTGGGTGAGAGACATTCCGAATCAGGATGGGAAGATTCATACGTGGAGAAAAAGATTTGGTCGTTTCTTGAACTCTCTACAAAACTTCAAAAACAAGAGCTAGACGTGTGCAAAATCCTATTTGGAACACAATGGAAGAAGAATCATGGCAATTGGTGGACTGTAGCCCGAGAAATACCCGCTCAAAGAAGTGCCCGAACTACATTCCCTATGCGAGTGGGACTCACTGGGAAGATGATCCGCGAACCGTCAGATCGTAGATCCAACAGTTGGGATCCCATGTGCCCAACCAAGGCGTGACATTTTAATGTCACTCCAAACCTTAATCCTAATAATGTGTGATTATTCAATTTATTTAGTTTTTTTCTCTCCTCTTTTGAAGGTACAAACGAATCCCAAATGAGATGAAATTTGACACCTAACCTAATTTGGATATGAGGAATCTGAATATGAAGTTATTTTTGCCTTTTGAGAACTTTTACTATGTTAAATAATTCAAATCCTATTTTCACTTTCCTCTTACATAAAAGATTATAGGATTCTCTAAAATTGATGAAAATTCACTCATAAGTCACATTAAGTACATTGGACACGAATCTACCATCAATTTCCCACATTGAAATTATTTAGATAATTATTTATTATTTCACTATTTCAACACACATTCCCTCTCCTAAATTCACTTATATAATGAAGATTATCCAAATTACATGAAAATTTACCCAAAGGCTATTTTTAAGGTGTAGATTACGAATACAAGATTATTTTTCTCTTTTGTAGTCATTAAGTATTTTATTTTATTTTTATTCCCTTTGAAGTGGTCATTTTGCAAATTAACCCATTATAAAACTGTTACTAAGGTATATTGTGTAAATCCCTATGAAATCAACTAAGATTACACTCAATTTTTAGTTCATTACAATATTCTTGAATATTGTGCTGACGTGTACCACATGTAATCTTTGTTTAGGTATGTGGACATGTGTTCTTGAAGATCCAGGATAGTTGAGAGTTGTGTGGTGAGCTGATGTACAGGTGGACCTATTGTCTTAAGATCCTATTGCTTAGTGGTAGTACATGTATATGTATAAGTTTGTTGTTCAATGTGTAATATCAAATGTTGTAATAATTCATTATGTAATTATATGATGAATGGTGAACATATGTTGTATCATTTGTTTATTGTTCATGTGCATGTGCTACTGTTGTTTCCTTCTGACTTCCTTTGATTTTCTTCTTCTTAGCCTAATGTGTGGTGTTTAAATTGGGATTCTCATTGAGGTGAGGGTTTCAATTTGGATGTCACACATCAGATTAAGTTTTAGAAAATCCAGGGACGTCAAATCAATCTATACTTGTTTTTCTACATCACATCATAGTTATTAAAGATAGTTCACCTTTCTATTTTGAATTTCACTATTTTGGCACTCTAATAGAAAAACACTCATAAGCTGCAATACTAGAAGCAACGATAATTGTATAAAACTTAGTGGGACTACTAATATGAATGATGAAAACCATAAATCACTCATTCCAATTTAGTATATTTCTCGCACATGTACAATTGAAGTCATATGTAAAACAAATTTTCATCCCTTGAAATGCCTTCAAGAAACTATACTTCTTAAAAAAAAATTCACATATTGCTGAAAGCCATTTGTTTTCTCTAATTTCTCTTCTTATGCATTACAACTTCTTCTTACTTATCCTTCTCATTCTGATCATCTAGAATGAACATCCCCAACATTGAAACATTTAAGGTAAGAATAGATTATTCATCATTCTTGCTATCACTACAAGAATTTATTTTAGATTACACTTTGCTCATGTTGCACTTCTACTTTTGTTCAAATCACACTTCTTATATTTCAAATCTATTTCTTATCCTTCGTTCATACTCATTTCCATATTTTTTATCTATCTTTCACATTTGCAACCTTTAAACCCATGAATACTATAACTGCTATTTTCTTCTCATATTGATGATCTCAAGATTTTATTTTATAGAGATGTTCATGCTCAAGGTCAAATAACTATTGACATCCCTTTAACTATTACAACCCTAAACTATCTAGGGTTTGATCCTTATCAATAACATGATGATATTGTGACATAATTTACTCCCTTATTTTGATATTCAAACTTAGCTCTCTTGATGTTTACGAAAGTCTTCCTTGTCTTTACCACTAGAATTTTCTTTCTCTTACTTGACCATTTTGATATTCAAACTTAGCTCTCTTGATGTTTACTAAAGTCTTCCTTGTCTTTACCACTAGAATTTTCTTTCTCTTACTTGACCATTTTGATAGATTACTTTCTTGATCTAACCTACTAGGGTTTCATCATCATATTATGTGTCATTAGTATATTCAGTAGATGTGTCTCTCATGATGATTATGTATCATTTATGATTTATTTTCTTATCACTTCATCCCATGTTACACTCACTAAGGAGGATACAGAAGAGAAGCTGATTTTGAGACATAAAATTATAATATTCAAGTATTCACTTAACATAATTCTCGTATTAGTAATCATCAAGGAGACTAGACTATTTCACATTTCCTCACATCTCACAATCTCTCTCTTTTATCATCTATATTACTCCCTCATGTTTCAGCCCCTTCTTTATTTTCTATCATCAACTACCTATTTGCTACTCTTCCCTATGTCATTATTTACTTTTACTTATCTCTTATGATCACGGTTCTTACTCTTGTGTATGATTCCATATTACATGCCATATAAACTTTCTTATCATTCTTTTACCTTTATCTAGTTAAAATTCTAAATCAATATTCTCCCTACTAGATTCATATTATGCATAATACACAACGTCCTTCATTTTGAGTCAAATGGCTCATGCAGGGATTAACCATAGTTTCCTTTTCAATCAAGCCTTTATATTCTTAATACAATTTACCTTTATATAAGTTGTTCATTTACTTAGCTACACCTTTATTCTTATTTTAAGAACTAGTTCCATTTCATCACTAGGAACCTATTGAACACACTTGATGTCACTAGGTTTCTACTAAATAGAGACTTTGAATCAAAAGCTAATAAGGATGAATACATTGAACTTTATGATAAAAGTACACATTCCATGCTCCTGTTATATCATATAGCCCTTCTTTCTAAATCAACTCATCATTTCCATTACTTCCTTTTTTTGTTTCATCTTAGTTTCTTATCCTAGTCTTATAATTTACATGATAATCTAGTTTTCTTTACTTTCATTCTTCTTAAATTCACTTCTGTGTACTTATTGCATATTATATCTTTTCTCCTATTAATCTTTTGTTGTAGAGTACATAAGTGCATTTTACTCGATTATATGATCCATTCATTCTAATTGATTCTTTCTATCTTGGCTTTCCATGTAGTTTTCTCTTATCTTTCCTTGATTTCAGATTGGATAAAGTGCCACAATTATTTATATAGTTTAGTCCTCTTTATCCATCCTTTCTTCTTCATTTTGCATGTTACATACTAATGTATGCCTTGTATCTATATCCCTCTTCCTTCATTCCCAATTTATGGTTTCTTATCTAAGGCCCCAAAGTTGGATCTCAGATATTAGTTCCAATTGATTCTTAATATTTCCCTTATATTTCAACATCTTCGTGTATGTACATTCTCACTATGATGTGGGTCTAATTTATCCAGAGTCTACTCTTATTATATTGTTAATAGGAGTCCTAGATCCCGGTAACACACCCTGCCAGCCAGATCAGGACAAACTTACAGTCCTGAAGCCAAGAGCTACTTAAGATTAACCAACTCCTATTCATCTCAAACATGTGGAAAGAATATCCACTTAGGGCAAACTCATTCAAACATAACTTTTAGTCTATTTGATACAAATAATACAAACAATAACTGAATCAACTTCATGATACACAACAATATAAAAGAACCATATATATTCTACAAACTAATAATCTAAATTCATATATATATATATATATATATATATATATATATATATATATATATATATATATATATATATATATATATATATAAGAGCATTTCTATTGATCTCCAATCAAAGCACCAATATAAACAAGAGTTATATCACATTCTATCTTTAAGCTCTTACTCCCTCATTACTTTCTGGTCTCCTATCCCTAATATTAATATTTCTAGGGTATCTCTCTAGCCCATCCTTCCTCTACATACTTCGCCAGGGCATCTAGAGAAGAATAGACAAAGTATCTTGATACTTGTCAACCTAAGTATTCAGATATGGGGCCAGGGTATCTAAATACTCAGACCTCCTAGAGCTCTAGACACATCACCTCCTATTTGCCACACTTATAACTCTGACTTTCTATCCTAATGATCCATGACAACTTAGCCTAAGCTCTGATACCAATATGCTACACCCGCATCCCACGATTACCACTAATCATGAGATTAGGGCATAAGTTTGAGGATTATACTTAATACAAAGTTCACTCCCAACTTTTTTTCCTTTATTTCAAACTCTTTGTTTTCCGGAATTCAATCACATAAACAAACTTTATAAAGGAATTAAACCTTGATTACTCTAATATGATATCAACATTAATGATACACATCCAAACATTCATTCTTTTCCTCACACTTCCATGTACATACAACATGATAACCAAATATATATTCTACTATTAAGGAAAAAAGATACAAATCATCATTTGTAACTCTCTCTCAACTCTACACAAGGATCTTGAGTGGCAAGGACCGACTGAACTTAACTAATATCATACTTAACTACTGTGGAAGATCTACGCTGATGCAATGACATCTTTAGTCCACGAGTTATCCCTAAAAATTGTCATTAGAGGGGTGATCCTACTCGCTCAATGAATGAGTACTTTAAAGAAATAGTCTAAAGCACTGATATAATTACATATATACTATTGAGCAATTGATATCAATTATAACAGCAGTAAGCTTTAAAGAGACTAATCATTCACAAACATAAATATGTCAAGATACACTAAATATCTACATGAGTGAATCAATATATGAACATGCTTGATTAATCTCAAAGAGAACTAATAACTCATAAACATAGAAAGGATAATTCAATAACTGCACACAATTGGTTAACCTCTCATTCATCTTATTATGCCCTGAACTCACATGAGGTGTATCACAACATGTGAAGGAATCACAGCAAGCTACGATCTCACTGTACAAGGCTTAGAAGCATGTCCAGGTTCCTAAGCCTATCTCTCAAGTAAGACCCCGTCTGCAGCGGGCCTCGACACGTCTGCCTCTCGGTGGCTAATGGGAGTGGACGAATATATCAAAATCCACCTCTTAGCTTGGGTACTCAGGCGGTGAGTCAAAGCCCCCATGCTTATTGTGCATCAGTGGACCTACTGACCACTGATCACTACAACATGTAACATGGGTACCACTGACATCCCCGGTTGGTGTTGGGTACCACTCAACTCTAAGGAGTCTGCCCTACTGGTCAAGACCCCCACACCCTACTGGTGCACTCTAACTTACCTCGATCTAGACTACCTCCAGTTGGGAAATCATTTATTCCCCGTAGTGCATGCCTCATCTTGTGAAGATTCTACAATATTCAGGGCATCTAAATGTCTAATTCACTCTTTAAGTTCACAGTTCAATCATCACATCAACATATCTTAGTTTAAATTTGTAAACTGTTCATTTCATAGATCATCTGATAATATTTACTACAAGCTAAACTGTTAATCATCACCACATCTCATACTGAGAATCATTGATATCACAATACTTGATTCACTGAACACCCTATCCTTAGGTATTCATATACCTCATTCACTTATCACATGACTCACATAAGAATTAATGTGTCATAAACTTCCTTTGAATAAAGATTGCTTTCAGCAATTCATATACTATCAACATATGTATGAAACCCTGGAATTGAGCTGAATTTGGGTTTCCATGCCATTCATCAAGATATCATGAATCAAGAATAACATTGAATAAATAAAGTCTACGATGTCAAGAGAAGCACTTCAAATGGATTTCATAATATCTGTTTGCAAATTACCAACTTTTCACTCATCTAGGGTTTCACCCTCTTTACTGAGATATCAAGAAAACACTAATGACATCACATGAAATCCAAGATAGTATCTGATATATATATACTATGCATTCAGGTAAACAATAATTCACAATCAAAGAGATTCAGATAGACAAATTTCTTTATTTAACTATACAACAATTTGAGTCATAGCCGAAAATCCTAAATTTCAGTATATTCATATAACCTCTACAATTACTTTAAGAATTCTCATTTAGATGAATTGTAACCATTTATAATGTGATTTCATCATCTAAAATTCATCACAACAGAGAAATAATCTATTTCATATCATCTTGCAAAATCTAGATCAAATAGGCAACTTAGGGTTTATACTCGCATACTAAGCAATTGAAGATTATTGATGATTTAACTCATTTTCATGCAATCTACTATTTAAAGGAAGTAACTACTCACAATAAGGTGTGAAAACACCTTAAAAACACATCCCATCTCTGAAAATCTCAAATCCAGATCAAAACCCTAGCAAATCACCGATTTCTTCTTCCTTTCATCCCAAAACCTTAGAAATGAGGGATTATGAAGAAAAAGTGAGAAAAAAGGAAGATTTGATACCATGTCGAATAAAATCAGAGGAGGGAAGGAATCTTCACATGTGAGAGAAGATTCACCATGAAAGTCTATGCAAAGAAGCTAAACTTACTTGATTTTGTTGTATCTCGGATAGAGAAACCCTAGGTCAGCATCTCCACCACTTTCTCCTCTCAAAACCCTAACTCTCCTCTCTCTCTAGAATTTCATTTCTTTGGAATGGATCATGAAATATGAGAGCTCCTTGGGTTCTAGCTTGCTCATATAGAGCAATTGAGGTGCTTGGGTAATTTACACATTAACCCCTCACTATATTTTTTCTTATTTCAGCAGATTTTTTTGTTATAAAAAATTTACTGTAATTCGTTTATTTTAGAGGTCAAAAATCCTCCAAAAATTATTAAATTTATCATTACGTCTGAAATGTAATTTTAGAGGTTCAATAAAAATTTCACATCATTTGGAGTTACAAATAAATAAATAAAAATCAAACAATACACTACTAAACAACACTCTCTCAACATTTTGGTCGAAGTATAGTTCGACCGAGAACCACATTCAAAGAACATACAAACATTCTGAAATTTTTCTACAACATGTATGATTGAGTTATCCATATCATATAAAAATTAAGTTAAATACAAAATATTTAGAAAATATGAAAAATCATTTACCACACTGCTATCCTGATCAAATTCCATATTCATATACTATCAAAACCCTAATTTTTGTCGATTAGGGTTTACATTTCTCAAACTCTATTTTTTCAACTAAAATCATAATTAGAGTTGCTTTTTAGGTTTGAAACATCACAATTGATCTACTATCATGAATCAAGTCTAAACAATGTTCAATCTAATCAAGCATGTAATCATTTAGATAAACCCTAATTTACTAATTAAAAACAAATGCAGTTATAACACAATATCTATCTGGAGTAGTAGTATCATTATTGTCAGTCATTATTGTTCTCATGGGAAGCTTATCAATGTCTAGCACGTGCTCCCATGGTGAGAATTTGCCTTTAGCTGATATGCAGTTCATGCTTCTCGATTTTTCCAAAGTAATTTGTATGTGTTTTATAAAGGTGGTTTATTATGATTTTACTAAGGAGTCAGATGATGTTGGTTGGGATTTGTAACACCCCCTCCTATACTGAAATATCTTTATTAGGAGACTCCACCTCCACCTGATCATTCTTATGGTTTTGACAATTTTTTGAAACTGTGACCTGATCATAACTTTGGTCTTTGCTTATTTTAGCATTCTTAAATGAAGTTCATTTTGGTTGATCCTTTTCTTATCAAGAGGATGATGTAGGGACCAGTATAGTTGGGACATTATTCATCTCAAGTATCTTGATAGGAAATTGGTAGAGTTACTCTTTCCAGGGAGCTCAGGGCTACCATGGACATAATGCGAGTATGGGTGGCTTCTCCATGGAAAACCCATATTTTTCGTGGACCCATGAGGTCATGTGGTTACCATGGAGACATATTCTATGATTTGTAATGCATCCTCAGTTGTTATGGGTATACTTCTTTGGGCATTAATGACTAGAGTGGCAGCTCATCTTCTAGTCATTAGTGGTCTATTAGTGTTGTTCGGCCTAGAGTGAATAGGGAGCATGAATTTTTGTTCTTCTTATTCTAATCATCAACATTTGACAAAATGCTTCACAATCTAGTATAGAATATACTAAATAAGTAGTCGTATTTAGCATTTCATGTTAATATATATTTCTTTCTATGTAATTCAAATTGATTTTCCTACAAGTAAACTATGACATAGTGTATTTTTAGCAAGGTTTTATAATATATTAGCTTCAATTGGAATTTTGAATTAGAATGTGAGTTGGAGACACTAATCTTTTTGTGGTACATAAAAATCCTTTTTTATTCAGCCTTTTGCTTTGGACTTTGAGTGTGGAGTCGGGCTTGTGGGGCCCACACAAGGATTACATGATGTTGTATTAGGCCACTTCGTATTGATGATGGAATGTTGTGTTACACTAAGGAGAAGGATTAGGAATCATGCGAACCTTAGGAAGCATGCCTGTCCTGTCGTGATTACTTCAGGGTAGGTATAAGTACAATATGATCACCTCATTATTCTACATCCCTTGGCTTTTGAGATTTTGTGTTCTTGCACAATTAGTGATCAATGAAGTCCCTCTCTTTAGACAACCTTTGATAGACTTCTATTTGGTGCAATGTCATATCACATATATGTATGAGATAGAGGAGGTAGAATTAGTGAGTTTTGGCATGACTCATCATCACTGTCACTAGATTATGTTCCCATTTCTAGGGGATTGATATCAACAGTGGTCCACTTATGGATTCCCCTTAGTAACACTTTTCGTTTTAAAGATTTCATGCTGACTCTTACTCTGAAGGATGTAGACATAATTACCCGTATTCCTCTACATGTTCGTGGATCAATTGTCCCAAAGAAGTTGAGCTATACTATTGAGCTAGTTGATCTGCTTGGCATTAAGAAACATAGAGTTTCTAAGAAAAATAGAGTTTCTTAATGGTTGATTAAAGATGGTTGCTTCCTCAAGTTGGTTCTTTTTTGTGAGTCATTCAAGAGTGAGACATGTAAAAATGTTTGGTATCTAGGGATGGATTGTATGTGGGCTTATACTTTGACCATCTTGAATAAATTGTTCTTAGGAGAAACCATTGGTTAGGTGATAGAGGCAACAACATGTGTCGTAGTGGTGATTTGGAGCAATGAGACCATTAGGCCCTTGATCATGTTAAGTTTTTCTAGTGTCTAGGTGAAGCCAAGCTGACTGGAAAGGTGCATGGACCTTTAAGGTCTCACATATTTTATCTAGGGTCATTGGTCCTCATATATTTAAGGAGTCTTCAGATCCACATCAATTCTTGCACATGACTACTCATTGAAGCATATCCAAGTCAGAGAACCACTTTGGTGCTCCCACTTGACTCATGAGGACACACACTAGATCTGGATGAAGTTCCATATCAACACTTTAGGTTGTGGTATAGAAATTCTAGACTTTCAATGGATGAATATTCATCTAATATTGGACTGGTGTGATGTGTACTTCCTAATGTCTGTGTTGAGGCAATGTTTTCACCCACATTGCACATATGATAAGTATTCCTGTCTGGGGATCTTGGAGAGGATTGCATCATACTCTTAGGTAGTAGTGACATGTAGTTCCAAGGTGAATCCTAGTGGTTCTATGCTACTTTGATCACCTCCTCTAGTTTTGTATAGTTTATTTTACATTTTTTAATTTTTGTTGGAATATCGTGTTGTTTTAATATTTAAAGCCTTGTAATAAATTAATTTTATTATTAATAAAAAGAAAATATTAAAAAATTGTTCTATTTTAGTAATAGAGTGTGACATAAACTTTGGGTAATCCACCCATGATGTGTAGCATCTATATTCACTAGGAAGTTAAGCTAAAAACTGGTCAGTTTTGAGGTCTTTGCTACTATTAACTTTTATTGGTGAGTCAAGTGACCTAGGTCAGTCAGGATCTCCTAACTTATACATTTGGAGTATTAAGGATAGTTGTACGAGCTTAAGTGTTATAAGATATTGAGGAATGACATTTTTCCTGGTCACATCTTCTGTCCCTTTATACTACTAGAGTTAGAGGGTTGGGGTCCCAATCATATTTAAGATTTTTCCATGTTTCACTTCTCTATTCATAGGTGGTACCTTCCTTTAGATGTTCATCACATGCTCTTCAACAATAGGATCCTTCATCTAGAGAAGAGTATGGATTGGTCACTATTGACTGTGGATATCACACTAGGGGACAAAGTCATGCCATGTAATAGGTGTGCAAGCAACAACTACCTACCCATTGGGTAAAGGCACCATGTGTTAGAGACACCCAAGTGGGCTTTAGATATGACATGCATTAGTTTAGCGATAAATCACAAACATGTATCTAATTTTAAGTTCCATTTTAGTGATCAAGGTTACTTTCAAAGTTTTTCCATGAAGGGTAGGTCTGTTGGTATGTATGTCAAAAGATCCAATCATGTGATGATTGTAATGAGGCATGATGTAATTGATTTGATAATAATAATAAAAGGGAAATTCCATTTATTCTATTTTATTCAATTATGAGATAATAATGTAACTGTTGGATCTAGGATGGGATCTAGGGAGGTGAATAGAGCTAAATGCACTTAAACAAAATTCATTAGATGTTGAATATATTTCTAAGATAATATGGAAAGCATGAACTTTGAGTGCAACTAAAAAATACATATTAATGGAGAGAGAGATTGAAAAAGAACAAGGACACAAGCTATGTAGAGTGGTTCCATACTCCAAAGTAGGAGTAAGTCAGTCCACTACTTAGATATGTCAAGCTCTAGGATTTTGTAACCATTTCCTTCCCTTTAAGGAGAAGGGAGCCAACAACCTACCAAAGGACTTACCTATCCAAGACCGAGTCTTCAACCTCAGCAAGGACTTACCCACTTTTGTAAGGAGTCTTCTGCCTTCATGAAGGTTTTACCCACTCTTGCAACAAGTCTTATGCCTTGAAGGAATTACCCACTCTTCCTGGATCTTCCGCCTTTGACTTCACCTTCACCAAGGAGAAGCTTTCACCAAGGGAATCCTTCCCTTCTTCTTCTTCTTCAGCTCTCTTAGATAAGAGAGAGAATCTTCATCTTCATCTTCATGGCAAAAAATGAGAGATCGGGAGGCAGAGGAAGTGAGAGCCTCACAAGATATACATGTAGGACTAACTCTCTTAAAAATCTCCTACTCACTCTAATGGATGTAGCAAGTGATTAATCTTAGAGAGAGAGAGGAATCCTCTTTGAAGCACTCAACTATATTATAGGGACCTTCATTGTGCTTGGTTAATCATGGGATGAAGCCCAAGGGGTCCTATATATAGTTGGGGATGCCTCATAGCCAGTAGAAACACTTAAGGATGAATACTAGACATTTCAAGCGTTGCAACATATATTTTTTCGAGTTTTGCAACATTCCAATGGCTAGAAACACTTTTTCTTCCCTTTCCATACATCACGATTGATCGAGTTTACTTCAGGGAAACTCGACCGATTGCACTATGTAATAAAGAAAATTTGACACATTGGTCGAGTTTCTCCTAGATGAAACTCATTCTATCGCTTAAATTTAGTTTTGCCTAGTGTAGGGATCAATTGAATTCTGTGTATAGGAAACTTGACCAAACATGGAATTCTCAAAATGCCTCAAGGGGTCTAGTCAAGTTTGTCACAGGAGAAACTCGACTGAAAAACAACCTATAATGAATGTTGGAAAATGTCATTAAAGTGCTTAAATATTCAATTTAAGTTCTCCTGGTTTTTTCTAAGATTAATTCCAAGTCATACAATCATTACAAGTGACTTTCAACATGATTCTAATGGATTTACATCATATTCCACAAAAGTGCACTTGCGTTGATTTTGACTTGTCTTTTCTGCAAGTTAGGATGTGCAAGTTCGAGCATTTGGAGTGTGTCTATACCTAATATGAAATCACTCAAGTAGAAGCATTAGACACAAATAAGTGGAATGGTTAGTCATCATCAAAATAAGGGTTTAGTCAATTTAGACCTTGAGTTGACAATGACCTTGAGTCAACATTCTCCCCCTTTTTGAAGATGACAAAGCAATCCATAAATGTATTGAAAGCTTTTAAGTAAAATCATACCTTTGGAGAAACCTATGGGTTTAAATAGAATTGGGTTCATATGCTCCCACTCAATTGATGCTCGTGGAGTTGTCATACTCCCCCTCAATTGATGCTATTTTTCCTACATGGTTAGCTTTCAAAACATTTATAGACACACTGTCTTGTACTCATATATGTTCGACATATATGGCTTATCCCCTTAACATAAGACATGCTTTCTCCTCTCACATGCCTTCTCATCCTTTGTCATTTCAAAAAGAGGGGGTTTGAAGAGCTAAAACGAAACATGTTAGAATAAGGAGATACCAAATGCT
Source organism: Alisma plantago-aquatica (assembly GCA_963693085.1). NCBI lineage: Eukaryota > Viridiplantae > Streptophyta > Magnoliopsida > Alismatales > Alismataceae > Alisma > Alisma plantago-aquatica. Next base: position 229,718,782 of record OY856410.1, read on the forward strand.
AGAAAGGAGAGTAGAAGAGCAAAAACTAAGGGCTTGTCAGAGCAAATGCATATAAAGCAAATCAAGAAATGCATTGGAACACCGTGGATGCAGTTCTAGAAAACAACCAAGATAAGGCTATGCATGCAAGTAACTCAAGATAGTAGATATGCAATTCGAGGATCAAGCTTGAGAAAGTATGAAATAAGATACAAGCATAACATATAGTTGAATACCACTTGATCAAAAGATCAACATGGCTAGAACTACATGTATATGAACTACTAGTAGATGATATCACAAGTTAGTACTACTAGTAGGATCTAGATCATAACAGAAGATGCACAAGTTAAAGAGAAAGCTATGAGAAGCTGTAGAGATAGATCCAAACAAAAAGATATGCAATTTCAGAAGCTAGAAAGGATACAACTCACTAGCAAACATGCATTATTACCAAAAGATGGTTAACACTAACAAACTCAAGGTTGTTCAAAAAACTGGATATACAACTAGATAGATTTATCAAGTTAGAGCACATCAAAAGCAATTTAAGATACAATGAAGAGATCCAAAGAGATCATCATCAAAACCTCCATAAAAACTCAAGATAGATAATTGCAAGATATGAAAATACCTATTTAGAGCAATCAAAGTGATAGAGTTGTAAACAAGACAAGCAATTTAAAGCATGTCAATAAGCACATATAAAGGTACCAAAAGGAGTGCTATAGAATAAGGCTATTTGGTTGAGAAATTCTAGTTGAGAGGGAAATTCTCATCCAGAAAGCCAACTGTATATTCTGTGCACAGTGTTGTTGGTCGAGTTTCTAGGTTGAACTTCTCGATCGATGACAACTTTTGGAAGCACCCATTAGTTCTTAGGTTGAGTTTCTATCAGGACAAACTCATCCAACAATAGCTGCTTCAAAAACATATATTGTTCAGAAAAAACATATCTAGAGGCTAGATAAAAATGTAAACCATATCCAAACATGTGTAAGCAAGTTAGTAATGCATTATGAAAGTGTTAGGGGCGTGGTTTGAGCAAGAAGGTGGTGAAAATCACAATATACCAAAAATGACTCAAAAAACCGTATGTACAGTGCATAACTTAGCAAAAAAATAACATTACCTCTGTTCTTACGATTTCTTTTCCACTTGTTGCCACACCATACATATCTCACCTTTCTTATTTCATGTGAATTGAGAAGTCAATTCACAATTCAAATGCTTATGTCAATCCAATTGCAAGGTTCCTACACGAAGAATATGAAATGGTCCCCACTCATATTTTGGGTCCATAGGGGTTAGCTTAGAAGCCCATGTCCTATTACTCTTGGGTGCTTTCCTAAGAGGGTAATATGTGGAATAATGGCCAATTTCATTGCGATGATTACATGATATCCTAGCATTGTAACTAGAGGATTCTTCATTAAAACGTTAAGGGTTCTTTATCTTTGTTATTCCTTTGGCTACTATAAAGTCTAAAATCATCTATACCCATTTGTTTGGTAGTATGATCTAGGATTTGATTAAGATCCCTTTTATCATCTAAGAATCTTTGCATATAAGATCTCATACTATGATTACCATGCATAAGATAAGTAACGGTATAAGACAATTGTTTGATATTATCTCTAGCATGCAAAAGATCAGTTTCTAAGAAAATAGCTTTGGTCATATAAGAATCTTTATCAATATGAAGAGCAACAACATTATTCTCTCTACTTGTAGAACTAGAACAAGATTCAAGAACATTGATTTTAGCAATCAAGGAAGCATTTTTATTTTCAAGCAAAGCAATCTTAGACAGATAAACACTATTTTCATATTCGAATCCTTGCAAAACAAAATCTTTGTCCTCATTTTCACTTTTAAGAACATCAATATAAAGCATGAGAGAATTCACAACATATCTACGCTTCATTAGCACTAGGCATAAAAGGTTGAGCTTCTAGGAATCTAATCTTATCAAGAAAATTAGCATTTTCAAGTTTGAGAGAATCTAGTTGACTAAGATAAACATTGTTTTCATCAAGCAAGCAAATATTATCATGTTCAAGATCATCCTTTTCTACATGCAAATTATCAATAATTCTGGCAAGCCTTTTCTTTTTCTTTTTAGAAGATTTAAGAGAGGCACGAGTAGTGTGAATAATAGTAATTAAAGATTCTTTATCTAAAGAGTTTAGATTTACCTCATTTGAGTCTTCACTTATTTATGCCATGAGGGCAAAGTGGCATTCTCCATCTTCATTAGAGCTTGAGATAGATCCTCCACTTGATTTTTTACTTGAGCTTGACTTGAAGGAGTCACTAGAGCTTGAGTTGGAGGATTCACTTGAGCTTTTGTGCCATTTCTCCTTATCCTTGTACTTCTCTTCTCTTCTCTTGTGATGATGGATCTTTTTTACTTATGGACAATCTTCTTTGAAGTAACCCTTCTTTCCACATTTGAAGCACCAGGTGAAGGAGGATGACATGCCTTTATAAAGTCTACCCTTGGAGTAGATGGAATCTTCTTCAACTTGAGAGGATGGAGAAGCTTGACCAAAAATAGCCTCAATTTGTGCTTTGATTTCAGCCTTCTTCATTCTCTTTCACTCTTTCTCTTCTTCTCTTTCTTCTTCAGATTGCTCGTCAAGTTTGACTTGATGGGCTTGTAGATTTCCTAGAGCTCTTCAATAGGGAAATCACCAAGAAAATTTGTTTATTCAGTGGAGGTCACCTTGGATTCCCACCTCTTGGGGAGAGTTCTAAGGACTTTGAGTTGATCTCTCCTCTATTCGTAGGATGACCTAGAATGGTAAGACCATTCACAATGGTAGTGAGCCTTGAGTACATCTCAACTATCCTCTCCTCCTTTCCTGTTGTGAAGTTTTCAAGGAGGCCTTTGAGCATGTAGACTTTGATTTCCTTCACTTGCTTTGTCCCTTCATAAATGAGATATATATTTCTCCATATCTCATATGCTATCTCACAAGAGAAAATCTGGTTGTACTCAGTGGGAGACATGGAGGCATAGAGAATGTTGATGGCTCTTGAATTCAAGGTTGCTTTCTTCAAAGTAGGATCATCCCATTCTTCTATCTTTATCTCTGGTAGCTTGTATGGAAGGTCCACCATCTCTGTAGCTCAAGACTTGATCCTTGGATGTAGTATCGAATCCTTCTCTTCTAATAGAGGAAATTTCTCCCATCAAAGATAGGAATGTTGATGAGGTATCTCCCTCCTTGATAATTTTCCATCTTCTCCTACTTGCGGAAGTATGCTTGGATAAACCCACTATGATACCACTTGTCAGATCTAGGATGGGATCTAGAGGGGGAGGGGTGAATAGAGATAAATGTACTTAAATAAAATTCATTAGACCTTCAAGATATTTCTAAGATAATATGGCAAGTATGAACTTTGAGTGCAACTAAAACATACATAGAAAGGGAGAAAGAGATTGAACAAGAACAAGAACACAAGCTATGCAGAGTAGTTCCATACTCCAAACTATGAGTAAGTCAGTCCACTCCCTAGAGAGGTCAAGCTCTAGGATTTTTCAACCATTACATATTTATATTCCATTATAAGACACAAAATATATGACCTTTCTTTTCTAGGCCAAGATTCCCAACCTTCCCTTTAAGGAGAAGGGATCCAACAACCTACCAAAGGACTTACCTATCCAAGATTGAGTCTTAAATCTCACCAAGGACTTACCCACTTTTGTAAGGAATCTTATACCTTCACCAAGGTCTTACCCACTCTTGCAACAAGTCTTCTTCCTTAAAGGAGTTACCCACTCTTCTTGGATCTTCCGTCTTTGACTTCATTTTTGCCAAGGAGAAGTTTTCACCAAGGGAATCCTTTCCTTCTTCTTCACCTCTCTTAGATAAGAGATAAAATCTTCATCTTCATCTTCATGGTAGAAATGAGAGATTGGGAGGTGGAGGAAGGTAGAGCCTCACAAGATATACATGTAGGACTAGCTCTCTTACAAATCTCCTACTCACTCTAATGGATGTAGCAAGTGATTGAGCTTAGAGAGAGAGGGAGTCTGCTTGAGGCACTCAACTATAATATGGGGACCTTCATAGTGCTTGGCTAACCATGGGATGAAGCCTAAAGGGTCCTATATATAGTTGGGGATGCCTCATAGCTAGTAGAAACCTTGTGGACAAATACTAGCCATTTGGGGTGTTTCAACGAATACTTTTTCAAGTTTTGCAACACTCCAATTGCTAGAAATACTCTTTCTGCACTTTCCATATGGTGCGATCGATCGAGTTTACTTTTAGGAAACTCGTTGCACTATGCGACAAAGCAAATTTGAACCATTTATCAAATTTATCCTGGATGAAACTCGGCTGATCTCTTAAATTTAGTTTTTCCCAATGCAGGGTTCGATCCAGTTCTATGTATAAGAAATTTGACTCAACATGGACATTCTCAAAATGCATCAAGGGGATCGATCGAGTTTGTCACAGGAGAAACTCGACCAAAAAACACGCTGTAATGAATTTTAGAAAATGTCATTGAAGTGCTTAAATATTTGATCTAAGTACTCCTAATTTTTTCTAAGATTAATTACAAGTCATATAATCATTACAAGTGAGTTACAACATGATTCTAATGGATTTACATCATATTCCACAAAAGTGCACTTGCATTGTTGACTTGTCTTTTATCTAAGTTAGGATGCGCAAGTTAGGGCATTTGGAGTGTGTCTATACCTAATATGAAATCACTCAAGTAGATGCATTAGACATAAATAAGTGGTATGGTTAGTCATCATTAAAACAAGGGTTTAGTTAATTTATAACTTGAGTCAACATTGACCTTGAGTCAACAGTAATGTAATAAATGACTAAAGAATGATTTTACTTGGTGACTTATGTCTTCAAGTTGAGGACCTGAAAAATGAGATCATATGTATGATAAGAGTACATAATTCTTTTTATCTCCCTGGTCAGATGTTACTGTGGAAGCAAAATAGACAACATTAATACATATGACTAGAACATGTGTTGGTTGATGAAAGAATCTCATTAGTCATGATCTGTAATATCAAACCAAGCACATATGTACTTATTAGAGAACTTTGTACCAGACATGCCCATCTTGAGAGTGATACATGGAGACCAATGAACGGTAGTCAAAATCAACTCTCATAGTGATAATGGTGATTGTGGTTCTTAGACCTGAAGTCACTACACTCATCACATATTATTCAATGTATTTTGACACCATCTAACGTGACATCAAATAAGGGCTGCCATAAAGGTGAAGCTCAGGTACATTGTAGGGATTCACTATAAGTGATGTAGATGATATTTGTCCCTCCTACCAAAGATGATATCCTGGCCACTTGATAAGCGAGACTAAGAAATGCATGGCCATGCTCAAGTGAGTCAATATGCAATATTGAGCTCACATGTATGTCAACAGTTTGCTCTAGTTCAAGAAACATGGATTGAATGTTGATAGGATGATGATCACATGCCTCAAGTTCAATCAGATATTAGAAACAAAGGAATTATATGATCAGTGTAACACTGATAACAGATTATAGGTTGAAGTTGTTCTCCAACTTTCCAATTACTTGGGTAGCAATGATGTGTTGCTATAAACCATTCATTGCTTGTGATGTCATAAATTGGTTATGGACATCCACTACTAACATAATTTGGGACCTATAGGGTCACACACATAGGATGCACCTAGAAAAGGAGTTTACTCATGAATATGATTTAACTTGATTGCTAAAATGTTTATGTTATCAGTGTAATACTGATAATATATTATAGGTTGAAGTTGTTCTCCAACTTCCCAATTACTTGGGTAGCAATGATGTGTTGCTATATACCGCTCATTGCTTGTGATGTCATAAATTGGTTATGGACATCCACTACCAACATAATTTGGGACCTATAGAGTCACACACATAGGATGCACCTAGAAAAGGAGTTTACTCATGAATATGATTTAACTTGATTACTAAAGTGTTTATGTATTCAATCTAAACAACGTTAATTGTACATTTGTTGAACTGGAATTATAATCATTCGGTTCAGAAGTGAACCACCCAGTTTAGAATATGAATCGCCCGATTCAGAAATGAACCAACCATTTCAAAATGTGAATCAACCGTTTCAGATGTGAAACGACCAATTGAGAGATTGATAGCTAGATCAAGGATTGATGTTGACGTGATGTTGTGCATTAATTGTCACATTGAAAGCCAATATGTTTGGAAATAGGAAATATAGTGAACCAATCGATTAAAATGTTGAATCAAATGTTTTATAAGTGAACCAACTGGTTCAAGTGTTTAACTGACCTATTCACATATGAATTGACCGGTTCAAATATGAATGACCAATTTGTTATTCATAACAACTAGAAATTCATGAAAATCTATCTCTTGACTCCTAGTTGTTCTAGAAAACTTGACCCTGACTCTCTTATGAATAAAAGAGTAGTCAAGGCTTTCAGAAGACACAACAATAAGCTCTAACAATTGTTGTCCTCTCATAGTTGTGGTAATGTTAGAGTCCGAGCAAGTCTTACCTATAAAGGGAGAGACAGTGAGGGAGAGACAACAAGGGAGAGCAAGTCAATGATAACACATTGACGTTTGAAGCAAAAATCCTTCCTGTTGGCTTCGAGAAGTACAACGTGGAGTTCCCTATAGTCCACATGGACTACATAGAAGCGTGGAGGCAGCTGCTGTCATGCTAGGAGGAAAACAACCACCACTGTCCATGGTGCTACACTAGGAGGATGTCGTTGCCAGTTATCCATATGCATCTTGCAAATAGTGCACATCATCGAGCAAGAGTAGTCAATGGACTTGCTCCAAGACCAGGTATACCTCTTGCTATCCTATTTTCTAGATACATTGTTGTTGATGCGATCTGCTAGTAAAGGAATAGGGAATTTTTGTTTGTTTCTGATGCCTTCTTTGTTGTCCCTATTCCCCAAGTGTGGTATCAGAGCCATATCAATTTACAGTGTATTGGGGATCTAAATCGATGTGATTGGATTTATTTTATTGCATATGATGTGAATACTAAAATGATTAATGTGCATATCCGATTAAATACCACATACAATCCTTATATATATATGTATATATATGATGAATGTATATTGATATCATTTTAAATACATTTTTTATTAAAATTTATCTCCTTTTTGCTAATTTTCTAGAATTAATTGCAATTTACCCACTTTTCAACCAATAATGCAAATTCTTATCTCTTTCTTTTACACTTAGCAAACTTTTACCTCATGACAAGAGATTGGCCATCCCAACATATGAACTGATCAGTTCGTGTAGCAAAATAGTCATTTAATGCATCTAAGATGTCACACTCTAGAGCCTCAAACATATGATCCAATTGTCTAAGATAATCGGCCCACGACCTATTATTTCATAACTATCAAACATCCGTCTTCAATTGATTTAGGACCAAGTCAGAATCAAGCCACAAGTAGCCACCATGCTTTAGGGTTTTCTAGCCCTCTTCTCCTAGCCAATCGTCTCAGAGCCCAACCAGGCATTTCATACCTTCAAATGACCATTTTGGATTGTGTAAAACTCAGTCAAAGGGGCCACCACTGCACACTAGGTTTTATCCCTTAAGTTAGATGGCAATCGACTGTCTCATGCTCCAGACAACTGGTTCGAGGTTAATTCAATGCCAAGATTTGTTCAAACGATGCCACCACCCTAATTTTAGGGTTTTGACTCACTACTCAAACGCCTATTCTCCTTTAGTCACAACCAATCAGTTTGGGTTGTGAACCAGTCAGTTGTCGACACGTGGTTTGGATACTTCAATAGCTGTCGCTCCTTATCCTCTTCCCTTTTCAAAGTTTTCTCCCCCCTCCTTCCCTATAAAAGAATGGGGGACTCTACAAGCAAGGGGATCAAAATTTTGTAGTTTCAAATTTACTTTGAGTACTTGTTATTTCATTCTTGCATGCATAATCTTCTAGTTTTTCAATAAAGTTAGTTTGTTCTCAAGATATCCAATTCTCGTTCTATTTTTCTTGGTTTTTTTGGGAGCAAGGAACTAAAGAAGATAGGAATCTAATTGTCATTATCTAAGGTCCCTTTGGGGATTCTTCTACTTCTAGTCTATGGCTTGATTCCTATTTTCCTTCATTCTTCTTTTAGCTACCATGTATCATGAGTGGTTTTTCATATCAGGGCATGGGGAATAACCCCATGGACATAGTGTAGACAAGATCAATTTCTATACATTGTTATTAGTTAGATGGTATTTGTTTGGACAATTGCCGATTTAAATGACTTGATCTCTCATTTTTGTCAAACGTTAGTCTTGGGGGATGTGACTGTAGAACCCAAGGCTCAGAATAACCAAAACAATGCATAAGGATCTAGATGAGACCTTAAAAGGATCCTTGATTAGGATGTTTGGACCAAGATATGTTGGTGCCAAGACTAATGGGTCCACATAGAGTTTGACTTTTGTGATTGCATTTGTGAATGTTTTTGCATACCTTCTTCTAACTCATTTTATCATGTAGATTTATCGATTTAGTTTCATGATGGATATTGTGGTAAAATCCATAACCAGATATCCTTTCCCATTGATTCAATATCATTTCCTCAATTGCTTGTTTTTTAATCGGTCTTTTTTTACTTGTAGTTTACTTCTTACTCTTAGATAATTCTTCTCTTATTGTTCTAACCACAAATTTCTTTCTTTTGTCCTTAGCATAACTTTTCTTTATATGTTCTTAGCATAAGTTTTATTTCATTACAATTTTACTTGATTGTTCTAGTGTAATCAACCATCAAATCAACAAAATTTCTGTTCTGGTTCAAGTAAACAAAAACCTTTCAAAAGTATTGTTCAAATTAATTTGGTTCAAAAACCAGTCTAAAAAACATTGTCCTATGGGAACGACTTTTCCATACTAATAAGAAACCTTATTTTTTAGTTTTTTTTGTAAAAAAGGTTAAAATCTAGGATAACCCCCTAGTGAATTGGTGTGCTAAAAGACACGTATCAATTTTGATACTATTTCTGGGGACAACAAATGTTTTCTCAAGTCCCAAAATATTTTGAACACTTTTTTTTTCTTTCAGAGTACCATTCCATAAGTGCTACTCCTCTTTTTTCTGAGTTTCCATTCCAACAGTATATTTTTTTGCAATTGATTATATCAGTTCAATTATAGTTGTTCGTGCAACGCTCACAACACGTTGATTTTGCGATGCCAGTTTTCAACCCAAAAGTATAAAGGACATTCCATCCTTTAAATTGAAAAAACGACTTTAGGATGGATGAGGAGGAAGTTACACATAAAATCGAGTATGCACTCGCCGCTCAAGGAAGGCCATGATGGACGAGCGTGCGACTCAAGAAACTACTTTGTGTACAACCTACTTGACCAAACAAGAGACCCTAGAAGCCGCTCAGAGGGAAACTAAAAGATAAAAGCATTTGAAGGACTTCTCAGTCCGTAAAACTGCTTATGCAAAACACCCTGTTGTGCCACCAGACATCAAAACCCCTCAATTCAATATTCGAACCAATTGGATTGCCATGCTTCAAGACAATTCCTTTTCTGGTAACAAAGGAGAAAGTTGCCAAGACCACCTCCAACGTTCTCTGATCCATGTTCCTTACATAAGATCCCATGCATTTCTGAAGATTCCATTCAACTGAGATTGTTCAAATACACTCTCTATATCCAAGCCAATAGTTGGTATAGTGCAATGGAGGGTGTAGAACATGTCACCACTTGGAAGGCGTTACAATCCAAAATTATTGAAAAATATTATCCCGTTCCCTCACTTATGAAATCAGGGGACATATCACTCTTTTTTCTATGGCCCCAGGTGAAACACTAGGAGAAGCTTTGGAGAGGTTTAAGGAGATTCTCTAAAGTTTCCCCCACCATGATATTTCCCAAGCCCAACTAGTTGAAATATTCTATTGTGGTGTTGACAATGATGCCAAGGTCTTCCTTGATTCCTCATCTAGAGGAAATTTCAAGTTTCAAAGCCTAGATAGTGCTTGGGAGGTTGTTAAACATGCTTATGAAATCTAAGCATGACGAGGAACCAGTGGGGTCCTCAAGGTAGCTAAGGCAGAGGAGAATCACAAAATCAAAAATATAGTCAAAAGCCTTAAGCTTATTGCCTTTAAATAGGGTCTCCTATAGTGTTCTTTGAATGCCTATGAGAGGAGAGAGCAACCTCAACAAGTAAAGGCTAAAGATTCTATCTATAGGATTTGCCAAGGGTATGATCACTCCACCCTACAATTTCAATATCTCTACAATGTCCCCATGCAACCAAAAGTCGGACAACAAATGGAGGACCTCAATTCCATTCATAGTATACCAAGTCAAGCTTATTACAACCCAACCCAAGCCAGAAACCACCCTGGATTCTAATATGGAAACCCATCAGGGGATGAAAATGATCCCCAACTTGCCTCCCAACAAAGACCCCCTTATCCTCAAGCCAACAATCGTCCATTGCCAGGCTTTCCCAACAACAACAATCTAAGGAATCATGGGAATCAATTCTAAAACCATGGAACCTACCAAGGACAACAATATCAAAATCTGGACCAACCACCACCACAAATGTACCACCCAACTCCACTGTCTCAACAAAATGCCCCCACTCCTCTTTTTGATAGTGAGAGGATAGCTTTTCTAGAACAATGAATCCTCTCCATGAATCAAATCCTCCTTTCCCAACAGGATCATCAAAAAGAAACTAGCACTCAGTTGGCCCTATTCTTTGCCTAACATAAACCCCTAGCCGACACTTTTTCCGGTCAGCCAAAAAACAACCCTAAGCACCCTAAACTACTTAAGTTTGTCTCTACCCATTTGAGGAAGACACATCCCCCTCCCTCTCCTATAGAGAACCCCCTATTGTACCCTTATATTTTGAGGATGATTACACTATGGTAATTGAAACACCACCTTCACCAGAGCCCACCGTTCCTGCCCCAAAAGTCCCACAAGATGAAGTCGATGAGCCCAAAATCCCTATGTACAAACCTCATCCACCATACCTAGCCTGCCTAAAGCAAACTACGCTTCATACCCATTTCATGAAGTTTAGAGAGGCAATGAAAAAGTTACATGTGGACATTTCATTCTTGGATGCTCTTGCAGACTTGCCTGCCTGGTCCAAGCACATGAAATCCCTGTTGACTAGGAAGTATGCCACAAAAAAGTATGAAATAGGAAAATTTTCTAGGACCACCTCATATATCATTCAAAGTTAAATTCCTAAAAAATAGAAAGACCCTGATTCCTTTGGGATTGGGTGATACGTAGGTGACAATGCTTATAGAAAATGCCTTGCAGACTTAGGTGCTTGTATTTCGATTATGCCTTATAGTCTTTGCAGGAGATTGGGGTTTGCAGATATGCTTCCCACTACCATGACCATCCAATTGGTAGACACATCTATTACAAAACCTATGGGTATAATTGATGATATACCTATAAGAGTTGGAAAGGACGCCTACGTTCCGTGTAATTTCATGATCATGAACATCAAGGAATATTTACTTTATCCTCTCATTTTGACCATCCCTTGTTAGGCTTTTCTAGAGACTTGATTGACATTGAGGTTGGAACCATTATTTTGCACCTTGGGAGATAGACCCTAGAGTTTAGGGTGTTTGAAAGAATGAAGGGACCAAGCCTCCAAGAAGAGGTCTACCTCCTTGATTGTTTTGATAAGCTTTACCTATTGAGTCAAGAGTGGGAGATACTTGAGGATCCCCTCCATACTACCCTCATGGTCCCTTCTGATTGTGGGTATGAAGATGAGCAATTTGATCAATACAAAACCCATTTAGATATCTTTGAAGAAGTTTGTTATGAAGAATTTGAGGACCTTAAGATGGTCTCTCTTCTAGAAGAGAAACCCGACCCCCTAAGGCCCCATAAACGAAACCTCTCCCAGAAGGACTTAAATATGTTTTTCTTGATGAGCAACAAATATGCCCTCCTATCATTAATTTTGATCTTACTCATGACTAGGAATCCAAACTCATGTCTGATCTTAGGAAAAGGAGAGCTTCCGATTTGATAGGGATCAATCAAGCTATTTGCATGCATAAAACCCTTATGGTAGAAGAATACAAACCTTTACCGGACCCTAAAAGGAAACTAAATATGAACATGAAGGAGGTTGTCTGATTGGAGGTTATCAAGCTCTTGACTACAAGAATTATCTATCCCATGTCTGACTCCCTTTGGTTCATTCCTGTCCAAGTGGTCCCTAAAAATGGGGAACCATTGTTGTGAGGAATGATAAAAATGAGCTCATCTCCACCCATACTATTATGAGATGGAGGATGTGCATTGACTATAGAAAACTGAATAAGGCTACTAGGAAAGATCACCTCCCTAATCCTTTCTTATATCAAGTACTAGAATGCTTTTCCCATCAACAATACTTCCGCTATCTTGATGTCTATTCAAGTTTATATTAGATTCCCATTCATCTTGATGATTAGGAGAAGACAACCTTCATATACATGTTCAACACCTATGCATTCAGGAGAATGCCCTTCAGGTTGTGTAATGCCTTGACCACTTTCTAGTGGTGCATGTCCACTAGTTTTTCTGAGTTGACTGAAACTATTACAGAGGTGTTCATGGATGATTTCTTCATTTATAGAGAAGGTTTTGATTCTTGCCTTATACACCTATCCCTTATTCTGGAGAAGTGTGAAGAAGCACACTTGGTTTTAAATTGGGATAAATGTCACTTCATGGTGATAAAAGGTATTGTTTTGGGACACCGTGTTAGTAACCGTGGCATAGAGGTAGATAGAGACAATATTGAGGTCATCACTAAAATCCCCCCTCCTTCCTCCATCAAGGACATATGTGCCTCCTTGGGCATGCTGGATTCTATTGGCGATTCACCCAAGATTTTTCCAAAATCACCAAACCTCTAACCAACCTCCTCCAAAAGGATGCCCCTTTAATTTTGATAACTCATGCATGGTCAGTTTTCTTTGTCTAAAGGATGCCCTCACTTGTACCCCCATCATCCGTGCACCTGATTGGGCCTTGACTTTTTCAATTATGTGTGATGCTAGTAATTTTGCTGTCGATACCATTCTTGGACAACATGTTGAAAAAAATCACCATGTAATTTACTATGCATCCAAAACTTTAGATGATGCCTAGCAGAACTACACTACCATAGAGAAGGAAATGTTAGCCATTATCTATGCCTTCAACAAGTTCTACTATTACCTAGTCAGGTCCAAAGTAATTGTTTATATAAACCATGCATCCATTTGATATTTGATGACAAAAAAGGATGCCAACCCTGTCTCATTTGTTGGGTCCTTTTATTGCATGAATTTGAATTAGAAATACTTGATAAGAAAGGTTGTGAGAATATCGTAGGTGACCGTACTAGTTTCCTAGGCTCTTTTGATGATGATGGTATTCCTATCAATAATTCTCTACTCGATGATCAATTTCTCAAATTTGAATCCCAATACCCTTGGTTCGCTGACTATGTTAATTATTTTGTAGTAGGTGTCCAACACCCTAATTATAAAGGACATACTAAAATAAAATTTTACATGATTTCAAACACTATTATCAGGCCGACCGTTATCTTTTTAGGCTATGTGTTGATGGTCTCTATTGTAGGTGTGTTACTAAGGAAGAGGCCCATGGCATTCTTGAGAAATGTCACTCTGGCCCCATTGGAGGGCACATGAGTTCTCAGAAAATAGCTAGGAAAGTTCTCCAATCTGGTTTCTTTTGGCCCATCTTATTTTAAGATTCATATGAATTTGTCTTAACCTATGATCAATGCCAAAGGTCTAAGAACAATTCTAATAGAGATCAAATGCCCATGACTTCTTGGTAAGATATAGAGATCTTTGAGGTTTGGGGTGTGGATTATATGGGACACTTTCCTTCTTCTTGTCGGTACCAATATATTCTGGTGGCTGTGGATTATGTTTCAAAAAGGGTCGAAGCCATCCCCACTAGGACTTGTGACTCCAAACTAGTTAAGAAGCTTTTTAGAGATATCATTTTCCCTAGTTTTGGGGTGCCTCATACTGTGATTTCTAATGGGGGCTCTTATTTATTAGATAAAAGTTTCAAACCGTAGTTGAAACGATACATAATCCACCATAAGGATGCCTCTCCTTACCACCCTTATATTAGTGGTTAGGCTGATGTTTCATATAGGAAAATCAAGCCCATCTTAGAGAAAATAGTCAATGGCACTAGGAAATATTGGGATATGAAAATCAATGATGCCTTGTGCGCATACAAAACTACATACAAAACACCCATAAACACCACTCCCTTTAGGTTGATGTATGGCAAGTCTTGCCATCTACCCATAGAGTTGGAGCATAAGGCTAGCCGGACTATCAAAACTATAAATTTTGACTTATCTACTATAGGTGAAAACCGTTTTATTCAAATGCAGGGGTTAGAAGAGCTCATAATGTTCACCTATGAGAATACTAGAATATGCAAAGACAGAATCAAACTATGTGATGATGGCCATATTAGGCAATGGATATTCAAGAAGGTGATCAGGTCCTTTTAATAATTCTAGGTTAATGATTTTCCCTGGAACACTCAAATCTAGATGGTATAGACCTTACCCTGTCAAGTGTGCCTATCCACATGGCACTTTTCTCCTCTGGGATAAAGCACAGGGTGAATTCAAAGTTAATGGGCACATGTTAAAATAATATATCACCGTTGAGGGTTTTGTCACATTTGAACCACATCAACTCTCATTACTTGAAGATCTTAACCTAAAAGATCCTCCACCCCCTCCCAATCCTAGTCTAGAATTGGCTCCATGATATACTTGTATCGGGCCTTTGACATAAAACTGGGTGTTTATTGGGAGGCAACCCATCATTTTCTTTTATCATCACTTTATTTTGTTTTAGCTAACCTTTGCTTTATTTTTATTCAGTTAGATTAAAAAAAGTGAATGGGAGGTTGGTTACCCAACTTAGAGTCTCACTCTAACAAAGTTGGGCTTCCGAAATAAGTGAACCGATCAGTTCATTCCACTAGACGATCATTTCTTTCATCAAGATAGCTGTTCAAACTCATCAAGTAATTTGAATTTCAAATGATGTAACACTCACCACAACAACTCAATTGATCATTTGCCATGATGAAATGATTAGTTAACAACCACAATGCATGATTCAAATGCCCGAACACCTTAGGAGTTGAACCACCCACTGCACCACCCATGACACACCAATCAATCGGTTGGGCCCACCAAATGGTCATTTTTTTGCGTGAGAAGGCCTATAAAGAAACACCAACTGGGGAGGGGGTACTCACATCAACATTAGCACCCCCGAGCCCTAGCTGCCACTAGCTATCTTCTTCCCTAGATATAGCTCCCTTACTCTAATGAGCAGAGTTCTGAGCCTCCAGTTGCCCAACTAGAGTTTCCACCCAGCCATCTCGGAGCTGAGACAATCCTTCTAGAGCTCGAGGATCCCTATCATTGCTCAGTTCTTCTGTTCTTGATTCCATCCACCTCAATGAGCCACTCGATAGCTCCAGACTTCTCCCACATCCCTTCTTCACCTCCACCAGCCGACTGTCCCCCCTTCCCCCACTCTCCTTTCCTCTCATGCATTGGGCACACAAACCTCATTCCATCTCTTCCCTACCACCAGATGGGCATTTGGGCTAACATCTGGTTGTCCCACACCTCTAAGAAAGAATCATACCACCACCTCTTCCCCCTCTTTCACTGGAGTATTATCATTTCCCTACCTCTAGGTGAAATGACCATTAGGGATAGCCAACCAGACATCTCACGATGACCACATCAGCTACTGTAACCGCCGATCGAGCATCTGGTCACCTCAATTGACCGCTTCACTATACAAAACTATCGATTCACCCATCAAACTGACTGTTATCCTCTCCACCAACACTACCATCATGTCTGAGGGAGGATCCTAACGTGGCTTTTTTGGTTCTTCCATAAGGGCAAGCAACCCATGAAGGAGACCGTCTCTTACGAGCTTCCTCGACTTCTCACCTAAGGCCATGACATCCATATACAAGAGCCCACTGGCGAGTCTTCACCCGAGATACCTGAGGAGATGGTGTTCATCTATGAGAATGTGGTGGGAGGGTCATCTCATGACCCCGACTCCATTACCCCTTGGACGCAATGTGTAGCCCCTATTCTAAGAAGCTATGCCCAATTCATCAATGACAAACATTATGAAAAGTTCGACGACATGGCCACAATTGGTGTCTCACTTCCCCGATGGTCCTACAAAACTACCCACAATGCCCTCGACATTAAAGACACCATCGACAATATCTTACAGAAGAACCACATTCTTCTCTTCCCCTACCACGTCACCTTGGTGTTCAGTGGTCACACTCTTGAGTTCATGACCACCTTTTTCCGTTTCCACTCCTCTAAGGGGAACTCTAGCTGTAAGATTTAGATTTTCAGGGAAGACATGGAGATCTCCGCCAGAAAGCTCACCTTCATCATTCTTGATGATGGCAAATTCAACTGGATCTCTTGATGCAGGAATGACCCCGTGATGCCTTGCCCAGTCGATACGATAGGGAGAAATTATGGGCAGACATTACGGGACTTCCGCCCAAGATGCCCAGTGGTCCCAAAGCTTCTAGTATCAACAACCCAGTTGTACGGTATCTTCACTGTATATTTTCCCACACCATCTTCAGTAGGGAACGTACTCAAGGCGACATTACTCATGTCAATCTTGAAACTCTATGGTGCCTTCTGAATGGTGTACCTTTCCACTGGTGGAATGCTATGCTTGATCATCTCAACTATCAGTCTAGTCGCACCACTTCTTCTTCCTTCTACATCAGCCACATAGTGACTTCCGTAGCTCTCTTCTTGGGCTACACTCACATTTCCTTCCTACCATTGGAGCCTAAGAATCACTTGATTGACCTTCTATACTTGAAGGGATGCAAGTTCCTTCATTTTGATGCAAATGACATCTATTATCTGATGTTTCAAGATACTCATGTCATCCTCGAGCTTTCCCAACATGCCAAGTTTGAAATAGCAAATCTGGTCTTTGATCTGACTGACATGTTGGTGCACACCCAACAATCATGTCTAGAGTACCTTGACCCAAAAGACATCCCTGATCCTACCACCTACATGAGGAGTGTCTCATTGGAGGCACATGACGATGCAGCTGACCCTCCCTCACCACCATATTGATGTCACACCAGGAGATGCACATGAGATGAAGAGGGCCCCGACGAGCCTATGGATTCTATGAGATTCAGGGTCAGTTGGATGAGATACAACGTGAGCAGCAGTGCCAAGTCCAATGACTCAACCACATGTACCTCATGCAACACTCCCAAGAGTATTGGCATGTGGATTGTGGCCATTTTGCCCCCAACCACCCATATTATGAGGAGTATGGGGCCCATCAAGCTTACCTTGACCCTAAATCCTCATATTGGGGGAGTCACTACTATAACCCAGCCTCCTCATCCACTCCTCCACCGCTTTATTATCCACCACTACAGTGATCTTCTTCCCTCCATCTCATGTTTGGGATTTGCTCAAGATGAGCAAAGCTCTAAGTCTGGGATGAAGGTGGGTGGCATATGACAATTCCACCCCTATCTTCCCTTTGTCTACATTATGCTTTTGTCATTTCTATTATTAGTTATAGTTGCTTTTGTTTTTGATCCTTATTTGGAAAAAATGACCTTTATCTAGTTGATCGATATGCATAGAATCACATCATTGTACCCTTTTGAATTCAATAAATATTTCTTGCATTTTTTTACAAATCACCATGATTAGAAGACATCATGTCACTAGGACCCCAAACTAGCATCACTCCTTGGAAATGTTGGCAAGTCGTATGGAGTCAATAAAAACCAAACATGAATTTTCTCTATTTTAAACTATAGATTAACTTGCCAAAATTTTTATATAATGTAATGACATGAAGAATCTATCTGATGCAATGGCAATCCTTAAAAAAGGTGAAAGTTTATAAGTACATGAACAACCTTCTTCCTCATTCTTCTCTAAAAAAAGCAAAAATACCACCTCAGGACAAACTCCAAGCCTAGGTTAGCATGCTCCCCATCTCAATTCTTCCATACCCCTAGTATCAAATGGGGGCATACCATCAAAAGATGCCGAAGAGCACACAAAAAAAATGCAGTCAATGTAACCAAAACACACAAAGAAATAAATCCCGAGTCAAATAGAGGAGGGATCATCTTCTTCTGCACCATCTTCATCTTGTTCCTGTTCAAAAACTCATGGTAAGAAATAAAAATGGGAGTGTCAAAGCTTCTATTTCCTACAAATTCCTGATTTAGAAACAAGCTATGAAATATGTTTTAATAGAGAACACATAATTTTGTGTTACGTGGTTCTAGGAGATTGGGTTGCTTAGCCAAATAAGGAGGTAAGAAACAAAGTGATGTCTGTGAGGGTGAGCATAAACATGTTGCTAGAACATATTGGAATCATTTGTGATTTTATTTTCTTGAGGACAAGCAAAGATTAAAGTCTGGGGTATTTTGATGAATGTATATTAATCTCATTTTAAATATATCTTTCATAGTCTTTTTGTTAGAATTTATCTCCTTTTTGCTAATTTTCTAGAACTAATTGCAATTTACCCACTTTTCAACCAATAATGCAAATTCTTATCTCTTTCTTTTACACTTTGCAGTTTTTTACCTCCTAACAAGAGACTGACCATCCCAAATTACGAAACATAAGTTTGTGTAGTGAAACAGTCAATTCATGCATTCAAGATGTCACACTCCAGAGCCTCAAATTTCTATTCCAATTGTCCAAGATGCTCGGCTCCCGACTGAACATTTCACAATGATCAAACGATCGTCTGCAATTGCTTCAGGACCAAGTCAGAATCAAGCCATGAGAATCCACTATGTTTTAGGTTTTCTACCCCTCTTCTCTTGTCCGCTCATCTCAGAGCCCAACCGGGCATTTCATGCCTTCAAATGACCATTCCGAATTGTGCAAAACTCGGTCAAAAGTGCTACCACTGAACATTAGGCTTTCTCCCTTAAGCTAGATGCCAACCGATCGTATCATGCTCTAGATGACTGGTTCAAGGTTACTTTGAGGCCAAGATCCATTCAAATAGTGCCACCATCCTAATTTTAGGGTTTTCACTCAATACCCAAATGCTCATGCCCCTCCAGTCCCAATCGATCGGGTTGGGTTTGTGAACCGATAGGTTGGTGGCATGTGGGTTGGACACTTCAACAACCATCGCTCCTTCTTTTCCTCTTCCCCTTTTAGTGTTTTCTCCGCCTCCTTTCCTATAAAAGGAGGGGGTACTCCACGAGAAGGGGATCCACCTTTTTGTACTTTAAAATTTACTTTGAGTACTTGTTATTTCATTCTTGCATGTGTAATCTTCTAGTTCTTCAATAGAGTTAGTTTTGTTCTCAAGATTTCAAATTCTTGTTATATTTTTCTTAGTTTTCTTTTGGATCAAGGAACTAAGGGTGATATCCATTTAATTCTCACTAGATAAGGTCCCTTTGGAGATTCTTCTTCTTCTAGTCTATGACTTGCTTCCTTTCTTCCTTCATTCTTCTTTTAGCTACCATGGTTCATGAGTAGTTTTTTAATATTGGGGTGTTGGGAATAGCCCCATGGCCATAGTGTAGACTAGATCGATTTCTATACATTAAGCCAGGTCATTTGACAGAATTTCCAACATTCATTCTTTGCTTTGGAAGTGCAAAAAGTTAATTCTGATTTAAACAACCTAATCTCTCATTTTTGTCGAGCGTTAGTTTTGGGGGATGTGACTGCGGAACCTAAGGCTCAGAACAAAAAAAAATGCATAGCCGGACGAGACCTTGGAAGGATCCTTGATTAGGATGTTCAAAACAGGATCTGTGGGCACCGTGACCAATGGGTCCATAGGGAGTTTTGACTTTTGTGGTTGCATTTGTGAATGTTATTGCATACCTTCTTCTAATTTATTTTATCGTATAGATTTATCTATTTAGTTTCATGCTGGCTATGGTGGTAAAGCCCATAATATGATATCATTCCCCATTGATTCAATCTCATTTACTCAATCGTTTATTCTCCAATCGCTCTTTTCATACTTGCAATTTACTTCCTACTCTTAGATAATTCTTCTCTTATTGTTCTAAACACAACTTTCTTTCTTTTGTCCTTAGCATAACTTTTCTTTAATTTCTCGTAGCATACATTTTATTTCATTACTTAATTGTTCTAGTGAACTTATGTGTAACTCTCATACCTTGACGTTGTTTAGATAGGCTTATTAGGTTTACCTTTTTAGGGGTGGTGAGTTGACGTGGTTTTTATTGCACTAACAAACTCACCTAGGGCTGAAATCCCTCAGTTTTTAACCAAAACCTTGTGCAATAGTACCACCAACAAGCGGATGGATCTTATCGCAGTATAGTTAAGGATCGAATCCCAAGGGATAATTTTTAAAGAATCTTGCTAGTCAAATATGGTTCAACTAAGACTAATATTTAGAATAAGAGTTGATTTGGGTTTAGTTAAACTAATTGTAAGGAAAGTAAAAGAGCGGGATTAAAACTTAGTTTAGATTAATGATGGGAATCATGGGGTGGAATCGGGTTTCACCAGAACTACACATACAAATACATCCAAAACACATCTTGGCAAGATACAACTATCCAAATGGAGTAGCAAACCATCCATTAGGAAATAGAGTTCACGTAAGTATCTCCATGGGCTCGATGTCTCGTTACCTGCGGGTCACACACTTACTACTCCGGAGATATCCCTTCGGAAGTTCTTGTCCGGGCATCAACCATGTTAATCGATATTCAAATCCTAAGTATTGAATTTCTCACAACAAAGGAATATAATAGATCATGTGAGGCAGGTGATCAATCCACACAGCACACATTAAATGATTAACAACAAAATGGAAAGTTATATACAAGCCATGGAATGTTATAAAATGGACATGTAAGCACAGGTAGAGGGGCTAGTCCCGACACCCCAGCGAAATGGACTACTCGCTCCTCATGATAGAAACCAAAATAACAAGAGAGAGGGAAGATCACACCATGGCCATGGTGAAGAAGATGGTTGCAGCTCGCCTGAGAAACAGTCTTCTACACGATGGCGGGACAGATCTGGACGACGAGGAGAAGAACACCAAGATAGTCAAGGAAGGTATTCTCTCTCCTACTTCCTTATCTTCTCATTCTCTTGCTCATAGGAGATGGAGCGGTAGATGGTTGACAGATGAAGGTGCTACAAATATGAAATCCCACCACTTTCATGGGTAGGAGATATATCTTGATGGTGCAGAGATGGCAAAGTAGCAAGGACACCACGGAGGTAGTCTTTGGCAGTGGAGATCGTCTTCCTAGGTGGGCATAGAGTGGTAGCCCGATCGACATCGTGGAGCAGAAGAGATGCCTCAAATGAAGGAGGGGGTCGTCCATTTATAGGTGCAGATCACTGACTTAGTGCCGCAGTCGAGGTGTGCACTGACTTAACTTTGCGGTCGAGGTACTGGCTACGGTTGAGGCATTGACCCGGTCATAGTCGAGGTTGAGTTGGTGTCCGCGGTCGAGGGGTTGTGGTCACAATCGAGTGGGAGGTCGCGGTCACATGGGCCTCCTTGGTTGAGCTGATTGCTGTGATCAAGGCATGTGGTCTTCTCGTCCACAGTGATTGCTTCTTTGACCGCGATCGTGAACATTTCTTCTTGGCCGCGGTCGCGACTATGTTCTTCTCTGCCGCAATCACACTCGTGACTATGGATGAAACCCACCCCGCGAGGGGGGGGTATTGCTATGGGTTGATGGGCCTACGTTGATGAATCCTCTGACTGATGAGGATGCTTTTTTAATGAAGGAACTGCCCATCAAAAAAGGGTCCAAATTATCAAAAGTTTCTTGGGCATGCTAATCGGTTAGTGGGACCACCGCCTCCTACACCGGTACACATAGTGCAATGCTTAATCCTATATTGGAGATGAATGGATTTGATCAAAACTCTGATTAATCATGTAAAATTGAGGAAAATCGTATATGAGCACATTGAGGGGGAATATAAGAGCTTTCAGTGCAAAATTGGGCCAAAAATGGCAACTAAAACTAAGATGAATATGCATTCATCAAGAGTATTTGTGGATATTATATGGATGATGCGATTTCGAGGGTGAAATACTTTTTAGGAGTGGATGGTTGTAACATATTGCAACCTAGAATCTTAACCCTAATTCCATATGTGAATTTAATACACATCTTGAGACTTTGATGTAGAACTAGCCTTCACCATGGATGTATCTAGACACAATTTGAGGTATGTTGCATTCTACTAATTGAGAAATTAACCTAAATTTTCTATCTATTGATGTATGTTGCTCCCTCTCTTCTATATCAAGCAATTATCCATAATTATCACTCTCTTTTATACATAATTATCACTCTCTTGGTCCTTTGGGACATGCTACCCTATACACTTTTCTCTCTGTCCTATGAGAAGGTGACTCATGTGAGTTAGATGATATGAATCTTTTATTGGATATTCTTGTTGACTCTAAATTATACTTTACTTCGTGATGAAACCCTAATTGTGGATATGAACTATTTTGCCCACTTATCTGGTGCATGTTTCATATTAACTATTTATGTGATGGAAATCTCACAAATTCTATTCATATGACTGAACTTTCACTTGCCTCTACATTATGCATGCTTTGTGATTCAGTAGCCCTAGAGTTATATAATGCTTTGGTTATGTTGGGTTTTATTCCTTGCTAAGTGCGCCTTTCCTCTTGTATTACATACATGGGTGTGCCTTCCCGCCTAGGATGCACCTTTCCAACCAATATTATATTTTTGGTGGGTTTTACAGTACATATTCTCCATCAGGTTAAGGTTTTCACCCTAACTACCCCTAACTTTATATTTACACTTGTGATGTGTTTATCTCACTTGCATGTATGTTGTTTATTGTTGATGGAGGGTTTTGTGCCATAATTTATTTGTTGGTGCTTATGTGACACATATTATATTTTTTAATGGAAGTGTTACTATTGATTATCATATTATTAAAATTCTTATTCTTTTAATATCTATTTGGATAGTACTTTCTTCTTGGATGGGAATAATTGTTATATTTGGTGTCCTTTTACTTTATATTTCTCAATCCATATGTTTTGCACATACTGGATTTTATGCTGACAACATCCATTTTTGTCTTCTCTTGGGGGTAAGCTTCCAATCCCTTAGGTAAAGATATGGAAGACATGACATGATGACATGATCCTAATTTAGTGGAGCTGACTAAGGGAGATAGACTTGAGATAGCTGGATATCCTTCTAATTAGATCATGAATAATATTAGAGATTTATGTTGTTCATAGATAATGCATTCAACTAACAAATCATACCCACCTAGCGTTGAGTCTTAGACCCTTGTTTTACTTAACAACCCTAAGGTTCACAACATTATCCAAAAAGTCTTACATCCACACCTTCATGGTCATCCTTTAATTCTCAAACTAGGGTTTGAGACTCCTATTATAGCTAATTCTATGATTTCTCTATCAAGACTTCATTCATCTTTTCATTGTGATTCATTTCAAGAAAACATCGATAAAGTCCAAAAATTTATTTCTACCTATAATAGCATAATGGAAAATAATTTTTGACGGTAAGAAATCATGTGAGGTAAAACAAAGGTAGTACCAAAATAGATATGAGAATGAAGTCACATTCTTTCCCTATGTTATGATCTCCTTATCCTACTACTTCAACATCCACATAACATGACTCCATCCTCAAGTCAGACCTCTTAATATCCAAAAATACATGTCATAACTAACCTACACCATAGGGAAAGAGCGACTAGAGTCTCATCCATTAGGGTTTACTCGTCAAGATCCTTATATGCACACCATATGATTCCATATGTTTTATTCATCCTCACCTAGACAACATAGGTACATTCTAGGGTAAATAATGTCACTTAGAGGGTGACTATGTAAGACAAGGGTTTGAATTAGGAGGACAAAATTGAAATAGTCATAATCTGACTACTGTGGGTGTGATAGCATCTTGAAAAGGGTGGGACCCAAAGAGGGATTCACTCACACTAAATTTGAGGAATAAATCCATCTAAACCAAACACACATAGTAAGTATACAAGAATAGGTGAATCTTTTTCTCAAATGAATGGTCTACAAGACCAAAGTGTAGCAGCAAAAATAAAATCCATATTCAATTTATCAAGAATACAAAATAATCTCTCACTAACGGGCTTACATGAAGGAAGAAACTTCAAGATCTAAGTAGAATGATTCTAACTACCTCAAGTCTATCTCCCCAAGTCAACTCCACTAAGACAAGTTCATGTCATCATGTCATTTCTTCTATGTCTCTACCTAAGGTGATGTAAGCATATTCCACAAGAGAAGACAAGAATGGATGTTGCCAGCATAGAAGTTGGTATGTGCACAAAATATGGATTGAGCATTATAAGGTAAAAGACATCAAATAGAATAAGACTTCCCATCGAAGAGGAATGTACTATCCAAGTGGAACGCTAAAAAAATTTATGATTTAACTACAATTTTTATAACTCATATTGTATACGTAGTTAAAAAGTACTTTTGCTTTACATAATTAATTCAAATGTATTTAAATTCATAACTAAAAAATGGACTACATATCTCATTTGGGTACAATTTTTCCCAACCCTCCCTCTCTCCCCCTCCCCACTCCCAAATAACTCAACCGTTGAGAAAAAAATCAACTTTAACAAGTGCTACCCCTCCTCCAATTGGCGTGACACTCTCAATTCCCCAAATCTTCAGAGGTATCCCATTGCACATGCACTCCATCTCCCCCCCTCCATTGTTCCACTCTAATAACACCTCCATCCTTTGAGCTCTCTTCCTTCCCTGCAACTCTCAATCTGATCACTCTCTCTCCCTCTTAGCCTCTTCTCCTCCACCCATCCCCAATATCCTTCACTCTTCCACCCCCTGGCCTTGCAGACTGGAAAAGACAAACTCTTGGAAGGACGGATCCTATGAGAAAATAGAAGAGATGAGAAGGCTGCCCCTGTAGCCCTAAAAAAACCTCCTCAGTGACAATCACGCCAAGGTGAATGTTGTTAATCATGGTCTTGGTTGCAAATTTCGATTGACCATCTTTGTTTTCCTAATTTTATAAATAAATCTAGATCATTGCACTTACATTTCACCCTTTGATGAAGGAAATGACTAGTGATAAGGATTCTAGTGATTGATAAAGTTCTACCTTAGGAGGAAGTTGGTCAGTTATTTCTCATCTAGTTCTTATTTATGTTGTGGAAGGTACTCACGTGGAGCCTATAAAGGTTACTTCCTTTACTATGCCAACTAATGGACGTTTTCCATTGGCCATCCATAATACTATTGGAAGACATGAGAAAGCTAGAAGCATTGTATTCAAAGATCCCAAGAATGTGAACATACAAGAAGCAACAATAAAGGATCATGCAACATTTCATGGTTATTTGGTAATCTCCCTTATGGACTTCCATTTTCTAACAACTTCACAGTTCTACTCTCATACATACCCTCACCTCTGCGCTTGTCCCTACAGTGGACATGGATACTACCTCTCATATGGTAGATCCCAACTAACCCCCATGATCCTACCTAACATGTAGATCAATACCCAGGGTTTAAGAGTTGCATGACACTACCCATAGGTAGTCCAATCCCTAACTCATGATATGCTGAAGAGTTGCATGGAACTACCCATAGGTAGCCCAATCACTGACTCATGATAATCTGATGGTCCTACCTAATAGGTAGACCATGTACTACGTCATCGTTCTCATCATTAGCAAAGCCACAGAGGAGGATTAGGATCTGAGCTAGTTAGGTATACATATTTCAGGTGATAATCACCGGTTTTAGGCTTTGACATTCCTCATGTAATTTTATAAAAAAACCGGTGAATATTTTAAATACAAGTTCTTGTAGAATAGTTACATACAATAGGGTAGGATAAAACTCAAATATTTGTTGGTACCTATCTCTAGTATCCATCTTGTTCTTCCCCTCCTACAATTGTAGGCTAGGATAAGAGGAGAAGTTGTGTGAGGGAAGCAAGGGTTTGCTTCTATGGTTGGATTTTATCCTCAAGATATTGTCTTGGATCCATTGTCAATGAAATATGTGGCTAAGATGTAAGGACCTTGTCTAGTAGGTGTTCCTCATGAGCAGTAGTCACATATAAGTGAACTACAACATATTGAGAGTATGGCTCAATGGTTGCATCAGTGAAGAAGTAGGTGTGCATGATATGCATATATTCAGTGGAAACAAATGCATATCTTTTTTATTAGAGAAACAAAGATAAAAGATAGTATCATTACTTTTATGGATGTACTTGTCCACCATTATTGTAGGTTTAAAGCTACCTATCTTGGTATATTATATCTTGAGGTGGTGGTATTTCTGAAGATTGGCTTGGTTTCTAATGTTTGAAAGGATTTGAAGTCTTTTCTATTTCCTGCTACATTCTATTTGTGAAAAACATTGAAGAGGAGCATGTTTGGTTATACATCTCAAGTTCTCAGTTGGTACTGAGTTTAGTTTTAATCTAACTACCACATAGCCCTGGATGATGTTGGTCTATCTTTTCAGAGCTAATAAGGAGAAGCTTGAAAGTTGTCTACATTGTTGAATGTTTTGAATCTACAATCTTAGATCCACTTCTTTCTTTTTTGTAGAGGGTGGTACCAATTGAGGTTCGACTAATATTTTGTATGAGAAAGACTGACCTAGTGTTTAGAATGTCAATCGATTAACACCTTATCATGATCTCAAAATTAATGTATACCTTCCTTTTTTTGTTTTAGCATATTCTCATTATGTGATACAATATATGATACCCATGTGGATAACTTAATTAAGGGTTTGCTTTCAATTATGCTTATTCGTGCTGGAGATACTTATTTAGGCATTACATAGTCTTCTTCACTCAACTATGTTATGATTCATTTGTTCTGTTAACCTAGTTCTACTGTGAATTTATTTTATTTATGCATGTTGTAATTGATTTCCATGCTCTGATGTATTCTGCAATAGGATAGAGGGCTTTACCAACATCAACTTGCCCAACCTAACAACTTATGCTCCATTGGTGGCTAGGTCAGCTGCTCATTCACTAGATAAAAAATTCCAGTCATCTATGAGTCGAACTTGATGCTTTATTTTATACTACAACTAGATTGTACAACTTACAAAGATGTCTTTTTGTGAAACTTTGACCATTCAAACAAGGCACAATGTTCATGCTTATTGAGGAATGTATTAAATTTTAATTCTATACAAAGTCATTTTACAACTCTGCCTCTCAAGATCCTCCCCAACTCCAACTACAATCCATGATCCTTACCTCTACAAAGTCCATTATTTTGTAAATCTTTCCCTCTATTAGTAGTCATCACTCTTATCCTAGTTCACATTTATTGTGAACAATCCCACCTTGATGCTCTTTCTATAGATGTAGTGAGTTTTTTCTTTCTTTGGATTGATGACCTAAAATGTTTTAGCTTTATCATGTTACAAGAGATAATAGGTAATATACAATCCATTTTAAACAATACAATAATTATTGTGCCATCTCACCATTGACATTTCACTATTGTAAACTCAAATAGAAACCCGAAATATGATATACGTATAGCAAAATATATCTAATATCAATCCATAAGCATATATTTTACTATCCATTACACCTAGTAAATAGTAACAACAAGAGTAACAATGGCACCAAATTTCCCAATCATTATCTTATTTTCTTCAATCAATGAAAGGCCAAATGAAATAAGGTCGCAACTGCATTCTCTACAAGTCTGACTAGATGCCAAAATTATGGGATCAAACATCTACTCAAGAGAAAGAGCTCAACAGAAATAAAATAAACTCTCATTCCAACTATATTTTAATAACTGATGCAATTTTTTGAGGGCTTGAGCATATTGTCTTCTACATAAGACACACTTAACCCATAACCATTCTACAATTGGCTTAACTAAAATCACATTAGTGGTGAATCATGATTTCTATATTACCAAAGAGCCATCTCGTATTGTACTGATTTCTATGTATAAACTTTTTGACTGAAGATTGTGTTAATCTCCTTGAAAGATTTCTACAAAAGGTAATGGTTTGTTCTTTTGACTGTATCTCATTTTGATTTGTTGTAAATGTTAGTTGTCTCTCTTGTATTATCTAAATCTGTATCTGAAATATCAAAAGGGTTTTAATACGCTAACTTGATGATTCTTACAAAGAAGGATCTGTTTCTTATGTATTTAGTGTGTTTCTTCTATGCGATTGGTTTTTATATGAGAATTTGGTTGAGTTAATTGTTTGGAGGCATGCAACAACTCATGTCCTTAAAGCAAGATTTGGGTGCTAGGTCCATATGAAATAAAAGAAGGTATTTATATGGATGTGAATTTAGGCCCTTTAGGCTGATAATTAAAGCTAACAAACTCCACGAGCGGATCAAGACCCTCTCCACATGCATCTAACGCCATTCTAGGTTAAATATCCATCCCATGACACATATGTTTTCATTCCCTCATGTCTCTACCCAAGGCATTCCTTTATAGCATCTATGTTTGTTATGTAGCTCACCAGGAAATCTAGCCTCTCATTAAAAACACTCTACTGACAACTTTGATCTGGTCTAGATAATACACCTTCCTCTCGGTTCGTTACTCTTTTGGATTCTCAATACTATTTCCCTCATTTCTCCTTCCATTTGGTCTGATCTTTGGAGCTGGTGAATCCACCCTATATCCATCTGTATTTAAAAATTTGAATTTTTTTTTGGTCTTATACATCATATTACAACTTCTTATTGTAATATGCATTTGAATGTTTCCCCAATACATTTCTATGTATTAACACATTAAAGACCCCCTTTTTTGTTGAATTTTTTACTGCACAAGTTAGTGCTTCCCCCCACCACCACTCCACCCCACTAGAAGACCTTTTAGATATGCAACCTTACCTTCTTAAAGCCTTTAGAGTGTGAAGAACACTCCCACTTTTATTCTAAAAATTATAGATATTCTCCTGAACTGTGTAATAAGAATAAAATTATACCTTCGTAGCTGGTACTCTTCTACATTTAAGCTCTTCATGTGTTTGTAATGCATGAACAACCATTGCTATTCTTTACTACTATTATGTGGGCATTCATTCAAACAAAAAGTGAGGTGTTGTTATGGTTCAGATGCATATTTTTAAATGACTCATCAATGAGTAGGTGCTCACTCATTGTAGACCAACTTGCGTTGCTAGTGTCATTGGCATGCAAGTAGGATCCAATTGCTACATTGAAGACTTTAACATTCTTCTTAGCACTCCCTGATCCAGCATACCCACACATTACATCAAAAGCTCTTAGAAATTGCATCTTCTTCTATATTGGCAGATATAAAGGAATTAATATTGCCACATTATCTTTGTGACTTCTTCTATATAATGTCTGATGAGGTTTTGAATCTAATCCTGATCTCTAATATGAGATCCTTGTTCTTTGCCTTTATTTTCCCCTTGCATGAGTTTCTTATATGGATTGTTCTGTGTTGCTAGATAGGGCTTCTCACAGTCTCTATTTTTGGATGATTGATGACTTGGCCTTTACTTATGTTGGCTTGAGATCCTATTGGTGCTTTATTGGTTAATGAGGTTTGTTCATGTGGTTTAGTATTTGCTACTTGTGCAACCTCTTTGAAATAAATTTTGTCTTATGATATTCTATGTGTTGCCTTCTTGAGGCTTTGAACCCGTGGCTAGGTTTTTTGTTGTTCATTTAAAAGTTTAGGCATTTTCCCTAGGTGCGAATCATATGGCTCAACTTTGGTTCGAGTATGATTATGAGTGGACACGTGTTCCTATAATAGGATTGAAGTACTTACATTATCATTTATTTACCATGTAATGCTCCTTTTTGGAAAGTATGCTACCTGGTCAATGTTTAAGTCTTTATAATGCTCTTTGAAATCCTTTTAGGCATTTTAAATACTTCTTGATTTTAATTTTTTTCACCTTCTGAAGTATCTATCTATTAGATTGCATTTATATAGTCTATCCAAATCACAAACTAGATCAGTGTCTACTTGTAAATGATTTAGGCTAGGCATTTGTTTATGGAAGGGCTTACCTTTGTTAAAATGTTTTGTTGATAGGAAATCCCCTAAGGCCCTCTCTTTCTCCTACGTTTTACTCATTGTTATTGTGATAGTTTTTTATAATGCAGTTGAAAGAAATTCTATTTGTTTTGGTTTGCTAATGTCTTTTCTATATAGGACTGGTACATGATATAAGTTAAATCCACCTGCATTTGCTTGGCCTTTACTAGACCATGATGCGAATAATATTCTTCATGGGTGGGTTGAAGTTCATCCTTATGAACTTTGATTGAAAATGTGGATGCCTGGTAGCTATCTTCCTATTACCTTGTGGGTTATAGGGAGGGGAAGTAGTTGGACCATGAACATAAAAAGCTTGCATGTCTAACTCTCCTAAACCAAAGTTGGAGGATTATTAAGAATGTTCTGTATTTGTATCAGGTCACAAGAAGAGAACTAAAATGCAGTACAAATAGTTGTCCTTTTATTTATGTATAGTCAGACATTGTTATACTTATTCAATTATAGAAAACGTCCATGGCTCCATGCATCCTTTTTTAAGCGGTATTAATCAGAATACTCAAATACAATGTACTTCAACATGGTTCATAGTTCTAACCTCATCAAATTTTCTCTCAGAATTGTCATAAGATGCAACTGTCACCACTAATTTCATTAATCATCTGCCTTCTTATAGGGGTATACTCATCAGGAACTAGCCATCAGGGGAAAGGAAATGAAGATGCACCTAAGGATCACTCCAACAATGCAGGCCATTGTGATCTTTAACGTCCTAAGGCCAACATGCCTCTATTGTGCTCTCTTCATCCCATCACCATCATGAAAATTTACTAGTGTTTCCACACCTATGTTATGATAAAACCCCAGTCTTGCTTTGGAATATAGTGACAGGTCGTGGACTTGAGCCCAGAAATTAGAGATTGTTTTTCTTTTGAAACTAAACCATTCATGAGTTTTTTTTTGTTAATTATCTTTGTCAACTGACTAATTTGTGGGTGGAAAATCTGAATATGCGTCAGTCTACTAAGACTACAGAGACAAACTTCATAGGGATTATTGTTCCTTCTTTGGAAGGGGCATTTATTAAATGACATATTAATTTTAGATGCATGCAAGATTGTTGTACTCACATCATTGGAGCCATAAATGTAATGTTGAAGGTTTATCATGGAGCAGATCTATTTTCTAAAGCTAAGAAATTATTTGAAGCCACAAAATAATAACAATAACTACCCAATGACTACTACATTGCTAAAGGCATATGTATATTCTTACAACATAAGGTTGGATACATCATTACTCTTTTTCGTCACTTCTTTGATAAAAAATATTAGCATGCACATTAGTTGAAGCTTCCAGAGATGGAAAGGTAAATTGTCTTTGTAAATTTTTGGCTTCTGAAAGTTGTTTTTCATACATCAAAATTATTTTTAACTCACTGGTATATAGCCTATTGTTGTAGTATGATCTCACATTATCTGCATACCTCTTGAATTTCATCTTATATATTCATGTTACATGACAATCATGTTCTTTTTACTATCAAGTTTTCCCCCTCTCTAGATGCATTAGTTCAATTACAAAGATGTGCTCTACACTATGTATTCTATGTTCTTTCATGAGTATTTTCTCGCTAACATGTTGCCTTAAAGTATCTTGTTTTTAAAGAAAGAATAAGGTTATGTAATTCCATGTCGAGGCCTACTTATTGTCACCATTTAGTTGGTTAGGGGCAGGGATGAATTTAG
Source organism: Alisma plantago-aquatica (assembly GCA_963693085.1). Lineage (NCBI taxonomy): Eukaryota > Viridiplantae > Streptophyta > Magnoliopsida > Alismatales > Alismataceae > Alisma > Alisma plantago-aquatica. The sequence continues at coordinate 229,750,783 of OY856410.1, forward strand.
TGTACTTACATGTCTCTTTGGGTAGGTAGGTATATGTGAACATCTATCCCATTATTTTTCAATCCACCATAGATCTGACCTTAATATTATCAATCTCATTAGGTATTTCTAGAGAAGGATTTCTAGCTTTGTAACATGTGTCTTTTCTTGATAAATCCTGGTACATATATTCTTGGTTCTCATGATTTTGCATATGAAGAGTGTCAAATGGCTCTAAAAATGTACCCATTGTTGTCATGTTCCACCTATTCCTTGGATCGATCTTTTGTTCTTGTCTTTTGAAAAGTTTCATGCACGGGTGAGTTTCTACTATGGACTTACTTTATTCTATGGTGAAAGTGAGAGAAAGTATTGTTATCATTGTTATGTGTTACTCCTTGCTTTTCTTCTTTACTTGGTCTTGAACTAAAAATGCAAGATCACTAGGATTCTCCTTTTAGTCCCTACATGAATCCTTTTTTAAGGGTGTATATCTATTTCTGATTCCTCCTTGATAGATGAACAACATTTCACATGGACATCTATGTTATTTTCTAGATCCAGAGTCTAATTGAGTTGGGCATGTGTGATTCTTGTATTTGATATAACAACTTGGGCTTGCTTGCTCTTAAGTTTGAGGATGATCTTAGCTATTGATTTCACTCTAATCTTTGATCCACTTCCTTAATTTCTATTATGAAACAACAAGGTTATCATTTGTTTCATGTAAAAAATAATATAATGCATATGCCTTAATAGAACATATGCTTTTATAGAATTTGGTAATCTTTATTGCCATGTATGTCATTTTCATTTCATTATTTTTCCATTTTTATAGATTATTTCAGTGACTTGTTTAAATGGATCTTAGTATGACATATAAGAATTACATATGTTTGTTTTTATTCTAGAACTAAACTATTTGTATTCATTAAACCTATGGTCCTTCTTAGTTGTTGGAAACATGGAGTACAAAAAGGTGAGGTATGGATATTGAATTCACAGTCACTGTCTTCTCCAATTTATGCACAATGGGATGCATTACTATCTATGGATGTGTGGAATAACATCAAATAAGTGGATATTCTACAATCTCCACTGTGTTAGAGCTCATGACAACTCATGCTTCTGAATAGCTTCTAGCATGAACCAGGATAGCTTCTTAGACTAGTTAAACACATTTATCCTCATATATCTTTTACAAGCAGTTTAAGTTTTACTTTAAGATCCTTTGTTCATAGCCATGACATATCTAAATCAAGAAAACCCAGATGGAAGTTTAAGTATCGAATAACCACATGATCTTGAACTTCACAAAACTAAATTTCAAAACCCAAAAAATAAGTTCCACTAAAATGATAGTTGCCTAAGATAAATCGGTCACTCAAGTAGGCAATCTGGTTCGACAACCATCCCTAAAGTGCTGTTATGTATAGAAAATTTCCCTACAACCAAGAGTCTCAGCTGTATAGTTAGTATTTTCTTCATCACTTCTTGCATACTACTTGACTCATGTTTTTTTAGGTGTACGTTTTATCTTCAACACTGCTTTAATGCTAACATATTGCATGATGGAAACTTCAGATTTTTTTCTTTGGATGGCATGTTTTGTTCCTCAATAAGATTATAGCCAATATACATGTTGACAATATATGTACTCTGACCTCTTGCCTTTGTATGGCCCCTGACTAGGATTTCATTAAAATAGATATGGATGCTACCCGCTTCTCTGATGGATTCATTTCTGTCATTGATGTTTATAGAGACCACAGGGAATATCTTAGGGAGGTACTTGCTTCACTTTCAATATCCCTTGCTCTTTACAACTAGGTGAGACAATAGTTGTGCTCTTTGGGAACAAAATAGTATACATCTTCATTTTTAAGTTCTATTTGCATCTATAAAGCAAACATCAGTACTAATTTTAGTTACAAAACCATGGGGAAGCCTCACCACTATATTCATTTGGTTTCAAAACTACTATCCATTTTTGTAAGTTCGTGATCTTTGAAGAAATCAGTAGCTTATCTATTACTCTGATAGTGCTGCAATTCTTGTGATAGTGTTGTCTGAGCATATCACTGAACACTAGACTTATCTCTCCTTGTAGTATTTTCTTGATGAGGGATAGTGCTTATTATGAACTTCAACATCACACAAAGCTTTTGATGAAGATGTCCATGCACTAGTCAATTGCACCAACTGAAATGATTTATCTAATTTTTGGGGTAAATTTTGGTAGTGAAGATTACCCGAGGAAGTTGAGGATGTATGGACAAGAATTCTTTGATCGATTTGTCTTTTAGTATCAGGTAAAAGTTAATTCACAAAATCTAAAACATTCTATTATATTTACTAAAATGTAAAATCCAACCTTGAAGGGTATATTTCCTTCTATGTGCTAAATGGCTATGCTTATGTATCTCTTATATTATTCCTCCAACCATGATGTGAAATAAAAACTAACATATCCTATGTTTATCAAATTCCATTGGGTTGTATGCATGAGTTATAGTTGTAGTGTTGCTGAAACTATGTAATAAGGTTGGATTAAGACATTTTCTGGGAACACAATAAACTGGATGCACTTCACCAAGAACTTACCTCTAAAGTTGAATGAAACTACTTAAGGAAGCAAGCTCTAAAAAATTTCACACAGAAAAAGGCCTAGAACATATTACTAGAATTCCTTATTGTTGGTATATCTTAGATGCTAATTTTGTATGCTAATTCTATATACACGGTACACAAACTGTTCAGATTATAGAGATATTTTTACTAAAGTCCTTAGATTCTTTGGACATATTCACTGCAGAAATTTTAGAACAATGTGTCTTCTCTTCTTTTAGTATGTTCTATCAATTATTTATTTCACCTTCTATCTGCACTGCTGCACTTCCCCTTCTAGCCACATGTATCTTCTATTGTGGTTATTCAGTTCAATGCACTAGTCCTCCTTTTGTTGCGTCTAACGGGGAAGGTAAATCGACACCCTATCATGAATGCCATGCAATCATTACCTATCTAGTATACCTTGTCACTCTAATACTAAATGCAACATAAGGTTCAAATTCTACCATTCCAGGGGAATGTCACGGACCATACATGAATAGGTGAAGTTAAGTAACACTTGTTTCCTTGGTTTCTTAGATTTGAGTCACTCATATCTGTGATGGTCTATTTGTTAACATGATATTGATGTCAAATTGAATAGGAAACATCAATGAAATGGGAAATAAAAATCAAAGAAAGAGTCAACACATAAAAAACTAAGTAATGGTATTGCAGTGAAGGATCAAGTAGTGGATGGAAAGTCTCATAATACCGAATTAGACAGTGAGGTAATATGGAAGAGGCTGAAGTTAAGGTTGGAGAAGCTTCAACAACAAACGATAACTATTAAGAAGTTAAGAAAACATGAAGCCTAAGGATGCTTCATATGTTATACTTTCTCCAATAAGATTTGTTATAACATTGTCATTCACTACAATTGGATTATTCTAACTCCTCAAATGCAGTTGTTGTAGAATTATGAAATAGAAAATTATTTCCTACCTACAGGAGGCTGCTATCATGCAAGGACCATAAATATTGTTAAGTTTATCATGCTAAAGTCTCAATGTGAGTTATTTATGTACTTTTCATATTGTATTCTTACGATGCACTCATATGAGAACACAATAGGATATCTTCCTTCTATCTATAACTAATAACATGTCCCAGATGTATACTTAGATAGATGATAGAAGTTGCTAATCGAATTCCTTGGCGTGTGTATGGTGCATGATATGGTGTTAGTTTAAATAGGACAACATGTTGCTGCAGAAACCCTATTCTTGAATTGTCATTGCAGACAATACACCCTGTATAGATCAATCATTTTTTTATGAGAGAGTTATTTGTCACTTACTCAAAAGAATAAATATGAGCATTATGTGTTCAAAGTTTAATTTTCACTCAAAGTAGCACAAGGATGAATTATCTAACACATGTTTTTTGAGCTTGTCTCCCTTTTTATCAACCTCCCAAATAGGTGTATATGGAAGCAGGCAACATGTCAGATTTAAACTGGGATATTTCCCAACAAAAAATTGGTTACATATACATAAAGATCAATGAGTCGTTTATATCTCATTACAACTAGGGTGTCAAGATATTGGTCTAAGAAGTATATAGATTTGTATGAGAAAATGGTGTGTATTGGATTACTTTTTCTTTGGATGTATTCTAGTCTAAGGTAATACATATCTTTTTTCATCCATTGGAATTTAAATGTTTCCTAATCCTCTATTTAGTTATTTTTTCTCTGGATGTAGTGTTCTGAAGCTCAACAATTTTGTTTCTATCTTGGTACAAATACCATGGTATGATGATTCTATTGGCGATGATAGGCTGAAAGAACTGGTTCTAAGTCTTTATGTCAATGATCACAGGCTGCAAGGTGACTTGTGTGTACCTCTACACCTAGTTGGGTAAGATCCCAATTAGCAGTTGCTCCATTCCTATAGTGCATTGTTTCAAGATGAAAATTTTCTCCATTTAAGTTGGCTTTTTTGTTTAAGTTACTTAAATCTTTTCAACTTAATGCTACTACCATTATGAACATGTGTATTTATTCCAAGACCATCAGGGGTTTTCTTCTAACTCGCTAGAAAGTACATGGAATGTAGAGTGACTAGATGGAGAACAAGCCCAAGCATCTTTCTATTTACTCTTGTTAATATATATTGATATCAAGGTGGATGTGGTTCTTCAGATATGTTATTAATTCAAATATTCATTTATTTTCAAAATATATATCACTTCTTGCTACTATCTTAGGTTTGGGATCCATAATGCTGAGAATGTGTTGTAGTGTTTCTCCACCATGATAGAAAGAGTCGAAGGTTCCTACAACACCATACCCACTACAGGAGGCTTCCTTGGTACCAATGCAAGCTAATAATATCTAACTACTGATTTCTACCAGGAATGCCGATGCCTACACGATTGTTGGTAGTTGAATCTTGAAGTTTTCTTCAACAACCACCTCATGATTGATCGAACTCAGTTGAGCCAGCTAACATCCTATTTTTGAGATGATTATGTATATTTATTTTAGAAGAATGTCATGCACAAATTTCCTTTACTAGCAGTTCCCATCATTTATTAATATGCCCATTTGAAGTGTACCAATTGATCTTGAGGTGAGAGAGTCTTGAAATATGATCAATATTGATATGTTTGTTCTTTTGACAGTGGTATCTAGATAGATGGATGACTAGTTTATTTGTGATTCAAGTAGGACATGGAGCTTAACATCGACATATTAGATAATTTGACCAAGGTTTTAAGATTATCAAACCAAAAAAATTTCCTTTCCTGTTCAAATAAACAAAAACCTCTAAAATATATTGCTCAAATGAATTTGGGTTCAAAAGCCATTTTTAAAAACGTTGTCATGTGGGATCGACCCTTCTATACTAAGAAACAACATTAATTGCTAGTTTTTCTGTAAAAAGGGTTAAACTCTAGGATAATCCCCTAGTGAATTGGCATGCTAAATGATGAGTGTATATATATATAATCTATATGTGTTGCCCTTAAAAGCAATTTGTTGGTGGATGCATGTATGGCTATGGAAAAAACCCTTATGTATGAGCCTCTCCCCTCCTTTGAAAATGTAAATTAATTCTCTTCTTCCTATATTCCCCTCAAATGTAACTCACTGTTTTACCTTTTATAATGTAATATGGAATAGTGTACTTTCAATTTCCTTTTGAAAATAGAAGATATTCTGAATGAGTTGAGTCAATCGATGGGAGGACCGAGGAAGCCAACCAATAGGAGGAGCCAATGGTCGTCTGGAGGCCCAACCGATCGAGTGGAGGAGTCCAACCAGCTGCTTGATCCAAGAAGCCAATTAACTGAATTGAAGGCCGACCGATCGACTAGAGGGTTCATATGACTGACTATGCCATCACAAGTTTTCTAGTACATGTAGTTACATGAGATGTATGACCTTAGGTGGTGGAAATTTTTTGTGGCTCTAAATAAGTGCATTGGTATGGCCATAACCATCACTTGTATGTTTTATTATTGCATTATTTGTTTTTGGATATGGCATGTATATGATACACATTATAAGTATGTGGTGATTGGATATGTATATGTATTTATAAATAAAATGCCTCAATAGACATTAAGTCTAAGATGCTTTCCATAAGCAACACACATGAAAAGCTTGATTGATCAAGCATAGGTTACACCAAAGCATGGTGCTCCATATATCTCATGGAAGTGTGATGATAGATATGTGGATATGCCAAAGTAGGGTGCATTATTCTATCATGTTGGCTTTTGGGTCAGGATTAAATATGAGGCCTTAATGAGATTGTCTAGAAGCATAGAAATGGATTGTTACAAGGAGTTGTGCACACCATCTATCCAAGAATTGCATGAGATGCAATTGACAAAAGTTGCCTACCTAAATAGTCAAGTTGTGGGCGATCAACCAAAGCTGACTCATGATTTGTTGAAATATGGATCTAGGCTCACTAGAAGATTGTATGCTACAATCTTCCAAATTGGTACTGAGGGATGTCAATTTGAATAAAATAGTGGGAGTGAAAATTAATTAAAGGCCTAATTGATATTGTCAATATTATCAAATAAAATTAAAAGTGTTTTGACAAAGTGAAAATTTACTCTTATAGATACAAATGGAAAACACACAACCATTGCGATCGATCCTTGAAAAGGGCAATCTAAATGGGATAAACTTCCATAATTGGTTCAAGACTTTGAGAAACGTACTGTATGTCCTTGAAATACCAGTGCTAGTGGAACCCGCTCCGTATGTACCTAAGGCTGAAGTGGATGATTAATTGAACATGCCAATGATACCGTAGACATCAAAAACCTCATTATGGTTGTATGAACTATGAGTTTCATAAACAACATGAAAAGAAAGAAAGGTATGATGTCTCGAAGGTGTTGTTGGAGTGAAAACTAACAAAGGGAGATCCAGTAGAGCCCCATGTGCTCAATATGATTGGGCATGTGGAGCATCTAGAGAGACTGGGATTTCATTTCATTTAGTAGTTGGCCATGTATATGATTCTACAATCATTTCTTGAATCATATAGCCAGTTTATTAAATACTATCACTTGAATGACTTGGTTAAACTACTGTCTGAGTTGCTTGGCATGTTGATAAATACCAAAGCACAAATGAAGAAGGACAAACCCATGATGGTGATCAACAAAATAGATTCTAAGGATAAAGGCAAGGCCAAGAAGAGTTCTGAGGCTTAGCTAAAGTCCAAGTCATCTGCACTTAAGATACGAGATGTGTAGGTGCAAAAGGAATCTATCCTTTTCACTCAAAAGGATTAAGGAAGATGAAGTAAGGGATAGGGATCTCTACTTTTGGTATATACATAATTGAGATTAACTTTTCTACGTCTTCATCTTGGGTATCAGATACCGAATGTGGATCACACATTTGCTCAAATGTGAAGGATTTGAAAAGAAGTATACCTTTGAAGAAGGTGAGCTTGAACTATGCGTTGATAATGGAGCAAGAGTTGTTTCCAGTGCATTTGGAAGCTTGAGTTATCTCTGCAAAGTGGGCTTATAATAGAGTTGGAGAACTACTATTATGTTCCTACCATTAATAGGAACATCATATCTGTATCTTGTTTGGACAATAATGGATTTGAATTTCTTATAAAGAATGGTTGAAGTTCTATTAGTAAAAATGGGATCTTTTATGGAAGTGCCCCAATGTCCTATGGTCTACACTTTATATATCTAGAGACAAGAATATATAACATAAATACCAAAAGGATAAAAATCAATAACTCAAACCAAACATACCTTTGGCATTGTCGTCTAGGGAAAATAAATGAGAAACACATATCCAAACTCCATAAAGATGGTCTGGACTTTTTTGATTTCAAATCACTAGAGACATGTGAGTCTTGTTTGTTGGGCAAGATGACAAAGACACCCTTCACTAGTATAAGTGATAGGGCAAGCAATCTATTATGGCTCATACATACTGATGTATGGCCCTTTTAGAACAAATGGTAGAGGTGGTTATCAATACCTCATTGCCTTTACTCATGACTCCAGTAGGTATGGTTGTGTTTGTTTGATGAAACATAAGTTAGAAACCCTTAAAAATTTCAAGGATTTCACGAATGAAGTGTAGAACCAACTTAGTAAAAGTATTAAGGCACTTCATTCTGATCAAGGTGGAGAATACTTAATCTAAGAGTTTGAGGACCTTTTGAGAGACCGTAGTATCATATCACAATAGACTCCACCTAGAACACCTAAACATAATGGTATATCAGAAAGAAGGAATCACATATTACTAGATATGGTGTGACCAATGATGAGTTTCATTGATCTTCTGACTTCCTTCTGGGGTTATGCTCTTGAAACAACAACATTTACACTTAAACACATACCATCTAAATCAGTTCAAAAGACACCATATACGATATGGACTGGGAAGCATCCTAAAGTGTCTTTTATGAGGATTTGGGGGTGTGAAGCTTAAGTGAGGAAAATGTTTCCTAAAAATCTTGGCCCTAGCTCAGATAAATATTATTTTGTTGGATATCTCAAAGAAACTAAGGGATACTACTTGTATAACCCATCTGACAACAAAGTGTTTGTTTCCAGGGATGCTGCATTTCTAGAAAAGGAATTTATTTCCAAAGAAATCAATGAGAGGAAAGTAGACATGAAGAGACTCTAGACCAACAAGAAAGCATTGAACATATAGAGGTATATGAGGAACAAGGAGACTCACAAACTATTATGGAATCTAAAGTTCCTCATGTAACACAAGAACCTCATAGATCTAGTAGGACATGCCTTTAGCTTGAAATATTTGGTTATTTATGACTCAAGAAGGCAGTGAGTTGGTCATAGTTGATGAGACAACAACCTACCTAGAGGCTATTGAGGGACTAGAGTCTAAGGAATGGATTGAGGCCATGCGATCTAAGATGGAATCCATGTACACCAATGAGGTATGGACTTTAGTGGATCCACGTGAAGGGGTAAAACCCATAGAGTGCAAGTTGGTCTTCAAGAAGAAGATAGACATGGATGGTAATGTAAAAAACTATAAGGACATATTAGTTGCAAAAGGTTTCAAATAAGTTTAAGGTGTTGACTATGATGAAACTGTTTCACCAGTTTCCACAGTTAAGTCCATTAGGATCTTGCTTGCCATTGCATCTTATTATGACTATGAGATTTGGTAGATGGATGTTAAAACCACTATCCTTAACCAAGGGTTTTATGAATCCAAAGGAAGACAATAAAGTCTGTAAGATACAAAGGTCAATCTATGAATTGAAGAAAGCATCTCAGATCTAGAATCTTTGTTTTGACAAAATAGTCAAAGGGCTTGGCTTTAGTCAAAATGAAGATGAACCTTGTGTGTATAAGAAGGTTAGTGGGAGCATGATGGTATTCCTCATATTGTATGTAGATGACATACTATTGATGGGGAATGACATTCCTACTTTGTAGATGGTAAAGAACTGGCTAGGAAGTACCTTCTATATGAAGTCACATGCACATCATCCTAAATCTTACGAATCAAGATCTATAGAGATAAATCTAGAAGGCTTCTTGTCCTAAGCCACAGTACATACATTGACAAAGGACTGAAAGAGATTCAACATGCATGACTCTAAGAGAGGGAATTTGCCCATGTTACATGGAATTAGCCTCTCTAAAGACCAATGTCCCATTTCTTGTGAAGAATGGGAATGCATGAGTAAGATTCCATATGCATTTGCAATTGGATCTATCATGTATGCAATTTTATGCACTCATTCAATGTTTCGTATGCCTTGTGCATGATAAGCAAATATCACTCAGATCTCGGTGAGAGTCACTAGATTACCTTAAAGAACATCCTTAAGTACTTGAGAAGGACTAAGGACCAGTTTCTTATTTATGGAGGTGAGGAAGAGTTGGGTGTAAGGGGTTACACTGATGCAAGCTTCCAAACTGACAAAGATGATTATCGATCACAATTAGGATTTGTGTTCTGCCTCAACAATAGATCTGTGAGCTATAAGAGTTCAAGAAAGAAAGAAATGCTGATTCTATAATAGAGGCTGAGTATATTGCTGCATCCAATGCAAAAAGGAAGCTGTCTAGATCAAGAAGTTCATCATTGAACTTGGGTGTGATAATGGTGTAACAAAATAAATGTCTAAAGAATGATGTTACTGGATGACATATGTCTTTAGGCTAAGGACCTGAACAAGGAGATCATGTGTATGATAAGAGTACATACATTATTATTATGTTTACAGTCGAATGTTACTATGGAAGCAAAATAGACAACAATAATACATAAGACTAGAATGTGTGTTGATTGATGATAGAATCTCATTAGTCATGATATGTGATACCAAACCAAGCACATATGTACCTATTAGAGAACAGTGTACCGGACAGACCCACCTTGAGAGTGATACATGGAAACCATGGAATGGTGTCAAAATGAACTCTCATAGTGATAGTGGTGAACTCTCATAGTGATAGTGGTGATTGTGGTTCTTAGACCTGAAGTCACTACACTCATCACATGTTGTTCAATGTATTTTGACACCATCCAACATGACCTTGAATAAGGGCTGTCATAAAGGTGATGCTCGGATACATTGTGACACATGGGGATTGACTGTGAGTGATGTAGATGGGATTTGTCCCTCCTATTGGAAATGATATCCTGGTCACTTGATAAGTGAAATCGGGAAATGCATGGCCATGCTGATGTGAGTCAATATGTGACATTGAGCTCACATGTATCTCAATAGTCTGCTCTACTTGAACAAACATGGATTGCAAATTGAGAGGATGACGATTCCATGCCTTGAGTTCAATCTGGATATTAGAGATGAAGTAAATATATGACACTGACCATGAATTCTAGATTGAAGTTGTTCTCCAAGTTTCCAATTACTTAGGTAGCAATGATGTGTTGCTAGATACTGCTCATTGCTTGTGATGTCATAAATTGGTTATGGACATTCACTGCCAACATAATTTGAGACCTATAGGGTCACACACATATGATGCATTTAGAAAAGGAGTTTACTCATGTATATGGTCTAACTTGATTGCTAAAGTGCTTAGGTATTCAATTTAAACAATATTGGTTGTACATTGGCTGAAATGGAATTTGAATCACTTAATTCAGAAGTGAATAGCCCATTTCAAAATATAAATTGATCAGTTCATAAATGAACCGTGCATTTGAAAATGTGAATCGACTATTTCAGATATGAAGCAAATGATTGAGTGATCAGTATGACATGATAAAGGATCGATGCTGAATCGACTGTTTCAGATGTGAAACAACTGGTTGAGCAATCATGTTCTGCATTAAGCATCACACTCAAAGCCAATATGTTTGCGAACAGGAAATATATTGAACTGACCAATTCAAATGTTGAATATACCATTTCACAAGTGAATCGACCATTTTAAGTGTTGAACTGATCAATTCACATACAAATCGATCATTTCAATGTGAATCGACCAGTTCTTGATTCACAATAGCCAGAAATTCATGAAAATCCATCTCTTTGACTCCTAGTTGATCTAGAAATTTTGAACCTGACCCTCCTATAAATAGAGGGGTAGTCAAAGCTATTAGTAGACACAACAATAAGCTCTGAAACAATTATGGTAACATGAGATCCCGATCAAGTCTTACCAGTAAAAGGGAGACATGGCAAGGGAGAGACAACAAGGGAGAGCAAGTTAACGCTAGAACGTTGATGTTCAAAGAGACAAATCCTTCATGTTGTGTAACACCCCTATAAGCCTACATGTATCAACGGAAGAAACTCCCATGTTTTCCATAACATGGGGGACTTTAGCTCCAAGGGATGTCATAAGAATAATAAACATTGCAAATAGAGTAAACAATCACCATGCATTAATATTGATATTGATTCATACATTGTTCAAAGGAATAACTAGTAAAGTTGAGTTCTTGAATATATCACCTAACATCTAAACATGACTTAGAATATGGAAAAAACTCTAATCTACATGATTGGATTGTCTAGGTAGATGGCATCCCATCAAGTAGGTCTTCCAATCTTTGGCTTGATCTTCTTTAGTCCTTATTTTCTCCTCACATGCGTGTTGGGTTTTAGGGGAGACAGAGAAGGCAGCGGAAACAAAAATTTTCTCCCCCAACCCATACTGAGGAAACGCGTCAACGTCTATATAATAGGAAAGGATGGTTTGTGGAATCATACCTTGTCCCGAGGCTTGCTCGGAGACAATACCTCGCGCAATGCGCGGTCTTCAACTCCGGTCTTGGATGGTGTCTGTGCAGCTCCTGGTTGCATCGGGACTGACGACTCCTCCTCCTACCGGACTGTCGGATGACAGTTGTCCTCCTAAGCGGCAGTGTCCTCCCGCCTCTGTAGTAGTCCACACAGACCACCTGGAACTCCACACTCCTTGTCTCACAAGGAAGTGGAAGGAGTCGCACCCTCCTGTTGACGTACTAGTCGCCAACACACTCTCCTGCTACCAGTTGCAACTGCAGTTGTCCTTCCCTTGCTGCACCTCCCTTTTGCGGGAAGCACTTGCTCGGGATCTCTCACGGTTACCAAAACCAGAGAGAATGACAACTTTGCAAAGCAACCAGCTTGCATTGAGTTGTACTTTGAGAAGCCCCCAATACCCCTATATATATAGGCGGGTCATGGGACAGGGTTCTCTGTGTCCGGAAATATGGGACTAAAGCAGGAGTAGAAGGGTTCGAGAATTTTCCACAAAAAGCAACCGATTCGCAACTTGAAATGATCGGTTCACAACTGAACCGATCGGTTCGGCCATTGAGTCGATCGGTTGGACCTGAGATGATCGTTTGGGGCACTCCAACCGATTGGTTGGTGCCCTGAACCGATCGGTTCATAGTCCTAATCCGGTTCAAAAATACTTTCCTTGTTTCGTTCTCAATTGGTATCGTATACCAATGTCATTCCCAATCGAATTGGGCAATTTGAAACCAAAGGAAAATTCTTGCCGACATGACTTTCCCAACTGGTCGGTTGCACCAGTTGAGCCGATCAGTTCAACCCTCGAACCGGTCGTTTCAACCTGGGCATGAGCCGATCGGCCTGGACACTCCAGCCGACCGGTTCAGCACCTTAGCCGACCGGTTCATCACATGAGCCGATCGGTTGAGAGCACAGGTTGGGCAAAATCAGTCAATTGCGATTTCAATCAATCCGATACTCCAATCAATGCGTCCAACACCTTGAACCATATGATATTGAGCTATCGACTGATTGAGTGTTTAATCGAACTACTAAACTCCTTTAGTAATCAATCTAAACATTGCTTTGTGGACAAAACTCCTCTTCCAGGTTAAATCCTATGTGTGTGACCCTGCAGGTCCATTTCACGTTGGCAGTGAAAGTCTATAACACTTATGACTTCACAAGAAAAGAGTGGTGCCTAGTCACACATCAGTGCTACCCAAGTGAAAGTAGAGAGTTGGAGAAAAAATTTCATCCTACAATCCGTGAATGGTGTTACATTGAATGTATAATTCCTTTGTCACTGATATCCCGAATGAACTCAAGGCATGGAACTGTCATCCTGTCAATGTTCATTCACTTTCTTGATCTCAGAGCAGATTGAAGGAGATATGTATGACATCAATATCACATATTGATTCACACATGCATGCACACGCCTATCTCAATCCTACTCATCAAGTGGCCTTGGATATCAAACTCCCTCAGGAGGGACAAATCCCATATCTATCACTCACCCCTCAAAAGCCCCATGTGTCAAAGCCACCCAATCATCACCTTTATAACAACCCATGTTTTAGGACTGCGTTTGATGATGTCAAAGTGTGCCCAACGACATGTGTTGAGTGTAGTGATTTCAGGTCAAAGAATCACACTCACCACCATCACTGTGAGTACTGACTGTGACTACCATCTCATGGTTCCATGTGTCAAACTCACGGTGGGTCTGTCCGGTACCTTGTTCTCTAACAAGTACCTATGTGTTTGGTTTGATATCTCTATATCATGACTAATGAGATTCTGTCATCAACCAACACCACAATCTAGTCTTGTGTGTCATTGTTGTCTATCTACCTTCCACAATGACATCCGACTAGGGACATAACAAGAATGTACAAGCTCTTAGCATCCGTATGATCTCATCATTCAGGTCATGAACCTGAAGGCATACGTCATTGAGTACTGTCATTCTCTAGACATTCAATTTGTTCTATCACTATCTCATATGACTGAACCAGAAAGAATTGGAAGCTTGCCTTTGATGTTTATCAAATCAATCTTAATGGATCCCACCAATCATCTCATGATTGGCTCTCAGGGCATACATACCAACAGACTCCCACTTGCACTGCGAGCCAATCACCCTTGAATCATATTCATAGTGATCTTCAAACATGTCCCACATGTTACTGTGCTCTGGTGTCAACATAGTGAGTAATGGCAACACCTTGCCAAAGTCAGCTTAAATTGCATGTCTCTCATCTCTTCGCTGTACGTCGCACGTATGAGATGGAGTTGCCGTAATATGCGATCTAGTATTCCTTTGCTAACCTTTAGCCACATTGCATGATCAAGGATTCCAGACTTGTCATCAATGAGTGGAATATCTATAAGTTCATCTCATGAACTTCCAGATCCATATAGTATCCACTGTTGTTCTCTAACACACGGATACTCGACATTTCCCTTTTAAATGGTTTTATTGGAACACTTCCAATTATCAACAAATTTTCACTTTTATACATCCTATGTATATTATGCGATTAATCTTCTGTCCTTTCGAAAGTTCACATCAATGTAACTCTTTACATCGAACTCTTCCTTATCTCCATAGAACTAGTACTTCACAAGTACTTATCAAGTTCTCATGGTATTCCAGTAACCCTTACTGGAAGTAGACAGACATCCACTCGTCATGTCCCACATACGAGTTATCAGGATGAGCACATCATATTGTCATGTCATACATACAAAATGATGAATGCATTTTATTCTTGCCATGTCATACATGCAAGACAATGGGATGATTACATACATGATAGATCCATATCTATTCTTAGTGTTCCCATTCTTCATAAGAATTGGACACTTGGCCTTGGGATACTAATATCCATATAACATGGACAAGTTTTCTCCCACTGAATCTGTGCATACTGAATCCTTCAGTACAGATTGCCAATGTATGCTCTCTCTTTTCAGGTCAAGAGGTTTTTCGAGAACTATCTCTATAGATCTCTATTTCTATCATATAGGAAACATCTCTATCTTCCTTAAAGATAATTTCCACTTTTGGATTTCCATTCTAGAACAATTCCATTTCACATCAATATGTGGAATGTGAATATGCTCCCACTAAATCACAGATCCCGTCTTTATCTTTGACATATCAGTCAAACCCTTTGACTATATCATCAAAGTAAAGATCCAATTTTGAGTTTCTTATACTCAATCAATCACATTGATTAGTCCATTGTAACTTATAGACTTCATTTGCATTAATGGATTCATAAACCTTATAGGCTGTGTCACGTACACATCCTGATTTTATTCCTCAAAGGAATGTGGTTTTAGTATCCATATGCCAAATGTCTCAGTCTTTAAGTTGCAATCAACAAGCATCATCCTTCTCAAAATGTTATCCATGTGTCTTAACACTTAAGACTCATTTGCACTTATGGATTTCATCCAATGAGTGCTACCATCAAGGTCATACCTTATGGTTCACATGGAAATCATTTAGGATGTAATGATCATAAATCATAACTCAAAATTCAGTTCCTCATATTCATCTAGATAGTTGACTCATCACATGAACAACTCATCACATAGATAATTGAGGTGTATCTGTTAAGGATATAAGAACTCACAACCCTTGTGATTCTTAATTTCCTTTATTAGTGTGGGGTATTCTTTTATTAAGAAGAATTCAGTTATTTGATAATCATTCTCTAACTCCTTAGAGTATGATTCCTTCTTGATTTAGACATCATCATGCCTTAATCATGAGTTCACTATGATACACTATCATAATCACTCATAAGGAACTCAAACATTTGGTCCAAGTATTTCATTCATTGATCTCATCAAGAATTAATACTTTACCAAATTTATACTTCATCTATGATAATCTTGAACACTTCAAGATATTCATATTGGTATTTCTCTAAACACCATTTGAAGTATTATCATTTATTCCAATAGGTATGTAAATACATCACATGTATTATACCTAATAGGACAATCATTCTCCCACTACCATTAGTGAAGATTGATTAATCATGTACAAGAGATTCATGTCTCTTACTGGTTCTCTAACCAAAAGAGTCTAGATTTATCCATCATATGGAAACTAGAAATGAATTTCTCATGATTGATGCTAATTTGATTGTTTGAGTTATCAATAACTTTAGGTATCATTTTATCTTATGCATACCATGTATCACAAGATAAACAATGCATTGCCACAAAGATCATAGCTTTGAGATTGAAACATCAACTTTATTAATTGCCATCATTGTCATACAATATGCAATAATAAAGTGTTTCTATCTATTAGCAATATATGAAATAGCAGTTCTCAACTCTATTTCGTGCCCTTTTAGGCTGAAATAAACTGAAAGATACTCCTATCTATGGCAGCAACACTTAATCGAATGATGGGTACTTCTTTCTTGGTCCTTTCATAAAGGCCATCACTTCTTTGAGGATATTGCATATCATATATGACATATCCATATCTTGGTATCATATACCTCAGATAAAGAAGCAGTTCATTTCCTGATACCTTAGGTGGAGATCTTCATCCCCTCCTTCATCTTCTTTTGTTCTTCCAGATATAGAGGGCAATCCCTCATACACCCTTTCCCCATGTGCCTTGAGGCTGAAGACGGCTTGGATTTCTGGCTTGCATCAGAACACTTCTTAGCTTTGCCCTTATCCTTGCCCTTAAGAATTACCTTTTCTTTGATCACATCAAAGACTATGGTTTGTCTTTCTTCATCTTTGCCTCTACTATCCTCAACATGTCCAACAACTCTGTCAACGCTTGTCAAAGTTGTTCATGTTGTTGCTTATCATGAATTGTATGATTCTTGCAACATTTGTAGTATCATACCAATAGCCAACCCTTGGCTCAGAGGGAATCCTTCTCAGTCAGGCATTCAACATACCCAATCACATTGAGTGTGTGAATCCCTTACTAGATCTCCTTCTGTCATGACATACTAGGATAGTGTCTTGGAGACATCATATGTCTCCTGTTGTCTCTGCAACTCATAGTTGAAAGAACACAACATCAAGCACTCCTCATCAATGTCATCCTCGGTATGCTTCCATAAGCATACTTTCAGCCATTGATGTGGTGGGATCGAGTTCATCTGGTTCTGGTATAACTAGGACTTAGAGCTTTCGCTCTTTGATTGAGAACACTTCTCATCATCATCCTAACCAGTCGTGGAATTATTCCCATTTTATTTATTGGTCTAAAAGACCCATCGCAAATAAAGTGATTTGTTGATTAACCATTTATTTTAACAAAAGGAAATATATGCAATTTTAGTCCAAAAAACTCATTTTTGACTTGTTTGATTGATTTGAAAAGTTGACGATAAAATTAGGCCTTTAATTAATTATCGCTCCCACTATTTTAGTTCAAATTGATAGCCCTCACCATCAATTCGGAAGATTGCAGCGTACAACCTTCTAGTGGGCAAGATCCTGAAATCCTCTAAGTCATGAGTCAGCTTTGGCTGATCGCCCACAACTTAGATCTCTCAGGTAGGCAACTCTTGCCAATTGCATCATATGCAACTCTTGTTGAATGAACATGCACAACATCTTGCCATGAACATTCCTTGCCTCTGGGCCTAGACGCTCTAAGAATCACCAGTTAAGTCTAACCCAAAAGCCGACACGGTAAACATGCACCCTGCTTTGGCAGAACCTACATGTCTACCCTTCACACTTCCACAAGATAGACGGCGCACCACGCTTTGGTGTAACCTACGCTTGGTCGATCGAGCTTTTCATGTGTGCCGCTAATGGAAGGCATATAAGACTTAATATTTTTTAATGAGGGATTTGGTTTTATATACATATACATATCCAATCACCACAATACATAGTACGTATCATATACATGCTATATCCCACAGAAAACATGCACAAACGATAAAAAGCGATGATTATGGCCATCCTAATGTGATTCCTCGAGCCAAGAGGAATCACGGTCATCTAGGTCTACATCACATGCAACCTGTACAAGATGAACTCTGTGCCTTGCCATCCGAGTAGATCAACTCATCACATGAATGATCTGTACTCTCCAGCTGGTCGTCTGGGTGCCACCAGCCGATCGGTCGGCTCCTCCAACCGATCGGTTCGCCTGGTCGTCGTACATCTCGTCATGTCCGCCACCCGCTCGTCTCGCTCCTCGAACCGGTCATCAATCGATCGGTTCACTCCTTGAACCGACCGTCTGGAACGTCAACCGATCGGTTCACCCCTTGAACCGATCATTTCAGCTGTCGTCTTGATGTCCTCCGGTCGTCGACATAACAGGAAATAAAATCTATCCTATTATTACATTGCTTAAAAGAAGAAACCCCGAGTTACATTCGGGGGGAGCAAAGGTAGGAAAGAATCTCGAATTATTTCGAGTTACATCAGGAATAAGAGAGGGAAGATCGGTGCGCAGACCGAGATGCAAGCAACCACAAACAACCACACATAGATAGGGGTTTATAGGCCATAATCACGCACACACATCCACCACAAAACTCATTTAAGGGCGACGCGTATCGAGTGCATTAATAATACATATCATATATGTAATTTGGGATTTGTGGATTTAGGATTGGACATGCATAAAGCCAATATTATTCACATCATATGCAATAAATAAAGGTGACAAACCAAAATCGATCATATCGATATTCCTAAAATATAGAGCAGTTGACGTGGCTCTAATACCACTGTTGGGTTTTAGGGGAGACAGAGAAGGCAGCGGAAACAAAAATTTTCTCCCCCAACCCATACCGAGGAAACGCGTCAACGTCTATATAATAGGAAAGGATGGTTTGTGGAATCATACCTTGTCCCGAGGCTTGCTCGGCGACAATACCTCGCGCAATGCGCGGTCTTCAACTCCGGTCTTGGACGGTGTCTGTGCAGCTCCTGGTTGCACCGGGACTGACGACTCCTCCTCCTACCGGACTGTCGGATGACATTTGTCCTCCTAAGCGGCAGTGTCCTCCCGCCTCTGTAGTAGTCCACACGGACCACCTGGAACTCCACACTCCTTGTCTCACAAGGAAGTGGAAGGAGTCGCACCCTCCTATTGACGTACTAGTCGCCAACACACTCACCTGCTACCAGTTGCAACTGCAGTTGTCCTTCCCTTGCTGCACCTCCCTTTTGCGGGAAGCACTTGCTCGGGATCTCTCACGGTTTCCAAAACCAGAGAGAACGACAACTTCGCAAAGCAACCAGCTTGCATTGAGTTGTACTTTGAGAAGCCCCCAATACCCCTATATATATAGGCGGGTCATGGGACAGGGTTCTCTGTGTCCGGCAATATGGGACTAAAGCAGGAGTAGAAGGGTTCGAGAATTTTCCACAAAAAGCAACCGATTCGCAACTTGAAATGATCGGTTCACAACTGAACCGATCGGTTCGGCCATTGAGTCGATCGGTTGGACCTGAGCTGATCGTTTGGGGCACTCCAACCGATCGGTTGGTGCCCTGAACCGATCGGTTCATAGTCCTAATCCGGCTCAAAAAGACTTTACTTGTTTCGTTCTCAATTGGTATCGTATACCAATGTCATTCCCAATCGAATTGGGCAATTTGAAACCAAAGGAAAATTCTTGCCGACATGACTTTCCCAACTGGTCGGTTGCACCAGTTGAGCCGATCGGTTCAACCCTTGAACCGGTCGTTTCAACCTGGGCATGAGCCGATCGGCCTGGACACTCCAGCCGACCGGTTCATCACCTTAGCCGACCGGTTCATCACATGAGCCGATCGGTTGAGAGCACAGGTTGGGCAAAATCAGTCAATTGCGATTTCAATCAATCCGATACTCCAATCAATGCGTCCAACACCTTGAACCATATGATATTGAGCTATCGACTGATTGAGTGTTTAATCGAACTACTAAACTCCTTTAGTAATCAATCTAAACATTGCTTTGTGGACAAAACTCCTCTTCCAGGTTAAATCCTATGTGTGTGACCCTGCAGGTCCATTTCACGTTGGCAGTGAAAGTCCATAACACTTATGACTTCACAAGCAAAGAGCGGTGCCTAGTCACACATCAGTGCTACCCAAGTGAAAGTAGAGAGTTGGAGAACAACTTTCATCCTACAATCCGTGAATGGTGTTACATTGAATGTATAATTCCTTTGTCACTGATATCCCGAATGAACTCAAGGCATGGAACTGTCATCCTGTCAATGTTCATTCACTTTCTTGATCTCAGAGCAGATTGAAGGAGATATGTATGACATCAATATCACATATTGATTCACACATGCGTGCGCACGCCTATCTCAATCCTACTCATCAAGTGGCCTTGGATATCAAACTCCCTCAGGAGGGACAAATCCCATATCTATCACTCACCCCTCAAAAGCCCCATGTGTCAAAGCCACCCAATCATCACCTTTATAACAACCCATGTTTCAGGACTGCGTTTGATGATGTCAAAGTGTGCCCAACGACATGTGTTGAGTGTAGTGATTTCAGGTCAAAGAATCACACTCACCACCATCACTGTGAGTACTGACTGTGACTACCATCTCATGGTTCCATGTGTCAAACTCACGGTGGGTCTGTCCGGTACCTTGTTCTCTAACAAGTACCTATGTGTTTGGTTTGATATCTCTATATCATGACTAATGAGATTCTGTCATCAACCAACACCACAATCTAGTCTTGTGTGTCATTGTTGTCTATCTACCTTCCACAATGACATCCGACTAGGGACATAAACAGAATGTACAAACTCTTAGCATCCGTATGATCTCATCGTTCAGGTCATGAACCTGAAGGCATACATCATTGAGTACTGTCATTCTCTAGACATTCAATCTGTTCTATCACTATCTCATATGACTGAACCAGAAAGAATTGGAAGCTTGCCTTTGATGTTTATCAAATCAATCTTAATGTATCCCACCAATCATCTCATGATTGGCTCTCAGGGCATACATACCAACAATGCGGGCATCATGCACCCAACCATGCAAAGAAAAATGGAAACACTTCAGAGCAAGTGGCACCGAGTAACATTATATGAACTGAAAGTAAAGGATACTTTTGAGAAAACATGCATTAAACATTATAAACATCGAATAATTTTCATGTCATTTACCTTTATCGATATTTCTCTATATCTTGATATTACTATCTTGGGTTGACTATGTTGTCCTTCTTCCATAACATTACTCTCAGGATCTTGATAATATACATTGCTCTCAAGACTTGATAACATATGCACCAAAGTGCTCATCTCTCTTAGGAGCTTGATAAATAACATCGCTCTCAAGAGCTTGAATCTGTAACATTGCTCTCAAGAGCTTGATAAATGACATTTCTCTCAAAAGCTTGATCGATGCCCAAAAGGAAAATAACTTGGAAGGAACAACATGAATCAATTATCTTGTACTTAACATTATTCTTGAACATAATAAATTGAAAAATTAAATTAACTTAAGAAAGATGTGCATATTATCATTATTATCTTGGATAATAACAATACACTAAAAATGCATTATCTGGATTATAAGCACTTATCTTGCAACTATTCATCAAAATATGTACTTGATATCCTTGTGATTGAATTTCATAAATATAAGCAAATATGAAGCCCTTTAGCCATACTTGTTACTCATAGTCATGAATCCACTTACCGTTTAGATATGAAGTCCTATTAGATCTTCTGAGATATGTTGAAACCCTAATCTCTTGAAATTAATATTACATCAAATACCATCTTAAATGCTTCCAAACCCCAATCTTAGGTCATTAGGAAAATTTGTTTGAGATATATTACTTAAGATTTAAAAAATCACAAACTTAGTTTCTACTAAAAAATTACTTTCTAAATGATATTTGCAAATATTATTCTGACCGTAGGTTGAATTACTATGAATGTTTGAAGAACCGATGAATCATAGTGCATGATAAGTCCATGTTGGTAAGAAATCCAAAATCATAGTGTGTAGATTAGGTGGACCAACAACAAAAGACCTACACAATCCATGGTCCATGCACACTCACTAAAAGAATAGAGGCTAAGAAGAAATAAATGCCTATGGACATGTGACAATCATATCAAAAGTTTAGGGGCAACCTCATCAAATAATCGATGATCATCTTCTTCCCAGAAAAAGATAGACGATCATAGAAATGAAGACCTCAGATCTAAGGAGAAAACATGGGAGAGAAACCAAACATCGTTAATCAAAAGAACCTAAAACCTGATGAATCATCTTCATCAAGATCTCGCGGTGAAAATGACCCATGGTTCCAAACTTGGGTGAATGATCACGAAGAACTGCACCTCCATGCCCAAATTGAGGTTGGGCAAGAGGGAAAAAGGGACATGACCATAGCTCGCATAAAAGACTACCGAAAAACAAAATTCCATTAGAGTATGGATCCAACAATGGAGGAATCTTTGAGGGATGATAACTGTAGAGAGAGAATTTCTTTGAGTTCATGAACAAATAAAGCATCATAAAAAGATGCATATGAAAATAACTGATTCCTTGGAAAAATTGGGAGCTAGAGTAGTTTCTTGGTGAGAAGAAGAACCCATATGAATCTTCTACTCTTGTCGCAAAGGATAGAGTCCTCGTGCCGACAAGATGGACTTGGAAATAGAGGAAAAAAATCACCGTTAAGAAGACAATGGGATATCATAGGGTGAGGGAAGATAGGTTTGAGTTCATGGGTGCTGAGTGATAGATTTCAATGGGTTACTTATATAGGAAAGGTTATGGGGTGGCTTGCGACTCCTACAAAAGGTGAAATTTGGGTGAGAGAGAAATTTCTTGTCGATAGGGACTCTAGGTCATGAAATCCCATCGTGTTTGGGGTCATATGATTCAGGAAGGTTCATAAATGGTGAAAACT
Source organism: Alisma plantago-aquatica (assembly GCA_963693085.1). NCBI lineage: Eukaryota > Viridiplantae > Streptophyta > Magnoliopsida > Alismatales > Alismataceae > Alisma > Alisma plantago-aquatica. The sequence goes on from OY856410.1 coordinate 229,773,993, forward strand.
GCCTCACTTTGTGATGACGCTGATCAAAGAGAGAGGGATCGAAAAAGTAGAGGAGACATGGACTGTGGAGTTACGACACACTGGATTCTGGTGGAGGAGATAACCTCCCCACCAGTGGACCAGTTCTTGTCCCAATCCAACTAAAAAATGGACTAAAGGACCGTGACACCAAAAAAAATGGAACTTAGGCTTAATCAATTTGTTATTCAAATGTTTGATTTATTTTTTAATTAACTATATGCAAACTCCCTATATTGATTTGAAGGGTCAAACAAAGTCAAATTGACTTCAAAATTTAGCAATAGGTTAGCCAAGGAGTCTAGATTCTCCTTATCTAGTTAGATCTAAGTTTTGATTACCTTTTATCCATTAAATTCACCTAATTGATTGTATTAATATATATTAAAAGGTGAGATAAGGTGAAACATATTTTACTTAGCGAGTTAGGTTATTGTGCCAAATTTCAAGATTTGCAATGATTGTCCACTCAAGGATCATCTTTGTGTCATGTTATTCATTATTTGGGTAAATTACATCAAGGTCCTAGATTTGAAATTAATTAATGATTTTTTTATTAAAACCATGATCTTATCATAATTAAATTTTTGGGATGTTACAATTCTACCCAACTTAAATAAATTTCATCCTTGAAATTTCCTTAGACTACTACCCATCTTAGGGTTTCACTCACCCCTTAACTAAGTTTCATGATTTTGCACATAAATTCTAGGGTTCTGGTTCCACTTTGACTTCAACTTCATTATCTATAAAGTTATCTACCCTTTGTATACATGTTCAGTCTTACTATGTATATGATTAGGTCTAGGTGACTATATGTCTCAAAATTTTAATGTCAACTCTTATTTTCTTTATCGCCTCTGGATACATGCCGGACGCTCATATATTCAAAGGTGACATGATTTATCACACTTATCTTAGCACCTCCCTCGTGCACATGTCCCATACCACATGAACTTGAAAGGACAAGACCAACATGCTTATGCATATAACATTCTCTCTACAAAATCCCATGAGCTTGTGTCCCATGCCACAAACACCTGGGAAAAAGAGAGAGCATGGCTGATGCACTGGATAAATGTCGTTCTCACATGCTATTTTATATTAATTTTTGTGCACTATTTGTTCATCTGCGTATTAATTTGTGCATGATTTACTATAATTAGCTTGTGATACTTATTTGCATCCAATAAATATAATTTTAATGTTCCTAAATGATTTATTATATTTCAAGAGCTTATGTTCGATTTTTGTGTATTTCAGGTAATCTACACAAATATACACAACTAGGTACTATCGACTTTGGAGTCGGTGGTACTAACACTTGCTCAGTTTGAAATAGAGAAGAATCGAGAAGACTCGGAAGTACCAACCCACAAGTCGATACTACCAACAACATCACACCGTTTGATTCATAATTAATTAAGATATCATGGTACTACCAAAACTTGACTCAGTAGTATCAATGAATGCCTAGGCGACCACAACTATCAACGACGTCAGTAGTACCGATACCTAGTCAGTAGTACTGATATGGAGGGATTAGGCATATTGGAAATTAGAGTCTATTCCAATAGTTGACAATTAATTATGTCCTAAGTCACTTATATGACTTAGAGGGATTTCATCCAACCCTATGAATCTTGTTCTATTCCGTTGAGTGGCGGCCGAGAGTAAGGAGAGGAGAAAGTAGAGAAGAAGGTCACGTTCTGGATGATTCATACACTTCCAGTAGACGGATTTGTAGTCTAAAGGTAGCAAACTGGCACACGCACGAGAAGGGATCATTTGGACCGTATTATTCAGGAGTTCTTTAGTTTTACTAATGTTCTCCATGTTTTTCTTCTTCTCTCCCATATTTTTGATAATGAAAACCATGTGGGGCTGAACCCCTCTTTCCTTAGGACCTGGGAGTAGGCTAGTTATGCATTGTAATTTACTTTTATGTATTAGTATATCAATTTCTCTTAATTTTTGGACTTATTTGTATGGGATTGTCATGAACTATCCATGATTGATCACCATAGGTAGTTATTAGACCTTTAATTGCTTTGATTAAAGGAAATTAATGGTTGGAAAATTCATAGAAATACATGTTTCAAATTTCCCTTTGAGAAAGGTGGCTTACAAACGTGAAGAGATTACCCAGAGTTTTCAATAAAGCACTTAACTAATAAAACAATCAATACGAGAGTATGATTGGTATTAGATTAGGTAGTGAATTATGCTGTGAGAGAGGGTAATTCTTGCTACAAGATATTAGTCTAGGGTTAGGAAGGATAATTATTAATGTTATGATAATTAATTGCAATGTTAACTGTGGTGAAACCATAATCCTAAGGAATTCACTCCAATGGAGATTAAAAACCAGTAATTTAGATTTATTTTTTTCTTTAGTAATTCAACCATTCAACCAAGTTTTCATTGGTCTAGCTAATCACATTATAGTTAGTAATAGTCTCTGGATTTACGTTTCCCCGTGTTCGATATCGGGGCCTCATTGTACTACATTACTGTGATAGTGTGTACTTGCATTTTAGGGCGTATAGTAAATCCCTATATTTTTTTTGGTGCTGTTGCAGGGGAAGCAACATATCTAGCACTATGAGTGCTGTAATCAACCACTCTAGGCCACACTTTTTAATTTTTCTTTTCATTCTCTTTAAAGTTGAATTTCAAATATCTTTTAATCAATCATTAGTACCCATTCTCACATTGTCTTAAACAATTTTAGGTACTAGTGTATGGTGCAGACAAGAAGCGCCAGCTACCAAGCCTCATCGCCACAAATCACTTTTCAGGAGGAATTCTTACGTAGAACACAAGAATACAATGGTTCCACACCATGTCTGATTCAGACTCCACCACCTGAAACTCCTACACCTCTACCAGAGGAACCAGAAGAACCAATTGAGATGGGTGATGCAGAAGAAGAATAGACTATTTGGGAGAAGATCAAGGTGTCTTCCTCAACATCTCAGTTAGAACCTATTAAAAGAGAAGCAATAAATGTGTGTAGCTATAAGATTGATCTAGGGCTGGTAGCATTGGTCAAGTCACAAGTTTTTCATAGCCATAGTACTGAAGATCTAATGACTCATATAAGCAATTTCATGGAGAGTTGTGATATGCTCAAGATTGACAGGGTGCCAGGTACCATGATCTACCTGAAGTTGTTTCCATCATCTTTGGCAGAAAATGCCAAGTCTTGGTTCTACAACCTTTCGCCTGAGTTGATTGAGACATGAGACCAGATTATAGACACTTTATTTGAGCATTACTTCCCACCTCATAAGATGAACGAGCTGGTCAGGAAAACATATACTTTCAAACAACAGACAAAAGAATCCTACGTTGAAGCATGGATGAGGTATCATAATATGCTGAGGAAGGTCCCTCATCATCTGATCGATCTGTATTGCCAAGCAAATATATTCTATTATGGGATGCATCAGGGGTAAAGGACCACTTTTGAAAGTGCAGGTACACACTTCTTCCTTGACAAGCCATCGAGGTGTCACTAAAGCTTGAAGAATATGGTGAAAAACCAATCATGTGGAGAAGAAAGGGAACACCCAACATCTGTTAAAAGTATTGGGGAATCCAAGGTGATTTTTGCATTAAATGAGAAGTTGGACTTAATTACTAAGAAATTATGTGCTAAGGATGGAAGCACTTCTGAAAGATAGGAAGAGGAGTGCATGTTTGCATGTCGGCAAAATTGTAGGGGCAATGACAATTCCTGGAGGAAAGACCCCATGTTCACGTGAAAGGACCCCAATAATTTTCAACATGATCCATCACAAGCACAACATCAAGCAAATCCACAACAGCATGAAAGGGGCCCTAGTAAGATTGATCGTATCGAGGACATGATTGGTAAGCTGGTCAACTAGAATGAAGTACTCATTGTCCAGACTGAGAGGGAACTATAGAATCAAGGATCATCAATTCACAACATTTAGACTCAAATTTCTTAGATTGCGGTAGAGGTTGCATCCTTCAAGAATTCAGGACAACAAGGATATCCAGGAAACACAAACGTACCAGATGACAACCAACTGGTGAAGGTTGTGTTGTTACATAGTAGGAAGAATTTACTGAATGAGTAAAGGATAGTTTCAGAGCCATATGATATAGTTGAAAACACTGGGCCAGTAGTGACAACTAATACAGTTGAGCCCGATATTGCTGTAGAGGGCAAAGAATCTACTAAAGAAATTGAGAAATTGATGGAGACACAAAAGGAGGCCTATATTCCATCACATCAAAGGAAGCAGATGAAGCCAGTGCCCTTTCCAAACAACTTGAAAGCAACCAAGGTTGAGCAACAATTTTAGAAATTTCTATACTGTTTCAAAAAGTTGCATGTCAATAGTCCTCTTATAGATGCAATTGAGAAGATTCCGTCGTATGACAAATTTTTGAAGGATGTAATCAATAAAGAGAGGATAATAGCTAACAATGATGTAGTGGTATTAAAGGATCATGTCAGTGCTTTTATCTTGGGAACTTTGCCACCAAAAATTCAAGATCTGAGCTGCTTCAACATATCATGCTACATTGGGAAGGCGAGGTTTGGAGAAGCTCTGTGTGATTCTGGGGCAAGCATCAATCTAATGCTCTTGAGCACCTTCAAGAAGTTGGGTCTTAGAGAATCTATAAGAAGTAATATGACCATACAACTTTCAGAGAACTCAACGGTCATGCCATATGACATCTGCGAGGATGTTCTTGTCAAGGTGGATAGATTTGTATTTGTAGTGGAGTTTGTGGTAATGGAGATGCAGGATGACCACGACAATGAACTACTACCCGGGAGGCCATTCCAAGCCACAATAGACATGATCCCAAAGATGGACAGAGGAAGACTGACACTTGGGATCAAAGAAGTTATATTTGAATTCGTTATACCTGATATCGCACAGACAACTGAGGAGAAGACACAATGTCACTTGCTACAATAGGTCTAGGGACAAATGTCTTTATTCCTTAGGAGGCCATTTTTAGATATGCTCATGTGATGACACATGTTCACAAAGGCACACTGACTGTTGACATCTTGAAGAACACAAAGGAAGTTTCATTGGCGAAGATAGTCCAATATCTATATGAGGAAGAGGAGGAGTATTACTCAACAACCATTAAGGAGGCAACCTCTTCCATTCTTGCTCAGGCATACCCTCAGTTGCCTCTAGAGGCGTTTCTTATGAATCTGATAGATGACTATATTTGATCTCATTCCTTGGAGGAGCGTGTCTTGTTTCTCAAGGAATTATCATGTTACTACACCAGACACCACCTCCTCCACCATTGATCCCATCTCTCAAGTGCCCATCAGATTTAGAGCTGAATCCACTAACACCACATCTGAAGTATACTTTCTACAGTAGAAGAAAAGCTTCTGATCATCATCTCAACTTCATTGAGCATTCAAGAAGAGGAGCAAATCCGTGTGGTTTTGAAAAAACACTATGCAACATTCATATGGTCAGTGGAAGACATAAAGGGAATCTCCCCTAGTTTCTACCAACATAAGATCTGATTAGAAGATGGATCCAGGCCGATCATGAAACCTCAATGGCGTCTCAACCCCATAATAACTAAGGTAGTAAAGGATGTAGTAAAACTTTTATCTACATGTATAATATATGCTATATCTAACTCAAACTGGGTTAGTCCAACCCAGGTGGTTCCAAAGAAAGTGGGTATAACAATCACAACAAATTCCAATGATGAGTTGATTTCTACTAGGTTAGTGACTGGGTGGTGAGTATGTATCGATTATCGACGTTTGAATGCTGCCACTTTGAAGGATCATTTCCCGCTCTGCTTTATTGATCAAATTATTGAGCGGCTCACTGACCACTCTCAATTTTGTTTTCTTGACAATTATTCCCGATAGAATCAGATTTCTATCAAGCCACAAGATCAAGAGAAGTCAACCTTCACTTATCCTTATGACACTTTTGCTTATCGTAGGATGCCGTTTGGTCTTTGGAACACACCATATATCTTTCAACGATCCATGATCTCCATCTTTTCTGGTATGGTGGAGTGATGTCTGGAGGTATTCAGGGATGACTTTTCAGTGTATGGTGCATTGTTTGATGATTTCCTTGACAATCTTGATAAGGTGTTGAAAAGATGCGAGTACAATCACCTAGTTTTAAATTGGAAAAAATGTCACATGATGGTGAGTAAGGGGATTGTTTTGGGGCACAAGGTGTCTAGTAAGGGAATGGAGGTCAATCCGGTGAAAATATAAGTCATCTCCAAATTACCTCCACCATCATTGATGAAGAGAGTGAGGAGATTTTTAGGACATGTCAGATTTTATCGATGGTTTATGAAAGATTGTTCAAATATCGCCAAATTGCTCTCCGAGTTGTTGGAAAAGGACGCTGATTTTAATTTTGACGAGTGATGTTTAAAGGCATTTGAGGTATTGAGGGAGAAACTAGTCTCCGCACTTGTTTCCCAGGCTCCAGATTGGAGCCTACCCTTTGAGTTGACATATGACACATCAGATAATGTAGTAGGGGATGTTTTAGGCCAACTCTGAGATATGGTTCCCGCTGTCATTTATTATGCATCTAAAACTCTTAATGATGTCCGGTTTAATTACACAACCATAAAAAAAGAACTACTGATAGTTGTTTTTGCTTTTGAGAAATTTTGTCAATATTTGGTAGGGGCTAAGGTTATAGTTTGGATGGATCATGCTGCTATCAAATATTTGTTACAGAAAAAGGATGCCAAGCCTAGGTTGATAAGATGGATATTATAGATGCATGAATTTGATATAGAAATCAAAGACAAAATAGGCACTAAAAATGTGATGGTTGGTCACCTGTGTAGGTTTGAAAGGGTGGATGAAAAGGACATATATATACCTATAGTGGAAGAATTTCCAAATGAGCAGCCCGTTGCTATGAAAATAAAAAATCTATGGTTTGCAAATATAATAAACTACCTAGAATGTGGAGAGATTCTAGAGTATTGGGGATACCGGGAGAATAAAAAATTCTTCCACTCTGTGAGTCATTACATTTGGGATGATCCCATTTTGCTCAAGCAATGTTGGGATGGCATTTTGAGGAAATGTGTGCCGGATTGTGAGTTTGAGAGCATTTTGGCACACTGTCATTCCTTAGCTACCAGGGGTCATCATGGTAGTTCTAGGACTGCAAATAAGGTCTAAGAATGTGGTTTTTATTGACCTACCCTTTTCAAAGATGCATATAACTATGTGGTTCATTCTGATTCATGTCAACGTGCATGTAATACTTCAAAAAGACACAAAATGCCCTTGAATGTTTTTCCAGGAAGTTGAAGTGTTTGATTTGTGGGGGATTGATTTCATGGGCCCGTTTGTTTCTTCAAATTCTAATTTATACATATTACTTGCTGTTCATTACATGTCTAAGTTTATGGAAGCAATTCCAACCCACACCAATGATGCCCAAGTTGTATGTAGGTTTGTGAGAATACAACTTTTTGCAGGTTTGGGGTGCCCAAGTTGATAATTAGTGATGGTAGATCTCATTTCATCAATAAATAATTTGGGGCACTTCTGAGAAAATATGGAGTGAAACACATGGTAGGTACTCCATATCCCCCCCAAACCCAAGGTCAACTTGAGGTCTATAATAGAGAGATCAAGAAAATCCTAGAAAAGACAGTCTCAACTATTAGGACAAATTGGAGCATGTTGCTTAATTATGATCTATGGGCATATAGGAAACCCTATAAGGTACCTATAGTAACCACTCCATTTAGGTTAGTGTATGGGAGAGCTTGTCATTTACCTGTGGAGTTAGAGCACAAGGATAAATGGGCCTTGAGAAAATTGAACTACAATTTAGACAATGCAGGGAAAAAGAGAATGTTGGAACTAAATGAGTTACATGATCTTAGGTTTGATGCCTATGAAAGCTCAAGTATCTATAAGGAGAGAACCAAAAAGTTCCATGATCGCCATATCCTACATAAAGTCTTCACTCTAGGACAAAAGGTTCTTCTGTTCAATTCTAGGTTAAAATTGCATCATCGTAAATTGAGGTCTAGATGGAGTGGGTCTTTTGAGGTAGTTAGAGTTTTTCCCCACATGGAAATAGAGATAAGAAATGGGACTGAGCCATTCCTTGTTAATGGCCAACAACTTAAACACTACTTTGAGGAAGATGTGGTGAGGAAAGAAGAGGAGTTGAAGCTCATTGATCTTCAATGATTTTTTGTGCTTGATAGTCGAGCCTAGGACGTAAAACAAGGTCTCCTGTTGGGAGGCAACACAACCATCATTTTTGTTCTTTACATTCAAAATTTTAGTTTCATAGATTTAATTTTTGTTTTATTAATTTTTATATAAAAAGGTTCCTTGATGAATTTCTTGTGGTGTGCAGGCTAAGTACCAGTCGGTACTACTGACCCTACAGTTGGTATTACCAATGGAGTCATAGGGAAAAGGATTGACTTTGAGTAAAAAAGTCAGTACTACCAACCACCTAGTTGGTGGTACCGATGACATCATAGGGAGGCAGAGCAAAAATTCAAAGCAACTCAGTATTACCAACCATCGGTTCAGTAGTACCAATTTTTTGAAGAAAGGGGGACGAGTTTGCTGATAAGGACTCGGTAATATCGACAAAAATGAAAGCTCCAGGTTCAAAACACTGAGTTTTTGATCAGAAGCACCAAAAAATTTGATTCACTCGGTACTATCGACAAAAAATTCGGTAGTACTGACACCAGGTGACACAGAATCCACGGGAGGACCATCAATGATTGAGAATGTTCATATCTAACGGTCAGTACCACCGATCCATGGCATGAGCCGCTACTACCAACTCCACATCGGTACTACCAATGCATGGAGATCTGCATCAACTGAGTTCGACACAGGAGGGCCTTTTATGGTACTGAGTCACACAGATAGTGGAGGAAAAGTCGGTACTACCGACTTCCAATCAGTACTACCAACGCTCAAGCAGTAGGTCAACCGAGGCTTATATAAGGAGGATTGTTTTCATTTTCTCTTCACACCTTGTTCATATCTCCTCCGATCAAGTGCAAGCAATCATCTATGGGTGTTCAAAGTCAACTCCAAGCACCTTTTCTCTCCATCTCCTTCTTGTACCATCATTATGGCATCTAGGAGAAATGCTTCTTCATCAATGGGGAATCTTACATTGATTCCAAAGTTGAGCCGCATCGCCATCCAAATGCCGATATGAAGAATATTTATGAAGACCTACAGAAGAGGGATATGGTGGCTACACAGTATGGTGACCATGCCTTCCTCGCCTCTTTGTTCTTCACTGACACCATGCACCAATTCTGTGAGCATCAAGGGCTGGTGGGTGACAATACATTCTTAAGAGACTAGCTAACCTTCCCGAATCTCATCTGTGAGTTCCCTGCCTCACTGGAGGTCAACATCATCCTTGAGCATGAGGATGGATGGCCGCGTCAATTTTCACCTTTAAAACTTTGACTATCATCTCAAGCTATGGAAGTTCAACACCATATATGGATGGCCGAATGGTGAAGAACGTTTCATCCCTAACAACTTTAATTTCAATGCGGCATGGGAGATGTTGTTAGGGGTGCCAGAAGGCCATGATATTAGCTAGCATACAAACTCCATCACCAACATTGAGCACCCTTTTTCTCTCATAGTTCATTGCCTCCATACCAAAACTCTCTTAACCAAATCTAGCTAGGGATAGGGGAAGACTCAGAGGGTCAACCTCTACTTTTTATACAAGCTTCTAGAGTTGGAAGGGAGGAGTTTGAACTTTGGTGCTTTCTTCCTTTCACATATGATGGATGTGAAGTGACTGGTTCATAGGACTCTTCCTATTCATTTTGGAGGACTGATCACCCCTATAGTGCTGCACCTTAATCTTGATCTATACACTACCAGATCTCTGAAGGTAGCTCTAAAACTAGACCTAAAGCACTTCAAGAGATTAAGAGTGCTCATCGTATGCTAGGGTAAAGTATACACATGTTGTACAATGGGTACCCAGTACCAGTAGAGTGCTCCCTGATGCCGTCTTCGACTTGCAAGGAATCCACCTCATGCAGTGGCCTATAGACAGCTCATCAGATGAGGAGGAAGACGATGATGATGCAACACAAGACCAATAATAGGAGCATGATGAAGAAGAAGAGGAGGAGGAACCCACCATCCCCATCACAAGGAGGTAGGTTCTAGGCAAACGCCCTTGCACATATGGAGCTTCTAGTTCTTCTGCTCCACGACCTTGACAAGATGATGATCTATATTCCATGGTGGGAATGTATGGAATGCTGTAGGAGATACAACAAGGGTAATGAAAATAGCTGGTGACCTTGGTAGGTATCCATGATGCCCAACGATGGCTCTACCATAACTAACTGGCGATCTTTGAGAATGAGTAAATTCTCTTGGACAACCAAGAGAACATGCACATGTGACTGTAGTGGATGGAAGGCAACCAACAATCATTCTTTGACCACTATTAGAATGATGGGTAGTTTGGCGGTTATCCACAACCTCCTCCAATGCCACAATAGTCGCCGAATTTTTAGGGGACATTCTACCTCTTGGATCCTACCATGCCACATCCACCACCACCATCCTTCTGATCAATACCATTGTTCCACCTCTTAAGTTAGAATTTTGACTATGTGGACATAGTCAAGTTCAAACTGAGGGGGGGGGGTAGTTGGAATAGTCTCCATCCTTAGTTTTTATTTTTCTTTAGTCTTTATTTTCTTTATTTGTTTTTAGTTTTTATCTTTCTAAGTTGTAGGATCCACGATCTATCTACTGTAAAATTGGATCTAAATTCACGGTTCATGTCATTGTCTTGTTCTCTCATTTGTGTTACAATGAAAAATGAAAAATTAAAAAATTTGGCTTAGTAGCAAATTTCTTGAGTTGCACCACCTAGACAATGTTTATGGGCTAATCAGCTTAAGTACATTTGATATGAATGTCATCTTAATTATTCATGTAATCTAGATGAAGATGGGGTTTGAGACTAAATTGATCAAATAATTAACAAGATCTTAAATTGAAATTTAAGAAAAGAATAATAAGGTTACCATGTCCATAGGTCATTAGAGAGGGACATATCATAGTTCATGAAAGGCATTGTCTCTTAATTATGTGATTCCATCCATTTTTCCATTAATTTTGATTCATTACCTTAAGATGATCAAGTAATCTAAATTATTTCCTCTTGTTTGCATTGCGTGGCATGATAGGTTACATGATAGTTAGTTTCCCTTTTGATTGCATTAGTTATAAAATGAGTTTTTTTGTTATTAAGCATAAACATTCTTGGGCATATCATTTTTAGTTGCATAACAAATACATGTAGATTGCATACATTTTTTTATCATTCACTTTTATGTCATGTGGTTACATTTTTCTCTCTAAAATAAGAGTGCATGGATATACATCCATACCCTCAAGAAAAAAATGAAATGATGTATGTTAATGAAGCCCAAGCATAATTGTTCATCATGATAAAATAGTGGGCCAAGGAAAAAAAGAAATGTTTTTTTGATGTTTTGAAATAAAGAGGAAAAACGGATGCCCTAAACTCTTCACAAAAGAGATGGAAACATTGACATGAAGCATTCTTTTCTTTAATTCATTCTCATTCATTTGATGAGAATTTTGATACATGTATCATTCCACCCAATATTATTAGGCATTAGGAGTCATGAATTTTCCATTCTCTTCACCATGTAGGTTCATCGTGCTTTATTTTTGCATAAATAATTCAGATGTTTCTTGTGAATCTTCACAACTACCCATTTCATTCTATTCATTGCTCTTATTAGTAGTCCACTTAAATGATTATTCTCCTCATTCATTCTTATAATGAGAGTTGTTTCCAAGTAGTTGGTAGTGAGGAAATAGCAATGTAGAATAGGGAATCACATGATGCACCAAGCAAATGCCTAATTGTCTATGATGTTAGCTGCTCTCTTGATAGTGTTCATTGTTCTAGGGGTGGACAACTTTTATGGATATATTTGGTTGCTATAGAGCAGTTGGTTGTTTAGTGGTCAGTAAAGGTCGGCTGGGACTGCCAGGTGGGGATGGTTGAGAAATGAAAATTATACTTTATGTCCTTTTGTTGACTTGTCTAAAACAGATCCGAGGGTGTGTTGCTTGAGGATGAGCAACATGTAAGTTTAGGGGAGTTTGATGCATCAAATAAATGTCATTCTCACATGCTATTTTGTATTGATTTTTGTGCACTATTTGTTCATTTGCATATTAATTTGTGCATGATTTACTCTCATTATCTTGTGATACTTATTTTCATCAAATACATGTAATTTTAATGTTCTGGAATGATTTATTATACTTCAAGAGCTTACTAAATTTTTGTGTATTTTAGGTAATCTACAAAAATCCACACAACTCGGTACTACCAACTTTGAAGTTGGTGGTACCGACACATGCTCAGTTTGGAACAAAGAAAAATCAAGAAGACTTGGTAGTACCGACCCACAATTCTATACTACAGACAACATCACAATGTGTGATTAACAATTAATCGAGATATCTCAGTACTATCGACACTTAACTCGGTAGCACTAATAAATACCCAAGTGACCACAACTATCAAAGGCGTCGATAATACCGACATGGCAGGATCAGGAAAATCTAAAATTAGAGTCTAATCCAACGGTTGGTAATTAATTATGCCCTAAGTCACTTATATGACTTAGAGGGATTTCAACCAACCCTATGAATCTCATTCTATTCCATTTGCCGGCAGCCTAGATCAAGGAGAGGAGAAAGTAGAGAAGAAGGTCATTTCTGGATGATCTAGGCACTTCCAGCAGACGAGTTTGTAGCCGAAAGGTAGCAAACGACACATGCATGAGAAGGGATCATTTGGACTATCTTCTTTAGGAGTTCTTTAGTTTTACTAATGTTCTCCACATTTTTCTTCTTTTATCTAGTGTTTTTGACGATGAAAACTATGTACGGTTAAACCCCTCTTTCCTTAGGACCCAGGAGTAGCCTGGTTATGCATTGTAATTGACTTTATACATTAATATATCAATTTTGTTTAATTTTCTAGACTTATTTCTATGAGTTTGTCATGAACTATCCATGATTGGTCACCATAGGTAGTTAATTAGACCTTTAATTGCTTTGAAAAAGGAAATTAATAGTTGGAAAATTCATAGAAATACATGTTTTATATTGTCCTTTGCGAAAGGTGGCTTACAAATGTGAAGAGATTACCCATAGTTTTCGATAAAGCACATAACTAATAAAATAATCAATATGGGAGTGGGATTGGTATTAGATTAGGTAGTGAATTAAGCTATGAGAGCAGGTAATTCTTGCTACAGGCTCTTAGTACAGGGTTAGGAGAAATAATTATTAATGTTATTATTGTTAATTACAATGTTAACTGTGGTGAAAATAATCATAAGGAATTCACTCTAATCGAGATCAACAACCAAAAATTTAGATTTATTTTTTTCTTTATATAATTCAACCATTCAACAAAATTTTCATCAGTCTAGCTTATCACATTGTAGTTAGTAATAGTCTCTGGATTTACATTTCCCTGAGTTTGATATCTGGGCATCATTAGCCTATAGTAACTCTGATAGTGTGCACTTGCATTTTAGGGTGTATAGTAAATCCCTATCAATGGTATATACAATTATAGAGTTAACATAAAAGTCCCAAACATCTAGGAACATAACCCTAATCCTTATCTTAACTTATATCTCCTAACTAGACCTCTACTTTGGTTTCTAATGTCTTTTACTTACTTCTTCTATACCTATGGTTAGAACATATGAATCTGGTTTTTGCTTTGTGTCCATCTACTCATTTGCTTTGATACCATTTTGTAACACCCCTTTAAGCATACATGTATCAATGGAAGCAACTTCCATGTTTTCCATAACATGAGGGATTTAGCTCTAAGGGATGTCACAAGAATAACAAACATTGCAAATAAAGTAAACAATCATCACACATTAATATTGATATTGAATCATACATTGTTCAAAGGCAATACTAGTATAGTTGAGTTCTTGAATATATCATCTAACATATAAACATGACTTGGAATATGGAAGAGACTCTAAACTAAATGATTGGATCATATAGGTAGATGACACCCCACCAAGCATGTCTTCTAATATTTGGCTCGCTCTTCTTTAGCCCTTATTTGCTCCTCACCTACAGATATCGTGCCCCCAACCATTCAAAGACAAATAGGAATACATTAGAGTAAGTGGCACTGAGTAACATTATATGAACTAAAAATAAACTATAATTATGAGAAAACTTGCATTAAATATTATAAACATTGAACACTTTTCATATCATTGATCTTTATCTATATTTCTCTATATCTTGATATTACTATCTTGGGTTGACTATGTTGTCCGTCTAATATAACATTGCTCTTAGGAGCTTAATAATATACTTTGCTCTCAGGATCTTGATAACATATGCACCAAAGTGCTCATTTCTCTCAGAAGCTTGATAAATAACATTGCTCTCAAGAGCTTGAATTTGTAACATTGCTCTCAGGAGATTGATGAATAACATTGATCTCATGAGCTTGAATCTCTAACATTTCTCTTAGGAGCTTTATAAACAATATTTCTCTCAAGAGCTTGATCGGTGCCCAAAAGATAAATAACTTGGAAGGAACAACATGAATCAATTATCTTGTACTTAACATTACTCTTGAACATAATAACTTCAAACATAAATTTAACTTAAGAAAGATGTGCATATTATCATTATGGTCTTAGATAAAAACAATATACTAAAAATTCATTATTTGGATTACAAGCACTTATCTTGCAAGTATTAATTAAAATATGTACTTAATATCATTGTGATTGAATTTCATAAATACAAGTGAATATGAAGCCCTCTACCATACTTGTTACTTGGAGTGCATGAATATACTTACTGTCTAGATATGAAGTCCTATTAGATCTCGTGATATTTTTTGAAACCTGAATGCCCTAAATTACTATAATTACATCAAATACTGTCTTAAATACTATATAAACCCTAATCTTAGGTTAGTAGTAAAACCATCCTAAGATATACTACTTAGGATTTAAAAGTCCTAAAAATAGTTTCTACTCAGAAAGTCCTTTCTAAATCATATTTGCAAATATTTTTCTAACCATCAGTTGAATTACTATGAATTTTTGAAGAACTGACGAATCATAGTGATATGTCCACGTCGGCAAGAAATCTAAAATCACAATACACAGCTGTAACACCCCACTTTCAAACATGAGAGGAAGAATATACCTTGAAGGGGAAATGTCACATTAATATGATCATAGAAAATAAATACATAAATCACCATTGAGATTCATATATTGTTCTTTACATAGGAAACTATATTTGAAAAACTAAACATTAAAGTAAACATTTGTACATGATTGGATCACTTAGTATGGATGACACCCCACCAGTTAGCTCTTGAAGGTCTTCTAGTCCTTGCTTGCTCCTCTTGAATCCTTACTTGCTCCAATTCCTGGGGACATCACGTACCCATCCATGCAAAGGGGAAAATCAACACATAAGTAAATGGTACTGGCACTTTATAATATAAACAAAATACAATATACTTGATATGTAAGAAAACTTGACATGAATTAACTAAAAACATTATTGAATCGTTATTAACATGAAGAATTGAAAAGTAAATGTATGCATCCCTATATGATGCCCCCTTAGGAACACATGATCGCTAGGAAAGCCCTTGATGCTAAGAAATCCCTTGATGACCCCTTGAGGTCCATGATTTAGGAATATATAAAGACTATTTAAATTCCAATTAAATTAATTACTAACATGACATTAACATTAACATAATCATGATTCTTGGACTTAACAGGATTGGATTTCTCCTTATTAACATGATCTCCTAAACATGATGGGATTTCTCCCTCTTGATCATTAACATGATTTTCATGAGTCATTAATCATAAGCTCTAATCTTAGTGAACATTATAAACATAGGACATATCATACAACAATCCTCAAGCAGTGATATAGTGAACATGATTAAAACATTAAACTTGAAACGATAATGTCTACTTTATACTTAACATGCAAACAACCAATAGTACTTGTTCTCAGCAGCATGACTCATTTACCTTGGAGCAATGTAGACCCTAAGATGGTCTTCTCTGATCTTGATCAAATCCTTGGTTAAATCTTCTGTTGTCTTGATTAGGTCCTAAACACATGTTCATAATTATTAAACATCATAAATCATTACCTTGTATTGATCCTAGGTTGAATTAGGGCGAATTAGAGTTTGGGTACATTAAAGTTATGCTTATGAATCAAATTAATTAATTAGGAAAACTAGGTTATATTTGATCATATTAGTTACATGTAATACCTAATTAGGGTTTCATGGGTCAATCTAGGGTTTCAAATAAAACATCAGAACATGGAGGCAAATCATTGCTTTAAAACCTAAAAATCAGATTCCTCTCAAAAAACCCTTTCCAATGACTATTTATTTGTAAATTTTCGAGCATCCCATGATTTACTGTGAATATTCAAACACTGACCAATCAAAAATAAAGAAAAAGCCATATAGGCTTCATTGTCCAAAACAACGAACAATTGGACCTGGCCCCGCACTGAGGTGGACTGCTATGCTGTCATTGCGGCTCAAAAACCAAACTAGGGGTGGTGGTCATTATATGACCAAGTTTCTCCCCCCTCCGAGCAAAGGCTCGAGCAAGTCACCTACTGATGGAACCCCGATCGGGAACTTGTGTGCTGCGATCAAAATGACAAAAAGAAAGGCACAATGAGATCGCTCATGCCCTGCCAAACCCATATAATCAAGCTTCAAGTTCTGGAGAACACTAGAGCACCGAGCTCCTATCCATGGCCGTGGGTGACTGTCAGGAGGTATGAACCCCACAAAACTGAGTAGAAAGGAAAATGGAAAACACGAATCATTTCGTGGGAGTTTGGCTGAAGTAAAGGAGATAACCGGGTGAAGAAAGAACCCGTGAGTACCAATACTATCGGGAGAACACTGTGAAATAGGGAAAATAAGATGGAGGTTAAAACCTTGCAAGAGAGGGGAAGATAAGTCTCTGAAGATTGAAAAACCTTCATGAAGACAAGGTGAGTGTCTAGGAGGTGTTCTCATGGCCGGAGCAACACCGAGGCAATGAGGAACCATAATACCAATAAGGTCTCAAAGACGACCTATAGGATACGATGACAAGGGTGATCATAGGGAAAAAGGATGAGGCAAAAACGAAGAAGGGGGTTCGTGGATGCTCACCGATTTGTCAATTGTGTTGAGGGAAGCACTAGGGGATGAGATGAGCTTGGTGTCACCGGTGATGTGGCTTTTATTGCACTAACAAATCCACCTAGAGCTGAAATCCCTAAGTTTTTATCAAAACCTTATGCATTAGTACCACCCGTAAGTGGACGGGTCTTATCACAGTATAGTTAAGGATCGAATCCTAAGGGACAACTTTTTAAAGAATCTTGCTAGTTGAATCTGGATCGACTAAGACTAATATTTAGAACATAGAGTTGATTTGGGTTTAGTTAAACTAATTGCAAGGAAAGTAAAAGAGAGGTATTAAAACTATGTTTACATTAATGATGGGAATCCATGGGGTGGAATCGGGTTTCACCACCACTACACATACAAACACATCCAAAACACATCTAGGCAAGATACAACTATCCAAATGGAGTAGCAAACCGTCTGTTAGGAAATAGAGTTTGCGTAAGCATCTCCATAGGCTCGATGTCTCGTTACCCACAGGTCACACACTTACAACTTTGAAGATATCCCTACTGAAGTTCTCGTATGGGCATCAACCATGTTAATCGATATTCAAATCCTAAATATTGAAGTTCTCGCAACAAAGGAATATAATAGATCATGCTAGGTAGGTGATCAACTCACAAATCATGCATTAAACGATTAATAATGAAATGGAAAGTTATATACAAGCCATGGAATGTTATAAGATGAACATGTAAGCACAGTCAGTGAGGCTAGTCCCCTCACCCCAGTGAAATGGACTACTCGCTCCTCATGATAGAAACAAAAAGAACAAGAGAGAGGGAAGATTCTACCATGGTCATGGTGAAGAATATGATCATAGCTCTGTGAAGAAATGGTCTTCTACACGATGGTGGGGTAGATCTGGACAAAGAGGGGAAGAACACCATGACAGACACAGATGATCTTCTCTCTCCTTCTTCTTTCTCTTCTCATACTCTTGCTCGCAGGAGATGGAGCAGTAGATGGCTGATGGATGAGGGAACTAACTAGTGGGACCAACGTCTCCTACACTAGTGCACATAGTACAATGCTTAATCCTATAATGGAGATGAATGAACTTGATAAAAACTCTAAATAATCATGTGAAACTGAGAAAAAATGTATATGAGCAGATTCAGGGGGTATATGTGAGCTTTCAGTGCTAAATAGGGCCAAAAATGGTGAATAAAACTAAGATGAATATGCATTCATCAGTCAACAACACAAGTCGAGCCAGACAGGATGTTAGGGGGCAATAGAGAAAAAATAATGATGGAGGAGGGATGCGTACGATCCACTGATGGATTTTGACCCTTTAAATAGGGAGAGGAGGCAGAGAGAAGGTGACGTCTTTCTTTTGGAGGTGAGAGGGGCTGAACCCTATATTGGGCATTTCACCCAAAGATGGTTAGGGAAATAGAGTAATGGCTCGCTAGATTCCGGATCACCTCACGAACACAAAGGAAATGAAATCTCCAGAAATAGTTGAGTAATGAAGGAGGAAGGATCTGAAAAAGGAAATCATTTAAAATTGGCCTATACCTATAAAATAATCGGAGGTAGGGGATGAGTTTTTAATCTTCAGATGGGGTACGAAACAAAAGGTTACCGTTTGATGGTGCACGAGAAAAGAAAAGGAAAATCCAATAACGTGTGACAGTAGGATAAATCTGAACTTTAGGGAAATTCGATGCATTAACATGAAATTTTGATTAATTCCTAATCCAAATATACTCTAAACTTCCTTAATTGATTTGGAAGGTCAACTGAAGTCAAAGCTTCACCAAATTTGGACCACATGTCCAAGAAGGTGTCAAATTTTCCCATAAAATTATATTTCTATTTTCACTTGTATTGTCTATTCTATAAATGTTATTCCATTTAATTTTTAATACATTAATAGATGAAATAATTGAATAAGACCTTTCCTTTGTGTTTCTTGAAGTCAAATTAGAGATAAATATTATTACTTGCTCCATCATTATATCATCTACTTTCTATGCCTTTTTGAGAACGTTTTCTTAGAGGAGAGAGAAACAAGATTTTCTTCTTATTAAAACTATGAAAGGAAAGAGGATTGCTTCTTGCTTAAGTTATACAAGATATAATTTCGAATTTGAAATCTTCTATTTCTATCTTCCACTTCCCTTAAATACCATTTTAGGTTTAGGATAGAGAAAAGGGTGAGGGGTGAACATCTATTTTCTTGAGTGCATAAATCATACTTATAATGGAGAAAAAGGTGGACTGATCCTAATATTGATTTCTAACTTCATTATTCTTTAAGAAAATCAACTTCCATGTCTTTTTCTAAAAAGCCCCTCAATTATTATTTATTTAAGAAAACCACATTTTAAGACTTAAATTAATATTTAAAATTCGAGATGTTACAATAGCTTAGGTGAACTAACCACAAGAGGCCTACACAGTCCATGGTCCACACACACTCACTAGAAGAATAGAGGCTAAGAAGACATAAATGCCCATGGACATGTCATTATCATATCAAAAGTTCAGGGGCAACCTCGTCAAACAATCGACGATCATCTTCTTCCCAGACAAACAGTGACGATCATACAAAAGAAGAGCTTGAAACCAAACATCGTTAATAAAAAACCTAAAACATGGTTAATCGTCTTTATCAATATCTCATGGTCAAAATGACCCCTGGTTCCAGACTTGGGGTGAATGAAGCACAGAGAAATGCACCTCCATGCCCAACCCAAGGCTGGGTGAGAGGAAAAAAATTAGGGATAAGACCATGGCTCACACAGAAGACTACTGAAAAACACAACTCCATTAGAGTACAGAACCAACAGTGGCGGAATCTCAGAGGGATGATAGCTATGGTGATAAAATTTCTTCAAGTTCATGAACATGGAAAGCGGCACAAAAAGAGGCATATAAAAATTATCATTTCCTTGGTGAAATTGGGAGCTGGAGTAGTTTCTTGGTGAGAAGAAGAACCCATACGAAGCTTCTACTCCCATCGCAAAGGCCAGAGTCCATGTATCGATGAGTCGGACTTGGAAACAAAGGGAAAAACTCACCGTTAAGAAGAGAGGGGGGTATGGCAGGGAAAGGGAAGATAGGTTTTATTTCTTAGGTTCCCATTGATAGATTTCAATGGGTTACTTATATAGGAAAGGTTCTGGGGTGGATTACGACTCATGCAGAAGGTGAAATAAGGGCGAGAGAGAACGATTTCTTGTCAATCGGGGGATCTGAGTCATGAAATCCCATCATGTTTCGAGTCATGTGATTCGGGATGGTTTGGAGATTGTGAAAACTACTTTTCTTTGTGATGGCGCCGATTAGAGAGAGGGATTGGGAAAGTGGAGGAGACATGGACTATAGAGTCCAGGGCGCACTGGACTCAGGTGGAGGAGATAACTTCCCCACCAGCGAAGGAGTCTGTGTCCCAGTCCAACCCAAAAATGGACTAAAGGACTGTGACACAAAAAAATGGAATTTAGGCTTAATCAAAATGTAATTCACATATTCGATTGATTTTTCAATTAAACTATATGCAAATCCCTATATTGATTTGAAGGGTCAAATAAGATAAAATTGACTTCAAATTTTAACTATAGGTTATCCAAGGAGTATAGATTCTCCTTATATAGTTAGATTTAAGTTTTGACTCCTTTTATCCATCAAAATCACCTATTTCATTATCTTAATATACATTTAAAAAGTGAGATAAGGTGAAACATCTTTTACTTAGAGAGTTAGGCTTTGAACCAAATTTCAAGATTTATAGTGATTATCCACTCAATGATCATCTTGGTTGCATGTTATTCATTATGTGGGTAAACTACATCAAGGTACAAGATTTGAAATTAATAAATGAATTTTTATTATTAAAACCATGATCTTACCTTGATTAAATTTTTGGTATGTTACATGTTGGCTTTGGGAAGCACGACGTGGAGTTTCTAATGGTCTACATAGACTACGTAGAGGTGTGGAGGTCATTTCCACCACACTATGATGACAACAACCACTGCCATCCATGGTGCTACACTATGAGACCATCATCGCTAGTTGTCTGTGTGCATAATATTTTTAATTTTATGTTTAATTTATAGGTTGATGCACGGAGAAGATGAGAAGTCATAAACACCACTATTTAATTTCTAATAAAGAAGTCACAAAATTGATACAAGGAGAAGAGGAGAAGTCATGGACACTCTATACATTTCTATTAAATAAATCATAATATTATATCCTCACTCTCCAAATCCATAAATTGGAGAGAGGATCATGAAAGCACACTCCATTAGTAATGACACCTAATATCACATCCAATATCAAAATTGGGCATTAAAAGGATTTTGGATACAAAATTCAATTATCTATAAAATGAGTATATTCAATAACCACTTTCAGCCAGATGACAGTTTAACTCATTCGTGTTTCCAAATTTGCAAATCTATTGTAAAGAGTGGGACCTAATAGGGAATCCACTCAAGTAGTATGATACATAAGCCATGATTTATTAAGCAACAAAAAAATAACTATTTTATTTATCACAAATATCCCAATACATTGCTCATCACCTTAAGAGGAGGTATTACAAAATACAAAATTTCAACTATTTACATATAAGACTAGCTACAGAAGGCAACCTGGCCATCTCAAACTATCCACACGTCCATATCATGCATGTAATGTTCCTGAGTCATGGTCTTCAAAGTGACCAAGCACCTAGGTGGTTTGGGAACAAAACCTAGAAGGGGAAATACAAAGAGAAGGTATACACCATTTAAAATTGGTATATGTACATAATTAAAAAGATTTAGACAATAAATGAACATAAGGACAAAAGTAAGGGTGTTCCCAGTAAAAAAAGGGCTATATCATTTGTGTAAGTTCAAGAGAATATATCAAAAGGATGATAATAAAGAATGAGGCATTCATATAAGATGAACATTGAAATAAATATTCTCACCATTTTGAACAATTCCACAAACATTAACAAATAGTGAAATGCATGTTTATTACCACAAGGACCAATATCTTCTAAAAAGTAGGGTAGGAACCTATATATTTCGGCATGATGACTAAAACCTCAGTGCCAAATAAATATAGAATTGCAGGAGGACTAAAACCTCAATGCCTGGAAAGAGGACTAAAACCTCAATGCCTATATATAACATGTGGAAGCGGGAATAAAACCCTAGTGCTTGGTAGGAGGACTAAAATCTCAGTGCCATGGTAGGAGGACTAAAACCTTTGTGCCAATAAAATATGGTGTAACTACTTCTAGATATGACTAGTAAAAACCACATTTGTATAATATAGTAGGCAATCTAGTCAAAATGTAACAAATACAAAAGGATGAAAGCATCCATCATATGACAAGTGGGGTAAAAGGACCCATGTATATGAGAAGTTGAATTTCAAGAATCTTCAATGAAGAAATATTTGAATAAAAATGATATTTCAAAAAGGATTTAAGATATTCAAAAGGAGGAGAATAGCTCAAAATATGTCTCATTGATAGAATTTAGGATTAAATCATTATATGCCCAAATAAAATTGGGAAGATGCACGTACCCGATCTTCATGGCTATTTGATAACTCAGTAGGTATACTTGGTCCATAAGGTCAAGTTTTCATCCTAGGAACACATTAGATGTGTCAGTCAAACCAAAGCAAACATGTGCATTTATCACTATTATAGATTTGTATATTGTTCTTATCCTAGTTTTGATCACCTAATGACATATTAAAGTTTTAATCTTATTAAGTGAATATATAATCCATTGGATATTTATTTTAGTTCCATGACCCATTTCTTGTCACACAAGTGTATGCATGTTTGGATTGCATATTTGTGTGGGCAATAATATACATTCTTCCGATTCAGGTCTCGAATGTTATTCTCTCTCTAATCATGTGTGCTTCTGTATAATCCCAACATCATTTCAGCATGAAAGTTAATATCTATACCCACCGTATTATTTGATTCTTCATCATTATCTAAATGCAAGTATGTAATATATGGATAAATGAAAATGAGTATTATCCATTATGACATGTCATTCAACATAGGTCGTTCTATGTAGAGATACTATCTAATTCTACTTTGTTTGTCATATTCTAAATAGATGTGTATATATAGGTGTTTGCATGTACCTATATACACACATGACTATATATGGATAAATACATAATTACATATATATAGGTTTCTAGTTCTCTTGAAGGATAAATTATAACGTTATAGATCACTAGTGCTGGAATGCTTTTATGTATAATAACATGATGAATATTAGGATAGCTGATCAAGAGGTCTATCTTATCATCATAAACAAGTTTTATATAATGAAGCATGAACACCATCTAAACTATATTCAAGAATAAATTGGTATTATCTACAAAATTATAGATCTCATATAAACTAATGATAGTCTAAAAGAGGTATTTATATGTATGTATATGTTCATAGAATGGGGTAATTCTACCAAATGTTTATACCACTTATTAGGTTATGATTATCGACGTAAATCATCATCTCGACTCGATTTACATGTATTACTGGTTCTATGAACGGGATGAAAACTGATATACTTGAAGTACAAACTCACAAGGCATGGCGTCGACCTTCCATGCTATGCTTCATGATCAGTCTCCATGACCGGGATTAAGGATGAATAGGAGTCATGGTGTGATATTGGTGGGGCAGTTTGCTTCCATGCATGGAGACATGGGGAGTTTGGAGGTCGAAGTTTTTTGAAATTATAGGAGATGAGAACATCCTTTGACGTGGATGATAGGGTGTCAGGATTAGTTCATCTAGTGTTGGGTGAGAGGAGAGGAGGTTGAAGAATTTCATGCTCATATGAACTCAGCAGCAGTAGCCTGTGGTGTGCGGCCCAACGATGGAGGCGGATGCAACTATCTTGTTTACGTCCAGGCAGAGGGGGATAGGTGTTCAGTTGTTCTGTGGTATAGCTTTCTACAATCTACAGGTTGTAGGTCATCCTCATCAGATCAGATCCCCGTCGGGAAGAGGATGAAGGAACAAACAAAGTAGAAGGTTTCACGGTCTTGGTATATGCTATGGCGAGGGAAGGAGTGAACACTGACCCTTCACCAGCCAATGTAGAACCCTCCAGCAGTAGTAGTTCCTTGCGGCCACGTCTATAGCCTATAGGTGCATATCGAGGTGGTATGATGGTGTAAAACAGACGAGGTCGAGAATGTCGGTGGTGGCAGAATGATCCTGACGATCACGTCGTTGATGTTGTGCCTGGTTATCGTGGTTTCCCTCTGCCAATGAAAGACATAGGAATACAGGAGAGGCCATGGGAGGCGGCTAGGTTTCCTAGAAGGCTGGGGAAGGAAGGAGAAGGAATAGGACGAGGAAGAGGAAAGCAGGAGGAACATGACTAGGAAGGGGAGGTAGCATTACCAGTTAACCGGGCTTCCAGTCTCCGTTGGCGTAGTCAACACGACAATATGGCTATAGGATGGGGGTCACAAAGGAGACAAAGGGGAGAAGAGGAGACAAGGAGAGACGAGGAAGGGAGGGGTCCATCAATAGTTTCAAAAGTT
Organism: Alisma plantago-aquatica; assembly: GCA_963693085.1. NCBI lineage: Eukaryota > Viridiplantae > Streptophyta > Magnoliopsida > Alismatales > Alismataceae > Alisma > Alisma plantago-aquatica. The sequence goes on from OY856410.1 coordinate 229,798,922, forward strand.
ACGATAGCGGCCGTTATTCAAGATGTGGAGGAAACACGCCCATGGAGGAAGGAAAATCAGAGGAGAGGGGGAGAGAAGAGAAGGGGGAGGAGGAGCAAAGGAGTGGCACCGATACCCACAGTTTGCTGCTGTTGATCATCTCAGCGCAAGGACCGTGGGGTGAGAAGGAACCAGAGAAGACGATACGGGAGTGGGGAAGGAAAATAATGTCAACTTAGGTCTACAATTACATATAAGCCATTGATGTGTATTTAAGCTTTCTGAATTTAATTAATTAACTGAGGGGGTAAATGATGTTCACTTGATTAGAATTTTAACCTGTAGACTAAACAAGAAGTGTGGAACCTAATTTATTGTAGTTTTTCCTTTGATAACATTTTATATTTTCTTTCTTATTTGTAAATTAAGTATTCAATTAATGCTTTTACATACTTTCTTAATTAATACTGCATCATTTCATATGTATTTATTTCCTTTCAACAATTAGTCTTAAAATATTTTTGGTGTCAATTTTAGGTAAAGATTGATTAATTTACGTCAATAACTCCCTTGCATTTCTAATTAATTAGTTAGTCATTCACACCATAGAAAGGGTTATTTGCTAAACTATTACAATTTCTTTGTTCCAAATAATCCATTTTAATTTATTCCAAGAAAAAGGGATTCCTTATGAACAAAATTGAAAAGACATAAGATAGGGGAATAGTAGACTAGATACTTAAGTTCGGGTATGTTATCCACCCCTTAAAGAGGATTTTGTCTATGAAATTTACCCATTCATGGCCTAGAATATCAACCAATGGATTTTAGTCAAACCAGTAAGTTATCTTACTTTGTTAAACACTATGTATGGAATTATGTTTTCCTATTATTATCTCATGGTATTCATTTTGAAAATGTTTACTTATCCTAACTAGAGATTGATAATATTTGTCTCACATGAACTAAAGAATCTTTCCAAGGGTTACCTACTGTATTCATTATTAATGGCTAGCTTGGTTGGGTATAGTTGTGTGAATTTGACATGTAAAAATGTGCATCAATCCACACTTAGTCATCCGACTACTCCTATAATATCATTAAATTTGGTGAATTTGAATTATATAAATATAAGCTTTGAATTGATAAGTAAAACCCCCAATTAAATCACTGAATTACTTGGAGGCAGCTAAGGAAGAAGATAGAGGAAGCAAGGTGGACAAGGCAACCTCTTGGAGAAAGGAGGATCAACAACAAAAGGAAGGAGTACTACGATGCACACTTAGACAAACTAAGAAGGAGGGTGAAGTATGGAAGGAATGAGATTTTTATGGAATATTCATGAAGACTCTTACGCTTGATAGGGGAACAACACACCTAGAGGCAGAGGGAGATGATGGCACATGAAACTTTGGAAAAGGAGAAGACGACCATGGTGAAGGATGCCCAAAAGCTAATGACCGATTAGAATCCAAAATCAAAGACGTTTTGTCATTGCTGACAATGGATCTAGGTTGGGGCACAGAAGCAGATGAAAGACAACAAGAGGTTCACACAACATTTTGAAGAAGGAATAAAATCTGTATTAATAAGGACAAGAGGGAAAAGGAAAAAGGGAACCAGAAAGCAAGTTCTGGATAAAACCACTAACATGTTACCAAACTCTTCAAAGCCAAATCTTTTAAGAAGAACACATATAGAAATAGAGAAGTCTAATGAAAAAACTAAGGATCATGATGGTAGTGGGGGGGCATGGGAAGAGGGATCACAACTATGATGATTGTGACATGGATCTGGATGACCTGGGTACCGTCTTTGTACTAAAAAAATAGTATGCGGGTGATCAAAAAATGTTGAGGAACTCAGGAAATATTGAGCCTCTAGTAGTGGGTGTTGACGAGGACCAACTCTGTGAACATCAATGAATATATTAGCTTGGAACTGTCAGGGGATGGGAAAGCCCGATAGTATGAAGGATCTTTGATCTTGGTATTGGAGAGGGAGCCTGGACTTGGTTTTCTTATTATAAACTAAGATTTTAGACACAAAACTAGACACCGTAAAGAGGAATTATGGTTTTACTAAAGGCATATGTAGTTCTAGCATCAGATAGTCACATAGTCTGGGATTCTGGTGGAAAGGCCTAGTAGTGGACATCATATCATTCTCACAACACCATGTGGAAGGCATCATTATAAAAGATGATGGCATTCACCAGTGGAAGGCAGTAGGTATCTATGGTTGGCGGATCAACAACAAAAATGGATGACCTGGGATTTGATGTAAAAGCTTGAAGAAAGGGACTGATCTCCCGATTTTCTTCTTAGATGACTTTGATGAGATCTCGTCTAATGAAAAGAAATGAGGTGGGGAAACAAAACAGGACATGTGCATTCAAGACTTCAGAGTTGTGGTTGATTCTTGTGAGTTTATTCATTTGGGATACAAGGGCTGTCCCTTCTTGTGGATTAAAGGAAAAACTAGGATACTTTAATCAAATAAAGGTTGGATAGGGCCTGGCTTCTTTCAGGTGGTAGCAACAATTTCACTTTCTGTAAGGTTATACATCTCCCCATGTATAAGTCAGATCATGCTCCCACTGTCATCTCAGCAGATAGGAGAGAGGTGTAGAAAAAAGAAGGGAGAAACATTTAATCTTTGAACCAATGTGGGTATCTAAAAGTAGCTACAAAGAGGCTATCAAAGAATACACTAAGGACCTTTTGGAAAAAATTAAAGGTTGTAGTGAAAAAATCCAATTCAGGGCAGACATCCATATTGGGGGAATGAAGAGGATCATCAGGGATATAGAAAAAGATCTGGGAAGGGAATAGAAAAAGAGTCCAGACAATAGTGTTCTTAGGAGATGTGGGGAGTTGGCCCAAAAACTCCAATATTGGCATAGATAGAAGGATGCAAATTGGTATGCACAGGCTAAGTCAACGAGATGCGAGATGAGGATAATATACAACTTATTTTCATCATAATGCATCCCATAGAAATAAAAGAAACAAAATTTTGGGGTTGAAATATAGTAGATGGATATGGAGAATAAAGGAAAAGGAGGTTGAGTAGGTTATCCTGATTTTTTATTCTCAGCTTTTTGCTACTTCTCACCCTGAAGGTATTGAAAAAGCTACTGAAGGAATTAAGGAAGTGGTCACTACACAGATGAGACAGTGACTAGAGGGGGACATCACTGATGATGAGATAAAGGGATCTCTTATACAAATGCACCCAAATGAAGCACCAAGACCGGATGGTATGAAGCCTCTCTTTTATCAAAAGTATTGGCATATTGTGGGGAAGGACATCTCTAACTACATAAAGGGATGGTGGAAAGGATATAAAGACCTAAAGTAGGTTAATCAAACTCTTGTAGTGTTGGATCCTAAAAATGAGCCAACTGAGAGATTGCTGAATCTAGAGCGACCAGTCTTTGCAACGTCATCTATAAGATAGCTTCAAAAGTGGTGACAAATAGGCTAAAACCTCTTATCAATAAGATTGTGTGTCCAAATCAAAGTGCCTTCATACCAATAAGAATGATAACTGATAATGCATTGATTGCCTATGAACTCCTTCATAAAATGAAGATAGGGCCACCTACAAAAAAGGGTCACTTGGCACTAAAATCAAACATGTCAAAAGATTTATGATAGAGTGGAATGGAATTTTCTAGATTTTACTATGGAAAAAATGGGGTTTTGAGAGTTGTGGAGGAAGAAAGTTATGGAGTGTGTGTCTTCTATTAGTTATTCATTTTGCATCAATGAAGACCGGTCCAAGAATATCCAACCTTCCTGAGGCCTATCTCAGGGAGATCCTCTTTCCCCATAAATTTTTATTTTATATGTATAAGCTTTTTCTACCTCCCTTATTTTAGCAAATGAGAAAAAAATGATACATGGATTAAAGGTTAGCAAACTCACCCCTTGTATTTATCACCTTTTATTTGTAGATGATAGTATACTATTTGTTAGAGCTGACCGAAAAGAATGCTGAAGTTAGCTAATATTATTAGCCATAATGAACATGCATCGGACCAGAAAATAATTCTATCCAAGACAGAAGTGGCTTTCAGCAAAGGTGTACCATCGTATACCAGGACACTGTTATAGGAGCTATTAGGGATGAAGGAGGTGGACATGAATGCAAAGTATCTTGAGCTCCATACAACTATTGGGAGATCCAAGAAACATGTGTTCAACTTCATTAAAGAGAGAATATCGAAAAAGCTTCAAGACTGGAAAGAAAAATTCCTATCTAAACTAGGGATGGAGGTTCTTATAAAGGCAATTGCATAAGCTATTCCAACTTATGTCATGAATATCTTTCAAATACCGGTGATCATAGTACACAATATACAAAAGTTGTATGGCCAAATTCTGGTGGGGAGCAAAAGGCACTAAAATAAAGATCTCTTGGAAGTCTTGGGTGCAGTTATGATAGCCTAAAAAATGTGAAGGGATGGGTTTTTGTGATATATAGTCATTCAATCAAACAATGTTAGCAAAGAAACCATGGAGACTTCTCACTAAATTGAATACTCTGGCCCATAAAGTTTAAAAGCAATACACATTCCAAAGTGTTCTATCCTACAAGTGAGCAAGGGATACAATCCTATTTTTACGTGGCAAAGTTTATGGGGGACAAAACCATTGATTTTATAGGGGATAAAGTAAAGAGTTGGAGATGGGAAATGTCACGCCCCAATCTCACATTAACCACAAACCACAAGATTAGAACGCGACAGGATGGGATTTACACATAGGCCAACCACTCTTCACTTTTTAAAACATTTTAAAGATATTAATAGAAAAAATCTGATTTATGCTGTAAAATGAAACCAAACAAAATGCGGAAGCATCTTTAATAAATTGACTAGCAATATAAATAGAGTCTACAACATATTACATTGTCCGACATAAAATAAAGCATAACAGATAATTTACATCTTTATACACATTCATTCTCTCACTCACACCTTATCCCACAGATCAAGGGGAAAGGACTAAGAGACCTCTAACTACTAACTACGAACCTTCTATTGACTAGGCGTTAGGATGAAACGATTCTTCAGATTTCCTGCTGCTGATAATAACCTGAAAATGTTTTGAGTAGAGGTATGAGCCTACTCGCTCAGTGAATAGCATTTCACTTAGCTATCACTAAACAACTCATCAGGTTTACAAATTGAAATTAAACCTAAATGCAGAACTAAACAAAGCAGTTCTAATAACATAGCAGCTATACAGATATTAATCACGTTTCTAAGCATCAACCAATATTTCAGGCAAATGAACAGTTATATAAATTTACTGTGAACCTACTTGATTATTTATTCATTTTATTATTATGCCCTAAATATATGCAGTGTACTCTGCATATAAAGATCCGTAACAAATTCATGCTACGACCCCACCGTACAAGACTTAGCGACACACCCGGGAAATACTAAGTCTGACGCCAGCCCTGCTCTGCTACAGGACCCCTGGCTCTCCGGCCAGAAACATAGGCTCTACGGCCTCAAAGCACTACTCTGAGTGCACCCGACTCCTCCTTTAACCTGAGTACACCGACGGAGGGTCACAGGGTTACCTTCGTGACACACGCACGAATGGTGTTAGATAACCGTGTTTTTCTTTTTCTTTTTCTCAGTGCCATCGTGACACACGCACGATTGTTGTTAGACACTGCCTTTCTTTCTCTCCTCGTGCCACCAGAATTACTCAACCGGTTGATGTTGGACACGAGTTTCACCCCTAAGAAACAAACCTTCATTTAGGGGTTCTACGGTGTTAGGGCACCTAGGTCTATTAACTGATTAACAAATAAACATTTAAACAGGAATATCACATTTCATGCATATTGCACAATCTGAATAATACATGAAGCAAATATATATCCGTTATCATCCTTAAACATGATTCAGTATCATTTATCCAGTTTCGATGCCAAACATCTATTTTGAAATCAGTAAATATCTTGCAACTATAATACAGGAAATTTCATCACTTTCATTAAGCATATCACGTAATTCAATTCCAATGAATCTAACATATTCTATTGTATATACTACACTGTTTAGAAGTTATAACAATTGATACAGAAGTAATTAAACATCTAAAATGAGTTAAATGATGATTACTAAATGAACTACTACTCACGCTTGAAACTCGGCCGATCACTCTGGAAATTGGGCCGATTGGCTGGGAACTCGGCCGATCCACCCGCAAATCGGCCGATCCAAACTCTGATCGATAACCTATAAAGGGAAACTCGGCCGAATCACACCCAATTCGGCCGACCAAAATGCTGTTCGTCATTCTTAATAAAGAAACTCGGCCGAATCATTCGCAATTCGGCCGAACGACACACAGTCGGGACATATTCAAACCCTAAATTTATTAATGATTGATAAGTAAAACCCTACTCACCGCGATTTGGACTGTCCGGATTCATCCGGAAATGCATCCAAGTACCATTTTCTGGCTATTTCTGGTTGTCTTGAACCTCTAGCTTGCCCTGGATTCAAATTGCTTCACACTCAGGTTGGAGAGGGAGTTCGATTGAAAACTAGAAACTGTAGATTCATGAACAGACCTCCAAATTAGAGTCGAGGCAGACAATATCATGGTGCTTTGCTATGCCAAGATGCTACTGGATCGAACTCACTACAAGCAGCAGGAGCTCCCTCACGTATAGGTTGAAAAAGACCAAGATAGGAGCTAAACCTGAGCTGTTGGCTGCGGATGCTTGTTTAGGCCTCTTGGCCGAACTTATGGGTGCTGATTTGAGCTACTAGCTGCGCCCAGGAGGGCCTCTGGTCGGCATCCCAGGAAGCAGCGGCTGCTGCTTGGCCGGCCGCTCAAGCAGGTCGAGGTACTTCCTAGAGCTAGGGCGGAATGGGGAAGGAGGGGAGGAAGAAGAAGGGTGGAAGAAGAGAGCCTGGATCGGAGCTTGGAGCTCCAGCAAATCGCCCCCAAAATCGTCCCTGTGTTGTGCCCTGTTCTATCGGGCGCCGCTTCATGCGGTTCTGGTTCTGTAAGTGTCGAGTGAAGAAGGGATAAGGGAGAAGGGTCGCGGAGGGGGCCGGCTGCAAATTGCCCAAACGTTTCCAATATTTACAACTAGGTCCCTAAACATTCAAATGTCCGTATCTTTTAACTCGGAAGTTGGTTTCGAGTGATTTTTCTTGCAACGGTTTAAGCTCGGAATTCTCTATAACCTCAAAGTGCAAAACATGCTAAAAAGACTATTTCACTGGATCAAAACTCTAATTACCTCTGTGATTACTTGATTCGACTTAATGTACTAAATATTCAATATTGACATTATTAATTGCCTCAGGTGATTCAATCTTAGCTATTAATTCACATCTTAGCTTATCTTGATTATCCATGATGTTTAATTTGATACTCAACCCTAATTGAGGTGTTTTACGTAATTCGAGGTTTTTATTAGTTAGTCATGGAGTGGGTCATAACAACCTTTTCCCCTTAAAAGAATTTTGTCCCGAAATTCCTAAAAGAGAAAGGAAACGTGTTACTCATTCCTGACTCGTATTCCTACGTAGCTCCCTCTAGGTTAAGATTTCTACACAAAACTATCACTAATGGTATCTCACAATTCGTGAGTTTCTTGATCCTCCGATCAACCATCTACATAGGTCCCTTAACCTAGGACACATCTTGATCTGATTCCAGATCAAACCACAAAACATTGTCTTTCCAGAACTGTTATAACAGTATCACAATTTATGGTAATTACCAAGAAATTATTATACTATACATGTAGACAACTAAAATTCTTTAAATAAACAGAATGCATGTCTATTTGGTACTAAAATTAAATCATGCAATTTAACTGTTAAACATCACTACATATCATACTGAGAATTGATATCAAAATACTTGATTCCCCGTACACCCTATCCTTAGGGTTTCATTTGCCTTGTTCATTCATCACATGCCAACACCCTACTCTTAGGGTTATCTCATTCACTAATCACATGACAACACCCTACTCTTAGGGTTTCCATCATCTCATCTGTTTGATTGCAATTCAAATCACCATACGGTATCATTCTGGAACTGGCAGAACAGTATATTTCAAATCATTGTAATTACTGAGTAATCTTTATATCATGCATGCAGACAGATTAAAAAAATTCATAAATATTCCAAACTCAAATCAATTTTGGCACATACATACTGAATTTCATGTAATTGAACATTTTATTATACCAACAAGAGTAATTTACTCCACTTATAAGAAACCATCTGTAATATTTATCGATTATCTGAAATTTCTCGAAGAATGTGCATATTAACCAAATTCCTGGTTTATGCATCACATAACTCAATTAAGAGTTATTTTTATATCATAACACAAATATTTAATGGTACTTGAGAATTTCTGATAATATCTTAGAGAAATGTGCCAATTCATGTAAATGTCAGGTTACACACATTAACATAACAGGAAGCATGCATTTAGGTTTATTTACATATTTTAATGATGTCTTGCTAGCTTGAAATCATGCATCTAATGATTTACCAAATCTGTGTTTTCTGGGTTCATACTCAAACCGTACCATTATCAGTTGTGTATTTTTAAACTCAATATGATATGATTGAAACTGGATTACCAAGTAACCTAATTATTTTATCTATGTATATCTTAATCAAGTCTCGAGACATCAAAGGTTGACTTAATATGAAGAAAGTGAGCAGACTAAATTAGTCTATCCACAATTATTCATATCGAGTCACAACCTCTAGGTGTCCTGGGTAATCTTACCACAAAATCCATTGTGATAAATTCCCATTCCCATTCAGGCATAGAAAAAGATTACCAGGTAGCTATAGATTTTCTAGGGTTCAGCTTTAACCTACTGGTATACACTACTTTTAACCATGTACTCTGCTACATCCTTCTGCATATCTGACCATCCATTTCAACTTCTTGAGATTCATGTACATCTTAGTGTTTCCTGAAAGCATAGCATACATCAATACATACACTTCCATAAGAATCTTTTCTTTCAGCCTTTTCCCCTTAAAAGAAATTTACACTATCTCGAGGTACACACAACATGTCATGCATGGTCTGGTTTAACTTACTATCACCCTATAGTAGTTCCTTGGTCTGGTCATAAGAAGTAGGCTTAACTTACATCTTGTACAATCAAACCACTCTGTGCTGTCACCCCTAAGTCTAAGTTCAACTTCCACATTTCTACTAATAGGTTTTCTATTGAAACCTGTCATGGAGAACATATTAGTCGTTAAACTTGACTTTCTGCTAGAAGCATCAGCCACCACATTCTCTTTACCAGGGTGATAATCTACTGTCACATCATAAAGATAGTGACGCCACATCTTAAAAACATGAACTACATCATCTATCTGCAGATCATATATCGGGTAATACTCCGATTTCTATGCTACTTTCTTATTGTTATATTTCAAGTTTATGTCCTATTCCTTTCTCTAAGTCATTTCATGTCATTCATGTACTGTTCAGATTAACTACCTTAAAACCCTAGTTCACTATCACTACCAGATTACATTACATAGAACAAATCTCAAGGTCTTATTTTACAAGGTTACTAGTATTCAAGGTTACATCACTAATGATATCCCTTAAACTACTACAGCTTTAATTATTCTAGGGTTTGATCCTTTATTAATAACATAGCATTATTGTGTGTATGTGTGGTCGATCATATAGATCAAATTGAGTTGCTTGGGTCAATGACATATTAGCCCAACACTCAACTTAATTATATGGCTGAAAATTCAGTTTTTTACAATAGTTTCTGTAATTCGTTTATTAAATGGCTAAAAGAAGCTCTAAAAATTCTGGAAATTTTATATGTTATTCCTAATGAAGTTTTAGACCTCCAGTACAAATTTCAGATCATTTATAATTACCAATAAATAATTAAAAATCAAACAGTGCACTGCTATATTGCAGTCTGCAGCAGGTTCGGCTGAGTTACAAACTCGGCCGACACCCTCACTGTAGAGATCAAAAGTCATCCAAAAATTACGCTAATTTTACAGAGTATCTAAAATTATGTTTTTCAAGCACAGTTAAAATTTTAGATCAATTGGATATACCAATAAAAAGATAAAATTCAATTACCACACTGCTATATCATTCAGAAAATGTGATCGGTCGAGTTTGAAACTCGGCCGATAAACAAGTCAGAACATTATTCAAAAATTCTGATATTTTCCAATGTTGTCTACATTTTATATATCCAAATCATATCCCAATTTTAGCCAAATCAGAGTTACACATAAAATATTAAAAAATCATTTAGTGAGGCATCCTGTTTATCAAATTCTGTATGCATATGTCATTTGAATCCTAATTTGGGCCAATTAGGGTCTATGCTTCTCAAGCCCAAATTTTCAAGACAAAAGAACATTTAGACTTCTTATCATAGTTAAAACATCCTAGTGTATATACATTCTCACTATGTTACGGGTCTAATTCATCCAGAGTCTATTCTTATTTTTACTGTTAATAGGAGTCATTAGATCCCAGTAACGCATCCTGCCAGCCGGACCAGGCCGAACCTGTAGTCCTGAAGCCAAGAGCTACTCGAGATTAATCAACCCCTATTAATCTTAAACATGTGGAAAGAATATCCACTCAGGGCAAACTCATTTAAACACAGTTTCGGGTCTACATTAATACAAAGGAAACAAACATTAAACGATTCACTTCATGACACAGCAATATAAAAGAATCATGTTTACTTTACAAACTGAACAATTTAATTTCATGCATAAAAGAGCATTTCTAGTGATCTTTAAATCAAATAAACAATGATAGGCAAGAGTTGAATCGCATCTTATATGTAATCTCTTATTCCTTTATTAATTTCTGATCTCTTAACCCTAAGATTTCTAGGGTTTTCTCTCTAGCCTATCCTTCCTCTGCATACCTGGCCAGGGCATCCAGAGAAGAACAGACAGAGTAGCTTGATACTGGTCAATCTAAGTATCAGACACCTGGCCAGGGTATCTAAACACTCAGACCTCCCAGAGCTAAAAAACACATCATCTATCATTTGCCTTACTTATAACTTTATCTTTTGACCTTAATGATTCTTAATAACTCAACCTAAGCTCATTACTTGATTCTCGTGACCACATCCTCTTTCTGCTATCTGCAATAGTATAAAAGAACACTTCCTGTTAGAAAATTACAGATAGAAGAAAGACACCTAAACCTTAATCCTATTGGTCTCTTATCGTCCCCTGATCTTGAGTAACTAAGTACTCAAACCTAAGCTCTGATACCAAAATTGTCACGCCCCAATCTCACATTAACCACAAACCAAAAGATTAGAACGCGACAGGATGGGATTTACACATAGGCCAACCACTCTTCACTTTTTAAAACATTTTAAAGATATTAATAGAAAAAATCTGATTTATGCTGTAAAATGAAACCAAACAAACTGCGGAAGCATCTTTAATAAATTGACTAGCAATATAAACAGAGTCTACAGCATATTACATTGTCCGACATAAAATAAAGCATAACAGATAATTTACATCTTTATACACATTCATTCTCTCACTCACACCTTGTCCCACAGATCGAGGGGAAAGGACTAGACCTCTAACTACTAACTACGAACCTTCTATTGACTAGGCGTTAGGATGAAACGATTCTTCAGATTTCCTGCTGCTGATAATAACCTGAAAATGTTTTGAGTAGAGGTATGAGCCTACTCACTCAGTGAATAGCATTTCACTTAGCTATCACTAAACAACTCATCAGGTTTACAAATTGAAATTAAACCTAAATGCAGAACTAAACAAAGCAGTTCTAATAACATAGCAGCTATACAGATATTAATCACGTTTCTAAGCATCAACCGGTATTTCAGGCAAATGAACAGTTATATAAATTTACTGTGAACCTACTTGATTATTTATTCATTTTATTATTATGCCCTAAATATATGCAGTGTACTCTGCATATAAAGATCCGTAACAAATTCATGCTACGACCCCACCGTACAAGACTTAGCGACACACCCGGGAAATGCTAAGTCTGACGCCAGCCCTGCTCTGCTACAGGACCCCTGGCTCTCCGACCAGAAACATAGGCTCTACGGCCTCAAAGCACTACTCTGAGTGCACCCGACTCCTCCTTTAACCTGAGTACACCGGCGGAGGGTCACAGGGTTACCTTCGTGACACACGCACGAATGGTGTTAGATAACCATGTTTTTCTTTTTCTTTTTCCCAGTGCCATCGTGACACACACACGATTGTTGTTAGACACTGCCTTTCTTTCTCTCCTCGTGCCACCAGAATTACTCAACCGGTTGATGTTGGACACGAGTTTCACCCCTAAGAAACAGACCTTCATTTAGGGGTTCTACGGTGTTAGGGCACCTAGGTCTATTAACTGATTAACAAATAAACATTTAAACAGGAATATCACATTTCATGCATATTGCACAATCTGAATAATACATGAAGCAAATATATATCCATTATCATCCTTAAACATGATTCACTATCATTTATCCAGTTTCGATGCCAAACATCTATTTTGAAATCAGTAAATATCTTGCAACTATAATACAGGAAATTTCATCACTTTCATTAAGCATATCACGTAATTCAATTCCAATGAATCTAACATATTCTATTGTATATACTACACTGTTTAGAAGTTATAACAATTGATACAGAAGTAATTAAACATCTAAAATGAGTTAAATGATGATTACTAAATGAACTACTACTCACGCTTGAAACTCGGCCGATCACTCTAGAAATTGGGCCGATTGGCTGGGAACTCGGCCGATCCACCCGCAACTCGGCCGATCCAAACCCTGATCGATAACCTATAAAGGGAAACTCGGCCGAATCACACCCAATTCGGCCGACCAAAACGCTGTTCGTCATTCTTAATAAAGAAACTCGGCCGAATCATTCGCAATTCGGCCGAACGACACACAGTCGGGACATATTCAAACCCTAAATTTATTAATGATTGATAAGTAAAACCCTACTCACCGCGATTTGGACTGTCCGGATTCATCCGGAAATGCATCCAAGTACCGGTTTCTGGCTATTTCTGGTTGTCTTCAACCTCTAGCTTGCCCTGGATTCAAATTGCTTCACGCTCAGGTTGGAGAGGGAGTTCGATTGAAAACTAGAAACTGTAGATTCATGAACAGACCTCCAAATTAGAGTCGAGGCGGACAATATCATGGTGCTTTGCTATGCCAAGATGCTACTGGATCGAACTCACTACAAGAAGCAGGAGCTCCCTCACGTATAGGTTGAAAAAGACCAAGATAGGAGCTAAACCTGAGCTGTTGGCTGCGGATGCTTGTTTAGGCCTCTTGGCCGAACTTATGGGTGCTGATTTGAGCTACTAGCTGCGCCCAGGAGGGCCTCTGGTCGGCATCCCGCACAGCAGCGGCTACTGCTTGGCCGGCCACTCAAGAAGGTCGAGGTACTGCCTAGATCTAGGGCGGAATGGGGAAGGACGGGAGGAAGAAGAAGGGTGGAAGAAGAGCGCCTGGATCGGAGCTTGGAGCTCCAGCAAATCGCCCCCAAAATCGTCCCTGTGTTGTGCCCTGTTCTATCGGGCGCCGCTTCATGCGGTTCTGGTTCTGTAAGTGTCGGGTGAAGAAGGGATAAGGGAGAAGGGTCGCGGAGGGGGCCGGCTGCAAATTGCCCAAACGTTTCCAATATTTACAACTAGGTCCCTAAACATTCAAATGTCCGTATCTTTTAACTCGGAAGTCAGTTTCGAGTGATTTTTCTTGCAACGGTTTAAGCTCGGAATTCTATATAACCTCAAAGTGCAAAAAATGCTAAAAAGACTATTTCACTGGATCAAAACTCTAATTACCTCTGTGATTACTTGATTCGACTTAATGTACTAAATATTCAATATTGACATTATTAATTGCCTCAGGTGATTCAATCTTAGCTATTAATTCACATCTTAGCTTATCTTGATTATCCATGATGTTTAATTTGATACTCAACCCTAATTGAGGTGTTTTATGTAATTCGAGGTTTTTATTAGTTAGTCATGGAGTGGGTCATAACAGGAAAGCAATTGATAGATGGAGAGACAAGTGAGTGATAGAGAGGGAGGATACTCTGGAGAACGCATACAGTAAGGAAACAGACTTGCCTATGTGGGTGGAAGATATTGACATACAATCAAGTTCATGGGATATAAGGAAGATACAAGAGATTCCCCCCAAAGGTGAGCATATGCATTCTTGCCACACCAATCAACAAAAGGATGCCAGAAGATTATCTTTATTGGAGGTTGGAAATGAATGGTATTTTCTCTAAAAAATTAGCCTATTGGTTAAGCCACTTGGGTAGAAGGGAATTCAATTCTTACAAAAACCAAACCATGAAAAAGGTGTGGGGATTGGTTTGGGAAACTACATGGCCTCCAAAACTTGCACATTTTCATTGGAGATTTTGTACCAGAAGTCTTGCGGTAATTGGTCGACTATGGGAGAGGCATTGTCATGATACATGTTTATGCCTATTTGCAAAGAGGAAAAAGAAACCGTTTTGCATATGACATTCAGTTGTATGGAGGAGAAGAAAGAGTGTGATAGCTTTGCGGGAAAAGATCACATTGATACTGTCTAGGAAGTATGACCGGGTGAGGCTCTTATGAAGTGAAGGAGAACTTAGACTCATAACAGATGGACTTTGTAGTAGCTTCTATATGGGCAATATGGAGACACCACAATGGGCTAGTTGATGCAGCCCTATTTTAGGGATCCATCTTGTGTCTTTTTGCACTTATATCACATTCAAACATGTTAGAGTGCAAACCATTCCCCCAATGTGTGATTTTATGCCAAATGCACTTATCATTGATTTTGTGTGTTTTAAGGGGTTTTATACATACATAAGATGTAAATGAGAGAGAAGGAGAGGGTACTTGGGTTTCTACACCCCGTTATTGGATCTAAAATCTTCCCCAAGCATCCATTGAATAGATAAAAATTGTTCCAAAGCAATTGGAAGTGATTTGAAGGAGTTTGAAGCAAAGTCAAATAGATGGACCCTCCCCACGGGCCATGGTACTCCTCCATGGTTGTGGGATGATGGTACAAATCCACAGTGGGATCAACTTTTTGAATGTCAAATACGACAATTGTGGGTGCCAAAACAACCGTGGTACACTCAGTCCCCCATGACCGTGGCCATTAGAATGACCGTAGTTGAAATTCGCCAACACCCCCATGACACAGCACCACGTTCATGGTGAAGACGGAAAAATATCCAAACACCTTACATTAAATACAAAGGATTGACCACGGGCGTGGACACCACAATGATCGTGGAGACTAAATATCACCATGACCGTGTTATGCAGAAGACATAACAAACAACAATGAAGAACGACCGAGGCACCTCCCCCCAACACGACCGTGCTCTGTAGCATGGTCTTGGCACCATCCACTGACATGAACATGGCACCCACCATGGCCATGGCCATCCCACTTCCTTAACCTTCACTCCACAACCTTCACCACCTCACTCGTGCTAACCCACCATATCCATGATCACCCTCATCCACCACGGCTGTGGTGATCACCTAAACCCTACTGCCTTTTGCACTGAATTCCCAACTTTATCCCCACTTGCCCTAGTGCTTACCCACCACCTATATAAGCCAAGATGGAGGCCACAACACTAGGTTAGCTTCTCTTTAGCCTCCATAGAGTATTCATTGCAACCCTTTTTGCATTCAAGAGCTCCAACATACCCCCTTCCATATCCACCTCATTTTCACCCAAAAACCATAGTTTTCTAGGGTTTCCACCATAATACCCCACCTTTTCATGTAATTTTCCATATAATAGGGAGGTGCTTCATCTTCTATAGCAAGTAGGTGAAGAAGGAGGATCTTCCATGAGCTACCATGGCCTTCTTCCTCTTCCTTCTTTTCTATTTGCTATTTTGTTTGATTATGAGTAGCTAAGCTCCCTTGGTGGGCTGTTTGGTGGAAATGTTACTTTAATACTATGTTTAGGGAAAATAACTTATAACGAACATATTTCCATTCTATGATGATTATATCTTACTTATATCTCATTTCCCATTATTTTACTTGTGATATATGCTTCTAAACACCGATTTCTTGTTATATGATGCTTGATAACACTTAAGACTCTAGGAGAAAATGAATTGTATGTGGCTATTTTAAGAATTGCTCCTAGGTTCAAATAGTGGATCCCTAGCTAGCACCCTATCTTCCTACATGCAAATCTCTTCTCATACAACTAAGTGTGAGATCTAAGTAGCTAGTGTAAGAGTGATTAGTGCAATTTCCTAGAGTTTTCTAAAGGCTAGATGGTGAGTAGCATGAGGTGAAACACCCTCATCTCTACTCTCCCTTCCTACCCTTGGCTCTCAATTGCTCTAATAACCCTTACCCTAGAAACCTAGATTAGTTGAATCCAATAGAAATCCCACCTAGACCTTGGTCCAATTGAGCCTCATAAGGCTGGATAGGGGGTGTAAGGGTGTAGTTCCCCTACCACACTCTATTCTATCCTTGGACAACAAATAGTCTAGGGAGATTTCATTGCACCTGACCAATTTTTTGGTATGGCAATCTAGAATGAAAATATAGGATTTGCATGTTATATCAAACCTCAAGTTGGATTCTTGTGACATTGCCCCAAACAACCCACTCTCCCCATAACTTGTCTGAAGCCTATCTTGCGTGCTTAGCTTGCTTATGCTAGTGTAGTTACTTGCTTTCATTACCTCTTAGTCAATTTCTTAGGTTTGGATAGTTAGGCCTTGCTTGAGTAGTTATTTCTCTTTTGAGCTTGCTAGTGTTAATCTTAATAGTTAGCGATAACCTAGGTCATCAATTTTTTAGTGTTTAACTTTCTTCATTAGTGTAACTTAGTTGTAATTTCTTGCTCTTGCTTAGTTAGTTGCGTTTTCTTGTTAACTAGCCTTAACTTGTATAGAATAACATAGGGCTTGCTTGTCACTTCTTGTTCTCTTGTTTCAATTGCTTTCATCATTAGTGTAATCAACCAAATCAAGCAAATAACCCTAAAAACCATACTCTCCACCTTAGGAACATAGTTCACCCTAATCTAACTCTAGTACCCCCTCTCTCCTTGCAGATCAACCCCTCAATTGCCACTCACCTATACTAAAATACGATCCAACACGCTTGCTGATGATATATTGCAGTCTATGCGAATGTGTTAGTATAGCCCCCTTTATAAATTTGAAAAACCCGAGTGTGTTTTCCTTAGGGTTGCATGTATTCATATATCAATTGAGTAGTGTGTAGCCAAGGTAGTGAAAAACACACCACTAGTGTTTGACTCGCCAAGGAAGGATCTTGTCTATGATATTAAATGTTCATTAAGCTTGATTTTTGATTACAGGATGGCTAAGGATACAACTACTGGGCATGAGCAAGTTAGAAGGGAAGCGACATACAAGTGGGAGACTCCATCGGTAGGCATGGTGAAGGTGAATACCGATGTTTCTATGGGAGCGGACAGAAAAGTGGGACTGGCTGATGCTGTACGGAACGAGCAGGGGAAGCTGATTGTGGTTGTGGGGGAGGTTGCTCAAGGACCGATGGTATGGACTTAGGAAAAGCCTTGGAAATGTGGCAGGCGATGGAGTTGATGAAATAATGGGGGTGTACCCAGGTTTGCATCGAAACATACTCACTTAGTCTGATCTACACAGTTCGAGACCAGGATGGGCGGTGCGACCACCTCAGGCTCATTGTAGACTATATTGTTTCTTTATGTACTTTCTTTTTAGTTGTTTCTTTCTCGCATATTTGTAGACACGGTAAAAAGGTAGCCCATAGTCTAGCTAAGTGATCTTTAGATGGCTCCCTAAAATCAACCTGTGACTAAGAGGTTATCTCGAGGATCATAGACAAACTACATGTTTTCCTAGTTGAAGTAGTTTAATTGAGAGTGGTGCCTTAAAAAAGATGAAATCCACTAAAGACATTAAAGCTAAGTAAAGGAGGATATCAATATGTATTAGTTCATGTTGGAAATTCATGTAATTTCTTAGAGGAGCATCATTATAAAACTTGTAAACAATATTTTTGAATTGAAGGAAATTATTTTCTATTATTTGTTAAAATATGGATCTTGAAATTTTAGGTAATGACTCTCAACTTTAATGTCCTTCTTTAATTGGGTGATGCTAAAAGGTGAGGTCGTTACAACACCCTACCAAACATGCCCTACATTTGGACAATAATAAAGTTGAATCACTCTCCTAACTTACTCAGATACAAGGCTCCACCCCTTAAAAGGAGTATCCTATAACCTAACTAACAATTTTGAGAGGTAACATGGGTAGATCAACCAGGCCACAAATATCCAAACTTATTATTATATTCCACTACATACTTAGGCCTAGGGTTGCAGGGTTTAACATGTCAGTCTATGGGTTATTCACTAAAGGAGATCTCGACAACTCAAACTTCCTTGTGGATGTAACTTGATTCCAGAAACCATTGATAAAATCTGAAAACTCATCTTTTATACATATAGTTTAATGATTGATATATGTTTTATGATCCAAACTTTATAATGGAAATCCAAAAATGACGCCAAAATAGATCTGAGAATCAAGTCTACCATTTTTACAACACATGATACCTAAATATTATTCTATCATCTCTTAATTCTATCAACTTAATTTTGATTCTTCAAGCATAAAAGGGCATGCCAAAAAACATTTCTAATTTACAACTTAGGAAGAAGGAAAAAGTTTTTTTCTTCTATTACCCACAATCAGCTTCCACCAAATCCAATTAGAACATGACATTCATAATTCCTTGCTTCACCCCAATCATGATTTCACATCTTCATTTTAAGATATCAAGGAGTCATATGATTGTCCAACTAGGAAGAAATTAGGTTTCACCATCACTTGTTGGTTTACCACCTTTGTGCCATCACAAAACAAGATGGACTATAATTCAAATATTCGTCATGTTATTCACTAGGTAATCTAATTACACTAGGGAGATGCGAGATGTGAACTCCTAAGAATATTCTACTAAAGTAATAGCTTCCATCCACCAATCCTCAAACATGACAACCATCCCAATGAGAATGGAATACAACCCCCTAGTTAGATAACCTTGGGGCATAGCTCTACGAGAGTTGAGGCATGCTTAACAATAGATGAGCTAGTTCATACTATCAATTAATAACAAGGAAATCATCTCAACTCTAAAACTTATTTAGGGTGTTGTGTTTGTCATTCTTACATGCTCCTCACCCAAAGTGGATGTATACGGGGCATGCTAGAAAAACAACAAAAGAAAGGATTGAAGATGAGGGTTAAGCCTAACTATAACTATTCAAGTCAGCCCATAATTAATAATAATTGAACTAACTTCCCATCAGTGGGGAGATAGGAACTGATCATTAGACAATACAACTTTTCAGTAGGAAGTTTTTCCATCACCATAGAGAGGGTATATGTGAGTAGGGTTACTCATAACTAAGCTCAACCATCTAAGTAGTTTGGTAAGTGTAAGTGACCAAATTAGTTAGGGCTTGTAACCCTAGTTGGTAATCCATGACTCAGGGATGGGCATATCAACAACCTAAAATGAGTTACGTAATTAACTAATTAAGAAACAACATGTGATAACTTGAAATAGTCAAGTAGCCAACTACTTTTGACTCCGATATCATATTGAAAAGAGTGGGATCTAATTGGGAATCCACTCAAATGGTATGATACATAATACATGATTTATTAAGCAACATATAACTATTTTATCTATCAAAAATATCCTAATACATTTCTCCTCACATTAAGAGGTGGTGTTATAAATACAAAATTTCAACTATTTACATATAACACCAGCTGTAGAGGACAACCTGACCATCCCAAACTATCCTCATGTCCACATCATGTATGTATTCTTCCCGATTCATGGTCTTCTAACTCACCTTGCATCTAGGTGATTTGGGAAAAGCACCCAGAAGGGAAGACAAAGAGAATGTATGCATTAGATAAAACTAGTTTATGTATATAAATAAAAATATTTGGGCAATAAAAGAACATAAGGAAAAAAGTAAGTGTTTTGCTAGTCAAGAGAGGGATATATCATTTATGTAAGTTCAAGAGAATATATCAAGAGGATGATAATAAAATAATGAGGCATTCATATAAGATGAACAATAAAACATATATTCTTGCCATTTTGAATAAATCCACAAACATGAACAAATAATGAAATGCATGTTGATTCCCACAAAGACTAGAATAATCTAAAAAATGGGGTTGAAGCCCATATATTCCAAACCAAGGGCAGAAGGACTGAAACCTAAAATTCAAATAAATATAGAATGCCAAGAGGACTAAAACCTCAGTACTTGACAGGAGGACTAAAGCCTCAATATCTATATATAACATATGGAAGGGGGAGTAAAACCACAGTGCCTGGTAGGAGAACTAAACCTTAGTGTCATAGAAAGAGGACTAAAACCTCATTGCCAACAAAATATGGTGTAACTACTCCAAGATATGACTGTCAAAACCACATATGCATAATATAGTAGGCAAACCAGTTTGAAGTGTAATAGTTACAAAAAAGATGAAAGCATCCATCATATAACAATCACGGTCAAAGGACCCACATATATGAGAAGTAGGATTTTAAGAATCTTCAATGAAGAAATATTTGAATTATAATGATATTCTAAAAAGGATTCAAGAGATTCAAAAGGAGGAGTATAGCTCAAAATATGTCTTGTTGATAGAAATCATGATTTAGTCATTATATGCCCAAATAAAGTCAGGAAGATGCACATAATTGATCTCCATGTCTATTGGATAACTTAGTAGGTATACTTGGTCTACAAGGTCAAGTTTTCATCCTAGGAACACATTAGATGTGTCAGTCAAACCAAAGCAAAAATGTATATTCATCCCTTTTATAGATTTGTATATTGTTCTTATCCTAGACCTGACCACTCAATGACATATTTGGGTTTTTAATCTAATTAAGTGAATATATAATCCATTGTATATTTACTTTAGTTCCATGACCCATGTCTAGTCACATAAGTGGAAGTATGTCTGGATTGCTTATTTGTGTGAGCAATAATATGCATTACTCCAGTTTAGATCTCAAATGTTATTCTCTCCCTAATCACGTGTGCTTTCATATAATCCTAGCATCATATTTAGCACAAAAATTAATACATTAATATATATACACAACATGATTCTTCAAGTATGTAATATATGGGTAAATGAAAATGATTATTATCCATATTGACATGTAATTCAAAATAGGTCGATCTATATAGTAATACTATTTAATTCTACTTTGTTTTTCATATTTTATATAGATGTGTATATATAGGTCTTTGTATGTATTTATATACATACTTGAATATATGTGGAGAAATACATAGTTACATATAGATAAGTTTCTAGTTCTCTTGAAGGATAAATTATAACTTTGCAATTATTAGTGTTGGCATGCTTCTATGTATAATAACATAACAAATACTAGGTATAGTTGATCAAGAGGCCTATATTATCTTTTTTTGGGGTCCTAAGAGGTCTATATTATCATTATCAATAAGTTTTATATCAAAAGTTAGACTACCATATAAACTACAATTAACAAATTGGTATTATCTACAAAATTATAGATATCATATAAACTAATGATAGCCTAAAGAGGTAATTATGTGTATAGATGTATGTATATGTTCATAGGATGGGGTAATTCCGGTGGTGGACCCAAGAATCTGAGATGGGTGAGGCCTTGATACAATAAGTCTTTTTTGTCAATAATGTTTTATATAAAAAAAGAAAATTAATACATGACTACTATTGTAAATTAGAAAATTATATGATTAGTAAAACTACATTGTATACAGACAAGAACCATGACAAGTTCAATTTGATAAGATACCAGTTTAGACAAATTGTGATAATTCTAAGATCAAGTATGTGTTTGTTATATATATGGCTACTACAACATGTATATAGCATGGGTTAAGACCAATGTAGTGCAACTAGTACATGGAGGAAAATGTAGTGTGTTGCCTCGTGCAAATGGGAAGAGTTTAGTCCCACATTTCTCACTCCTAGAAATTTTTTGGTCCTTATATGTAGGATAACATGTGACACTAGTGTCCGAAGGGTCCCAGGGGAGAGTATGATCACCTCCTTGGTGGGTATGGTGACTACAACATACACGCATGTACGAGCGTGCATCATGCCACACTTTATATGGTTGAGATGGCCGGGCACGGGCTTGGGCTTGTGGATTGGGGGAATTTTCTTTCATCTTCCATCTTATTTGGCACAAGGATACAACTACTTAATTAGTTATTAATTTAATTAATTAGTTCTTTTCCAAATAGATTTTTTAGTCCTAATTGAAAAGTGTTACACTTGCGGATTTTTCCGCAAGTGTACAAGAGCTGTCGAGTGATTGCTTCTTAATGGGAATAGGATTTTGGTATGTGTAAGGGTATAAATATTCCTTCAGTCATTAGAATATAAAATATCTTTCCGAACATCAGCCTCCAACCGTTTGAGTACATGTTTTGCAAGCTCAAACTGATATCTTCCTATCATAACTCCCTAATTTCTCTATAGAGGCTTTCTCCTATGCAACACAAGTCCCTTCCTCTCTTGCAAGACGTGATATGTCAGGAAGTAGTTCCTATAACCACTAAGTTTCTCTGGTGGTACACATCTTTAACGTCTACCTCATTCATCAACAACGTGAGCGAGACGTCCTCTTCATTGGGTTCGTAATCGGGTCGACTAGAATAATGACACCCATCTAGAAGGATTCCATACCACAAATTTCTTTAAGTAACTTGTCCATTTTTCAAATGAACGATCTGATATGTGTTCCTAACTTTATTTTCTTTTCATTCTCCTGCTTTGTTTATTCTTCTGGTTCATATTAGGATCTATCCTGAAAACATTAAATTTATTGCAACTATTTGCTGCTGCTTGTAACAACATAATTTTTTTTAACGACAGTCTTAAAGAAATCATTTTCTTGTCATTAGTTAACTATGACTGTTCAAGGTTTGGTATGAAAATACATCTAGTATGCCCAAAAACTTTACTGGAACTAATTTTACTCGTTGGCAAAGTAGGATGTAAATTTGGCTAAACATGATAGGGTATGATCAATATTCAGAAGAGGATGAACCCAAACCTGATGAATCTATCCCTGATATTGCTAGTTTAATTGCAACATGGAAGAAGGGTGATAAGACGTGCTGAGGGTTGATTCTATTTGGATTAAACAACAAACTATATGATTTATACTCAAAGCTCCATGTTATGACATCCAATGTTCTGTTGGAGGCGTTAGAAAAGAAATACAATACGGAAAATCTGGGAACTAAAAAATATTGTGTCTCAAAATTTCTAAAGTTTTAGATGGCTGAGGGTAAATCTATTTCTGATCAAATACATGATTTTCAACTCTTGGTGCAAGAGATCAAAGATGCATGCATGAGACTTCCTAAAAAGTTTGGTACAATGTCAATCATTGAGAAATTCCTAAAATCTTGGGAGTCATTTGGTATGTCTCTTAAGCATCACACATGAGATATGTCAAGGAACAATCTCATGATGGAAATCAACATACAAGATGATTACCTAAAAGAGAAGTCTATCAAGTTTCCCATTGATGTTAATCCTAATGCCAATTTAGTATTGGTAAGAACAAGGATAAGAAACCAAAGAATTCACTTAAACCTAAGGTTAAGATAAAAAAAATCGATGAACAATCCTTGTTGGACTTGTAGACAGGTTGCCACTGGAACAAGGTTTCTTTATATTTTTGAACCACTATATTGGATAATTGACACTGGGGTTAATGTCCATGTTTGTACAGATAAGTCTCTATTTGTATCTTACCAGGCCTCCAAAGGTTGATCACTGACTTTGAGCAATTCTAGCATTGTAGAACTCAAAGGTGAAGGATGGGTGGACCTGAAGTTTCCTTTGGAAAATATTCTGACACTCCATAGAGTCAAACATGTTCCATCAATACAACACAATATTCTTAGTGACGTAATTCTAAGCAGATATAATTTTAGAATAGACTGCAAATGTAATAAAACTATTATTACTAAACTTCGTGATTCTTTATTTTTTTGGCAAGGGGTATCTATGAGATATGTAGAACTTATTTTCTTGTTGAACTTGTTTCAAATACAATTTCAAATTTGAATGAAAATAGTTTTGCATTCATGAATCTTATATCATCTGATGTTTGACTTACATGTTTGGGACATGTTGATGTTGGCTCAATGAAACATATGATAAACCTAAATTTAATCCCTAAATCGAACATTAGTAATATTAATTGTGAAATCTATGTGCATGCTAAATTTCCCTAGGAAGCCTTTTCATTCTATGGGAATTCGAAAATATTGGATTTAGTGCACACTGATATCTGTGAATTTGATGGGATTGGCTTGCTACTAGGGTTCAAAAGCATTATTTCATAACTTTTATAAAAAATGCGAGTAGATAGTGTTATATGTATTTACTAAAAGTTAAAGACGAGGCATTGGATAGATTCAAAATTTATAAGAAATAAGCTGAAACTCAAACTAGTAAAGTACTGAAGTGATTAAGATCAGATAGGGGAGGAGAATATACCTCAAACTTGTTCATGGAATTTTGTTACTTTACATCTTGTCGTTCATGAGGTTACCACTCCTTATCCACCTCAATCTAATGGGATTGCAAAACATAAAAATTGAACCCTGATAGATATGATTGATTCTTTACTCCTAACCTCAGGTCTATCCAACTTCATGTGGGGGGAAGCTTTGAATATGGCTTGCCATTTTTTGAATAGAGTTCCCCATAAACATGTAGAAAATTGCCTGTTTGAGTTATGGAGAGGTAGAAAACCGAGTTTTAAATATCTTCGAGTGTGGGGGTGGCTTGCAAAGGTACTTATTCATGAACATAAAAGGAACAATTGGGACCAAAAAATAGTTGATGCCATCTTCTTGGGTTATGCAGAGATAAGTTATGCATATAGATTCTTGATTGTAAAATAAGATATCTCAGGCATTAAGGTCAATACAATTGTAGAGTTAAGCGATGCTACATTATTTGAGGATGTATTTCCTATGAAATCTGGTATGCCTAATGAAGTATCTTAATAGGATTCATTCACCACAGATTCCATTCCTGTGCACATGGAAAGGATGTCGAATGTGGGGGGTGACTCAGAATAAGCTATTTATGAAGAAATGCTTGAACCAAAGAGAAGTAAACAACCTAGGACATCTAAAGATTTTGGAAGTGAGTTTCTCACTTACAATATTGAGGATGATGCTATATATTCTAAAAATGGTATGGATTCTCCAGAAGCTAAGTTTTAAAAAGAAGTCATTAACGATGAAATCTAATCAATTCTCTCAAATGGAACTTGAGAATTAGTGGATTTTCCTCCTGCAGGTTGTTCTGAAGTTGGTTGCAAATGGATCTTTAAGAATAAAGTTAATGTAGATAGGACAATCAATAAGTATAAAGATAGGTTAGTTGCTATGCGTTACACATAAAGGGAATGAATAGATTATTTTGTTACATATTCTCCTATATCCCGTCAGACTACAATCTGAGTACTTATAGCATTGTTATCCATTTATAATCTCTATATCCATCAGATGGATGTGAAGACCACCTTCTTACACAGTGATCTTCAGGAAGAGATATATATGGAACAAATTGAGGAATTTTTGGGTCGTGGAAATGAGTAAAAGGTGTGTAAACTTGTTAAGCCATTAATATGGCTTGAAACAATCCCCTAAGAAATGGCATGAGAAGTTTGATTATGTGATATCATCATTTGACTTTGTTTCTAATCATTTTGATAAGTGTCTCTACTACAAAATCATCAATGATGGATTCATTTTGTTATGCTTATATGTTGATGATATTCTGCCTTCTGGTTTCGATATAAAAGTAGTAAATGAGACAAAGTTATTCTTGTGTAGCAAGTTTGAGATGAAGCTTATGGGTGTCACTGATGTGATTTTAGGGCTTAAAATCATAAGGTCTACCGATGGTATAACTCTCTCTCAATTTTACTATGTTGAGAAGATACTGGAGAGGTTTGCGTTCACATCACGTAAACCTACTAAGACTCCATAACATTCATCCAAGGTCTTGTTTAAGAATGAGACTGGAGTTCCAGTGTCTCAATTATGATACTCTCAAACTATCTAAAGTTTGATGTATCTTACGAATTGCACACACCCAGACATTGTGTTTGCCCTAAACAAATTAAGTAGATACACCAGTTGTCTTGACAAGACCCATTTAGAAGCTATTGACAGAGTTTTGAGGTATATCAAGGGAACTTGTTCTCTTAGGATGTATTATGGTAAATATCCTCCTGTAGTCGAAGGATATAGTGATACAAGTTGGGAGTAATGGTATCTCAAGATATGTATTCCTGTTGTGAAAATGAGCTATTTCCTGGAGGTTTAAGAAACAAACCATATTATCTCGGTCTAATTTTGTGGCAGAGTTGTGTGCTTTAGATGAAACTGGAATGGAAGCTGAATGACTACATTGACTTATGTTCAATTTATCTATGGTAAAGAAGTCACTTTCTGCAATTTTAGTTCAATGTGATAGCACTACAACTATTGCTAAGATAAAAAGTTCAAAGTATAATCAAAATCAACATAGACACATCTAAGTCAGAATCAAGTCTATAAGGGAGTTAGTGTCTAATGGGGTAGTTGAAGTGGACTTCATCTGTACCAAAGATAATACATTTGATCCTTTCACTAAAGGTTTTACCATAGCCTTAGTGGAAAATTCTAGATTGGGGATGGGAATGAAACCCCTCATTATTCACAGGCAGCCCAACCCAACAGAGCAGAGATCCCAGAAATTGTGTTCAATGTGGTAATAACAAGTTGTCGGGTGAATTAGATGACACTATGTAGTTTCATTTTATGTTTCTTGAATATGTGTGTCTATCCCCTGAGAAACCTTTTAGTGTCATGACTGCAAGTTAAAAAGAGATTACTCTTTGAATGGTGTCAAGTCCTAGTACAAGATGCTAGCAGTACATCCTTGGAGACTCCAACTAAATGATTGATGTTGTGTAGGCCGCAACAGGGGAATTGGGTTGTTCCATGATATTAATCATGAGATATACTTTTTGGACACATGGCCTTTAATACATCAAATTCCTTTTCTGCCATGTCTTTATTGAGTTCTTACCAACCTATACTCTTACACCCAAAGTTCAGGTTCAAGACTTTTGTTCACCGAGTTCCTGGTGGTCACAGTTTGATAATTCATGTAGATTCAAATAAAAAAATAACTACTAAAAACATAGTATGGAGGATTGATTGGCAGAACACACTACACATTGGACTTTGTGGGGATTACACTACTACGAAAAATGGTTTTTACAACAGTTCATTTTTCCATTTTACAACAGGTGTCAACTGTTGTATTAGATCGTGTGGTCTTATGGGGGGTTCTTTATACAACAGGTGTTGTGCATGTTGTAATATATGTATTTTATACAACAGTTAATACATGTTGTAGTTCATTGAAAACACCTGTTGTAATAGGGGTGTTGTATATAACATGTTGAGACAAAAGGAAAATACATCTAGACACAAGGTTTCGAACTTGAGACCACTTGAAAGTAAGGCACATCTCAAACCGCTAAACCAGTTTCATTTTATGCAACACATATATTCTTTGTTGTACATATACAACAAATGAAGTGCAAACCTGTTGTGTGATTATAGTCTACTACAACGGGTAACTATTACAATAGGTGAAAGCCTGTTGTGTAATTATAGTATACTACAATGAGTTATAGTATGTTGTGTAATGATGGTCTATTACAACGGGTTAACATATGTGACTATTACAACGGGTAGAGCATGTTGTGTAATTATGATCTTTTACAACGGGTCAGAGTATGTTGTGTAATGATGGTCTATTACAACGGGTTAACATACATGACTATTACAACGGGTTAGAGCATGTTGTGTAATTATGATCTTTTACAACAGTTTAGAGTATGTTGTATAATGATGATCTATTACAACAAGTTAGCATACACGACTATTACAAAGGATTAGAGCATGTTGTGTAATTATGGTCTTTTACAACGAGTTTGAGTATGGTGTGATATTACAGTCTATTACAATAATTTAGCACCTGTTGTAGTATCACATATACTACAACGAGTTTGGCCCGTTGTATATAACTTGTGTTGTATAAAATATATAACTCACAACACACAAATAGACTTGTTGTAAAAGAGATGCTAACTACAACAAAATAAACAGAACTGTTGTGTTTTTCCCGTTGTAAAAAACATTTTCTGTAGTAGTGTTATTAGATATATGGCTGCTACAACCACACATATAGCATGGGTTAAGCCCAATGTAGTTCAACTAGTACATGGAGGAAAATGTAGCATGTTGTCTTGTGCAAATGGGAAGAGTTTAGTCCCACATTCCCCACTCCTAGAACTTTTATGGTCCTTATATGTTGGAACACATGTGACACTAGTGTCCAAAGGTTCCTAGGGGAGAGTATACTCACTTCCTTGATGGGTATGGTGACCAAACACACACGTAGGCATGGCGCACACGACACACATGCACACGCGCCCTGCCTCGCCTGGCCGGGTTGGGCACAAGTTCGAGCTTGTGGCTTGTGGGTTCTGGATTGTGAGAATTGTCTTCCATCTTCAATCTTATTTTGCACAAGGATACAACTATGTAATTTAATTATTAATTTAAATAAGTGTTTCTTTCCAAAATGAATTTATCAATCCTAACTAGAAAGTGTTTTCCTCGCAAATTTTTCATAATGTGTACAAGAACGTTTGAGTGATTGTGTCTTAATGGAATAAGATTTTGGTGCATATAATGCTATATATAAGCCTCCGGTCATTAGGTTTAAAAACATCTCTCCCGAACATCATCCATCAGCCATTCGAGTATGTGTTTTGCAAGCCCTAACTGGCGTCTTCCTATCGCCACTCCCGAGTTGTTCTGTAGAGGCTTTCTCATGTGCAAAGCAAGTCCCTTCCTCTTGAGATGCAATCTATCAGGAAGTGGTTCCTGCGATCGCTGAGTTGTATTGATGGTGCGCCTCTTTAACATTTGCCTCATTTATCAGAAACACGAGCAAGACGTTCTCTTCTTCAAGTTCATGACAGGTCGACTAGAAAAATGATGCTTATCCAGAATTGCGGGCTGCTAATTTCTTTAAGTAACTTGTTCGTTTCTCAAACGAACAATCTGATATGTGTTCGTAACCTTATTTATTTTATGTTCTCATTCGTTTTTTCTTCTGGTTCTTATCTGGATCTAGTCTAAAAATGTTAACTTTATTGTAACTGTTTGTTGCTGCACGTAACGACGTAATAGAAAATTAATAACAATATTTGTCACCCTTATCGGAATTGAATTGAATTTCTTGTCATGGATAACTCAATAGATGAAAACCTCTTGTGTGCCCAGATATGTATTAGTTATTCCTTTCATTGACACCACTTAGTATGGGTAGTGATACAATCCCTTTAACAAACCTTTGAATACATATCTAATTAGTTATTATATAACAATCATTAACGGTTATACTATGCACGTTCTTTTTTTGTACTGAGTGTGCCAATAATGATTATAATTTTTAAAGGTCCAATAATTTTGTACTATACGTGTACGTTTTTAGCGGGTGTGAATCTTGTATGAAAATTATATATGTTATACAAAAATGACTTAATAACAGTCTAAAATGGTCGACACCGGCTAAATTTTTCTTTATACCTTCTTGTATGTTTTTACACGAATTGTGTGAAATACGTGATGAGTATGTACAAAGGCTGTGCCACGCTATTTGTGTGTATTTTCTTAAGTCAATGTACAGTGTGTGTTTCATATCTTTTTCCCTTAAAAATGAAATTGACCACTCTACGTTAGACATGCAACTTCTAATAGAACAATAGAATTTCCATAAACTTGATAGACCACTTCTATTCCGTTCACAACTTTAACTTAACATGAATTAGATAATTAACTCCTCTCTTGAATAAATTGATGACCCGTCTCTTAGATTAATGGCCCTCTTTCTCAATCAATTAAACCCCTACACACTCTCTTCCTTCGCCCCCTCGTCTTAATGTTTCTTCACTTCCTTGTGCACGGTCAATTAACCGTTTCAATGATTTATCACGTCTTTTGGATTCCCTCCCCTCAATTCCCCAGCTTTCCTGATTAGCACAGAGTCACGCATGCCTGCAACAATAATAAACACCTATTATAATAATTAAGGTCAATTAATTGTAGCGTTTAGGTAAACCTGGGTGAGGCCAACGATTACTCAACAATCCAATTCATGGGTGCACAACCGGCCGCGGGTGATTCCATGCAGGGTGGAACCAGAAATACCCAAATAGGGGGGTTGAGTTCCTAAAGGGGAGGGCTGAAAAATAAAATATGGACACAATAAGATTTGAACCTGCACTATTTACACAACTAAAGACACAAAGCAACACTTCAGCTAATCACTCTTTATGTCAAATACACTGTAAAAAAATGTATATATCTAATTATTATTTGTATTTTTTATATTTTTCTAATCATATTTTATCATTTTTTGGGGGGAGGGGGGCTAGAGCCCCCACCCTCCTTCCTAATTCCGCCCTTGATTCCATGGCCTCAGGTGGTCCAGCTGTGCATCCGCCACTGCCGACAATAGCTTACTGTGTGAGACCCAATGATGGAGGCGGCTGCAACTGTCTTGTTTACGTTCATGTAGAGAGAGACAGGGGTTCAATTGTTATGTGGTGGAACTTTCTGGGATCTACAGGTTGCAAGTCATCCTCATCAGATCAGGACACCGTCGGGAAGAGGATGAAGGGACGGACAAAGTAGAAGGTTTCATGGTTTCGGGGTATGCTATGGTGAGGAAAGGGGTGAGCACTGACCCTTACCAACCACTGTAGAACCCTGCAACAGCAGTAGTCCTTGCAACCATGTCTGTAGATGCATGGCAAGGTGGGATGATGCTGTAAAACAGACAAGGTAGAGAGAATGTTGGCGGTGGTAGAATGATGCTGCCGATCACGTCGTCGATGTTGTGCTTGGTGGTCGTGGTTTCCCTCCGCCGATGAAAGACACATGCATACAAGAGAGAGGCCATGGGAGGCGGCTAGGTTTGGTAGCACGCACTACAAGAAACTTGACTTTTTGTTAGGGTTGGAATAATAAAATCTGCAAGGGTTGTAATTCTTATAACACAGTATTAGAATGTTAACCGTCACATAAGAGGATAGGCGGGATCCCGCCAAATAGTCCTTGTCATAAAAGAAGGTCCAGATGTGTTTTAAAACATTGGACGGCTCTGATTGGTTTGAAATAGATCTGATTAAGAAAGTAGGCATTTGACTCAGGGTGGACCGGATGCTGGTATTTCCCCAATTTCTATTTCGTCTTTCTCCGCTCCGCGCTTCTGGCCTCCTCATTCGCGCGCCTGCAGCTGCTCACGTTGGTTTCTCCTTCACTGGCGTCTGCTTCGCTACCCTCCTTCGTCGGCGTCTGCTGCTCCTCGACCGGCGTCAGTTGCTCCTCATCCGGCGTCAGCTGCTCCTCAGCCGGCGTCTTCCCCTCCTCCGCCGGTATCCGCTGCCCTCTTTCTTCGGCGTCCGTTGCAGCCTTCTTCGTCGACGTTCATGGCCCTCCTTCGTCGGTCTCTTCACTGGTGCCGGTTTCCTTCCTTTGCCGGTTGCTATCCTAGTACACCGATGTCTATTGCCCTCCTCCACGGGTATGCTCCCATCTTCCCGTATCCCCTACGACGCCCTATTTGGTTTGCAGATTTTAATCCTATTACGCCATGCTTGGTTTACCGAAAAGGATCGGAATGGGTTAACGACTAAAGTAGGATAAGATGGCATAATATAGAATACAAGATTCATCCATATGGCAGTGGCGGAGCCACATTAGGGCAGAGTGACACACATGCCTCACCCTGTTTCATCTACAAAATCATATAATCCCGCTTTGAGCCATTAAAACATGCACGATCACAACTTCTCTTATACAATGTCACCGCTCCGGTCAATCTTGGACAATATGTAGCTGTCTCACGCGGCTCGTACGTGTACTCCGGATGATCTTGCGGGACTCGATCACACGAATTGCAACACGACACCCCTGTTAGTTCCCACTACAACATGATCAGACCATCGTTCTGGAGTGATGGTTGCCTAAATAGTACGTTTTACATCTCCTTGGTCTCACAACAGATTTATAATGATATTGCTACGATCTTTTGCTAGACGTTTTCTGGTTGCAGTCTGCCTATGGCAGGACATTCCAGTACTCCGTTCGCTGCAAGCAGTAGAGCACATATTTCTTTTTGAGATTTTTATTATCATTATAATTCATTGGCTCCATTATAGCTATGTTGTTCAATCGGTATGGTTTGCTTATGTTTATTATATTTCATCCACAATAACAGATCTACTGGAACAGTGTTGCCTTTCATTTGGGGACTAGTAGAGGCACGATGCACATTCAATCCAGATTCAATCTGATCTAATAGTCATCCTAACCAAACATGGATGGAAAACTTCTATGATTTTAGTCTTCATTTCCAACGAAATCTAATCCTTCCATAAATGTTATCCATTTTTCATCATGTATAAGAGATGCAGACTTGGTGTCACAATCCGGAAGTCAAATGATATCCATTTAGAAAAATCATTGATAATATTTGTGCCTCACCAATGTAATATTCTGGCTCCACCACTGCCATACGGTCCCACGTTTAGAAGCAACACGGTAAGAACTTGGAATACTTCAATGAATATATGGATACAGGGAACTTGTGCCATCGTTGCAACACCGACACCGTTGTGTATAGCTTATGTGCATCCAAAACTTCTTGCTCGTCGCTTATTGTGTGACCCTCCATCTACATATTTTTTTATATCTGCAGATTCTTGGTGGGCGAGTCACTAATAAGTTCAACATAAATTGGTTTATCATCCAGTATAAGCTGTACACAAAGTGGGGGACTAGTCTCTGTCTTTTTCTTACCGAATACACGATGAAGTTTATGGTAATTTAAAGATGGGTATGTGTTTTGACTTTCTTATGCTTGCCTACTCCTAACACACCATCATGCGCTTTGCCGCAACTTTGGCCACAAAATCTGGAGATGGAATCGCTCCTGTCCATCATGAATGCTATCCCGACATGGATTTTGTGGAAGCAAACATGGGATTCCATTGTTAATAGGATTTAAATCCTATCCTATAGATAATCCTACAAACCAAACATGCTGTTAGTATTTAGAATCCCATGTTTGTTTATGAAAAAGTCACGATAGAATAGGATTTCAACATCATGAGAGTCCCAACTCGTTGGGACTTCGAAAGTTTGGACTACCTCTAGGCATTTGCAGGGTACAAGATCTTTCGAGCACATCTGATTCCCATCTCCAAACCCCGACTCTTCTTCTTTTGTTGTTTTGCTCCCATGCATCGGCCGTCATCTATTCGTCCGTTCTGCGTCATGTGGACATCCTCCAGGTTCGCTTCCTTCTCATGGCATTGACCTTCTTCTCCTTTGTTAATGTGCGATCTTCCGTCTTCCTTTGTATCTCCACACTTCTTCAATTCTCCAAGCGTTTGGTATGTATGTGGCCATCATTTGGTCTCTTTGACTAGAAAGTTTCCGAATAGGTGAATCATGGAGGAAGGGGAATACTGAAGATGATTGATCGAGGTCCTTGTTTTCTTTTAAGACCTCTTGTTCCCTTGGGAATTAGGTGGGATGAGGGTGATAATTACTTAGTTTTCTAAAGATGCCATGAAAGCTATGCGGCAATCTGATATGGATTAGCTTTTCTATTTGCTTGGATATAGAAAATTTCAGCTTGCGTTCATCTCTATTTAGAATTCATGGGCTCTTCTTAATTTTTCAATTTAGTTCTTTAAAGATCCATCAAAGTGATCGAATAAAAGATTGATCGTACTTCCAACTTCATAGTTGTTTTCCCTCTACAAGTTATGTTCTTTCTCCTCAAATTCTTCTACCTTCTCCGAGACAACCAATTTTCCTCTACTAACGTTTGCTTTCCTTGCATATATATTACAATTGAATACAATATATAATGTGGTCATTATACATCACCAGGTTTGGTAAAACCAGATAGTAATTTTATCCCGAAAACAGTTGAAGTCGCGTTCCTTATGATTTAGTCTCCGAAATTTTTCATAGGTTCAATAAGCTGACTACTTAACTTCAACCAAAGAGTGTGAGACATTTCATTCATTCTCAATATTTAATGATAGTTTTATATGAACATTTGTGTTCTACAGAATGTCCAAATATATTAGCAATATCATTCATGATCCTAGTCAACACTTTGATTCCTTCCCGTATATGTACATGTATGAAATTAGCAAAAAAAGGCTACATGAATCATACATTAATACATTTGGAGAGAGGCATGTGTTTAGATAAGATTTCTTGTGGTGTCAGATTCTCAATTAGTGTAGTGATGATAGTGTTGCATGATAAAAAAGAATAAAAAAATCTTAATTACTTGCATAAAATATGATCATCAGATGAAAATGGGCACTCGTGGCAAGATTTAATAAACATAGAATGAGAAACTACAATGGAAGTTGAATGTCATGAATACCAGGCAAAAAATAAATAACATGAATTATATCTAAAAATACACAGTAGTAAGTTTTCTTGAGCTCTTATGCATATTGGTACCTGCACACTTCGGTGATATATAACTAGTCTAATCTATTTTCTTTCTATGGCATTAATGATATGTAAAATAGAAAAATAATCAATTAATCATGCTCTTCATGGACCATTAAAAATATAAAATTATAAATTCATTGTTGCATCTCATTGTATGTTTGGATGGACAATTGTTTCAAATTGTGAAATGATAGAGAATTTTAGTCTTGTTTGATACATAACAAAAGTACATAGAGCGCAAAAATTTAAATGAATAAACAAATATTTAGATTGACGAATACTAGAAAAAACATTATTCTTGACTCCTTAACTGAAAATGTGTCATTGATAAAAAATCTAGCTATACGTTTAAATGACATTTTTTTTAATTAGGTATTAACTGATGATGACTTTGATTAGTGATAAACGTTGGATTGGTCATGGAAAGACTAGTTTTGATAGATGTCGGAGCACATATTTTTAGCAAGGAGTTGATGCTTT
Organism: Alisma plantago-aquatica; assembly: GCA_963693085.1. NCBI lineage: Eukaryota > Viridiplantae > Streptophyta > Magnoliopsida > Alismatales > Alismataceae > Alisma > Alisma plantago-aquatica. The sequence goes on from OY856410.1 coordinate 229,834,254, forward strand.
TCTTAGATTTGAATTTCAGAGTAACTCTACAAAAGAAGTTAGATGTCCATATAATAAGTGTGAGAATAAATTCTATGCATACATGCACACTATTAGAACTCACATCATTATGAATGGATTCTTGGAAGACTATACAACTTGGACAAGGCATGGAGAGGTGCCCAAGAGTCCTATAAGTGATCAACAAGTTAGACAAATTAATTGTATCGATGATATAAATGGCATCATTAATGATACAATGGGACAACATGAACATATACCTTCCGATCCTACAATGGACACTTCTAATGAATGTACTAATCATGACTTATAGAAATTTCAAAAACTCATTGAAGATGCTAGCCAACCTCTATATCATGGATGCTTGAAGTATACTAAACTATCTTGTATTATTCGGGTGTTTGAATATAAATGCAAATTCAACTTGACTAACAACTCACTATTAACCCTTTTCATGATGTTGACTGAATTTCTTCTAGAGGGTAATACTCTACCAAAGAGTTGGTATGAATGTCAAAAGATAATGTCAACTTTAGGTTTGGACTATCAAAAAATTCATGCATGTCGAAATGATTGTGTTCTATTTCGTGGTAAGTATGAAAAACTTGATGCATGTCCTATCTGTGGATCTTCTAGATGGAAAAAATTGAGAAAGAAGAATAGGGTGTGGAGATTGCAAAGAGTGCATGTGAAAGTACTCCGCTACTTTCCTTTGACCTCAAGGCTAAAGAGACTTTTCATGTCTAAAAGGTTAACACCACTTTTGATTGGACATGATACATTCCCAAAGGGTGAAGATGGGGAGATGAGTCATCCAAGAGATTCACTAACATGGAAAGATTTTGATTCAAAACATCCAACATTTAGTTCTGATCCTCGCAATATAAGACTTGCTCTTGCATCTGATGGTTTTAGTCCTTTTAATTCTATGATGGGTAGTAGTTGGAGTACTTGGCTTGTTATTTTAATATGCTACAACTTTCCTCCATGGCTAGCCATGAAGCCATCATTATTTATGTTATCTCTTCTTATAGAAGGACCAAAATCTCCTGGAACTAAAATTGACACATATTTGCAACCATTAATTGATGAGCTGAAAACATTGTGGCTAGACGGTGTAATGACGTATGATGCAAATAAAGATGAAATGTTCAATATGAGAGTAGCACTTTTATGGACAATTAATGATTTTCCTGCATATGGTATGTTGTCTGGTTGGAGCACCAAAGGATACAAGGCATGTCCGCATTGTGGTGTTGACCATGATTCAATTTATCTTCCACATAGTCGTAAATGTGTCTACATGAGACATCTTCATTTTCTAGATGCAAATCATCTGTGGCATATAGATAAAAAGAACTTTAATGGAATGGAAGAACATGATCGTGCACCCGATCAACTTAGTGGTTCACATATACTAAAGTTGTGGGAAAATTATAATATTGCTAATCCAATTGGTGATGATGTTGGGGTAGACAAACAAGTTAATTCTCAAATCCCTGAAGGATGGAAAAAGAAGAGTGTTTTCTTTGAGCTTCCCTATTGGTCTACTTTATTGATCCGCCATAACTTGGACATAATGCATATTGAGAAGAATGTAAGTGAAAGCATTCTTAGTTGGTTGTTGCATAAAGATGGTCGTAGTAAAGAGAATATTAACGCATCCATGGACATGCAAAAGTTGAATATCAAAAAACCTTTGTGACCAAAGAAAAGAAAACACAATGATCAGTTTTCATTGCCTCACACATCATATAGCATGACAAGCAAAGAGAAAGCAATTTTTTTGTTGGTTTTAAAAGACTTGAAATTTCCAGATGGATTTTCTTCAAACATATCAAACAAAGTGCAAATAGAGGCCAAAAAGATTCTTGGTTTTAAAAGTCATGATCATCATATTTTGATGGAATATCTTTTAACCCTATGTATAAGGAGAACCATTTCAAAACCTTTTGCAAAAGTTCTAATAGAATTCTGTCATTTTTCAAGTCCTTGTGTGCAAAGAAAATTAGCCATAGAAGTATGGAGAAATTAGAAAGTTTGATGCCGATTCTTCTTTGCAAGCTTGAAAAGATCTTCCCCCCAGCTTTTTTTGACATCATGGTTCATTTAACTATCCACCTACCATATGAGGCCAAAGTTGCAGGTGCAGCAGAATATAGATGGATGTACCCAATTGAAAGATATCTATATTCTTTAAAACGGTTTGTGCGCAACCGAAGTAGACCTGAAGGATCTATTGCAGAGGGATATCTTTTACAAGAAGCAACTATCTTTTGCCAACACTATCTCAAAGATGTGGAGTCTAACTTAGACAGAAACATTCGATACAATGATGGACCCATTGGTGCTGGTCTACATGTGACGCTCTCATATGATGAACTTCATCAAGCACGCCGATTTATTCTATTCAACACAACTGAAATTGAGCCGTACATAACGTAAGTTTCTGTTTATATATCGTTCAATATTCTTTTTCTCAATAATATATATAATTCTTTATATTAGGTTGCATCAGAATGAGATCATTCTTCAAAATCCATATTGGAGTGAACATGAAATGCAACGCGAACAAAACAACCATTTTGTTAAATGGTTCTCAAATTATGTAAGTATGTTAGTATTTTGAAGAAGTAAAACCTATTATATATAACAATTTTCTATGTATCTTTATCAGGTATGTTCCTTACCAAATGATATCGTTGTTCCAAATGTTGCGAGATGTCTTGCTAGGGGGCCTACATTAGGAGTACGGTTTTACAAGGGATATAATGTGAATGGTCACAAATTTGAAATTGAAACAATAGACAATAGTCATGTCACACAAAATTGTGGTATCTCAACAAAATGAGATGATGAAAATATATTTTATTGCATCTTAGTTGACATATTAGAGCTCCAATATGAAACCATCCCTCCTATATGTCTTTTCAAGTGTAGATGGTACAATATGGAGGATTCTATAGGTTCTTATGTAGATGAATTTGGCTTCACTTTAGTCAATACTTGTAGAAAAAGTTTCAATGATGAGCCTTTCATTTATCCCGACCAAGCCATTCAAGTGTTCTACTCAGTTGACATAGAAGAAAATAATTGGAGTATTGTTTGTCATTGGATACCAAGAGACACATTTGATTTACCAATAGAGGCTTTTTATAGTGAACAAAATGATGTAGAAGAAATAATTGATGAAATCAATCAGGGAGATGGTGGGTTAGAAGATGAGCATGACTACACGTGTGTTCGCTCAGATATAGCAATCCCTATACACATTGACAATACTTTGTTAACTATGGCTCCAAGACACAAATAAGAATTCCAAGGTACCACCTTCATTGAAAAAAGCATCCAACAATAGATTAATTTTCAAACTTAATATTTGATAATGATGTTCTAAATATAATTCTTATATTTTTCTATATTCATATGTATGTAACAGAGGTTCTCAGAACTATGCCTCTAAAGAAAAAGTTGAAGTACTTAAGTGAGGTTGTAGCATGTGCAAATCAAATTGACACTACTACCATTAAAGATCATCAAGTCACCTACCACTCTCATGACTTAACACCTTCTAAAAGTGTTTCACTTGGATCAAATGACCAATTATTTCTCTCTATAGCACGTAAGTTGCTTCTAATGATTATATGCTGATTTAATTTGATATGACATTGTATATGACATTCATTTGCATGTAACAGGTGAAGCAAGAAAAAAGGCCAAGATGGAAAAAGAAGTCTCTAAAACAAATGGCAAGTACATTTTTTTCATATGTATTCATCCAAATGATTCATATATATTCATTAAATTAAGTTATTGTAGGGCCTAATGAAGTGTCTTCCACAAGAAACAAGGTGCCTAACCTCTTAGAGATTCAAAGTGAGAGAATGGAGTTTCTGAGAAACATTGGTGATGGTAGGGTCTATTATATTCTATATGAGTTATTAGTAACATATCTCTTTTATTTGTGAAAGGATAAGACTAATAGAGATTTGAAATATAGGTCATCAATTCAACCACCCCTTTCATTACCCAACTTCATGTACAAGCGACTTCCCTAAATTGAATGACCATCATTGTACTCCATAGCCCGTGAGTGTTTGATTGGGATAATTTTATCATTTGTTTATTGTGTAAACATTACATAAGGAGTAAAATTTTACAAATAACAGGTGTGGCTAAAGAAAATGTAGTCAATTTAAAGAAAAGTAATCAAGTACACAAACAAAATGATAACAATATGTTATTCTCTTACACTTTTAATTTTAAAAAACAAATAATATAGAAGTTATGTTTTTTAGATCACAAGAGTGTTGCATTAGGATCTCAAGTTGGCATAGGGTGCATTATATCTGTTGAAAATCATCTTGCAGGTAGTTTTCTTTTGCAAAATATTTGCCTTGCAAAACATGTCATTTTAAGTGATCTTATCCAATATTGTTCACTTGAATACCTAATTTTAAATATTATTAAGAAAATCATAAAGTCATGTGTTGTTTAGGTCATAAGAGTGCTGCATCAAGGTCTCAAGTTGGCAAATACACTGCTGGAGTTGTTGAGCATAATGTTGCAGGTTGTTTGTTTCAACAAAATTTTTGTATTGCAAAATGTTTTTTTTCAATTCTTTTAATACATTTGGTTATTTGCTGAAATAATTTCAATGTTGGGTGTTTTTTAGATCATAAGGTTGTTGCGCTAGGGTCTCATGTTGGCAAAGACTCGACCAGAGTTGTTGAGCATAATGTTGCAGGTAGTTAGTTTTAATAAGATTTTTCTTGCAAAATATTTTATTTTTGCATTTATTTTAATATATATTGTAATTCACTAAAATAATTTCAATCACAGTGTTGTTTAGGTCACAAGAGTGTTGCATTAGGCTCCCAAGTTGGCAAAGACTCCATTGGAGTTGTTGAGCATAATGTTGTAGGTTGTTTGTTTCAATAAAATTTTTATATAAAAATGTTTTATTTTTGCAATTCTTTTAATACATTTGGTTATTTGCTGAAATAATTTCAATGTTGAGTGTTTTTTAGATCATAAGGTTGTTTCACTAGGGTCTCAAGTTGGCAAAGACTCGACTGGAGTTGTTAAGCATAATGTTGCAGGTAGTTAGTTTTAACAAGGTTTTTGTATTGCAAAATATTTTATTTTTGCATTTCTTTTAATATATATTGTTATTCCCTAAAATAATTTCAATGATGGGTGTTGTTTAGGTCATAAGAGTGTTGCATTAAAGTCTCAAGTTGGTAAAGATTTTGTTGGAGATGTTGAGCATAATGTTGCATGTGAGTGGTTTTTTATAATGGTTATCTTATTTATTTATGTTTTATATAACTTTGTATATCATCAAATTTCCGAATTATAGGTGTGCCTAAAGAAAAAGTCACAAATTTTAAGAGAAATCATTTAGTGGCTAAAGCAAATGGTAACAACCTGTTATTCTCATACATTTTGACTTGTAGAAAACAATTGAATAATCTCAAAAGTATGTGTTTCTAGGTCATAAGAGAGTTTCACTCGGTTCTGGAAAAAACTCTACAAGAGATGGTGAATATTGTGCTACTGGTAGGATATTTGGGCAAGATACTTAATGTTGTTAAATGATTCATCTATACTTATTGAGTTTTATAATTTTAGGGACCAATGAAGTACGTTCCCCTACTTACAAGGTACCTAATCCCCTAGAGATTCAAAGTAAAACAATGAACGTTTTGGGAACCATTGAAAATGGTGGGTTTTCTTTATAAATATGTTGTCATTAATGTTTCTTAATATGTTGAAAAAGAATATATAAGAAGTTTGTATAAGAGTCTCATGATGCAAGAGGCTCTACTAGAGATGTTGGACATTGTGTTATAGGTGTGTTTGAAAATATGTTAGTGTTTTATCAAATAATTCATATAAACTTATACAATTGAGTTATTACAGGAACAAGAGAAGTATGTCCTCCCACTTATAAGGTTGTTACACCCCAAGATATTCGAAGTAAAACAATGGATTATTTCAAAATCATTGAAGATGGTATTTTATTTATTTTATTAATACATTAATATTTAATATATATCATTGCATTATGGAAAACAACAGAATAACCTCAAAAGTATATGTTTTAAGGTCATAAGAAAGTTTCACTAGGGTTTGGCCAAGGATCCACAAGAGATGGTGATCATTATGTTACAGATAGGATATTCAGGCAAGATGTTCAATGTTGCCAAACTATTCTTCTATACTTACCCTGTTTTATTATTGTAGGCACCAATGAAGTGCATTCCCCTACTTACAAGGTACCTAATCCCCTAGAGATTCAAAGTAAAGCAACAAACGTTTCGAGAACCGTTGAAAATGGTGGGTTTTCTTTCTAGATATGTTGTCATTAATGTTTCTTAATATGTTGCAAAAGAATATGTAATATACAAGTCTGGCATGTAGACCATGAATCAACCTCCTTTCTCATTAATCAATTAAATATATAAGTAAATCCCTTGTCTGTTCTTTTCAAACAAAACCATTGGAATCTCTTACTTATGATTTTATTAAGTTATAAGAAGTTTGTATAAGAGTGTCATGATGGAAGAGGCTCTACTAGAGATGTTGGACATTGTGTTATAGGTGGTGTGTTTGATAAGATGTGAGTGTTCTATCAAATAATTCATATATACTTATCAAATTTAAATATTATAGGAACAAAAGAAGTACGTTCCCCTACTTACAAGGTACCTAATCCCTTAGAGATTCAAAGTAAAGCAATGCAATTTTTGGGTACCGTCGAAAATGGTGGGTTTTCTTTCTAGATATGTTGTCATTAATGTTTCTTAATATGTTGAAGAATATGTAAAATACAAGTCTGACATGTAGACCATGAACTCAATAACCTTTCTCATTAGTCAATTACATCTATAAGTAAATCCCTTGTCTATTCTTTGCAAACAACACCAAAGAAATCTCTTACTTATGAAATACTTCATATATACTTATCAAATTTAAATATTGTAGGAACAAGAGAAGTATGTCCTCCCACTTATAAGGTTGCTACACCCCAAGAGATTCAAACTAAAGCAATGGATTTTTTGAGAATTATTGAAGATGGTGGGTTTCCTTATGTTATTAATGCATTAATATTATTATATCTCATTGCATTGTGGTAGAAAAATTGACACATATTAAACTATAGATCATCAAGTAGACAACCTTTCTTAGTACTCAACACCATGTAGAGTTGAATCCTCTGTATTTAATGCCCAATCTTTATATTGCATAACATGTAAGTGGTTGTTTTAAATGTGTATCCTATTTACTTTTGTTGTATACAATTTTTACATGGAAATTATATTCGAAATAACAAGTTCAGCTAAAGAAAAAGTTCAAATTATCAAGAAAAATCCTCAACCACCTACATCTAATGGTAACATATTAATCTCCTACAATTCCAATTATTAACAACAATAATATAATATCTACGTTATGTTTTCCTAGGTCATACCAAGGTTGTATTAGGGTATAATGTTGAAAAAATCTCCACTAAAGATGTTGAATATTATGTCATAGGTAGTCTATTTAGACAAGATATTCATGTGTTTTTAAATATTTCATTTATACATTGAATTTGGTAGGAACTAAAGAAATGCATTCTCCAACTTATAAGGTGCCTAACCACCTAGAGATTGAAAGTAAGGATTTGGAGTATTTGAGAAACACTGAAGATGGTAGGTCTTTGAGAAATGGAGCTTTTGAAGTTGGCCAAGGCTACACTAGACTTGTTGAGGACCATGTTACAGGTATTGTCTTAGATGATTGTATTTTTGTTGTCGGAATATATCACTTGTTAAAAAAATGAAGTACTAAATCTCTGATTCTCTCTAAGTAGAATGTCTATGATGCTTATTACATGATAAAGTATTTTGGTGTTATGCTTTAGATAATGGATTCAGCCATCTTCATCAAGTACCAACTACATTTGTTGAGGATCATATAACATTAAGTGGAGAAGGGGGCTTCACTAATCAAATGCCAAGGTCCCCATAGATTCAATGTAGAGGGACATATTTTTCTAAAAATACAAATGATGGTGTGTTGCTTATAATTTCTATCAATGTTTTTATTTTTGCATATATTATTGTGTCAATATGCATGTGTTTACATGTAGAAAGCATAAGACTTGGTGTTGACACTGAAAGATGTCCGAGCCAACAACTGGAAGATATAGAAAACATGTCATACCATACCCAAAAGCGCAATCGTCGAGCCACATTTGAAAAATATACTGGTATATTGTTTAAAAATATCCTCTCTTTTTTGTGTCTCTATCTTTCTAATGGAAAAGTTGTAATGTGAAATTCTTTGTTTTTAGAAAATAATGATTTTTGTGCGATGAAAGAAAAGAAAGGTCATGGATGGACATGCTATAAATCCATCAAGCCTCCATTAGGGAAACACATCATGATTGTTGGACACTTAAAAATGTGCCTGTGGGTGTTGAAGGTGGTATTCTAGTAAGATTTCTAGGATTAAAGGCTAGAGAAAGTGATAGCTTTCCATTGCACCTCCAATGGACAAATTTACAAGACAAAAATTTCCTTGGTGTTTGGGTAGAAGTTAAGGTATTATTTTTGTCTTGATTATTGTGATTTATATTTCCTTTTTTAATTATTATCATTTACATGTCTAATATATCATTCTTTCATTCCCATCTAACTATCCATTTTCTATCAGAAACTCTTCAAATTTAAGAGTCATGAAACTAAATTCACTCCAAATATGTATTGTGTTATGAAGTGGTGTGAAGCAAGAGTACAAAATAGTGTCATTACATACCGGCACAATTTAAAGAAGTGGTTATCTACTTTGACTCCAGAGCAGCTTCAATTTTCACCTGAATCAAGAGTTAGTCAAAAACAATGGCATCATTTGCTCATATACTGGAGCAAGGAGGAAATAATGGTAACATAAATGTTTGATTAGATTCAACTATCATTTAACCAAATGTAATATTTGTGTATTACATCTTTGTTTTCATATGCAGTTAGTGGCACAACAGAATGCAACTAATCATGCCAATATAAGACCTACTTGTACATTAGGGAGCAAGTCAATGCGGAGAAAATAGTTTGAGCTGGTATGTATTATAGTTGAAGTTAATATTGTCACACACTTCTTAATGTCTATTTTTCCTCCATTAGATGCTAGAGGGCCATGAATCATCTGATTGTCATACATACATCATTGCACATAAAAATAAGAAGGGGGAATTTCCAGATGAAAAATACTAAGACAAAGATGGTGAGTTATATCCATACTTATATGAAATAATTCATGATCTATTTATTTCTTACTAAGTAATACTCACGTATACTTGTTGTAGGAGGAAGTTCAAGATGAAGAGCTAAGAAGAAATGTGCAAGATAGTTATAATCCCCTTGAATTTATTCCGGTAATGGATCATGAATATGGGGATCATCATGGTGGCTACCAAAGGGGTTATGGTCATGGTTTGACACGACAGCTGCTGAAAGATGCCGCTATGATGGAGATGACTCAAAAAACCTACCAAGAGAATGAAAAGGAAGCTGCATTTCATGCTCAAGCATTGGCCAATGCAAAATGTAGGATGGCACATATGATGGGACAGGTTGAAATCCTAAACTAATGACATCATACTCTTATCATGCATTATAAGTTGGGCTGAAGGGAACTTGACCGACTCTTTTATGTTGCATAAATTACAGGATGGGTCAAGTTCTTCTCATGCTCAAGGATCGATTAGTAATGACGATGGGCCAAGTTCTCAGGCAGAACACTCAAACAACATTTGGATGGGGTCTCACATGCAACACTCTCATATAGACTAGACACTACAAATTAAGATGTGGTCATTTTTTGTCAGTAATACATGCCTTTAAGTTGTATTCTAGAAGCATGCATGCTATCTATTTTAATTTTAGTAGAAGACTAAATGATACATGTAAAAGTCTAACTTGTGAAATGTGACATTTTGTAAATGTAAGTCACAACTACTATACATGTATATTTTAAAAAATAGGTGTTATATGGTGTTCAGAAATATATCATGTTGAAACAGCACATTGGTATTATGTTATGCTTTTGCAATTTCAATCATAGGAATCTTGATTATCATATAATGAAATGCATTAGTACTTTGACCGATGTGAAACTACCATGGTAATAGTTCCTTTATTTTTCATTCCTATCATCTTTCACATTTATCTTTTAGACATTCTAACATGTATTAAGTGTAGGGGAACTGGAGACATCCAGGACAAATTATGAAGTACCTAGTCTAGCATTGTCAAATGATATGTTCTGATGAGTTCTAATCAAACATGATTGAGGTATATTCTGTAGTATGACATGATTTTAGGTATTCTTTATTACTTTCATTCTTCAAATTTATTTCAAGATACATATACTTGATATTTTTTGTTGCTTATCTATGCCAAGCTTTCTTACCATGGCTATCCCTTTTGATCTTATAGTAAAACTTACATGGGAAACTAGATGTCAAGGAACTTATAATGGATAGTGCATCTATCTATATATTTCAAATTTGGAGCAGTGACTATCAGAATCCTTTCTCCATGAAGTTATAATTTCCATATCCTCTGAGCCATCCTCCCACCACCATGTTTCAACACTCTCTTTCTGGATGAACATGTAGTCTTCGAAGTGAGAAATGAAGCAATTGTACTCTTCCCATAGTGCAAGCAGACAAGGTATGTGTGCCATCATTCTATTTACTTTCTCCTCCATACTCACACATTGCATAATTTAAACTAATGATTGCTAGAAATCATATGCTTCTAATCATTTTCAGTGAATAAATAAGTTTACTAATGTTGTTAAAACCATTGTTAGAATATTTCTCATTGGGTCCCCTTCTTTGTGAATTAATGCAGTTCTCATTGCCTTTCAATGTCAATGTTAGTGCCCAACTTCCTTTCTACTCCTAATGGGATGTCACTAGTTAATAGTTTGGGCAAAGAATAGAGCAGGATACAGTACATGAGAGAGTTATACAGAGGTAAAGGTTTATGAAAAGGATAGGAGTACTAGCTGAAAAAGAAACAATATGAGTGTGAAGCAGATCCAGAAAGGGATATGCGTATGGTTTTGACATGTTTGATACCACTTGAAGCAAAATAAAGTGATGTATTGTGCGTTTTCCCAATCTCAAATGGTTGGAGATGTGCGTGTCATAGTGGATTGGATATGCAGAAGCTAATGGTTGGTACATTAAGTCGTAATTGTAATCTCAGTTTACAAGGAAATTTGACAATCCATTCAACTATTACTTGATCATCGTGTCATGGTCAAGAACTTTGAAGTAGAGGATACAGTTGGGTCAAGTTCTGTAATAATTCTGGCAGAGAGGAATATTTGTGCTAAGAATCTACATATTTTGATGAAAGAAGAACAAATCTTTGAAGCAAATGGGTTTGTGGAAGTTGTGCAGGTGACATTGGATACAAGCACACACCAATGAAAGGGCTTTGGATTTATGTAGCTTGCTGACTTGGAACATGCAAAAGTGTTTAACAGAGTCTGATGTACTTTATAAATTTTTGCTAGAATAATTAAGGTTTCTCATAAATGCAGAATGTTGGGGCCGATGATGATGGATCACATATGCATTTGATGTTGTTGGTGGATTTTCTTATGCACACTTTACAGCTCCACAAACCTGTGATTGTATCAGACCCAAATAAGTATGCCAATGGTGTTGTTACCGCTGTTCCATCAATAACTGCTCGAAAAAAAATCTATAAGTATTGTCCTTACTACAGTTCATGTTTTGGTTGTCAACTAGGTAACCAACTGAATAAATGATGTCAAAGACTGATCCAGACGTTGACTTGGAGATTACAGAGCATGTACATGTGCAATGCTTGAAGCTTAGCAGTACGTGGACAAGAATGATATAGTACATTTTTACTAATTTTTGATTCAATTTTTGCTGCTACAATGAACAAGCAGGGTATATTATATAGCCTATCTGTTGGTAAACCATCTGCTGTATTTTAATTGAAGGGGCTTTGGTTAGGTCCTCCCCTATGTAAGAAAACTTTTATTAAAGAAATAAAGAATGTTGTTGTGAGTTATTAATGGCTTTACTTCTAAGCTCTTTAGAAGTTATACATTTCAGATTCGTTTGTATTATATACTGTTGTTCAGCTGGTGTATAGCTATATTCATTATTTATTCTTTCCATGAAGAAGTAAAGCAACCACACAGATACTTTATAGCTTTATATTCACTCTTTCAACAATTTTCTATTAGGGTCCTGACCTTAGCTCATCGATTCTGCGACCCCCTTTTGCATGAGGCTGATTTTGTGAGGGTTGCCTAATAAGTAAGAATGTTCACTCTAACGCATGAGGTTTGTACATGAGCCATGACCCTAGCAGATTGTAACATCTATTCTAGTGACACTAGGGAAGGAAAGGAGAAGGAATAGGGTGAGGAAGAGGAAAAGAGGAGGAGGAAAGGGAAGCAACATCGCCAGTAAAGCAGCTTTAGTGACCGCTAGCGGAGAGTATTGCTAGAGGAAGGAAGTCATTGAGGAGACGAAGAGAAGAAGAGGAGGTGAGGAGACACCGAGGAAGGGATTGGTCAACAGTTTCAAAAGTCACCATAGTGGCCATTTTTTAGGATGCGGGGAAAACACATAGATGCACAAGGAGAGGAAGGAGGAAGGAAAATTAGATGAATTTGGGAGAGAAGAGAAGGGTGATACACGCCTTTCCCAGATGGCATTGGTAGCCCCGGGAGAACTATTCACCATAGGACATCACCGCAAGCCCTCCCCGTTGGTCGGTATCAACTACCCTTAAAGCCCAATGACCTCAGCAGGCTCATCCTTAACCCCTTAACCTTTTTCATAGAGGTTGGTGCAAATTCCTTTAAGTGAGGTTGAGCTTATGCCTAGCTCTAATACCATTTGATAGGCCCATACAGATAAGGCTCATAGAAGAGCCCACTCCCAAAAGATAGCTGTTGGAAGGGATGGGTCGATAGTTTTAGAATTCACAGTAGTAACTGTGTTTCACAATGCGGAGGAAACACACATAAGCACAAGGAGGAAGGAGAATCAGATGAATGTGGAAGAGAAGAGAAGGGCTATACACGCCTTTCCCAGCTGGTACTGGTAGCCCCGGGAGACCTATCCACCACAGGCTGTTGTTGCAAGTCCTCGACTCCGCCCCTCGCCCTCCCCACTGGTCGCTGTCAACTACACTTAAACCCCGATGACCTCAGTGGGCCCATCTGAAACCCTTTTCACAGAGGTTGGTTCAAAGTCCTTTAAGTGAGGTTGGGCTTATGCCTAACTTTGATACCATTTGATAGGCCCATCCGGATAAATCCCATAGGAGAGTCCACTGCCAAAAACTAGCTGTTGAGAGGGGAGAGCCTCTAGGTTATATCCACCCAATTAGCCTCCCATATGACCAATATGGCACTAAATGTCCCTATTAAAAGGGAAAGGAGGAGTGAAGGAGCGACATCCGTACCCGCAATTTGCAACTATCGATCACCTCAGCACAAGGGGCGCAGTGTGAGGGGGAACCAGAGAAGATGTCACGGGATTGGGGGAGGAAAATGATACCAACTTAGGTCTTAAATTGCATATTTAAGACATTGATATGTATTTTAAGGTTTCTAAATTTAATTAATTAAGGGGGTAATTAATGTTTGCTTGAATAGAATTTTGACCTATAGACTAAAAAAGATGTGTGTGGAACCTAAATATATTGTTTGTTTTTCCTTTGAGAACATTTTGCACTTTCTTTGAGTATTCAATTAATTCTTTTACCGACTTTTGTAAATAATTTAATACATCATTTCATATTTGTTTAGTTCCTTTTAGTAATTAGTCCTAAAGTAATTTTAGAGTGTCAGTTTTGGGTAAATATTAATTAATTTATGTCAATAACTACCAATTGATTTCCTAATTAATTAGTTAGTCATTAACACCATATAAAGGATTATTTGCTACACTATTATATTTTCTTAGTTTAATTTTTTTAATCTATTTCAAGAAATCAAGCTATTCTATGTCAATGAATCATGATCTCTATATATTTTGGAAACCAACCATGCCTCCTTTGTCATTTTGTAGAACTTCATTTATATCGTGACCATGCTATACATTGTCGCACCCGCATTGGATTCAAATTCCATCATGATGTTGTTCAGGATTCTCTCTTCTACATTATTTCTCATGTCAAGATAAACACTATTAAATAAGATCCTGTTGCTTTTTTTGGCATCCAGAAAGATGGTTTCCACTACTACCGACCTGCAGACATCCTATTATTTGGTTGTCTAATAGAAAACACACATATATTGATCTTACATGGGTCTCTACTTTGACTGGAATTATTTCAATTAACTTCATGGCATGTTAGTATACATGTATTGCATCTATCAAAAATAAATCATAAGCATAGTGTAGCATGCGAGATAACCCATCATGATTTCCTTTTCTACATTGTCGCACCTGCCCTGGATTCAAATTCTGTCATGATGTTGTTTAGAATTCTCTCTTCCACATTATTTCTTGTGCTGGGATAAACACTCTTAAAAAAGCTCCTATTGCTTTTTTTGGCACCTAGAAAGATAGTTTCCACTGCTAGCTAGTGACTTGCATACATCCTATTATTTGATTGGTCAGATAGAAAACACACACATGTTGATCTTACATGGGTCTCTACTTTGAATGGAATTATTTCTGATAACTTCATGGCATGTTAGTATGCCTGTATTGCAGCTACCAAAATAAATCATAAGCATAGTTTAGCATGCGAGGCAACCCATCACCATTTCCTTTCATTTGCAATTGATGTCTTTGCGGTGATAATTGATATTCTAGTTCTTTCCCACAATGCATTCAAGATATCACCAATAGAAATATGATGTTGCCTTCATCATCTTCCCTTGATTTTGTCTTTGGATATGTGAGTTTTGCCATACAAAAAGGATTGACTACCAAATTCGTAGCCTGCACCTCTGCTAAGACATTTATATAAGTGTGGGCATGTATTTATCAGATGATTTTTAAATTGGAGTCTTGAAATACACTTGAAAGATTGGGGCATGCTATTAAATTACCAAAATGAAATCAAGATAGGACATCTCATTTCATACATACTACATCTCAAACCCTAACCGTCATGGGGAAAGTTGGAGACAAAGTTGATGGATTAACATGCATGTAGACACACTTGGACGAGGGACATGACTAGAGATTGAAATTGTTTTTAGGAGGGTGGTTTAGCAAGCCATGTTGACTAAATGGACATCATTTAATCCCTTTGTTTTGATAATGAAAAAAATTTCATTCTTGTGGATCTAACGTGCTACTTGAGTGTTGCAGGAACTAAGTGGATGACACAACTTGGAAGATCTATATGCTCAAAATATGTTAATTTCATGATTGTAATCAAATGTAAAAACTTGTACAAATATATAATGTACAAGTACTTAGACATCATGTAAATCAAGCGTTAGATCTTCCCTAGCTAATCACAACACTTAGATAGGTCATCCCCTATAATAGTGTCACAACTGCACACTCATACACACACTTAATACTTAGTTTAGAAAGAGAAATGAAATTGACTCTATTTCTTGTCACTTTTGTCTACGTCTTAGACATTATTCTTTTTCACGCCCTTATAAGAAGAAGGATTCTGAGTTAGTTTGGGTCCCCAAACCTCAAACTTAGAAAACTTGAATGTAATTTAGTTGAGATATGATCTAATACTTGTTTTTGAACATCAAAATGTCTTATCTCAACTAAGCAAATAGCTTCATGTATTGTTTTAAATTCAGAACTGATATACAAATTACTGAGACAAACAGAAACATCAACGATCGACAAATAGTTTGACTGAGATATTCTCGGTCGAGAAAATATTCGAATGAGAGAATGCCTGTGAAAAATCAAAATCTACAACAGAATCTTAGTGAAACAACAACTATTCCGGTCGAGAAATTATCGATCAGAGCAAAAATCGGTCAAAAAATGGTCGACCAAGCGGATTTCTGTTTCTGTTCAGTTTTAACCTGTAAAACAAGAACTTTCTCGATCGACAAATTGGTCGACCGAGACACGTGTCGGTCGAACTTTTGTCGACCGAATGAAGTTCTGTTGAGTTTTCTTTATTAAAAATTCTCAGTTTGTTATTAAATGTACTTAACCATAATGGACCATTACATGGGTACCAAAACCTATATCTTAATGCAGGATTAGGTAGTCAACAGTGGATGTTTCAAACACATGACTGGGAACAAGGCTGCATTTCAAACTTTTGAGGAAAAGAAAAGTGGAACAGTCACTTTTGGAGACAATGGTAAAGGTAAAATCGTTGGAATAGGTAATATTGGTACAAACCTTGAAATAAAGAATGTTTTACTTGTCGATGGTTTGCACCATAATTTAATAAGTGTTAGTCAATTATGTGATAGTGGATATGATGTTTTATTCAACAAAAATTGCTACAAGTTACTAATAGAAAATACTACAAATGTTGTTTATGAAGGAAAAAGAGTTGGAAATCTTTATATTCTTAGACCTAACTCTATGCAATATGTAGTTGGAAAATGCTTACTTGCAAAAGAAAATTCTTTACAACTATGGCATAGAAAATTAGGTCATGCTAGCTCACATGTTATCAAAAAGCTAGTTAAATATGATCTTGTTCGTGGTTTACCTAAGTTATCTTTTGATCAATATGAAAATTTTGAACCTTGTACTTTGGGTAAACAAACTAAAACCTCTTTTAAACCCAAAAATGTACTTAGCACCTATAGATCACTAGAAATTATTCATATGGATTTATTCGGACCTATGCAGACACAATCTATTGGCGGGAAAAGATATTGTTTTGTTATTGTTGATGATTACAGTAGATATACATGGGTACATTTTATTGCAAATAAAGATGATACTCTTCCAGTTTTCATACAATTTTGTTCCAAGATTGAAAATCTACTACAAAACAAGATATGCACAATTAGGAGTGATCATGGTGGAGAATTTGAGAACCATCGATTTGAAGAATTTTGCACATCTCAAGGCTACACTCACAACTTTTCTGCTCCACGCACTCCACAAAAAAATGGCATAGTTGAAAGGAAAAATCGATCACTACAAGAAATGGCTAGGACTATGATGCTTGAACATAATACACCTAAAACATTTTGGGCTGAAGCAGTAAACACAGCTTGCTATGTGCTAAATAGAGTAACCGTTCACTCTTATTTGAAGAAAACACCATATGAAATCATATATACTAAGAAACCAAGGGTTGACTATTTTCATACTTTTAGATCAACTTGCTATATCTTGAACACAAAAGATGATAGAGACAAGTTTGACTCTAAATCAAAAAAAGCCTTTTTCTTGGGATATTCAACCTCTAGTAAAGCATTTCGAGCTTACAACACTATCTCTAGAAAAGTTGAGGAATCCATTCACATTACTTTTCATGAAGACCTACAAATTGAAAATCTTGAAGTACTTGATATTACTCATCAATTAGAAAATTTATCCATACTAACTAATGATGACAAAAATGCTACTAATGATCAACAAGTTGAGACACAACAAACTGTTCCTAGACTCATTAAAGATCATCCTCAAGAACTGATCATTGGAAATCCTAATGATAGAGTCAAAACCCTTTCATCTTTTAGAGATGTTGCAAATATGGCATTTGTTTCTATAATTGAACCTAAGAAGGTGACTGAAGCTCTAAAAGATGACTATTGGATAATGGCAATGCAAGAAGAATTAAACCAATTCACTAAAAATGATGTATGGGACTTAGTTCCTAAACCACAAGATAAAACCATTATTGGAACTAAATGGGTTTTTAGGAATAAGTTAAATGAAGCTGGGGAAGTAGTAAGAAATAAAGCTAGGTTAATAGCACAAGGATATAATCAACAAGAAGGAATATAATTTGATGAAACTTATGCACCAATAGCAAGACTTGAAGCCAATAGAATGCTACTAGCTATAGCTGCCCACAAAAACATTAAACTGTTTCAAATGGATGTCAAAAGTGCATTTCTCAACGGAATAATACAAGAAGAAGTATATGTTGCCCAACCACCTGGTTTTGAAATACCAAAAAAAGGTGACTATGTATACAAACTTAAGAAAGCACTCTATGGTTTAAAACAAGCACCTAGAAATTGGTATGAAAGGCTAAAAAACTATCTCTTTGATAACAATTTTCTTATTGGAAATTCGGATTCTACTTTATTTTTCAAAATATATGACTCTGACTTTCTAGTTGTTCAAATATTTGTTGATGATATTATTTTTGGTGCATCAAATGAATATTTGTGCAAACAATTTAGTGATATTATGCAAAAAGAATTTGAAATGAGTCTCATGGGAGAACTGACTTTCTTTCTTGGTTTTCAAATAAAGCAAATGCTTGCTGGGATTTTTATCAGCCAAGAGAAGTATGCTAATGAACTTTTAAAACATTTTGGGATGGACCATTGCAAATATGCTACCACTCCAATGGCTACATCTACTAAAATTGATGAGGATGAAAATGGGGAACCTATTGATGATTCCTTATATAGAGCTATGATTGGTAGCTTGCTTTACTTAACCGGTTCTAGACTGGACATCATGTTTTCTGTTGGTCTTTGTGCTCGTTTTCAATCACAACCTATGCAAACTCACTTTCAAGCTGTCAAACAGATTTTACGATATTTATCCGGCACTACAAGTTATGGTCTATGGTATCCTAAAGGACAATCCTTTGACTTTAAGGCTTATACCGATGCCGATTACGCTGGCTGTCGAATTGATCGCAAGAGCACAAGCGGTAGTTGTTTCTTGTTAGGAAGAACTTTAGTATCTGGGTTTAGCAAGAAACAAAACACGGTAGCCCTCTCTACAACTAAAGCTGAATATATTGCAGCCGGTTCTTATTGTGCTCAAGTGCTTTATATGCAACTAGTGTTAAACGATTATGGCTTTACTTTTTCATCCACACCTATCTTTTGTGATAATACAAGTGCTAAAAACTTAGCACATAATCCTATTTTACACAGCCGTGCCAAACATATTGAAATCCGTCATCATTTTTTAAGGGATCATATATCTAAAAATCATGTATCCCTTCATCATGTTGATACAGAAGATCAATTGGCTGATATTTTCAAAAAACTGCTCCCACTAGATCAATTCAATAAAATAAGGAAGCAACTACTCATCACTCCCTTAGAAGATGTTTTCTTTGACATTTGTGCTTCTTAAAACAATTTTAATCGTGCCATTTTGGCTTCTAATGGACATCTTTTCTACTGTTTTGATGGTTATTTTTGAAGGGGAGAACAAATTAAGGGAGAGTTTTCAACATTTTAACGGATATATTTTTGAAATGACAAAGGGGGAGAAATAAATGTAAATCTCAAATAGTTGTCAAATAGTTGTCACTCTAAAACACTCAATCAATGAGTTTCATAATCTCTTGGCTTTGCATTAAAAGTTGCTATATTCCCTAAGAATTGGATTTCGTGTTCCATACTTCTTTGGGAATAATAAGCACACATTTCATATAACAAGAGAAGGAGTTTACAAAGTAAATCTCATGTATGAAACTCAACTCATTTTAAAGACTGGTTGATTTATATTTTGGAAATGTTTGTCATCTTAAAAACGGGGGAGATTGTTGAATAAATGGACATCATTTAATCCCTTTGTTTTGATAATGACAAACATTTCATTCTTGTGGATCTAACTTGCTACTTGAGTGTTGCAGGAACTAAGTGGATGACACAACTTGGAAGATCTATATGCTTAAAATAAGTTAATTTCATGATTGTAATCAAATGTAAAAACTTGTACAAATATATAATGTACAAGTACTTAGACATCATGTAAATCAAGCATTAGATATTCCCTATCTAATCACAACACTTAGATAGGTCATCCCCTATAATAGTGTCACAACTGCACACTCATACACACACTTAATACTTAGTTTAAAATAGTGAAACAGAGTCATTCTCGGTCAATAAACTTCTCGACCGAGACACTCTCGGTCGACAATCTCTTCGACCGAGAATGACCCAGGTAGCCGTTAGACACAGTAGACAAGGTAGTTGGGAGTTGGATCAGAATGTTATATACACTTACTCCAGACAGTCCCTCGATCGACAAAGATCTCGACTGACTGGGATCTCGGTCGACAATTCCTCGACCGAGAATGTCTCTGTCTGCACTTTTTAGTATTAATTAACTAGCCATTGTTAAAGAAACTAATGGATACCTAATGGCTAGTTAAGCACTTAGAACCCCCTAGAAAGTGTCTAGAATGTCCTTAAGCATTCATAGGCCATTCCTATAAATAGGATAAGCCTTAGGACACCCAAAACACACTTGAGCAATACTTGAGCTTACATACTTCCAATTGGCAATCTATTTTGAGCAATTGAGCAACTCTAGTACTTGCTACTCATTTCCTTTGCTCTAAATTCGTGTCCTATAGGCTAGCATCTCCTATCTACTAAACTTACACTTCCGTACTCATTGGTTAGGAGATCAAAATGCTTGATATAGGAAATCAAGCCTTGTGCTACAAGTGGTAATTGTAATTTCTATTTTTCCTTCTTGTTCTTTTATATTGTTTGTATTCTCCTTGCTACTCCTAGGGTTGGAGGCTGCAGATTGGAGAATGATCTTCTCAGTAGAGAACATGGACTTTGGACTACTTCAAGAAGGTTGTCTCAACGGGAAGCTACTTCAATAGGAAAGCTACTTCAAGGGGGAGCTTGAGGTTACTTCAAGGAAGGCTGCTTCGAGGTTGGTGAGACTACTTCTAGGTGAAGGATGTCCGAAGGGTTTGGTGAAAGTATTTGTAATTTTATGTAACATCCTTGCAAGGTAATAAAATTTAAGTACTTTCAAAATCCCAGTTGGGTAAGCAACCGGGTAGTGGATTGACTGCCTTAGTATTTGCTAAGGTTGGAACCAATCTAAATCTTTGTCCCCTTGTCCAATATTTTTGTGGTTGCTTGCTTTGGTTGAATTATTTTTAAAATATCCATAAAATCCTATTCACCCCCCTCTAGTGGTTTTTCAAGCCATATAGCATCTCTTCTATTGGTATGTATGCCTAGAGAGACAATCATACGACAATTGTAATGGGGGCATGAGATACCTGAATTGATAATGATAAAGGTAATTCTGTCTATTATGTTTGTTGTAATCATGACATGATGACACATATGTAAGAGATGTCTAAAGAATGATGTTATTCAATGACATATATCTTCAGGTTGAGGATCTGAACAATGAGATCGTATGTATGATAAGTGTACATACAATCTTGTTATGTCTCAGTGATATTACCGTGGAAGGAAATAGATGATAATATTAAATAAGACTAGAGTGTGTGTTGACTGATGATAGAGTCTCATTAGTCATGATATGTGATATCAAGTCAAGCACACAAGTACATGTTAGAGAACAATCTATCAAATAGACCCACCTTGAGAGTGATACATAGAGACCATGGAATGCTAGTCAGAATCAACTCTCATAGTGATAGTGGTGATTGCGGTTCTTAGACCTAAAGTCACTAAACTCATCATGCAACACACTCGATATCATATCACATGAGCGGAAGCTAATTGTTTTCCAGTTGGGGAGTGTTACCAACATTATATGCATTATAATAATGATTGATAAGAACCATTACAGATTGTGTATGAAATAAATTCTCATAAATTAGTAGGAAAAGAAACATGGTTACATCAAATTGTATAAAAATCTATATACATGAAGCTAAAACATGTACTATGTATTAATGTCTCAGATCATGTAGATGGTGCCCCACCAAGCAAACATTCTATAGTTTTTGTGATATCATTTTGTCATGACTACCTCCTAAAATTCTATATAGCAGACATCTCGTACTCTGCCATGCACAAAGGGAAACCTAGGTTAGAGTAAGTGGCATTGATTTTCTAATAAGATAAACATAAATATATTATAACTGAAAGCTGAACTAAAATCTAAAAGTTGTAAACTTATACTGAGTCGATGTGTCTTTTATATATTTCTTTTATCTTATTG
The DNA here is from genome assembly GCA_963693085.1 of Alisma plantago-aquatica. NCBI lineage: Eukaryota > Viridiplantae > Streptophyta > Magnoliopsida > Alismatales > Alismataceae > Alisma > Alisma plantago-aquatica. The sequence goes on from OY856410.1 coordinate 229,856,374, forward strand.
TGTCAACCATTATACGATACGTCCTCCTCTGTGACACCGAAGTATCCTCTATGGTGAAACACACCCTTTGTTGGCACAACATGCCCTCTGTTGATATCGAAGTGTCCTCTGTCGACACCGAAGTATCCTCTATGGTACAACACACCCTCTCTTGACACTGAAGTGTCCTCTATGGTGCAACAATCCCTGTATTGGCACAACGTGTCCTCTGTGACACCTGTAATGTATGGCACATCACGCCCTTTGAATCATCCTGTGACTCTCTGGTGAGGACTTATCATATAATGTTTTAATATTCTGATGTCCTTTTCTATCTCTGTTCTTAATTTCTTATCTCTGAATGTTAATCTTTTATCTCTAAATCTATTCTCATTTTCTATCTTTGAATCTGATATATTATATCTTTGTATCTATTCTTATGAATCTTGATCTATTATCTCTGACTATGTATTTCTATTTTTTTAATTCTAAATGAAATCTAACTCGAAACTCTAAATTTGAATCTATATCTAAATTACTAAATAATTGAGAATGTATCTGAGACTCTTATTAGGTATTTGGATCTAATTTTTGACCACTCATAATGAGTAATCTAAATCTAAAATTTGATATCTAGATTCTTATTGTCTGAATAAATCTTAATTGAAGACTCTTATTTAATAGATGACTTAGTTACATTCTGTCAGATATATGATATATGTGTCTAAAGTCTCGAGACAAATAAACTGAGCTAAAAATACAAATTTTGAGTATCTCAAAGTCATATAAATCTCAATTACTTGAAATCTGATAATCTGGCAACTTAGTTCCAACTAAATGAAATCTGATTACTCAAAGCATGACAGTGTATGCAATACTAAAGTCTAAAAGTAACTTAATCTCTAAGTTACTTGTAGGAATCTATATGATGGATTATAAAAATAATGAAATTCAATGGACATAGACCACTTACCTTATTTGAGGAGATCCTTAACCTAGACTAGATTCCTTGGTTCACAAATATATACATGAACATTAACAAAATTCTATAAGTCCATGTGTATGCTCCCTATTTCTATTTCTAAATTTCAAATACTAATATCCTTAACCCCTTAAACCAAATTAGGGTTTCTATTTAGAAGAAACATAACTCTAATATAAAACACAACAAAACTCTTAGTGCTAAACATATATCAAAATTTACATTACATAATCACTACAATCTTCATAGTCAAATAACCAAAAGTCATCTTATGCACTAATATGAGCATATACATCATATATTGAGAGTAAGCCTTGAATATGATAAATATACTAACCTCAATGAATTGCTTTTGATATCAGAGAAAAATACAATTAAAGTCATTTTCCTTACCAAATAGCGCATGAATTACATGTTGTCTCACAAATCATAAGCAACTTATCTTATATAATGGCCACATAGTCTCAAAAATCATATACTGATATAAATATACATGAAACCCCTCAAAACATCACAAATAGTAAGAATAATGTATATTAAAGTTTAGGTAGAAATATCTGATCAGTTTGTTGTGAAACATAGGGTGAAATTCCCATAATGACCATATTAGGGTTTATATCAAAGCCTTAGTAAAACATCACAAATAGTAAGAATAATGTATATTAAAGTTTAGGTAGAATTATCTGATCAGTTTGTTGTGAAACATTGGGTGAAATACCCATAATGACCTTATTAGGGTTTATATCAAAGCCTTAGTAAAACTTCAAATAACAATGATCACACTTTGGAATCATGTTCAATATATTAAAATATACGTACTATGAAATTTTCATGAATTTCTAAAACCATTTTCTATTTTTAATGCTTAAAACATTAAAATTTCATGTCTTTTAGTAGTGAAAATATAATAAATAGCATACATCAAAAACACCCTTCTAAATCAATTTTTATATGATATTAGACATCATAAGATTTCCATAGCCACCTTGTTTGTTAAAGTCTGAGTTTCTAATCTCAAGATGTCAATTGTGAAAGAATTACCTAATCGAACCAATGCTGGTTGTTCAAGATTGATACAGTGGCCACCATCTCACACATATCACAGGCCTAGGGCTGGCTTTCCTCCCTTCATTTTATCTTCTCACATGCGTCTGCACCTAAAATAGAGTGCCTCCGCATCCAAAACCTCCGGTTAGGTCAATCTCACTTCTCTGGCCACAAATTTGTGAGATGAATGCTTCCCTAACTCCATCCTGATCTCCACTCCATGGGCGGCACCTCCTTTGTGCCTTGGGTGGATGGGGTTCAAGATCCCCAATATACAACCTTGTTGCTACCACCACCCCTCCAAGTCTTCTTCTCCTTCTTTGATCTACCTCTCTTCTGCTCTGATTCGCAACAAACCCTAGATCTAGGTGCGTGAGGCCCTATGCTCAGGATCCATGAGGCTTTTATAGCCTCTTACTCAAAGGATCTTAGGTGAGGATCCTTCTTCTAGACTCTTTTTGGGTATGTAAAATAGGGGCAACGACTCACCAGTCCGCACTAGAGTCACCCCCCTTTAATTATTTTTGTTTTGTGTAAAAGTCATTTTTCAATATATAATTCTACATGTCACAATATGACCCCATTTAGTATAAATTTTGGAATTAACATTATCTTCCTATATTCTTTCATTGGCAATAAATTAGGTCAAATATATTTAGATAAACACTTCAAACCTACCTTTTAAGTGAGAATTAGATAATTACTAATTTAATTACCTCAGCCACTAGATAAATCAAAATGATCTGAAATTTCTCCCATGAACATATATTTACTAATGATATTTTGAGTAATTATAATGAACAGGAGACACTAAATTACTAAAGTTGTACTCCAAGGACCCATATGTAAACTACAATTGGCCCAAATGGACTTGTAATGGTTTTTAGGGCACCTGGCCCATTCTTTGGTCTTCCAAAGGGTCCATAAGGTTGATCCTACTCTCGATTACAAAAATCAAAGTGTGAAACGACATAATTCCTCAATTGAATCTTCCTATGATGCATTCAATCATTATTACATTGTTTTCTAAATATTAGGTACATAACTAGGTCTAGGGCTCAAGCTATTAACTAGAGTCATCATATTTCCTTCATTATTCCACTTTGGTTGTCACCTCATATATCAAATTAAATATTGAATTCCCAAACTTTGAGGATACCAAAATAGTCCCAACTGCACATAAGACACCCTCAACATCTTTTTCATTTAGAAATTGGATGGAACCTTATTGTAACCATAAATTTATCATATATCAAATTTATCAATAACTAACTCATGCACTTACTAGGTTCCAAAAATTAGGGGTTGGAATTTCATCCTTGAAATTCAGCTTAACTATAGCAGGCTACTCACCATAGGGTTTCAAATACCTTTAAAACACTAACTCTTGATAATTGCCATAAAGTCTGATAGACAACTCAAAGTATGACCTTCTTGTGCATAACTAACTATGTCTATCAACCTTATCAAACTAGCATGTACAACCAACATGGAAATCTTTAGGAAAATCTTAGGCATAAACTACTACTCTTTCTCTACTCTTAATTCTTTCTTTTCACACATCTTTCCCTAGAGACATGTACTATGCTACCTGGGTCTCATGACCTACACTAAGGTTCTTGGGTCATTTCTCTTGAGTTGACCTACACTAAGGCCTGGGTCTAACTCTACAATCTCATTTCATCTCATTAAATCTGATCTTATATGAATCTTAATGCATTCTAACCTCATGGTCTTACCATGATCTTAAATATTAATATATGAATCTTATCTTGGAAACATAATCATGACTTGATGTAGTCAAATCTTATATCTTATCGTGTATTTAATTCTTAGAGATTAAGTATTCTAAGAAATCTTATTAGCATGTCTCTACATGAGGTCATAGGCACAATAAGGATATAGCCATGAAATTACAAACTCTTACTTCCATGTCTTATCTTAACATCTTAGAATATTGGATCACATAAATCAGAGTAAATATATTGAGAGTGATAAATACTTATCATGAAATCTTATTGCATAACTCTTAATGGACTTACATCACAAATCATGATCATCTTGAGAAACAATAATAACATATCTTTACTTCAAAACTAAATCACCAACACTTTAATATTCATTAACTAATCTAAATACATTACTCTGGTTGATATCATAATATCAAGTAAATTATGGATATCTTACTGAGTGGTATGAAACATGTAAATGTATTAAGTGCAACTATAACTAAATACTCATGGGATTAGACCACATACTCTAATTTGTGAAATCCCATAATGAAGTCATTCAGACTTTCTTCTCCACTAATCATATACTACATTATTAGATCAAAATAATGTTCCCTCATCTTATCATGGTGCTCTTAGATAGATAAGCCCTAGGTATTTTTAGTCACTATCTTACCATATACCCATTCTTATCCCTATCAATATCCAAAGAAACATCAATCAATCATCTTTTCTAAGGTCTACCTTATATTAACACCAGGGAGAACTCTATATTATTGCCATCATAGCCCGATGATCCATACTATCACATATATTGTATCACCATATGCTTAAAGCTTCCACATGTATACCCTTAAATACTTTTATTCACCTCTATAAGTCATCATACATTAAGGTTAAACTCGATTCATAACATCAATTCTATTATTCTAAAGAATTTTCCTAAACAACCATAATTATTTTAATTGTGACTGCAATTCCTCCTTCAGATAAAGGTCCTAAAGACATCAAGAGTTCTCTAATTCTCATCAATTATAGTATGCAAGCAACCTCAAATCCCACTAATCATTATTCCACTTTAAAGCCAAGTCACCCATCTTTTTCAAATAATCTACCTTCAATATGCATTCTAAGGTTCTAATAGGTATGCAATTAGGTTTTGGTGACCATCTACCTCAAACTTGCTGCGTACAGCTCGCGAAAACAAGATTAACTAATGCGGAAGCGATCGTTAGCAGCAGAATGACTGCAAATCACTAAAAATTAAAACTTTTTGTACTGAGATACACAAACTGTAGAACTCTTTCATAAAGAACCAAAGTAAGTTATTTACATTCTGATACATCAGTACATCTCTGTATCATCTCATCTCAAGAGTCATAAATATTGACTGCCCTGTTAAAATGTACATGAGCAGTATACAAAAATCTCGAGGCATCAAGCCAAAAATCTCAGATCTATAACAAACCATTTACTGACTCCTACGACTTGAGAGTACAAAGATGACACATAGAACTCTCTATATACAGAACCTAACAGACAGTGTCTCCACCTGAAGATCACTGCTGTCCTTGATGTTGCTGCTGTTGTTGCTGTGGCTGCTGTTATTGCTGCTCACCCACTGAAGGGTTTCTTCTTCCTCGAAATCTACCTAAAAAGTTGAATCCCACGGGGGTGAGACAATTGAAAATTGTCCCAGTGAGATATATAACTCTCCACCAGAAACATTATTATTGCAGATAATAGAATAACACTGAGCGGTAGAATTATAAATATCCAACAGTAGGTAATTCATTGAATAAACTAAGTAGAGCAGTAGTCTCTATATAGTTCATTTCAATTATAACTTGATAAATCAGTAAGTTATTTATTCAATAAGGAATATGAAGAACATGTATATCATTTATTCAACTAGGACATATTAGACAATGTATCATCAATCATTGATTCTCGTAATTCAACCCTTAGCAAATATGCTACTCGGCTGATTACATTTTACAAACATACTTTTGCCCTGAGGAGATGAGTTATACCGCTCATACTCCAACCGACTATTGCGAAATCAAAATCGGTAACATACATAGGTCAATAGAAGAGCTGGATTTCTATGACCTCATCCTCCTTAGTCAGTGTGAGGAACAACATGTAGGACATCTTGTGTCTCTACCATTTATATAGCTTTCCAGGGTATACTAGAAACTTCTCTATTAGAGTTACAATGGCATGCTACACTCTCTTTGCAATCGAGAGATTTCTTGTTTATCTCACCTCGATTCGGCATTAACATCATCATCGGGAGATTAGTGGTACATCATCCCGACATATACATATAATGAAGGATTGAGAGATTTAATGTTTATCTCACATCAATTCCTCCATTAGGGCGGAAGGATATTCGCACCCATTACCCCCACATACTCAAAAGTATGCTCTCCAGGAGTTCCCTTAGGAAAACCTATTTCACCATCACCAAACTACCGACGATGATGGATCTATGGTCAGGGCTCTACATGATGTCATTTCACTTGATTATTTAAGTACATTACAACATTCTTTTAACATCAAGCATGTTTTCAAACATAACTATTATAACAATTTCTATAAAGAATGAGTACTATATTTATCAAGTTCATTTCACATCTTTATTAACATTGGGATCTCAATCCCTTATCATCTCATCATCATGATTCAAGAATATGGGTATTCAAACCCTGAGATCATCAAAATACTTGTTACCACTTTAACAGGTAACTTAGTGCCATCAAGTGATCTGTCAATGTAAACATGATAATTGCAATGCAGGTATTTCACATGGCTCTTACGACCTAATAATCTCTTTTGTTACCTTTCACTAGGCAACATAGCATATCATTGCTTACAAAGTTCATAAAGTACTTTCAATAAATAATGCATCATAGCTCATACCTGGCTATGTTCATTATCTCATAAAACCTACATGATTAGTACAGATGATAAAAAATGCATCAATTTCATATCAACACATTGCAAAACAATCATAACATCACTATTTATGGGGTTGCACCACTATGCCCTTGCTAGGGTTAGGGTTTCCCTTTTCAATTCAATTAGGGTTAGTCATCCCCTTAGCTCAATTAGGATTAATGACTTCTCATTTCATTATCCAACCTTGGAGCTTCATACTATAGAGAATAACCCAGAATTAGGGTTTTACATATTCACATTGCATTTCCCGAGATTAGGGTTTATGTTCAATGAACCATAATTAGGGTTTACTATTCACATCACATCACCCTAGTTTAGGGTTTACTATTCACATCATATCACCCTAGTTTAGGGTTTACTATTCACATCATATCACCCTAGTTTAGGGTTTACTATTCACCCCAAGTAGGAGTGAGCATCAAAGTACCCTGAATTAGGGTTTCTCATATCATCATTATGAATTAATATCATACCATCATCATGTATTAGCATTTCATCTATTAATGCCTTCAATTAGGGTTATGATTCATTAACCTTCATAATTAGGGTTTCATGATCTCACTATTAATGATCATACCCTACTTAGACATTCATTCATATTGAAAGTTCACTACATGATTATCATTCATGTAGGAAGTCTTTTCTCTCTCATACTCTATAGGATGATGTTTACATCAGCCTTGATTAAGCTAAGTCAACTCAATCTTGAAGAAGAATTGACATCATGGATTATGTCATTATACCATGATCATTAAAGCTTAATTATTCAAAGGGTGATAATCACCTTGTCTCATTAAGATTCAATTACTATAATCATCCTTGATTACATCTTATATTGATCATTTAATCAATTTATCCTTTAACCACTTTAAGTACCCATGCGGTTTTGGTTAGTTTTCCACCAAACAGTCTTGGCCACTTAGACCTCAAACGGTCTTGCTCAATAACCTCCAAACGGTCTTGGTTACATATTTGAAACCGTTTGGTAAAGTTGAGGTTGAAACTATTTGCCAAAGATGACCCTTGAAACTCTTTGCTAAAGGTGACCTTCAAGATCGTTTGCTAAAGGTGACCTTCAAGATCGTTTGCTAAAGTTGGTCACTTGAAACCGTTTGCCAAAGTACCTTTTTGAAAACGCATGACCTCAACCGATTTGGGATCATTTGGTCCCAAACGGTCTTGAGACCGTTTGGTCCCAAACAATCTTGAGACCGTTTGGTCCAAACCTCCTCAAAACCGCATGGACCAAATATGGTCTCAACCAATCAAATTGAATTAGGGTTTCCAATGTTGATTCCTTTAATCATTGAATTCATGTAACCAATCATCAATTGGACCTATCATCATACTTCAATTGAGTTAAATAGGTCAACCTTCAAATGATTTGACCCTCAATTGATCATCAATTAGGGTTTGAATCAATTGGTTAGGGTTTGGAATCGATGATCCTTCAACATTAACCAATGTGAGATTAGTTACTTTGAAACCATTGAACCTTCATCCAAATTGAACATGACCTGACCCCAAACGGTCTTGAGGTCGTTTGGATGACCTCCAAACGGTATTGAGACCGTTTTCCCATCACATAATTATTAACCAAGTCATTCAATTAGGGATTGGATCCTAGGATTGGTCACCAAATCAACAATTGATTGCACTTCAACTTAATATCTTTGGATCTTAAAATGCTCAAACATACCTAACCCTAGACCTAAAAATGGTCTTGGGTGACCACCAAACGGTCTTGAGACCATTTGGGTGATCCCCAAATGGTTTTGAAACCGTTTGGGTCAATCAACCCAAGTTTCAAACTCAAACACTTATGAAATCATCACTCAATCCGATTAGGGTTTTGGTGATTGTTGGACCTTCAACTCATGAACCAATTAGAGTTAATCAATTATAATTGATGGGTCATTAACCTAGATCATTTTGAACAAATCCACAAATGGTCAACCCTGGTCAACATCACCAAACAGTTTGAAACCGTTTCCCTCCATGCGGTTTGATGAAACCGTTTCATTCCAAACGGTTTGAAACCGTTTACTCCCAAACAGTTTGGGAAACTGTTTGAGCAACTAAGGAGACCGTTTGACCTGGGATTTTTCTTGGATAAACATATACGATGATGTCATCATTGTCCTCCTTATAACAACCAAGAATAGCAACCGTTTTTCATGGGAATTTCAGCAATGAACCAAAGAGTATCAAATAGAAAAGAATAACCAACGATTATTATAGGAATGGATGCAATAGCAATGATTAAGTGTTTGAGTTATAAAACCCACCTCTAGAACTGATCCGAAGCTCCAAGCTCCATGGCTCTAATGGTGGATGGAGAGAAACTATCCAAGGTCCGTCCTTGAGCTTTTGGATGAGCAAGTTGGCTAGGATTGGAAATCGAGTGAAGAAAACCAATAATCAAGCATTGCTTTAGGGTTTTCATCATGAATCCGAAGTGGAAGATGATAAAAACTTACCAACAGGTTATGGTCATCCTTCTCCTATTCCCTTAGCTCTCCCTTGGTCGGCCAAAGCAAAGTGAGAAGAGGAAAACCAAGGAAACGATCCTTAAGTGTATTGGAAAAAGGATATGTATATGGATTTCCAAGGAAAGAGAAAAAGAGAATTATTTTCTTTAAATTCCAAAATTATTTCCACCAAATCCCCCTCCATCCCCCTCCATTCCTTTTCCACTAAGCCACCTTCATATTCTTGCAAAACCTCTTCATTATCCAAGAATTAATGGAAAAGGAATTAAGCACTTTAAAGAGTTTTATATTAATATCCAACCTTTTAGTGGATATTACTTTTAATTATATTAATGTGAGTGGCTTCCACTCAAACAAGATCTTTTTTTGCCATAGAAAGGCACAAGATTGTCCAACACTATTGAAAACACATCCTTCAACTTTTAGTTAAAGGGTTCCTCAATTGATTTATTTCTTTTTGCATTAATTAAATTAAAGTCCCATTTATGCTTAAATCTTGATTATTTTAATGTCAAGATTCTCTCTCCTCCAAGATAATTAAAATGAGGTGCCCCTCTCATTTTAATTTCTCTAATTGATGACAAGAAACATGAGAGATCCTATAGAGGTGATATTTTGCATATTGAACCCTAGGTTTTGGGTAATTTACACATTACACCAAAACTAGGTTTTAATGCACAAGGATTGCTTTACAAGCTTTATCTTGATGCTCAAGCTTGTGAAAACCATACCACTACATCATATTCATTCATATGATGTCTCAAAATCATAGGAACATCTTATCATGTGCAATTTGCAATTAAACCCCTCAACTTGAGTAATTTGCACTTTAGTCCAAAATTAACAAAACAATGTTTCAACATTATTCAAAAAGGACTAAAATTGAAATATAAGTTCCTCAAGAGCCTTAATTACTTTTCAAAAGATAAGAGCAAGCATCTAATCAACTTTATTAGGCAAAACACCTGGGGTTAAAACATAACCCAGGTCAGGGATGTTACAAAACTTTTTGTGTCAACTTTTTTTTTATCACCCCCTAATGCATGCCACCCAGTCATACATATGAAGGTGCCATGCCTTATCATATTTATCTCATCTGATAGTACACATGTCCCATACCATATGCACTAGAAAGAACAAGACACACATAACAAGTTTAGATTTATGCATATAACATCCCTTCTACGAAACCCCATAAGCTTGTGTCCCATACCACAAACATGTAGGAAAAGAGAGGACATAATAAAAACAAATATAAGGTAACATAAAAAGTCTAAATATGCTAGACACTAACCCTAATACATAGCTCAACGTATATTGCATGACTAGACCTCTAACCTTGATTGCACTATCATTTACTGACTTGTTTTATAAGCATGATTACTAACTGTAATTATAAATCTTTCTACTCGCACTTGGTTTGTAATGGGAAATCTAATATAATAATATGAAAATTTTTGGATATCTAAATTATCGCTCTGATACCATATTGTAACACCCTGATTTTCAAATCACATGAGCGACAACTAATCTTTTTTTATTCAACCTGGGAGTGTTATCAACATGATTTGCTTTACAATAATGATAGATAAGAACCATTACAGATTGTGTACGAAATAAATTCTCATAAATTCTTAGGAAAAGAAATATGTTTACATAAAGATTTATAAAAACCAATATACATGAATCTAAAACATGTACTCTGTCTTAAGGTCTCAAATCGTGTAAATGGATCCCCACCAAGTAAACCTTCTATAGTTGTCGCTGCATCATTTTGTCATGACACCTCCTAAAATTCCATACCCACAAACATATTTTGCCCATCCATACACAAAGGGAAACCTAGGTTAGAGTAAGTGGCATGAAATTTATAATAAGATAAACATGAATATATTATAACTGAAAGTTGAACTAATATCTAAAAGTTGTAAACTTATACTGAGTCGATGTGTTTTTTATTTATGTATTTTATCTTCTTGTGGAAACCATTATATGATAAGTCCTCCTATGTGACACTGAAGTGTACTCTATGGTGAAACACACCTTCTATTGACACCTAAGTGTTGTCTATGGTGCAATGCACCCTTTGTTGGCATAACATGCCCTCTATGACACCGACAATGTCTGGTGCAGTGCACTCTCTAGACTGCCTTGGAACTCTCTAGTGAGGACTGACCATATTTTTTTGAAGGTAAAAGGGTCATTGTATTAAAAAGATGATGTCCATACAATGGGGTGGGAAAATCACCCTTGGGAATCTATCATGGAGTACAAGTTCTACATTGCTCCCCAAACCCAACACAATAAGATTGTGGGCTGCTACGCTACATTCTCTGCAAATATGCACCATGTGGTAGAAGAAAAAGCCAATATTAAATTCTCTATCTCCTTAAAAATGTTGGTGGTCAGATTGCAAACCTCTCTATTTATCAGCCACTAGCTTCAGTACTGTGACAACATCTATTTCAAGAACAATGTGTTGGACATTCATTTCTGCTACTGCATGACACACCATCAACACAACATAACCCTCAACAACTATGGGGGACCAGTAATTGGTGAGGACTTACCATATAATGTTTTAATATTCTGGTGTCATTTTCTATACCTGTTCTTCATTCTTATCTTTGAATCTTAATCTCTTATCTCTAAATTTGTTCTAAAATATTATCTTTGAATCTAATCTATTATCTCTATATTTGTATCTTCATTTCTTATTTATAAATCTTAATCTATTATCTCTGACTGTGTATTTGTTTTCTTTAATTCTGCATTGAATCTAACTCTAAATTGTAAACACTAAATCTGAATCTATATCAAAATTACTAAATAACTGAGATTGGATATGAGACTCTTATTTGGTATATGGATCTAATTTATGTCTATTCCAATGAATAATCTAAATAAAAATGTGAAATCTTTATTCTTATTGTTTGAATAAATCTTAACCAAAAAGTCTTATTTAATATATGACTTAGTTATGTTCTGATATCAAATATATGAAATCTGTGTCTAATGGCTTGAGAAGAATAAATTTAAACCAAACATACAAATTCTGAGTATCTCAAAGTAATATAAATCTCAATTACTTGAAATTTGATAATCTAGCAACACAATTCAAGCTAAACTAATTTGATTATTGAAAGCATGGCGGTATATGAAACACTAAAGTCTGAAAGTAACTTAATCTCTAAGTTACTTATAGGAAGCTTTAGGTTGGATTATAAAAATAATGAAATTCAATGGACATGAACCAGTTACCTTATTTGAGGATATCCTTAACCTATCATGGGTTCCTTGGCTCACAATATATATACCTAGACAATAATACAATTCTATGTGTACTTGTGTATGCACCCTATTTCTATTTCAAAATTTGAATCTTCATCTCCTTAACCCCTTAAACCGAATTAGGATTTCTATTTAGATGAAACATAACTCTAATATAAACCACAAAAGAACTCTTAGTGCTAAAAATATATCACAATTTACATTATATAACCACTATAGTCTTCATACTCAAATAATCCAAAATCATCTTATGCACTAATATGAGCATATACATCATATATTGAGAGTAAGCCTCGAATATGATAAAATATACTAACCTCATTGAATTACTTCTGATATCAGAGGAAAATAAAATTAATATCATCTTCCTTAAGAAAGGTGAGATATCGGGCGATGAAACCCTCTGGGGAGGTGACTGGCAAGGTGACATATCAGGTGAAAGAGTGCCACCGACCATATTTTGAAGGAAATTCTCAGATTTGGAAAGCTAAATCCTGGGAAGATGATTTCATGTCAACTCCTCACTCTCCTAAAGATTGGATTGAAGTGTTTCAAGTCTCTTGGAATCCTACTGCCCCTCTGTTTCACACAGATATTACTATTAAAGAGGGTCATATCCTATTTCCATGCACCGAAGCCTCTGAGAACATAGCTAAATGGAATGATTGCCTCTCTGGATATGTAATAAAATTTCTATCCAGATCTGGCTCTTCTTCATGAACATCTAATAAATGTGTTGGGGTTGCAAGATGCTTTTGAAATAATTCCTAGGCTGAATGATCTCTTCATATTCAGATTTTCTACCTATTGGGATATGAAGTTTGTTTCTAGGAAAAGGGTCCGTCGTGCGTGAAGTAGTTTTCTTTGATCCTAATGAAATGGAAGCCTGGTATTCCTATCTCAAAGATTGGGCTCAAAAGTGTACCTATATGGATTAAGTTTTTTGGTGTACCACTAGAACTATGGGATGCAAGCATGTTTGAACATATTGGGTCATATCTGGGTTCCCCTATAAGTACCGATAAAGCCATTATTCTGGATTACACAAGAAATCAGGTTCTTATCAGTTCGACCTCTGTCTTTCCTCCTGTTATCGAACTTCTAGGAGATAATGGAGTTATCTACCGGGTGACAATTGAATATGAATGGTGACCATGAGTATGTGATGCTTGTAAGATGTTTGGTCATGAACCTAGGTGTTGTCCTATTGTCCAGAGTACTACTAAAGAGGTTCAGGATCATTGGGTACTTGTAGGTACTAATGAAGCTCCAACTTCTATTATTAATGGTAACCGTCTACCAAATTATAAAGCTGATGTTGCCACTAATGATCTTTCAAGTCTGGATTCGTTGGGTGCTTTAAATTCAAGGTATGTGCCATCTATCCCTATTCCAGTTTTTTTTATCACTCAATGTCCTTTATGAATGGCCTAGAGTGTTTGATTAAATCTGTTATGATGACGAATTCTCCTCCAGTTGTACTCCCTAAAACATATGTGGGTATGTCATCTAGAATCACTAACTCATAGTTCTCACCATTAAGTAACCTGGATACAATTGATGAATGTGCTGAGGCCTCTAGCTCAACAGACCAAGTTCTCAAATGATTCCATCCATTAAAATCTCCTCCTGGAACGTTCATGGAATTAGTAATAATATTTATAATGTACAAGAGGAATTGAGGAGATTGGGGAGCAACATCATTATTCTACAGGAAACTAAGCTCAGGAAAAGAAATCTAGACAAGTTTATTTCTAAGCATTTCCCTAACAAAGACTTTATTTCCAATATTAAATCCCATGTTCTGGGTCGTATTGTGATTATCTGGGATCCTGGTGAGTGTTCTATTGTTAAGCTTACTGGAACTCACCAGCATGTGTTGTGTAAAGTCCTGGTCAATGAGTTTTCCTATGGGCATAATGGATATTGTGATCTCACTTGCCTTTGGGAGTTTTCCGATTCTACATGTAAAAGTATTAAGTTACCTTGGATTTCTTTGGGAGATTTTAATGATGTACACAGGGACAATGAGAGAGTCAGTAAGAATCCTCCTCCTAGTAAGTCTATGAATGAATTTAACAAATGGGTTTTAAATCATGATCTCTTTGAACTAGATCTAAAAGGACCTTTCTTCTCATTGGATAACCTCCAAGATGACGATGGCTTTATTACTTCTTAGATACATAGGGTTTTCTACAATGATTTGTTTCTGAATCTGATTGAAGATTTCTCTAGTGATCTTATTTCTAATACTACAAGTGATCATAAATCCATTCTATTTTCTATTGGTCAACTAAGAGTGCTTAAATCCCCCTTTTGTTTCAATAATTCTTGGACTAAAAATGTGGGTTTCCTTGATGTGGTGAAGAATACTTGGCAAGATGAGATTGAAGGTATGTCCATGTACAAGGTGTATAGAAAATTTCAGAAATTGAGGTCTGTTTTGAAGGTTTGGAATCGTGATAAGGTGGGTAATTTTTATAATAATGTGAAGGTGGCCAAGTTTAATGGTTTACAGGTTCAAGTAAAGGTTGATCTTAATCCCTTGAATCATGGTATTCAAAAGGATGTGAAGGTTCTTAGAAATATTTTCTATGAAGATGAAAAACTTGAAGAGAGTTTCTTAAGGCAGAAATCAAGGGTACAATGGATTGCTGAAGGGGATAGAAATTTGAAGTTTTTTTACTCTTCTCTTGAGACTAGACGCCAAAGAAATTATATTAGGTGTCTGAGCATTAATGGTTAGTTGAGCTAATGTAAACAAAGAGTTCATATTGAAGTTCTATTATGGTTTGTTTAATAGTGGGAATATCTATATGGGTCTAAGGGCTTTCAAATGGGTGGATCCCGTTCTTGGTGAAAATCATAAGATCAGTACTGTAAGAAAAGTGACTCAGGCTGAAATTAATGAGACTATTTCTTGCTTGAAGGTTGACAAGGCTTCTAGCCCAGACGACTTTAATGCCTATTTTTATCAAGGAAGCTTGGTCCATTGTAGGACGAGATATCTCTAAGGCAGTGAGTGATTTCTTTTCTAATGAAAAGTTACTTAAGGAGATGAATAGCACCTTTATCATTTTGATTACTAAAGAGCTTGATACTTCTGATATCAAGAATTGGTGGCCTATTTCTCTATGCAATGTTGTGTATAAGATAATTTCCAAAATCATGGCCAATAGACTCCAAAAATGTCTCCCTTTGCTTATTAGTAATAATCAGTCAACCTTTATCAAAGGGAGGAATATCAAGGATTCTATCCTTCTATCAAATGGGATTTTACTTGCCTTTAATTGGGCTTTTTCAAGGAGTAAAATGTGTTTGAAGATCGATATTTCTAAGGCCTATGACAATTTGAATTGGACCTTTCCTTTTGCTGTCCTTCACAGAATGGGATTTCCATCTATTTGGATCAATTGGGTATCTAGCATTTTCAATTCTACTTCGTATCAAGTTTTGTATAATGGAGAACCCACTGAAAGATTTTCTCCTTCTAATGGCATTCACCAAGGGGACCCTATGGTGCCATACTTATTTGTTATTGTTATGCAAGGCTTTAATGTCCTCATGAATGAAGTAGTGGATAATAGTTTTCTTGTTCCTATTAAAGACTCTAGAAGGTTTTCTTTATCGCATTTAGTGTTTGTAAATGATCCTATGATCATTCTGGAAGCTAGTCCTGAGAATGTTTGAAAGTTCTAGATAATTTTGGTGAACTCTCGGGGTTGAGGATCAATAAGGCTAAAAGTGAAGCGATCTTCAGTAAAAGGTGTTCTTGCAAAGTTGAAATCATTTATATTATTAACTTTATAGGAAGTAATTTGCCATCTACTTGTCTTGGAGTACCTCTTGTTACTAGGAAAATTCCAAGATATGCTTGTGCTATTTTGATTGACAAGGTGAAGGCCAAGCTAGCGGGATGGAATTAAAAAACTCTAGATATGACAGGGAGGTTGGAACTCATTTAATAAACTCTTAGTGCTTCATACATACACTAGTGCTATGCTTTTCCTATCCCCAAATCTACTATGAAAGCTACAGAAAATCTTTTCCAAGACTTCCTATGGGGTAAAAATGAAGACAAATCCCATCTTCTTGTCAAATGGGACAATGTATCTATGCCTAAAATGGAGGATAGGCTTGGTATCAGAAAGATAGCTGAAGTTTCTAAAGCCTACTTGCTTTTGAATGCTTGGGATGTTGCTAACAAGAAGGATTGTTTGTGGGTCAAATGGGTTAATGAAAGACATGTTTCTAGTTCTTCCTTCTGATAAATTAAAGTCTCTTTATTTATGTCTTGGATGTTTTCTAATGTCTTGGATTGTAAATTCGAGTTGTTGACTCATATTAAATTTTGTCTTGGTAATGGTCGGGATACCTTTTTATGGCTTGATCTGTGGGTTGTGAATAAGAAGTTCTTATGGGATCTAATTGGCAAAGATTCCTGTCTTAAGCTAGGCATGCCTATGCATTGCAAGGTTGCCTCTGTGTTGATGGATGGTAAGTGGGTCGTCCCTTGCAGTGCTAAATAATAGAAAATTGAATGAGAATCTTAGGACTGTTCTTACTGATAAGGAAGTGTTTGACAATTTGTTGTTTAATGACAAGTTAACTCCCAACTTAAAGCTTGTTTGGAATGATATTTGGGTTTTTGGCCTGGATTCTAAGGTATTCAAGTGGCTGTGGAAGGGTTCTTTCCCAAGAAGATACCAATTAAATTTTTGGACGTTTATTCATGATAAACTTCCAAACCTTTGAATATATGAAAAGAATGGGTATTCAAGGTCCTTCGGGATGTATTCTCTATAAGTTGGACTGTGAATATGCTTTTCATATGCTTTTAAATTTCTCTTACTCAAAAGATGTTTGGACAAAGTTGGAAGGTTTAGTTAATATATAGCTCTATTGTGGAATGATGTCTTGGAAATTTAGAAGAGTAGTCACAAATTCCTCCTTTTAATCTCTGTATATTTTGCTTGGTTGGAAAGGAATTCTAGAATTCATGAGGACAAAGAAATTTCTACTATTGATACTTGCAAGAGGATTATATGTGATTTTTATTGTAGTGGTTTCAGTTCTTGAAGTTCATATGAAACTATTTCTTGGTGGTCCTTTTCCCTTTTGGTCTTTCTCTATTTTTAAGAAGTGAGCTGTTGTTGGTTCATAGGGCTTTGTTCTGATTTGTTTTGTTGACTAGCTTCTTACTGCTACTATTTCTTAGTTCCCTATGCTAGTCATCCTTCTGTTGCTATTGATTTGGGTCCTATGCTAGTTGTCCTTCTGTTGGTGATGATTTGGGGTTGTTTGATTTGGCTTTTGTGGTCTATGTGTTGTGTTATTGGTTGCATCTTATTTCGGCCATAGTTGTTGTTCTGAAGTCTTATGCCTTTTTGGGTGATATGAACCCTACTGTTATGACCTACGACATGGATGATCTTAAGTTGGTTATATTACTTTTACACTCGTGTATATATGCTCTAATAGCTTTGATCCTCATACTATAATGGCATGCGTTCGTACATCTCTTTTCTCTTTTTCTTTCACAAAACATTTTGTACATAAACTTCTAAAAAAATACAAAAAAAGAGAAAGGAGTTTTGACTATAAAAATAATCATTTTCCTTATCAAATAGTTCATGAATCACATGTTCTTTCACAAATTATAAGAAATTATCTTATATAATGGGCACTTATGCTAAAAAATCATATAATGAAACCCCAGAAACACATTCGAAACGGTAAGAACAATGTATATTAAAGTTAGGTAGAAATCTCTGATACGTTTTTTTGAAACATTGGGTGAAATACCGATAATTCCCTTATTAGGGTTTATATCAAAAGCCTCAGTAAAATTTAACAAGCTTTGGAATCATGTTTAACATATTAAAATATATGTACTATGGAATTTTCAAGAATTTCTAAAATCATTTGCTAACTTTAATCTCAAAACATTGAAATTTCATGTCTTTTAGTAATTAAAATATAATAAATATCATACATGAAAAACACCCTTCTAATATTTTTTTTACATCATAGTAGACATCATAAGCTTTCCATAACTACCGTGTTTGTTAAAATTTGAGTTTTTTTTTTATCTCAAGATGTCAATTTTGAAAGAATTACCTAATAAAAGCAATGTTGGTCATTCAAGACTGATCCAATGGCCATCATCTCACACTCATCACATTCCTATGTCTGATGCTTCCTCCCTTCCCTTGGTCTTCTTGCATTTGTATGCACCCAAAACAGAGTGCTACCACATCCAAAACCTCCGACAAGGTCGATCTCACTTGTCAGGCCACAAACTCCATTCCAGTCCACTCCATGGGTGGCACCTCCTTTGTGCCTTGGGTGGACGGGGTTTAATATCCCCAATCCACAACCATGTTGTTGCCACCGCCCCTTCAGTTCTTTGTCTCCTTCAATCTTCCTCTGTTCTTCTTAGATTCATGAGAAACCCTAGATCTAAGTGCATGAAGCCCTATGCTTGGGATCCATGAGGCTTTTATAGCCTCTTTCTCAAAGCATCTCGGGTGAGGATCCTTATTCATTATACCTTGTTCGAGTCTATAAAATAGGGGCAACATTGATCCAATCCACATGAACTGGAGTCGCCCCCTTTTTATTTTTTTTCATAAAAGTCCAATTTTTATAAATAATTCTATAGGTCACAATATGACCCCGTTTAGTATCAAATTATGGAATTATTATTTTTCTATATTCTTTCATTGGGCAATAAATTAGGTCAAAAATGATTAAATAAACAATTCATACCTACTTTTAAGTAAAAACTGGATAATTACTAATTTGACTACCTCATACACTAGATAAATCAAAATGATCTAAAATATCTCCAACAAGGATATATTTTAACTATTCATCTACTAAAAATATTTTGAGTATTTATCACAAACATGAGACACTAAATTCCCAAACTTGTACTCTAAGGACCCATATACAAACTATGATTGGCCCAAATGGGCTTGAAATGGTTTCTAGGGAACCTGGCCCATTCCTTGGTCTTTAAAAGGGCCCATAAGGTTGATCCTACTCTCAATTACAAAAATTAAAGTGTGAACTAACATTATCCTTCAGTTGAATCGTCCTATGATGCATTTGATCATTATTACATTGTTTTCTAAATATTAGTTACATAACTAGGTCTAGGGCTCAAACCATTAACTATATTCATCATATTTCCTTCATTATTCCACTTTTGTGGTCACCTCATATCATTAAATCAAATATCAAATTCCCAAACTTTGAGGATGTTACCAAAATAGTCCCAATCGCACATAAGACACCCTCAACATCTTTTTCCTTTAAATCCAAATATCATGAAAATTGGATGGAACCTTATTGTAATCATAAATCTATCATATATCAAATTCATCAAAATATAACTCATGAGCTTACTAGGTTCAAAAGAATAGAGGTGTGGCACATCACATTCCATTCAGTGTGTCATGACATCATCCAATGTGACCTTGAATAAGGGTTTCCATAAAGGTGATTCTCAAATGGAGATTGAGTGTGAGTGATGTAGATGGGATGTGTCCCTTCTACAAGAGATTGATATCATGGCCACTTTATAAGTGAGACTGAGAAATTTATGTATATACTCATGTGACCTAATATAAGAAATTTGAACTCATATGCATCTCCTACAATGTTCTCTAGTTTGAGGAACATGGATTGAACATTAGGAGGATGAAAATTCTATGCCTTGAGTTCAATCTGGATATCAGAGACAAAGGAACTATATAATCACAGTAACATTGATCACATATTCTAGGTTGAAGTTGTTCTTCAAGTTTCTGAATTACTTGGGTAGAAATGATGTGTTTCTAGATACCACTTTTTGCTTGTGATGTCATGAAATGGTTATGGACATTCACTGCCCACATAATTTGGTACCTATAGGGTCACACACATAGGATGCACCTCAAATAAGAGTTTATTCATGAATGGTGTTTAATTTGACTACAAAAGTATTTAGTCATTCAATTTAAACAACAATGGTTGGAAATTGATTAATTGGATTGTGAATCAATCAATTCAACTATTGAGCTGATTGATTCAAGTGTAAGGTCAACTGGAAACAACATTGGATGAACAATACATGATATGACCGGTTCATTAAGTAAATTGACCGGTTCAAGGTATGAGATGAAGTGTTGAACAAATTGCTTCAATGATAAACTCAATTGGATCAATGATTGATGCTGACATCATGTTTTGCATTAATCATATATTGAATGCCAGTGTGATTCAAAACAAGAAAGCATATGAACTGACCTATTCAAGGCTTGAACGGTCCGGTTCATCTGTGAACTGACTGGTTCAACAGTGAACTGACCGGTTCACTATTCATAGTTTCCAAAAAATTCATAAAATTCCATCTCTTTGACTCCCAAATCCATTGGAAAACCTAACCCTGGGCCTCCTATAAGTAGAGGGGTACCGGGGGCTTCCCAGACACAACAATAAGATATGACAATTGTTGTCCTATCTGGTTGTGGTAACCAAGAGAGCCCGAGAAAGTCCTACCCATAAAAGGGAGGGATAACAAGGGAGAGATAATTGCGAGAGAAAGTCGACACTAGAACGTTGACGATCAAACATACAACTACTTCTTGTTGGCTCTAGTAGCGGAATGTGGAGTTCTGGGTGGTCCATGTGGACTACTCTAGAGGCGAGGATGTGTTTTCCCCACTGGGAGGACGTAGTCAACCACTGTCCCTGGTGATTAACTAGGAGGCCACTGCCGACAACCGTCCAAGTGGGACTTGAGAAAGAAGCACCCTGCAACAAGAGTTGTTCCAGACTTGCTCTAGGACCAAGTATAACTCTTGTTACCTTCCTTCCTAGATACATTGTTGTTGCCATGATTTGTTGGTTTGGGAATCAGGTATTAAATTTTTATTTCTCCTACCTTATCTTTTGCCTCAATTTCCCAACAATGCATCACTACCTTCTCCATGAGCTTCTTCTTCTCTCTTTTATCTCGAATCTTCAACATGAGTAGAGAGTAGTTCATCTTACTAAAGCACAAGAATTACCCCCCTCTTCCTGTATGTGTAATGTTACATTGTGAACCACTACTTGTTTGAACTATTAGATGTTTTATTAACTCTTTAATGCACATTTTATGGATTAGCTAATTATCTTGTGTGTCTATTGCAATCTTAAATTCAAAGACTTTTAGGAAATTGGGGTGATAGATAAAGAAGCAAAAACAAAAAATTTAATGACCAATTCCTAACCCAACAAATCACATTAACAAAAATGTATCTAGGAATGAAGGTAACAAGAATTATACCTGGTCCTGGAGTAAGTTGATGCATGTAAACTACACATCTAAAATGCAAGTGCACGTATCAGAGTAATATAGGACCAAAAGAGGCCCGTATATCGAATACGGGGAAATGTACTCTAGAGAGTACTACTAACTATGACTCGATTAACTACACCTATGAAAAAGATGATTGGTTGATTAATTTACTAACTACAAGAAGTAAAACTAAATTAATTGGTTTGTGATCAAACATGGAATGGATTCCTTAGGGTTATAGTTTTACCACAATTCACATTGCAATTAACATCATTTCATTAATATTGACTCTTACTAACCCTGGACAAAGGATTATGTAGAAAGAATTACCCACTCTTGCTACATAAATCACTACCTAATATAATATAAACCCCACTCCCGTAGTGATTTAACTATTAGTTAGCTGCTTTACCGAATTCTCTGGGTTATTCCCTTCAAAATTGTAGGTCCTCCTTGAATCGCAGTATAAACTATGTAAATCTATGACTTATCCAACCCTTAAATGCTCTCTCAAAGTAATTAACAGTCTAATAAATAACCTATGGTGATCTAACATAGATAATTCATGAAGCAATCGTAGAGATATGTCAAAAAATAAAGAGAGATAGATATCAATTCATAATCATCAATTAAAATGCACACCCAGGCTAATCCTGGGTCTTAAGGAATTAGGGGATTAGCCCCACATGATTTCAGTTCCTCTACACATAGAAAGAGAGGAAAGAGATGAGGAAAACATCAAAGAACAATGAAATACCCTGGAGAGGACGATCCAGATGACTCCTTCTGATGAACACTGTGATTTTCCATCAACTGACTGCAAATATAGACACCAGAAGTGCTCAAACCACCCGGAATGTAGCTTTCCCATCTCCTTTCTCCCCCTCTAGGCTATCATCCATTGTACAATTGAATATGATGTGATATGTCTGGCTGCACTTTCCTTTAGTCATAGGATTGACTTAGGGGATCATTAAATCCCTAATATGGCCTGATCGCGACAGATGGGTACTACCGACTGGGTGTCGGTAGTATTGATGCCTTCTTAGGTTCACGATCCCTTGTAAGATGCTGGTACAACTGAGTTGATGTCAATATCACCGAGATTTTTCCTAACATCTCATGTTGAATTTTGGATAGAAGTCAGTACCACCGAATTAGACGTCAGTGGCACCAATATATTTCCAGAGTGCTCCTATTGGAATGTCGATAGTATCAATTCTTTTGTTGATATCACTGAGTTGATTCGATCCATCCCTGCTCCTTTTCTTAAAATGTCTGTACCACTAAGAGATCTATCGGTAGCACTGAGCTATTTTAATTCTTGTAAATTCACCTGAAATTAACAAGAAAGAAGATAAGATCCTCAAATATTGAAAATTAAATATGGAACAGTATAAATATGAATAATTGATGCAATTCAGTGTCACAGGCCAAATGCTAAATCATGCACCAATAGTACAAAAATGAGAAATAAGTGTATAGAATGCCTAGTAAAATAGCTTGTGAAAATGACAATTATCCAGTGCATAAAAATCCCCTAAACTTAAATGTTGCTCGTCCTTGAGCAACACATCCATAGTTGTGTTTGAGACAAGTCAACAAAAGGACAAAGACTATGAATTTCATTCTCAACTACCCCCACCCGATGGTCCCAAACCAGCCCTTACCAATCACTAAACAATTAACTACTCTGATGTGACAAAAAATATTCATTAAAGATTTACACCCTTAGATAAGTGAAACACTACCAATAGAGTAGTTGATATCATAGTCAATCAGGCATTCACTTGGTGCATCATGTGCTTCCCTATCTACATTACTCTTTCCTAAACTACCAACTAATTGGAAGCAATTCTCCATATAAGAATGAATGAGGAGATCAATCATATTTGTGGCCTACCAATAAGAGCAACTAATGGAGTGAAGTAGGTGGCTTATGAAGACTCACAAGTAACTTCAAATCATTTATGCAAAAATAATCATGATGAATCTAACATCATGAAAATGAGTTAATGCATGAATCCTAATGCCTCCTGTTATGGGTGGAATGATGCATGCACTTAAGAATTCATCAGAATGATGAAAGAAACAAAGAGTACATCATGTACATGATTTAATCTTCCTTGGAAGAGAGATTCAACACTTAGTTCAGGGCATCCTTTTCTAACTCTTTATTTCATGGAAATTTCCATTTTTTTTCATTTGCCAATTATTTTAGCGTGATTGAAGAGTATGACTGGGCTTCACTATAACAAATCACACAATATTTTTTTTTCATTTTATTTTAAGAGGTATGGATGTGTATCCTTGCACTTTATTTTTAGAAGAAAATACATGAATACATAGAGTGATAATGAATGATGTAAAAAATATGAAATCTACATGGATTTTTTATGCAACTAATGATATGCACAAAAGATTTTCTCTTTTTTTTTCCAACTATAACTGATGGAATAAAAAGAAACTAACTATCATGACTTTTATCCCCCTATGCAATGCAATCAAAAGGAAGCAATTCAGGTTACTTGATAATCTTAAGTGGTGGATCAAAATGGATGGAAAATTTGATGGAATCATAAAACTAAGAGATAATGCCTTTCTTAGGCTATGATATGTCCCTCTCTATTAACATGTGTATAGGGTAACCTTCGGATTTCTTTCTAAAATTTCAATTTAAAGTCCCCTTAATTGGTTGTTCAGTTCATGATCAGACCTCATCGTTATCCACTTTTCCTGGATAATTAAGACTTCAATTCATATCAAATGTCCTTAAGATGACTAACCCCTACACTTCCTCTAGGTGATGCTTCCTTAAGAATTTGCAACTTAGACCAATTATTTTTTTTGTCATTTTTTAAAATTTCATTGCACTGACATAGAAGAACATACTCTATGATGAAAAAGATAGAAATCATGCTTATGTTGCTCCACGATCACACTAGATAGATGTGGATCCTACAATCTCAGAACAATAAAATTAAAAAGAAAACAAAAGATAAAGCTGTTCCAACACCCCCTTAAGCTTGAACTTGACTATGTCCTCATAGTCAGAATTCAACCTTAGAGGTGGAACAGTGATACTAGATCAAATTGGTGGTGGATGTGGCACATTTGGGTCATGGTAGTAGAAGGTACCTTAGAAAGTCAAGGGCTGCTGTGGCATCTCTGGAGGATGTGGGTAGTTTCCAAAATACCCTTGGCTCAAGAAGTTGTCAAAGAATGATTGCGGATAGTTCTCCATCCACTGCAGCAAGCATGAAAATTTTCCTGGTTGGCCAGGAGAGGACGTTCATTCTCAAAGATGGCCTATTGGTTCTAGTACCGTCACCCTTGGACATCTTGTATGGCCACCAATGTTGCTATTTTTTTTTGTTGCCCCTAATGAATTTCCTATAACATCCCATACATACCTGCCATTGAGTATGGTCTTCATTCTTGGAAGGTGGTGGAGCAGCGAAGCTAGAAGCACCATATTCTCGGGAATGCTTGTTGATGACCCACCGCCTTCTGGAAGGAACAATTCCTTCTTCCTCTTCCTCTTCTTCATTTTTCTCATGCTCTTGATCCTTCTCGATGTTGTCTTCTTCTTCTTCATCTCCCTCCATTGCGTCTTCTTATGGCTACCTCAAGTGCCTCATCCCTTACAGATTGAAGATAGGGTCATGGAGTTCCCTTTTCCACCACTGGTTCTTGAGTGTACAACAAGCATACACCTTCCCGTGGTGCTCGCTGATGAGGTTTGTTTTCTTGAAATGTTTCAAATCCAACTTTGAGGAGGACTTCAAAGGATTGGAGGTGGAAAGGTCAAGATTGATATGCATACCAATGGGAGTAATGATCCCTCCAAAATGAATTGAGGGCTTCCTTTGCACTTGCTGTTTTACCTCCAACATGTATTGTAGAAAGAAGGAGCCGAGGTTGACAGTCTCTTCCCCTAGGGCCAAGAATGCCCAATGTACATACAGGTCCAACCCATTGCACCTTTCCTTACCCTGGATGGACCTGGAGAATATTGTGTCGACGAGTTAACAATGAAGAATCCAAGCAAATAAATGCTCTATGTCATTGACATAGTTCCTCTACTAGCTGATCGTGTAGCCCTGTGGAAAATGTGTCAAAATCCTCCATACTCATGAGTAGCCAAACTCGTTAGTGGTGTAGTGCATGTATCCAAGTGGCCACCCACAGATGGCATTGAACTTCTTCAACGTCAAATGGTGGGTGGGGTTGAAAAGATGAAACTTCACCCATCCTCCCCGCCATCCTTCCCCATGCTCAGGGATGAAACATACCTCCAAGGATGCTAGGAACTCATAGACCGTTTCCTATAGGTGGGAAATTCACCTAATAAAGGGCAATTACCAACCAAGCCTTGGCCAGAACAAACCTGATAGGGGTTTTTGGTGAAGCCTATGGATGCAAGGAAGGCACAATCTCCATACCTCATCAGGATCAACTTTCTATTCATCATACCTTCATAGATCTTCCTATGGTCAGTGTTGACATTAGCTATACGTGCCAGATTGCACACCAATGTAGTGGTTCCTTCCAACGAGGAAGCTGATTCCCCGGTCGCCATTAGGCTGGTATGAGAAAAAATGGAGAAGGGAGCTCGAGGAAGACTCATGATTCCTGGAATCTCTGGATCATCTCTAGTGCAAAGGAGGTGGTGTGGGTGTGATTGAAGCACTACCCCACCTCTCCTTATATAGTTGTGGTCGGCCCTATCACGCCGTACCGGTACCACCGACGCAATTGTCAGTGGCACCGAATCATCCTTGTGATTCACTTGAAATCAATATCAAACATTGATACCAACTCTTCTCATCTGTCAATGTACCGACACGCAGATCATGCCATGTCAGTAGTACCGACATCTATCGGGGGTACCAACTTTTGAAAATGAGTGTCAGATCGGTACCACCGACTGTTTTATGATGATGATCTTATCCATTGATAGAAGAACCACATATTCTGTTTCTTCATGTGTCGATTCCACTGACTATAGTGTCGGTGGTACCAAGTTCCTTTTTCCTGACCCTATTTGAAAGGTGTCAGTGCCACTGACTTTTGGGTCGGTGGTACCAAGTCTTTGAAACTTTCAGTATTCTTGATTGGCCTCTTGGTATCTGAACTGGGGACTCCAAATAGGCATCGGTGCTACCAACTTTGTATCGGTGTAACATGTCTACATAGTTATCACGACCTATCTCTGTACTTGTCGGTGCCATCGATCTACTTGTCGGTGGTATCTAAAGAAATTTTAACCGTCCCTGTTGAAATTTGTTGGTGCACTGACTTCCCTATTGGCGGTATGAATTTCTTTTTATTTTCACCCATGTTGATATGCACCTATTGCATTAGTACCACTGAGTGCATGTTGGTAGTATCAACTTTTGTTCTGCCTACATACTAAACCAAATTTGTCAATGTACCTCTTTTACATTGAAAAATATAAAATGCAACTAGAACAATGGAGTCTACTAAAAAAGAAAGTAAAGAGCAAAATCTTAATGCAATAAATGAAAATTGGGTTGCCTCCCAACAAGCACCCTTGTTTTACATCCTAGGCTAGACAGTTACATCAAAAATAATTAGTAAAGCTCATGGAGCTTCAACTCCTCACCCTCATGTAGCAAATCTCCCCCAAAATAGTGTTTCAGCCACTGGACATTTACAAGGAATGGATCAACTCCATTGCTAATCTCCACTTCTCCATAAGTAATGTCTTAACCACCACAAATAGACTACTCCATCTATACCTAAATTTTCCCAGGTGCAGTTTCAACTTAGAATTGAATAGAAGCACCTTCTTCCCTAGAGTGAATACTTTGTGCAAGATATGGCGGCCATGAATCTTATTTGTCCTATCCTTATAAATCCTTGAGATCTCATGGGCATATAGCCTAAGCTCATCCAATTCATTCAGCTCTAACATTCATTTCTTCCCTGCATCATCAAGATAATAATTTAATTTCCTCAAAGCCCACTTGACTTTGTGTTCCAATTCCATAGCTAAATGACATGCTCTCCATAGACCATACTAAATGGAGTTGTTCCTATGTGTGTTTTATAGTCTGTCCTATATGTCCAAAAATAGTCATTTAGTTGCATGCTCTAATGGGTCCCATTGGTTGAGTCTATCTTCTTTAAAATCTTCTTAATCTCCCTATTAGAAGTCTCAACATGACCCTAGGTTTGTGGGTAATATGGGGTTCCTACTCTGTGTCTCACTCCATACTTGCTCAATAAGGTTCCAAACTTCTTATTAGTGAAGTGAGATTCCCCGTCACTTATTATCACTGGTGGTACCTCAAACCTACAAAATATATGGTCTTTTAAATTCTGCATACAACCTGAGCATCATTGGTATGAGTTGGAATCGCTTCCACCCACTTAGATACATAGTCAACTAAAAGCAATATATATAGAATTGAGTTAGAAGACACAAAGGGACCCATGACATCTATTCCCCATAAATAAAAAATTCAACTTTGTGAAAGATGTTTAGGGGCATTTCATGTCTCCTAGATATATTTCATGCATGTTGACATGCATCACAATCACACACAAAATTGTAAGCATCCTTAAAGAGTGTTGGCCAATAAAATCCACACTCTAAAACTTTTTCCACTTCACTTGATCTAGCGTGGTATTCCCCAATAGGTAGGGAGTGACAATGTTCCAAGATACTCTCCATCTCACATTCAGGAACACACTTCCTCAAATCCCATCCCTACATTGTTTGATCAAGATGAGGTCATACAACACATAAAATCTCAAGGAATGGAAGCATTTCTTTTTATCTTGATACCCTCAGTCTCCTAGAAGCTGACCACAAGCCAAGTAGTTCACAATGTTTTCAAACAACAAATCCTTATTCTTAATGGAAAACAACTGCTCATTAGGAAATTCCTCAACTATGGGTATATTTAGATCCTTTTCATCCATTCCTTCTAGCCTAGACAAATGATCTACCACCAGTTTCTCTGTCCCTGCTTTATCCTTGATTTCAATATCAAACTCCTACAATAAAAAAATCCATCTTATTAACCTAGGCTTGGCATCTTTCTTTTGTAGCAGATATTTTATTACTGCATGGTCAGTCCACATGATAACCCTTACCCCAATCAAATACTGGCAACATTTTTCAAAAGAAAAAATTATCGCCAAAAGCTCTTTTTCAGTTGTTATATAATTAATCTAGTCATCATTTAGGGTTTTTGATGCATAATAAATGATGGTGGGGGTTTTATCCTTGTGTTGTCTTAGAACAACCCCTATAACTTAATTTGATGCATCACACATAAGCTCAAATGGTTGGCTCCGATATGGAGCTTGAACCACAACCGCAAAGACCAGTTTCTACTTTAACACCTCAAATGCTGTCAAACATCACTCATCAAAATTAAATTCAGTGTCTTTTTCTAACAATTAAGAAAGAGACTTTGCTATTTTTGAAAAATCCTTAATGAAGTGTCTATAAAAACTGATGTGTCCTAGAAAAATCCTAACTCCCTTCACTGTTGATGGTGGAGGTAGCTTAGAGATGACTTCAATTTTAACCAAGTCAAACTTCATTCCTCTATTGGACACTTTGTATCCCTACACTATTCCCTCACATCTTTGCAAGACTTTGTCTAGATTGTCAAGACAATCTTCAAACGACTCTCCATACGCCAAAAAATCATCCATAAACACCTTGAGACAATGCCCTACCATATCAGAGAAAATGGTAAGCATATGACAAGCCTTAAACGTGGGTCCAAGAATGGAGTCATGTCTAGGTTATCAGACTTTTAAAATTATAATACCTAAATGTTTAAGACACCTGCAACTAGCATAGGGTCAAAGTAGTTCGGGGTCGAATACAGGGATAGGAAGAACGACGCTTCAGAACTCAAGTTTTACTTGTCTAAGCACATCAAAAGGGGGTAAAATGGTAGAGTTGTTGTAGTACGAAAGAATCTTAAAGACTTAAACTAAAAACCTATCTCCAAAGGGAGTTACCAGAAAGATTAAAGTTTTTGGGTTAGCAGTTTTTATAGAGGTTTTGTATATCAAAAACCGAGGAGATAAAGCCATTGTTAAGGTAGAGTACAAATGAGGAAAACTTAAACATAACAAGCGGTAGCGGAATACATCCTGCACCCTCTTCTCTCAAAGGGAATGCCTATGGCTATGCACTAATTCTCTTTCTCAAGAGTACTGAACATAGACCAGAGTGGAAAGATAAGCCGGGGCAGCCCTAATCCTAGGTACTCTGGTACACCCAGATCAAACCAAACTCTAGAGTTGAGACTTCCCTTTCTCAAGGGATTCCAACCAAGAAACATGATTCGATAGCTAGTCAAAAGTATGATCCAACAGAAGAGACTAGAGTTCAGATGCTATAAAGAAATCATCCAACAAAAAGGAACCATACACAAAACAATATGAGATAAACTCCACAGATTCCAATAAGCTTAGATATTTGAAAAGGTTTTAGTTACAATGCATAAGTAAATGAAAGTAAAATGCTAAGAAAGGGAAGATAGGTGTCAGCCTCCTAGATGTAGGAGGTCGACATACATCAGTGGATCCCTAAGACGTGGCTAACCTGGTACTGGGAAGGATCCCTATCGGGATATGCCCATGTCGATCTCTCAACCATGTCAAGTCTTGAGCCGCGGCATGTAAGGTCATAGTAGGAAAGGACTCCCTACCCGATATGGCCGCGTCGGGCATCTAGCCCTATCGGGCATCACACCGTAATGGGTACTCCATATCGGGTTCGGTGTCATGTAATACACGTTTCAGGTTAGCATCACTTAGGTTTTAGGGTTTCTTATATCGGTGGTAGTAGGGAAAGCCGTCTCAGATTGAGGCCCAACTAAGAACCCGACACGCAGAGGTGGCCTAGACAGTCGTATCTTGCTGCTATGGCTACCGGGACAAGAATCTAAGTGAACTACTCCTACCTCTCTAGGGTCGGGGTTGTGCTCACCTAGTATCATCTGACACGCCTGGGAACTCGGGGCAATAGCTCCTTTTTTCTCACAAAGTTCACCCTCCTCCCATTCAGACCCGTCCCATCAAAGTCCTATAGCTACTATTTATAGGCAGCAACTAGTGGGGGTTGCGGCCCTCATTGGGCCACGTGTCCTTCGTCTACTCCGTTAATGTGGCTTTGGGAGAGGGTCGACTTGTTTGTCACCCGGCACAGCTGGTGGGGGTTGTCGCATGTCAGGTTGCGAGTAGATCACGCTCGATCATGTCGGGTTAGGGCTCTAGCAGGCTGCTGCTCCGTAGGGTGGCCTTATTGCATGATAGACTCCATCAAGTTGACGAATCATGGTGGGCAAGGCTCCATGTCGGGTAGGTAGTGTTCCATTCATCAGAGTCTCCCCGCGCGACACACCCGTGTCAGGTTGCTGTCATATCAGGCAGGGACCGCGATGGGTATGGGGCATGTCACTTGTTAGTAGAAGGGTCGGGGCAGCTTGCATGTTGTGGATGGGTCGGGATGGGCCCATTAGCATTCTTTTGATGGGAAAATAGGAGAAAATCTGTAGAAGATAGGAATTATTATCAAGAGCATAGTGGGGGTTATTTCTATACAAAAATAGGATAAAACAGAGAGGAAGTCATGTTTGGAGGCAACTCTGATAGTAAAATATAGACTCTAGCAGCCATAAAATGGGTGTTATCAACTCCCCCAAACTTAGCATTTTGATTGTCCTCAATCAATCTATGCTTGTTTTAAAATTTTTGTTTGCGATACTTTTCAAAACCCAGACGTAGTCTCCTGACAAGGGGTTTAAGCAAATTTTTAAGATGTCTTAAGGAAAATTACATATGACCACAAGCAATGGACTTTATTTTTCTTCCTTTATTTAAGCAAAAATTTTCTCTTTAGCTTCGGTGAGACTTTTGGTGCATGGTTTCAAAGTTAGCTTTCACACCAAATAGCTTGGGAGTGGAAGGTGGGATTTTTGGGAAGGCTTAAGGCTTTTTGGGTTTTTCTTGCTTCCCATTGGTCCATCCAGGTAAGGGTCCATTAATGAGAAAATGGTCCCTACGGTCCAAGCTAGTTGGCTTTAGAGCAGTGATTTCAAATCCTACGTACCACTGCTCTAGATCTACCATTTCTAAAGATGGGTACCTTTGGAAAGACAAGTGTGGGATTTTTTTTATTGGGCACAACTCTCGTACTTTTATTCACTCTCATAAGGCTTTCCTCTCTTTTTTGGATTTTTGATGGGTAGGGAAAAAAGAGTTCACTGTTTGGGTAGCTTTTTCCTTCACATGCACATGTCTTAGCTGTTGCGAGATTATTTTTTGAAACTGGCGTATAAAAGTAGTAGTCTTTTTTCGTTTGAGACTGCATTTTCAAAAAGAGCATAACAGAAATGTGTACCGCCTTGGGTATAGAGAAAATGAACTGGAAGAAGTTGTATCAGATATTTACTATAAAGTGTCTTTGTATAATATTTGAGAAGTAAGAAGTTGTAAATGTATTGCTTTGTATCAGTCACGTATGTATATGTACACAGGGTATTATAAGAAAAAGAAGAAGGACAAAAAGTGGGAAATTTTGAGTACCTCCCTCACTGATACTATGATATACCCCCCCAAACTTACCCCACACTATGTACCAGAGTTGTGAGATAGATAAGGAAGAATAGCCATAGATCAGTGAGGGTTTAGCTGGTGTGTGCGCCTTCATCTGAGAGAAGCTCCATCACATACTCTCCTAGTTTGTTGTGATAGTCGATGTGGTGGAGCTTTTATAGCGTTTGTTTTAGCTGAGCTATAGATCCATTGTAGCACAAAGATGCCGCAGTCATTTGATTTAGGAGCTTGTTGTGGACTACGGTGGCAAAATTGTAGCTCATGCCAGTTGGCCGCCGGGTCTCCCAGGTACAGCTAGATCAACATCCTCACCTCGATGTAGTATTTTTTGCTAAATGCTTGAGGGATGTCTGCGGTGTTGATGTTCACTTTTCTAGATAGTCAGTGTTGGCATCAGAGCTGTTGTAGAAGAAAGCGGCACGCATGCGAGTATACACCATCAGGAGCATCCAATGGTTGTCATGCAACATTAGGAAGAAGATGATGTGTGACATGCTTGTATGTATCTATTGTAGGAACAACCGACTCACTCCTGTCTCATTATCTAGGCAGAGATCATTGAACAACATTGGGTGGACGATGTAGGCATGTTCAAACTTCTTCTGTAAGATCGGGATGTAAGCTGACGCCACTGTCAGTGCTAGACATCCTCCCGCCTTGACTAAGTCCCATAGGTCATCGAGGGGGGCTATTACTCTATCTATTTCATAGATGACATCTAGGAGGACAGAATCAACAAGTCTGAGGAGGACTTGATTGACCTATTCCAGTGACAGAGTAGTGCATGCGGAACGATCAAAGTTGCTGATCAATAATTCAGAAATGACAGGCAAAGCGGAGCCTTCATTGATGAGTACATCTCACAGGATTTCAATCCGCTTCCCTATCCCGTAGCCGTTAGTGGCTTCCTGGACTTCTTCTCTTGAAGGGCTGCCAAGATGGGAAGATTTAGTTTCTTGGTCTGTGTCCAACAACTCCTCTGGTAAATCTGCATCCTGAAAGTAGCGCTTGTCCTTGATCAGCAAAAGTGAGTACATGCTTCTTATCTGATAGAATTTTTGGATTTGGAGCTGCCTTATATAGCCAAAGATGTCCAGCAGCTCCATCGCACGTAGGACAACAAAGGCATTATTCCCGCTTCCCAACTCTTCTTGGATGGGGAAGTCTTCGAGTGAGAAGAAGTTCCAAACGCCGATGTGGCGTCATACCCCTTGCTTGATGATGCGTTGAAGACGTAGTAGAAGAAGTCAGAGATGTTTGTCTTCAGGGCGTATGAAGCTCTGTCTTTTGCGTGGGACCTCCACATTGTAGCAACTGAGGAGCGTGATGTCGTGGTTCCAGAGGTCCACCACACAGAGGAACCCGTGTCTTCTATGCTTGTAGGGGGCCAACACCAGTATTGGATTGTGCTTCTCAATGTGTTGGAGCATGTTGGCCACCTACTTTGCCTCGTACACCCCTTCCATGATGCTTCTTGTCAAGGCCGGGGTGGCATTGTAGTATGGTTTTCGACCTATCCTGATGGAAATATTTTCAATCATTGTGCCTTCCAGGATCCTAAAGAGGATCTTCCCCACGACGGCTTATGAGAAGAACATGCCTTTAAGCACTCCATGTCGTATCGAGAAGTACCTGTCGCTCCGGACGATGGCCTCTTCATATACCTGCGGCCTCAGGACCATGTTTAGTAGCTTTTGGTCCCAGATCATCAGGTATTCGATGGTGCGCCTATCAAATTCAGCCATCTCAAAAGACGGGATCTCCGACGACACAACAAACGTATCAGCCGTCGAAGTCTTTGCTCTGAGGGGTTGGTTGTCGATGGAGTAGTATAAATCACCCCCTTCTCCCTCGGATTCTCCAGATGAACCCTTGGGTAGGCCGATAGATATGTCTTTGTCGTCTTCGGCGTGGTCTTGTGGGGATGAGGGAGCAACTTTGTTGACGCCGCAGGCATTCTCTTGTCCTGCTGGAGGCCCGTAAGTGGTTTTGTTCATCGTCTCTTCCTCGGGCATTGTGGAGGGCCCACTGGAGGAGGAAGAAGATGATGATCCAGAGGAGGATGCCAAAGACGAAGGTTAAGAGCCAGAGCCGGGTGGCGATGGTGATCGTCTGGGATGCCTCGAGTGGTGGTAGTCGTCCCTCCAGTTCAACCTTTCTTCGATGGCGTCAAGACATTGAAGTGTCGTCTGCATTGTATTGTTTAGCACCTCTAGTTGGCAAGGCAGGCCAACTAGGGTCAGGAGTTGGTGCTCCTGCTCATTTAGCCTCCTCTGGAAAAACATGGAACTTGCAGGTTATGGAAGCAAATGTAGCTGTGTGGTTGCATGTTACCTCCTGCAAGTTGTCGAACTCGAGGCCGAAGACTTTCCCCAGTGATGAGGGTGCTAACGTCGATCAACTCTGGCTTCATGGAGTGCTCCTCATGTATGTGGCTCAGCCCGAAGAGTGCACATCATCAATCAGGGACGAGTCCACCTGAAGTGTTCGTGAGGGTGTGGCTTCGGGGTGAGGCATTGGCATCTTTGTGGATGCCTCTGCCTCATCATCTTGGGGTAGCGGAGAAGGGCGCGGAGTAGGTAGATGCTGCTCTACCATCCAAATCTCAACGTCTTCCTCCATGAAGGTTGCTGGTGTAGATGTCGGTGGCATCGGTGTTGGCTGAACAGCCTCGAGCTCTATTTATAGGAGATTGGCGAACATCTCGTCACTAGCATCCGACCGCATCGTTTCCTCTGTCATTACCGATGCGGCTGTGGTTTCAGGAGCTATGGCTACTTCGACCACAGTGACCTATGGGGCTATGATCGTATCTGCCGCCCTGGTGGCGTCGACGACCTCCACCATCATTACTATTTCTTCAGCAGCCGTGGCGGGCGTTTCTGTGGTAGCCGTGGCTGGTTTGGTGGCAGCAACAGCGACTACGGGAGCGGCTGCTGCTGGTAGCGTGGTGGTGATGGATGGCTCAGCGATGGTGGTGACATGCGAGTTGTTGATGACGGCTGCCGATGAATTGTCTTGCCGAGCGTCAAAAGGAATTGGCCTTCCTATAGCTTCCACCCTTTCTTGTATGATCCTGGTGGTGGCGTAGCTGGCTTCAACGATTATAGCTTTGATTTATTCCTTCATGAAGACCAGCTTCTCTGCATCATAGTTGACGCATAATGGGAGGGGCATGAGCAGTTCTGTCCTCACACATTTGTAGAATAAGTGACTTTTCTCCTTCTTGATAACGTTGGCCCTTGCGAGGAACTTGATGTCTATCCTGTCATCGCCCCTTGTTCTCGACAGGATGCACGACTCTCTAGGGTATCCCAACCCTGCCACGATTAAATTAACGAGCCCTCCCATCCTTGGTGGCGTCCTTTATTAGATGTAGCCTATTCAACAGGAACCGCCCAGGTTGATTGTGTGGCCCTCCATCATGTACCATATGAGGTGGATGTCTTCAGTGTATAGATTGCTGGTCTCATACTTGCTGAAGAGCAGGCTTGCTATGATTTTATGGATTATCCTCTAGAAATAGGAATGCACCGCTGCCACCTTGCTTCCCGGCTTGAATGATGACTCACCGGTTAGCCTCCTCTAGAGTGCGACTGGGTTGAAGCCTTCTCCTTCGGTGATTCTGACACCATTGTTGAGAAGCTCACTATTGGCTTCACTGGAGGAAAAGATCTCATTGAGCATCTTCTCCGTGATGTCATGATTAGCATTGTAGAAGCGCCCCTATAATCTATATGCCCTGCCGAATCTTTTTGTTTCTTCAGGTGTATTCGGGACTCGGCGAAGGGATGAGATAAACTCTTTTGTGAGTTTGGTGTAGGAGGCAGTGTAGCTGAAGAAGATCTTTCTTAGCCCGATAGCTTCTAGGACATGTTCAAGCCTATCGAAAATGCCAATCTGATGGAAGGACGCCTGGTGGCAGAAGCGGGTCGGTCGGTAGACCTTCTTCGCCAACTCCATGTACCGCCTCCAGTGCTCTTCATCTCTAGGCACGAACCAGCCCGGTGAGTGATCCAGGGGCTCCGGTTCTGTCAATGTCATTGTGGCAGTCGCATGGGTTGGGGCTTCTTCTATTCTGGGCCATTTTTCGGCCTCAGACGACCCCACCACATCGGGATTTGGGCACTTCTGCCCGGTGGTGGTTGCTTCGCTTGTGGCTTAGGGGTCGATCCTCCGGCCTTGCTCGTTGACCTAGACCACAGTTTGTTTGGTGTGGGCCATTTCTACATTTTCAAATGAAAAGAAGAGTACGTCAAAAAGAATTTGTTCAATCAATTCGCTTTGCCCAATATCGGGTAGCAGACTTGGAGAAGTGTGTTGCCCGATATAGATTAGGCGATATATGAAAAACCAATATCGGGTAAGAGCCTATATTGAAAAGGCTGTCGCGCGATACGAAAATCCCCAATAGTAGGAAGTCCGTATCGGGAAAAGGCAAAACTCATGATGTCACCCGATAGAGGTCTAGGTGATAGGGGAGACCGATATCAGGTTGTTGATTTGAAATGGGTCCTTCCTGACATAGATGCACGATAAGGGTTCTATGCGATAGTGATACGATAAGGTGTCGGGCAATACTTTGTGTCGCCCGACACAAGTCAAAATCTTTTTTGTAAAACAAACTGGGCGATATGAGTCCAACCTGACATACGTCTTTGAGGTCGTACCGTGTGGGCATGTGTATTGCGTGACACGCATGTCGCGCGACACATGCAAAGGACCGATAGAACGATGAATAAAATGTGGGCCTATTGCACAATAGGCAAAACTCGATACAAGGTAAAAGGTTTTGCCCGACACGGGCCTCGTGCAAATGGGTGTCGAACGATACAATTTTTGGCCGAAACAATCTACACGACATGAGTGATAGAGCTTCGTGATAAGGCGTATCAAGTTTATACCTATATCGGGCAGAGGATTGTTGGTGTATGACACGGGGATTGGGAAAGATGGCCAACACAAGAGCCGAGGAAGCAAAGGAGATGCGTGATATGAGAGCGGAAGCAGGTGAAATGGTAGCCCGACATGGGGGTCGAGGGAGGATGGCCGACACGGTAGCGAAAGCAAGTAAAGGGGATGCTCTATATGAGAGCGAAAATAGGTAAATTGGTATCCTGACACAGTTAAACTTGGTTTACTATATATAGCCGTCGCGAGTGGGGTAAAACAGGGTAAAACCTAGACACGTGTCGCGCAAGGAGGTGAATAATCTTCCAAGACATGGTAAAATTAGTCTAATCCGTCACCTCGTGGGGAGCGATTCATCTTCCTAAGCATGATTTGCATTGTGCGGCATGCGTGTCGGGCGACAAAGGCATGTCGGTCGATACACGTTTCGTGTTGCTTCTTTTTCTCGATATGGCACGCGGCATGCTTGCCCGATAGGGCTCTTGATCTTTGTCACGCGCAGGCATGCTAGCCGATATGGCATGGGTGATAGGTTATCCCGATGCACTTTATCACGTGATAAGGCAGGCACACTGTGTTGCCTGATACTAAAAACACAAGGAGGCAAAACAAGGATAGAAAAACTGAAATAAAAAAAGTACTTGATGGGTAAAACATAATTGACCTAAGAGTTTACCTTCAGCCTCAGATAGTATTACTCACCAAGGCTATAAGAACTAAGTCAGTGGCCCATAAAATAAGAGAGTCTGTCCACGTGGGGCATGCACCGACTCGAGCCTTATTACAATAACAGTGTTTGTAATGTTCTTTTGCTAGGAAAGGAAATAACATCCTATTCTATGAAAGTAAAACTCGGGCTGCCTCCTGAGGAGTGTTGTTGTTTCTATTCCCAGCTCGACATCTTCTCAGCTTGTTATACTTCTCCAGTGGGTGCAACTTCAGCATCCTGTAGGGGTATCTCAGATCTTCTAACAAAAGCTTCATTTTCGTAAAACCTCTTGAATCTATGTCCGTTGACTGGAAAGACTTTCGTCGGATCTTCTTTAACATAAAGTTCCATCATCCCGGATGGATAGGTCTTTGCTACTATGAATGGGCCAGACCATCTACTCTGCAATTTTCCTGGAAAAAGATGGATAGAAGAATTAAACAATAAAACCTTATCACCTTCATTGACATCCTTCCTCCTCAGGTAGGCATCATGCCAGATTTTGGTTCTTAGTTTGTATATCCTCACGTTTTCATAAGCATGAAGCCTCAACTCCTCAAGTTCTTGAATCTGAAGAAATCTTTTCTTCCCAGCCAGTGTCAGATCCATATTTAGTCGCTTTATTGCCCAAAATGCTTTATGCTCCAATTCAAAGGGAAGATTACATGCTTTTCCATATATCAAGTGGTAAGGTGTGGTGCCCAGCAGCATCTTATATACAATTCTATACGCCCAGAGGGCATCATTTAGTTTAGCTGACCAGTCCGTGCGGGACTTGCCAACTGTCTTTTCTAAAATCTGCTTGATCTGTCGATTAGATACTTCAACCTGTCCAGATGTCTGCGGGTGGTACAACATTGCAACCTTGTGACGTACATCGTACTTACGCAAGAGGGATTCAAACTATTTATCTGCAAAGTGAGAACCGCCATCACCAATGACAGTTCTTGACTCTCCAAATCTTGGAAAGATAATCTTGGTAAAAAGCTTTATTACTGCTTTGACATCACACGTTGCGGTGGGCACTACTTCAACCCATTTAGATACATAGTCAACTGCAACAAGGATATATTTGAAACCATAGGAGGAAGGGAAGGGTCCCATATAATCTATACCCCATACATCAAAAATTTTGACTCCGATTCAATCCGAAAGCGACATCTCATTTCGGCGAGAAATGTTTCCAGTTCACTGACATTCATTGCAAGACTTCATAAAAGCATGTGAATCTTTGAAAAGAGTTGGCCAGTGAAAAACTGACTGGAGAATCTTAGCAACAGTCCTTTCACCCCCATGTGTCCTCCATAAGGAGAGGAGTGACACTCAAAAAGAATCTTGGGGACTTCCTCCTTAGGTATACATCTTCTGTATAACCCATCGGCGCAATGCCTAAATAGTAGAGGGTCATCCCAATAGCAGTTCTTTAAATCAAAGAAGAATTTCTTCTTCTGATTGTAGGATATATCTGGTGGCAATTGTTTACAATCCAAGTAATTGCAGAAGTTTGCATACCACGACCTCTCGGGATTGGCTGTCTGGGCCACATAGATGGATTCATCAGAATAACTTTCATTCATTGGGAGTGGGTGGTCATCTTCCACCCTGATCCTTGAGAGGTGGTTGGTGACCACATTCTCAGAGCCTTTCTTATCCTTTATTTCATGGTCGAACTCTTGCAACAACAACGCCCACTGTAGTAATTTGGGCTTCACATCTTTCTTTTGCATTAAGTACTTGATGACCCCGTGGTCATTGTGAACTATCACCTTAGAGCCCATGAGGTAGGACCGAAACTTGTCAAAAGCATATACAATGACCAACATCTCTTTCTCAGTAGTAGTGTAATTCAACTGTGCCTCATCCAGGGTCTTACTTGTGTAAAAGACCACGTGGTGCTTTTTATCTTTCTTCTGGCCAAGAACTGCACCAATAGCAAAGTCACTGGCATCGCACATGAGCTCAAAAGAAAGATTCCAGTCGGGGGACTGGAAAATGGGTGTGGAAACTAAAGCGTCTTTCAGAATAGAGAACACTTTTATTCACTCATCAATGAAGTCAAACTTCACATCTTTCATCAAAAGGTTGGATAGGGGCTTGGCTATCTTTGAGAAATCTTTAAGGAATCACCTATAATAACCGGCGTGACCTAAGAAACTTCAGACACCCATAACTATTGTGCATGGAGGGAGCTTGGCAATTGCCTCGACCTTGGATGGATCGACCTCAATACCACTGATGGACACCTTGTGTCCAAGAACAATACCTTCTTGAACCATGAAATGGCATTTTATCCAATTGAGAGTGAGGCTCTGCTCTTCACACCTTCTCATCATTAGGGATAGGTTGTTCAGACAGTCATCGAAGGAGCAGCCATATACACTAAAATCTTAAATAAATACTTCCATTTTATCTTCAAGAAGATCTGTAAAGATGGCACTCATACACCTCTGAAAAGTGGCAGGTGCATTACAAATCCCAAAGGGCATCCTCCTGAAGGCAAAAGTTCTATAAATGCAGGTGAACGTGGTCTATTCATGGTCATCGGGGTGGATAGGGATCTGATAGAACCCTGAGTACCCATCCAACCAACAAAAGTAGGAATCATGGGCCAGGCGCTCCAGCATCTGATCAATGAATAGGAGGGGGAAATGGTCCTTGTGGGTGGCAGCGTTGAGTTTTCGATAATTGATGCACATTTGCTAGCCAGTAACCATCTTGGTGGCAACCTCGACTCTGTCATCTCTCTTGACCAACGTCATACCTCCCTTCTTTAGAACCACTTGGATGAGACTTACCCATGTACTATCGCTGATGGCATAGATTATTCCAGCATCTCGGAGCTTTACCACTTCCTTACTAACGACTTCTCGGAGCTTCTCGTTCAACTTTCTCTGTGGCTGGGCATATGGCCTGGAGTCCTCTTCTAGATGAATTATGTGCATGTACACAGAGGGAGTTATCCCCATTAGGTCTCTAATGGAGTACCCTAGGGCCTTCCTCTGTAACCTCAATTCTTCAAGCAACTGATCTTTCTGACCATCGGTCAACTCTGAGTTGATTATTATCAGATTCATCTTCTCTTCATCCAAAAAGTGGTATTATAGGCATCTTAGCAGAACTTTCAATTCAGACGGGGCGTCATTTTCTAATTCACTAATGGGGTCTTTTTAGAGAGAAACGTACATGACCGTTTCCATATGATCTTCATTTTTGGATGTACCCTCAACTTCCAGGAAAGCCAGTAGTTCTTTGACCTCCGGGTTTACGACCTCGTGCTTCGCCAGATAAGGTGTGCATAAGCGGGTCCATGATGGCCTTCTCCTCCTTTACTTCATTGCACAACTGTTGGTAGCTTTCAGCGAAATAAGAAGACTCAAAGAACGCAGGGTCTTTCATACAATCTCTGAAGTTGAAGTCGATATGGTCTCTTCCAACCCAGATTGTAATCATACCCTCCTCCACGTCGATGAGGGCCCGACCGATCGCTAGGAAAGGTCGCCCAAAGATGATAGGGCAGCTGGGATCTTCTACGGTGTCGATCAAGACTATATCACACAGAATAAAGAATCACGCAACTCGAATGGGCACATCCTCTACTACTCCAACTGGCCTGGTAAAGGTGTGACCTACCAACTGAATCTACATATTGGTGCTCACCACATCGGTGAGCCTGATCCTTTTAGCGAGGGACTAGGGCATCAAGCTGATGCTTGCTGTAACATCCCTAACCTGGGTTATGCCTTAACCCTAGGAGTTTTGCTTAAGCAAGTTAATTAGATCCTTAATTTTATCTTGTGAAAAGTAATTAAGGCTCAAGAGGAACTTATGTTTCAATTTTGGTCCTGTTTGAATAATATTGAAGCAATGTTTGCTTATTTTGGACTAAAGTGAAAATTACCCAAGTTGAGGGGTTAACTTGCAAATGTTACATGACTAAATGTTTCTCATGTGTTGAAGCATCATGAGAATGAATATGATGCAAAGCTATGTCTTATGAAAGCTTGAGTACCAAGAAAGAGCTGATAAAGCAATGTTTGTACATTAAAACCTAGTTTTGGTATAAAGTGCAACTTACCCAAAACCTAGGGTTCAATATGAAAATTACCACTTCAATAAGGTCCCTAATGTTTCTTGACATCATTTAGAGCAAATTAAATGAGAGGGGCACCTAATTTGAATTAAGTTGGACGAGAGAGAATCTTGATATTAAAATAATCAAGATTTAAGCCTAATTGAAACCTAATTCAATTTAATGCAAAAATAAATAAAATAATTGAAGGGCCTTCAACAAAAATTAAAATGGTTGGATTAAGATGTGTGTGGAAGACCTTGAGATATGCAAGGACCATGACATATCCCAAGGAGGTGAAAACTCCACTCACCTTATTATAAGAAAAAAGAATTTTCCACTCAAATATGGATATTACTATTATAAGGGTTAAGGTGCTTAATTTCTTTTCCCTTAATTCTTGGATAATGGAAGGGATCT
The DNA here is from genome assembly GCA_963693085.1 of Alisma plantago-aquatica. NCBI lineage: Eukaryota > Viridiplantae > Streptophyta > Magnoliopsida > Alismatales > Alismataceae > Alisma > Alisma plantago-aquatica. Next base: position 229,898,916 of record OY856410.1, read on the forward strand.
AAGTGGGGATAGAGATGCCTTTGTATGCAAGAAACCAAGGGGAAGTGGTGGCAACAATTTTGGAATTAAAAGACTTTTATAAAATATTTTCTCTCTCATTGAATTTCTTATAAAAAGACCCTTTACAAGTCAAATGAAAAGCTTTTCCGTTTCCACTTATTTTCCTTGCTTGGAAAATGACCAAGGGAGCGTGGGAGGACCAGGAGAACGACCCCCAACCTGTTGGTAAGCTTCTTGACCTCTTTTCCCCTTGATTCTTTGGTGGAAATTGAAAATAAATCATTGGTTTCTTCTTTTCTTCACTCCATCTTCAACCCTAGCCAATCTTTTCAACCAAAAGCTTGAGTACGAGCTTAGGGGGAGTTGCAAAAGCTTCATGCACCATTGTTTCCGTGATCTTGGAGCATTGGATCTCAATTGGAGGTAGGTTTTATAACTTGAACCCTTAATATTGTTATTTCAATCAATTCCTTATCACTTGATGATCCTTTTTACATTTCCAAAATTTGATTTGGTTCAGTGATGTAATCACCATGGAAATCATAGCAGGTTTCGTGAGTTTACAGCTTGATTATGATGACATCATCATAATCATACACCTCACCAAATATACAAAGCAAACGGTTTCCATATAGTTTCTCAAACGGTTTCCCAAACCGTTTGGGAGCAAATAGTTTCAAACCATTTAGTGGAAAACGGTTTCATTAAACCGAATGAGAGAAAAATGTTTCAAAACCATTTGAGGGTGTTGACCATGGTTGACCGTTTGCGGAATTTTTGATAATATTGATGGTTAATGACCCATTAAATATAATTGACTAGTTTCAATTGGTTCATTAGTTGAAGGACCATCAATCACCAAACCCTAACCGGGTAAGTGTTGATTTCTCAATTGGTTGAGTTGAATCTTTGGGTTGATTATCCCAAACAGTTTCAAAACCATTTGGGGATCACCCAAATGGTCTCAAGACCATTTGCAGGTCACCCAAGACCGTTTGGAGGTCTAGGGTTAAGTATGATTTAGTATTTGAAGGTCTAGATATACCAAATTGAAATGTAATTAAGTGCTGATTTGATGATCAATCCAAATGATCCAAACCCTAATTGGATGTTATGGATTTTGATGTTGGAATGGGAAAACGGTCTCAAGACCATTTGGAGGTCATCCAAATGACCTCAAGACTGTTTGTGGTCAGTTCATGTTCAATTGGGATGGTGGTTCAATGATTTCAAAATAATTAATATCACAATGATTGACATTGAAGGTTCATCGATTTTAATCCCTAATCCAATTGATTCAAAACCCTATTGATGATCAAGTGAGGATAAAATCAGTTGAAGGATGACTTATTAAGCTCAATTGAAGTATGTAGATAGGCTCAATTGATGAGTGATTATATAATTTCAATCAATGAAGGAATCAATCCTAAAAACCCTAAATCGATTGGAGTGGTTGAGACCATCTTTGGTCAATTCGGTTTTGAGGAGGTTTGGACCAAACGGTCTCAAGACCGTTTGGGACCAAACGATCCCAAACCAGTTAAAGTTCAAACGGTTTCAAATGTCACTTTATCAAACAATTTCAAGAATTACTTTGGCAAACAGTTTCAACCTCCTACTTTACCAAACAGTTTCAATGCTAGGTTCAAGACCGTTTGAAGGTCGAAACGGTCTTAGACCGTTTGGAGGTATTATAAGCAAGACCATTTGGGGTCTGATTGGTCATGACCGTTTGGGGTCCAAGAGACCAAGATCGTTTGGAAGTTAATCAACTAATTCGTATGAACACTTAAAGTGGTTAAAGGTCAATTGTTTAATTGAACAATTACATGATGTAATTCAAGGGTGATTATAACAAATGTATCCTTAATGTGATAAAGTGATTAGTACCCTTTGAGTAATTAATCTTTAATGTTCTTTAATGATCATGGAAGTAATGGTATAATCCATTATGTTAATCCTTCATTCAAGTTAAGCTTGCTTAGTCTAATTAAGTCTGAAGTAAGTATCACCTTATAAAGGATGAGAGAAAGAGGACCTCTTACATGAATGATGATCATGTAATGTCTAAGTCTCAACACTTGCAATATGAATGGATGTATGTCTAGGGTATGATCCTTAATAAAGAGATCATGAAACACTAATCAAGAAGATTGTTGAAACCCTAACCTAAGTCTAGGGCAATATCAAGACGTAACACAAACCAAGGGTAATGGTGTGACTCTAAGCCAGGATGATGATATGGGAAATCCAAATTCAGGGTAACTTTATGAAAACCCTAATTGAGAGGATACTTCCTGAAACCCTAATTAAGGGTGATTCCATGAGAATCCCTAATTAAAATTGATTCCATAAGAAACCCTAATTGAGGGAGATGCCATGAGAAACCCTAATTGAGGGTGATGCCATGAGAAACCCTAATTGGGATGAACAGTAAGTCTAATTGTGGTTTATTGAATGTGAAACCCTAGTTTTAAGTGATGTTATGTGGAACCCTAATACTATGATGTGATGTAAGACTCAATTCAGGGTGATGTCATGTAATGATATGTGAAACCCTAGTGATGGTTTAATAGCCAATACACCAAAGATGGGTGTGGCTAATATAATTAAATAAGATGAAAACGTTATAAACATGAAGGGTAAGGTTGATGAACCATATGAATGATAATGTGGTGATTCTAATGAATAAGGGTCTAAGAGACAAGATGATGCCTAGATCCTTAAACATCTAACTCTATACATTTGTAATCATCCTAGGCACATTACAAAGATGAGGATAAGAAACTCTTAGGAGTGATGTATACAAAACTACATAATGGGAGTAAATATCATCTCATGGGTTGGAAATACCCAAAGTGGTTGATGATGGTTTATCCTATAATGTCTAACCATAGGATAAGTCCATATCATTAAAGATAGTTGGATAATTCTAATGTGTGACCTATGCACCATATGATGAAAGGGACAAGTTAGTGGATAAAGTATTAAGAGGGTAATACCTTAATACAAGGTTAGTTGATTAACTTAAGAAAGATGGAAATGAAAAGAAAGTGATACATTAAGACATGATAGATATCACATTCTGCATTTTAGTGTAGACTTACCTTGATGAACCTCTAATCCAATATTCTTGGATAAGAAACACATGGAGTGTGTGATATGTAATTGTTACAATAAAGATGTAATGAACTCAATGTACTTTGATAAATTTTGACTAATATACCTTGAGAATGGGGTAAGCCAAATCAATGAGTATGATGTAATCATACCATGACAAGGATGAGAAATGAACTTATTCCTTGAATTGATGATCATTAATGATATATGCTGAGAATGGGGATCATAAGAAAATACTTACGACATCTTTGAATGCTCCTAGAGGTGTGGAGAAATATATTAGGGTTGAACTAATAATGTGAGCATGAAACCCTAATTAATGTAAGATGGGAAACCCTAACCCTAATTTTGAGTAAAGGGAATGAAAAGCCCTATTTTATAGATAACCCTAATCCTGATAAAGGATGATGGTGTTACTATTGTTTCATATGATATGATAAATGATTTACATGACTGTTATCATGTCTATTAATCATGTAGACATCATGAGATGATGAACATACCCAACTTTGAGCTATGACATTTATATAATAAGATGTTGATTGGCCTTGTGTGCCTTAATGTTGTTGTTGCTTAGTAAAAGTAACAAAATGTGTATGGACCTTATGAGTTCCATGAATAAGTTGATTGATGCCTAGTGAAAGGTGACAAGACACTTAATGGGCCTAGTGAGCCATATGAGATGCTTGTGTAACAAATATTATGTATACCTCAGTCTGAGGACCTAGAGGTGATAGTTACCGAACAAGTGGCAACAATGATTAGTGATGAATTGAGGGTATGAATACCCAATTTTGATAAGTAAGATAATGATGTTGTTGAGAGATGTGAACTTTCAAAGAAAAGAGATAAGGGACTGAGATCCCAATGTCTCATAAAGATGAGAAGTGAATGATGCAAATAGTACATTTTTCTTTGTAGCATTTGTCTTAATAAGTTATGTTTGAGAACTTGACTGATGCTAAAAGAATATGCTAATGTACTTAATTAATCAAGTGAAATCATATCATGTAGAGCCCTGGCCATAGATCCATCATCGTCAGCAATAGATGATGGTGAAACGGGTGCTCCGCGGCAAAACCTGAAACACATATTTTGAATATGTGGGGGAAATGGGCGAATGTATCATGACGTCCTAATGAGGGAATTGGGGAAAGGTAAACATTAAACCTCTCAATCCTACATTACTTATACCGGGATGGATGTATCACGAATCTGCCGATGATTGGGACTGATGCAGTACACATCTCCCAATAATGTTAATGCTGGATCGATGGAGATAAACATGAAATCTCACGATCGCAAAGAGAGTACAACACGCCACTGTAACTATAATAGCAAAGTTTCCAGTATACCCTGGAAAGCTATATAGCAGAGACACAAGATGTCCTACATGTGATCTCATGCTGACCGAGATGTGGGAGGTCTTGGTAGCCAACTCTACCATTGAACTTGTATGGTACCGATTTTGACTTCACAGTGGTCGGTTGGAGTATGAGCGGTATACCTCATCTCCTCAGGGCATAAGTGTGATTGTAAAATGTAATCAGCTGCATATCATGTTTACTTAAGGATTGAATACGGAAATTCATTGGTTGATGTTATATTTCTTTTATGCATCTCTAGTTTGATAGATGTTATTCCTATATCTTTATATTCACTGCAAGTAGATGTATGAAACATGAATCTACCATGAGTAGATATAGTGTTCTCCTTAGGAAAGGATATTACTTTACTCTGCTCATTCAATGATTAATATTGTTGTTAATAGATAAGAACTATTGCTCAGTTTTATTATAATAAAATGCTATAACAATGTTTTGGCGGAGAGTTATATCTCCCGCTGGGGCAATTTACAATTGTCTCACCCCCATGGGATCTAATGTTTTTAGGTAAACACAGAAGAAGAAGTAGGAACACTATAGAAAGGGAAAGGCAACAGCAGTATCAGAGACAACAGTGATAACTCAGGTGGAGGCACTGGCTGCTAAGTTTTGTATAGACAGTAGTCCTATGTGTCGTCTCTGTACTCTCAGGTCCTCAGAGTTAGTAGATAGTGCTTTTATCATCGACTTGAGATTTTGGCTTGATGCCTCGAGGTTTTTATGCTATATGTACATAATGTTAATAGGACAACTGGTGTTGTAATCCTTGAGAAGAGATGGTACAAGTTATTTACTTATGAATCAGGATGTAAATGTTATACTTTTGTTCTTAATGAAAGAGACTTCCTATGTTTGGATCTCTTTGCAAAAAGTTTTAATTTTTAGTGATTTTCAGTAATCCGTTGCAAATGATTCACTTCCGCTTAAGTAAATCTTGTTTTTGTAAATTGGATGCCACAATTTAGTGGTATCAGAGCTCTAGGTTCGCTGAGTCTACAGAGACATAGGACTAAGGTGGTAGAGTCTGTTCTAGTGTCTTCCATTGTATCTATTAGTGTCTTCTACTCATATAGGAGGAGAAGAACTTGAAGATGACTGGGTCTCATGAGAAGATTGCTGCATAAAGCAGCAATGCTACACCAAGAAGGGGTGCAGGGGATCAGAGCAGAGAAGAACATATACCTGCACATCCCCAGTTTGACGTAACTATAATAGAGAGCCCAACTTTTCTTGCTCTGTTTGAGCAATTTAGGACAACTATGATGCATATAGTAGATCGTGCATTAGCAATGCAAAAAGACTACCAGCCCCCAATGATGAAGTTTTGAACTCCAATAGGTTTCCTGCTCAACATCAGTATGTTGGAGCAATGAATAATGATGAAAGGAATAGGATACAATCTGAAACCCAGATCTGCCATAGGTGTAGGAAGCCTGGACATATCATACCTAATTGTCCAGAAAAGGAATATAAAGGGAAAATTGAGAAAAGGCCTATCCAAATCCAGGAACAGAGGCCTAGTAGTTCTAAAAAGAAGAAGTTTTTGGTACCACCAGTACAACCAGGACGTAGTGCACCAAGGCAATGGTCATCTAGAAAGGGTAAAGAACCCTCTAGACCATACATGGTACCCAGAATTTGCTACCAGTGTAGACATGTGGGACATCTGGCAAGGGACTGTACAACCAGAAATGTTATGATGAATCAACCTCTGAGGCAGAGTCATCCAGAGGCAGCGAATAATCCACAAATCATGACAGGTTAGACAAAATAATGACATTCTTACATGTCTTTTTATGGCTTACTAAAGGTAATTGATTGAGTTTTCCTTGATTAGTCCTATGAGGACATAGATTTTTCATAATAAACATTATAGATGTTTTATGATGTTCCTACCTCTATGAGAAGAAGATGAGGTATTGAAGAGATGCCTGGATAAAATCCAGTAATGTTAAATCTTATACTTGATAATACGAAAAGGAAGGAATATGATAGTATAAAAAGTGCATACTACTTAATCTTAGTATTTATATACCCTGGCCAGGTATACAACTATTGATGATAAAGTCAGTATGGAAACTCTTAGATTGTTGTCTTTTTGATTGCTCTGATCAAGTAGTCATTCTGAGACAATCTAATGAGTATCATGAAATAAGAAATATGGAATGAATAAATGTGTCATATCCTAAGCACAAGAAAGAGAAGTATGGGATAATTCTAGATGAGTATGCATGTATGAGGAAGTAAAAAGTATATTCCTCCTAAGATAAGAATGGGAATAAGGGAGATGATCCCTGTCCAATAAAGTTTGTAAGCATACTAAAGATCTTTCCCCATAATGTGGAAATGGGAAATGTGATGAGATCATAGGATGCTCATGAACATGTTAGATAATAACAAAGAAAGGAATGATGTTATGTGATCATCCTTATAAATTCCTATGCTAAGGGCAAGGAACCTAGGATGAGATAAAGAGTAAATGACTCATGAATAGTTGAAAATACTTGAAATAATGAGAGGAATATGATCCGTTGTTTTCTTTCCATTTGGAGACATGGAAATCAAGTGAGTCTTAAAATACTTATTGTGTATAAGATAAAAATGTTCATGTGATGGATACTTAGAAAAGTATCAGTTTATCTTGGACTTTGGTTCCAAGGTGAACATACATGTAACAAGTAATGTCCCAAGATGAAAGGAAGATTCATATGTGATGTGTTTTAAACACATGTGATAGATACCAAGGTAAGAGATTCTGGTATCTAAGAAATATTAGATGGTTTTTGTTGAATATCTGAAATGGTCAACCAAGAAATTAGATTAATATTGTAAAATAATATGAACATCACATGTTAGGGGTTTATTTTTTGCATAAACATAACAATTTAAGATATCTTTGAGATAAGTTCTTGATTAATAGGTAACCTCTCCTTATGGTAAGAGAATGTACAACTAATAAGATAGTTAGTTCAAGTAATAAGGAAAGCTAGTATTGTGTCACCATGTGAGATGGCACAATTAAGGTATGAAAAGACTTATAGTCTTAAGAGGATGACCGAACATAATTGTGATCTTGAAAGAGAAATGCTGAATCAACTAAGGAACATGGGAGTATGTGTTCCATGTAAACCATTCCATGATAAACTTGTGTGAAATAAATTTGTGTTGACCAAAACTCTATGGTGTCTCCATAATAATGAGATGTTATGTGAATACATGATGATATGATGCATGAATAATATATGTTCCCCTTTATCTGGGATTTCAGGGATGAAATCCTTGTTAGGGGTTTATAATTTGTAACATCCCTGACCTGGGTTATGCATTAACCCTAGGAGTTTTGCTTAAGAAAGTTAATTATATCCTTAATTTTATCTTTTGAAAAGTAATTAAGGCTCAAGAGGAACTTATGTTTCAATTTTGGTCCTGTTTGAATAATATTGAAGCAATGTTTGCTTATTTTGGACTAAAGTGCAAATTACCCAAGTTGAGGGGTTAACTTGCAAATGTTACATGAATAAATGCTCCTCATGTGTTGAAGCATCATGAGAATGAAGATGATGCAGAGATATGGCTTGTGAAAGCCTGAGTACCAAGAAAGAGCTCATAAAGCAATGTTTGTACATTAAAACCTAGTTTTGGTATAAAGTGCAATTTACCCAAAACCTAGGGTTCAATATGAAAATTACCACGTCAATAAGGTCCCTAATGTTTCCTGACATCATTTAGAGCAAATTAAATGAGAGGGGCGCCTAATTTGAATTAAGTTGGAGGAGAGAGAATCTTGATATTAAAATATCAAGATTTAAGCCTAATTGAAACCCTAATTCAATTTAATGCAAAAATAAATAAAATAATTGAAGGGCCTTAAAAAAAAATTAAAATGGTTGGATTCATATGTGTGTGGACTACCTTTAGCTATGCAAGGACCACGAAATATCCCAAGGAGGTGAAAACTCCACTCACCATATTATAAGAAAAAGAATTTTCCACTCAAATATGGATATTACTATTATAAGGGTTAAGGTGCTTAATTTATTTTCCCTTAATTCTTGGATAATGGAAGGGATATATGTGGGGATATATATGCCTTTGTATGCAAGAAACCAATGGGGAAGTGGTGGCAACAATTTTGGAATTAAAATACTTTTATAAAACATTTTCTCTCTCATTGAATTTCTTATAAAAAGACCCTTTACAAGTCAAATGAAAGGCTTTTCCGTTTCCACTTCTTTTCCTTGCTTGGAAAATGACCAAGGGAGCGTGGGAGGACCAGGTGGACGACCACCAACCTGTTGGTAAGCTTCTTGACCTCTTTTCCCCTTGATTCTATGGTGGAAATCGGAAATAAATCATTGATTTCTTCTTTTCTTCACTCCATCTTCAACCCTAGCCAATCTTTTCAACCAAAAGCTTGAGGACGAGCTTAGGGGGAGTTGCAAACGCTTCATCCAGCATTTTTTCCGTGATCTTTTAGCTTTGGAGCTCAATTGGAGGTGCATTTTATAACTTGAACCCTTAATATTGTTATTTCAATCAATTCCTTATCACTTGATGATCCTTTTTACATTTCCGAAATTTGATTTGGTTGAGTGATGCAATCACCATGGAAATCATAGCAGGTTTCATGAGTTTAGAGCTTGATTATGATGACATCATAATTAGCATACACCTCACCAAATATCCAAAGCAAACGGTTTCCATATAGCTACTCAAATGGTTTCCCAAACCGTTTGGGAGAAAACGGTTTCAAACCATTTAGTGGCAAACTGTTTCATTAAACCGAATGAGAGAAAACAGTTTCAAAACCATTTGAGGGTGTTGACCATGGTTGACCATTTGGGGAATTGTTGATAATATTGATGGTTAATGACCTATTAAATATAACTGACTAGTTTCAATTGGTTCATTAGTTGAAGGACCATCAATCACCAAACCCTAATCGGGTAAGTGTTGATTTCTCAATTGGTTGAGTTGAATCTTTGGGTTGATTAGCCAAAATGGTTTCAAAACCATTTGGGGATCACCCAAACGATCTCAAGACCATTTGCGGGTCACCCAAGACCGTTTGGAGGTCTAGGGTTAAGTATGGTTGAGTATTTGAAGGTCTAGAGATACCAAATTGAAATGTAATTAAGTGCTGATTTGATGATCAATCCAAATGATCCAAACCCTAATTGGATGTTATGGATTTTGATGTTGGAATGGGAAATTGGTCTCAAGACCGTTTGGAGGTCATCCAAACGACCACAAGACTGTTTTTGGTCAGGTCATGTTCAATTGGGATGGTGGTTCAATGATTTCAAAATAATTAATATCACAATGATTGACATTGAAGGTTCATCGATTTAAATCCCTAATCCAATTGATTAAAAACCCTATTGATGATCAAGTGAGGATAAAATCAGTTGAAGGATGACCTATTAAGCTCAATTGAAGTATGGAGATAGGCTCAATTGATGAGTGATTATATAATTTCAATCAATGAAGGAATCAATCCGAAAACCCTAAATCGATTGGAGTGGTTGAAAACATCCTTGGTCAATTCGGTTTTGAGGAGGTTTGGACCAAACGGTCTCAAGACCATTTGGGACCAAACGATCCCAAACCAGTTAAAGTTCAAAAATTTTCAAATGTCACTTTATCAAATGGTTTCAAGAATTACTTTGGCTAACGGTTTCAACCTCCCACTTTACCAAACGGTTTCAATGGTAGGTACAAGACCGTTTGAAGGTCTAAACGGTCTTTGACCGTTTGGAGGTATTATAAGTAAGACCGTTTGGGGTCTGATTGGTCAAGACCGTTTGGGGTCTAAGAGACGAAGATCGTTTGGAAGTTAATCAACTAATTCATATGAACACTTAAAGTGGTTAAAGGTCAATTGTTTAATTGAACAATTACATGATGTAATTCAAGGGTGATTATAATAAATGTATCCTTAATGTGATAAAGTGATTAGTACCCTTTGAGTAATTAATCTTTAATGGTCTTTAATGATCATGGAAGTAATGATATAATCCATTATGTTAATCCTTCATTCAAGTTGAGCTTGCTCAGTCTAATTAAGTCTGAAGTAAGTATCACCTTATAAAGGATGAGAGAAAGAGGACCTCTTACATGAATGATGATCATGTAATGGCTAAGTCTCAACACTTGCAACATGAATGGATGTATGTCTAGGGTATGATCCTTAATAAAGAGATCATGAAACCCTAATCAAGAAGACTGTTGAAACCCTAACCTAAGTCTAGGGCAATATCAAGACGTAACACAAACCAAGGGTAATGGTGTGACTCCAAGCCAGGATGATGATATGGGAAATCCAAATTCAGGGTAACTTTATGAAAACCCTAATTGAGAGGATACTTCCTGAAACCCTATTTAAGGGTGATTCCATGAGAATCCCTAATTAAAATTGATTCCATAAGAAACCCTAATTGAGGGAGATGCCATGAGAAACCCTAATTGAGGGTGATGCTATGAGAAACCCTAACTGGGATGAACAGTAAGTCTAATTGTGGTTTATTGAATGTGAAACCCTAGTTTTAAGTGATGTTATGTGGAACCCTGATACTATGATGTGATGTAAGACTCAATTCAGGGTGATCTCATGTAATGATATGTGAAACCCTAGTGATGGTTAAATAGCCAATACACCAAAGAGGGGTGTGGCTAATATAATAAAATAAGATGAAAACGTTATAAACATGAAGGGTAAGGTTGATGAACCATATGAATGATAATGTGGTGATTCTAATTAATAAGGGTCTAAGAGACAAGATGATGCCTAGATCCTTAAACATCTAACTCTATACATTTGTAATCATCCTAGGCACATTACAAAGATGATGATAAGAAACTCTTAGGAGTGATGTATACAAAACTACATAATGGGAGTAAATATCATCTCATGGGTTGGAAATACCCAAAGTGGTTGATGATGGTTTATCCTATAATGTCTAACCATTGGATAAGTCCATATCATTAAAGATAGTTGGATAATTCTAATGTGTGACCTATGCACCATATGATGAAAGGGACAAGTTAGTGGATAATGTATTAAGAGGGTAATACCTTAATACAAGGTTAGTTGATTAACTTAAGAAAGATGGAAATGAAAAGAAAGTGATACATTAAGACATGATAGATATCACATTCTGCATTTCAGTGTAGACTTACCTTGATGAACCTCTAATCCAATATTCTTGGATAAGAAACACATGGAGTGTGTGATATGTAATTGTTACAATAAAGATGTAATTAACTCAATGTACTTTGATAAATGTTGACTAATATACCTTGAGAATGGGGTAAGACAAATCAATGAGTATGATGTAATCATACCATGACAAGGATGAGAAATGAACTTATACCGTCAATGGATGATCATTAATGATATATGCTGAGAATGGTTATCATAAGTAAATACTTATGACATGTTTGAATGCCCGTAGAGGTGTGGAGCAATATATTAGGGTTGAACTAATAGTGTGAGCATGAAACCCTAATTAATGTAAGATGGGAAACCCTAACCCTAATTTTGAGTAAAGGGAATGAAAATCCATATTTGATAGATAACCCTAATCCTGATAAAGGATGATGGTGTTACTATTGTTTCATATGATATGATAAATGATTTACATGACTGTTATCATGTCTATTAATCATGTAGACATCATGAGATGATGAACATAGCCATATTTGAGCTATGACATTTATATAATAAGATGTCGATTGGCCTTGTGTGCCTTAATGTTGTTGTTGCTTAGTAAAAGTAAAAAAATGTGTATGGACCTTATGAGTTCCATGAATAAGTTGATTGCTGCCTAGTGAAAGGTGACAAGATACTTAATGGGCCTAGTGAGCCATATGAGATGCTTGTGTAACAAATATTATGTATACCTTGGTCTAAGGACCTAGAGGTGATAGTTACCTAACAAGTGGCAACAATGATTAGTGATGAATTGAGGGTATGAATACCCAGTTTTGATAAGTAAGATAATGATGTTGTTGAGAGATGTGAAATTTCAAAGAAAATAGATAAGGGACTGAGATCCCAATGTCTCATAAAGAATGAGAAGTGAATGATTCAAATAGTACATGTTTCTTTTTAGCATTTGTCTTAATAAGTTATGTTTGAGAACTTGACTGATGCTAAAAGAATATGCTAATGTACTTAATTAATCAAGTGAAATCATATCATGTAGAGCCCTGACCATAGATCCATTATCGTCAGCAATAGATGATGGTGAAATGGGTGCTCCGCGACAAAACTCGGGACACATATTTTCTATATGTGGGGGCAATGGGCAAATGTATCCTGACGTCCTAATGAGGGAATTAGGGAAAGGTAAATATTAAAACTCTCAATCCATCATTACTTATACCGGGATGGATGTATCATGAATCTCCCGATGATTGGGATAGATGCAGTACACATCTCCCAATAATGTCAATGTCAGATCGATGGAGATAAACATGAAATCTCACAATCACAAAGAGAGTACATCATGCCACTGCAACTCTAATAGAGAAGTTGTCAGTATACCCTGGAAAGCTATATAGAAGAGACACAAGATGTCCTACATGTGATATCGCACTGACCGAGATGTGGGAGGTCTTGGTATCCAACTCTACCATTGACCTTGTATGGTACCGATTTTTACTTCGCAGTGGTCGGTTGGAGTATGAGCGGTATACCTCATCTCCTCAGGTCATAAGTGTGATTGTAAAATGTAATCAGCCGCATAGCATGTTTACTTAAGGATTGAATACGGAAATTCATTGGCTAATGTTATATTTCTTTTATGCATCTCTAGTTTTATAGATGTTATTCCTATCTCTTTATATTCACTGCAAGTAGATGTATGAAACATGAATCTACCATGAGTAGATACAATGTTCTCCTTAGGAAAGGATATTACTTTACTCTGCTCATTCAATGATTAATATTTCTGTTAATATATAAGAACTCCTGCTCAGTTTTATTATAATAAACTACTATAACAATGTTTTGGCGGAGAGTTATATGTCCCTCTGGGGCAATTTACAATTGTTTCACCCCCGTGGGATCCAATGTTTTTAGGTAAACACAGAAGAAGAAGCAGGAACACTATAGGAAGGGAAAGGCAACAATAGTATCAGAGACATCAGTGATAACTCAGGTGGAGGCACTGGCTGCTAAGTTTTTTATAGACAATAGTCCTATGTGTCGTCTCTATACTCTCAGGTCCTCGGAGTTAGTAGATAATGCTTTTATCATCGACTTGAGATTTTGGCTTGATGCCTCAAGGTTTTTATGCTATCTGTACATAATGTTAATAGGACAACTGATGTTGTAATCCTCGAGAAGAGATGGTACAAGTTATTTACTTATGAACCAGGATGTAAATGTTATACTTTTTTTCGTAATGAAAGAGACTTCCTATGTTTGGATCTCTTTGCAAAAAGTTTTAATTTTTAGTGATTTTCAGTAATCTGTTGCAAATGATTCACTTATGCTTAAGTAAATCTTGTTTTTGTAAATTGATGCCATAATTTAGTGGTATCAGAGCTCTAGGTTCGCTGAGTCTACAGAGACATAGGACTAAGGTGGTAGAGTCTGTTCTAGTGTCTTCCATTGTATCTGATAGTGTCTTCTACTCATATAGGAGGAGAAGAACTTGAAGATGACTGGGTCTCATGAGAAGATTGCTGCAGAAAGCAGCAATGCTACACCAAGAAGGGGTGCAGGGGATCAGAGCAGAGAAGAACATATACCTGCACATCCCCAGTTTGACGTAACTATAATAGAGAGCCCAACTTTTCCTGCTCTGTTTGAGCAATTTAGGACAACTATGATGCATATAGTAGATCGTGCATTAGCAATGCAAAAAGACTACCAGCCCCCAATGATGAAGTTTTGAACTCCAATAGGTTTCCTGCTCAACATCAGTATGTTGGAGAAATGAATAATGATGAAATGAATAGGATACAATCTGAAACCCGGATCTGCCATAGGTGTAGGAAGCCTGGACATATCATACCTAATTGTCCAGAAAAGGAATATAAAGGGAGAATTGAGAAAAGGCCTATCCAAATCTAGGAACAGAGGCCTAGTAGTTCTAAAAAGAAGAAGTTTTTGGTACCACCAGTACAACCAGGACGTAGTGCACCAAGGCAATGGTCATCTAGAAAGGGTAAAGAACCCTCTAGACCATACGTAGCACCCAAAATTTGCTACCAGTGTAGACATGTGGGACATCTGGCAAGGGACTGTATAGCCAGAAATGTTATGATGAATCAACCTCTGAGGCAAAGTCATCCTGAGGTAGCAAATAATCCACAAATCATGACAGGTTAGACAAAATAATGACATTCTTACATGTCTTTTTATGGCTTACTAAAGGTAATTGATTGAGCTTTCCTTGATTAGTCCTATGAGGACATAGATTTTGCATAATAAACATTATAGATGTTTTATGATGTTCCTACCTCTATGAGAAGAAGATGAGGTATTGAAGAGATGCCTGGATAAAATCCAGTAATGTTAAATCTTATACTTGATAATACGAAAAGGAAGGAATATGATAGTATAAAAAGTGCATACTACTTAATCTTAGTATTTATATACCCTGGCCAGGTATACAACTATTGATGATAAAGTCAATATGGAAACTCTTTGATTGTTGTCTTTTTGATTGCTCTGATCAAGTAGTCATTCTGAGACAATCTAATGAGTATCATGAAATAAGAAATATGGAATGAATAAATGTGTCATATCCTAAGCACAAGAAAGAGAAGTATGGGATAATTCTAGATGAGTATGTATGTATGAGGAAGTAAAAAGTATATTCCTCCTAAGATAAGAATGGGAATAAGGGAGATGATCCATGTCCAATAAAGTTTGTAAGCATAATAAAGATCTTTCCCCATAATCTGGAAATGGGAAATGTGATGAGATCATAGGATGCTCATGAACATGTTAGATAATAACAAAGAAAGGAATGATGTTATGTGATCATCCTTATAAATTCCTATGCTAAGGGCAAGAAACCTAGGATGAGATAAAGAGTAAATGATTCATGAATAGTTGAAAATACTTGAAATAATGAGAGGAATATGATCCCTTGTTTTCTTTCCATTTGGAGACATGGAAATCAAGTGAGTCTTAAAATACTTATTGTGTATAAGATAAAAATGTTCATGTGATGGATACTTAGAAAATTATCAGTTTATCTTGGACTTTGGTTCCAAGGTGAACATACATGTAACAAGTAATGTCCCAAGATGAAAGGAAGACACATATGTGATGTGTTTTAAACACATGTGATAGATACCAAGGTAAGAGATTCCGGTATCTAAGAAATATTAGATGGTTTATGTTGAATATCTGAAATGGTCAACCAAGAAATTAGATTAATAATGTAAAATAATATGAACATCACATGTTAGGGGTTTATTTTTTGCATAAACATAACAATTTAAGATATCTTTGAGATAAGTTCTTGATTAATAGGTAACCTATCCTTATGGTAAGAGAATGTACAACTAATAAGATAGTTAGTGCAAGTAATAAGGAAAACTAGTATTGTGTAACCATGTGAGATGGCACAATCAAGGTATGAAAAGACTTATAGTCTTAAGAGGATGACCGAACATAATTGTGATCTTGAAAGAGAAATGCTGAATCAACTAAGGAACATGGGAGTATGTGTTCCATGTAAACCATTCCATGATAAACTTGTGTGAAATAACTTTGTGTTGACCAAAACTCTATGGTGTCTCCATAATAATGAGATGTTATGTGAAGACATGATGATATGATGCATGAATAATATCTGTTCCCCTTTATCTGGGATTTCAGGGATGAAATCCTTGTTAGGGGTTTATAATTTGTAACATCCCTGACCTGGGTTATGCCTTAACCCTAGGAGTTTTGCTTAAGCAAGTTAATTATATCCTTAATTTTATCTTGTGAAAAGTAATTAAGGCTCAAGAGGAACTTATGTTTCAATTTTGGTCCTGTTTGAATAATATTGAAGCAATGTTTGCTTATTTTGGACTAAAGTGCAAATTACCCAAGTTGAGGGGTTAACTTGCAAATGTTACATGACTAAATGTTACTCATGTGTTGAAGCATCATGAGAATGAAGATGATGTAGAGATATGGCTTGTGAAAGCCTGAGTACCAAGAAAGAGCTGATAAAGCAATGTTTGTACATTAAAACCTAGTTTTGGTATAAAGTGCAATTTACCCAAAACCTAGGGTTCAATATGCAAATTACCACGTCAATAAGGTCCCTAATGTTTCTTGACATCATTTAGAGCAAATTAAATGAGAGGGGCGCCTAATTTGAATTAAGTTGGAGGAGAGAGAATCTTGATATTAAAATAATCAAGATTTAAGCCTAATTGAAACCCTAATTCAATTTAATGCAAAAATAAATAAAATAATTGAAGGGCCTTAAAAAAAATTAAAATGGTTGGATTCATATGTGTGTGGACTACCTTGAGCTATGCAAGGACCACGAAATATCCCAAGGAGGTGAAAACTCCACTCACCTTATTATAAGAAAAAGAATTTTCCACTCAAATATGGATATTACTATTATAAGAACAGATGGCCCCACGCTACTGATGTCTTTGAATTCGCGGAAAGAAGAGCGCTGGTGTATCTTCCATCCCTGGATGAAGTCAGAAGAACCCTAGAATATGGGTCTGTCAAGTTTTTCAATAAAGAACTTCCTTTGAAGCCGGCGACGGGGGGATTGGATGCTAAGAAAGAGACACTATGGTTCTGGATCACAGGTGTCCCAGTTATCTGCCATGACATTGAATCACTTGAAGAGATTGTATCAGTTTTTGGTACGCTGGTTGATCGACCACTCTGGAAGAGAGGTCAGGTGGACGAGAGAGGCGTCCTGGTCTCAGTGCAGTGTTTTAACAAGGATGTGCCTCAATTCATCAATATCGAAACGAGGGACGCAAGGGGAGTCGCAAAGCTGACGATAGTTGCCAGAGGACCCAAAGGTGAGGATATTACTGAGGCGGGAAAGGAGCTGGACATAGTACCGGCTGTCTTTCAGCGATCGGACCAAGCTTCCACGTTTACGATACCGGATGATCAGCCTTGCCAAAGTAGTGCTGATGCACAACCAAACAACTCAGCTCCCTTTGTAACAAGCAACGCAGCTCAAGTTGAACCGACTGAGAGGCCAGACGCAGTTCCTCAGAAGCGGGTGGTGGTTAATGAAGAAGGGTCTAGAGTTGTGCTTCCACACAGAAGCTTGGCAGACTTCATAGATGATGGATCAGTATGCAGTGAGAGAAGACCACCCCGGAGAGAGATGAGATTGAACAAGAGCACATTAGGCAGGGAAGGTGCAAATTTCGTACGAAGAAGCCGAGAAGATGGTAGCAGCACAGAAGGTAGATATCTAGCTTTTCAAGAGAATGAGAGGTTCCTGCGAGAGGGGGACCGGTTTTATGAAGGAGACATAACGAGAGAGAAAGATAGGTGGTGGGATTCGTGGGAGACAAGCTACTAAGCTGTGAAGAAGCTTATCTGAGAGGGGGTTATAAGATCTAGTTTCTTATGAATTCTAGTAATTATCTTGTTTGGAACATCAGGGGCACGACGAATAACCAGACGAGGAAGATCCTTGCTAGATTGTATGTGCGACACAAACTGTTAGTGGTGGGTCTGCTTGAACCTCTTCTTCACGCAGAGAGGGTAGAAGAGCTGCTCGACATTGTCAGATTGGATTGGTGTACACATAATGAGGAGGAGCACGGGAAAATATGGGCTTATGCAGATGTCGCGCTTAACCCGAGAGTGTTACTTAAACATAAACAACATATTACTTTCGAAGTGGGTGATGGACACGGGGGGAGGATTATCATCTCTGTAATCTACGCTTCTTATTCTATCGTAGAGAGAAGAAGCATATGGGAGTCACTTATTCAATTGAATCATGAGATCGATGATGAGAGGTGGGTGCTCACTGGCGATTTCAACATGGTTAGAAAACCTGATGAGAAACGAGGTCTGTTGCCTCCTCCTTTTCAGGGGATGTTGGATTTCAACGCTTTCATTAATGATGTCGGTCTTGAAGAGCTTCCTTATGATGGTAGTAGATTCACTTGGGTGGACAAACAACAGCACACACCTACGAAATGGGAAAGGCTGGATAGAGCCTTAATTAATGGAAGTTGGAAGAATGCTTTTCCTCAGTCTATGACGCGTCATCTTACTAGATTTCGGATCTCCGACCATTGTCCCATCCTGGTCTGTAGCAGCTCGGGCGATCAACGTAGAAAACCTGCTCCATTCAGCTGTAGAGCTGCTTGGCTGAAGGATCCATCGTGCATCAAGCTTATTCAAGATGCCTGGAGTTCGATCGCGCCTAATGGAGACCCATCATTTATCTTTTATAGCAAGATAAAAGCAACAAGGGGCGCCCTCAAATCATGGAGTAAAGAAGTGTTCGGCAACATACAACAGAAGATCACTGACTTGGAAGATGTCGTGAGAACCATGCAATTGGAGTTTGATGAGAATCCTTCTCCGGACAACGAGGCACTTCTTAAAGGCGCGGGAATGGAGTTAGAAGAAAATTGGAATCTAAATGAGCTGATTTGGAAGGAGAAGGCCAAGGTGAGATGGCTTGATGACGGTGACAGAAATTCACCTTTCTTTCATGCCTTAGTTAGAGCCAAGAGTAGGCGGAGGTCAGTATCCAAGCTGGTTACCCCAGAGGGTCAGATTATTGAAGATAAAGAATTAATGGCTAAAACTGCAGCAGATTTCTATCAAAAGATGTACGAGGAAGATCCTTCTCTATCAGAGCAAGACGCACAAGCCTTCATCGAGCTGCTCCCACAATCAGTTAGTTTGGATGATTGTGCGACCCTTACAACACCTCCGACGCGTGAGGAGATTTGTTCTACCATTCATATGATGGACATGGACGCGGCACCTGGTCCCAACGGTTTCACAGTGGCGTTCTTAGGCACAACATGGGACATCATTGTGGATGATTTAGTGGCTTTTGCTAACTTTTTCTTTCAGGGTGGTCTTTGTCATCGGAGTTTCTTATGTTGTCGGATCGTCCTCCTCCCAAAGAATCCAATGGCATCGTTGCTGGGCAATGACTTCAGACCTATTTCGATCGAGAATATGGTAGCAAGGGTGTTCGCTAGATGGATCAGCAACCGGTTGGCAGACATCATCACGTCGTTGATCGGTCCTTATCAAGGCGCATATGTAAGAGGGAGAGATATGGTGAATCATATAAAGCTCGCCAGAGAGATCACATATGATATCAACAAAGGAGGCACTTATCCGAATGTGGCGGTAAAGTATGATATCTCGAAAGCATATGATACAGTTTCTTGGCAGTTCCTTAAAAAAGTCCTTAATCGTGTGGGGTTGAAAGAGAAAACAATCAACTTACTCATGGAGTTTTTCATTAGATCATGGGCTACAGTGATGATAAATGATTTTTCTGCTGGTTTATTTTCGTGTGGGAGAGGGTTGAAGCAAGGTAACCCGTTATCACCTCTCTTATTCATTCTGTTCGAGGAGGCGTTGGGTAGGCGTTTTAACTTGGAGGCACAGCTTCCCACGGTTTGCCACGAGGGGGAGAGGTGAGACTCCACCTATCTTATTGTATGCAGATGATATAGTCATCTTCTTCAATGGATCACAAGGCAGCGGGCAGGTCATTAATCATATCCTTACACAATATGAAAGAGCTACGGGGCAGAAGTTGAACAGAGCCAAGTCAGGTTTTCTTGTTGGGTCGAAGGATAATGCAGTCACTAGTAGGATTGAAGTGGAGTTGGAAGTACCCAGGCTGGAAGAATCTTTCATGTACTTAGGTGTTCCTATCATAGTGGGCAGGCAACGCTTGGCTCATTTCAATTTCTTGATTGAGAAGGTTTCAGACAAAGTTGCTGCGTGGAAGTCCAAATTTCTTTCTTTCGCTGGGCGGCGCCTCCTGATCAAGCATGTTCTTAGTTCCACTACATTGCATATTGTCGCTGCAGCGGACCTACCAGCGGGCGTGATGAAACGAATCAACTCCATCTTCTCCAGTTTCTTGTGGTCGGATAGGCAGAATCGATCCAGGAGAGTTTGGGTAGTGTGGGATCATGTTACCAGTCCTACACAAGCGTGTGGTCTGAATATCCCATCATTAAAGCTCACGGCTAAGGCCTTTAGGTTCAAAGCATGCTGGGAGGTCATTCAAGGGGATTCGGCTTGGGCTTATTTCATGAGGGACAAATACAGATCTGCATATAAAAACCAAGCTGGGTGCTATCCACAATACTTGAAGAAGAGCTCGTTTGCTACGCCCTACTGGAAGAAGCTGTGGGTCACTTACCCCGAAGTGCTTCCAAGGTGGAGGTGGATCATCGGTAAAGGGGATATCTCCTTTTGGGAGTCAAGATGGTGCCAAGAGACAATGCAGAGTTATGCCCTCACACAGGTGGATACTCGACTAGACTTCAAGGTCGGTGACTTCTGGTTACACGGAGTGGGTTGGGATTGGGACACACTCAATAATTTCATCTCTACAGAAGGCATTAAACAGATAAAGAAGTCCATGGCAGCTGTTTCTGATGAGGACGATCGCCTAATATGGTTTCCGATGGATAATGGGTCTTTCAGCCTGCGATCTGCTAAGGCGATCATTTCCAACACACAAGCAATAGAGGGTCTGTACTCTAGGGGTCTGGATTGGGTATGGTCTACATCTGTTCCCAGAGCAGGTGCGGTGCTATGGAAAGCAATCAATGAAGCGCTGCCTACTGATGAACGGATTAAAAGCTATAGAATTCCCATGGCATCCATGTGTGCCTACTGCGAGCAGCCTATAGAGGAGACTATAGAACACCTGCTGGAACTTGAAGTTGAACCTTACTATTGGATGTGGCAAAGATGCGATGGGGTTTCAACATAGATGGACCGCCGGGATTATCAGGAATAGGCATGGGCATGTGAGGCTTGCTTTCAGATTCTGGTTGTTGGAGAAAGACTACTGCGTTGCATATATTCAAGTGTGCCTAATCGCGTTGAAAGTTTCGAATGATTATAACTTGATGATATCTTGTTTTGAGATTGATGATCAGAAAATGCATGACTGTATTTGGAATGGTGCCTCGGGTCCGTGGAGAGCAGCTCCATATCTCACTGAAATTTGGAGTGTAATGGCAGAAGAAGCAATTCTGGGCTACCTGGTCCCCAAGCTCATTAACTCTACACCGAGACACTTAGGGTTGTGGGGTAATCAGCTCGAGGAGGGTGAAGTATGGACTGAGCAGATGCATCTCCCTATGCGTGTTAGGGGCATGATTTATCTCGAGAAAAAAGGAGTTCCTTATATTCTTACTAGATGGTCCAACCTTAATCGAGGAGGTTAGGGTGAGATATTTGTATTTGTTGAGAAGGATTGGTTTGTAATGAAGTCATGATGTCTTTGCCCATTGCGGATCATGGGATGAATATAGATGATCCGTTTCTTTTAAAAAAAACTATTATAAGGGTTAAGGTGCTTAATTTATTTTCCCTTAATTCTTGGATAATGGAAGGGATATAGGTGGGGATATATATGCCTTTGTATGCAAGAAACTAATGGGGAAGTGGTGGCAACAATTTTGGAATTAAAAGGCTTTTATAAAACATTTTCTCTCTCATTGAATTTCCTATAAAAAGACCCTTTACAAGTCAAATGAAAGGCTTTTCCGTTTCCACTTCTTTTCCTTGCTTGGAAAACGACCAAGAGAGCGTGGGAGGACCAGGAGGACGACCCCCAACTTGTTGGTAAGCTTCTTGACCTCTTTTTCCCTTGATTCTATGGTGGAAATCGGAAATAAATCATTGATTTCTTCTTTTCTTCACTCCATCTTCAACCCTAGCCAATCTTTTCAACCAAAAGCTTGAGGACGAGCTTAGGGGGAGTTGCAAACGCTTCATCCAGTTGTTTACGTGATCTTGTAGCTTTGGAGCTCAATTGGAGGTGGGTTTTATAACTTGAACCCTTAATATTATTATTTCAATCAATTCCTTATCACTTGATGATCCTTTTTACATTTCCGAAATTTGATTTGGTTGAGTGATGCAATCACCATGGAAATCATAGCAAGTTTCATGAGTTTAGAGCTTGATTATGATGACATCATCATTAGCATACACCTCACCAAATATCCAAAGCAAACAGTTTCCATATAGCTACTCAAATGGTTTCCCAAACCGTTTGGGAGAAAACAGTTTCAAACCATTTAGTGGCAAACAGTTTCATTAAACTGAATGAGAGAAAATGGTTTCAAAACCATTTGAGGGTGTTGACCATGGTTGACCATTTGGGGAATTGTTGATAATATTGATGGTTAATGACCCATTAAATATAACTGACTAGTTTCAATTGGTTCATTAGTTGAAGGACCATGAATCACCAAACCCTAATTGGGTAAGTGTTGATTTCTCAATTGGTTGAGTTGAATCTTTGGGTTGATTAGCCGAAACGATTTCAGAACCATTTGGGGATCACCCAAATGATCTCAAGACCATTTGCGGGTCACCCAATACCGTTTGGAGGTCTAGGGTTAAGTATGGTTGAGTATTTGAAGGTCTAGAGAACAAATTGAAATGTAATTAAGTGCTGATTTGATGATCAATCCAAATGATCCAAACCCTAATTGGATGTTATGGATTTTGATGTTGGAATGGGAAATTGGTCTCAAGACCATTTGGAGGTCATCCAAACGACCACAAGACTGTTTGTGGTCAGGTCATGTTCAATTGGGATGGTGGTTCAATGATTTCAAAATAATTAATATCACAATGGTGGTTCAATGATTTAAATCCCTAATCCAATTGATTAAAAACCCTATTGATGATCAAGTGAGGATAAAATCAGTTGAAGGATGACCTATTAAGCTCAATTGAAGTATGGAGATAGGCTCAATTGATGAGTGATTATATAATTTCAATCAATGAAGGAATCAATCCTGAAAACCCTAAATCGATTGGAGTGGTTGAGACCATCCTTGGTAAATTCGGTTTTGAGGAGGTTTGGACCAAACGGTCTCAAGACTGTTTGGGACCAAACGATCCCAAACCATTTAAAGTTCAAACGGTTTCAAAGGTCACTTTATCAAACGGTTTCAAGAATTACTTTGGCAAACGGTTTCAACCTCCTACTTTACCAAACGGTTTCAATGATAGGTACCAGTGTTCAGAAAAGCGCTATTCGGTGTACGGGCGGACGGGGCACTAAATAGAGTATATGCGGTATGCGGGAGTATATGCGGTTTTGGATTTTTTTAATAAATTAATATATTTATGTATATTTATATATCAGTCATATAGAATTATATATCACATTGAACAATTACATATAAGGACAACATAGAATGATTAATTAGAAGAAAGGGAGAAGCAATATCATATAAATATTTAATTAGAAACAACAAGAATATCATATATATTTCATTTCTTCAATTCCATATATGTGTGTTTGGAAAAGCGGTGATTAAGCGGCCGCATAAGCAGGTAATCGGCCGCATAATCAGTCCTGGACCGATTATTGGTCCGCTTTGGCATATGCGGTGTGGTTCCCTGTCCGAACTGCTTAAGAGGCCGCATATGCGGCCGCACGGACCGATTTCCTGAACACTGGTAGGTACAAGACCGTTTGAAGGTCTAAATGGTCTTTGACCGTTTGGAGGTATTATAAGCAAGACCGTTTGGGGTCTGATTGGTCAAGACTGTTTGGGGTCTAAGAGACGAAGATCATTTGGAAGTTAATCAACTAATTCATATGAACACTTAAAGTGGTTAAAGGTCAATTGTTTAATTGAACAATTACATGATGTAATTCAAGGGTGATTATAATAAATGTATCCTTAATGTGATAAAGTGATTAGTACCCTTTGAGTAATTAATCTTTAATGGTCTTTAATGATCATGGAAGTAATGATATAATCCATTATGTTAATCCTTCATTCAAGTTGAGCTTGCTTAGTCTAATTAAGTCTGAAGTAAGTATCACCTTATAAAGGATGAGAGAAAGAGGACCTATTACATGAATGATGATCATGTAATGGCTAAGTCTCAACACTTGCAACATGAATGGATGTATGTCTAGGGTATGATCCTTAATAAAGAGATCATGAAACCCTAATCAAGAAGATTGTTGAAACCCTAACCTAAGTATAGGGCAATATCAAGACGTAACACAAACCAAGGGTAATGGTGTGACTCTAAGCCAGGATGATGATATGGGAAATCCAAATTTAGGGTAACTTTATGAAAACCCTAATTGAGAGGATACTTCCTGAAACCCTAATTAAGGGTGATTCCATGAGAATCCCTAATTAAAATTGATTCCATAAGAAACCCTAATTGAGGGAGATGCCATGAGAAACCCTAATTGAGGGTGATGCTATGAGAAACCCTAACTGGGATGAACAGTAAGTCTAATTGTGGTTTATTGAATGTGAAACCCTAGTTTTAAGTGATGTTATGTGGAACCCTGATACTATGATGTGATGTAAGACTCAATTCAGGGTGATCTCATGTAATGATATGTGAAACCCTAGTGATGGTTAAATAGCCAATACACCAAAGAGGGGGTGTGGCTAATTTAATTAAATAAGATGAAAACGTTATAAACATGCAGGGTAAGGTTGATGAACCATATGAATGATAATGTGGTGATTCTAATGAATAAGGGTCTAAGAGACAAGATGATGCCTAGATCCTTAAACATCTAACTCTATACATTTGTAATCATCCTAGGCACATTACAAAGATGAGTATAAGAAACTCTTAGGAGTGATGTATACAAAACTACATAATGGGAGTAAATATCATCTCATGGGTTGGAAATACCCAAAGTGGTTGA
This sequence comes from Alisma plantago-aquatica, assembly GCA_963693085.1. NCBI lineage: Eukaryota > Viridiplantae > Streptophyta > Magnoliopsida > Alismatales > Alismataceae > Alisma > Alisma plantago-aquatica. The sequence goes on from OY856410.1 coordinate 229,924,315, forward strand.
TGATGGTTTATCCTATAATGTCTAACCATTGGATAAGTCCATATCATTAAAGATAGTTGGATAATTCTAATGTGTGACCTATGCACCATATGATGAAAGGGACAAGTTAGTGGATAAAGTATCAAGAGGGCAATACCTTAATACAAGGTTAGTTGATTAACTTAAGAAAGATGGAAATGAAAAGAAAGTGATACATTAAGACATGATAGATATCACATTCTGCATTTTAGTGTAGACTTACCTTGATGAACCTCTAATCCAATATTCTTGGATAAGAAACACATGGAGTGTGTGATATGTAATTGTTACAATAAAGATGTAATTAAATCAATGTAATTTGATAAATGTTGACTAATATACCTTGAGAATGGGGTAAGACAAATCAATGAGTATGATGTAATCATACCATGACAAGGATGAGAAATGAACTTATACCGTCAATGGATGATCATTAATGATATATGCTGAGAATGGTTATCATAAGTAAATACTTATGACATGTTTGAATGCCCATAGAGGTGTGGAGCAATATATTAGGGTTGAACTAATAATGTGAGCATGAAACCCTAATTAATGTAAGATGGGAAACCCTAACCCTAATTTTGATTAAAGGGAATGAAAATCCATATTTGATAGATAACCCTAATCCTAATAAAGGATGATGGTGTTACTATTGTTTCATATGATATGATAAATGATTTACATGACTGTTATCATGTCTATTAATCATGTAGACATCATGAGATGATGAACATAGCCAGATTTGAGCTATGACATTTATATAATAAGATGTCGATTGGCCTTGTGTGCCTTAATGTTGTTGTTGCTTAGTAAAAGTAAAAAAATGTGTATGGACCTTATGAGTTCCATGAATAAGTTGATTGCTGCCTAGTGAAAGGTGACAAGATACTTAATGGGCCTAGTGAGCCATATGAGATGCTTGTGTAACAAATATTATGTATACCTTGGTCTAAGGACCTAGAGGTGATAGTTACCTAACAAGTGGCAACAGTGATTAGTGATGAATTGAGGCTATGAATACCCAGTTTTGATAAGTAAGATAATGATGTTGTTGAGAGATGTGAAATTTCAAAGAAAATAGATAAGGGACTGAGATCCCAATGTCTCATAAAGAATGAGAAGTGAATGATGCAAATATTACATGTTTCTTTTTAGCATTTGTCTTAATAAGTCATGTTTGAGAACTTGACTGATGCTAAAAGAATATGCTAATGTACTTAATTAATCAAGTGAAATCATATCATGTAGAGCCCTGACCATAGATCCATCATCGTCAGCAATAGATGATGGTGAAACGGGTGCTCCATGACAAAACCCGGGACACATATTTTGAATATGTGGGGGAAATGGGCGAATGTATCCTGACATCCTAATGAGGGAATTGGGGAAAGGTAAACATTAAAACTCTCAATCCTTCATTACTTATATCGGGATGGATGTATCATGAATCTCTCGATGATTGGGACAGATGCAGTACACATCTGCCAATAATGTCAATGTCAGATCGATGGAGATAAACATGAAATCTCACAATCAAAAGAGAGTACATCATGCCACTGCAACTCTAATAGCGAAGTTGTCAGTATACCCTGGAAAGCTATATAGAAGAGACACAAGATGTCCTACATGTGATCTCACACTGACCGAGATGTGGGAGGTCTTGGTATCCAACTCTACCATTGACCTTGTATGGTACCGATTTTGACTTCGCAGTGGTCGGTTGGAGTATGAGCGGTATACCTCATCTCCTCAGGTCATAAGTGTGATTGTAAAATGTAATCAGCCGCATAGCATGTTTACTTAAGGATTGAATACGGAAATTCATTGGCTAATGTTATATTTCTTTTATGCATCTCTAGTTTGATAGATGTTATTCCTATCTCTTTATATTCACTGCAAGTAGATGTATGAAACATGAATCTACCATGAGTAGATACAATGTTCTCCTTAGGAAAGGATATTACTTTACTCTGCTCATTCAATGATTAATATTTCTGTTAATATATAAGAACTCCTGCTCAGTTTTATTATAATAAACTACTATAACAATGTTTTGGCGGAGAGTTATATGTCCCTATGGGGCAATTTACAATTGTTTCACCCCCGTGGGATCCAATGTTTTTAGGTAAACACAGAAGAAGAAGCAGGAACACTATAGCAAGGGAAAGGCAACAACAGTATCAGAGACATCAGTGATAACTCAGGTGGAGGCACTGGCTGCTAAGTTTTTTATAGACAATAGTCCTATGTGTCGTCTCTATACTCTCAGGTCCTCGGAGTTAGTAGATAATGCTTTTATCATCGACTTGAGATTTTGGCTTGATGCCTCAAGGTTTTTATGCTATCTGTACATAATGTTAATAGGATAACTGATGTTGTAATCCTCGAGAAGAGATGGTACAAGTTATTTACTTATGAACCAGGATGTAAATGTTATACTTTTGTTCTTAATGAAAGAGACTTCCTATGTTTGGATCTCTTTGCAAAAAGTTTTAATTTTTAGTGATTTTCAATAATCTGCTGCAAATGATTCGCTTATGCTTAAGTAAATCTTGAATTTGTAAATTGGATGCCACACTTGCCCCCAGATCTTCTAAAGCTTTACAGGTTATGCTATCCTCAATTTGAAAGGGGATGACAAAGGATCCAGGATCTCTTTTCTTCAATGGCATAGTTGCTATGAGAAAGGAACTGGACATCTGTGCCATTTTTACTGTCTCTACATCCTCGCCTCTGTTCTTCCTTGATATCAGATCCTTTATAAACTTGGCGTAGGTAGGAATCTCTTCAATGGCATTCAGAAAAGGGACGTCAAGGTGCAATTTCTTTATTGCGGCCATTAACTTCTCATACCTCTTTTTCAGCTGGACCCTCACCAGGTTATGGGGGAAGGGTATGCATGGTGCATACTTGTCGGGGAACTCTTCAAAAGAGACATCTTTGCTTCCTTCCTTGGTCACTCTTCTTGCCCTTGCTGGGACTTCTTCCTCAACCTCTTATGGGCTAGCTTCTTCGGCCGGTGCCATTGTTGATGTTGCTTCCTTCTCTGAGGTTGGTTGTACTACGGTGCCTGACCTTAGAACGACCATTTTTACAGTCTCATGTCCTCGCAGATTGGCTTTAGTGTTAGAGGGGAAACGCCCCACTTGATGGTTGATAGTTTGGGCGAGACTCGCAAGCTACAGATCAATCTATTTATTATGCTGTTGGAGCTCCCCAATCTGGGCTGAAAATCCTCCCATTTGCTGCTACATCAGTTTTAGTAGGGTCATGTTATCCATAGAACTCTTATGCATCTTCTCATTGAGGTCATTTTGCCTTTTTGCAAAGGACATCAACTCCGTCATCATAGACAGTCTTTACGGATGGTTCTATTGGAAAGTCCACTACTGCTGGAACCCTACCTAACGTTGCCGATTCGACGGTCCTCCTGAAGTATTTCCTCTCACCAGTTGATGAGAGTTCTCAACAGCATTGGTATTCCCATAAGAGAAACCGGGGTGATCAGGTCGTCAATATTGAACACAACTTACATTCTCTGTATTGTCCTCATCAAGATCTCCCTGAACGAATGTGTGTGGATAGTAGTCAGACACGTGGTCTAGTTCTCCACATGTGATGCAGCTTCTCACAACATCCTGTCGAACTTTTCCTTTATATCCCTATTCCTTGAGGGTCTGAACATCAATTACTATTTTGTCAAGCTTAGCTGCAAGGACTTCCATTGCCTTGAACTCTCCTAGAGTGGTATGGCTCATCGACTCGCGGTCGTACTCACCATCTTGATGATTTGTGGCCATGTTTTCAATGATTTCTCTGGCCCTCTGAGCACTAAGTCCCAAGAAGTCGCTTCCAGCTGTAGTGTTCAAGGACTTCCTTTCGGAGGGACACACCCCATTATAGAAAGTGGTAATAAGCTTAGGTTCAGAAAAACCATTATGTGGGCATTCACGCTGGTAGCTCAGAAACCTTTCCCAAGTCTCATGAAGATTCTCTGAAGGCTTCTGGTAATACCTTGTAATCTTGTTCTGACATTTGATTGTCCTTTCAATAGGAAAGAACTTAGAGATAAACGCATTAGCAAGATGCTTCCATCTGTGAAGACTTCGATCCTGAAGACTGGTGTACCATTCTAACACCTTATCACTCAGCGAGAAGGGGAAGCACTGGATGTAGATATGCATTAACGCAACCCTATTAATCTTGAAAGTGTTGCATGTCCTCTTAAACATCATCAAATGGTTGTACGAGTTCTCATCGATGATGTTCCCGTCAAACCTGTTGTGTTGGAGAATCTAGAGGAAAGAAGGCTTCAGCTCAAAGTTGGTGACGTTGAGGGGTTGCGTAACAACTAGATTCCTTTCCTCATTTGCCTGAACTTGGACAAATGAGCACAGAGAGCGGGCTTCGGGAGGCTGGTTAGCCATTACTTGCTAGAGGCAAGGATGACTAGGAAAAAGGAAGAGAAGTACCTGGAAAGCAAGGAAGATGTAAAGGGTATTAGTGTGTTGTATAAATATTATGCGCAGTAAATATTATGTGTAGTAAATATTTGCAGTGTTATATGCATATGTGCAAGTGTTTTGGTAAAGTTCAAGCAAAACCCAAGTTTGTAGAACAATTTTCATTGCCTATCCCTGGCAATGGCGCCAAAAAGTTGACGAGCCTTAAATGTGGGTCCAAGAATGGAGTCATGTCTAGGTTATCAGACTTTTAAAATTATAATACCCGAATGTTTAAGATGCCAGCAACTAGCACAAGGTCAAAGTAGTTTGGGGTCGAACACAGGGATGGGAAGAATGACGCTTCAGAACTCAAGTTTTACTTGTCTAAGCACATCAAAAGGGGTTAAAAAGTTAGAGTTGTTGTATATGAAAGAATCTTAAAGAATTAAACTAAAAGCCTGTCTCTAAAGGGAGTTATCAGAAAGATTAAAGTTTTTGGGTTAGCATTTTTATAGAGGTTTTGTATATCAAAAACTGAGGAGATAAAGCCATTGTTAAGGTAGAGTACAAAGGAAGAAAACTTAAACATAACAAGCGGCAACAGAATACATCCTGCACCCTCTTCTTTCAAAGGGGATGCCTCTGGCTATGCACTAATTCTCTCTCTCAAGAGTACTGAACATAGACCAGAGTGGAAAGATAAGCCGGGGCAGCCCTAATCCTGGGTACTCTCGTACACTTGGATCAGACCAAACTCTAGAGTTGAGACTTCCCTCTCTCAAGGGAGTCCCATCAAGAAACATGATTCGATAGCTAGTCAAAAGCACGATCCAACATAAGAGACTAGAGTTCAGATGCTATAAAGAAATCATCCAACAAAAAGGAACCATACATAGAACAATATGAGATACACTCCACAGATTCCAATAAGCTTAGATGTATGAAAAGGTTTTAGTTACAATGCATAAGTAAATGAAAGTAAAATGCTGAGAAAGGGAAGATAGGTGTCAGCCTCCTTGATGTAGGAGGTCAATATACAACAGTGGACCCCTAAGGCATGGCTAACCTGGTACCGGGTAGGAGCCCTATCGGGATACGCCCGTGTCGAGCTCTCGACCGTGTCGGGTCTAGAGCCGCGACGGGTAAGGGCATATCTGGAAAGGACTCCCTACTCGATATGGCCATGTCGGGCAGCCAGCCCTGTCAGGCGACACACCATGACGGGTAGTCCATATCAGGTTCAGTGTCATGTCGTGTAATACACGTGTCAGATTAGCATCACTTAGGTTCTCCAGTTCTTTGTATCAGGGGTAGTAGGGTGAGCCGTCTCGAGTTGAGGCCCAACTAAGAACCTAGCACGCAGAGGTGGCCCAGACAGTCGTATCGTGCTGTTACGGCTACCAGGATGAGAATCTAAGTGAACTCCTCCCGCCCCTCTTGGGTCAGGGGTGTGCTCACCTAGTATTGCCTGGAACGCCTGGGAACTCGGGGCACTAGCTCCTTTTTTCTCACAAAGTTTGCTCTCCTCCCATTCCGACCCGTCCCATCGAAGTCATGTAACTGCTATTTATAGGCAGCGGCTGGTGGGGGTTACAACCCTCGTTGGGCCACGTGTCCTTCATCTGCTCCGTTAATGTGGCTTTGGGAGAGGGCCGACACGTCTGTTGCCTGACACGGCTGATAGGAATCGTCGCGTGTCGGGTTGCGAGTAGATCGTGTTCGATCGTGTCAGGTTAGGGTTCTGACGGGCTGCTGCTCCGAAGGGTGGCCTTATCACACGATAGACTCCATAAAGTTGACGAATCATGGTATGAAAGGCTCCATGTCAGGTAGATAGCGATCCGTTCGTCAGAGTCTCCCCGCACGACGCACCCGTGTCGAGTTGCTGTCATATCGGGCAGCGATCGCGATGGGTAAGGGGTGTGTCGCTCGTCAGTAGAAGGGCTGGGTAGCTTTCATGTCGTGGATGGGTTTGGACGGGCCCATTAGTATTCTTTTGATGGGAAAATAGGAGAAACTTTGTTGAAGATAGGAAATATTATTAGGAGCATAGTGGGGGTTATTTCTGTACAAAAATAGGATAAAACAGAGAGGAAGTCAGGTTTGGAGACAACTTTGATAGTAAAATATAGACTCTAACAGCCATAAAATGGGTGTTATCAGCATATATCTCTGGAAAGTAGTCAGTGCATTGAAAAGGCCAAAAGGCATATGACGGTAAGAGAATGTGCTATAAGGACAAGTGAAGGTAGACTTCCCTTGGTTTTGTGGCTAAATGGAAATCTAATTATACCCAAGATACCTGGCCAAAACACAAAAATGAGAGCGGCTGACAAGCCTCTCAAGGACCTAATCAATGAAAGGAGGTAGAAAATGGTCTTTGAGTGTGGCGACATTCAAACAACGATAGTCAATACAAACTCACCACCCAATCACCAATCTAGTAAAAAACAATTCACTTGCAGAGCTTTTTTTACCATTATCCCCCCTTTCTTAGGAACCACTTGAGTTGAACTAACCCAATTTGAATAAAAAATAAGTATAGATTATACCTGCTGATAGATGCTTCATGACCGCTTTCTTTACCACCTCAGTCATGATTGGATTGAGACAATGCTGAGGTTGTACTATCAATCTGACTCATTTTTTAATTTGGATCTTATGCTGGAAAAATCTAGGGGAGATCCCATTGATATCAACAACTAACCGCCCAAACACTGCCCAGTGGTTCTTCAACACCATTAGCAATTTCTCCTCCTCATGGATGCTCCATGAGACTGAGATGATGATCGAAAGATTCTCATTTGCTGTCAAGTAGGTGTACTTCAAATGTGACAACAATGGATTCAACTCAAGCTCTAGAGGACTCTACTAGAATGGAATCAATGGTGGTGGTGGTAGCCCTAGATCTTCATAATGCCTTGTGTAGAAACATAGAAATGTCTTCAGAAACAAAACACACTCCTCCAAAAACCGATAATGAGTTAGTCATCTACCAAATTTATGATGCACGCCTCCAAGGTTAACTGTGGGTATGCTTGAGGAAGAGTGGCAGAGGTTGCCTCTTCAATTGTCATTGGGAAAGCCTCCTCCCCCTCATCATCAAGATATTGCACTACCTTGGTCAATGAAACTTCCTTGGTATGCTCAATGATGTCCATCGCCAAGGTAACTTTCTATACCTTTGTCATCGCATGAGCCATGTCTACGAATGGCTTCCCTAGAAATAGAGATACCTCTCCTTGTATAAGCAACAACATGTGGCATTGTGCTTTCTCCTTAGTTGTTTGTGCATAATCGGGAATCTTGATTTCAAAATGGTCATCCTTGATACCCAATGTCATTCTTCCTCTACCCATCTATGGGGTCATATCTATTGTCTTGAAATAGGCCTCCCTAAGAGAAGTTCATTGCCATGATCAACATGCATCTCCATGACTACAAAATCTCCTGGAAACACAAATTTGTCCACCTTTGCAAGAACATCATCACAGATACCAAACAACCTAACCATTGAATTGTCTGCTAGCTATATGGTCATATTTCTCTTCCTAGATTCCTTCAGTCCCTACTTCTTAAAAGTGGTCAAGGGCATGAGATTATTGCTTGCCCCTGAGTTGCATAGAGCTTCCCCAAACTTTGTCTTCCCGATGTAATATGGTATGTTGAAACAACATAGATCCTACCTCTTTTGTGGAAGTCTCCTATGAATGAGGGCACTAACTTCATCTTACAAAACCACTACATTTGAATCGACTATCCTCCTCTTCTTGTTGATTATGTGCTTCAAAAACTTGCCATAAGAGAGAATTTGATCTATTGCATCAATAAGAGAGACATTCACATGATTTTTTCTAAAATTTTCCAGAAACTTCTGAAATTGTTGGTCAACCTTCTTAGCCTTAAAACTAACTGGAAATGGTGCTAGAGTCACCAACTTCCTTTGGTGATGTGGGACATATGAATCTTTTCTAGACTCCCTTGCCTCCTCAATTTCTTCTTCAACTTCTTTCTCATGTGTTGTGGTGCTAGGTAAACTGAATTAGTAGTCAACACTGGGTATGTGTCCTCTGTAGTATTCTTTTCCTCTGGGATTGTCCTCTTTTCATTCAACAATTGCTACCCACTATGTAGCAACATTTGCTTCTCTTGTTGGTTTCCAGATGGTATATCAATATTTCTTGGGAATCCCTACAAGCCGATTTTCTTCAAGGAAGCCACTTTTGCTTCTATCTGTGAGATCTGATTCTTTATGTGTGGATCTGCACTCTTTGGTTCTATTGTTACCTATATGCTTGTCCAACGATCACCTCATTATGACTGACTAGCTTGCCTAGCATGTCTTCAATGCGGTCTAACTTGCTGGGACCCCTGGCCTACTATTGTGCACCACCCTACTGTGGCTTGCCTGTTGCACTTGAGATGGGTCCTATTGAAAGTTGTTGGGATCCTTCTAAGAAAACTTTGGTTTCTTCTTCGAAAAGTAGTCATTGCCACCCATATAGTTATGCTGCCACATATACATGCATTCCTCTTCCTCTCCTCCAGATGAACTTCCACCTTTCTGATCTAATTTTTGGGCAATTTTGTCCAACTTCTCAGTTAATGCCATGATGACTTTAGACTCTCCAATGCTTTTAACGAATGCTGAGACTTCTCTTTCCTCACCCCATGAATGATTTTTAGTCATGTTCTCCAATATTTCAGGACATCTAGTTGCTTTATTGTTGAGGAAGAATCATGACCTGTGCTATCCAGTTAAGTTTTTTCTCTATTGTGAAGTCGATAGTAGAAGGTTCTCTTCTTGGCTGTAGAGGTCAATCCCTTGGTGCGGGACCTTCCTCAACATATTTTTGAATTTCTCCCATGCTTTTGAATATGAATCGTCTGCCTTTTGCTTGATATTGTAGATCTTCCCAACTATCTCATTCATCTTATGGGGTGGATAATAGTGTTCAAAGAAGACATCAATCATTTTGTGCCACGTTTCTAAAGATTCTGGTGGTAGGCTAAGAAACCCTAATTTTGCATTATTTGTTAGTGAAGAAGGAAACAAATTCAAATATATCACTGTAGCTGGAACCTTATCAACTCTCTACAAAGTTGTTGATGTGTGCCATTGGGTCCTCCATGCTATGACCATGGAATGCATGTGATTTCACCAACACTACTAGCCCTGGTTCTATCTTGTAACTACCAACATTAATGGTCTGCCTCTTGATTGCCCCCAATTGAGGTGTAGCAGAAGATGACTTTATCTTCTCCCAGTCCATCTACTCTTTAGCTTCCACATTACCATCACCCATTTCTGGCTATTCTGGTTGATTCTCCTATGGTGGTGGATCTTGGATCAATTCTTCTACATGGATACTATAATCATGTGCTCTAAGAATTCCTCCTAGAATGCACTCTGTGGAGTTGACCCTCCGTAAATGTTTGCTCTGTTCTTAACCATGCACTAGCACCTAAAAATAAAAAATCAATGTGAGAAATAGATACCAATGACTGAATAGATATTTGTAATTTAGCTTAGAAATAGTAAAAAAATAAAATTTGTCGCCCAGAGTGTCCGATCACAACACTCATAGTGCTGGAGTTACCATTTCCCGAACAACAATGCCAAAATCTTGATGTGTGCAAACTATGTGTCTAAAACACAAGTGCACATCAGAGAAATATAGGACCAAAAGAGGCCCAAATATAGAACACGGGGAAACGTACTCCAAAGAGTACTACTAACTATGAATTAATCAACTAGACCTATGAAAATGGTGGTTGGTTGATTAATTGACTAACTGTAAGAAGTAAAACTAAATTAATTGGTTTGTCATCAAAGATGGAATGGATTCCTAGGATTACAATTTTACCATGGTTCACATTGCAATTAACATCATTTCATTAATAATTGATTCCTCCTACCCTGGACAAAGGGACCTGTAGAAAGAATTACGCACTCTTGCAACATAGTTCACTACCTAATCTAATATAAACCTCACTCTTATAGCGATTTATCTATTAGTTAGGTGCTTTCTCAAATTCTCTGGGTTATTCCCTTCACAATTGTAGGACCTCTCTTGAAGTGTGGTATAAACTATGTAAATCCATGATTTATCCAACCCTTAATCCCTCTCTCAAAGCAATTGACAGTCTAATAAATTACCTATGGTGATCAGAAACAAATAATTCATGAAGCAATGGTAGAGATATGTCCAGAAATTAAGAGAAATATACATATTAATTCATAATCATCAATTAACATGCATAATTGGGCTACTCCCAGGTCCTAAGGAATTAGGGGATTAGCCCCGTATGATTTCAGTTTCTCTACACATAGAAAGAGAGGAAAGATATGAGGAAGACATCAAAGAACAATGAAAAACCACTAGAGAAGATGATCTAAATGACTCCTTCTGATGAATGCGGTGATTTGCCATCTTCTGACTACAAATCTAGTCAGTGGAAGTGGTCAAACCACCTCAAAGGTAGCTTTCTCCTCTCCTTTCTCCCATCTAGGCTCTCCTCAGTCATAAAACTGAATATGACATGATATCTAAGTCTATCCGCACTTTCCCTTAGTCATAGGATTTACTTAGGACATCCTTAAGTCCTGGTCCTTGGATTAATAGTGGTCTTTAATCTAGACTGACCGTGACAAGTTGATACTACTAATAGGGTGTCAGTAGTATCAATGCCTTCTCACATTCATGATCCCTTATAAGCTATCAATACTAACGAGTTGATGTTGGTAGCACCGATATTTTTCCTGACATCTCCTGTTAAATATTTGATAGAAGTCGATACCACCGAGTTGGACGTCGAAGGCACCAATATATTTCAAGAGTGCTCCCATTGTATCGATTCTTGTGTTGGTACCATCGATTTGATTCATTTCATCCTTGTTCATTTCTTAAAATGTCGGTACCACTGAAAGATTTATCGACAACACCAAGATGTTTTATTTCATGTAAAAGGCACCTAAAATTAACAAGAAAGAACATAAGCTCTTCATATAATTATAATTAAATATGGAATAATAAAAATACAAATAATTGATGAAATTCAGTGTCACAGGCCAATAATGCTAAATCATGGACAAGTAGTATCGAAATGAGCAATAAGTGTACACAATGCCTAGTAAATAGCCTATGAAAATGATAATGATCCAGTGCATCACAAGTCCAACAACAACTCTTGTTGTAGTGTGCTTATTTCTCAAGTCATGCTTGAGCAGTCGTCAACCACTACCTCCTTATGCAACATCACAAACAACATTTGACGACATCCTCCTAGTGGGGCAAATGCCTCCTTAACTTAAAAGTAGTCCACATAGGCCACGAAAAACTCCACATTGTGCCACTAGAGCAAACATGAAGGAGTTGTCTCTTCGAACATCAACGTGCTAGCACCGACTTGCTCTCCCAATTGTCTCTCCCTTGCTATCCCTCCCTTTTATGGGTAGGACTTGCTCGGGCTCTCTCGGTTACCACAACCAGAGAGGACAATAATTATCATAGCTTATTTTGGGTCTGGGAAGCCCCCAATGCCACTCTATTTATAGGAGAGCTAGGGCTAGAGTTTTCCAGTCGATCTGGTAGTCGAAGTGATGAAATTTCATGAATTTTTTGGAAGCTAGGAATAGTGAACCGGTTAGTTCATTATTGAACCGGTCGATTTACATGAGAACTAGTCATTTCAATCCTTGAGCTAGTCGTTTCATATGCTTTCCTATTTTGAATCACATTGGTATTCAATATTCGAATAATGTAAAACATGATGTCAACATCAATCCTTGATCCAATCGAATTGATCATTGAACCGGGTGGTTCATCACTTGAACCAGCCATATTAGACCTTGAACCGGTTGGTTTACTTAGTGAACTGGTTGGTTCATGCCCTGGTTTAGTTATTGTTCAACCAAATTTTTTTCAATTGTCCTAACACTTGAATCAATTGGTTCAACACTTGAGTCGGTCAGTTCATAGTCCAATCATCCAATTTTCAACCTCTACTATTTTAAATTGAATACCTAAACACTTTAGTAATTAAATTAGACATCATTCATGAATAAACTCCTATTCCAAGTGCATCCTATGTGTGTGACCCTATAGGTCCCAAATTACATTGACAGTGAATGTCCATAACTAATTTATGACATCATAAGAAATGAGCGATATCTAGCAACACATCATTGCTACCGAAGTAATTTGGAAAGTTAAAGAAAAAATTCAACCTACAATCCATGATCAGTATTACCATGATCATATAGTTCCTTTGTCTCTAATATCGAGATTGAACTCGAGGCATGAAATCATCATCCTCCCAACGTTCAATCCATGTTCCTTTTTAAAAAAAAATCAAAAGGACTTTATTTATTCGAGTTGTTGTCTAATACATGCTTCATTGCTCCTAGTGTATGTCCTAGGATGAAGCATTGGATCACAGTTATTTGACATAATGTTAGCAGGCCCTTCCGAGCGGTATACACTCATGACACAACTGGGAGGTGTGTTGTAGTACTCTTGCCGTGAGTTGTGGTGGAGTTGGTATTTGGCAAGCTTATCTGCAACAGAATTGCTTTCTCTGATAGCATATTGTATTGTCACGTTCTCATGTTTCTCCTTATTCAGGTGACTCATCCAGTATGTGTACTTAGGGTAATTGTCTGCCTCCTCATCCATCAGCTTCATAGCCGTTAAGCTGTCTATTTCCACTATGCAATTAGTCCATGCATTCATCTGAATTTGATCTAGAGAAAGTTGTATGCCTGCTAATTCTGCTGTTGTGATAGATGAGCAATCAATCTTCCTCAACCACCCCCCCAGCCAGAAACCATGTGAATCCCTAGCAACCACCGCTACCGTAGCTCCCTTGTTATGTACTGCCGCATCCACATTCAGCTTGACTGTCCCCAGCTCTGGTTTGTTCCAGACGTCAGTTCTGATCAGTCGTTGAGTGGATATGTCACTCGCCCAAGCTTCAGTGGTATGCATTATTGCCTTCTAGATGTACTGTATTTGATGTTCGGTCTACTTGATCTCGCCTTCAAAAATTTCGGTATTTCTGAACCCCGACATAGCACTACAGATGGTCCAAAACATTTCCTTTGTGATGCTTAGGTTGACATGTGCTATCTTTAACCATCTGTCCATGGTAACCGGTCTGAAGAATTGATTTTGTTTGCATGGAATGAGGAAGTGTCACCAGATGTCCTTCATATTCACACAATCTCTTAGCACATGGATGGTTGATTCATTTGCCTCCCGACATATGCAACATAATCCTTCCTGGGTCATATGCCGCACCATACACCTTTCATTAGTCATTAGATCCCCATGGAGGACCAACCATGCAAACATGCATACTCTGGATGGTACTTGTAGTCTCCACACCATCTTCCAGTCACCTTGGCATACGATTTCCTTCCCTTCTCTTAATATATGATACACTGAACTTGAGGAGTAGTTCCTATTTGCCGTGTGCAACCATGCTCTGTGGTCTCTAGGGATGGATACAACTGGAGTATCCTTTGCCATAATGGACCGTACCACATATTCATCAAACCAATAACTTAAAAACTCTTTATCCCATTCTCTTGTGTCTAGCACCAAGCAACTCACCATCAAATCATTCAGATCCTCAGGAATTGCCCGCTTAGTGTGATCCTTCAGTTTGAATCTCGACTTCACCCAGACATCATTCCATACATTTACAGTTGTCCCTCCTACCAACATCATCATGGAGTTATCTAGGATCAAATCCTTACCAACAATCGTCACCTGTCCCAGTCTGGATGCTGTGATCGCCTTCCCAGGCTTAGAGTTGTTAAAACACATTTTGATTTCATTACACCAGATGGAATTCCACCCAACCGCCACATCCCAAGAGTTCTTCAGTAGAAGTGCTTCATTCCACTCCCTCATAGACTTGATTCCTAGGCCCCCATTCAATCCATGTTCCTTGAACTAGAGAAGACTATATGAGATGCATGTGAGCACATATCTTATATTGAGTCACAGTATGCCTTTCTAATCAAGTGGCATGGATATCAAACTCCTGTAGGATGGAAAAGTCCCATGTTCACCACTCATACTCAATCTCCATGTGTCACAATCTGCATGAGTATCACTTTTACCTTATTCAAGGTCATGTTGGATGATGTATAAATACACTGAATGACATGTGATGAGTGTAGTAACTTTAGGTCTAAGAAACACAATCACCCCTATCACTATGATATATGATTCTAACTACCATTCCATGGTATCCATGTATCACTGTCGAGGTGGGTCTATCTGATACACTATTCTCTAACATGTACTTATGTTCTTGAGTTCATATCAGATCATGACTAATGAGCATCTGTCATCAGTCAACACACACTCTAGTCTTGTGTATTACTGTTGTCTATTTTTCTTCAACATTAATATCTGACCAGGGAAATAACAAAAATGTATGTACTCTTATCATACATATGATGTCATTATTCAGGTCCTCAACCTAAAGACATATGTCATTGAGTAACATCATTCTTTAGGGATCTACTATGTTTGTGTTATCATCTCATGATTGAGACAGACATAATAGATGGGTTACCTTTATCATTATCAAGTCAGGTATCTAATGCCCCATTGCAATCATCATATGATTAGATCTCTAGGCATACATACCAACAGAGACATCGAAACCTAGGATTAGAATATCAATTAATCATAGTTGAATCCCAGATACGACTGTGGAATGGTGTTCTCCGGGGTGAGGGATTTGAGATCTGCAAGTAATGAGACCTCGAGCCTATTGTGAAATTTCTATTTGTGAGGTTCTATAATCCCTAAGGATATAGAATTTCATTGACCCCAATGTAATAATCATAAGAGTGAGCTATGAAACATAAGAGAGAAAATATGTGGGTAATGGTAGAGGAATCATTTTCGATAATTTTATCATTGTTAAAAATGTTGTTTCATAATTTGATTTCATTTTTTGTTTTGTTTTTAATTTTGTTAATCAACCAAAAAAATCAATCATATATCATTGTTAGATAATTTTTCTTAATTAGATTAAGACTCCAATTTGTTTTTAAAAGGTTGTACTTTGGGTTCAATCCTAAAGCTATAATATGATAAGATCTATCAGCTTGCATGTGGTGATTAGTGCATGTTAATTTAAGTAAAAGCCTAGGGACTTTTACCTAGGTGGTTTTCTATGAAAATAACTTCCACCAAATTTTTATGCATTTGCCGGGAATAATGAGATATATTGGATGCTTTAATCTATCAATATAAAGCTAAGATTTTTCTTTCTTGTTTTATTTTTATAACTTTTAATTTTATTTGATTCCTTAGGACCTCTTTATTTTATAGTCAAATTGTAGCCTAATCCATAGAGTTGATTCCATCGAATACGTGTTGGTGTTATTGACATGATCATTGATCTGTATGTTCTTGTCATCTCTTTTTATATTGAATTGAGTGAATCACTGATGGTACTTACTCATGGTTTCCCAATATAGTGGCACTGACTTGGCATCGATGGTACAAATGTAGGGTGGGGATTTTGTAGGTCGACAATTGTAATCATATGAACAAGTTTCTCGTGATTATTTGATTGTTTCCCACAAATCATTCTTGAGGTCAAACTCGATGGTACAAATGATGTTGTTAGTGATACTGACTTTGTTTTAGACATTTTTCGATCAAATTTCACATTATCTCAGTGCTATTGAGATGGAGTTTCTAGTATTGAGGTACCTATCAGTGCTATCAAACCCTACAGATGGTACTAATGTTTCACTATGGAATTCCTACACATTTTTTGGGTTAGGTGATACACAACTCAGTGGTATCAAAAGTGTCATGGTTTTTTCTCCTAGATTTTTTCATTATTTTAATTGATGGTTGTCTTTTCCACTAATTGGGTGGTCAGTGGTACTGACTTTTGTTGTTTTATGCACACAAAACGCATGCCATGAGCATCTCTATCTTGCACCAAAATGTAACCAAAGAAGAAGTACAAAATGAAATTCCAAAACCTACTATAAGATTGTACAATAAGAAATAAAATGTGGGTTGCCTCCCACTAGCACCCTCGTTTTACATTGTAGGACCAACATCATTAAGATCAATTAATTAACTCAATCAAATTCAATTATTCATGTTCTCTAAACACTTCTTCCCCATGACAGTTCTTCAACCTTTTGACCATTAGTCTTAAACACATAGGATCCATCATCAAGTGACCCATCTAGATAGGCATTCAACTTCATAAGGGCCACTCCATCTAGATCTTATCTTATTGGGGTGCAACTATATTTGTGAGTTGAAAAGGATCATGTGTTTCCTTGGATAAAATTTCCTATGAGAAAATGCTAACAATGAATCCTTTTCAACCTCTCATTGTCCAACTTGGAATTTTCATACACATCTAAGCATATCTCATCCAACTCATTTAGTTCTAGCTTCCTCTTTATGCCAGAAAAGGAGATGTCAAAATGAATTTCCTTTGAGGCCACAACGCTCTATGATCCAATTCAACCAGGGGATGGAATGATCTACCATAAAAAAGCACCATGGTGTAGTCCTAATGGGTGATTAAGGGTTGTTATGTATGCCGAAAGGGCATCATTCCACTGCATGTTCCTATTGGTACAACTATTGGAGATTGTTTCTCTAAAGTCTATTTCACATCCCTATTTGATATCACAACTTATCCTTAGTTTTGTGGGTGGTAGGGTGTAGCTACCATATGTGTTACCATGTATTTCCTCCATATGCCCCTAGATTGGCAATCTGTGATGTGTGAATCACCATCACTATTACCAAGTGAGGGACCCCAAATGTATTGAAAATATAGTCTTTAACAAATTTTCACACAACATGTGCATCATTAGTACATGTCATAATTGCTTCTATTGACACATAGTCAACAACCAACATATATATAAGTAAGAATCTAAAGATACAAAAGGTCCCAAGAAGCCGATTCACCAAACATAAAAAACCTCCACTTCTTGAAAAATGCTCATGGGAATCTCCTGCCTTGCAGAGATATTGCTCGTGAATTGACATGCATTGAGCCTAAGCACTAAGTTGTATGCATCTATTGATGATGATGGTTAGTAAAATCCATATTCATATGTTTTTCCCATGTCCTAGAGCTCGTATGGTGTCCCCTAGTGTGGAAGAATGATAATGAGCCAAAATGCTATCTACCTCCCACTCAAGCACACACCTTCTCAGGATACCATCCATGTCTACTTGATAAGAAAAGTATCATGCCTAGTGAAATATTGTATCAAATAATAAAATTTCTTCTTGTTTTGGTATTTCCAACCCTCAGGTATAACCCCACATGTGAGATAATTCACTATGTCAATGAACCAAGGGTCACATGTTCTAACTTCAAAGATATTTTCATTTGGGAAATTCTCCTAATAGGATCTCCAAATGTTTCACATCCACTCCCTCAAGATGAAAGAGGTGATAAAAAACACATTTTAATTCCTATATTATTCCTAACCTCAATATCAAACTCTTTCAAAAGTAAGACCCATTTCATAAGTCGAGGTTTTGCTCCTTGTTTTTGTAGAAAATATTAAATCATTGTGTGAATAGTCTATACTATGACATTGTCCCCTATTAGATACTGATCAAATTTATAGAAGGTGAAAACCATGATCGAATGTACTTTCTCAAATGTGGTGTAATTCAGGTGTGCATCATTAATGTGCATGAGGCATAATACTCATGCATGGATATCGATCCTTGCATTGGACCAAAACAATACCTTCTGTATAGTTAGATACATCACACATTAATTGTTGGCTTCAGTCTAGATCCACCACAATAGGGGTGATTTTTTTTTCTTTGACATAGTAAAAGTATTCAAACAACAATCATCAAAATTGAAATCCACACAATTTTCAAGAAGTTTAAAAAGCAGTTTGGAGAAATCTTTTATAATCCCCTATAAAACCCAGTATGACCTAAAAATCTCATGAGTGAAATCACTAAGGTAGGTGATGGTAGTTTGAAGATCACTTCTATCTTAATCGGGTCAATCTCAATGGCTTTGTTGCACCCCTTGTGTCCCAACACAATTCCCTCATTTACCATCATGTGACACTTCTTCCAATTAAGAACCAAGTGACCCCTTTTTATCTTTGCAACACCATGTCTATACTATCTCGACAACCTTCAAAGGATTGCTCATAAACCTAAAAAGTAATCCATTAAAATCAAGCGTCGTTGTACCATATATGAGAAAATGAAAATTGTGCACCTATTAAAGGTTTCATATGCATTATAAAGATCAAGCGGCATTTGACAATAAGTGAAGGTTCCATAAGGTCAAGTAAAGGTGGTCTTCCCTTGATCCTATGTGTATATGAAAATATGGTTATAACAAGAATACACATTGAGAAAACAAAAATGAGAGCGTCCGCAAAGCCGCTCCAACATTTGATCAATGAAAGGTAAGGGCAGTTGGTCTTTGAGAGTTTCAACATATAGGCGGAGGGTAATCTATGAAATTATGCCACAAAATCAAAAATATAGTGGATACTAATTCAATGGCATCATTTTGGTCACTATGATCTCTCCCTTTCTAAGTGCAACTTGTGTAGGACTCATCCAGTTACTTTTAGAAATATCATATTTGATTACAAAAGCTAAAAGTTCAATTACTTCCTTTTTCACCACCTCTCTCATTATTTTCCTAAGTCACCTTTGTGGTTCTCCCAAGTGTTAGGATTCTTCCTCCATGCAAATTTTATGTTGACATAAACTTGAAAAAATCCCTTTGATGTCCACAACGGACCACAAAAATGCAACGAATTCTTCCTTTTACAAAATTTTCATCTATTGCTCCTCTTCTAGGATGCTAAAGGATACTGATATTATTACTTGAAGCTTCCAATTATCAATAAGAGATACATAATTCAAACGAGGTGGTAGAATATACAATTTAAGATCTAGTGAACATTCAAGTAAGGGCCCGAAGGTGGATAGGGTGGCCCTAGATATTCATAGTGATTGTTGGTTGCATCCTTTGAGACTTGATCATGTGATATTATAATAGGGATACTCTATACTATATTTGATTATTAATAAATAAAATTTCTCATATCATGTTTGTTTTAATACTTAGAATATGAACAAACCTAATAATGTTCTAATAATGATACAACTTATTGACATATGATTTGGAACGAGGATATGAACATGAGATCATATGTATAAAAAGAGTACTCATTCCTGTTATGTTCCTAGTCCATTATAATAATGGATATCATATGACAACAATAATTCACAAGACTAGCATGTATGGTGAATGATGACTATGTCTACTTAGTCATGATATTGGATATTAGTTGAGATGCATGGATACTTGTTCGAGAACAAGTTCTAGTAAACAGAATCACCTTGAATTTGAGACATGGAAGTCATGTATGACATGTTAGAGTCATATTCAATGTTATAATGATGACTATGATCCTTAAACCTGAAGTCACTACAAAAATGATAAGTCGATATGTGTTTGACCATTAGCCCAAAGTAATTTGAAATACAAGTTGCCCAAAAGGTAGTGGTTGGGTGCACCATGACACTTGGGGTTGACTATGAGTGATGTAGATGTAATTTTTCCCTACATTAGGAGTGATATCTCAATCACTTGTTAAGTGTGACTATGAAATGTATGGTCATGCTCATGTGATTCAATATATGATATTGAGCTCACAATATCTTGAATAGTCTTCTCTAGTTCATGGAAAACATATAGAGAGTTAAGATGGTGGCGTCCCATGCCTCAGTTTCAGTCTGGATAACCATGATAAAGAGAAAATATGATCATGAAAAACTAATCACTTTATAGATCGTAGTTGTTTTCCAACTCGTTCTATTAATTGGATGACAATGATGCGTGGCTAGACACCACTCTTTGCTTGTATTATTTTGAACATTACTAGCAATTTAATTAGGAACCTACCAGGTCACATGCATACATATGCTCAGGGGAATACAAGTTCACAATCAAACATATGATTAGAATGGTTCTAAGTAAAAAACATATTGATTTACCCTATGATTAGGAAACCAAAATCTCTAATTGGCTGATTGTATTGATGGGGTCAATAGATCGATTGATTGTCAATTGACTGATTTAGAAATCCAATGGACACATATGATCAACTGACAAGCCACCTGATCGAGCAATCACAATGTTACACGGGAAGTCATGTCAGATCTAGATCCAAACTCTTGTGATTGATCAACCAACTAATGTGATCAGGCAATCAGGGTATGTTATTGGGCGATCACAAGTCGTGATTGATTGGTCACAAATCATGTATGAGTTTTCAACATTGTGTTGGTTTTGGAATTGTGAATAGGAAAGGGATTAGAATTAGGTTATCTAAGCCTATGATTCTCTTACATAAAGGGGAAACATCCCAATGGATGAGACACATATTTGAGATACAACTTGTGAAACAAGTTGGATGTCCTCTCTCTCTCTCTCCAAGAGAAAGAAGAACCCTAAGGTTGTTGCCCAATATAGGAGAAGAAAAGAAGTTCCTGGATGATGAGCACATCCAAAACTTCTATTCCTCTTCAAAAGGGTGACCAAGTTGGTGCATCATAACCTCCCTCATCCACATGGATGAAGTAGAGTCCAAGGATCGTTGAGTAGAGGCTTGGAGAACATCTTCTACAAGACAACAAAAGGCTACCGTTGGATGAAAATCTAGATTCTTTCTCCTCCATGCAGACCTCATGGTTTCTAACTCAACTTTGAATCCAGTAGATCAAGAAGTTCATCGATAAAAGGTGTATCTTGTTGTTGGACAACAAGCATGTGCAAAGATATCACCTTTATACCTCTTTTGTTCTTTTATATATTAGATTTTTATAACTACAACAGATTCGTTGGCATGGGAGTTTTGGGAAGAAAATTTTAACATCCCACCACACCTCCTTCCTCGATAACCCTACAGTGGTATCATAGATGATGATGTATGCTTTCTATGGTTGTTTGGGTTTTGAGCCATATCGATTCATTGGACAAATATTGTGCATATTGTATCAACATAATCACCTAATATAAAATATGATATGGTAAATCTATTACATTAACCATGCAAGGCCTTGAAGTTTGATTTGTTCAATGGATGTGTGGATATGGCAACTAGGTCGCTTGTCATGTGATCTGAAAAAGTAATATCATGGTTTTGAATGTGATCAAGTGTCATGTAACATGTGTATGGCTTGCATTACATGCCTCCCTCTACCATTCTCCATGTAATAGTTTTCAATTATGCAATGATGTGAGACCAGCTCTGTTGGACCAAGGTGCAAAGGAGGAGAAGACCAGATGCCCACACATAAGAGGAAGGTCCTCGAATGGTACCTGAATGAGACACGTCAGCAGATCACCACAAACACAAAACCTACCCTATCAGGGACTTATGATCGGCTGATCAACTTTCATGATCGGTGATAAATAACCCTAATAAGGATCTATACCGTTGATCAATGAATTTAGATCGACTGATCAACTTGCTTCATCAGGCATTTAGAAAACCTTGAAGGGGTAGATCTAGGAATTATGATCGCCTGATCAGCTTGCTCGATCGGGCGACCAAAAAACCTTGAAAATCAAAACAATGGTTACATTGGATGTTAATGTCTTGGTTAGTTTTTCTATAGTACTTGATGGATCAAGTTGTTTTACTAGTTGCCATATCATATTTTATCACATGTGGTGATTGTTCTAGTATATGACACATATAATGTTACATATAATGGCTATTGGACACAAATGGATATATATATATATATATATATATATATATATATATATATATATATATATAGGCTGGTGTACACTTGAGTGTACGGGAGGCACCATACACCTCAGTCATTTTTAAAGATGCAATAACTTTTTGAAAAATATAAACCATTAATCTTCTTAAATATCTTAAGAACATACTATATACTAAATTTCATCTCATTTGGGTAGTTATAGGTCATGCATCTAAAGGAGGCAAAAGTCATGCATTTCAAATTAGTTTTGTGTGTTGATTTTGTTATCCTTGTATGAGTGACTTACACTCATCCAAATGAGCTCAAATTTTGTATGTATCCTATTATTATTGTAACCATGAAAATCAATGGACTAGATTTTGGAAAAACATGGTCTAGATAGGAAAACACCATTGGGGGTGTACAACGTGATCTGTACACTTGAGTGTATTCTAGCCTGACTATATATATATATATATATATAT
This sequence comes from Alisma plantago-aquatica, assembly GCA_963693085.1. NCBI lineage: Eukaryota > Viridiplantae > Streptophyta > Magnoliopsida > Alismatales > Alismataceae > Alisma > Alisma plantago-aquatica. The sequence continues at coordinate 229,947,064 of OY856410.1, forward strand.
AATTCCCTCAATTTAATAAAAATGTTGAAGATACCTTCCAAGTGCAATACACATAAAAACCTTGTTCAACTAAGTGTGGAAATGCTAAGAGTGGTGCACCGTCTACCTTGGGGAAGTGTAATAATAAGTACATTGGCCTACCAACCAGGGTCATATCTTATTGTATTGGCCTTGGTTCAGACTTGACTAGGTGATCTTAATGAGATTAAGCACTTAGAGGAATAAAGATGTCATATAATTCATATGATGAATTATTGACAAGGAGTTGTGCAACCATCTATCTAAGAATTGCATATGATGCAATAGGTAATTGTTACCTAACTTAATAATTAAGTTATGGACAAAAATAAGAAGGCCATCAACTACTATTGATTTTCTTATTCTTTTCCAAGTTGAGAGAAGGTCTTAAGTTGTAGTTCAACTTTGGTAGTAGTCGACATCTAAATTGCTTTAGCTTAATCAATCCTTCTTTTTAGGTTGGTTGGGTTATAACTAAATGTATTTTGGATAATGGCTCACTAAAACATTTCTCACAATGATCTTTCTAACTGATAGTGAGGTCTATTAATTTGAATAACATAGTGGAAGTGTAATTAATTAACATCCAAATTAATTCTATCAAATAAGATTCTTGAAATCAAATTATTTCTCAAATCATTTTATTTACTCGTGCAAAATTATCATCTATTATAAATCAATGTCAAACACAAACCACAACCCAATTTTGACTTGTATCTATACTTGAAAAAGAAAACTTGACGGGAATAAATTCAATTTAGTTGGTCAAAGACACTAAGAATTGTTCTCACACATGAGTGTAAGAATATGTCCTGGACACACTAGTACCTAATGAGCCAACTCCAAATGCACCTCGAGAAGAAAGGGAGGCTCATAAGAAGCATTCTCATGATGCTAGGGATATCGAATACCTAATGCTTTGCCCCATGAATCATTAGCTTTAGAAGAAACATGAGAACATGGATGTTAGAGATGATAACACATCCCAAAACCATGTATCAAGAACAAGTAAGGAAAGAGAGGAATGATGTCTCTAAGGTGTTTTTTAAGAGAAAAATGGTAGGAGGTGATCTAGTTCGACCTCATGTACTTAAGTTAATTGGGTATGTGAAAAGTCTTGCAAGACTGGGATTTCATTTGGGTTAAGAGTTAGACGAAGATGTAATCTTGCAATTATTGCATGATTCTTACAAGAAATTGATCATGAACTATAACATGAATAGTTTTGATAAGCCATTAACTAGGCTACTTGGTATGCTTAAAACTACTGTGGAGCAAATGAAAGACAAGCCCGAATCTATTCTGATCGTCAGAAAAGGAAAAGGAAAGTCCAAGGGAAAGGGAAAATCTAAGAAAGGTTATAAAGCTAACTCAAAGTCTTATACACTTAAAACAAAAGGAGGAGTGTGTAAGGGAGGCAATTGGCACCATCATCACCAGATTGGACATTCAAAAAAATTGCCTTATCTACCTTGAGGAACTAATGAACAAGAAGTATGGAATAGAGATATCCACTTCAGGTATATATGTTGTTGAAATAAACTTATCTACTTCTTCGTCATGGGTGTTGGATACCATGTGTAGATCTTGCATATGTTCAAATGTGCAAGATCTAAAAAGAAGTAGACCATTAAAGAAAGAGGATGTGGATCTACATGTTGTAAATCGACTTGCTTCCTTATATAGGCATCTACTATTTATCTAGGCCCAGTGGTCTTGTAATAGAATTAATTAACTACTATTATGTTCTTGTGATAAATAGAAACATTATTTTTGTATCTTATTTGACAAGAATGGTTTTAAATTTCTAATAAAGAATGGTGAACTTCCATTTCTGAAGATGATATATTTTATAGCAGTGCCCCTATCTGCTATGGTCTTTATTTATTAGATCTTGAGACAAATGTATGTAACATATATACCAAGAAGCTAAGACTCAATGACTCAAACAAAATTGATCTTTGGCACTATTGTCTAGGGCACACAAAGCATATCTAGACTCCACAAAGATGGTTATGTAGACTCTTTTTATTTTGAATCAATAGAGACATGTGAGTCATGTTTACTGGGCAAGATGACAAAAGCACATTTTAACTAAAAATAATGAGAGAGAAAGCAACTTATTAAGACTCAATACGTACTAATGTATGTGGGCCTTTTATTACAACTTCTAGAGGCAGATACCAGTACTTCATTACTTTCACTGATGACTTCAATAGGTTTATCTTGTGTATCTAATGAAACACAAGTTAGAACCCTTTCAAAAGTTTAAGAAATTCATGAATGAAGTACATAATCAACATGGAAAAAGAAAGAAAGAACTTCAATCAGATTGAGGTGGTGAATACTTAATCCAATAGTTTGAGGTCCTTCTGAGGGATTGCAACATTGTATCACAGTGGACTCCTCCCGAAACACCCCAACATAATGGTGTATCAAAAAGAAGGAATCACACCTTGTTGGACATGGTAAAATCTATAATGTTTAGTTGATCTTCTAATTTCCTTTTGGGGACATGCTCTAGAAACTGCCACATTTACAGTTAACTTAGTACCTTCCAAATCCATTGAAAAGACACCATATGAGATACAGAGTGGGAAACGTCCCAATATGTCTTTGATGAACGTTTGGAGATGCAAGCTTATGTCAAGAAACATTTTGGTGAAAAACTTGAACCCAAATCGAATAAATGTAATTTTTTTTGGCACCTTAAGAAAACTAAGGGTTACTGTTTCTATATTTCATTAAAAAAAAGTGTTTGTTGCCAAAGACTTCAAAAAGGAATTTATTTACACAGGAACTAGTGGGAGGAAAATAGAACTTGAAGAAGTTCAAGACCAACAAGAACACATTGAACCTATGGAAGTTGACAAGGAACTAGAGGAACCACAAAATGGTGTGGAACCTCAAGTCCCTTTTGTAACACAAGAACCTCAAAGATCCACTGGGGCACATCTCGATCTGGAAATGTATGATTTTTCATGAATCAACAAGATGATTTGATGGTCAGAGATGATGAGCCAACAACAGACAAGGAAGCTGTTGAGGGACCATGTTATAGTAAGTGGCTTGAGGCCATGAGATTTGAGATGGACTCCATGTATGTTAATAAGATATGGAACTTGGTGGATCCATCTGAATGGGTAAAACCAATAGGGTGCAAATGGGTCTTTGACTGGCATGGATGGTAATGTACAAGCCTACAAAGGTATATTGGTTGCAAAAGGTTTCAGACAAGTTCAAGGTGTAGACTATAATGAAACTTTTCACCAGTTGTCATGGTTAAATCCATCAAGATCATGCTTGCCATTGCATATTATCATTGCATCATTACTATATAATATGACAAATGGATGTTTTAATACTTTCCTCAACATGAATCTTGTAGAGGATGTGTTTTGCTCCAAATGAAGCCAACAAAATTTGTAAGCTATAAAGGTCAATCTATGGACTGAAGCAAGAATCTAAAAGTTGAAATCTTTGCTTTGACGAAATAGTCAAACATTTTGGCTTTATTAAGAATGCATATGAACCTTGTTTCTATAAGAAGGTTAGTTGGGGCACAATTTTATTTCTAAAATTGTATGTAGATGACATACTATTGATGGGAAATGACATCCCTACTTTTCAATTGGTTAAAACATGGTCGAGAAATACCTTCTCTATGAAGGACTTAGGAGAAGCATCCTATATTTTAATAATCAAGATATATAGAGATAGATATAGAACACTTCTTAGTCTAAGTCAAAGTACATACATTAACATAGTGCTAAAAAGGTATAACATGCATAATTATGAGAGAGAAGACTTACCCATGTTCATGAAATAAGTATCTCTAAATCCCAGTGTCCTAGCTCTTTGGAAGAGCAGTCATGCATGAGTAAGATTCTATATGCCTTAACATTGGTTCTATCATGTATGCCATGATATGTACACACCCAAAGATTTTGTATACTTTAGGCATGATGAGTAGGTACCTATTGGATCTGGGTGATGGTCACTAGATAGTTTTAAAGAATATACTTAAGTACTTGAGAAGGACTAAGGATCATATACTAATTTATGAAGGTGAGGATGATTTATTGTAAAGGGTTACACTAATGCAAGCATCCAAAATGACAAGGACGATTACAGATAGCAATCAGAATTTGTGTTTTTCCTACAAAATGGAGATTTTAGCTGGAAAAGTTCCAAGAAGGTGACCATGGATCATTCTACAACAAAGGCCAAATATATTTTCACATACAATGCAACAAAGGATACTTTATGGATCAAGAATTTCGTTAGTGAACTTGGGGTGGTTCCAACCATTAAAGATGCTATAGAGCTTTATTGTGACAATAGTGGAGCTATTGAACAATCTAAGGAACCTAGATTGCATCAACATTCCAAGCACATACTCAGGTCTTACTATCTCATACATGAGATTGTATGACAAGGAGATATTAAGATTTTCAAAGTACTAAATAAAATCAACATTGTTGATCCCCTGACAAAAACACTTTCACAACAGAAGCATAATGGTCATGTTAGTTCACTTGGAACTAGATTCAAGAGTGACGACTCTAGTGCAAGTGGGAGAATGTTGGTTGTATGCCATGTGAACCATCATCTAACGATTGAAATAGAGATACTATGTACTTGATTCTATTATTAATTAAAGAAAATTCCACATGTTATGTTTGTTTCAATATCGAGATAATGAATAAACATAATAATGTCCTAAAAAAGATATGACACGATGACATATGGTTTGGATTGTGGATCTAAACATGAGATCATATCTATAAGAAGAGAACTCATTCTTATTACATTCCTAGATGGTTAATATTATGGATACCATAGGACAACAATAATACACAAGACTAGCATGTATAATGAGAGATGACTATGTCTCTTTAGTCATGAAATTTAATATCAACTCAGATGCATGGGTAATTGTTAGAGAACAAGTTATATTGAATGAACCCACCTTGAGATTGACACATGGAAGTCATGTAGTGACATGTCAGAGTCATATCTCAATGTGATGGTGGTGATTGTGATCCTTAGACCTGAAGCCACTACAATAATCACAAATTGTTATGTGTGCTTTGACCAGTAGCCAAATGTGCTATGACATATAAATTTCCAAAAGGGTAGTGATCGGGTGCACTATGACACTTGGGGATGATTGAGAGTGATGTACATGGAATTTGTCCCTATATTATGAGTGATATCCTAGCCATTTGATAAGAGAGACTATTAAATGCATGACCATGCTCATGTGAGTCAATATATGATATTGATATAACAACATCTCAAATAGTCTTCTATAGTTCAAGGAACATAGATTGAGAGTTAAGAGAATGGCAATATGTACCTCTGTTTCAATCTAGATATATATGGCAAAGATATTATAAGGTCATGGAAACACTAATAACTTACAGGTTGTAGTTTTTTTTAACTCTTTCCTATTACTTAGGTAACAATTATGTGTGGCTAGACACTGCTCTTTGCTTGTTGGCATGGTAATTGTGGAAAAATGTTTTAATATTCCGCTATGCTTCCTTCCCCTAAAGTCCTACGGTTATGTGTAAAGAAAATTGGGAATTTGTTCAAAATCAAGGAACACATTTCTAAGAAACCTGGTCGGAGCATATAATCTATCATGTTCATCAGATATGCATCTAGTGTCCAGCTGGGATAGGAGTACTGAAATAATACCACCACTACCTTTGTAATAGACAAAGGAGAGATAAAATCAGTAGGCTCCTCTAGATGCCTTGAAGCTTCAGTAAGCGACATTGTATACATTTCTTACATTACTTTCACATACAAAGAACCTATATCAACCTAGTGCATGAGATTAGACACATCCAAGAAAGGTCTTCCCATAAATAATGAGATGTCATGATCCATGTGTTGCACAATAAAACATCATGTTGCACTCTGAAACTTTGTTGTTAGCTCATAGAGTTTGAACTCCATTATGTCATCTTTGATATGGAGGGTGAGATGTCATCTACCCATTTGCAATATAACATCTACAGTGGCCTGAATCAATGTACCCATAAAAATTTTGGACCCATAGTCCTTCTGCATTTCCATTACTACAAAATCAGCTAGAAATATAAACATGTTCACCTTTACCAGTTGATCCTTGTAAATGCCATATGGTCTAATGAATGCCATATTAGACAATTGTACTATCACCTTCCGAGGCTCTTTCAACCCCATCTTCTTGAAGGTGTATAGTGGCATTAGATTAATGCTGGCTCCTGAGTCACACAAAGTGTCCCCAATTTTTTTTCTGATATAACACAATATACTAAAACACCATATATCTATTCGTTTCTAGATTTATTTCTATTGAATATGCATGTTAGCTTCTTCATGAACTACAACAACATCTGAGTCTGCTATCTGCCTTTTCTTGTTGATGATATCTTTGACATATTTTCTATAGATGAGAATATGTTCCATATCTTTAACAAAGGGGAAGTTTACATTCTTCTTGAAAAATATATCAAGGAACTTTCTATAACTAATTTTATACTTTTCTTTTCTTTAAAATTTTAGGAAAAGGAACCATCACTACTATCTTACACTAGTGAGGTGGTTGACATGTGGATTGGGTTTTTTTATTTCCCTTAAATCTGCATAAAAAATGACCTCTTCTTGCACTGGTTTAGATGACTGCTCGGGTGGCATAACTTCCTCATCCCTATATGGATCAAGAATATTGGTAGGACACTCTCGGTGGTGCCTTGCATCTTGTCCCATTGTCTTTTCCTATTCTATTATTTTCCACTATAAAGTGTGCTTTCCTTAGCCTACTGATTATTGTGTGGAATATTTCCATTAGCAAGGAACCAATGATTTGTTGGCTTTTTCAGGTCTTCTATACTTGATACCAACTGTGAGATATGTGTCTTCAAACTTCTTATTTATGACTACTAGTTAGCTTCTCCCTACAAGATTAAAGCATGACTCATTATTAGTCATGTATTTCCTAAATACATCTTCTAATCTATCTAAACGACTTGAACCTTTCCCCTGCTAATCATGTTGAGTAGTTATTGTGTAGGATGTTACATGTGAGATGGGTCTTGCTGGAAATTATTGGATATTTTCATGAGAATTGTGGATTCTTATGCCATGGATGTTGATCATTCCTCCTACTGTTGTACTGTTCCATGTACATGCACTCTTCCTCTTCACTCCCAAATGGGTTAGAGTTAATTTCCCCCAAACGTTATAGGAAATAGCTTATTTGTGACTTGAACTCCTTCATATCTCTCTTTGATGTCCTTGCATTCTCAAACTTGCTACCCTAAGAATGATTCCTGACCACATTCTTTAGGATCTCTTGGCACTTTCTACTTGTATTGTTTAGGAAAAATCCAGTGCCCGCACTATCAAGTTTAGTCCTCTTGCCTTTACACAAACCATAATATACATTTTTTTACTTGGTAAAAAATGTTTATGCCATGGTGAGGGCACTTGTTGAGCATATACTAGCAGTTCTCCCATGCATCCAAATACGATTCATCAGGTTGTTGATTGAAAAATGTATCTTCCCCACTAATTGAATGATTTTTTTATTAGAAAATATCTCTTGAAGAACATGTCTATCATCTCATCCCATGCCTTTATGGATTTTGGATATAAGTTGTGGAACCACGTCTTGGCCCTATCTAACAATGAAAAGGGGAGCAACTTTAGGTAGATGACTATGCTGACACCCTATCAATTTTTAGTGTATCATGGTCCTCCGCAAAGCTATTTATGGGACACATAGGATCTTTGTGTGTATGTCCATGAAGACTTGTGATTTGAACAAAGCCAAAAGGCTTAGATCAATCCAATAATTGCCCACTTTTGTGACATGTCATCTAATTGGGCCCAACTACATAGTACCTCATTATGACTTTGTCCTTTCCCAGATGGTCTTTTCTTGTTCCTATTTCCCCATCATCTACATGATCACCCATGTGATGAGACATACCCGGTTCTTGAAGTTCTACCTCTAGTGCTTCTTGGTCCACTGATGGTTCTTCTGGTTTATCTAACGATGGAGTTAGAAAACATGATGAATATTCTATCAACTTCTTTTCTTTCTATGGAATTAGTTCCTGATTTATCATAGGTGGAGTAGACTCCTTGTACTTTATGGGTAGGTCTAGACCATAAAATAGTACCTACAATGAATTCACAGAATGAGAAACACAAAGTAGTAAGGGAAATTGCAAATAAAAAGATATACAATAGTAATAAGTAAAACAATTTGTGTCCTAGAGTGTCTGGTTCTTAGCATTTGTAGTGGTAGGATCGACAATTTTCCAACAATGATGTAAATAACTTGACATGAATTCTATGCATGTGTAGAACATAGGTGTATGCATATAATTAATAACAAAATTTTAAGTTTAAAGTTTTGAACTTAGGGAATTGAGTGCTAGAAATTACTACCAACAAGAACCAAATCAGTTAGACCAAAGAGAATAATTGAGTAGTTCATTAACATTAAAAAAGTGAAATAATGAAAGCAAGTTAATGGATTGATCTTAAACAAATTAGTGAAACCTCTAGGAGTGCAACTTCCATCACATTGTACTTTGGACTTAATTTTTACCTACCTATAAACAAATTAACATTGCTTTATGGATGAGGAGTTTGTAGCTAGTATTACCCCCTTTTGGAGTGTAATACCCTATTTGGATATAGTCAAAACCCTACTTTTGTGGTGTTTTCTATTCCTATTTGAATTATAGAATAATCTATTTGTATACTCTTCCGCACAGCTGTAAACCCTCTTTTGAGGTTTGTTATCAATTGTGTTGATGATAATTAATCCAATAATCAACCACTCTTTTGAAGTTACTAGTTATCTGATACATGGTCAGGGTGGTCAATCATAAAAATGGTGGTTCAAAGTCAAAATATCAATAAAAAAATCTAAGCAACAAAGTTCATTTATGATGAATATTGTTAAGTACAAATACACACCATGCTACTCCTGGGTCCCAAAGAAGAAGCAGAATATCCCCATTTTGTACACGTGGTACCACAATTAATTTTTGAAGAAAATAAAAACATAAATATATATGGATTGAACCATAGATACATTATTAAGGAAGATACACCTTAAAGATGAGCACAAATGGACAACATTTTAGCTTCCAACTCTCTACTTGAAGTAGATGGAACCCACACTTCTTTTTCATCCTCACATTCTTCTTTGATCCTATCAATTAGTGTGCCAAAAATGTTATTCTAAAAATATACATAATCAATTAGTTCATATAAGACCCTACATTCCCCATAAATAACATGGTCCATTAGATTACACAATATTATCCAGTCCACCATTTTAGTAGACTTGGTGGCACAAAGGTGAGTCAGTGCCATGACTTTGTTAATGCCTTATCTGATCTAGATTAATTTGATTCCATCTATAGTAAAGTGAGTGGTATGGAAGATTCCCTGTGAGATTCTAGATGTCTGGTCAATATCACTAAGATGTTTGTCAGTGGTACTAATAATGGCTCTTGGTGGAACAAGGAATGGTTGATAATATCAAATTTTTCCTGTGAATCTTATATCCATTTTTGGGCTAAAATGAATGGCATCGAGATGGATCTCAGTGGCATCAAATTCATCTGTGGATAGCCAATTTTCTTATAATTACATAATTACTTCATTACTTCAGGATATAATACAATAAATTCATTCAAAATACATGATAAATAAGAAATATTGATGGGCAGTGCACTATCGGCTAGTTCCATTCAATATGAATGAAAACATATATATTTTGAGAGAAATCATCATCTGAGTCATAAAATAGCATGTAAAATAATGATACAATGTGTGCATCAAATGTCAGTAGTATCTTCTGTTGTAAAAACAATACATGGGAAGTAAGGATGGTGACCTTTGCATTTGGGGCCTAGGTCCCATATATAAAATACCCTTATCTAGCACTCTTCATCAACATGTATCTATGGAGATTCCCTACTATGATTTTGAGATGAAGGTAGATAACCAAGTAGACTCTCTTTGTCAAATCACTTGGAGTGGGCCATAAGGAGGATGTATTTTAGCATCCAACTCCCACTCATTCTGGTCTCTAAGGAACTTGTATGATCTTGGCAAGCCCCTATTGTCTGGGTCCTAGGTCTTGGTTTGGGTGGAGGTTCATTTCTTGTAATTATCAAAAACTTGCACATAGTCATATGATAGATAGCACAACCAACACTTTCATGGTGGTACATAGCTAATAGTGGCAACATGAAGCATCTCAAATATGAGAAAGAGATCATAATCCTCTATAAAGGCTATGGTACTACTTGGGTCATTTGCATGGATGATGAGAAGACCATTCCCCAACTAATATCTAAGCTTTTGATGTAGTGGTGACAAAACTACCTAATTATGAGGTCAAAAACTAAATTACTTTGATCCTCATGGATTAATTTCTTCACATACCTCATAGGTAGAAGTTACTTGCTCTGTGTTGATAGTGGGAATGTAGATTCCCCCAGTCTCTTTTTCTATTGTTGTTTGTGATGCATTTATAGGTACCCTTCCTAGATCATCATTGTTACCTTGTTGTCCAGGGATGGGGGAATCTCTACTGATATGGCTTGGCTACACTTGAATAAGAACTTCCTATACTTTTTCTTATTAAGTTATCATGACTAGTGTGGATACTCATATCATGGTTGGTTGTGATATGATAGATGGATTTATATTATCCTGGTTGGTTTCTTTTGGGACCCATATAGTCAAACATACTTTTGTGGACGTATCCCCTCATATGGTAATTAGTATTCATATAATCCCAAGGATCATGACTTCTTATCATAGGTGAGATCAATGACATGGATATTCTAATGAGGGTTTTCTTTAAGGGATGGACTAGTGCGAGGTCGTTGGAAATTATGATGACAACCACAATGTTGGATGATGGTGTGTTCTCAGGCACAATTATCTCGACCTACCCCAAGTCAATTACATCTTGTAGGTCATGCTTGAGAGAAAGACATGAGTCAGTCTTGTGCCCTTTAGTGTGTTGAGAATCACAATGGGATTGGTGTGATAGTTATTATATTCATGGGCTACTTTATGACGTGGAACTTTAAGAGGTGCGGGATAGTAGGCAAGATAATGCTAAAGGAAGTTCCTAATGAGTGAAATTCCTCTTAGGTTTTATAGGCTCTTCAGCCATTTGAGTTATTGTTGTCACTTCTCCTTTTGGCAGTGTGATATCTTTTATAGGTTTTTGTGTGAAGATTGGAATGTATGTGGTACGTAATTGTATAACTAGTTCAATTGATTTTGGCAACATGGAGGCATGCACTAATATTAGAAGTATTGAGTATTGGGTGGTAGAATTTGGGTCCATTGTGGTTGTTGTATTATTATGATGTTTTTGACTTAGGGTTGTTATGTTTGACCTAGATCTACTTGGAAAATTGGTTGTAGTTATTTATCATTTTTGCTACTAGATGAAATCATTATTTCTCCCACCATCAAGTCAAAATCCATAATTTTTGTCCACTTTGATTTCTAATTTGTTGTTGAAGATCCAAATTCAGGATGAAAGGTGAGATCTATGTTCTGGTAGACCCCTCTCTTGATAGATTTTTCAATCCAGACTGCTATTTGAATAACCTCAAAGAATATGTTGTAGCATTGAAAACATAGAAGTGTAGTAAGCGTAAGAGATACTATTATCACCATGTAAAGCACCTTCTTATCAGTTGTCTTGAATTCTAACTGCAATTCTAGTTCTCACCATCTGATAGAAAACTTACAACACTGTTTGTTAGTCATCTACTCTCACACCTATAGTTCCTCTTTGGTCAAGACTTGATCCAAACTCCAGACATACTGATCGATGAGATTCTTGGATAGTTGTGTCTAGGTAGTAAGTATATTTGTTGCACCATGCCATGATGCCCCCCCAACTAAGTATGAGAAAGGCATTAGACCAAGATCTTGTTATTGTCTTGCACCTCCACCATGTTAGAATAGTACAGTTTGACACGATCAAGAAAAATACCTTTCCCAGAGTATTTGTGAAATTTTGGCATGTTAAAGTTATCAAGTAGCTTCACACCTAGAAAATGACAAAAGTGGATAAAGGTCTTCCTCCCATTATTCTTCTCCACTAACTATTTTGAGCTTGCATATGATTTTAAGCATGATAGGATCTATGACTATAGAGTCAAGGATGGCCTCTACTTTGTTGGATGTGATCATTTGTATCACTGGTGATTTGATAGTTGTTGGTGACACCGTGTATATATGTGGAAGGAGCCCATATGGTCCTTATGCATGGATTGAATTAGGCAAGTGTTGGTGGATAGAACATGTGGTTGTTGGCGAATACTCCCTTGGCACTTCCATGCTGCACAAAGTGACCACTTCCAGAATTGTTTCCTTTCTCCATGGATTTGGAGTTCACTTCAATGATCTCAACTTTCTATTCCTATTTGTTGTATTTAGTGTCATTTTCAGATAGGGAATGGACATGTTTAGTTCAAGATGTTTTGGTACCAAATCAACATTCAAAGTGGTGGATACTGGTACAACCCAAGCTGGAACGAGCTTGGTTGATGCATATAAGGGTTCCACATGGTGTACGGAAAAGAATGCATTGCTAGGATTGCATACTGAGCACCTGGATAGAAGAATCCAATATTCTTTCAACATGATTGAAGTTGAATTGATGCATATAAAGAATATTGACTGACCACTCTATGGTATTTTGTGGACTTATATCTAGGGATGTTGAACCCTCCAAAACCTTTATAGTTTCTTAAAGCTTTTCCTCTCTGATGTGTTTGTCTTTCTTATTAATGTCATCACCTCCTTTAGCATCTAGTTTAGATTGTTTATCCATGGTACTTGATCCAACCATATTGATCGTTCGCTTATATATAGAGTGAACTAAGGACTTTTTTTATTCCCTTTGGTGACCTAGAATTTAGGTCAATGAGGTTTTAACAATATGTTTACTATAGAATATACATATAACATTTGCATTAGGATAAATAGTTACACACAATTAATACGCCAGAAGTAAATGGTTTCCCCATTATTTTGGAGAGTAGAAAAGGATATTCAAAGGACTTTCTCGATCTTCTAAATGGATAAGTCCTGCAAAAGAGATATAAGAATGTATAATGGATAAATGGTGTGTGCCCCTAGCTTCGACAAGATAGATGAATTCCTTCAACCCTGAATGATACGTACCTACTAGCCCTACGACAACATGGGTTGTATAGGTCAATGGTAAATGTTGATGAATTTAGGATGGTAACTAGGGACATGTTGACCCATACAAGACTAATGATTATGGATGAGTATCAAGCCTCTTCTTAGAGAAGGGTTCATGATAGAATTGTTTAGGAAAAGGGAAAGACTGGGTTTCATGTTATCATTAGAGTTAAGGTATCCTACTCAAGGATATTAACTATAGTTTATTAACAATGTCTTCCCTAGAGTGTCATCATTTGAAGGGGTTCTAGGTTTATTTAGGTCCTTTAACAACATACTCAAAACTCCAGTTCTTACTCAATTTGATTAATTCGTTCTTGGATCATACCCACCATGGAGTAAGGTGAAAAAACAAAATGGTGGATGCTTTCTAGGGTCTCATGCCCAATCATGTGACAAGGAAGTATAGAGAAGGTTATGGTCCATTTTGGGCATGTTTGTTTTACTGCATTCAACTGTATTGGATTGTACTACTGGATCCATCAAGTAGAAGTTTATGTTTGATTAAATGGAGATGTAAAAAGGACAAATCCATGTATTTTTGGCCATAGTGTCTATTCTATGTTCTCGATTCCATATCAAAATGGTCGGATGCCGACATCCCGCAAATAGCTGTTGAGGGTGGGTGGCCTTTGACAGTTGTGACCCACCATTATAACTCCTACCAGTGGCATTTGACAGCTATGGCCCACCACTATACCTCTCCTAGGCCTACGATTCTCACTTGATCGGTTCTATCCGTCTGAACATTATTTCCAGAATGTTGCCCCAGTTTCAAAGTAAATGCATCTAAACCAAACATAAATCTTATATGTTCATGAATTTTAACCCCCAACAACCTAGAGTTCTAGGATTAACAAAATGCAACATTTATCATTATCCAGCTACATCCCACAATCCAAAAATGTCCTTTTAGGTTATAGTCTAGGACCATGTAGATATAAAAGTGAAAACATGGTAAGGGACCAGGCTTAGGTCATGGCCTGGGCATGCAAAGGGGTATGTAGAGAGGGGAAGACCACATCCTACATGGTGACATATTAGTTAAGTTGGAAGGTCCCTCATATTGGATAGGATTGATATGAACGGGGCACGAGTTGATGATTATAAGTTATGTCCAAGATGGATGACTGCATAACCTTACAACATAGTCCTGACTCTTTGTTTTGAAAGGATCAATCTAATCTAGAAGGCCTATAAAGTAGATAGTTGTTGGTCAAACATAGGTATGCATAGCTCAAGGTTAAAGGAAATGGTACAAAGTTGGATGTGGTTTATTTGTGAAAGTACTCATCCTGTAAGAGAAATTAGGCATCCTTTCAACATAAGATTGCTGGTTTGAAATTTTGATTCTCAATACGTTCCCCTAAAAATCTAACTCATACAAATTATTTCCCCAACTTACAATGAGATTTAATAAGGTAAAGACTTTTTAAAAAGGTTTTCTTGAATTTGGTAACTCATTGGCTCATTTATGATCAAGGGTGAAGCTTAAATAGCATTAGATATTTTGAACAAATTTCTATAACCTTTTGTTGGGTACCAAAAGGTTCAAGTATGAATCGTGGCTCATGTGAAGAGGCCAAAATTAGGTATCTTCTCAATAGGGATTTGAATGGGGAGCGTATTACCCTTTAACGATTTACCCATACCCCATAGGGTAAGGGTAAGGGTAATATTTTTGGTACCCATTACCCTTACCCTTTTGCCTACTATGCTAATAGGGTAGAGCAAGGAATAACCATTATCCATACCCCTTTACCCGCATGATACATGGGATAATTTATAAATTTCATACCCTAAACATTGGCCACTTGGGATTTGGCTTGGATGAATACACATTACATGATATTTACAACCACCAAACACCAGCGACTTCATGAGTCCCATCTATCCAGGGAATAAGGGAAGCATGCATCTCACCTTCTACTCCACCCAACTTCATGATTTTCATATGCATTTGGCAAGGAGGATGAATCCTGGTGGTGTGGTGCTCTTCTCATCATCTAGAGTGAGTCCAACCTCCCCAACTCGACATCTCTAGCCTCTAGCTTGAAATTCTCCAAGCTTCTTAATTTCTTCTTCCCTTCCCCTGATGACTAATGTGAATAGTGTCAAGTATGCGCTAAGCACTCCTATAGTGTCAAGTATGCGCTCGACATCTCTAAGCCTCTAGCTTGAAATACCACTTTCTCACCATCCACAAGAAATGATCCCTTCCTCTGTAACTGCCAAGTGTGCTACATCCTTGACTATGATCTCTCAATTCATCTCAAGACAATCGGCTAGAAAACTAACATGTTATCTAGTCTTCCCCCTAACACCTAAATGCTTAATGTTTTGAACCATAGGCTACTTCACCTAGGCTCTTTCTCTTATTCTCACACAACAACAAAAATAAGAATTTGCTACAAAAAGTGTGTTCCAACACCCAATTTTGATTCCCACCTTCCATGCTATTTTCCATCAGTACCCAACACTAAGGCTTCATCATTTTCATCATTTTGAATCTTCATCTATTCTTATATAATTATATTTTCTCATCCAATTTTGCTAAAATCCGTTAATTCACAAGTTTCAAAATAGAGCAGATATGTGGAGCCTTGGAGTTGATAATAAGACCAAAACTTCTTCGATTTTTTCTTAACTTTATTCACACATTTCTTTAACTCTAAAATGATCTTAATTGACCTTGTTTAAATATAAATGCAAGTATGGTGTGTAATGATTGTTGACTAACAATGTGTGATGATTATTGTGCAACTATATGTAGTGAATTTTTAGCATAATATATCTTTATAATCTTAATATCTTGCATAACCCTGCTCACTTTTAAATTAAATATAATGTTTCATATGTTTTTATGAATGAATTCCTTAAAATGTTTTGTTAAATCTTAGCACACACTGTATGTTAAATGAAGTTTTATCTAAATTATCCATTTCCCTTTACCCTGTATGTTTACCCTATGGGGAAGAGGGTAAGGGTACGGGTAAGGGTAGGGTAAGGGGACTATTGAGAAGGGTAATTACCCTTACCCTTACCCCGATACCCTCCCCTTTGACAACCCTTACTTTTCAACATGGATCAAGTCAAAAGATCAAGGTAAGGTTGCCAAAGTGTAGGATGTCTTGAGGGATAATTTGAACAACCTTTGGATGCATAGTATGCCACATGAAATATGAAGGTAAACCACTTAAGGTGAAATGAGGTGCATCAATAAATATTGATGGCCTAACAATGGGGTGTAGGTTGTGAAATTTTTGGTAAAATGATCAATGACATCTAGGAAGCATAACGACATACTGTAAGATGTTTTAGAAAATCTACTTGATGATATCATTGCTTTAAGAGATTTGTAATAGGAGATCTTGTTCTGGAAAGTTTGTTGCTTTTATTGGTATGTATGCCCTGCGAGCCAATCATGGGATGATTGGTGGGATACATTAAGATTGATTTGATAAACATCAAAGGCAAGCTTCCAATTCTTTCTGGTTCAGTCATATGAGATAATGATAGAACAGATTGAATGTCTAGAGAATGACAGTACTCAATGACATATGCTTTCAGGTCCAGGACCTGAACGATGAGATCATAGGGATGCTAAGAGTTTGTACATTCTTATTATGTCCCTAGTCGGATGTCATTATGGAAGGTAGATAGACGACAATGACACATAATACTAGATTGTGGTGTTGGTTGATGACAGAATCTTGTTAGTCATGATATGGAGATATCAAACCAAACACATAGGTACTTGTTAGAGAACAAATGTACCGGACAGACCCACTGTGAGTTTGACACATGGAACCATGACATGGTAGTCACAGTCAGTTCTCACAGTGATGGTGGTGAGTGTGATTCTTTGACCTGAAATCACTACACTCAACACATGTTGTTAGGTACACTTTGACATCATCAAACGCAGTCATGAAACATGGGTTGTTATAAAGGTGATGATTGGGTGGCTTTGACACATGGGGATTTTGAGGGGTGAGTGATAGATATGGGATTTGTCCCTCCTGAGGGAGTTTGATATCCATGGCCACTTGATGAGTAGGATTGAGATAGGCATGCGCACGCATGTGTGAATCAATATGTGATATTGATGTTATACATATCTCCTCCAGTCTACTCTGAGATCAAGAAAGTGAATGAACGTTGACAGGATAACTGTTCCATGCCTTGTTTTCATTCGGGATATCAGTGACAAAGGAATTATACATTCACTGTAACACCATTCACAGATTGTAGGATTGAAAGTTGTTCTCCAACTTTCCTTTTCACTTGGGTAGCACTGATGTGCGACTAGGCACCACTCTTTGCTTGTGAAATCATAAGTGTTATGGACTTTCACTGCCAATGCGAAATGGGCCTACAGGGTCACACACATAGGATTTAACTTGGAAGAGGATTTTATCCACAAATGATGTTTATATTGATTGCTAAAGGAGTTTAGTAGTTATATTAAACACTCAATCAATTGATAGCTCACTATTATAGTGTTCAAGGTGTTGGACTGATTGATTAGAGTATCAGATTGATTGAAACTGCAATTGACTAATTTTGCACAATCTGCACTCCCAACTGATCATCTCATGTGATGAACCGATCGGCTCAGGTTGGTGAACTGATCGGCTCATGTGATGAACGATCGACTCAGGACAGGTTGAGACGACCGGTTCAAGGGTTGAACCGATCGGCTCAACTGGTCCAACCGAGTGAGTTGGGAAAGTCAGGTTGGTAAGAAATTTCTCTTCGTTTCACTTGTCCAATTTGATTGGAACAAGGATTGGTATTTGGATCAATTCGAAACAAAAGAGGAAAATTCAACCGGGAACTGATCAGAGCAGTGAATTGATCGTCTCAGGTGTCCCAACCGATCGGTTTAGGTGTGAACCGATCGGCTCAGGTCCCCAATCGACCGGTTCATGCATGGAATGATTGGTTCAGCTGGCGCAAAGGGTTGTTTTGTGGAAAATCTCAAACCCTTCTACTCCTTCTTTAATCCCGCATTGCTCAGGATAGAGAACCCTATCCCATGACCCTCCTATATATAGGGGTATTGGGGGCTTCTCAAAAACAACAGCTCAGAACACCAATTGCTCTGTAAAGTTGTCATTCTCTTTAGTTGTGGTAACCAGGAGAGCCCGAGCAAGTGCTACCCAATAAGGGAGGTACAACAAGGGAAAGACAACTACATAAAGGCAACTGGTGGTAGGAGAGTGTTTCGGTGACTAGTATGCCAACAGGAGGGTATGACTCCTTCCGCTGCCTTATGCGACAAGGCAATCAGAGTTCCAGGTGGTCCGTGTGGACTACTACAGAGGCGGGAGATTTCTGCCGCTCGGAGGATAGTTGTCAATCCCGATAGTCCCGGTGAGACCAGGAGCTACACAGACACTATCTAAGACAGGAGGTGAAGATCGAGCAAGCTGCGAGATAACATCACCGAGCAAGCCTCGGGACAAGGTATGTCTCTACAAACCATCCTTCCTACTGTATAGACGTTGATGCAATTCCTTTTATTCTGGGTTTGGAGAGAAGAATTTTTTTTTTGTTTCCGCTACCTTCTTTGTCTCCCCTAAAACCCAACAGTGGTATTAGAGCCACATCAAATGCTCTATACTTTAGGATTATCAATGTGATCGATTTTGGTTTTTTGCCTTTATTTATTGCATACGATGCAAATAAAATTGGCTTTATGCATGTCCAATCCTACATCCACAAATCCCAATATACATATATGATATGTAATATGAATGCACTTGATATGCGTCGCCCTTAAATGAGTTTTGTGGTGGATTTATAGCATGGTTATGGCCAATAAACCCTATGTATGTGTGTTTGGTTGAATGTGGTTTCTTGCATATCGGTCTGCGCACCAGTTCCCTACCTCCTTTTCTTAATGTAACTCAAGATAACTCGAGATTTCTTTACTACCTTTGCTCCCCTCGAATGTAACTCGGGGTTTCTCAATTCAAATGTAAATAGGATAGAACTTTTATTTCCTGTTATGTCAAATAATGACGAACAACCTGACGACAACTGAGACGATCAGTTCAAGGCGTGAACCGATCGGTTCGAGGAGCGAAACGAGCGGGTGGCGTCCATGAAGAGATGCATGATGACCAGGCAAACTGATAGGTTGGAGGAGCCAATCGATCGGCTGGTGGCACCCAACCGACCGACCTGATGGCGAGCCTATCAATCATGGAGATGTGTTGATCAAACCCAATAAAGGCAAAGCACATAGTTCATCTTGTACAGGTTGCATGTAATGTAGACCTAGATGACCGTGATTCCTCTTGGCTCGAGGAATCACATTAGGATGGCCATAATCATCGCTTTTATCATTTCACATGTTTTCTGTGGGATATAGCATGTATATGATACGTACTATGTATTGTGGTGATTGGATATGTATATGTACCTATAAAAACAAATCACTCATTAAATATTAAAGTTTTAGATGCCTTCCAAATGCGAAACACGTGAAAAGCTTGATGGGCCAAGTGTGGGCACACCCTAGCGTGGTGCACCGTCTATCTCGTGGAAGCATGAAGGATGAATATGTGGGTCTGCCCTGGCAGGGTGCATATTCATCGTGTTGGCATTGGGTCAGACTTAACAAGGTGACCTAGATAGGATCTAGCACCTTGAGGCATGGAGGTGATCATGGCAAGGAGTTGCATATGATTCAATTAGTAAGAGTTGCCTACCTGGAAGATCTAAGTTATGGGTGACAGCCCTAGTTGGACCATGACTTAGAGGATTTCAGGATCCCGCCCACTAGAAGATTGTACACTACAATCTTTTGAATTGATTGTGAGAGCTATCGATTTGAACAAAAATAGTGGGAGAAATAATTAATTAAAGTCCTAATTATATCATCAACCTTTCAAATCAATCAAATAAGTCAAAACAGAGTTTTGGACTAAATTGCATATATTTCATTTTGTAGTACAAATGACAACAAACAACAATTACTTTTCATTGTGATCGGTCCTTGAAAAAGACAAGATAAATGAGACTAACTTCCACGACTGGTTTAGGACATTGAGAATTGTTCTCACTCAAGAGCGAAAGCTCTATGTCCTGGATACTCCAGCTCCAGAGGAACCTGCTCCTACCGCACCAAAGGCAGAAAGGGATGCTTATAAGAAGCATTATGAATATGCCATTGATGCAAAGTGCTTGATGTTGTGCTCCATGAACCATGAGTTGCAGAGACAACATGAGAACATGGGTGTCATTGAGATGATTCAGCATCTCAAGAACATGTATGAAGATCAAGCATGGAAAGAGAGATATGATGTCTCCAGGGCACTGTTCAAGTGTGTCATGACAGAAGGAGATCCAGTTGGTCCACACATGCTCAAAATGATTGGGTATGTGGAGAACCTGACAAGACTGGGATTTCCCCTGAGCCAAGAGTTGGCTACTGGCGTGATACTACAATCATTGCTAGAATCCTACAATCAATTTGTGATGAACTACAACATGAACAACTTTGACAGGCCATTGATAGAGTTGTTGGGTATGTTGAGGACATCCGAGGCATATATGAATAAGGACAAGCCTAAGTCTGTGATGATGATCAAAAACAAGAAAGGCAAGTCCAAGCGCAAGGGCAAGGGCAAGGCTAAGAAAGGTTCAGATGCTTGCCAACAGCCCAAGTCATCTTCAACTCTCAAAGCCAAGGGAGGCATGACCAAGAGAGGCAATTGTCACCATTGTAAAAAACCAGGACATTGGAAAAGGAATTGTCCTCTCTATCTGGAAGAACTAAAGAAGAAGGAGGTGACAGACGTCTCCACGTGAAGGTGTCATGAAATAAACTTGTAACATTTTTGAGGTATATGATACCAAGATACAAAGTGTAAAGCACCCAATAAATGGGACTAGTGTTGCCGCCATAGATAGGAGTACTTTAGTTTATTTTCAGCCTTGAAGGCATGTAATAGAGTTATGAACTGTTATTTCATATTTGCCAATGGATAGAAACACCTTAATTTTTGCATATTGTATGACAATGATGGCAATTAATAAAGTTGATGTTTCAATCTTTATGGCAATGCCTTGTTTATCTTGTGATACTTGGTGTTCATAAAATAAAATGATACCTAAAAGTTATTGATAACTCAAACAATCAAATTAGCATAAATCATGAGAAATTCATTTCTAGTTTCCATATGATGGACAAGTCTAGACTCTTTTTGGTTAGAGAACCAGTAAGAGACATGAATCTCTTGGACATAATCAATCTTCACTAGTCATAGTGGGAGATTGATTATCCTAATAGGTATAATACATATGACATATTTGCATACCTATTGGACTTAATGCTAGTACTTCAAATGGTGTTTAGAGAAATACCAATATGAATATCTTGAAGTGTTCAAGAATATCATAGAGGAAGTGTGAATTTGGTAAAGTGCTAATTCTTGATGAGATCAATGAATAAAATACTTGAACCAAATGTTTGAGATCCTTATGAGTGATTATGATAGTGTATCATAGTGAGCTCGTGATAAAGGCATGGTGATATCTAAATCAAAAGGAGTCATACTCTAAGGAGTTAGAGGATGATTATCAAATAACTAATTTCTTCTTAAATAAAGAATACCCCACACTAATAAAGGACATTAAGAATCACAAGGAGTTGTGATTTCTTATATCCTTGACAGATACACCTCAATTGTCTATGTGATGAGTTGGTCAACTATCTAGATGAATATGAGGAACCGGATTTTGAGTTATGGTTTACGACCATTACATCCTAAATGACTTCCATGTGAACCATAAGGTATGACCTTGATGGTAGCACCCATTGGGATGAAATCCATAAGTGTGAATGAGTCTTAAGCATTAAGACACATGGATAACATTTTGAGAAGGATGATGCTTGTTGGTTGCAACTTAATGACTAAGCGATTTGCATACGGATACTAAAACTGCATTCCTATGAGGAATAAAACAAGGATGTGTACGTGACACAACCTATAAGGTTTATGAATCCATTAATCCAAATGAAGTCTATAAGTTACAATGGACTAATCAATGTGATTGATTGAGTACAAGAAACTCAGAGCTGGATCTTTACTTTGATGATATAGTCAAAGGGTTTGACT
Source organism: Alisma plantago-aquatica (assembly GCA_963693085.1). Taxonomy (NCBI): domain Eukaryota; kingdom Viridiplantae; phylum Streptophyta; class Magnoliopsida; order Alismatales; family Alismataceae; genus Alisma; species Alisma plantago-aquatica. The sequence continues at coordinate 229,969,488 of OY856410.1, forward strand.
GATATGTCAAAGATAAAGAAGGGGTCTATGATTTAGTGTGAGCATATTCACATTCCACATGTTGATGTGAAAAAAGATGTTCTAGAATGGAATCCTTTCTGGAAATTATCTTTAGGGAAGATACAAACATTTCCTATGTAATAGGAATAGAGATCTATAGAAATAGTTCTCGAAAACATCTTGACCTGAAAAGAGAAAGCATACATTGGCAATCTATACTTAAGGGTTCAGTGTGCACATATTCAGTGGGAGAAAAGTTATCCATGTTACATGGAGTTAGTATCCCAAGGCCAAGTGTCAAATTCTTATGAAGAATGGAAACACTAAGAGTATATAAGGATCTATCATGTATGTAATCATCCCATCATCTTGCATGTATGGACATGGCAAGAACAAAATGCATTTATCATCTTGTATGTAGGACATGACAATATGATATGCTCATCCTGATAACTCATATGTAGAACATGATGAGTGGATGTTCATCTAGTTCCAGTAAGGGTTACTGGAATACCATAAGAACTTGATAAGTACTTGAGAAGTACTAGTTCTATGGAAATAAGGAAGGGTTCACTGTAAAGAGTTACACTGATGTGAACTTCCAAAAAGGATAGAAAATTAATTGCAAAATATATATGACATACATAAAAGTGAATGTTTGTTGATAAATGGAAATGTTCCAATAAAGTCGTTTAAAAGGAAAAGTCGAGTATCTATGTGTTAGAGAACATTAGTGGATACTATATGGATCTGGAAGTTCATGAGATGAACTTATAGAAATTTCGGTCATTGATGACAAATAAGGAGTGCTTGGTCATGCAATGTGGCTAAAGGTTAGCAAAGGAATACTAGATCGCATATTACGACAACTCCATCTCATATGTGTGACGTACAGTGAAGAGATGAGAGACATGCAGTTAATACCAACTTTGGCAAGGTGTTGCCATAACTCACTGCATAAGCACTAGAGCATAGTAACATGCGGGACATGTTTGAAGATCACTAAGAATATGATTCAAGGGTGATTGGCTCGCAGTGCAAGTGGGAGTCTGTTGGTATGTATGCCCTGAGAGCCAATCATGGGATGATTGGTGGGATACATTAAGATTGATTTGATAAAAATCAAAGGCAAGCTTCCAATTCTTTCTAGTTCAGTCATATGAGATAATGATAGAATAGATTGAATGTCTAGAGAATGACAGTACTCAATGACGTATGCTTTTAGGTCCAGGACCTGAACGATGAGATCATACAGATGCTAAGAGTTTGTACATTCTTATTATGTCCCTAGTCGGATGTCATTGTGGAAGGTAGATAGATGACAATGACACACAAGACTAGATTGTGGTGTTGGTTGATGACAAAATCTTGTTAGTCATGATATGGAGATATCAAACCAAACACATAGGTACTTGTTAGAGAACAAATGTACCAGAGAGACCCACCGTGAGTTTGACACATGGAACCATGACATGGTAGTCACAGTCAATTCTCACAGTGATGGTGGTGAGTTTGATTATTTGACCTAAAATCACTACACTCAACACATGTCATTGGGTACACTTTGACATCATCAAACGCAGTCCTAAAACATGGGTTGTTATAAAGGTGATGATTGGGTGGCTTTGACACATGGGGTTTTTGAGGGGTGAGTGATAGATATGGGATTTGTCCCACCTGAGGGAGTTTGATATCCATGGCCACTTGATGAATAGGATTGATATAGGTGTGCACATGCATGTGTGAATCAGTATGTGATATTGATGTCATACATATCTCCTCAAGTCTACTCTGAGATCAAGAAAGTGAATTAACGTTGACAAGATGACTGTTCCATGCCTTGAGTTCATTTGGGATATCAGTGACAAAGAAATTATACATTCACTGTAACACTATTCACGGATTGTAGGATTGAAAGTTGTTATCCAACTTTCCTTTTCACTTGGGTAGCACTGATGTGCGACTAGGCACCGCTCTTTGCTTGTGAAATCAGAAGTGTTATGGACTTTTACTACCAACGTGAAATGGGCCTGTAGGGTCACACACATAGGATTTAACATGGAAGAGGAGTTTATCCAGAAACGATGTTTAGATTGATTGTTAAAGGAGTTTAGTAGTTCAAGGTGTTGGACTGATTGATTAGAGTATCAGATTGATTGAAACTACAATTGACTGATTTTGCGCAGTCTGCACTCCCAACCGATCAGCTCATGTGATGAACCAATCGGCTCAGGTTGGAGAACCGATCGGCTCATGTGATGAACCGATTGGCTCAGGATAGGTTGAGACATCCGGTTCAAGGGTTGAACCGATCAGCTCAGGACAGATTGAGACGTCTGGTTCAAGGGTTGAACCGATCGGCTCAACTGGTCCAACCGAGCGAGTTGGGAAAGTCAGGTTGGCAAGAAATTTCTCTTCATTTCACTTGTGCAATTTGATTGGAACAAGGATTGGTATTTGGATCAATTCGAAACAAAAGAGGCAACGTCAATCGAAAACTAATCAGGGTAGTGAACCGACCGGTTCAAAAGTGAACCGATCAGATCAGGTGTCCCAACCGATCGGTTCGGTGTGAACCGATCGGCTCAGGTCCCCAACCGACGGGTTCATGCATGAAACAATCGGTTCAGCTGGTGCAGTTGATTGTTTTGTGGAAAATCTCAAACCCTTCTACTCCTACTTTAATCCCGCATTGCTCGGGGTAGAGAACCTTGTCCCATGACCCTCCTATATATAAAGGGGTATTGGGGGCTTCTCAGAAACAACAACTCAGAACACCAATTTCTCTGCAAAGTTGTCGTTTTCTCTAGTTGTTGTAACCAGGAGAGCCTGAGCAAGTGCTACCTAATAAGGGAGGCACAATAAGGGAAAGACAACTGCAGAAAGGTGACTGGTGGAAGGAGAGTGTGTCAGTGACTAGTACACTGATAGGAGGGTACGACTCCTTCCATTTCCTTCTGCGACAAGGCGATCAGAGTTCCAGGTGGTCCGTGTGGACTACTACAGAGGCGGGAGATTTCTGCCGCTCAGAGGACAACTATCAATCTTGACAGTCCCGGTGAGACCAGGAGCTGCACAGACAATGTCTAAGACTGGAGGTGAAGATCGCGCAAGCCGCGAGATAATGTTACCGAGAAAGCCTCAGGACAAGGTATGTCTCTACAAACTATCCTTCCTACTGTATAGACGTTGACGCGATTCCTTTTATTCTGGGTTTGGGGAGAAGTTTTTTTTTGTTTCCACTGCCTTCTCTGTCTCCCCTAAAACCCAACAACTTTGTGGTTTTTGAGAAGATTATCTTTGATATTGGATGATGAAATTGTCTAAAAATTTTTAAAATTTTCTGAGATTGTTTGGAATTGTTTGAATTGTATGACATGATTTGATGTTGTTGTTCAACACATGAAGATGTTAGTAAAGATGAAAAATATAGGTATGAAGATTAGAATCTTAAACCATGAAGCACACAATAATCTTAGAGTTTAGAAAGCAAGCAACAATAATTAAATCTTGTAAAACAAGAAATAATATTAAGATTCACATGTAGAACATATAACTCCTCCTTTTTATCCCCTTGTTTGGATGTAGGTTATGACCTCACTCAAGTATGACCTCTGTGGGAATGGTTGGTCCTTAGATTCTCGATGGTGTGATGGCACCCATTATGGGGTTAACCTAGTTTCATCAGCTATGGGTACTACTCCCAATGTATGTTGTAACTACAATAATCACAATAAGTAATTCATGCTAGGGGAAGGGGGTAACCTCAAGGTCTTTGGACATTCAACATTCTATTGTGCCAACACCTCTATTTTTACCCCCATGTCTCAGCTAGGGATCCAACATGAGTGTTGGTCCCTGGTCTATACACACATGAGTTTATAGGTGTGCGAAGTATAAGTGCGCACATTTTATGCTTTTTGGAGTAAGCCCATGATAACCAGGAAGAGGAATTTAAAAGCAAGCAGAAACCCCCCATGCAGCATGCAATCTTTATCCCTTTCCTAAAGACATACGTGCAACACATGGTCATACAAATGTTAGGAAAGAAATACCTTTCCCATGATGGAAGACTTCTCTTATCATTCTCTCATTTCACTTCAATTTTTACCAAATTATGAAATAAAGAAAAAAAGTGAATAGCAAACCCTAAAAGGGAAAAGAAAAACAAGACATAAATGAGAAGTTATGACAAACTCTAAAATGCAAGCAGACACCAAACCCTAAATTGGAAGTGAAGACAATGCCTAAATGGGAAGTGGAAACCAAACCTTAAACAAGAAGCAATGGCAATCCCTAAAGGGAAACTAACATAAAACCCTATAAGGAAACAAAAACCAAATGGAAAGTAGTGGTGAACCCTATAAGGCAACAATGGAATTAACTGAAAAGTAAAAACAACAATCATGATGAACCCAACCAAAGATCTGACTTTTAGAAAAATTGAAAAGGTAAAAAACAACTGAAACAAATCTATTTAACATAATAGAAGATTCTATTTCTTTTGAGAGATGGTGAAATATTTTATTCTACCATGTAGAGCCAAAGAAAAAATATAAAGAAGAAGAAAGTAACCTAATTGAATATGAAAAGTTAAAAGAAATATGACTAGGACAACCAAACTATTCCCAGTAGACACACATGACTATTTTACCAGTGAGAAAAATATATCTTATGAGAGCTTAACTTAGTAGTCACACAAAAATGATAAATAGTAACAAAGTTAGTGAAGTTCTAACTCACCACTATGTTTTATGTAGAAAAAGTTGCACAAGAAAATGAGGATAAGCATTTTTACCCACTATGAAAACACAAGAAAGACCAAATTTGACTATGCTCAAGGGAGAATAAGGTCGAAAGCATGCCCAACGACAAGTTTGGCACTCTTATTATGAAGAATTCCAACATTTACCTGAAAATATATTGTATTTTCAAAATATCAAGTAAAAAGTAGCAATTTGGATTTAATGAATAAAAACAAAGCGATAAAATTGGTAAAAAGTGATTTATAGTTTGCAGATTTTTGGGACTGAAGATGGTCATGACTTCTCCACCACTACTAGTTTTTAGGTTGTGAGATCCCAACTGCTTCAGTATCTAGCACGGTGGAAACCCATCCGGGGCAATTGCAATGAACAATGGGAAATGAAAGAGAAGATATGAGAATCAATATGAGAATGATCAAAACATTCAAAATTGAATCATGTAAGATGTTTCAAAAAGCAATAGGGGTAGATCTAAATCATGGAAATATGATTAACAATTTGACAAAAGTAGTAACTTCATATTAATTAATCAAGGCATTTGAGTTTGAGATAGACAATTCAGGAACAATTTAGATCATGAACAACTATTGAATTAGTTAATATAGACCATGATGAGCATTTTAGATTACAATAATTAAGTAGTTTGGGAGTAGTTTTAGGTCAAAATAACATAAAAAACAAATGTTACTATTTCTGCAGCATGACAACATCTCAAAAGTAGTTGTGATAGAGGAAGGAAACACTAGTCATGTAAGCAACCAAATGTAAAAAGGGATATACTTGGCTCTCTTACTTTAGGAGAGTCAAAAGGGGTGATTGTGGATGTTGGTATGTGGGGGTATTTATAGTACTGAATTAGGGTTTAGGGATCCAAGGAAGATTGTAGAATAGGGTTAAAAAAATTTTAAAAGTCTATGGGGGCAACCATGTGATAGAACACATGATTCTGCCAAGTTCCACCTTGCAAAGTAAATGATTATATCGGGTGTTCTTGTGAACAAAAACTAGAAAAGATATTATTTGATTTTCTAGATTTTGTGGGAATTTTGAGATATCTTGGATAAAAATTAGTTAGGATTGTGTGATTGAGTTTTATAATGGATAAAACTCAATTAAAAAAGGAGAAAAGATGACATATATAAATACCCACCCAAGTCTTCCTTTTTATCAAAGTATATGGATTTTTATGAATATTATGGTAACTCAACATCCTATGGGATTAAAAAACTTAATATTCTATTCAAGATAATCCAAATGAGCAATTTATTGAAAAATGTTTGTAAAAAGCTCAACTAAACAACAAAGTATGTTTAATCCAAAGAAAAATATTTTTTATATGAGGACCAACAATTCTGGTAGGGTGCAATGAGTGGATAAATGAGACAAACTCCATCATTAGACGCAGAACAAATTTGATCTTGATCATTGAATGGATGACCAAAAATTGGATGTCAATGCCATCAATGTGTAATTTTAGAATATATAAAATAAAAAAAAGTAAAATAATAGTCAATAATAAAATGGGATTGATTTATGATGATCTTCATGATTAGTTTTAGAATATTTCATGTCAACCACAAGTAAGGTATTAAATATATGTTTTTGATAAAATGTTCATAGAAAAGAAAAAAAAAACAAAACGAGGGTTAAAGACATTCAATATACACAATTTGATACTTGGTTCTAGTGGTTGTTGGTAAGTATGATTAGATTTCCATTTAAAAAAATTTGGTAGAAAGATTGAATGATCTCTAGAGAGGTTAGCTAGCCTCTCATGTGAGACAATGTTCCTTGCTTCACCCTTAACCATGTTTTATCTCTCTGATGCATAACTTATTCATGATGATTTTGAATAATGAAAGTAATGGCATGTAGTAAATCACACTCATACTTTATATGTTTTGGTGACATTTTGGTAAAATTTTGGTTTAGTGGTACTCCAAAATTTTTAAATTTATGGACAATAGGTTGTTGGATTGAATCAATATATGGAAATGATCACTGTGTTGGTATTGATCTCTATGAGAGATTGATGTCTAGAATGAGTTGGGAGAACCCATGGTGGGCTGATGTGATTGGATCACTACAGAACTAGATGGGCCACTACGATTGCTAAATGGGTTGAAGTGGGCCTTGAAAGTGCCTAATCGGGCCCTAGATAGGTTGAAGAGACCTATTTAGTTGTTGTGTGTTGAGATAAAGGCTGAAGCAGGTTGTGTGTGGTTGTTGCATCACAGTAGGAGGTTGATGGAGGCTATTAAGTTTCTAGAATTTTGAATATTTAGGGTGGCTTTAGAACTTTAATTTGAGCCATCCTCTCTCTTTCTCTCCCTCTCTCTCTCTCTCTCTCTCTCTCTCTCTCTCTCTCTATATATATATATATATATATATATATATATATATATATATATATATATATATATATATATATATATATATATATAGCCCCTATGACCCGCACTCTTATAACATGTTTTTCCCATGTATTTATACAATATATTTGAATGCAAATATTGGATTACTAAGGATATATTGGAAACATTCATATATTGTTTGCAAGTTTTGGTTTGAGGATGCAAATTCTCCAAATGAAAAGGCTTTCATGTGATTTACTATTTTTTAGTAATCCATTGATAAATACTGACTAAAGAAAGAATGGAAAATCCAATAATAAAGAGATTACTAAAAGTAATGGACAATTGGTAGTTAAATATGGAATTGTGTGGAAATTTATAGAAAATAATAGGTTGAAGGAAAATAGTACATTTTATTTTGTCCAATATTGTACTTAATGAGAAAATATATCAAATTAAGAAATCTTATCAAGTTCATGTGAGAAAAGGTGTTAATTGATGCCTTAAATAAATCATATAAAGGGAAGACTTAGAGACAAAGAAAAGTGTTATGAACTTTTGTATATTGGCCCCAAATCTTACCCAAACTGAGATTTAATCCTTAAATTATTTCTTTAAAATTTGGTTAAAAGAAGTGAGATATATGAATTAATTATTTTTTCTAAGGTGAAAGGGATTACTTAGAAATGTATTGAATGTCACCTTATTTTCATAAAGGAATAAAGGGGAAGACATATGATAAAAGCACGCACCATAGTGACCGTGTGATCATTGATCAATGGTCAAAAGACTATTTCCAACCTCTGAACCAAATAGGAAACATGAAACAATGTTTTGTTCTTCTTCTCCAACACATTTCTCTCACTGTGATCATTTTGAACACTTCAAAACCTTTCCACTGTGATCAGGAGACAACTTTGGATCGAGCATACACCAATTTCACCCCCTTGGAACATCATAAAACTCCACCCAATTGATTAGATAAGTCGGCGCCCAACTCTCCATGGCTAGACCTATATAAAGGGGTAGATACCCCCTACAAAAACACAAATCCTTTGACAAGACTCTGCTTGGCTCCAGACTCCTCAGCCTACCCTCAATTTTGCTACTATCTCCTTCCTTCTATCTATACCTCATCAGAGATCCCACTATCCATCCCACTTGTCAGTACCTCCCTCGAGCAATCAAACACCACCCTAGGGTCTGACAATGTGTGGAGAAGGGCGTGGTATGCTTGCTTTCAGCCCAGGAAGACTGAAGCTCAAAGTCAACTATTGGGTTGACTGCCTTCTCATGAAGGAGGGGGCCGCAGAGGTTGAAGACTATAGTCAACAAAAAGTCTGCTCTACCTCATGTCTTCAGTTGCAAGGTGAGGGTCATTTTGGCCCTTTTGCACCTTTTTCTCAAATAAGTCGCATAGGCATGTCTTGGTATGTACTACAAGAGAGGTAATCATACTGTAACATCCCTGACATAGGTTATGCTTTAACCCTAGATGTTTTGCTTAATGAAGCTAATTATATGATTGTTCTTATCTCTTGAAAAGTAATTAAGGCTCAAGAGGAACTTATGTTTCAATTTTAGTCCTTTTTGAATAATGTTGAAACATTGTTTAGCTTGTTTTGGACTAAAGTGCAAATTACCCAAGATTGAGGGGTTAAATTGCAAATGTTACATGGTAAAATGTTCCTCAAGTGTTGAATTATCATAAGAATGAAAATGATGCAGTGGTATGGCTTGTAGAAGCCTGAGTACCAAGAAAGTGCCTATTAAGCAATGGGATAAAGAGAGGCATTCTCTCCCCCTTTCCCATGCCTGTGACGGAGGTAGAACGTCCGGGAGGGTGGTAAATCAAGGCAGCAGCTGGGATTTGAACCCGAGTCCCTTCTTGAGGAGACACCGTGCTTGACCACTTGAGCCACTCCTTGTCGGCCTATTAAGCAATGTTTGTGCATTAAAACCTAGTTTTGGTGTAATGTGCAATTTACCCAAAACCTAGGGTTCAATATGCAAAATACCACCTCTAGAGAGTCCCTCATGTTTCTTGGAATCATGTAGAGAAAATAAAATGAGAGGGGAGTCTCATTTGAATCACTTTGGAGGAGAGATAATTTTGATATTAAAATAATCAAGATTTAAGCAGAATTGAAACCCTAATTCAATTTAATGCAAAAATAAATATATTAGTTGCAGTGCCCTTCAACCAAATATGAGATGGTTGAATTTGCATAAGTGTGAACGTCCTTGTTCCTTTCAAAGGCCACGAAAATATCCTAAGTGAGTGGAGAGCCCACCCACATTAGTTAACTAAAAAGTAATATCCACTAAAAATGGGATATTAGTATTATATGAATTAAGGTGCTTAATTTTTTTCCCTTTAATTCATGGATAATGAATAGGAATTGAAAGGTGGGGAAGATGGCTTTCAATGCAAGTATTTTAGGGGGAGATGTGGCACCAATTTTTGGAGTTAAAGGATTTTTATATCACTTTCTCTCTCATTGAAATTCCCTTATAAACACTTCATTTTCCACCCACTTGAAGACTCTTTTTCGGATTTTCTTTCTCTCCTTGCTTTGGTTGAACACAAGGGAGGTTAGGAGCAACAGGAGTACGTGCCCCAACATGTAGGTAAGCTCCTTAATCATTTTCAACCTTGATTTCATGGTGGAAATCGAAAATCAATGCTTGATTTCTTCTTTTCTCCATTCAATCTTCAATCCTAGCCATTTATTTTCACTCAAAAGCTTGAGGACGGACCTTGGGAGGTTGAGAAAGCTTCATTCACCATTGGAGGCGTGAAGCTTGAAGCTTGGTTTCAACTTTGAAGGTGGGTTATATAACTTGAACCCTTAAATGTTATTGTTACATTCAATCGATTGAATTGATTGAAGTTTTAATTGATGGAATTGATCAAGACCGAATGGGTAAACTTGATCAAGACCGAATGGGTAAACTTGATCAAGACCGAATGGGTAAACTTGATTAATACCGAATGGGTAAAAGTGATCAAGACCAAATGGGTAAAATCAATCAAGATCGAATGGGTAAAGGTGATCAAGATCGAATGGATATTGATCTTCAAAACCGTTTGGTCATTTTGACCGTTTGGGAGAGTTGACCGAATGGAGGTCAAGCACCTCAAGATCGAATAGAGGTCAACTACCTCAAGATCGAATGGATGGCAAGAACCTCAAGACCGAATGGAGTTCAAGCATCTCAAGACCGAATGGAGGTCAAGCACCTCAAGATCGAATGTAGGTCAAGCACCTCAAGATCGAATGTAGGACAAGCACCTCAAGATCGAATGGAGGTCAAGTACCCCAAGATCGTTTGAAGGATCAATTAATCTCAATCCTAAATGAGTGATCATAAAGTATCTCAAGGTTGATTATAATAAAAGTATCACTAAGGTACTTAGTGAGTAAGTATGCTGAGATTAATTGACATTTGATGCTTATGGAAGCAATGACCTAATACACTATGTCAACTCTTCATTCAAGTCGATTCAAATCTAGTTGAGATTAAAGTAATTAACCTCCTATAGAGGATGAGAGAGAGAGGAACTTAATCATGTAGTGATTTAACCTCGACACTCTCAACATAAATACAATATGTAATTAGGGTATGATCTAGGTTGATGAGATCATAAAACCCTAATCGAGAAGGTTAATGAACGCTAACCCTAATTTTAGGGGAAATGTTATATGAAACCTTAATTCAAGGTAAGTATGTGATGAGAATCCCTAACTCAGGGTAATGATGTGTAAAACCCTAATCTAGGGTGACAGTGAAACCCTAATTCAAGTTAATGATATGATAAACCCTAATTAGGGTATTCTTTTGGTAAACCCTGATTTAAGGGAATGCTTCATGAAAACCCTAATGTTGGGCAAAGCTACATGAAACCCTAATTTTAGGGGAAATTTTATATGAAACCTTAATTCAAGGTAAGGATGTGATGAGAATCCCTAATTCTGGGTAATGATGTGTAAAACCCTAATCTAGGGTGATGGTGAAACCCTAATTTAGGGTAATGATGTGTAAAACCCTAATACAGGGTGATGTAATGTGATATGAAACCCTAATTTTGGGTTATAGTACATGAAACCCTAATTTTGGGCAATGAGATGATTAACCATAGCCCTAATGATGGATAATGGGATGAGTATCTCTAATTGACATGAATTGGGAAACCCTAACCCTAATAAAGGATTAGTGGTGTTACCCTTGTATAGTATGATGCTGATATGTAATTGATATAGTTACTGTCATGATTACTAACCATGCAGGTATCATGAGATGATGAGCATAGCTAGGTATGAGCTATGATGTTTCATTTACTATTGTTAATGGGCCTTGTGAGCCATGACATACTTTGTTGCCTAGTGAGAGGTAACAAGAGATGAAATGGGCCTTGTAAGCCATAATATGCTTTATTGCCTAGTGAGAGGAAATAAGAGATGAAATGGGCTTTGTGAGCCATATGAGATGCTTGTATAGCAAGTATCATATTACCTTGGTCTGATGACCTGAAGGTGTTTTAGTTACCTGATAAGTGGTAACAAATGTTCTTTGATGAACTGAGGGTTTGAATACCCATATTATATAATCATGACGATGAGTTTATGAAAAGATGAGAATGCTCCTAATGAGATGAGGGATTGAGATCCCAATGCTTTATTAAAGAATTGAACAGTACCTGATGAAAGTATTACACATTCATCGTAGCAATTGTTAAAATAATTGATGTTTGAGAACTTGTTTGATGCTAAAAAGAATATGGTAATACACTTAATTAATCAAGTGATATCATATAATGTAGTTGCTCTGACCATAGAGCCATCAACGTTAGAATTTGCTGAATGGTGAAACGAGTTTAACTCAGAGCACATATTTTTGAATATGTGGGGGTAATTGGGCAATTATATCCTTATGCCCCATAGGAATGGCTGCGGGCTATATCCTAATCATGGGATTGGTTACGGACAATACCCCAGTATGAGTATGGCTACGGGCCATGACTCCATGATATGATACCAGGCATTGGCTACGGGCCATAACCCTGAAGAGAGTATATGTTGCGGGCTATAACTCTATAGCGAAGATGCCACTATACCCTGGAAAGCTAATTGCAATTTGACACATGATGTCTCTACCATATAATCTCGTACTAACAGAGAAGGTTGAGGTCTTGGAGTCCGGCTCTTCCATTGACCTTGTGTGGTACCAATGCTTTACGTAATCATGGTCGGTTGGAGCATGAACGGTATACTTCATCTCTTCAGGGCATTAAGTATGATTGTAAAATGTAATCAGCCGTGTAACATATTTGCTTAAGGTCAAAATATGAGAATTACTAGTTGATGTTATCTTGCTTAGTATATCGGATAAAAGTTATGCATGTTCTTCATATTCCTTATCGAATAAGTGATATGTTGCTTTATCAAGTTACAACTGAAATGCTTTGAATAAGAATATTGCTCTAATATGTTCAGACATTGATTGAACTGCTGTTGAATATATATAACTCCTCTGCTCAGTTTTATTCTAATAAACTACTATAATAATGTTTCTGGCGGAGAGTTATATCTCTGGCTGGGACAATTTCAATTGTCTCACCCCCGTGGGATCCAACTTTTTAGGTAGACGCGAAGGAAGAGGCAGAAACCCTACTGTAGGGGAAGAGCAGCAGCAGCAGTAGGGACAATAGTGAATTCTCAAGTGGAGACACTAGTTGTCATGTCTTGTATATAGAGTCCTATGTGTCATCTCTGTACTTTCAGGTCCTAGGAGTCAGTAGTTAGTTTAATGAATCGATCTGAGATTTCGGCTTGTTGCCTCAATGTTTTTATGTTGCCTATGTACAGTTTTAACAGGGTTGTTGATGTATGTAATCCTCAAGAGATAATGGTACAATATATCTAATTGTCAACCAGAATGTAATTGAATTACTTTGGTTCTTTTTGAAAGAGTTTTCCAGTGTATGGATCTCTTTGTAAATGGTTTTAAATTTTAGTGGTTTTCAATAATCCACTGCTAATGAATGCTTCCGCTTAAGTAAATCATGTTTTTGTGATTTGTATGCCACAAGATTAGTGGTATCAGAGCTCTAGGTTTGCTGAGTATACAAAGACATAGGATTGACTCGTTGAGTTGGTTCTAGTGTCTTCCAATTTATCTGATAGTGACTTCTGCTCATATAGGAGGAGAAGAAGAACTTGAAGATGTTTGGATCACACGAAGAACACGCTGTTGAGAGCAGTGTTGATGCACCAGGAAGTGGTGCAAGGGACCAGACTAGGGAGGAACCTATGCCTGAACAACCCTAGTTTGACCCAGCCATGATAGAGAATCCAGCTTGGAACACTCTGTTTGGGTAGTTCATGGCAGTTATGACGCACATGACAGATAGGATGCCACCACCTGCACCGAGGGCACCAGCCCATAATGAGGGACAAGGAGCTAGTAAAACTTTTGAGAGAATTTGCCAGGTAGGAGCCACAGAGTATGCTGGTACAGCTGATCCAGCAGATGCAGACTTATGGTTGACTGAGCTGGAGAAGGCTTTCAGAATCCTCAATATATCCAGAAGCCGAAAAGGTGAGGCATGCGGTGTACCTGCTGAAAGGGAGTGCTGGTCACTGATGGACCATAGAAGAGGGCAAGAGGTCAGGTGTCGAGGTCGGATGGAAAGAATTCCGATGAGAATTTGTCATTAGATACTTCCCTAAGACTTACTTAGATGAAATGATATCTCAGTTTGAGAAGATAAGAAAAGGACATATGAACATTAGCGAGTATGAGGCTAAGTTCATGGAGCTTTTGCAGTTCTATCTGCATATGGCAACTACTGATGAGAAAAGAATTCGGAGTTTTGAGAAGGGGTTGAACGCTGAATTGACCACTCCTGTATCTGCTTTAGAGAACAGGGAAATGTTTGCTACCTTCGTGGAGTCTGTGAGACGAATAGAGAGGTCTATGATCGAGAAGTGACATACCAGTGGTAAGAAGGTGTACACTCAGTTTCAAGGAAAAAGGTCTGAGGGCTTTAAGAAGTCGAGGTTTTCTGCACCGGAAACACCATCAAGATTCAATACCTAGATGCAATGGACGTCAATTAGGGGTAGGGGATGTAGTTTTTTTTCATATAGAGCCCCCAACACAGCATCAACATCGGTGACTGGACCTCATAGACCATATCCTGAGACCAGGATCTGTCATCAGTGTAGACAAGTGGGCCATCTGGCAAGGGATTGTCCAGTCGGGAACACTATGGTGACTCAACCCCAAAGGTAGAGTCAGCAAGGCTCTTAGAAGAGGTAGTTTTTGAGTGGCACTCGAGTACGTGGGCAAGCATCCCAAGCTGGTTCATCGACACCCAACAACTGAGCACTGGGTCAACAACAAGAAATGACTAGATTCTATGCGATGAATCAACCCGAAGCAGTAGTTAACCCTCAAGTTGTGATAGGTCAGATGAGACTATTTCATTCTGATATGTCTTCATCCTACTTTGTATCTATTTTAATTGATCTGGGTGCTACACATTCCTTCATCACTAGAGAAGTGATTCTTGACTGAAATATGACAGTCAGTCATAGAGCAGATAGTCTGTTATTAGAAACCCCTTTGTTAGGATCTGCAGTGTTTTGGGAGGTGTGTTCTCCTTGCATTCTTTCCTTTTCTGAACATCACATTCATGTGGATCTTATCCCACTTGAAATGCACAGGTTTCATATAATACTTGGGATGGACACCCTATAAAAGTATAAGGTTGTCTTGGATTGTGATTCTAAGTAGGCTGTGTTCACTAATGATGGTGACACATGGATCTTTCAGGGAGATAGAAAGATTCTTCCAACCTATCTTGTGTCAGTTATGGTAGCTAAAAAGATGATGAGACAAGCATGCTTTGCATTCTTGGCACATGTGGTAGACACCATAATAGAGAGCCCTAATCCTTCTGAAGTTCTGATAGTCAGGGAGTTTGAAGATGTGTTTCCTGAGGAACTTCCAGGTGTACCTCCACCCCGAGAGATTGATTTTGAGATTATAATCTAATTCTGGGCATGCAACCAATAGCACAAAAACCATATAGAATGGCACCTGTTGAGATGGCAGAGCTCAAGAAACAACTGCAGGAGTTTCTTGAGAAAGGTTTTATCCGACTGAGTACTTCACCATGGGGTGCTCTGGTTCTCTTTGTTAAGAAGAAGGACGGATCAATGTGGTTATGGATTGATTACAAACAGTTGAATAAAGTAACCATAATGAACAAGTATCCTCTGCCAAGGATCAATGACCTGTTTGATCAGTTGTGTGGTGCAACTATCTTCACTAAGATAGATCTGAGGTCAGGATACCATCAATTGCATATCAAGGAGAGTGACATACCTAAGTATGTCTTTAAGACAAGGTATGGTCACTATGAGTTCATAGTTATGTCTTTTGGACTAACTAAAGCACCATCTACATTCATGGAATTCATGAATAGAATCTTTCAACCTTTTCTTGATCAGTTCATAGTAGTCTTCATAGATGACATCTTGATATATAGTAGAGATGCTCAACATCATGAGTAGCACCTCCGTCAGGCTTTAACTTTGCTAAGAGAGCATAAGTTGTATGCTAAGTTTAGCAAATGTGAGTTCTGGTTACCAGAAGTTTCTTTTCTAGGACACGTAATATCTGCCTTAGGTATCTGTGTTGATCCTAAGAAGGTAGAATTTGTCCTACAATGGGAACAACCAAAGACACCAATGGAGATACAAAATTTCCTAGGATTGGTAGGCTATTATAGGAGGTTCATTAAGAACTTCAATTCTATAGATTTATCCCTAACCAAGTTGACCAGGTAGGAGGTTCCTTTTGTTTGGAATGACAAGTGTCAACATTCTTTCCAGCTGTTGAAAGAAAGGTTAACAAGTGCACATGTATTGCTGTTACCTGAGCAAGGGAAGGGGTACATAGTTTTCTATGATGCATCTAAGAATGGTCTAGGATGTGTGTTGATGCAGGATAATCAAGTGATTTCTTTTGCCTCTCGACAACTTAAGAAACACGAGGAGAATTATCTGACACATGATCTAGAACTAGCTGTTGTGGTTCTTGCTTTGAAGATCTGGAGACATTATCTCTATGGGGAAACATTCTATATTTTCACAGACAATAAGAATCTAAAATATATCTTCTCACAACATGAGTTGAACATGAGACAACGCCGCTGGATGGAATTAATCAAGGACTACGATTGTACAATTGATTATCATCCAGGGAAGGCTAATGTAGTGGCTGATGCATTAAGTAGGAAATCATCATCACCAGCCTTAGATAAAGCACGGTTGAATTCCTTAGTGTGCTTTAAAAGAGATATGCTTATCTCCTTGAGGCAAAACAATATACAGCTTAAAGTATCATTGTTAGTCGGGCTGTTAGCTGAGATGCAAGTGAAACCTACTCTGAGACAACAGATGAAAGAAGCACATCAAGTTGATGTTGTGGTTCAGGAGATCATGTCAGAGTATGGTAGTGAGAAATGGGATGGCTTTCATGAGTCAGAGGATCAGGTAGTCTGTTACCATGGTAGGATGGTAGTACCTGATGCCAATGACTTAAGGAAGTTAGTCTTGGAGGAAGCTCATTCTTCGATGTATGCAATGCATCCAGGGAGCACCAAAATGTATCATAACTTGAAGGATATGTATTGGTGGCCAGGATTGAAGAAAGATGTAGTTGTGTTTGTTATGCGGTGTCCGGTGTGTCAACAGGTTAAAGATGAACATTAAAAGCTCACAGGAACAATGCAACCTTTGCCTATACCGCAGTAGAAATGGGATCATGTGACCATGGACTTTGTGGTTGGTTTGCCTAGAACAAACAAAGGTCATGATTCCATATGGGTAATAGTTGATAGGTTGACTAAGATCGCATATTTTCTTCCTATCAAAACAACCTATACTGCTGAGAAGCTTGCACAAATATATATAGATGAGATAGTGTGGTTGCACGGGGTTCCATCTACTATTGTTTCTGATAGAGGTCCCCAGTTCACGAGTCATTTTTGGGAACGACTACATAAATCTTTGAGTATGTAGTTAAGGTTTAGTACAACCTTTCACCCACAGACAGATGGACAATCTGAGAGGACCATGCAAACTTTGGAGGACTTGCTTAGGGCATGTATCCGTTAGTTTGTAGGAAGTTGGGATCTACACCTGAGCTTGATAGAATTTGCTTATAATAATAGCTATCAACACAGTATTGATATGGAACCATACGAAGCTTTATATGGTAGACATTGTAGATCTCCGTTATGTTGGTATGAAACAGGAGAATATCAACTTCTGGGTCCTGAGCTTGTGCAACAGACAACTGAGAAGATTAAAGTAATCCAACAACAGTTAAAGGCTGCACAGGATAGAAAGAAATCATACACTAACAAACAAATAAGACCCTTAGAATTCCAAGTTGGAGACAAAGTATATCTCAAGGTCTCACCTTGGAAAGGTGTCCTTAGATTTGGAAAGAAGGGAAAGTTAGCTCTTAGATTTATGGGGCCTTATCCAATCATTGAAAGGATTGGAAAGGTAGCCTATAAGCTGGAATTGCCACATGAGCTGCATAGGTTGCATCCAGTATTCCATATCTCCATGCTGAGAAAGTGTCATCCTGACATAGAGTTAGTTTTGCAACCTGTGGAGGTAGAACTAAATGATGATATATCATATGTTGAAGGACCTGTGATGATCCTTGATAAAAGAATTAAAAAACTGAAAAAGAAAGACATATGTCTTGTGAAAGTTCTATGGCATCATCATGGCATTGAAGAAGCTATGTGGGAGCTGGAGGAAGAGATGAGGAGGAAGTACCCTTCTCTTTTCTCTTGATGATTTTGGGGATGAAATCCTTGTTAGGGGTGGATAATTTGTAACATCCCTGACCTGGGTTATGCTTTAGCCCTAGATGTTTTACTTAATGAAGTTAATTATATGCTTGTTCTTATCTCTTGAAAAGTAATTAAGGTTCAAGAGGAACTTATGTTTCAATTTTAGTCCTTTTTGAATAATTTTGAAACACTATTTTTCTTATTTTGGACTAAAGTGCAAATTACCCAAGATTGAGGGGTTAACTTGCAAATGTTACATGGTAAAATGTTCCTCAAGTGTTGAATTATCATAAGAATGAAAATGATGCAAAGGTATGACTTGTAGAATCCTGAGTACCAAGAAAGAGCCTATTAAGCAATGTTTGTGCATTAAAACCTAGTTTTGGTGTAATGTGCAATTTACCCAAAACCTAGGGTTCAATATGCAAAATACCACCTCTAGTGAGTCCCTAATGTTTCTTGGCATCATGTAGAGAAAATAATGAGAGGGGCGTCTCATTTGAATCACTTTGGAGGAGAGAGAATCTTGATATTAATAATCAAGATTTAAGCAGAATTGAAACCCTAATTCAATTTAATGCAAAAATAAATATATTAGTTGAAGTGCCCTTCAACCAAATATGAGATGGTTGAATTTGCATAAGTGTGAAAGTCCTTGTTCCTTGCAAAGGCCACGAAAATATCCTAAGTGAGTGGAGAGCCCACTCACATTAGTTAACTAAAAAGTAATATCCACTAAAAATGGGATATTAGTATTATATGAATTAAGGTGCTTAATTTCTTTTCCTTTAATTCATGGGTAACGAAGAGGAATTCGAAGGTGGGGAAGATGGATTTGCATGAAAGGATTTGAGGGGGAGATGTGGCACCATTTTTGGGAGTTAAAGGATTTTTATATCACTTTCTCTCTCATTGAAATTCCCTTATAAACACTTCATTTTCCATCCACTTGAAGACTCTTTTTCGGATTTTCTTTCTCTCCTTACTTTGGTTGAACACAAGGGATCTTAGGAGCAATATTAGGGCGTGCCCCAACCTGTAGGTAAGCTCCTTAATCATTTTCAACCTTGATTTCATGGTGGAAATTGAAAACCAATGCTTGGTTTCTTCTTTTCTCCATTCAATCTTCAATTCTAGCCATTTCTTTTCACTCAAAAGCTTGAGGACAGACCTTGGGAGGTTGAGAAAGATTCATTCACCATTGGAGGCTTGAAGCTTGGTTTCAAATTTGAAGGCAGGTTATATAATTTGAACCCTTAAATGTTATTATTACATTCACTTCTTCATCACTTGTTGATCATTTTTTCTTCTTAAAAGTCCTTTGAATAATTGATGAAATTTCCATAAGAATGGCAGTAGATTTTGAAGGATCAAAGCTTGATGATGATGACATCATCATAAACACACACCTCAATGAATATCTTGGGCAAACAGTTTCACTCTTGAGATTAATCGATCTCAAGATTGTTTGGTGAATAAACGGTCTCAAGACCGTTTGAGGTCAAATGACCTCAAGACCATTTGAGGCCAGGAGATGTCATTATTGGATGATGATCTAATGGTTCTAATTTATTGACTAGTAATAGGTTTAATGATGGATAATCCACTAATTACAAACTCCAATCGATTGAATTGATTGGAGTTTTAATTGATGGAATTGATCAAGACCAAATGGGTAAACTTGATCAAGACCGAATGGGTAAACTTGATCAAGACCGAATGGGTAAACTTGATTAAGACCGAATGGGTAAAAGTGATCAAGACCAAATGGGTAAAATCAATCAAGATCGAATGGGTAAAGTTGATCAAGATCGAATGGGTATTGATCTTCAAAACCGTTTGGTCATGTTGACCGTTTGGGAGAGTTGACCGAATGGAGGTCAAGTACCTCAAGACCAAATAGAGGTCAAGTACCTCAAGATCGAATGGAGGTCAATCACCTCAAGACCAAATGCAGGTAAAGCACCTCAAGATCGAATGGAGGTCAAGCACCTCAAGATTGAATGTAGGTCAAGCACCTCAAGATCGAATGTAGGCCAAACACCTCAAGATCGAATGGAGGTCAAGTACCCCAAGATCATTTGAAGAATCAATTAATATCAAACCTAAATCAGTGATCATAAAGTATCTCAAGGTTGATTACAATAAAAGTATCACTAAGGTACTTAGTGAGTAAGTATGCTTAGAATAATTAACATTTGATGCTTATGGAAGCAATGACCTAATACACTATGTCAACTCTTCATTCAAGTTGATTCAAATCTAGTTGAGATTAAAGTAATTAACCTCCTAGAGAGGATGAGAGAGAGGAACTTATTCATGAATAATAATCATGTAGTGATTTAATCTCGGCACTCTCAACATAAATACAATATGTAATTAGGGTATGATCCAGGTTCATGAGATCATAAAACCCTAATCGAGAAGGTTAATGAACCCTAACCCTAATTTTAGGGGAAATGTTATATGAAACCTTAATTCAAGGTAAGGATGTGATGAGAATCCCTAACTCAGGGTAATGATGTGTAAAACCCTAATCTAGGGTGATGGTAAAGCCCTAATTCAAGGTAATGATATGATAAACCCTAATTCAGGGTATTCTTTTGGTAAACCCTAATTTAAGGGAATGCTTCATGAAAACCCTAATGTTGGGCAAAGCTACATGAAACCCTAATTTTAGGGGAAATATTATATTAAACCTTAATTCAAGGTAAGGATGTGATGAGAATCCCTAATTCAGGGTAATGATGGGTAAAACCCTAATCTAGGGTGATGGTGAAACCCTAATTCAGGGTAATGATGTGTATAAACCCAATATAGGGTGATGTAATGTGATATGAAACCCTAATTTTGGGTTATAGTACATGAAACCCTAATTTTGGGCAATGAGATGATTAACTATAGCCCTAATGATGGATAATGGGATGAGTATCTCTAATTGACATGAATTGGGAAACCGTAACCCTAATAAAGGATTAGTGGTGTTACCCTTGTATAGCATGATGTTGACATGTAATTGATATAGCTGCTGTCATGATTACTAACCATGCAGGTATCATGAGATGATGAGCATAGCCAGGTATGAGCTATGATGTTTCATTTACTATTGTTAATGGGCCTTGTGAGCCATGATATACTTTGTTGCCTAGTGAGAGGTAACAAGAGGTGAAATGGGCCTTGTGAGCCATAATATGCTTTGTTGCTTAGTGAGAAGTAACAAGAGATGAAATGGGCTTTGTGAGCCATATGAGATGCTTGTATATCAAGTATCATATTACCTTGGTCTGATGACCTGAAGGTGTTCACGTTACCTGATAAGTGCTAACAAATGTTTTTTGATGAACTGAGGGTTTGAATACCCATATTCTATAATCATGATGATGAGTTTATGAAAAGATGAGAATGCTCCTGAGGAGATGAGGGATTGAGATCCTAATGCTTTATTAAATAATTGAACAGTACCTGATGAAAGTATTACACATTTTTTGTAGCAATTGTTAAAATAATTGATGTTTGAGAACTTGTTTGATGCAAAAAAGAATATGGTAATACACTTAATTAATCAAGTGATATCATATAATGTAGTTTCCCTGACCACAGAGCCATCAACGTCAGAATTTGCTGAATGGTGAAACAAGTTTAACTCAGAGCACATATTTTTGAATATGTGGGGGTAATTGGGAAATTATATCCTTATGTCCCATAGGAATGGTTGTGGTCTATATCCTATGCATGGGATTGGTTACAGAACATACCCCAGTATGAGTATGGCTACAGACCAAGACTCCATGATATGATACCAGGCATTGTCTATGGGCCATAACCCTGAAGAGAGTATATGCTGCGGGCTATAACTCTATAGCGAAGATGCCACTATACCTTGGCAAGCTAATTGCAGTTTAACATGTGATGTCTCTGTTGTATAATCTCATACTGATCGAGAAGGTTGAGGTCTTGGAGTCTGGCTCTTCCATTGACCTTGTGTGGTACCTATGCTTTACTTAATCATGGTCGGTTGGAGAATGAACTGTATACTTCATCTCTTCAGGGCATTAAATATGATTGTAAAATGTAATCAGTCGTGTAGCGTATTTGCTTTAGGTTGAAATACAAGAATCACAGGTTGATGTTATCTTGATTAGTATATCGGATAAAAGTTATACATGTTCTTCATATTCCTTATCGAATAAGTGATATGCTGCTTTATCAAGCTACAGCTGAAATGCTTTGAATAAGAATATTGCTCTAATCTGTTCAGACATTGATTGAACTGCTGTTGAATATATATAATTCCTCTTTTCAGTTTTATTCTAATAAAATGCTATAATAATGTTTCTGGTGGAGAGTTATATCTCTCGCTGGGACAATTTCAATTGTCTCACCCCCATGGGATCTAACTTTTTAGGTAGACACGGAGGAAGAGGCAGAAACCCTACTACAGGGGAAGAGCAGCAGCAGCAGTAGCAGGGACAGTAGTGAATTCTCAGGTGGAGACACTGGTTGTCATGTCTTGTATATAGAGTCCTATGTGTCGTCTCTATACTCTCAGGTCCTTGGAGTCAGTAGTTAGTTTAATGAATTGATCTGATATTTTGGCTTGATGCCTCAATGTTTTTATGCTTCCTATGTATAGTTTTAATAGGGCAGTTGATGTATGAAATCCTCGAGAGGGAATGGTACAAGATATGTACTTGTGAACCAGAATGTAATTGAATTACTTTGGTTCTTTTTGAAAGAGTTTTCTAGTGTATGGATATCTTTGTAAATGGTTTTAAATTTTAGTGATTTTTAGTAATCCACTACTAATGAACGCTTCCGCTTAAGTAAATCATGTTTTTGTGATTTGTATGTCACACATACGATGATTTTAATGGGGCATTAGATACCTGGTTTATAATGATAAAGGTAATTTCGTATATTAAGTTCGTCTCAATCATGAGACGATGACACAAACATAATAGATGTCTATAGAATGTTGTTACTTGATGACATATGTTTTTAGGTTGAGGACCTAAACAATGAGATCATATGTATGATAAGAGTACGTACATTCTTTTTATATCCCTAGTTGGATATCACTATGGAAGAAAAAATAGACAACACTAATACATAAGACTAGAGTCTATGTTGGTTGATGACAATATTTCATCAGTGATAATATGTGATATCAAACAAAACACATAGGTACATGTCAGAGAATGATGCATGTATACTACACGTACAAAATGCAAGTGCACGTATCAAAGTAATATAGGCCCAAAGAGGCCCAGATATCAAACACGGGGAAAACATGAGTTCACAAACTACTACTAACAGTGACCTAATTAGCTAGACCTATGAAAAAGAGTGATTGTTGATTAATTGACTACTTACAGGAATGGAAACTAAAGTTACCAGTTTGTGATCATAATTGGAATGGATTCCTTAGTATTACAGTTTCACCATGGTTCACATTACACTTAACATCATATAATTAATATTTATTCCTCCTAACACTAGACCAAGGGACTTGTAGTAAGAATTACCAACTCTCGCAAAGTAATTCACTACTTAATCTAATAGAAACCACACTCTTGTAGTGATTTAATTATTACTTATGTGCTTTAATGAATTCTCTAGGTTATTCCCTTCAGAGTCATAGGAATTCTCACAAAATGTGATCTAAACTATGTAAATGTATGACCAGTCCAACCCTTAATCCCTCTTTCAAAGCAATTAATAGTCTAAAAAATTACCTATGGTATTCAAGAATAGGTAATTTGTGAACCAATCATAGAATTTTGTCCATAAATTAGGGAAACATAAATATTAACAGGTGCATCTAAGCTAGAGGTACACACACTAACCAATTAGGTTTGATTAGATGTGCCCCAAGGAACTCGAACACACTTAGCATCTTTCGATATTTATAAAAACCCTCAAAAAACTCAGTCACAATACTAAATAGGTCACCCCCAAGCACACGAGGTATTATTTTAGTAAAGATAAGAGGAAAATATAGGGTTTGATCCTTAGGTATAGTGGGGGAACTAGGGATAAGCTAGTGTTGGCTACATTCCTAAAGTGGAGACTAGGGTTGAAGGGTTTAAAAGGGATTTTGGTTTGATTACACTAAGCAAACAGGCAAGTAAAGGCAATAAGGAAACTAAATTACTAAAAACTAGGTTATCGTAGGCAAGTTATGTCTAAGCAAATAGATTAAGCAATCAACTAAACAAGGGCAAGGTGATCTACACTACTCTATCAAGGAAATTAGCAATTACGAGCTAAGGCAAACACTAAAGCAAGCAATAATCTAAGTTAACCCTAACTAGCAAGACTAAGCAATTGGAAATGATATAGAAGCAAAGGCGATCATCATAGAATAAAATTATGTTCATTACAAATTATTCTCCCCCAACATGGTATCAAAGTCACATTTTTACCCCAAACAGTCCACCACTAAGGGCTTAGCTAGACATAATCAAAGAAAAGGTAAAAGAAATGGGAAGAAGGGGATAGGACTCCATGGAGCTCAAAGTAGATCCTCCTTCTTCACCTCCTATCTACTATAGGGCAACCTCCTTCCTCCAAAATGGATGATGGGCATGAAAATGGAGGGGGTTATGGTATAAAACCTAGAAAACTAGGTTTTCTATGGTGGAAATGAGGTAGAAATGGTGGGTGGAGAGCATAAATGCAAGGGGAATGCAATGAATGCTCAAGAGAGGGTGAGGAGGAGTAATGGTCGCTGGGGGAGTGTAACCTTTGTGTTGCGGCTACCACCTATCTATATATAGGTTGTGGGGAAGCACTAGGGTAAGTAGGGGAAAGTAAGAAAAATAGTGGTGAAAATGGGTAGGGTTAGGTGGTCACCACAACTGTGTTGAGGTGCCATGGCTGTGGTGGGGATTGCATGGCATGGTCGTAGGGGTATGGAATGACCGAGGTGTGATTTGGAGTTGAAATGATAAGTATATGTGGTGACCACGACCGTGGTGGGGTGCCACGGTTGTGTTGGATAAGGGGTACCATGGCCGTGTGGGGTACCACAACCATGTTGGAGGAGGAGGCCACAGGCTAGGCAGCTTGAAAGTCATCATATATTTAGTTCACCACGGGTGTGGGGAACTCCATGGGTGGGGTGGTCTTCAAGGGCCACAACCATGGTGATAGATACGACCGTGGTCATTCACGTGTAAAATGGACCACTTCTCTATTGATTTTGGGGAACTTTGTACATAATGCACCACGAGTGAGGTGATGGGCACGGGCGAGTTGGAGTGTGTTTGCCACGACCATTTTGGGGGCCACAACCGTGGGGTCTTCAGTGACCACGACCATTTTGAGCTCCACAATCGTGGTCATTCATGTGTAAATTGAGCACATTCCCTGTCGATTTTGAGGATCTTTATGCATAAATCACCACAGACGTGGAGGATGTACCATGGACATTTTGGGCCTTTTAGTGCTGATCTTTACTTCATCTTCTTCATCTAGCCTCCTTTTGCTTTGAATTGCTCTTGTAAATCCAAGGAAAGCTCGTGGAAGAGATAGATCCTTCTTGGGGTGTAAGACCCCATAGACATCCTTCATATCTCTCCCATGCATCAATGCATGCATAAGTGCCCTAAAATACACACAAAAGGAGGCATAAGTGCATTTATCATAAAAGATCACATTGAGGGGAATAACTTGTAATATAAATTTTTTAGATGTAATTATCATGAAAAAAGGCACAAGATGGAGGCCTAAAATAGGGCTACATCATTAACTCATAATTATCAATTACAATACATAACCGGGCTATTCTCAGGTCCTAAGATATAGGGGATTAGCCTTGCATGATTTCATTTTCATACATATGGGAGAAGAAAAGGAAAATGTACGAAACATTAGAAAACTAAAGTTACCCCTAAAAAGATGGTCTGGATGACTCCCTCTCTCGAACATGACAATTTGCTATCCTTTGGCTACAAATCCGTCCACTGGAGGTGCCCAAATCATCCAAAGCGTAGCTTTCATCTTTTCTTCTCTCCTAGCTCTTGGTTGTCATGCAATGGAAAATAATGTGATACCTAGGTCTGGTCGCACTCCTCCCTAGTCATAGAATTGACTTAGGGTGTCATTAATTCATGACCGTTGGATTAACTGTGTTCTTTAATTTGGCATGATTGTGACAAGTCAGTACTACCAACAAGATGTTCATAGTATTGAGTCCTTCTCAACTTTGCGATCCTTTGTGAACTGTTGGTACTATCGACATAGTGGTCGATAGCACCAAGATTTTCCATGACATCTCATGTTGAGTGTTTGGTTCAAATCGATACCATGGACTTGGGCGTCAGCAGCACTAAGATTCTTTTAGAGTATCCTATTGCACTGTTGATAGTACTAATTCTTTTATTTATACCACTGAGTTTCTTCAATTCATCCCTATTCCTTTTCTTCCATTGTCGGTACCACCAATAGACCTATCGGTAGTACCGAGATGAGTCATTTCTTATCAATTTTCTTGAAATTTAACAGGAAAGAACATAATTTCCACAAATAATGATAAATCAATATGGAATAGTAAAAAAAAATATTTGATGCAATAAAGTATCACAGGCCAATAATGATAGATCATGCACAAATAATATCAAAATGGGTAATAAGTGAAAAAAATACATAATAAAATAACATGGAAAAAGTGACAATTATTTAGTACATCAAAATCCCCTAAGCTTAAATGTTGCTTTCCCTCGAGCATCACACCACCAGATCTATTTGAGACAAGTAAGTAGAAGGACAAAGAATATGAACTTCATTTATGAACTTCCCCCACCTAGCGGTCCCAAATCAGCTGTAACAGACCACTAAACAAATAACTACTCTTTAAGTGACCAAAAATGTTCATTAAAGATGTCCACCCTTAGATAAGTGAAACACTATCAATAGAGAAGTTAATATCATACTCAATCAAGCATTCACTTGGTGCATCATGTGATTCCCTATCTACATAACTCTTTTCTAACTACCAACTAATTGGAAGCATTTCTCCTTTTAAGAATGAATGAGGAGAACAATCATATATAGCCTACCAATAAGAGCAATGGATGGAGCGAAGTAGGTGTCTTATGAATAATCACAAGTAACTTTGAATCATTTGTGAACAAATAAACATGATGAACCTACCGAATGAAGGAAGAGATGCATGAATCCTAATGCCTATTATTCTAGGTGGAATGATGTGTGCACTAAAAGTCTCATTTGATTACTGAGAGTAAAACAAAGGAATACATCATGTAGCTATTTTCATCTCTTAGTGAAGTAAAAATTAGAACTAAGCTCATGGCATCCTTTTCTCCCCCTTTATTTCATAATAATTTTTTTATTTTTTTTCATTGGCCCACTATTTTAGCATGATTGAATATTATGCTCAGGCTTCACTATAACAAATCACATTTTTTTTGTTTTGATTATGAGGGGTATGGATGTGTATCCCTACACTTTATTTTCAAAAGAAAGCAAAGCATGGGTACATGATAAAATAATGTACGATGTAAAAGATCTAAAATCTACATGGTATTGTTATTCAACTAAATTATATGCACAAAAACCTTTTTTTCTTTTCATTTTGTAACTAATGCACTAAAAAGGAAACTAACTATCATGTCACCTATCATGCTATGAAATGCAATCAAGAGGAAACAGTTCAGGTTACTTGATCATATTAAGGTGGTGAATCAAATTAATGCAAAGTAGATGAGATCATAAGATCAAGAGACAATGTCTTCTTTAAACTAGGATATGTCCCTCTAATATTGACATGTGTATAAGATAACCTTGAGATTTCTTTCTAAAGCTTCCATTTAAGGTCTCGTTAATTCTCAGTTCAAACTCAAACCTCATTGTCGTCCCTAATTCATGGATAATTAAGACTTCCATTCCTATCAAATGTCCTTAAAATGACTAACCCATACACTTCCTCTGGGTGATGCTGCCTTAAAAATTTGCAACTAAGCCAAAAAAAATTCAATTTTTAAATTTCATTGCAAAGACATGGAAGAACACATTCTATGATGACAAATACAAAAATCGTGCTTATATTGATCCACAATTACACTAGATAGATGTGGATCCTAAAAAATCAAAATATTAAAAATAAAAATCAAATAAAAGATAGAGATATTCCAACACCCCCTAAGCTCGAAGTCGATATGTCCTCATAGTTAGAATCCAATGACAGAGGTGGACAAGTGGTACTAGATCAGAATGGTGGTGGTGGTGGTGGCATGTTAAGATCATGGGGGTAGAAGGTACCCTGGAAAGTCGGGGGCTACTGTGGCGTCTCTGGAGACTATGGATAGTTTACAAAATATCTTTGGCTCTAGTAGTTGTCAAAGAAAGGCTGCTGGTACTTCTCCAACCGCTACATGTGAGTATGCATGTTCTCCTTGTTGTCAAGGAGAAGGCGCTTATTCTTAAAGATGGCTTGCTAGTTTTGATACATTCGTCCATAGACATCTTGGATGTTTTCTAAGATTGTTGTTTGTTGTTTTTAACCCTATTTGATTTCCTACAACATCCCATACATACCTTCCATGCAGTATGAGTCTTTTCTTGAGTAGGAGGTGGAGCAGTAGAGTTGGAAGCCCCATGTCTTCTGGGAGACTTGTAGATAACCCTCGGTCGTGAGAACAACATGGTTGTCTCTTCCTCCTCTTTTTCTTCATCCTACCCCTACTCGACATTGTCTTACTCTTCCTCCATTGTGTCCTCTTCCAGCCACCTCAGATGTTTCATCCCTAATAGGCTGAAGATGGGGTCAGGTATTTCCCTTTCCCGCCACTATTCATTAACTGTACAACAAGCATACACCTTCATATGGTGCTCGCCGAAGAGGTGTGCTCTCTTAAAATTCTTGAGATCCAACTTTGAGGAGGTCCTCAAAGGGATGGAGTTAGAGAGTTTGAGGTTGAGATGCATAGCAATTGGAGTAATGAGCCCTCCAAAATGGATTGGGGGCTTCCTATGCACTTTCCTCCTAACTGCCAACATATGTTGTAGAAAGAAGGAATCGAGGTCAATCTTCTCTTCCCCTAGGGGCAAGAATGCTAAAAAACATAGAGTTCCACCTCTTGCACCTTCCCCTACCCCTACATGGACTTGGCGGAGATTGTGTTGGTGAGGTAGTGGTGTAGAATCTGAGAAAATAGATGCTCAATGTCCATGATGGAGTTCTTATGCCAGCTGATTGTGAAGTCCAATGGCAAGTCTGTTAAGAGCATCCATGCCCATTATTAGTCAAATTCATTGGTGGTGTAGCACACCTCCCTGATTGGACACCCATAGATGGTATTGAATTTCTCTAGTGCCAAGTGATGTGGGGTGTTGAAGAGACAAAATTGCACCCATCCTTCCTCCCACCTTTCCATGTTCTAGGGGATGCATCAAACTTCCAAGGATGCCAAGAAATTGTACATGATCTCTTGGTAGGTGGCCCTATCACAAAGAAAGGGTGATCACCCACTATGCCTTGGCCAGCACAGACCTGGCGAAGGCTCTCGGTGAAGCCTATTGTGATGAGGAAGGCATGATTATCATACCGTGTTGGGATCATCTCCCTCTTCATCAGGGAGATGTAGATCTTCCTTTGGTCTTCATTAATGTGAGACATATGAGCCAGCTTTGGCACCATGATGGTGGGTCCTACTACTGAGGAAGCAAACCTTCATGTCGCCATTGATTCAGAACAAGAAAGAGACAGAGGAGAGAGAGCTTAAGGAAGACTCTAATCACCTAGAAGCACTAGCACTACTCTATTTGCAAGGAATGTGGCTTGGGTGTGATTTAAACACTACCCACACACTTCCTTTTATAGCTTTCGAATTGCCTTCAGGCACCCATTTGGTAGTACCAACATATGTGTCGGTGGTACTGACTCCTCCCCCATGATTCGTATGAAGTCGATATCAAGCATTAATATCGACACTCCTCATCTCTCAATATTGTGCTATAGGGATTACCTTATGTCAGTAGTGCTGATGCCTATTGGTGGTACCGACTTTTGAAAGTGCACATCGTATTAGTACTACTGACCGTTGTATGATGATGATCTAGATCATTGATTTGTGCATCCATGGATTCTATGTTTTTAAGTGCCTATACTATCAATGGGTGTGTCGGTAGTACCGAGCTACTTTTTGCTCACTTCTATTGAAAGGTGTTAGTACTACCAACTTTATGGGTCAGTAGTACCGAGTCATTAATATTCTCAGAACTCTCAAATGACCTCTCGATATCCCAAACCTGAAGCGTTGTGCATGTGTCTATACTACTGACTTCTGTGTCTGTGGTACTGAGCCTCCACAGTGAATGCAGCTTGTCTTTGTAAGAAATCAATGCTAATGACCTCCTTGTCGGTAGTATCAAGCGAATTTTTAGTCGTCGCTATTGGAAAATGCCAGTGCTACTGACTTTATTGTCTGTAGTACTGACTTTATAAATCTTGCCCCTATTGATCTGAATTGATTCCATCAGTGCCACTGACTGCATGTCGATAGTACCGACTTTTATAGTGCCTACACACCAAACCAAACTGATCAAGGTACCTTTTTTACATTGAAAAATATAAAATGTAACTAGAACAATCTAAGCCCCTAAAATGCATGTAAAAGACTAAACCAAAGTACAAAAAGGGAAAATTGGGTTGCCTCCCAACAAGTTCCCTTATTTTACATCATAGGCTCGATGATCAAATAAAAAAGTAATAAGTGAAGATCAAAGAGCTTCAACTCCTCTCCCTCATGTATCAAATCTTCCCCAAAATAGTGTTTTAGTAGCTGGCCATTAACAACAAATGGCTCAATGCCATTACCAATTTCCACGACTCCATGGGGAAATGCCTTAGCCACCACGAATAGACTAGTCCATCTAGGCCTTAGTTTCTTGAGGTATAATTTCATAGTAGAATTGAACAAAATCACCTTTTGTCCTGGAGTGAACACTTTGTGAAAAATGTGGCGGTCACAAATCTTGTTGGTTATATCCTTATAGATCCTTAAGCTTTAATAGGCATCTAGCCTGGGCTCATCCAATTCATTGAGATCCAATATTCTTTTCTTCCATGCATCATCCAGATTATAATTCAACTTCCTCAAAGCCCACTTGGCTTTTTGTTCCAACTCCATAGGTAAAGGGTATGCTCTTGTAGACCAACCTAAATTGAGTTGTTCCTATAGGTGTTTTGTAGGATGTCCCATATTCCCAAACAACATCATTTAATTTCATGCTCCAATTGGTCCTATTTGTTGAGACTATCTTTTCTAAAATCTTTTTGATCTCCGTATTAGATACCTCAACCTTCTTTGTGGGTGATATGGGGTTCTTACTATGTGTCTCACTCCATACATGCTCAACAAAGCTCCAAACTTCTTATTAGTAAAGTGAGATACCCCATCACCTATCATTACTCTTGGCAACATAAACCTATAAAAATATGGTATTTCACAAATTTGCATACAACCTGAGCATCATTTTTGTGGGTTGGAGTTGCTTCCACCCACTTAGACACATAGTAAACTACAAGAAATGTATATAAATTGGAATTAGTAGACACATAAAGTCCCATGAAATCTATTCCCCATAATTAAAAACCTAAAATTCCTAAAAAATGTTTAGGATCATTTCATGTCTTGTAGATATATTTCCTGTATGTTGACTTGCATCTCAATTTCAAACAATATTAAAAGCATATTAAAAATGTTGGCCATTAAAATCCACTCTCTAAAACCTTTGTTTCTATCCTTGAACTAGCATGGTGTCCCCCAGTAGGTAGGGAGTCACAATGTGCCAAAATACTCTCCATGCCATACTCAGGAACACACTTCCTCAAAATCCCATCCCTACATTGCTTGAGCAAGATGGCGTCAACCCACACATAAAACCTTAATAAATGGAAAAACTTTTTCTTGTATTGATACCTCCAACTTCTAGAAGCTTGCCACAAGACAAGTAGTTCACAATGTTTGCAGACCACATGTCCTTACTTTTCATGATGGATAACTTCTAATCCAGGAACTCCTCAACAATGGGTACCTTTAGATCCTTTTGATCTATTCTTTCAAACCTAGACAAATGATCTGCCACCACATTTTCCGTCCTTACCTTTTCCTTGATTTCAATATCAAACTCCTACAATAGAAAAATCCATCTTATAAATCTAGGCTTGGCATCTTTCTTTTGTAGCAGATACTTTATCACTACATGATCGGTCCACACAATAACCCTTGCCCCAATTAAATATTAACAAAAATTTTCAAAAGCAAAACCACTGTAGAAAGATCTTTCTCATTTATTGTGCAATAAAGTTGGGCATCGTTTAGGGTTTTTGATACATAATAAATAACAGTGGGGGTTTTGTCCTTGCATTGTCTTAAAACAACCCCTACCACATAATCTAATGTGTAACACATTAGCTAAAATGGTTGGCTCCAATCTGGATCCTGAACTACATGTTCATATATTAATTTCTCCTTCAACACCCCAAAAGCATTCAAACACCTCTCATTAAAATTAAATTTGGCATCTTTTTCAACAATTTGGAAAGCAACTTTGCAATTTTCAAAAATCCTTCATAAATCATCAATAAAAACCGACATGTCCTAGAAAAACTCCTGACCCTCTTCATAAATGATGGTGGAGGTAGCTTAGAGATGACTTAGATCAGGTCAACCTCCATTTCTCTATTGAACACCTCATATCCCAAAACTATCCCTTCACTCACCATCATATGGCACTTTTCCCAATTCAACACTAGATGAGTGTCCTCACACCTATGCAGGACTTTGTCAAGACTGTAAAGGTAGTCTTCAAACAACTCTCCATACACTAAAAAATCATCCATAAAAATCTTGAGACAACATTCTACCATATCAGAAAAAATGGAAAGAATACATCTCTGGAAAGTAGTCGGCGCATTGCAAAGGCCAAAGGGCATCTGACGGTAAACAAACATGCCATAAGGACAAGTGAAGGTAGACTTCTCTTGGTCCTGTGGCTCGATAGAAATCTGATTATACCCAAAATACCCATCAAGAAAACAAAAATGAGAATGATCGATGACCTGCTTAGGAATTTGATCAATAAAGGGAAGTGGAATATGATCCTTAAGTGTGGAGGCATTCAAACGATGGTAATCGATGCATACACACCACCCAGTCACCAATATAGTAGAAATCAATTCACTTATTGAATTAGTTGTGACTATTATTCCCCACTTTTTAGGAACCGCTTTGATTGGACTAACCCAATTTG
Source organism: Alisma plantago-aquatica (assembly GCA_963693085.1). Classification (NCBI taxonomy): domain Eukaryota; kingdom Viridiplantae; phylum Streptophyta; class Magnoliopsida; order Alismatales; family Alismataceae; genus Alisma; species Alisma plantago-aquatica. Next base: position 230,002,775 of record OY856410.1, read on the forward strand.
AATCAGAAGTAATATAGATTATACCTGCCAATAGAAGATTCACTACCTCTTTCTTTACTACCTCTGTCATAATTTGAGATGTCATTGAGGTTGTACAATTAGCATGGATCCTTCTTCAATTTAGATTTTTTTCTAGCAAAATCTAGGGGAGATCCCCTTGATGTCTACAATAGACCACCCAAACATTGCCTGGTGGTTCTTCAACACCACGAGCAATAGCTCCTCCTCATGGATGATCAATGAGGTTGAAATGATGACTGTAGCTTCTCATGTGCTACCAAGAAAATGAACTTCAGATGCAGAAACAATGGCTTCAACTAGATCTCATGAGGACTCTACAAGGATGGAATCAATGGTGGTGGAGGAGGTCCTAAGTCCTCATAGTTTCTGGTATAGAAACATGGCATTGTCTTAAGAAACAAACCACACTCCTCTAAAGAACGAAAATGAGTGTAGTCTTCCACCAAATTCATGATGCATGCCTCCAAGGGTAGTTGTGGGTATGCTTGAGTAAGAGTGGAAGATGTTGCCTCTTCAATTGTCATTGGGACTGCCTAGTCCTCTTCATCATCAAAATACTATATTGCCTTTGTCAATGACACCTCCTTGGTTTGCTCCATGATGTCCACTGCCAAGGTGCCTTTCTATACCTTTGTCATTACATGAGCCATGTCCAAAAATGGCTTCCCTAGAAATAAGGACACCTCTCCTTGTAAGTGTTGAAACATGTGACAATGTGCCTTATCACCAACTGAATGTGTAGAATCAGGCATCTTGATTTCAAAATGGTCATCATGAATACCGAGTGTTAGTCCTCCTCTTCCCATCTCTAGGATCATATTTGTTGTAGCTTGAAATGGACTCCCTAAGAGTAGCTCATTGCCATGATCACCCTGCATCTTCATAACTACAAAATCTATTGGAAACACAAATTTGTCAACCTTGACTGGAACATATTCACAGATACCATATGGCCTAACCATTGAACAATCTGCTAAATGTATTGTCATATTTCTCTTCCTAGATTATTTCAAACCCAACTTCTTGAAAGTGGTCAAGGGCATGTGATTAATACTTGCCACTGAGTTGCATATAGATTCCCCAAACATGGTCCTACTGATGTAACATATGGTATATTGAAATAGACTAGATCAATCTCCTCTGAATAAGGGCACTAACTTCCTCTCTCAACACCACTACATCTAAATCAGATATCCTCCTCTTCTTGTTGATGATGTCCTTAATTTTTTTTTCATAGGACGGAATCTTCTCTTTTGCATCAATAAGAGGGATGCTCACATGAAGTTTTCTCAACATGTCTGGAAACTTCTAAAATTGTTGCTTAACCTTATTTGCCTTCAATCTTTTTGGGAAAGGCACTAGGGTCACAAACTTTCTCTAGTGAGGTGGAACATATGCTTCCTTCCCGATCTCCTTAGGATCTTCAAACTCTTCTTCAACATCTTTCTCCTCTGTTGTGGTGTCTGGCTCAGGTGGATCAGTGGTCAACATTGATTCCCTATCACATGCATTATTGTTTGCCTCTGGATTGGTCTTTTGTTCATCCAATAGCTTCCACCCCTTAAAAGGGATTTCATCCTCGAAATCTAAATGTCAAAATCTTACGAACAACTATTTATGTTACGACCCCATCTGAGCTTAATTGGTAAACTAGGGTTTACCTAGACAATTGCAAAGATTAATTGGAATAATCATTCTTGAAATCTAATTAATGACGATAACACAATTAGGATGTTTTAACTATGATAAGAATTTTAAGTGTTCATTTGCCTTGAGAATTAGGGTTTGAGAAACATAAACCCTAATCGGCCCAAAATAGGGTTTTGATGATACATGAACACAAAATTTGATAAGTATAGTGTATCAGTAAATGATTTTTAGTATTTTATGGGTAACTCTGATTTACTTCAAATTTGGATATGATTTGGATATATATAATGTGAACAACATTGGTAAATATCAGAATTTTTGAAGAATGTTCTGACCTGTTTATCGGTTGAGTTTCAAACTCGACTGATCATATTTCCAGATTTATATAGCAGTGTGGTAATGGAATTTTATCTTTTAATTGGTATATCCAATTGATCTCAAATTTTAACTGTGCTTGAAAAACACAGTTTTAGACACTCTGTTAAATTGGCATAATTTTTGGATGACTTTTGATCTCTACAGTGAGGGTGTCGGTCGAGTTCTGTGCAGGACAAACTCGACCGAATCTGCTGCAGACTGCAATATAGCAGTGCACTGTTCTATTTGTAATTATTTATTGGTAACTACAAATGATCTCAAATGTTAACTGAAGCTTTATAGATAAATTATAAACAACGTGCTAAATTCCCATAATTGTTGTAGAAGGTTTGATCTCTGAAATAAACGAATTACAGTAACTTTGTGTAACTGAATATTCAGCCAATATAATAAAAGTTGAGTGTTGGGTCAATATGCAATTGACCCAAGCAGCTCAAATTGACTTATATGATCGACCACACACACACACAGCTCTTATTCTTCGTCATCCACCCCAGAGAAACGAAAATCTAGAGAGAGAGGGAGAGTTAGGGCTTGAGTGGAGAAAGAGGAGGAATTGCTGACCTAGGGTTTTGCGGTCCGAGGAATGGTGAAATCAAGTAAGTTTGGATCCTTTGCATAGACTTTTATGGTGAATCTTCTCTCTCATGTCAAGATTCCGTCCATGCTCTGATTTGATCCAAGATGATGTCAAAATTCCCTCTTTTCTCACCCTTTCTTCATAATCCCTCATTTTCAAGGTTTCCGAGTTGAATGGAAGAAGAATTGGGAGATTTTCTAGGGATTTGATATGAGTTCGAGATCCCCTGAGCTGAGCTGCAGTTTTGAGGTGTTTTCACACCTTGGGGTGAGTGGGTTCTTCCTTTAAACAGTATAATGCATGAAATTTGATTATAGCATCCAAATCCCTAATTGCTTGGTATGTGATTCTAAACCCTGAAATGTCCGTTTAATTTAAGTTGTTGCAAATTGATATGATATGGATTCCTTCTCTGTTTGAATGACTCTTTGATGGTAGATTCACATCAGAAACGTATACAACACATCCTAGTAAGAATGCTTTTCAGATTTATACCATATGATGTAATTAGGGTTTAACCTAATTGAGATATCACTAGAGTTTCAACCTTATTGAAGAGGACTAGTAATCTTATAAGTGGTTAGGATGTACCTCATGGGTTACCTTATTTGAATTTTATTCTTGGTGCATGATATCTCAGTGAATAGCATGGAAACCTAAATTTAGTTCAATTTCCATGGGTTCATACATATATTGACTGTATATAATTGTTGAAAGCAGTCTTTAATTTGTGAATGTTTATATCGTGTGAAATCCTTATGAGAGCCATGTGATAAGTGAATGAGGAAAATGAAACCCTAAGAGCAGGGTGTTGCTATGTGATAAGAGAATAAGGAAAGGAAACCCTAAGGATAGGGTGTTCTATGAATTAAGTTATGGTGATATGAAAGGTTTCCATATGAGATGTGGTGATGCTTAACTGTTGAATTGTATGTTGTTTGTGCATTTAACTTTACATGCTTGTTCTCTTTGAGTTGGTATATATATACTACAGGGTTTCTTATTTTCACAATACATATCTCGTGAATTGCAGGTGATGAGATATGACATGCCCTAGAAAGGGATGTTACTGAGATCATGCAGATATGTATGAAATGTTAGAATGAGAATACTTGTTGGGCAGACATGATATATGTTTGAATACATGAGCTATGATGTTTTATATGATATGATATGGCAGGCCGTGTGAGCCTTGTGAGAAATGTAAAATGAGTTATGATTTCTGTTTAAAATGTATCTATAATGTTAATGTTAGACTTAGGTGCCCTGAACACCGTAGAACCCCTTTGGGAGGTCTGCTCCTTAGGGGTGAAACTCGTGTCCAACATCAACCGGTTGAGTAATTCTGGTGGCATGAGGGTTGATAGGGGTTATTCAACAATAATCCGTGCGTGTGTCACGGTGGTAACCCAGTGTAGACTCTCCGCCTGTGTGCTCAGGTTAGAGGAGGAGTCTAGAGCACTCAGAGTTAGTGCAATGAGGCCGGAGAGCCTGTGGGCCGGAGAGCCCGTGGGTCCTGTAGCAGAATAGGACTGGCAGTCAGACTTAGCATTTCCCGGGTGTGTCGCTAAGTCTTGTACGGTGTGGCCGTATTGCACTGCGAGTCTCTTATGCAGAGTACACTGCATAAGATCAGGGCATAAGCTAAAATATGATCATATAGGTTCACAGAGTTCCTTATAAATGAAAGAGTTAAGGAAGACTAGAGCATAGTCTTCTAGTAGTTATTCTTTGGATGCAATATTTACATTCTTTGTTATTTCAATTATATTGTTTTAGAACTGCTCAGTGTAGTATTTATTGTTGTTAAATTTCATAACGTTTATTCAAAGTTATACCTGTAATCACATTAGTGCCTTAGACTGTTTCTTTGAAGTACTCATTCACTGAGCGAGTAGGCTCACCCCTCTACTCAAACATTTTAGGGTTAACCGCGTAGACTTGAAGATGGTCAGAGCATCATCGTAGATCTTCCACAAGAGTTAAGTACAAGATTAGTTGAGTCAGTCGGTCCTTGTCACTCTAGGTCCTTAGTAAGAGATAAGAGAGAGAGTTGTAATTATGATGTGTAATATTATTCCTCTTTTGAAATTGTATGCTATTAGTAGGTCTTATGTGCATAAGGTGTGAGAGACATCATGAATGTTTATACATGTGTCTTTACTATTAAAGTCTGATTAGTAAAAGAAATGTTCAGATTCCCTTGTTAAAATGATTTATGGGGTTCAATGCGAAGAAACAAGAGTTTTAACAGAAAAGTAAAGAAAAGAAAAAAAAAGTTAAGGGTGTTCTTTGTATTACATATAAGTCCTATCTTATGCCCTAATCTCATGATTTGAGGAAATTGTGAGATCGGGGTGTAAAAATTTACCACCACTTAAAAGGTTTCATCCTACTAAGTCAAGTAAATATATAGGTACAATGATAACTTCCTTACATTCATCCACAAGGTATCATGCAAAAAGGAAACATAACTTTAAGTCTAACTATGAGACTAAGTGTTACCTTCAACATGACCATCAACATAGACTTCTTGACTATACAAAGCAAAAACTTTTATAGGACATATTTTCACATCACTTCTACCATTATTATTGTTGTTGCCATTATTCTGAGGAGGTAGCTGAGGTTGTTGTTGAACTGGTGCATGACCATAATGAAGCTTGGGGCACTTAGGTCGAATGTGCCCAGGTTCATTACAATGATGGAACACAACTCAGAAGGCAGGTTGATATTTTTCTTGATTCTTATCTTGAGATAACTTCCTTGGAGGATGGCGACTATTGCACTTAATACACTTGTCTCTTCTTTGCTCGTATCCTAAGAGCTTCCTCTTCTTGTCAAACTCCTTAGGTTGAAACCCTTGTTAGGGGTTTATAACATGTAACATCCCTGACCAAGGTTAAGGGATAACCCTATTTGTTTAGCCTAAATAAGTTTCTTAGAACTTTAATATAATCCTCTATAGTGTTTTTTGTTAGGTGACAAACTTATGTTTCAAGTTTGGTCCTGTTTGAATAATGTTTGAGCAATATTCTCTTGTTTTGGGCCAAAATGCAATTTACCCAAGATGAGGGGTTATATTGCAATATGTCACATTTTAAACATACCTCATGTGTTTTATAATCGTAAGAGATAGAATTATTCAAGGTGGTGTCTTTTGGAAAGCCTAAATTCCAAATTTGAACTTGTTTGAATAATGCTAGTGCCTTGTGTATCAATTTTGGTACAAATTGTAATTTACCCAAAATATCGGGTTGATATGGAAATTACCACCTCTAGAGTGTCCCTACTCCTTCATAGTATCTTTTAGAGGAGATATAAAGAAGGAGACGCCATGTTTGAATCATGTATAAGTGATAATATTCTTGGTGATAGAAAGACCAAGAAAGGGGTTGAATGTGAAACCCTAACCTGAGTTGTATCGAGTTGTAGAGTCCATATGAGAGTGCCTATCAGACAAGGATCCATAGGGGGAGTCCCACATCGGTTTTTGAACTCTTGGAAAAGTCCATGATGGGAAAAGAACCTCAAGGAGGTGAAGTGTATCGGTTGACAACTTCCTTGGAAAAGTTGTATCGGGTTAAGGATAAAGTGGTGATTGAGTTGAGATATCTTATCCAACAAGATAAGGGATGGCCGAAATACCATCTCTAGATCATCCTGAAGTGTTTTGCATTTCAAGATAAATATGAATGCATGCAAGCACAAGTGTCAACCATGCATAGACACGTGGCACCAAGTAGCTTAAAATGATGACACCTCATATACACATTTTTTTCATGAACCTCAAGTATATATACCCTTCCTTTCACCAATTAGTGGAATTTTTCGAATCTTACCACCCCCTTGCTCTTAGATATCGTGCATAGAGTCTTGGTATAGTGCATAGGTGAAGCAATATTGTGCATAGAGCCTTGGTATCGGTCATAGCAAAGTGATATCGCCCATAGCAAAGTGATATCGGCCAAGTGAAGGATATCGACCACAAGTGGTGAGGTATCGTGCATAGTGTTGAGGAGCTCAAGTCTTGGACCTTTGATAAGATCATCTTCAATCTTAGGAGTCTGAAGATTTGGATCTTGGAGCTTTGAAGTTTCTCTTGAGGCGGGTTATGTAACTTGAACTCAATTATGTTATTATTTACCATCAATCTTGTCATAGATCTTGCCATAGTTGATGATCTACTTTGAATTAGATTTTTCTTGCATAATTGGTGAATCCATGAATTCTATTAGTGATCTAGGACTTTTGTCCATGAACTATAATAGTAAGAATAAGAGTCTAGAGGTTGATGATGATGACAACATCATGGTTCAACCCGATACTGGGTTTAAGCACCTCTAAACTGATATGGTGAAGTAAACATATCACTAAAATGATAAAATGGGGATACATACACCTTAGACACGATATGATGATGAAGTATACATCTTGTGCATGATATACCATGTGCACGATATGAGGTCAAGTATACACCTCATGAACGACATGGAGTCAATTATATACTCAAACCAGATATGACAAACCCTAGATGAGGAGCAACCTGATATAGTGATATGAATGCACCACTAGCATGATATAGTGATGAGTTTATACCTCATGAACGATATGAGTGACACATACATACATCTTGTGCACGATATGGGGTCAAGCACCCACCTTATACACGATATGGTATCAAGAAGATACCCTAAACTAATATGGTGTTGAAACCCAACATGGGAAAGTGAAACTCGATATGCATTGTAACCCCACATCCCTGTCGGTTTGTACACTTGATCTAGTTGTGACTAATCAATTGTCTAGCCTATTACTCATGAAGGGTAGGACAATACCATGAAGTTTTTGAAAGAATATGAGTATAAGTGTCAAACCCGATATGCAAATGCTAAAGGTTGAGTAACCTGATATGAATGCACAATATGGATATAAGGCGATATCTCATGCACGATATGGTGATGAGGATACACCTCTATACCTGATATGGAGGAATCACCTCAGTCTAATACACTTGATTGAGTGACACATGTAGTAAATTATGTCCAATGATACATTAAGACATAAAGAGTTTAATACATTTTGATAAGTATGGGCCATTGTACCTTGAGAGAAGGATTGAGCCAACCTAATGGAGTGTGATGTAATCAACATCCTAGTGAGGATGAAAGAGAAACTTATAGTTGTATAATTCTCATGTAATAAGTATACATTGATACTCCTAATATGTGTGGAGTATGAATTAGGGTTTTGATTCTTGATGAACATGCCGAAAACCCTAATCGTTTAATAAAGGGAAACCCCAACCCTAATTATGGGAAGGTTGTATTTCTATTGTATTGAATGGTGATGATAGGTACGTGAAATTGAAACCATGTTGATATCATGAGTTAATGAGCATATCTAAGTATGAGCTATGATGTTTCATATAATACAGACTATTTGAGTCTTATAAGTCATGTGAAATACTTGTACAACAAGTATGATGTTTATATAGGTCTTATGACCTAGAGATGGATGTTGCCTAGTGAGATGGGACAAGATGTTTATAAAAGTCTCAAGATCTAGAGATTTAGTGAGATGGGACAAGATTTTTATAAAAGTCTCAAGATCTAGAGATTGATGTAAGAGATGGAAATGTCCAAAATGAACTAGGGAAATGGAAACCCAGTAACATCATAATAATAATAAATGGTTATTATAATAACAAAATCTTGGTCATACATGATTTATGATTATAGGCAATTAAGGGATATAGTGTTTTAAATATGCTTAAATGAGATATGAAGAATACTTGTATCACATAAAGGATGTGAATGGGTACAATGCCTAGTAAAGGTGATTTGGAATTCAATGATGAGTTTAAGGGATTGATATCCCATAATGAAAGTGAAAGGGAAACATAAAGGTATTCCACTACTATGGAATCCTTAGCAATATGGTCATGATATCACATGATTGGTATCATCCAATACTTGGATATAATTTCACAGGATTGGTATCATCCAATACCTGGATATAGTTTCACAGGATTGATATCATCCAATACCTAGATATAATTTTATAGGATTGGCATAGTCCAATACCTGGATATAATTTCATAGGATTAGCATAGTCCAATACCTGGATATAATTTCATAGGATTGGCATAATCCAATACCTAGATATAACTTCACATGATTGGGATAACCCAATACCTAGATATAACTTCACAGGATTGGCATGATCCAATACCTAGATATAACTTCACATGATTGGGATAACCCAATACCTGGATATAACTTCACACGAATGGCATAATCCAATACCTGGATATAACTTCACATTATTGGCATAGTCTAATACCTGGATATAAATTCATAGGATTGGCAGAACCCGATACCTGGATATAATTTCACAGGATTGGCATAGTCCAATACCTGGATATAATTTCACAGGATTGACATAGCCCGATACCTGGATATAATTTCACAGGATTGGTATAAAGCAATACCTGGACAAAATATAATGATGTATATTCACATGTTTAGTGCAATCCAATTCCTGGATAGCAGATTGGCTGAGACCAACAGATAGAAATGAGAAAGATTCATGGATGTCATACCATGATAATAGTATCATAGGATAAGCTTGAGACGTTGGTATAGTATGATGGGAAAATGATACACATGTTCTTCATATTCCTTATAAAGTGAATAGATGATTTACTACCCTATCTTAGATAGTTACAATGCTTTAAAAGATGAGAAATGTTCTAATCTACTTATCCATAATGATTAACCTTGCTTATTAATATAAAAGAACCTCTGCTCAATTTTATACTATTTACCTATTATAATAACATTGTTGGCAGAGAGTTATATCTCTCATTGGGACAATTGTCTCACCCCGTGGGATCCACAATTTTTAGGTGGACGTGCATCAGGAGATAGAGACCGTTCTACAAAGGAAGGACAACAATAACAGGGATAATAGTAACAACTTAGGTTGAGTGTACTCTCTATCGTGTCTTGTAGATAGAAGTCCTATGTGTCATCTCAGGTCCTCAGATTTAGTATGTGATGGTTTTATGAACAATTTGAGATTTTCTCTAGTATGCCTTGAGGTTTTATGTTGCTTCAATATATGTTTTGACAAATAAATTATTATATGTTATCCTTGAGATAAGATGGTACAGTGTATGTACAATGTGAACCCTGATGTATATAAAGTTTTGATTCTTTCATTAAGAGTTTTCTAGGTAATGGATCTCTTTGCAAAATGGTTTTAAATTTTAGTGATTTTTTTAATCCACTGCTTATGATTATTTTGCATAAATAGTGATGATTTGGCTGTCAGTTTAGTGGAAGTCATTACAAGTTTGGTATTAGAGCTTAAGGTTCGCTGAGTCTACAGAGACATAGGACTAAGGTGTTGAGTCTGTTCTAGTATCCTCCAGTATATCTTATAGTGACTTCTTCTTATGCATAAGGAGGGATATAGCTTAAAGATGTCTACAGAACATGCGGATTACATTGCTGAGAGAAATGTTGCTACACCAGTAGGAGGTGCAAGGGATCAAACAAGAGAGGAATTAGTGCCTAAAAATCCCCATTATGATGAAGCTATGCTAGAAAACCCAACCTTTCATGCTCTTTTTGGACAAGTCATGACCATAGTGATGCATATGGAAGATCAGATGCCAGCACCAGCACCTAGGGCACCAGTTCCCAATGAGGAACATGGGTCTGGTAAGACTTTTGAATGACTACGCCGTGTAGGATCTATAGAATATGCTGGGACAACTGACCCAACATATGTTGATCTATGGCTCACTGAGTTACAAAAGGCTTTTAAGATCCTTAGTATCCTAGATGCTGACAAAGTCAAACATGTTGTATACCTTTTGAAGGGTAGTGATGTCCATTGGTGGGCCATAGAAGAGGTAAAGAGGAATGATGAAGAGGTTGGTTGGGAGGAATTTTGTCAAGAATTCGTCAATAAGTATTTTCAACAAAAATACTTAGATGAAAAGATATCAAAGTTTGAGAAGGTTCGACAGGGAACCATGTTAATTAATGAATATGAGGATAGGCTTATGGAACTTTTGCAGTTTGCCCTCAAATGGTAGCTACTGAGCAGGAGAAGATTCGACGTTGTGAGAAAGGACTGAATGCTGAGGTGTCTATCTCGCCAGCCGCGTTAGAAAGTAGAGAGAGATTTGCCACATTTGGGGAATCTATCCAGAGGATAGAAAGGTCTGTGACAAAGAAACATGAGGCAAACCTCAAAAAAAGGTCTACACAGTCACAGGAACAATGGATTGGTGGTACTAAACAACCAAAGTTTTCAGTAACACCTGTTCAACAACAATATAGTACACCAATACAGTGGTCACCTAGTAAGGACCAAGGTTGGGGAACTCCAAGAGTACCTTTAGTATTAACAAGGGACTTGTCTAGGACACAATGTGAGGGCCAAGCTTTCCATAAATGTGGACATATAGGACATCTATGGCGGCAGTGTCCACGAAGAAATAACAAGGTGACTCGATAGTCAAGGCATAATCTACAAATTCACAAGGACCACCATTTAGTGGAGCAGAAGGCCGAGGACAAAGACAAGTGTCATAGTTTGGTCCATCTACTTCTGGTGGTAGAGGACAAAGGCTATAGCAGATGACAACTAGACTCCATGTGTTGAGTCATCCAAGACACTAGATAAACTGTAAGAGGTAACATGTCAGATAAAACTTTTCATTCTAAATTATCTTTCCTTTTCTTCTCTCTGCCTACTAATTATAAGAAAGGTAGTTGTTGTTGAGCTTCTTTTAATTATTCCTATGAGGAGATAAGGAAGAAATAATAAGGATGAGAACCTATATTCAGTCCAATATTTTGTTAAATGTTTTGAAATTTCTCTCTTCATTAAGAAAGGGAAGAGAAGTAAAAGAAACACCTAGAGAATATTAGAGACACTAAGTAGTAAAATCTAAAGAGATGATAAGAGTAAGAAACATAATATAAAACAAAATGCATACTACCTAATTTCATTTCTTGAATACCCTGGCCATGTATTCATCTATTGAAGGCAAGGTAAGTATGACACTCTTAGATTGCTATCTTTCTAATTACTCTGATCAAGTAGTCATTTTGAGACAATCTAAAGAGCATAATGAAGTAGGAAATGTGGCACATATATTTATACCAGATCCTAATTGTTATATGAAGGAATCTAAGTTAATCACAGATCAACTTAAACAAACCAAAATGTTTAGTATAATGTATACCTTGGTTTGAGGACCTAGAGGTAACAGTTACCTGATAAGAGGTAACAATGTTCAGTGATGAACTAAGGGTTTGAATAACCATATCTAGTAATCATGATGATAATAATGCTAAGGGATGATGACATGTAATCATCCTTATAATTCCTATGTTGAAGAAAAGGAACCTAAGAGGAAACAAGATTGAATGACCCATGAATAGTTGAAAGTTCATATAATAATCAAAGTAGGTGATAATCTCTTTTCTTTAATAAACAACCCTGGATGATGATGGGTGATAAAAAAGGACTATGTTTCCTTGTGGTATTTCTTTTCAAGGACATGAAAATCAAGTAAGTCTTATGACACTTGATGTGCATGGATTAGAAGTAATCTTTTAGATGGATACTTTGAAAAGTATCAGCTAGTCATGTATTTTAGTTCCAAAACAAAGTATATGTGTTAAATAATGTTTTGAGAAGAAAGAAAGGACCTATTATATATTTGGTTTTGATAATAACAACAAAGGATGGAAATGATAAGTATGTGATATGGTTTTGACACATGTAACTAATACCAAGGTAAGGAATTCTAGTGAACAAGAAGCTTTAAAGGTATGAGATAGTGAGAGCATGACTCCTAAAAAGGCGAATATTGTTGATTACTTAGAAAGGCCAACTTTGAGATTAGTTTAGTTACATACGATAGTATGGACATCATATGCTAGGGGTTTATGCTCTACATAAACATAGCATCCATAAGGATGTATTAATTGAAGGAACAATTGTAGAATCATCTTGGGAAAACTTTATCAAGCTAAGATAACTTCCTAGATCTGTTAAGGTAGCTTATGGAAATAACATCTAGAGATACTTCTGAGATATCTCTTCTTGATAAATATCCTCTCCTTATGACAAGAAAATAAACAATTAATAGGATGGTTTGTTCTAGGCATTAGTAAGCTTAGTGTGTGTCAACAAATTAGATTGGCACAATAAAAGTATGATAAGACATGTAGTCCCAAATAGATGATAGAATGTAACTCTAGCTTTTCCTTGAAGGAGAAATGCTAAACTGAGGGGTATGGAAAACTTTCAAGATCAAGAATCTTATCACATAAAATATATGAGTTGAGAAAGGTGACAAAGCAATGAGGTTTGACACCCGAGTTATACAAAGTATGTATAATATTTATCTAATTTAGAAAGTGTTACCTAACATAGGATTGACACTATAATCATTAATGGAAAGGACAATTGAGTATGTGTCATGTATGACAGATTCAATGATGACTCTATATAGAAGAAATTTATGCTTGTCAAAATTCAATGGCATCTCCATGACATCAAGATGTTATGTGGAAGCTTGATGATATGATGCATGAATAACAATTGTCTTCCTTCATCTGGGATTTTGGGGATGAAATCCTTGTTAGGGGTTTATAACTTGTAACATACCTAACCTGGGTTTAGGACTAACCCTGTTTGTTTAGCCTAAATAAGTTGCTTATAACTTTAATATAATCCTATAAAATGTTTTGTTATCAAGTGACAAACTTAGGTTTCAAGTTTGGTCCTATTTGAATAATGCTTGAGCAATGTTCTCTTGTTTTGGACCAAAATGTAATTTACCCAAGATGAGGGGTTATATTGCAATATGTTACATGTTAAACATACCCCATGTGTTTTAGTATAATAAGAGAGAGAATTATGCAAGGTGGTGGCTTGTGGAAAGCCTAAATTCCAAATTTGAACTTGTTTGAATAATGCTAGTGCCTTGTGTATCAATTTTGGTACAAATTGTAATTTACCCAAAATACAGAGGTGATATGTAAATTACCACCTCTAGAGTGTCCCTACTCCCTCCTAGTATATTTTAGAGGAGAGATAAAAAAGGAGACACCATTTTTGAATCATGTATAAGTGATAGTATACTTGGTGATAGAAAAACCAAGAAAAGGGTTGAATGTGAAACCCTAACCTAAGTTGTATCGAGTTGTAGAGTCCATATGAGAGTGCCTATTGGCCAAGGTTCCATAGGGGGAGTCCCATATCGGTTTTTAAACTCTTAGAAAAGACCATGATAGGAAAAGCACCTCAAGGAGGTGAAGTGTATCGGTTTACAACTTCCTTGGAAAAGTTGTATCAGGTTAAGGATAAAGTGGTGATTGAGTTGAGATATCTTATCCAACAAGATAAGGGATGGATGAAGTATCATATCTTGATCATCCTCAAGTGTTTTCCATGTCAAGATAAATATGAATGCATGCAAGGACAAGTGTCAATCATGCATGGACATGTGGCACCCAGTATCTTAAAATGATAACACCTTACATACACACTTTTTCATGAATCTCAAGTACATATACCCTTCCTTTCACCTATTAGTGGAATTTTTTGAATCTTACCACCACCTTTCTCTTATATATCATGCATAGAGTCTTGGTATCATGCATATGTGAAGGAGTATCATGCATAGCCTTGGTATCAACCATAGCAAAGTGATATCGCCCATAGCAAAGTGATATCTGCCAAGTGAAGGGTATTGGCCACAAGTAGTGAGGTATCGTGCATAGTGCTGAGGAGCTCAAGTCTTGGACATTTTATAAGCTCATATTCAACCTTGGGAACGTGAATATTTGGAGTTTGGAGCTTTGAAGTTGCTCTTGAGGTGGGTTATATAACTTGAACTCATTTATGTTATTATTTACCATCAATCTTGTCATAGATCTTGCCATAGTTGTTGATATACTTTTAATTCGATTTTTCTTACATAATTGATGAATCCATGAATTCTACTAGTGACCTAGGACTATTTTCCATGAACTAGAACTATAAGAATAAGAGTCTAGAGGTTGATGATGATGACATCATCATGGTTCAACCCGATATTGGGTTGAAGCACCTCTAAACCGATATGATGATGAAGTATACACCTTGTGCATGATATGGTGTCAAGCATACACCATGTGCACGATATGAGGTCAAGTATACACCTCATGCACGACATGGAGTCAAGTATATACTCAAACCCAATATGACAAACCCTAGATGAGAAGTAACACAATATAGTGATATGAATACACCACTAGCACGATATAGTGATGAGTTTATACCTCATGAATGATATGAGTGACACATACATACATATTGTGCATGATATGGGGTCAAGCACCCACCTTATACATGATATGGTATCAAGAAGATACCCTAAACTGATATGGTGTTGAAACCCAACATGGGAAAGTGAAACCCGATATGCATTGTAACCCCACATCCCTATCGGTTTGTACACTTGAGCTAGTTGTAACTAATCAATTGTCTAGCCTATTACTCATCACATGATGAAGGGTAGGATGATACCATGAAGGTTTTGAAGGAATATGAGTATAAGGACAGACCCAATATGCAAACCCTAAAGGTTGAGTAACCTGCTATGAATGCACGATATGGAGATAGGGAGATATCTTATGCATGATATGGTGATGAGGATACACCTCTATACCTGATATGGAGGAAGCACCTCAATCTAATATACTTGATTGAGTGACACATGTAGTAAATTATGTCCAATGATACATTAAGACATAAAGACTTTAATGCATTCTGATAAGTATGGTCCAATGTACCTTGAGAGAAGGATCGAGCCAACCTAACGGAGTATGATGTAATCAACATCCTAGTGAGGATGAAAGAGAAACTTATAGTTGTATAATACTCATGTAATAAGTATACATTGATACTCCTAATATGTGTGGAGTATGAATTAGGGTTTTGATTCTTGATGAACATGCCGGAAACCCTAATCGTTTAATAAAGGGAAACCCTAACCCTAATTATGGGAAGAATGTATTTCTCTTATATTGAACGGTGATGATAGGTACATGAAATTGAAACCATGTTGATATCATGAGATAATGAGCATATCTAAGTATGAGCTATGATGTTTCATATAATACAAACTATATGAGACTTGTAAGTGATGTGAAATACTTGTACAACAAGTATGATGTTTATATAGGTCTTACGACCTAGAGATGGATGTTGCCTAGTGAGAGGTGACAAGATGTTTATAAAAGGCTCTTGATCTAGAGATTGATGTAAGAGATGGCAATGTTCAAAATGAACTAGGGAAATGGAAACCCAGTAACAGCATAATAAAAACAAATGGTTATAGTAATAACAAAATCTCAGTCATACATGCTTTATGATTATATCCAAATAAGGGCTATCATGTTTTGAATATGCTTAAATGAGATATGAGGAATACTTGTATCACATAAAGGATGTGAATGGGTATAATACCTACTAAAGGTGATGTGGAATTCAGTGATGATTTGAAGGGATTGATATCCCATAATGAAAGTGAAAGTGAAATAAAAAGGTATTCCACTACTATGGAATCCTTAGAAATATGTCCATGATATCACATGATTGGTATCATCCAATACCTGGATATAGTTTCACATGATTGGTATCATCCAATACCTGGATATAATTTTACAAGATTGGTATCATCCAATACCTGTATATAGTTTCACAGGATTGGTATCATCCTATACCTGGATATAATTTCACAAGATTGGCATAGTCCAATCCCTGGTTATAATTTCACAGGATTGGCATAGTCCAATACCTGGATATAATTTCACAGGATTGGCATAATCCAATACTTGGATATAACTTCATAGGATTGGGATAACCCAATACCTGGATATAACTTCATAGGATTTGCATAATCCAATACATGGATATAACTTCACAGGATTGGGATAACCCAATACCTGGATATAACTTCACATGATTGGCCTAATCCAATACCTGGATATAACTTCACAGGATTGGCATAGTCCAATACCTGGATATAACTTCACAGGATTGGCATAATCTAATACCTGGATATAATTTCACAGGATTGTCATAGTCCAATACCTGGATATAATTTCATAGGATTGGCATAGCCCAATACCTGGATATAATTTCACAGGATTGGTAAACCAATACTGGATGGAATATAATGATGTATATTTACATGTTTAGTGCAATCAAATACCTGGCTAGCATATTGGCTGAGGCCAATAGATAGAAATGGGAATGATTCATGGATGTCATACCATGATAATTGTATCACAGGATAAGCTTGAGACGTTGGTATAGTATGATGGGTAAATGATACACATGTGCTTCATATTCCTTATAAAGTGAATAAATGATTTACTTCCCTTTCATAGACAGTTACAATGCTTTAAAAGATGAGATATGTTCTAACCTACTTATCCACAGTGATCAACCTGGCTTATTAATAAAAAAGAACCTTTTCTCAATTTTATACTATTTACCTTTGATAATAACATTGTTGGCAGAGAGTTATATCTCTCGCTGGGACAATTGTCTCACCCCGTGGGATCCACAATTTTTAGGTATATCTGCACAAGGAGATAGAGACTATTCTATAGAGGAAGGATAACAACAATAGGGATAGTAGTAACAGCTTAGGTTGAGTGTACTATCTATCATGTCTTGTAGATAGAAGTCCTATGTGTCGTCTCTATACTCTCAGGTCTTCGAATTTTTTATGTGATGGTTTTATGAAAAATATGAGATTTTGGCGTGTATGCCTCAAGGTTTTATGTTGCTTCAGTATATGTTTTGACAAAGCATTTGTTATATGTTATCCTCGAGATAATATGGTACAGTGTATGTACAATGTGAACCCTAATGTATATAACGTTTTGGTTCTTTCATTAAGAATTTTCCAAGAAATGGATCTCTTTGTATAATGGTTTTAAATTTTAGTGATTTTGTTAACCCGCTGCTTGTGATTACTCTGTATAAATAGTGATGATTTGGATGTCAGTTTGGTGGAAGTCATTACAGAACCTTGCTTCAGACTATAGAATTCAACTTCCTTATTCTTTAGGGCAGCAGTGCAGATGTACTTCCCACAAAAAAGTGCCAAAAATTGCTCCCAATTTATGGTGGAGATATCGTGTGTCCTTGCTATCCCGTTCCACCAAACTTGAGCGGGTCCATCTAGAACATATGAAGCAAACCCAAATTTTTGGAGGGGAGGACAAGCCATATCATCAAATTTGTGTTCTATGGTTAGCACCCAATCATCTACTTTGTCAACCATCTCTATTTCACCTTCACTCTTAAAGGAGGGTGGTTGCTTCTTCATGAATTCCATTATGGAATACTCCTTAGGCTTTTTAGGCATAGACAGGTTGTTCATCTTCCTTTCCATAGTTGTGGCAAAAAGTTGTTGAATCATGGCCAACTCTTGCTTTGGAGAGATGACTACGACCATACTAGCATAGGATGGGGTTTCTTGACCTACTGATGGTCCACTTCCAGTCAGAGGAGTACCCTAAGTCACTGGAGTGGTAAAGGGTGGATCCATCCTTGGCATCCCAAACTTAGGGTTCTGGGGTGTCTCATAACCAAATTGGTTGTCAACGGACGAGTTATCTCTCGCCATGAGGGTTTTTCCTACACAAGGCAATGGTACTAGGTATAAGAAACCTATGAAAAAGGTAAACATCCCAAAGGCGACAAGATTGAAATGGTTAGATAACTGATAGCCACTGGCATTGATACCATGTTGTAAGGAGTGGGATCCCAGAGGGGAACCAATCCCTACCAAAATAAAAAGGCAACATCCCAAATCAAACACCAACATATTTTTTTCTAAAAAGGGATGATAACCAATTTATTCAACATGAGTGTATCATAACACCAAAGTAGCAACAAAATTTAAATATGTATCTAACCATAACAAAGCTTGTTATCATCACTATCCTTCACCACGTAGGGTGAGATAAAAGGAAAGACTAACTAAACATAGAACTAGTTGAGGATCACCTAACAACTTCAAGAAAGTCTCCCACGTAGTTTGAGCTAGACTTGTTGTCCTCCAGGTCCACCCTGATTGTCTTCTCCTTATCCAACACCTGGGCTTCGAAGCGTACCCCACAAAAGGAAAAGAAAATACAACATCAACAAAAATTTGGTATGTGCATTCGAAAGTATGTGCATATGAAAATAGGGATTGAGCAATTTATGGAATAAAAGGACATAAAATAAAGGATGCTTCCCATAGAAAAGAAAAGGAATACCCAAAGAGGGAAATATAAAACTTGATTTGCAAACAAAAGATAACAAAAGGAATTACTTGCCATAAAAACAATAATAAAAGTGGTGCCACAAAAGCACACATAATCTTTTTGGGCACATAACCCGTCATTATAATAATAACTTGCATACATGTGACATAAACATATCACTCGAATAATATAAATAACAAAGGCAGCCAAGCCTCATAAACTTGAAACCAATAGAGATTGGCACATAACCAAACTCCCCAATATAACATGTGGGAAAAGACTCATAAACTTGAAACTCGGGTTTGGGGAACATAGCCTCCACTGCAAAATATAATAAGGGCACATAACCCAATACCAATGTAATTACACTATCCTAGGCTACTGAGTCACATAACATGCATAATAGGGAGGCAAGTAAAAAGTATAGTCAGATTAAACAAAAGTTGCCATCATACTAATGGACAACATAAACGTCAAATTTACAAGTGGGAAAAATACATCACATGTCATCTTTTAGAGTTCCATCATGAACAAAGCATAAGAAAAGACTAAGAAAATGTCCAAATATGATCACAAAATTAGTAACAATGTAAGGTACTTCACATGTCGCATATTTTCCAAAAGAAGGATATATTGTGTAGGCTAATGTCCATAGGACCAAGAGAAAGAAGAAAATAGGTTAATTTATCAAAAGGAATAATAGGGGATGCAAACATACCTCGAACTAGGGTCCTAGAAACTCTCTTCACCAACCTAGTTATTTCCAAGATCAACCTTTCCTAATTATAAATTATTCACATGTATTAGGGTTTGAGATTCATATATATGTAATGAAACCCTAATTCTAGAACTTTTTAGCAAAACTCAGATTTTGGACTCAAAACCTATACCAATCAACTTATTAGGTTCTCATGATTAGAAACCATATTTTAATGTAAATTTTGGAGTTTAGATGATTTAGTTACCAATATTAGAGCTTTTTATATTAATTAATTAGATCCTAAAAATCCATCATTGAAAACATGGAAATCAGCCGTTGAAACCATTTTTATTAGAGAGCACATTTTTCTGATTCCAAAACATGTTTACTTTAATTTTTGGACAAGTGAGTCAAAAGATATTATTTTTGGAAAATTGGCCAATCAAATTATTAGAAAATGGTAAATCATCTACGGAACAGTGAGAGAGAGGAAGTGAGAGATGGGCCCACGTGACTTGGCCCAATCATAGGTACTGAAATCACCGGTCAACTCTCATGTGACATCGGCTAAAGGGGGAAAACAATGAAACCCACAAAATTATGATAATACCCTCAGCTGAGAAAACAAAGAAAAGAGGATGAGGGAAGGTAGAATAGAGAACTCAGTTTCTTCCCCTTCCTCTCATCCATGCCATAGTCACACGACAGTAGGCAGCATGCCAAGAAAAAATTGGGTGAAGTTGCTATATGTGAGCATTGACCAAACTGAAGGTAGAGAAAGATAGTAGGTGGGCAAAATGAACTCACCTAGCCACACAATTTGTTTTCTAGTATCTTTGGAAACTCAAGTGTGCCTCCGCAAGGATAGTGTTACAACCCCAATTTTTGGGTTCTTTTGGTGAGAAATGTAATTTCTCATATTAAAGATATTTGAACAAATAATGATATAATTTGTTTTGAATAAATGGATTTCGTTTACAATAGCCTTGATGGTTGTTTTGTGGGATTTATTGGATATTGGGCCCAATAACAAGGAAATGCAAAAGGAAATTCAATGATTAAATAAGTGAATGAGAAAATGGAGAAAAGAATGACGTAGAAACCTCTAGAAGGCAAAGGGATGTAATCCAAAGATGGATTTCATGGCTCTTGGGTTCCTTGGGTTACAAGGAGTCCAAAGTTGCAAAGAAAAGGCAATAAGAAAAGAAAAGATTAATTAAGTATTTCTTTAAGAAAGAAATTGAAAACAATGATAAAATGTGGGAAATAAGTGGAAAAAAGTATAATTGAGTTATCCTTGAGGGAATTTCGTATCCAAAGGATTCCTAATGTTAAAAGGAATGCCAATAAGGAAAATAGAAAGAAAGATAAAGAGAAATCCTCAAAAAGAGATATTTTAATAAGAAATAAACAAGATAATGAGGATTAATGAATGTGAATGTATCTAGAAGGACAATGAATATCCTTAAAAAGGAATTTCGAAAATATTATAGTTTCTTGGGATCTAAGGAGTCCCAATGAAGAAAAAGAAAGAGAAAATACCAATAATAGAAAATAAGAAGATAATATGATGCTTAATTAATGAATTTCATGGTATTGTTGAAGAAGGGGTGTTTTCTACAAAAAGGAAATATAATTTCGTGGCTAATGGGTTAAAAGCCAATAATAAAGAGAATAAGGGAGAGGATTTTTGTATTCTTGAATATCCAAGTAATAAGAAATATTAAAGAGATAATGATAAGAGAGAAGATTACTTCTCATTGAGGAAATTGTTTTCCTATTTGGAAAAGGACTCTTTGATTCGTGAATAAGCCAACTTAGGGCCTCGTTTCCCACCCCTATATAAAGGGTAGAGCCCTGGTTCGAGTTCAAGAGAGATCCCACGTCTCCCTCTCTCTTCCCCATCTCCTTCTTCTTCCTTTTTCGTTCAAAAACCTAACAGAGGGTATAAATCTATCATGGGAGAAAATGAGAGGCTGTGTAAGTCATCATGATGAAGGTTCGAAGGTCCCACGTCAAACCTAGGGAGATCGGCCATCGTTCTCTCGGCTCTCGACCTCATGCGACCACCTGCAGCTGGCCTGCATGTCTAGCCAACTACCGCATGGTGGTGTTCTCGAACCAACCACCTAGACCGTAGGCTGGGTGGCGCTCTAGGCACAACGGAGGGTGGTGGAGGAGGGCCACCAATCGGCGGTTCCCTTGGACCTTGGAGGGTGAGAAGAAACCTCCCTGCAGACAACTATGCCCGCCGCAACGCTAGGGTGCGCGAGGAGGAAGATGGGCCGTCCATTGGACCTTTATGCCTCTTCGCAGCTGAAGAGACACTTGAACTAACTAGGGGCAAAGTCATATTTTCATTATATCTGAAGTTGGGTGTGCGCGAGGTACATGCATGGGAGTTCATTGCCTACGTGGCACCTCCCTTTTGGTTACTTTATGTTTTATTTGCTAAAATCATAACTAATTCTAGGAAACTCGGATTAAAACAAGTCATATATGAAAATTGATCCTCAGAACGAGAGTAACACAAAGAAATTATGTTTGAGGCCTAATTCTGCTTGAAACTGAAAAAGTATAGGGTTTTACATCTTTTAATGCATTAATTGATAGAAAAACCCTAGAACGATATAAAAACGAACATGATGAATCGTTTATATGTTTTTTTTATCAATCTTAACTTGTTAAGAGTAAAAGGAATGGTAAAATCATAAAAGAATGATTAGTATGTTGGTTTTAGGGTTTTATGATCATGAACATGGTTTCATGGACTAAAAACCCTAATTTGAGTAAATATGAGTTTTAGTGGTCATAACACGATATTGCAAGAATACAATTGTAATATAATGATTCTTGAACATAGTTTGGATTAGAGAATTCTTAATGAAGATAATTGAGATGGTTAGGGTTTTGTAAGAAACCTTAGAAACCCCAATTGAGTATAAAGGATGAATCTTTGAGGTTGAATAGGTTAATTTGATAAGTATTAACTTGTTGAGTATTAAAGTTGAGTTTCAATCTATTTCACATGAAAAGTTGGCTAATTTAGGGTAAAAGAAGAGATGATCGTAATTAATTCAAAAATATGGAAATATGTTGTTAAATGATGATCCTAATCCTATTAGGAGAAATAGGATGAGAAACTAATGGTTATATGTAGTTTTGTCTAATTAGGGTTTATGATACTAAAAGTAAAGGCAAAACCCTAATTGCAATGGAAACCCTAAAAGTGGCCTAGAAATCCTAGGAAGCAAGCTAGATTTAATAGATCTTGATGACATGAGTAATAAAAGGAAATTGTATAATTATCTCAGGATCTTGATGTGTGCTTGCTTGCTTAGATTTCTTACTTGCATGGATTATTCTATCTCAAATCAGCCTGACAGGTATGTGGTTACGCTTATGAATAATCACTTTAGTTTCACGGTGATTCCCAAATGTTTTATCAGTTGCTTGAAAATAACTGTTGGATGCCTATTTATTTCATGCAACTATAAAGTGACTATGATTATCACCATAAATGTATATATATAACTGGATTAGATCCGGGTCCTCCTATGTGGCTTTGAAAAGGCTAAAAAGGGTAACCTAGAGAAAGGTCTCGGCTATCATGAGTTAGAAATTGGGCTACCCACGTGTAGTGCCATGAGACTCTTTAGCACGTTATTTACATGTTTTTCATTAATTTGGTGGAGGATTCCTTAAACCTTATCATCCTTACCCATATCTCGAAAGAGGGAAAACCTAATCCTTAAGGTCCTTAACATCATTTGAGTTGAGAAGGGATGAATGAGACGAGAGAGTCCTATAGGTATCTTATTTCGAGTCAAATCCTGAGACATTGGCCAGGCAGTCACACGGATCCGGGAGTCCTCGTATTCTGACTAGCGGTGCAGAGGAAAATCTTGCTAGCCCTCGGGCGTGATCCTTTTCTAGACACCTCTGTCTTTCGAAAGATCCTCTAATAACTCCCTTGGGTTCTATAGAGTTTGAAAATTTTAATAATTATTAAAGATTAGATGAGGAGCCTATGCTCTGATACCAAATGTAACGACCCCGCCTCCCGGTAACCCCCAATTAAGGGAGACCAGATGGCCAAAGCCGTTATCCCAATTTCCGAATCAAACGTTTGAAAAATAATCAATAATAATTATCAAATTCTACCAGACTATATTGAAAAGTTGTGGTAAAATAAAAACTTTGCATACCTTTTGAAATCTTGTATCTCTAAACTTCTATCTACTTATGAATTCTACTCTAACTAATCCTCCTTGTAGTTTAATTCATGTATTTCACAATATGACGATTTACTATTTGTCCTTTTGGCTTTGTACCTAAAATGCCGACAAACAAAATGTCGGTCAACATAAAGCTAGTATGTGGGGGAAACATTAATCATGTAATTATCCATAACAACGTATTGCAGTCAATTACAATTTAACAAACACCTTTATGTTTTAAATATAACTGCGTGATCCATCCATACCCTATCCTCTGCGTTGTCCCTACAGTGGACCTGGATGCTACCTTCCTTATGGTAGATCCCCATTAAAACCCTCATGATCCCACCTAACAGGTGAATTAGTTTCTAGGGTTGAGTCACATGGCACTACCCGTAGGTAGTCCACTCCTTAACTCAAGAGAAGCCTACCTAGAGTAGAAAAAGCAAAGTCATATGATTCCTCACTTCTTTCTATCATTCATAGAGTAGATACATGCTTAGGTCGTATGACACGAATTGTCTTTACCCTAAGGAGAGACCTGAGGATAGACCTTCTTATTAGGAGGATAAGTAGAGAGGGTTAGTCTTAGAGGTAGAGACCTCCATTATAAGTGGAGACCTGGCATATCCTCTGGATAATGCTAACCCTAACCCTAAGTGTTGGTTAGAGAGATGACATGATGAGTTAGATGTCAAGATAGATCAGGTGTTTTGATGGACATGCCTTTGGATGCCATAGGAGCCATGAGAGGTTGGATAACCTAGTACCTTTGGCGATCTAACCCTGGGAAGGGTCATGATAGAGCAAAGGATAGCTCCTTTAATGATGAGGTTAGTAAAGAACCTATGGAAACCACATGAGGTTATATGAGCGTGGCATAATAGACACCCAAAATACGCCAGTAGTGCTGGCATTAGGCTAAAACCCTGGCCAAGAGAGTATGATGGATAACTTGTGAGATGAGCATAAAACCCTGAGCAAACATAAGCTTGATCATAGGCTTCACCATGTAGGGTTATGTTTGTGAGCTGGATCCACCTTCAGGGAGAGATGACCTCGAGTAGCAAGGTTGTTTGTAGGGTTAGCTCTAGAGAGAGAGAGAGAGAGCAGGACCCATGCATGAAAGTTGGAAGCCTTGACTCTGAGATATGGGGAAAATGGGGGTTGAGCATGATGCGACCTAAGTGGATGATAGTGGTTGCCTCACGCTTGATCCCTGGGGGCTGGAGATAGCTTGGTTGCCATTAGAGGCACCAAACCCTAGAGAGAGGATGAGACTTCTGGTACCTATGTGCCTATCGTATAGGTGTTTACCTTCTGAGATAAGAAGAAAAGTTCCTTAGACCTAGAGAGGTTTAGTAACAGGTTGTGAGGCCTTGTACCTTGAGGAGGACTCAACCCTGAAGCGTTGTGCAAGTAGAAGGATCATGGAGTGCATGACATACCTTGGACATGCTTGATTCGTGGTTAAGAGATTGAGCATGCAATTGGACACCCAAAGGTGAACCTAGGGTTCCTAGGCCTAAGAAGGGAAGTGGTGTACCTGATGCTCATGATGAGGTTTGAGTTTCTATAGTTTCGAGCATGGTACTCCTTATGTTTAGAGGAAAGGGAAACCCCATAAGTTTAAGGTATGTTTGATGAACCCCTCCCAGCTAAGTTGATGGAGAAGGTATGATCTTGATCCAATGTTGAGGATGAGAACAAGTATGATCTAGCATGGTTTAGTAGGTGGTCTGCTTGTGCCTTAGTAGCTTGCTGGGTTAAGCATGCTCATGTTGATGTAAACCCTAAACATAAGAACGTTTGTGACCTTTGTTGTCAAGGTGTAGTTTCCTCTCATCCTGGGAGAAGGACCCTTTTTGCAAGGTGTATACCAGTTTTGTGGGTTTAAGGAAACCTAAAGAGGTCTCATAGGATCTTGAGAGGCTAAGTGAAAGGTACATAGTATGAGAATGGACCAGTAGAACCATAGATAACCATCTCTATGTGCATGTGGATGTGTTCGGTAAGGGGCCTGGCCAAGGTAGGCAGGTCTCCATGACCCCTATGAAAGGATGAAAGTCAGCCCATGAATGCAGAGAGAGAGATGATGAAGGCTTGGGTAAGGTTCTAAGTTGAACCTGTACTATGTTAGAATCCTAAGTCTATCCTAGGGTTAGGTAGGGATAAGACCGATGGAAGTAGGAGTTGCCTAATTCCCTAGTTGCACATGACCATAGGGTCGGGAGGTAACAACTATCATTGTCTGAGGGCCATGGGTTAGGAGATTGATCACCTTCATGAACTCATGGGGCCCAAAGGGTGGATGAGTAGGGTACTCTCTGGATGCATAAGGGAAGAGGGATGACCCCAAAAGTACTGGCACCCTATAGACCTAGAGGAGATGACCAAGGGATGTGTGTGAACCTTAGTAGGTTCGAGACTAGTTTTCCATGGAAGTAACTTTGATATCGAGATGATCATGATGTACAGACATATGTTGCACGTTTCAACTCAGATTCGAAGGTGTACTGGTAAGGTGGGATGTACTATCTCTACTCTTGGAATAGGAAGAACTCCGTATTTGGACTGCAGCCAAATGCTTATTTCCTCTTGTTATGGGAGTGAGAGATAGGACAACACGCATGGCATACACCAAGGATAAAAGATGATGTGGGTTGGAACGTTGCCATGGGGTATGAGGACAAAGATGATAGCATACCCTAGTGGAGTGAATGATACATGGATGGAAACAAGGTAGTCATCTTATGAAGATGTTTTTATCATGAGATATGAGTCATACAAGGTTGAATTTGAAAGAGAATAAGCTCAGAGTTTTCTTGATGAAGATAGACTTAGAGCCGAGATGAGATAATAAGTGTAATACAAGGAGGTGTATGTCTTCAACATTACCTAATACCTAAGGGTGTGAAGTGGCAATGGATGCTCTAGTTGAGATATATCTGCCTAGTTTGGCTAGAGTCAAGAAGAGGTTGTTAGGTTAAACCTAAGATCGAGAAAGAAGATATGTTTGGATAACACTCAAAAGTAATAAGATCTATTGAACGAGTTAGTGGTTGTTTGGTTAGCCAGCCTAGGCCTTGATGTATTAAAAGATGGTTGTAGAACCTCAGATACACTTCTTTGGAAAAGAAGGTGATGGAACCCTGACAAGAATGGTTTAGGGTTTCCAAGGTATCAAGCTTGAGGAATCATGACATACATGAGATCATGATTGAAGATCACTATACACCATGGTACTACGAAGATAGTAAGTGACAGAAGTACCCTGGATGCTTAAGATGAAGATGCATGTGGCTTGTGGCCCTGCATGACAGTAGGTGAAGGATGAACACCAGTAACCCAGTGCTTTGATATAAAGGATAAAAAGTCCCCGAGAGGGAATGGGAGTTCATCACTATGGATATTGTGGTAAGTCTCCCTTGGACCAAGGAAGGTCAAGATGCTATATGGGTTATGGTAGGTCTCCTTACCTAGATGACATGAGAAAGAAAGAGTATTGTCAAGGGACAGATCCGATTGAACAACATATGAGAGAGATGGTTCAACTACACCATGATGCGAGTTCAAAAGGTCTTGAGTATAACTTAAGGATTCACTTCCATAAGGTGGAAGTAGATATAGGAAGAACTCGATGTTGGTATAGTTTATCACCCCTAACTAATGGTTAGTATGATCCAGACTAGAGGGTCTGATGAGAGCAGGTGTGCTCATTCAAGGTGATACCTAGAGACAATTCTTGTCTTCTGTAAGATGTGATGATAACCACCATAGCTAGTATCGGGATATAAAGGAGCTCTGTAAGGGAGGTTGTGTCGGTCACCACTTCATTAAGGTGATGTTGGTGAAAGGACCTCACGAAGGTATGAAAAGGTCCACAGTGAGTGCAATAAGTCGCTTTGATCGTATAATGGCTGAAAGGAGCCAGGGACGACATGAGTCGTTAGCTGATGCAAAGTGGACTGACATGCAATTCACTGTGGGGAAAATATGTGACATGAAAATATGACCCCTCTAAGTTATAGCCAAGAGAGCTGAGTTCTTGATACATGGATTCATATGAGAAGGATTGGTGGATAAGGTTATGATTGACCTTACCCCTCAGGATAAAGTAAGGTGTGATGAAATCCAGGTGTCCAATTTAAATCACTATGTGAGGTACCCAGGCCATGTGTTGAGCAATGAACCTAGTGGTCCCCAAGGGAGGATGAAATGACCTGAGTCACCTGTGAGGTTTATAAATGCCAAGGTGAAAGAACTCATAGAAAAGAGTATGTGATGATAAAAGTTCTTTGGAAGCGCCATGGATAAGGTAAAACCACATAGGGGTCAATGATGGACATGGAATGATCTTATCCTGAATTGTTTGTTTGCTGGATGGAATTTTGAGGACAAAATTCTTATAAAAGGGGAAGGATGTTACAACCCCAATTTTTGGGTTCTTTTTGTGAGAAATATAATTTCTCATATTAAAGATATTTGAACAAATAATGATATAATTTTTTTTTGAATAAATGGATTTGGTTTACAATAGCCTTGATGGTTATTTTGTGGGCTTTATTGGCTATTGGGACCAATAACAAGGAAATGCAAAAGGAAATTCAATTATTAAATAAGTGAATGAGAAAATGGAGAAAAGAATGAGGTAGAAACCTCTAGAAGGCAAAGGGATGTAATCCAAAGATGGATTTTGTGCCTCTTGGATTCCTTGGGTTCCAAGGAGTCCAAAGTTGCAAAGAAAAGGAAATAATAAAAGAAAAGATTAATTAAGTATTTCTTTAAGAAAGAAAATGAAAACAATGATAAAATGTGGGAAATAAGTGGAAAAAGGTATAATTGAGTTATCCTTGATGGAATTTTGTATCCAAACGATTCCTAATGTTAAAAGGAATGCCAATAAGGAAAATAGAAAGAAAGATAAAGAGAAATCCTCAAAAAGAGATATTTTAATAAGAAATAAACAAGATAATGAGGATTAATGAATGTGAATGTATCTAGAAGAATAATGAATATCCTTAAAAAGGAATTTCGAAAATATTATAGTTTCTTGTGATCCAAGGAGTCCCAATGAAGAAAAAGAAAGAGAAAATACCAATAATAGAAAATAAGAAGATAATATGATGCTTAATTAATGAATTTCATGGTATTGTTGAAGAAGGGGTGTTTTCTACAAAAAGGAAATATAATTTCGTGGCTAATGGGTTAAAATCCAAGAATAAAGAGAATAAGGAAGAGGATTTTCATATTCTTGAATATCCAAGTAATAAGAAATATTAAAGAGATAATGATAAGACAGAAGATTACTTCTCATTGAGGAAATCGGTTTCCTATTTAGAAAAGGACTCTTTGATTCATGAATAAGCCAACTTAGGGTCTCGTTTCCCACCCCTATATAAAGGGTAGAGCACTGGTTCGAGTTCAAGAGAGATCTCATGTCTCCCTCTCTCTTCCCCATCTCCTTCTTCTTCCTTTTTCATTCAAAAGTCTAACAGAGGGTGTAGATCTATCACGGGAGAAAACGAGAGGTTGTGGAAGTCATCATGATGAAGGTTCGAAGGTCCCACGTCAAACCCCGGGAGGTCGGCCATTGTTCGCTCAACTCTCGACCTCATGCGACCACCTACAGCCTACCTTCATGTCTAGCCAACTACCGCATGGTGGTGTGCTCGAACCAACCACCTAGACCACAGGTTGGGCGGCACTCCAGGTGTGGTGGAGGGTGGTAGAGGTGGGGCACCAATCGGCGGTGTCCTCAGACCTTGGAGGGTGAGAAGAAACCTCCCTGCGGACAACTATGCCCTCCGCAGTGCTAGGGTGCGCGAGGAGGAAGACGTGCCCTCCATTGGACCTTTATGCCCCTTCACGGATAAAGAGACACTTGAACTAACCAGGAGCAAAGTCGTCTTTTCATTATATCTGAAGTTGTGCGCGCGCGAGGTACATGCATGGGAGTTCATTGCCTATGTGGCAGCTCCCTATTGGTTACTTTATGTTTTATTTGCTAAAATCATAACTAATTCTAGGAAACTCAGATTAAAACAAGTCATATATGAAAATTGATCCTCAGAATGATAGGAACACAAATAAATTATGTTTGATGCCTAATTCTTCTTGAAACTCAAAAATTATAGGGTTTTACATCTTTTAATGCATTAATTGATAGAAAAACCCTAGAACGATATAAAAATGAACATGATGAATCTTTTATACATTTTTGATCAATCTTAACTTGTTAAGAGTAAAAGGAATGGTAAAATCATAAAAGGATGATTAGTTTGTTGGTTTTAGGGTTTTATGATCGTGAACATGGTTTAATGGACTAAAAACCTTGATTTGAGTAAATATGAGTTTTAGTGGTCATAACACGATATTGCAAGAATACAACTGTAATATAATGATTCTTGAACATAGTTTGGATTAGAGAATTCTTAATGAAGATAATTGAGATGGTTAGGGTTTTGTAAGAAAACTTTAGAAACCCCAATTGAGTATAAAGGATGAATCTTTGAGGTTGAATAGGTTAATTTTAGAAGTATTAACTTGTTGAATATTAAAGTTGAGTTCCAATCTATTTCACATGAAAAGTTGGCTAATTTAGGGTAATAGAAGAGATGATCGTATTTAATTTGAAAATATGGAAATATGTTGTTAAATGATGATCCTAATCCTATTAGGAAAAATAGGATGAGAAACTAATGGTTATATGTAGTTTTGTCTAATTAGGGTTTATGATACTAAAAGTAAAGGCAAAACCCTAATTGCAATGGAAACCCTAAAAGTGGACTAGAAACCCTAGGAAGCGAGCTAGATTTAATAGATCTTGATGACACGAGTAATAAAAGGAAATTATATAATTATTTTAGGATCTTGATATGTGTGCTTGCTTGCTTGGATTTCTTACTTGCATGGATTATTCTATCTCAAATCATCCTGACAGGTATGTGGTTATGCTTATGAATAATCGCTTTAGTTTCACGGCGATTCCTGAACATTTTATCAGTTGCTTGAAAATAATTGTTGGATGCCTATTTATTTCATGAAGCTATAAAGTGACTATGATTATCACCATAAATGTATATATATAACTGGATTAGATCCGGGTCCTCCTTTGTGGCTTTAAAAAGGCTAAAAAGGGTAACCTAGAGAAAGGTCTAGGCTATCATGAGTTAGAAATTGGGCTACCCACGTGTAGTGCCATGAGACTCTTTAGCACGCCATGAGTTAAGGAGTGGGCTACCTACATGTAGTGCCATGTGACTCAACCCTAGAAACTGATTCACCTGTTAGGTGGGATCATGAGGGGTTTAATGGGGATCTACCATAAGGAAGGTAGCATCCAGATCCACTGTAGGGACAGCATAGAGGATAGGGTATGGATGGATCGTGCAGTTATATTTAAAACATAAAGTTGTTTGTTAAACTATAATTGACTGCAATACATTGTTATGGATAATTGCATGATTAATGTTTCCCCCACATACCAGCTTTATGTTGACTGACGTTTTGTTTGTCAGCATTTTAGGTACAAAGTCAAAAGGACAAATAGTAAATCATCATATTGTGAAATACATGAATTAAACTACAAGGAGGATTAATTAGAGTAGAATTCATAAGTAGATAGAAGTTTAGAGATCCAAGATTTCAAAAGGTATGCAACGTTTTTATTTTACCACAACTTTTCAATATAGTCTGGTAGAATTTGATAATTATTATTGATTATTTGTCGAACCTTTGATCCGGAAATTGGGATAATGGCTTTGGCCTTCTGGTCTCCCTTAATTGGGGGTTACCAGGAGGTAGGGTCGTTACATATAGGTTGAATAATTGGGTGGTGGTGGATGTACAAAAAACCTCTAATCAAATTGATGCATGGAAACGATTGCACATGAGCCTCCGCAGACATATATACCTATATTTATAGATGGGAGGGTGTAAACGAGAAAAGCCAAGAAGGACCAAGAAGCTTGGGACCCAAGATTTGGGCATTTACCAAATATACAACAAAATCACATGAATTAGGGATCATTTTGAGTGGAGCTTACTCACAGATCTGTTGGCAAAAACAATTCGACAAAAGGTTAATCACTGAGGAATAAATCATGATTCGAAGATATTCCTATAAACCACCTGCTTCCCAACTTGGGAGCAAGTAGAGGACGAGCGTGAGTCATCTGATCTTCAATCCAAGGGTCCAAAATGCATGCGAGATCAAAAATAAGAAAATTGGCCGCATGACAGATTAAATAACACTCCTAATCAAATTTGAATAAAGTGTGGATGCATTAGTTTATCTTTTTCTCTTTCTTCTTTTGAGGGTGCAAATAAACTCCAAATTGGATGACATTTTGCACAGAGGACAATCAAGGCATGTAGATTTTGAAAATGCAATTACCTTTCCCTTTTTAAGACTTTTGATTCATTAAGATAGAAAATCTAATTTTCTATTTCCTCGTGTATTAATGGCTCTAGGATTCCCCAAATTTGATGAAACTTCACCCACAAGTCAAATTAATTATGTTGGATATGAATCGACTATTAATTTCACATATTAAAATTGTTTCGATATTTATTTATTATTTTGAAGGTTCTACACACTTTCTCTCTCTTAACTTCACCTTTTCATAAAATATTTTCCAAATTGGATGAAAATTCACCCAAAGGCAACTTTTAATGTGTAGATTACAAATCTAAGATTATTTTCCACTTATAGAGTCATTAAGTATTTTATTTCATATTTTGAAGGAAAATCACCTTCTCTTTTCTAAATAAAATAGATGTGATTATTATTATCCTAAATTTTATGAAACTTGGCCACAAAGACAAAACATATCCAAAGAAAATTAATTTGAGTTATTTTTAATCAACTAGTTTCCCTTTTATTAATTTAATGAATATTACCACTATTTCTTACTTTAATTAATTCATTATCACATTATCTTACTTAAAGAGTTATTATTTATCTTTTTATCTCTTCTTTGTTCTTAAAAGGTTATAGAAAATTCTAGAATGAATTTATTTTAACATTATTTCATTTAGTTTGTTAATTCTACCTTTATTTGGATATTGTAACATTCCTTCTCAGTTATGAACACATAGTCTTCCTATGAATATTATATTGCTTATCATCGTACCTTATTCGTCATTACTTCATGTGACATATTCTATGTATAATTTATTGGTCTAAAGATTAATTATGAAATCATTAAGCCATATTGGTTTTATCTGTCCACATGTTAGGGTGATTTATTTATTCATTAACATGATAGAGTTTTAATCAAACCAATAGTGAACATACCTTTATCCTTGTTTGGCTAAACCCAAAGATCTAGGGTCCCTAACCTCTTAACCTTGGGATAGGATTAGGTTCTAGGCTTTAGTATGTTACAACATACCACCCCTTAAAGGGATTTTGTCCTATAAAATCTAAACGTCCAAATATAACAAACAACTATTTACCACCACTTAAAAAGTTCCATCCTAATAAATCAAGTAAATGTATAGGTACAAGGATAACTTCCTTACATTCATCCACAAGGTATCATGCAAAAAGGAAACATATCTTTTATGTCTAACTATGGGACTAAGGGTTACCTTCAACATGATCATCATCATAGACTTCTTGACCATCCAAAGAAAAAACTCTTCCATCATGTCTTTCCACATGCCTTATACCATTATTATTGTTGTTGCCATTATTCTGAGGAGGTACCTGAGGTTGTTGTTGAACTGGTGCATGAACATTATGAAGATTGGGGCACTTAGGTCGAATATGTCCAGGTTCATTGCAATGATGGCACATAACTCGGAAGTCAGGTTGATATTTTTCTTAATTCTTATCTTGAGAGCACTTCCCTGGAGGATGGTAATGATTGCACTTAGCACACTTGTCTCTTCTCTACTCATCTCCTGAGGGCTTCCTCTACTTGTCAAACTCCTTAAGTTGATATCCTGGGTAAGACTCCATAGCCAAAGCTTTATCTACCATCTAATGATAGGTCAGAGGAAGTTGCAGGTTAAGAGCACGTCCCACATTGTAGTTGAGTCCTTGTAGATATAGGTTAACCCTATGCTTTACTAAGTTCTAGAGCATATCTCTTAAGGAAGAAGAACTTTTGCACATAAGCAGAAACAATCAATGAACCTTGCTTTAGACTATAGAATTCAACTTCCTTCTTCTTTAAGACAATAATGCAGATGTACTTCCCATGAAAAAGTTCCAAAAACTACTCCCAATTTATGGTGTAGATATCACATGTCCTTTCTATCCTGTTCCACCAAACTCGAGCGGGCCCATCCAAAAAATATGAAGCAAACCTAACTTTTTGGTGGGGAGGACAAGCCATACCATCAAAGGTAAGTTCTATGGCTAAAACCCAATTATCTTTTTTGTTTACCATCTCTATTTAACATTCACCCTTGAAGGAGGATGGTTACATCTTCATGAATTCCATTATGGAACACTCCTTAGGCTTTTCAGGCACAGATGGGTTGTTCATCTTCCCTGCCATAGTTGTGGCAAAAAGTTGTCAAAACATGGCCTACTCTTTCTCTGGAGAGATGACTATGCCCATACTAGCAAATGTTGGGGTTTCTTGACCTACTAATGGTACACTTCCAGTCAGAGGAGTACCCTGAGTCACTGGAGTGGTCAAGGGTGAATCCATCCTTGGCATCCTAAACCTAGGGTTTTGGGGTGTGTCGTAACCAAAATGGTTGCCAACGGACAAGTTATCTCACGCCATGAGGGTTTTGCCTACACAAGGCAAGGGTGCTAGGTATAAGAAACCTATGAAAAAGGTAAACATCCTAAAGGAGACA
Organism: Alisma plantago-aquatica; assembly: GCA_963693085.1. Taxonomy (NCBI): domain Eukaryota; kingdom Viridiplantae; phylum Streptophyta; class Magnoliopsida; order Alismatales; family Alismataceae; genus Alisma; species Alisma plantago-aquatica. Next base: position 230,037,497 of record OY856410.1, read on the forward strand.
AGATTGAAATAGTTAGATAACCGAAAACCACTGGCTTTGATACCATGTTGTAAGGAGTGGGATCCCAGAGGGTACTCCCTACTAAAATAAAAAGGCAACATCCTGAACTGAAGACCAATATAAATTTTTCTCAAAAGGGATGATAACCATTTTATTCACATGAATGTATCATAACACCAAAGTAGAAGCGGAATTTAAAGATGCATCTAACCATTACAAAGCTTGTTATCATCACTAACCTTCACTACGTAGGGTGAGATAAAAGGAAAGATGAACTAACCATTTAACTAGCAAATGATCACCTAACGACTTCAAGCAAGTCTCCCATGAGGTTTCAGCTACACTTTTTGTGGTCCAGGTCCACCCTGATTGCCTTCTCCTTGTCCAATACCGGGGGTTGAAAGCGTACCCCACAAAAGGAAAAGAAAAGATAACATCAGAAAAAAGCTAGTATGTGCATACTAAAATATCGATTGAGCAATTTCTAGAATAAAAGGGCATCAAGTAAAAGAAGCTTCCCATAGAAAAGAAAAGGACTACCCAAAGAGGGCATAAGAGAACTTGATTTCTAAATAAGAGATAACAAAAGGAATTTCTTGCCATAAAAACAATAATACAAGTGGTTCCACAAAAGCACACATAATCTTATTGGGCACATAACCCATCATTATAATAACAAGCTGCACGCATGTGAGATAAACATAACACTATAACAATATAAACAACAAAGGCGACCAAGCCTCATAAACTTGAAACCTGATAGAGATTGGCACATAACCAAACTCCTCAATATAACATGTGGGCCAAGCCTCATAAACTTGAACCCGGGTATGGGGCACATAACCTCCATTTCAAAATATAATAAGGGCACATAATCCAAAACTAATGCAATTACACTATCCTAGGGCTACTGAGTCACATAACATGCATAATATAGAGGCAAGTAAAAATAATAGTCAGATTACACAAAAGTTTCCATCATACTAATGGACAACACAAATATCCACCATACAAGTGGGAAAAAGACATCACATGTCATCTTTTAGAGTTCCATCATGAACAAAGCATAATAAAAGATCAAGAAAATGTCCAAATATGATCACGAGATCAATAACAATGTAAGGTACTTCACATGAAGCATATTTTCCAAAAGAAGAATATATTGTGTAGGCTAATGTCCATAGGACCAAGAGAAAGAAGAAAGTAGGTTAATTTCTCAAAAGGAATAATAGGGGATGCAAACATACCTTAACCCAGAATCCTAGAAACTCTCTTCACCAACCTAGTTGTTTCCAAGATCAACCTTGCCTAATTACAAATTATTCACACATATTAGGTTTTGAGTTTTATATATAAATTATTCACACATATTAGGTTTTGAGATTCATATATATGTAATGAAACCCTAATTCTATACCTTTTTAATAAAACTTGAATTTTGGACTCCAAACTAAACCAATCGAGTTTTTAGGTTCCCCGGATTAACAAAACATATTTTTATGTACAGTTAAGATGAATTAGTTACCAATTTTAGAGATTTTTATATTAATTAATTAGATCCTCTAAAATCCATCATAAAACATGGAAATCAGGATTAAACCATTTTTTTAGAAAGAAAATATTTTTCCAAATCCAAGACATATTTTACTTTAATTTTTAGACAAGCGAGTCAAAAGATATGGTTTTTAGAAAATTGGCCAACCAAATTATTAGAAAATGCCAAATCATCCACGGAACAATGAGAGAGAGGAAGTGAGACATGGGCCCACATGACTTGGCCCAATCATAGGAAACCAAGTCATCAGTCAACTCTTGTGTGACCTCGAATAAAGGGGGAAAAATGAAACCCGTGAAATGACAATAATACCCTCTACCGAGAAAACAATGAAAAGAGGACAAGGGAGGGTAGAATAGAGAACTCATGAGGGGGTTTCTTCCCCTTCCTCTCATCCATGCCATAGTCATGGTAGTAGGAAGTAGGTTAAGTAAAAGTTGGGTAAAGTTTCTATACATGAGCATTGATCAAACATAAGGTAGAGAAAGATAGTAGGGGGCAAAACAAACTCACCTACCCATACAATTTGTTTACTGGTATCTCTAGAAACTCAAGAGCACCGCCACAAGGATAGGTTGAAGAAAGATCTAATCAAATTGATGTGTGGAGACAATTGCACATGAGATGTCGAAGACGTAGATACTTATATTTATAGGTGGGAGGGTGTAAACGAGCAAAGCCAAGAAGGACCGAGAAGCTTGGGACCCTAGATTTGGGTGTTTCCTAAATACACAACAAAATTGCACAAATTAAGGACCATTTTGAGTGGAACTTGCTCACGGATGTGTTGGCGGAAACAATTCATGAAAAGGTTAATCACAGAGGGAGAAATCCCAATTCAAAGATATTCATGTAAACCACATGCCTACCAACTTGGGCGTGAGGTAGAGGACTAGCGTCATCCATCCAATCATCAAGCTAATGGTCCAGAATGTGTGCGAGATAAAAAATAAGAAAATTGGCTACATGGCAGATTAAATAACACTCCTAATCAAATTGGAATGAAGTGTGGATGCATTAATTTCTCTTTTTCTCTTTGTTCTTTTGAGGGTGCAAAGAAACTCCAAATTGGATGAAATTTTGCATAGAGGCCAATTAAAACATGAGATTCTGATTATCAATTAGATTTCCCTTTTGAAGTCCTTTGATTCATTAAGTTAGAAAATCTCATTTTCTCTTTCCTCATGCATTAATGGCTCTAGGATTCCCCAAGTTTGATGAAACTTCACCCACAAGTCAAATTAACTATGTTGGATACAAAATTGCCCTTAATTTCACATATTGAAAGTGTTTGTACATTTATTTAATATTTTAAAGGTTCTACACATTTTCTCTCTCCTAACTTCACCTTTTTATCAAATATTTTCCAAACTAGATGAAAATTCACGCAAAGGCTATTTTAATGTGTACATTACAAATTTAAGATTATTTTCCACTTTTGGAGTCATTAAGTATTTTATTTCATATTTTGAAGGAAAATCACCTTTTCTTTTCTAAATAAAATAGGTGTGATTATTATCATCCTAAATTTTATGAAACTTGGCCTCCAAGCCAAAAAAATATCCAAATAAAATGAATTTGAAATTATTTTTAATCAATTACTTCCCCTTTTATTAATTTTATCAATATTGACTATTTCTTACTTTATTAATTCATGATCACATTGTCTTACTTAAAGAGTTATTATTTATCTTTTTATCTCTTCTTTGTTCTTCAAGGGTTATAGAAAATTCTATAATGAATTTATCTTAACATTACCTCATTTAGTTTATTAATTATACCTTTATTTGGATATTGAAACATTCCTTCTCAGTTATGAACACATAGTCTTCTTATGTGTATTATCTTGCTTATCATCATACATCAATCATCATTACTTCATGTGACATATTCTATGCATATTTTATTGGTCTAAAGATTAATTGTGAGAAGGGTGAGTTATTTATGCATTAACATGTTAGGGTTTCAATTAAGCCACTAGTGAACATATTTTATCCTTGTTTGGATAAACCCAAAGATCTAGGGTTCCTATCCTCTTAACATTGGAATATGATTAGGTTCTCAGTTTGAATGTGTTACACATGAATATCTAGAGTGCCTGCATGGCCGTGGTATTGAGGGACAAGTGTCATGAGTGGTTGTAATATCTTGACACCTCATATCCCTCTACCTCTGTCCTACCGTATGGGTATTTATACCCCTTCTTTCACATGCAAGTATCCATTTTATCTCTCTTCTTTCTTGTGTTCACCCTTGAGCTTAGCGGTGCAAGTGGAGGTGTTGATCTTAAAGAAGGTGGTCATTTTCTCCTTGCATGTGGTGATCTAGGGTTTGATCATCTCTCTTGTGGTGGTTCTCGATGATCCTTAATCTTGGTACTTTTACCTTCTTTGATCTCATTTTTTGTGAACCCTACCTCTTTGTTTCTTTCTTTCTTCTCTTGGATGTTAGACTATGGTTCTCCATGGTGGCTATCTTGAGGAACTTCTCTTCATAGAGGTCGATACTATGGTTTTACCATGTTAGTACTTGAATGATATGTGTCTTCTTTCTTTATTGGCCTAGGGTTTTTAACCTCTTTCTTTTGAGCTTCCTTTGACCTTGGTCTATTATTTTTCTCTTGAGGTGATCTTGCTTGGAGTTGGAGTTGATCCATTTTTGGCATTTCTCCTCTTTCTTAGAGCTTGTAGTTTGGGAGGTTGACCTTCACCTCAAGGCAGGTTATATAACTTTCCCCTCTTCTATTATTGAACTTATATTATGATTGCATGTTACTACTCTTTCTCTAAAACATGATTATAAGATGCTTGATGATGCTATCTTGATTTAGGGTTTAATATTATGACATACTCTTATATATATTGCTCTTTCTCCTAAACCCTAATTCATGTACTTGAAACCTAGTAGATGATGGAGTTGATGGTTCTTACATGCACCTTGAATGTTGGTTTTAACTCCATGTTTATGGTTCGGCCATCATATGTTAGATGGAGGTTTTTGTCCTTGCTTACATGTTTTGGATGTTTGGTTTCATCTCTCTTAGCATGATTTCCTTCCTAATTTTGGTGATGGTCGTTTTTATGGTATTGATGCTCATCCTTTCATGAAGTTTCACCTTGGTGACACTTGAGTTTCTTGATGTTAAGCATCTGATTAGGTTGACATGTTTCCTTAGTTTCTTGAGGTTGCTACGAACATGTTGATGGTGTCCTAGAGATTATAGTTTAGTCATCATAATCCTAACCCTAAGCTACCTTTGTCGCTACATGGGTTGTTGTTGATGTCACTACATATGAACCCTGATGGTTGGTCACTACCTATGGTTTAGCTTGTTTGGTTAGTACACCTTGATTCATGTATGGTCTCTACATGTGCCATGAGTGTTGGACGCTACCTATGACCAAACCGTAGTGGTCGCTAGGACAGCTAATGATGTTGCTACATATGATCCCTTGTGGTTGGTCACTGCATATGGTTTTGCTTGTGGTTGGTCTCTACATATGGTTTAGCTTGTTTGGTCACTACACCTTGATTCATGTATGGTCTCTACACGTGCCATGAGTGTTGGCCGCTACCTATGACCTAACCCTAGTGGTGGCTAGGGCAGCTAAAGCCTAGTGGTTGCTAGAGGTGTTACATCTTGTATGGTCAATACATGTTTATATTTTCATGTGTGCTTATTTATAGAGGCGATGTTTAACCCTAATAAGTTCCAAGAATGTGGGAAGTAATGTCCCTAGGGTTTGATTTTGAATGTTCTTATGGAAACCTTGATCGGATGTATATGAGAAACCCTAACCCTAATTTGGGCATATGATGTAATTTCTTAACTTGATTGGATGATTAGCATGCTATAAAGTATTCTCCCTCTCCTACTTGTGTAACCCTAATGTTGTAGGTTGAATGCACTCATAGCTTGTTCTTGCTATGTTATTTCTTATATGACACAATGTGATGATTATGAACCTTGATGGGGCATGATAAGATAAAGATGATGTAACAGGGTCTTATGACTTTGGCAGATGCTTGGTGCCTAGTTTGAGGTGATATCCTCCAATGATGTGATAAGGGATGGTTATCCCTGGATGATGATAGTGATGACCTTGTATGGCAGTGATATTATGTGGTGGCATCACAAGTTTCTACCTCATAGGTTTTATATCTTCTACAGTTGTAATCTACCCTTATCTTTGTAGAATATGATTAGGGTGTGTATGTTGTAACTTGATTGATGCACTAAAAGATACCCAATTGGCAATAATTAATCAAGTGAAATTCTAATTTCATGTGCCATAAATCCATTCCAGTGTCAGAACTTGCTAGATAATGAAATGAGTAATTCCTATGGGAAACTCAGAGCGTATATTATTGAATATGTGGGGGGTGCAAGTTGAGGATATATCCTTGTATCAACAATTTCAGGTTATATAGGATGGTTGTGGTCATGCCTCAAATTTTGTGATATGTGAAAGGTGGTAGTGAGCACGACTACATGATGCTTCAGATAGAACAAGCATGTGTGATCTATTCTCTAGCACCTTGACATGTACTAAGGCGGGCTAGTTGTTTTAAGCTTGAATCTATGTCATTGTTGGCAGTTGACTATCATGTATCTGCATTGTCTCTCATACTCAGTGGGAGTTGTGGGTTATATCATGGAGTTTGTCTCTTCCATAGATCTTGTATGGAACTAGTTTCGACTTAGTAGTGGTCAATTGGATTTGGGTGGTACGACTCAAATCCTTAGGGCATAATATTGACATAATAAATACATAGTATATCTGCTTAGGGTTAAATATGATTCACATTGGATGACCCCTTTGCCTTGTTTCTTATACTGCTTAGTTTTTATCTTTTTTCCATCTTCTTCATATTCCTTCTAAAAGTATATGATGTTCTACTGATCAATTGTAGTTGCTTATTCCACCTAAGTTGTTTTGTTAGTTTTAATTATTCATTTAGTTGAATCTACTGATCATATTAATCGTATTACTTTTATGCTCTGTAATCCATATGTTCTAATAATAGTTGTTGGCAGAAAGTTATATCTCCCGCTAAGAGGTTGGTCTCACTCTGTGGGTTTCCACATCTTTTAGGTGGTTTTGCATGGCGCAGTAGAGATCGTGTGGTTGTGGAAGAGAAACAAGGAGAGCAGTAGTTGTTGAAGGTTGGATATGATGCTAGTTTTTTGTAGTAGAGTCCTATTTGTCGTCCTTGTACTCTACGGTCCTTGGGGGTGTTTCATAAATGTTGTACATCGATATGAGGTTTTTGTAAGTAGGCCATGGTTGTACATGTATGGCTTGTATATATATGAACATGTTGTCTTTGTGACAGATTGTGGCATGATGGTCACTATATAGTGATGTGTATACCTTTTTGGTAAGATATGTGATACATGTGGCTCAGTTTGTGGATCTTAATTTTTATGTTTATGCTTGAGATGGTTATATCAGATCAATTTTAATTTACCATGTTTTCTCATACTATGGATGTTTAGCGTTAATTTTGTGCTTTAGTTTTGAGTAATCTCGCTCATGTGGCATCAGGTTGTCAAATGAAAAGGTTGATATTAGAGCTCTAGGTTCACTGAGTCTACAAGGACATAGGACTAGGGTTTGTATATATTCTTGTGTCATCCAACATATCTGATCATAACTTCTACGTGTGCAGAAGAAGAAGAAGGGAAAAGATATGTCTGGTGAACACATAGAACATGTTGAGAGCAGTGTTGTTACCCCTAGAGGTGGTGCGAGGAGGCATGCTATTATATATGCAGTGCCTAAGATGCCTCAGTTCAACCCAACAACTGTTGCCAATCCCACTTTCTAGTCCATGTTTGGACATTTCATGGCCAAAATGATGCATATGGTGGATTGAATGCCCGTATTCCAAGCAAGGGTAGTTGTCCCCAATGCAGAATCCCAGGGTTTTGGGAAGACCTTTGAGAGGTTAAGGCGTGTGGGGGGGATAGAGTACACTAGTACAATGGATCTGAAAAATGTAGAAATGTAGATAATAGAGTTGGAGAAGGCCATTAAGAATGTCAACATCCCATAAGAGGATAAGGTGAAGCAAGCATTTTACATGTTGAAGGGTAGTGATGGCCATTGGTGGGCCATTGAGGAGGAGAAGAGGCCAGGAGTGGTGATCAGTTGGGAGGAGTTTTTACGGGAGTTAGTGAGCTGATAATTATCATATACATACCTGGATGAGAAGATCTCATAGTTTCAGAATATCAAGTAGGGATCTATGATGATTGAAGTGTACGAGGCCAAGTTCATGGAGCTTCTAAGGTTTTGCCCACATGCGGCTATAACATATAAGGAGAGGATACGACATTTTCAAAAGGGATTGAGCTTAGAGTTGACAACTATGGTGTCAACTTTGGAGAATGTAGAATAGTTTGCCACATTTATGGAGTCCATGAGGGATTTTGAGCGGTCAATGGTTGAGAAGCATGTAGCTAATACCAAGAATAGACCGCCAAAATATCTAGTACATTCTTCTGGAGGCTTCAAGAAGCCTAGGTTTTTAGCACCTCAGCCATAACACAGGTCAGTGGTTCAGTCACAATGGTCGCCGAGCAAGGGTAGAGGCCAAAATTTTCCAACGGCAGGAGCTCACAGTGAATCATTAGTTTTAGTGATATGACTGTCTAGGCCATGGTATGACTGCAAGACTTTCTTCAGGTGTGGACATACTGGGCATACAAGGACATTTTACCCAATGAAGGATGAGGTGGTGACCTAGCAACTGAGATTGAGTCAGTAAGGTTCTCAAAGCAACTCAGTAGTGGAAGAGGACGCAGTCAGGCATCACATGCTAGTTCATCTGGGTAGGTCAGTAGAGGATGGGGATGACAACATGAAACAAATCGATTCTATGCTATGAGTCAGTTGGAGGGAGTAGTCAACCCACATGTCGTGACATGTTAGATGGAGTTATTTTATTTTGATTTATCTTCTTCCTACTTTATATCTATTTTGATTGACTCAGGTATGACACACTATTTTATCACTATATAAGTGATAGCTAGTTGTTCTTTTCCTGTTACTCATAGATCTGATAGTCTTTTCCTAGAAACCCCTTTGGTTGAATCTTTCGAGTTGCGGGAGGTGTGTCCAACCTACATTGTTTCTTTCTCAGGACACAACATTCAAGTGGACCTTATACCACTTGATATGCATGGATTTGATGTGATCCTTGGTATGGATACTTTGGAGAAGCATCTGGTGGGCTTGGACTGTAGTTCCAAGGTGGCGACGTTCTTTGATAATGTTGTTTTGTGGGTCTTCCAAGGAGATAGGAAGATTCTTCCAACGTGTTTGGTGTCAACTATGACATCGGGGAGTCTGATGAGGTAGGGTTGTGAAGCGTTCTTGGCACATGTGGTGGATAATAAGGTGAGGTGTCCTAGTATTTAAGAGGTTCCTGTTGTTTGTGGGTTTGAGGATGTGTTTCCTAATGAGTTTCCCGGTGTTCCCCCACCTCAAGAGATTGATTTTGAGATCAATCTAGTTTCTAGTACACAATCGATTGTACAACCACTATACATGATGGCACCAATTGAAATGTAAAAAATTAAGAAGAAATTGTACGAGCTATTAGAGAAGGGCTTTATCAGGCCGAGCACTTCCCCTTGGGGTGCTCCCCTGTTGTTTGTTGATAAGGATGAATCCATGAGGATAGACGATCTATTTAACCATTTGAGAGGTTCCATAGTGTTCTCAAAGTAAGATCTGAGGTCAGGTTACCATCAGTTGTAGATCAAGATGAATGACATACCCAAATATGCTTTTAGGAGTCGGTATGGTCACTATGAGTTTGTGGTTATGCCATTTGGGCTAATTAGTGTACTGGCAGCATTCATGGATATGATGAATAGGGTGTTCAAGCCTTATCTTGACTAGTTCATAGCTGTGTTCATTGATGGCATTTTAATCTATTCCAGAGATAGACAACAACATGAGCAACACTTATGACATGCTTTGACTTTGTTGAGACAACATAAGATGTATGTCAAGTTCAGTAAGTGTGAGTTTTGGCTGAAGGAGGTGTCTATCCTTGGACATGTGATATCTGATGAAGGCATTCATGTGGATCCCAAGAAGGTTCAGTCTGTGTTAGAATGGGAATAGTTGAAGACACCGACAGAGGTTCACAATTTCCTTGGCTTGGAAGGCTATTACATGAGGTTTATCAAGAACTTCAGCGTAGTGGAATTACCCCTAACAAAATTGATAAGGAAAGGTGTGTCTTTTATCTGGGACAAAAAAGGTCAGCGTTATTTCTAAAGTTTGAAGGAGAAGTTGACCAGTGCACCGGTGCTAGTGTTGCCTGAGTAGGGAAAAGGCTATAGTGTCTTTTGTGATGTGTTGAAGAACGGGTTGGGTTGCGTATTGATGCAAGATAAGAACATGATTTCTTTCACATCACGATAGCTTAAGAAACATGAGGAGAGATACCTGATGCATTGTCTAGATATTGCTATTGTAGTTCATGCCTTGAAGATCTAGAGATACTACCTTTATGGCGAGAAGTGTTCAATCTTCACCAACCATAAGAATCTACACTACATATTATTGAAGTGGGAGTTGAATATGAGGAAGCAATGTTGGATGGAGTTAATTTAGGATTATGATTGCACCATAGATTACTATCTAGGAAAGGAGAATGTGGTGGAAGATTCTTTGAGCATGAAGTATTCTTCATCATCATCTACTAATAAGGCATAGTTGTGTTCCTTCGTGTGTCATAAGCGAGACATGTTAGTGTCTCTTCGCTAGATGAATGTGAAGTCAAGGTCTCCTTGTTGGTAGGCTTGTTGGTCCAGTTACAGGTGAAGCTTAGGTTGAGCCAGTAGATCAGAGATGCACAATGTGATGATATTGTGATTCAGTAGATCTGGGTAGAGTTTGGCAGCGAGAAGTGTGATGCCTTCCATGAGTTAGAGGATGGGACAATGTGTTATCATGGTAAAGTAGTAGTTCCTGATGTTGATGATGTGAGGAAGTTGGTTCTATAAGAGGCTCACTCTTCGATGTATGCCATGCATCTAGGTAGTACCAAGATGTACCACAATCTAAAAGATATGTATTAGTGGCTTGGCTTGAAGCGTGATGTGGATGAGTTCATGGTGAAGTGTCTTGTGTGTTAGCAGGTTAAGGTTGAACATAAAAAACGTGTAGGGACTTTGCAACCATTTCCTATACTATAGTGGAAATGGGATCATGTCACTATGGACTTCATGGTTTGATTTCCTAGGATAGCCAAAGTTCATGATTTCATATGGGTGATAGTGGACATGTTGACCAAATCATCCCACTTCCTTCCTGTGAAGAGAACATATACAATAGAGAAGTTTGCACATATATACATTGATGAGATAGTATGTCTACACAATATTCCAGTGACGATAGTGTCCAACAGAGGTCCTCAGTTTACCAGTCACTTTTGGGAGCGTCTGCATACTGCCATGGGTTACAGTTGAGGTTCAATACTACTTTTCACCGGTAGACAGATGGACTGTCTGAGAGGACTATACAAGCACTGGAGGATTTGTTAAGAGCTTGTATTCTACAATTTTTGGGCAGTTGGGATGTACATCTCAGTTAGATAGAGTTTTCTTACAACAATAACTATCAGAGGAGTATCGATATGGCACCATACGAGGCTTTGTATGGGAGACGGTGTAGTTATCTATCATGTTGGTATGATATGGGTGAATATCAACTTTTGGGTCCTCAACTTGTACAAAAGACGGCAGAGAAGATTAAGATGATACAATAGTAATTGAAGGCAACCTAGGACAGACAAAAATATTATGCTGATAATTTTTGAAGGATGTTGGAGTTCCAAGTGGGAGACAAGGTGTATCTCAATATCACTCCTTGGAAAAGTGTGCTACAATTTGTGAAGAAGGGTAAGTTGGCTCCCAGGTATATGGGACCTTACCCTGTGGTGGCACGTGTTGGGAAGGTGGCTTATAAGTTGGAGTTGCCACCTAAGTTGCACATGTTGCATTTGGTCGTCCATGTTTCTATGTTGAGGAAATGTCACCCTGACACAGTGCTTGTGTTGCATCCTATTAAGGTGGAGTTGGAAGAGAATGTGTCATATTTGGAGGGTCATGTTTTGATCTTGGATAGGAGAGTAAATAAGTTGAAGAAGAAGGATATCATTTTAGTTAAGGTTTTATAGCATTGTCGTGGCATGGAGTAAGCCACATGGGAGCTTGAGGACAAGATGCACAAAAAGTATCCATCTCTTTTCACATAGGATTTTGAGGGCAAAATCCTTATTAGGGGTTTATGGTTATAAGACCCCTGACCTAGCCTAGTGTTTGATCTTGCTTTCTTTTCTTAATAAGATGCTTAAACTTTAATCTAATCTTGTGATGCACCTTAATAACATGTGAGATGCTTATGTTTTTAGTTTGGTCCAGTTTGGTTGATGTTTGAACTATTTATGCTATCAGTGTGTTTCTTTTGGACTAAGTTGCAATTTACCCATGTTGGGGGTTGATCTTGAAATTTGTCACATGTTGGTTGCACCTCTTGTACCTTAGCATCATGAGAGAGAGAATGATGCTTAGAGGCATCTTGTTGGACCTTGGTTGGTGGGGGTGGCATCATGAGTTGATGCTAGGGTTTGCATGGTAGCTTGAGTTGTTAGTGTCAACCATGTTGGTGTGACCTTTGTAGTGACCTATGTGCTTTGTGTTTTGGTAGGTTTTTCGGTCGATATGCTTTTGATTGTGTTTTGTAACGACCCATACACCTTGTTCTTGATCTTGTTTGAAGAGGTTTTGAGTTGTGCTTGGGTTGTAGCGACCTTTGCCTTTGTTGACATAGAGTTGTTGCCACTACATGGTGATCCCCATGGTTTTGTTTCGACTGAAGGTGGTAGTGGACATAGTGGTCACTACCAAGCCTTGCTTTTATCAATCTTTAATGTATGCATATCTAGAGTGCTTGAATGGTCGTGGTTTTAAGGGACAAGTGTCATGAGATACTCTAATATCTTGACACCTCATATCCCTCTACCTCTCTTAAACCCTTGGGTACTTAAACCCCTTCTTTCACATGAAAGTATTCCCTTTAGCTCTCTTCTTTATCTCTTCTTGCTCTTGTTCAGCCTTGAGCTTGGTGGTGCAATTGGATGTGCTGATCTTGAAGAAGGTGGTTGTTTTATCCTTGCATGTGGTGATCTAGGGTTTGATCATCTCTCTTGTGATGGTTTGTGGTGATCCTTAATATTGTTAAGTGGTTTTACCTTATTGGATTGCAATAGGAGGGCAAGATGAATATATATCCTCCTTGATTCCCAAAAAAAGATCTCATTTTTCCTAAACCCTACCTCTTTTTTTCTTTCTTTCTTTCTTCTCTTGGCCTTTAGACTATGGTTCTCCATGGCGCTTATCTTGAGGAACTTCTCTCCACAGTGGTCGAGACTATGGTTTGGCCATTATAGTACCTGACTGAGATGAAGCTCTCCTCTTTCTTCTTTCTTTTTCATCCTAGGGTTTTTACCCTCTTTCTTTTGAGCTTCCTTTGACCTTAGTGTGTTTTCCTTCTCTTGAGGTGATCTTTCTTGGAGTTGGAGTTGATCCAAGTTTGGCATTTCTTTTCTCTCTTGGAGCTTGTGGCTTAGGAGGTTGGCCTTCACCTCATGGAGGGTTATATAACTTTCCCCTCTTCTATTGTTGCACTTTTATCTTGCTTGCATGTTACTGTTCTATCTCTAAAACGTGATCATAAGATGCTTGATGATGCTATCTTGATTTACGGTTTAAGATTATGAAGTACTCTTGTATAGATTTCTCTTTCTTCTAAACCATAATTCTTATACTTGAAACCTAGTAGATAATGGAGTTGATGGTTATTACATGCACCTAAATGTTGGTTTTAACACCATGTTTATGGTTAGGACATCATATGTTAGATGGAGTTTTTGTACCTTGCATACATGTGTTGGACATTTGGTTTCATCTCTCTTAACATGATTTCCTTGTTGATTTTGGTGATGGTCATTTTTAGGGTTTTGATGCTCATCCTTTCATGAAGTTTCACCTTGGTGACGCTTGAGTTTCTTCATGTTAAGCATCTGATTTGGTCGACATGTTTCCTTGATTTCTTGAGGTCTCTATGACCGTGGTGATGGTGTGCTAGGGTTTTGGTTTGGTCGTCATAATCCTAGCCTTAAGCTACCTTGGTCGCTATATGGGTTGGTGTTGAGGTTGCTACATATGAGCCCTTGTGGTTGGTCACTACATATGGTTTGGCTTGTGGTTGGTTGCTACATATGGTTTATCTTGTTTGGTCACTAAAACTTGATTTATGTATGGTCTCCACATGTTCCATGTATGTCAGTTTCTACCTATGACCTAACCCTAGTGGTCTCTAGGGCAGCTAATGCCTAGTGGTCGCTAGAGGTGTTACATCTTGTATGGCTAATACATGTTGTTGTTTTAATGTGTGGTTATTTATAGTGGTGATGTTTAACCCTAATAAGTTCCAAGAATGTGGGAAGTAATGTACCTAGGGTTTGATGTTTAGTGTTGTTATGGAAACCCTAATCAGATATCTGTGAGAAACCCTAACCCTAATTTGGGCATATGATGTAATTTCTTAGCTTGGTTGGATGATTAGCATGCTATAAGCTATTTTCTCTCTCCAACTTGTGTAACCCTAATGTTGTAGGTTGAATGCACTCATAGCTTGTTCTTGCTATGATATTTCTTATATGACATAGGGTGTTGATTGTGAGCCTTAATGAGGCATGATAAGATAATGATGATGTAACTAGGTCTTGTGACTTTGACATAGGCTTAACGCCTGGTTTGAGATGATATCATCCAATGATGTGATAAGGGATGTATCCCAAGATGATAACAGTGGTGTCCTTGTATGGAAGTGATATTACATGGTGGTGTGATAAGTTCATACCTCATATTTTTTATATCTTTTAGAGTTGTAATCTACCCTTATATTTGAAGAACCAGTTCATTGTTTGTATGTTGTAACTTGATTGATGCACTAAAATATACCTAATTAGCAATAATTAATCAAGTGAAACCCTAACCAAGCTAGTGGCATGGAGGAAAATCTTGCCAGCCCCTAAACCCTGAACCTTTCTAGACACCTTTGCTTTCAACTTATGCCCTAGTAGCTACCTAATAGGCACATCACATGAAGTTTAACCTAACACATTTCTAATGTGGAACACTTATGATCCTAAATCAACCTTTCATCATCTCAAGAGTAGCATTGATCAATTCTAGGGCAAACATGTCACTTAAAGGGGAACTATGTAAGACAAGGGTTCTAACTAGAGACAAAATTGAAATAGTCAAATTTCGATTACCATGGGCTCTAACACCATGCTATAAAGAGTGGGACCTAGAGGGGATCCACTATTTACTAAAATTTGAAGAATAAAACATCCATTCCAAACACACTCAAAAGGTATGATTGAAATAGGTGTAAATTTTTTTAATCTCAATAATGGTATTCAAAACAACCAAAGTGTAGCAGCAGAATAAAAGTAATGACTATATTCAATTTATTAAGAGTACATCATCTGTGACGTCCCCGGATTTTCACCTTCTCAAAACCCCATGGAGATGAGAAGATAAAATCCGAAAACATTAGCAATTATATCAGAGAGCGATGCGGAAGCATAATACACATACATGAACATACCACCATAACATTCTCAACACTCAACATGTAAATTTATGCAACATGAATTATTACAACATGATTTACAATTACATATTGAATGAAAAATTCTACAGTCTAAGAACATGTATGCTAACAGGATCTTAGACAATAGGTACAACCTGAACAACTGCTCACTTCCCGTCTTTTAACCCACGCTACCTCTGAACCTAAAACATACGTGAAACAATGAATCAACACACAAGGTGTTGTGTACGTGGGTAGAAAGATACATACTAATATGTTTGCATAATTGAAAAAAAATGAGAAAGAAAGAGTAAAAGAAAACATTATTTAAAGCGATAATCAGGTAAACATTCCTTTTATTGCTTTCACTTTGATTTGGTTGTACTACTCATGCTTGCACTTGACTTACATCTAGTGTGGGAAATATAGTATCATCATACATCTAACATGGGCCAAGGAATCATACATCCACACCAGGCTATGTGCTCTAGTAGCTACAACCCATCATACTCATTTATGCTCTATTAGATTTGGCGAAGTATAACTCATACTAGTCAACCAAGCAATCATATCCAAATACGAGCATTCAAGATATCACATATCATATGCAACCAAAAAAACTAGTCTTATACTTAATAAATCCCACGTACCTGAGTTCAGAGATTCCTATTTACATTCTGGATCATCTACATATCTGGTCTTACCTGATTAAGACAAGATCATATACTATCATCAGGTTCTCATCATCATTAACCCTATTTATATCCATTTTAGGGTTTGCCTATCTCATTATGTTATATACATTATTACTTGTCTTCTTATCTTAGATTTGTCATACTAATGTCATTTTCCAGATTACATCTCATTATCAAAGTTCATCGTCCGAACATTAGGTTCCATATCCTTTTTGGTGCACATAATAACCCTAGGTTACATCATTAACCTAGATTAGGGTTTTATAACCTGTATTAAGATTCATCTTCATATAACATGAATTCTGTTTATCATGATGATCTCATAATTAAATCTGAGGTTCAAAATACTGATATAAGCTTACTCTGTGAATTTCATCATTTATTGACCATGTATGCATTTATTGCATTTTATTTAGCCTTATTAGCCCTAATTAGACATATTAACCAAATTATATGGTGTCGTACATCAACATGATCATATCTGACATCATATGCATTCTATACATAATTATGGAGTTACTGATATTTTTCCATGATTTTATGTCATCATTTGCTATTTATTATCTATTAAACAAGCATTACACATATTACATGATATTGCTGATATTTAATCATCAAAAGCCTGATATCATAGTTTCATATTGTTCTACAAAGTTTAATGAACGTTTTGGTACCTTGTTTGTATTTTTTGGATGAACGAACTATTTTCTAGGATTTATTGAAGATAAACAGATTTTCGGGGATAATTACCTCTCTAGACCAATTAGATGGTGCCACGTGGCCTCTAAGAGGCGCTTCTCTGGTTCCACCTGACTCGGATCCGGGTGAGTTCCAGCTCTGCGAACCCGGTTCTTCTTCTCCCCCTCTCATTTTCGACTTCTCACGATAGCACGGCTTGACGCACGCTCCGTGTGCGCCGCCAGCCCGAGGCCAACTCAGGACGCTGTTGCGCTCCTGGTCCTAGGCCGTCGCTCGACGCCATCCCATCCGACGAGGCTCCATCTCACCAGAGTTCTGAACCGAGGTGGCTCCCTTCACACTGCCAGCATGGTGCCTTGACGTCGGAGCCTCTACCTGGCTGCCGTGATGAACCTGTTACCTCTTACAGAAGTAGCGGCTGAGCAAGAATCCCCTCTGCACAGGCCGCCGCACTAGGTCTCTAGCCTCTCCTTCTCCCTTCCTCTCCTACTCGATGTCGCCCATCTCCGATTGATTCCTGATGGAATACCGACGCCGCTCTGCTCGCCTAGGATCTACATCTACCGCCATCTCCTGATGATGGAAGTGTCGCCGCCAGGCTGGGCGGGGGTGGAGCGACCCTTCTCTAGCCGAAGTGAACGGATAACAGGCACTGCTCTTTGTGCCCTTGCAGACTCCACTCAGCAACGCTACACTCACAGCGTGGGTCACAGACCTCAGCACCGGCGTCTCTTGGTCCAGCTGCGCTGGCAAGGATTTGGTCTCCATCTCCAGGGTTGGCTTACTGGCAGCAATGGGGAAAGGAGAACGAAGAGGAAGTCGGGGGGTGGGGGTGAGGAGAGATCTCGCAAGCCAAAAAGTAGGGGTTTTGGTTGGATGTTTATGGTACGATGGATCCAAAGATCTTGTTAGAGCTTCAAATAATCTCCTCATTACTCCTCACGACTCGTTCTCCTAGACGCTAGTTTCTCCGCTAAGAACGGAGGTAGGTGACAAAGTCAAGACCTACGTATCCGTGTGACACAAGACAAATAACCGACTATAGCTTAGGATCTTACATCTTGAATAGCATTTAATTGGAAGCTCTAAAGGAAACCAATTTTCAATTATATGCCCGACATTACCTAATGAACCTTTCCTCCAACTTTGAGACCAAAAGTCTAATGTATGATCTGTCACATAATTTCTTCAAATAAGATCATACATAGGGAAAATGATCACATGTTATTGTCGTTTTATTTCTACTTGTAACCAAACAACTTCAAGAATGCTTAGATCATTATTCAAACATTGGAAATCACAAAAACTACTAATAGATATTTTTACCACCTCAATACTTAATTCAATTAAGATATGTTACTCATCATCATAAAGGAGCTTAATCAATTAGTAAGGGTATTTATTCACAATTGAATTCAATTAGGTATCATAGTCCTCTATCATATCTCAAATCACCTAATTTGGGTGAAGGAATCCATGATTGTATTACCAATTCCTCAATTTGGTATTTGTCCTCTACATAGAATGCTTGTCTCTCAAATATTGTATTAGTTATTAAAACCCAAAATCTAGGTTATCACATTATCATTCTCCCATATAGGGTTTACATGAAAGATACAACATAAGGATCTACATAGAAGGAAATCTAAACCATATCATGTTTTTATCCAAATAACAACTTCATGAGATAGGTCCCTGCTAAAAGCCATGTACTCCTTATCCTAATCCTAGGCTGGTCCTCCATGCTCCTGTTGTGCAACTCTGATTTAGACCAGGGTGGTTGGGATCACCCAGCAAGAGAAGGAAACAAGGTATGTGTCAATAGTGAACTAGGACAAAAGCTAAATCAATAACATGGAAATAAAGGCTAAGATTTCATCATAAGATCAATATATCTAGAATATGAGGCATAATCAAATAGATGCTTGCCATAACAAGAAAATATTATAATGTTTGCATGCTTGATTAATATTGACTACCTTAACTAAGTATGGTTGAGGAACGTACTAGACCTCAACCAAATAGGTGAGGGAGAGTAACACATTCTAGTAATCTAAAAATATTTTATAATGGGGAGAGTAACACATTCCCCTAGGTGAAATAACACATGCCCTATCTGTTGGTATGTATGCCAATAGAGCAAGTCATGTGATGATTGTAATGGGATACTTTGTAAATGATTTGAATAATAATAAAGGCCATTTCCGATCTATATGTTTTAACTGTTTCTGAGATGATAGTGTAACATGATAGATGTCTAAAGAATTGTTTACTCGATGACATATGCTTTTAGGTTTAGGACCTAAACGATGAGATCATATGGATGTTAAGAGTATACATTCTTGTTTTGTCCCTAATCGGTTGTTATTGTGGAAATAACCATAGACATCAATAACACTAAAGACTAGATTGTGTGTTGGTTGATGATAGAATCTCATTAGTCATGATATAGTGATATCAAACCAAGCACATAGGTACTTGTTAGAGAATAAGTGTACCGGACAGACCCACCGTGAGAGTGACACATGGAACCATGATTTGGTAGTCATAGTCAGCTCTCACAGTGATGGTGGTGAATGTGATTCTTTGACCTGAAATCACTACACTCAACACATGTCGTTGGGTACACTTTGACATCATCAAATGTAGTCCTGAAACATGGGTTGTTATAAAGGTGATGATTGGGTGACTTTGACACATGGGGCTTTTGAGGGGTGAGTGATAGATATGGGATTTTTCCCTCCTAAGGGAGTTTGATGTCCATGGCTACTTGATGAGTAGGAATGAGAAAGGCATGCACATGCATGTGTGAATCAATATGAGATATTGATGTCACACACATCTCACCCAGTCTACTCTCAGATCAAGGAAATGGATGAACATTGAAAGGATGATTGTACCATGCCTTGAGTTCATTCAGGACATTAGTGACAAAGGAATTATACATTCGCTGTAACACCATTCACAGATTGTAGGATTGAAAGTTGTTCTCCAACTTTCTATTTCACTTGGGTAGCACTGATGTGCGACTAGGCACCGCTCTTTTCTTGTGAAGTCATAAGTGTTATGGACGTTCACTGCCAATGTGAAATGGACCTGCAGGGTCACACACATAGGATTTAACCTGGAAGAGGAGTTTATCCACAAATGATGTTTAGATTGAACACTAAAGGAGTTTAGTAGTTCAATTAAACAATCAGTTGATTGATATCTCAAAATTATAATGTTCAAGGTGTTGGACCAATTGATTAGAGTATCAGATTAATTGAAACTATGATTGACTGTTTTTTGCACAATCTACACTTCCAACCGATCGACTCAAGAGTTGAACCGATCGGCTCAGGTTGGTGAACTGATCGTCTCAACTGGTGAGATGATCGGCTCATGTGTCATGAGACGATCGGCTCAATTATTGAACCGGTCGATTCATGGACCAACCGAGATGGTTTGGATAGTTAGAAGACTATTTTGCAAATACAATTTGTTTCACTTGTACAAATTTCATTTGGACAAGGATTCATATTTGATTAGTCAGAAACAAATATGAAAGTCAATTTGAGTTGGACCAGGATCACGAACCGATCAGCTCAGGGGTCCCAAACAATCAGTTCAGGTGTGAATCGATCGGTTGAGGTCACCAAATGACCGTTTCAGGGTTGAAACGATCGGTTCAGCTGGCACAGTTGGTTGTTTTGTGGAAAATTTCAAACCCTTTTACTCCGGCTTTAATCCCGCATTGCCCAGGGTAGAGAACCTTGTACCATAACCCTCCTATATATAGGGGTATTGGGGGCTTCTCAAAGTACAACTCAGAACACCAGTTGCTCTGCAAAGTTGTCATTCTCTCTGGTTTTGGTAACCGAGATAGAGCCTGAGGAAGTGCTACTCGATAAGGGAGGCACGGAAAGGGAAAGACAACTGTAGAAAAGTGAATGGTGGCAGGAGAGTGTGTCAGTGACTAGTACGCTGATAGGAGGGTGTGACTCCTTCTGATTCCTTGTGGGACAAGGAGATCGGAGTTCCAGGCAGTCTGTGTGGATGACTGTAGAGGGGGGAGAATTCTACTTCTCAGAGGACAACTGTCAATCTTGACAGTCCCAGTGAGACCAGGAGCTGCACAGACACCGTCCAAGACTAGATGTGAAGACCGTGCAAGCCACGAGGTAACGTCATCGAGCAAGCCTCGGGACAAGGTATGCCTCTAGAAACCATCCTTCCTATTGTATAGACGTTGACACGATTCCTTTATTCTGGGTTTGGGAGAAGAAATTTTTTGTTTTTGTTGCCTTCTCTGTCTCCCCTAAAACCCAACAGTGGTATCAGAGCCATGTTAACTGCTCTATACTTTGGGATTATCGATGTGATCGATTTTGGTTTGTCGCCTTTATTTATTGCATACGATGCAAATAAAATTGGCTTTATGCATGTCCAGTCCTAAATCCACAAATCCCAAGATACATATATGATATGTAATATGAATGCACTCGATAGCGTCGCCCTTAAACGAGTTTTGTGGTGGATGTATAGCATGGTTATGGCCAATAAACCCTATGTATGAGTGCTTTCTTGAATGTGGTTGCTTGCATCTCAGTCTCTGCACCGATTCCCTATCTCCTATTCCTGATGTAACTCGAGATAACTTGAGATTTCTTTTGTTCCTTTGCTCCCCCTGAATGTAACTTGGGGTTTCCTTTTTCAAATGTAAAATAGGATAGATTTTATTTCCTATTATGTCAAAGAATGGCGAACCTTTTGACGACCAGTTCAAGGAGCGAGACGAGCGGGTGGCGACCTGAGGAGATGCACGATGACTAGTGAATCGATCGGTTGGAGGCACCAGTCGATCGGCTGGTGGCACCCAACCGACCAGTCTGATGGCGATCCGACCAATCATGGAGATGAGTTGATCAATCCCAGAAAGGAAAAGCACATAGTTCACCTTGTAAAGGTTGCATGTGATGTGGACCTAGATGACCATGATTCCTCTTGGCTCGAGGAATCATATTAGGATGGCCATAATCATTGCTTTTATCATTTCACATGTTTTCTATGGGATATAACATTTATATGATACTTACTATATTATGGTAATTGGATATGTATATGTAACTACAAAAACCAAATCCCTCATCTAAATATTAAGTCTTTCATGCCTTCCATTAGCAACACACATGAAAAACTTGATCGACCAAGCGTAGGTTACGCCAAAGCATGGTGCACCGTCTATCTCGTGGAAGTGTGAAGGGTAAGCATGTAGGTTCTGCCAAAGCAGGGTGCATGTTTACCGTGACGACTTTTGGGTTAGACTTAACTGGTGCTTCTTAGAGCGTCTAAGCCCAGAGGTAAGGAATGTTCATGGCAAGGTGTTGCGCATGTTCATTCATGAAGAATTGCATATGATGAAATTGGCATGATGGCCTACCTAAATAGTCAAGATTGTGGGTGAAAAACCAAAGCTGACTCATGACTTGATGAAATATGGATCTTGACCCACTAGGAGATTGTACGTTACAATCTTCTGAATTGATGGTGAGGGCTATCAATTTGAATTAAAATAGTGGGAGCGGTAATTAATTAAAGGCCTAATTAACTACTGTCAAATTTTATTCAAATCAAATCAAATCAAAAAGAGTTTTGACAAATGCAATTTTCTCTTATAGAATGGAAAAAGAATCATCTTTTAAAATGGGAAAAATAATTGAGAATAAATTCCATAACTGGTTAGGGATTGTAAGAAGTGTTCTGCACAATTCAGATATACTAGTAGCCTTTGAATCCACTCTATGTACGCTTAAGAAGAATGGTAGTTCATTGATGGAGATCAATGGAACAAACTCCAAGGACAAAGGTGAAGGAGAGAAGGGTTCTCTCACCGAACCAATGTCAGAATGTTTTGCGCTTAAAACATGGAGAGGATGGAAGGAACGATGGAAGAAGAAGCGAGAGATAGAGATCTCTACTTCTGGTGTATACATGATAGAGATTAACTTTACTACTTCTTTTTCATGGGTACTAGATACCGAATGTGGATCTCACATTTGTTCAAATGTGAAGGATCTTAAGAGAAGTAGGCCTTTGGGGAAAGGTGAGGTTGAATTACGTGTTGCCAATGGGGCAAGAGTTGCCGCTAGTGCTGTAGGAACCTATGAGTTAACTCTACCTAGTGGGCTAATAATAGAGTTGGAGAACTGCTATTATGTACCTTCCATAAATAGGAATATCATTTTCGTCTCTTGTTTGGACAAGGATGGTTTTGAACTTCTTATTAAGAATGGAAAGTGTTCCATTTCAAAATATGGGATCTTTTATGGCAGTGCCCCAATGTCTTATGGTTTATACTTGATAGATCTAGAGACAAGTGTATACAACGTAAACACCAAAAGGCAAAAACTCAACAACTCAAAAAAACATATCTTTGGCATTGTCGTCTAGGGCACATAAATGAGAAGCGCATCTCTAGACTCCATAAAGATGGTTATCTAGACTAATTTGATTATGAATCAATAGATACATGTGAATCTTATTTGTTGGGCAAGATGACCAAGACTCCCTTTTCAGGTAAAGGTGAGAGAGCTAGTGATCTATTAGGACTCATACATACTGATGTATGTGGGCCTTTTAGAACTAATGCCAGAAATGGGTGTCAGTACTTCATTACATTCACTGGTGACTTCAATAGGTACGTCTATGAGTACCTAATGAAACATAAGTCAGAAATCCTTGAAAGGTTCAAGGATTTCATGAATGAAGTACAGAACCAACTTGGTAAAAGTATTAAAGCACTTCGATCCGATTGAGGTGGAGAATACTTAAGCCAGGAGTTTGAGGACCTTCTGCGAGCTCGTGGTATTGTATCACAATGGAATCTGCCTGGAACACCACAACATAATGGTGTGTCTGAAAGAAGGAATCACACTCTACTGGATATGGTGCGATCAATTATGAGTTTTGCTGATCTTCCGATTTCCTTCTGGGGTCATGCTCTTGAAACCGCCGTGTTTACACTTAACCGAGTACCATCTAAATCGGTTCAAAAGACACCATATGAGATATGGAGTGGGAAGCGTCCCAATATGTATTATATGAGGATTTGGGGGTGTGAGGCATATGTGAAGAAAATGTTTCCTGACAAGCTAGGCCCTAGATCTGATAAATGTTATTTTGTTGGATATCCTAAAGAGACCAAGGGATATTACTTATACCACCCAACTGCCAACAAAGTGTTTGTTGCCAGGGATGTTGTGTTCCTAGAAAAGGAATTTATTTCCAAAGGAAGTAGTGGGAGGAAAATAGAGCTTGAAGAGGTTCAAGCCCAATAAGAAAACATTAAACCAGTAGATGTACAAGAGGAACATAGAGATTCACAAGGTGTTGTGGAATCTCAGTCTCCTCAAGTAACACAAAGACCTCGTACATCTAGTAGGACAAATCTTGAACCTGAGAGGTTTGGATACCTTGTGACTTAGGAAGGTGGTGAGTTGATCATAGATGATGATCCAACTACCTATCTAGAGGCTATGGAGGGACCAGATTATGAGAAATGGCTTGAGTCCATGAAATCTGAAATGGAATCCATGTACTCCAACAAAGTATGGACTTTGGTGGAACCACCTGAAGGGGTAAAACCCATAGGGTGCATGTGGGTCTTCAAGAAGAAGACCGACATGGATGGCAATGTACAAACTTATAAAGGCAGATTGGTTGCAAAAGGTTTCCGACAAGTTCAAGGTGTTGACTTTGACAAAACTTTTTCTCCAGTTGCCATGATTAAGTCCATCAGGATCATGCTTGCCATTGCGGCTTATTATGACTATGAGATTTGGCAAATGGATGTTAAAACCACATTCCTTAATGGGAATATAAATGGGGATGTGTACATGACACAACCTGAAGGTTTTATAGATCCAAAGAATGCCAATAAAGTCTGTAAGCTACAAAGGTCAATCTATGGATTGAAGCAATCATCTCGGAGTTGGAATCTTCAATTTGATGAGGAAGTCAAAGTGTTTGGCTTTATTCAAAATGAAGATGAACCTTGTGTGTACAAGAAGGTTAGTGGGAGCACGACCACATTCCTCATATTGTATGTGGATGACATACTATTGATGGGGAATGATGTCTCAACCTTAGAGAAGGTAAAGACTTGGCTTGGGAATACTTTCTCAATGAAGGACTTAGGAGAAGCATCCTACATTATAGGAATTAAGATCTATAGAGATAGATCTAAAAGGCTTCTCAAACTAAGTCAAAGAACGTACATTGACAAAGTGCTGAAGCGGTTTAGCATGGAGAACTCAAAGAGAGGCAACATCCCCATGCTACATGGAGTCACTGTCTCTAGAGCTCAATGTCCCCAATCTTGTGAAGAGAGGGAGCGTATGAATGGGATCCCATATGCATCAGCCATCGGATCCATCATGTACGCTATGTTGTGCATACGCCCAAATGTCTCATATGCTCTCATCGTGACGAGCAAGTACCAGTCAGATCCTGGGGATGCTCACTGGACAGTCGTAAAGAACATCCTCAAGTACTTGCGAAGGACTAAGGATCACTTCCTTGTATATGGTGGAGAGGAAGAACTGGTTGTAAAGGGTTACACTGATGCAAGCTTCCAAATCAACAAAGATGATTACAGATCATAATCAGGATTTGTGTTTTGCCTAAATAATGGAGCTATGAGCTGGAAGAGTTCCAAGCAAGAAATAGTTGCCGATTCTACTATAGAGACAGAGTATATTGCTTCTTCACATGCAGCAAAGGAGGTTGTGTGGATCAGGAAGTTCATCACTGAACTTGGTGTAGTTCCCAGTAGTTGTGATGCAATTGAGCTTTATTGTGACAATAATGGAGCTATTGCTCAAGCTAAGGAACCCAGATCACATCAGCGGTCCAAGCACATCTGCGACGCTTCCATCTCATACGAGAGATCGTACAACGAGGAGATGTGAAGATTTGCAGAGTACCAACTGAAGACAACATAGCTGATCCACTAACTAAGGCCCTTTCTCAGTAGAACCATGATGGTCATGCTAGGTCACAAGGACTGAGGTTCCTAGGTGACTGGATCTAAGTGCAAGTGGGATTCTATTGGTATGTATGCCCATAGAGCAAGTCATGTGATGATTGTAATGGGATACTTTGTAAATGATTTGAATAATAATAAAGGCAATTTCCGATCTATATGTTTTAACTATTTCTGAGATGATAGTGTAACATGATAGATGTCTAAAGAATTGTTTACTCGATTACGTATGCTTTTAGGTTCAGGACCTAAATGATGAGATCATACGGATGTTAAGAGTATACATTCTTGTTTTGTCCCTAGTCGGTTGTTATTGTGGAAATAACCATAGACATCAATAACACTAAATACTAGATTGTGTGTTGGTTGATGACAAAATCTCATTAGTCATGATATAGTGATATCAAACCAAGCACATAGGTACTTGTTAGAGAACAAGTGTACCAGACAGACCCACCGTGAGAGTGACACATGGAACCATGATTTGGTAGTCACAGTTAGCTCTCACAGTGATGGTGGTGAATGTGATTCTTCGACCTGAAATCACTACACTCAACACATGTCGTTGGGTACACTTTGACATCATCAAACGCAGCCCTGAAACATGGGTTGTTATAAAGGTGATGATTGGGTGACTTTGACACATGGGGCTTTTGATGGGGATTGATAGATATGGGATTTTTCCCTCCTAAGGGAGTTTGATGTCCATGGCCACTTGATGAGTAGGATTGAGAAAGGCATGCACATGCATGTGTGAATCAATATGAGATATTGATGTCACACACTTCTCACCCAGTCTGCTCTGAGATCAAGGAAATGGATGAACGTTGAAAGGATGACTGTACCATGCCTTGAGTTCATTTAAGACATTAGTGACAAAGGAATTATACATTCATTGTAACACCATTCATGAATTGTAGGATTGAAAGTTGTTCTCCAACTTTATATTTCACTTGGGTAGCACTGATGTGCGACTAGGCACCACTCTTTGCTTGTGAAGTCATAATTGTTATGGACTTTCACTTCCAATGTGAAATGGACCTGTAGGGTCACACACATAGGATTTAACCTGGAAGAGGAGTTTATCCAAAAATGATGTTTAGATTGATTACTAAAGGAGCTTAGTAGTTCAATTAAACACTCAGTTGATTGATAGCTCAAAATCATAGTGTTCAAGGTGTTGGACCAATTGATTAGAGTATCAGATTAATTGAAACTGCGATTGACGATTTTTTGCACAGTCTACACTTCCAACCGATCGACTCAAGAGTTGAACCGATCGACTCAGGTTGGTGAACCGATCGGCTCAACTGGTGAGACGATCGGCTCATGTTTCATGAGACGATTGGCTCAATTATTGAATCGGTCGATTCATGGACCAACCGAGATTGTTTGGAAAGTCAGAAGACTATTTTGCAAATACAATTTGTTTCACTTGTACAAATTTGATTTGGACAAGGATTAATATTTGATTAATCAGAAACAAATATGAAAGTCTTTTAACTCTTTTTCCTCCCCAAGCTGCTACTTGCAGCTCATCGCTCATGGTGTGGCTGAGGAAGTATTGATACCCCCTCATGGATTCCCTGATTTGCCCCTTCTTCTCTCTTCTTTCCTTTGTTTGTCGCACAAGGGTACAAAGGACATTTGGCCTGGTTTTCTTTTTTTTTAGACAAGGGTGATATGGCCTTTGACCTGTGACTTGGCCGGTTGTGATTGGGCCAAGTCATGGGGACATGGCCCCTCTTTCCTTCTCTTTCTCACAATTTCTCACTTATTTGGATTATTTGATTTTTCTGATTGGTCTGTTTTATAAAAATCATAACTTTTGCTTTGGTTGTCCAAAAAGTAAAGTAAAATATGTTTTGGAATCACAAAAATGTCTTCTTTCTAATAAAAATAGTTTCAATGCCTAATTTCCATGTTTTTGAAGGATGGTTTTTGGAGAATGAAATTAATACTTAAATTCATAGCAATTGTAACTTTATCACATAATCTCCAAATTGAACATAAAAATATGTTTTCTTGATCAAGACAAACTAATAAACCATTTAGTGAGGTTTGTAGGGTCAAAATTCAAGTTTGCTAAAAAGGTCTAGTTTTAGATATCTCTACATTAATATACGATATGGACGCCGATATATGTGAATAACTTGAAAGTAGGCAAAGTTGAACTTGGAATCATCTAAAGTGGTGAAAGTTTATAATTGAACTCGGAAAAAGAGGTATGTGCATTCTCACACCCTATGTTGGGATATTTGCAAATCTAACCCTAATTACCCTAATGATGCAATATATGAACCCCGTTCTCTTTATTTTCTATACTTGCCTTAAATAAATTCTATTTCTTGAGTCTTGTACCTCACTATCATGTTTCAATTATTTGATGCTTCTACCTACCATTGTTTCTTTTTGGCATGTTCATTTTATTAGAATATTTATCTAATGTACTTGTACTTTTATACAATCACTCATAGATAGGACATGTGTTATATCGCCCAGGGGAATGTGTTACACTCCCCATTGTAAAATATTATGTAGGTGACTGGAATGTGTTACTCTCCCTCACCTATTTGGTTGAGGTTTGGTAGGTGCCTCAACCCTACTTAGTTAAGGTAGTCAATATTAATCATGCATGCAAGCCTTATACTATTTTCTTGTTATGGCAAGAATCTATTTGATTATGCCTCATACTCTTGATCTCTTCATCTTATGATGAAATCTTAGCCTTTATTTTCGTGTTATTTCTTTACCTTTTATCCTTGCTCACTATTGACACATACCTTGTTTTCTTCTCTTTCTGGGTTATCCCAACCACCCAGGTCTAAATCAAAGTTGCACAATAGGAGCATGGAGAACCAACCTGGGATTATGATAAGGAGTACATGGCTTTCGGCATGTACCTATCTTATGAAGTTGT
This sequence comes from Alisma plantago-aquatica, assembly GCA_963693085.1. Taxonomy (NCBI): domain Eukaryota; kingdom Viridiplantae; phylum Streptophyta; class Magnoliopsida; order Alismatales; family Alismataceae; genus Alisma; species Alisma plantago-aquatica. The sequence continues at coordinate 230,066,082 of OY856410.1, forward strand.
TATTTGGATATAAACTTGATATGGTCTAGATTTCCCTCTATCTAGATATTTATTTTGTATTTTTCATGTAAACCCTATAAGGGAGAATGATGATGTACTCTAAATAAATTGAATATAGTCATCACTTTTATTCTGCTACTACACTTTGGTTATTTTGAATGCCATTATTCAAATTTGAAAAATTTACACCTATTTCAAGCATACCTTTTGAGTGTGTTTGGAAAGGATGTTTTATTCTTTAAATTTAAGTAGGGAGTGGACCCCCTATAGGACCCACTATTTACAACATGGTATTAGAGCCCATGGTAGTCAGAATCTAACTATTTCAATTTTGTCTCCCTAGTTAGAACCCTTGTCTTACATAGTTCCCCTTTAAGTGACATGTTTTCCCTAGAATTGATCAATGCTACTCTTGAGATGATGAAAGGTTGATTTAGGATCATAAGAGTTCCACATTAGAAATTTGTTTAGTGCACATTCATGTGATGAGTTAATTAGGTAGATACTAGGGCATAAGTTGAAAGGAAAGGTGTTTGGAAAGGATCAAGGCTCGTGGGCTGGCAAGATTTTCCTCTACGTCACTAGCTTGGTTTACGAGGACTCTCAAATTTGTATGATATCTAGACGGCTTGAGATGATAATGATTTTCCATAGTAGCATGCCTATATGCAATACTAGCCTTAGACATCTATGTTGGATACTCTTGGGAACCTTATATGTTGACCTTGCCTTTCAATTGCAATAACTTATTTGAAGATGGATACCCAATATAGTTCCCTTGTGTCCCATAGGACCAAATGTTTGGTAGACTATCCCTAGAATGTATACTTTGAAGTTTGGTGTTTAGCAAGAAAACAAGTGATAGATCTTATACATGGTTTAGTTAGACTCACCCTTTTACTTCTAGTTTTAGTTTGACTTGGTAGGTCAACCCTTTAAAGGGTGAAGGGGTAGTAGTAGTACCTTGACAGATCTTAGATATGTTGATTTTGAGGATGAAATCCTTTTATGGGGATGGATTCTTGCATCATACCCAAATCTAGCTACTCTGACTTCAGAAACCCTAACTCCATAAATAAGAGGTTGGTGTGGTTGAAATCTTATAATTGACCAAACAAGTTATAGTTGAAACCTCACATGTTTGTTTATATACTTAAGAGCATATAATAGCCATCTAATGAATAGTTCATATATTTGAACCCCAATGAATACCTAATGCACATAATATGAGTAACTCACATATGAATACTAATTGTGGATACACATGATGTTGACCATGTCATGAACAAATAAAACCCAATGATAAGATGAGAAAGATAATTGTAACCTAACCTTGGACTTAATACATTCTAAGATATATGTTAAGAATAATGATCATGTTGACCTAAACCCTAAGTTGTAATCATATAATTCTTATAAATGCATCCTTGATGTATTTCATGATACATTAATGGCATTAGACATCATAACCAGATACACAAATGGTATATAATCACCTAATCATAAATTAATCAAGTCATCAACATCAAATGATTAATATCTTGTTCACTAAAACACACCTAATCATGACTTGGTATGTGAATCAAATAATTAATATGTACACCTTGTTCGCTAAAATACATATAATGACTTCAATATGGATAGTAAGTAATTGGATTTACTTAAACATGCATGAATGGTTAATGTGGTGTTAATTGTGTATAATCAATAATAGGAAGTGAATATATATGAGAAAATGATGACTAATGACATTAATGTAAGTAAGAAAGGTAATGTGACAATGTGTAATATAGATATATGTAATTAATGTGACATTATTTGGGTTAATTGTAGACTTAATGAAAAATTGGATAAAATGTCTTATTTCATGCAAAATAATATGATATAATTTAATATGGTGATGATATGAGGATAATGGAGTCTAAATCCAAATTATTAAGGATGATGGTCAAACATATCAATAGGAAATTAGATAATTGAGTATAACTCTAATTGTTCTTAATGGGATAAATAAGATATATATAGGGTTTCTTGCATAGTAATGAAATATAACTCTTTTGTCAATAAAGTGATATAATAGGACACAATTGAAAGAATAATAATGATAATGTGATATCCTAATAAATATAATGCTAATAAGTCAAAAAATTTAATTGTGTTATATAGTATAAAAAAGAAATTTTAATAGTGTAACCTTTAGTGACCCATGAGAACTTAATCTATGAGGAGTTGCATGTGAAGTTTTTGAACTCACAAGTTAAGTAGTTGTAGAACAAGGAGTTGTGAGTGGAAGTTTTATGGTTTGTTTAGATATGAAATGTTACGTACTCACCCTTCTCCTTTTTCTTGAGATTTCTGGGATGAAATCCTTTTTAAGAGGTGGAGAGTCGTAACGAACTGAAATGTGGGTATATTATCTTTTTTTCCCTTTTCCCATGCTTTTCCTTTCATTTCTATCCTTTTTGTATGTGATGTTGAATTTGTGGAATTATTAGTGCTTTGGGGTGAATTTGATCACCATTTATGCCAATGTATGGATTTATGCACAAATATCTCAGTTAATTTGTCAACCAGGGTCTAATATGAAAATTTACCTTTTAAGTGGGATAATAGTAAATAAATTCATTCTACAACATTGCATAGTATTTTGGAGCATAAAAGAGAAAAAGGAATTAATAATAATGCTTTAAACATGTTAATGTGATACGAAATATTTAATATGAGAAATAGTGGTAATATTGGATAATGGGCTAAAATTCATAAAAGGAAGAATAATTGGTTAAAGATAATTAGAGATTCTAATTCCTTGGGTCTCATTGACTTAAGGGCCAAGTTTCACAATTTTGGGATAATAAAAACTATATCTAGTATATTTTGAAAAGAAAAGGTGAGTTTTCTCTAAAATGTGAAATAAGTCAGTATATGGTTCCGAAAGTGGCAACTAATCTTAGATTCATAATCTACACATTAATTATAACCTTTGGGTGAATTTTCATGTAATTTAGATAATTTTTAATATACATGTGTAGATTAGGAGATAGAAAGTATGTAATTGCCCAAAATGTTAAATAATGTGCAAAATAACTTCAAATGATAAAATTAATGGCCACTTCATGTTCCATATCTTTTACTTTCCTTAAAGGTGAAGTTTCATTTTCATTGAGTAATTCTAAAAGTCTCTAATGTGATAAGAATGAGAAAATATGAATTACTTTAAAATAATTAAATAAAATAATTAAAATCTCTAAAAGTGAAATATAATGCTAAATTAGGATTCTACATACTCAAATTAGCTTAGGTATCAAATTTCATTAATTTTGGAGTTTGTTTGCACCCTCGAATGAAGAGAGAAAAAAGGAAAATAATTTAAATAGAACTTTATTTGAAATCAGATAGGAATAACATTAAATGTCACGCCTATATGCATTGTTCATGCAATATGGACTGTTGGATCCACGATCCAACAACTCCAGGTCATCTTCTAGCTCACACCACTATGGAAACAAGAGTTGGTAATTTTGATTTCTCAAACACGGATTTCTCACTCTGTACTCCATCTTTTCTGGAGATTTTTGTTGCATTGTGTTCATGAGACGAATCCACACCATATGGTCCCCTATTTGATATTGATGGTTGAGAAACCAAGAAACACCCAAAGTTCAGGCTACATGCTTCTCACAACCAACACAAAGTAATCCTAGAACATAGGTATATATATGGGTGATTGTTCCCTCGTGTCTGCCTCACCTTTTTGCAACCATCCCCTCTGTGAATTTCCTTGCGCACCACCTACTCGACCACACCCGATCTAGTTTTCCCTCCTCGATTTGCAGATCATCACCTAGGATCTCATCTGTATCGGCAACTCAATCAAGGAGTGTGGTGAGTTCGTGCAAACATCCTCTTTCTTTATATGTCTTCATTTTCTCGAATCATTGTCTCTCATGATTTTGCCTCTTTTTCCTCCACAAGTTGTTACTTGCAGCTCATCACTCATAGCATGGCTAAGGAAGGAGATGATACCCCCTCATGGATTCCCTGATTTTCCCCTTCTTCTCTCTTCTTTCCTTTGTTTCTCGCACAAGGGTACAAAAGTATTTCGGTCTGGTTTTCCTTTGTTTTAGACGAGGGTGACATGACCTTTAACCCATGACTTGGCCGGATGTGATTGGGCCATGTCAAGCAGACCCAACCCCTCTTTCCCTCTCTTTCTTACAATTTCTTTCTTATTTGGATTATTTATTTTTTTGATTGGTCTTTTTTTATAAAAATCATAACTTTTTCTTTGGTTATCCAAAAATTAAAGTAAAATATGTTTTGGAATTAGACAAATGTGTTCTTTCTAATAAAAATAGTTTCAATGCCTAATTTCCATGTTTTTTGAAGGATTTCTTTTGAGAATGAATTTAATACTTATAGTTCATATAAATTGCAAATTTATCATATAATATCCATCTTGAACATAAAAATATGTTTTCTTGATAAGGAGAATCTAATAAATCATTTAGTGAGGTTTTCATATCATAATTAGAGTTTTGCTAAAAAGGTCTAATTTTGGGTATCTCTACATTATACAGTATGGACTCTAATATATGTGAATAACTTTAAAATAGGCAAAGTTGAACTTGGAATCATATCAAATGGTGAAAGTTTGTAATTGAACTCGAAAAAAGAGGCATGAGCATTCTTACACCCTAAGTTGGGATATTTGCAAAACTAACCCTAATTTCCCTAATAATGCATTATATGAACCCTATTCTCTTTATTCATATTTCATTTGCTATACTTGCCTCATAATCAGTATTGAAATTCTATTTCTTGGGTCTAGTACCCCACTTCCATGTTCCAATTATTTGATGCTTATACTTGCCATAGTTTCTTTGAAGCATGTTTATTTTATTAGGCTATTTAGCTAATGTAGTGGTACTTTTGTATAACCACCCATAGATAGTGTTGGGTTTTAGGGGAGACAGAGAAGGCATCGGAAACAAAAAATTTCTTCTCCCAAACCCATAATAAAGGAATCACGTCAACGTCTATATAATAGGAAGGATGGTTTGTAGATTCATACATTGTCCCGAGGCTTTCTCGGCGACGTTACCTCGCGGCTTGTACGGTCTTCACCTCTGGTCTTGGACGGTATCTGTGCAACTCCTGGTCTCACCGGGACTGTCGGGATTGACAATTGTCCTCTGAGCGGCAGAAGTCTCCCACCTCTACAGTTGTCGACACAGACTTCCTAGAACTATGATATCCTTGTCCCACAAGGAATTGGAAGGAGTCACACCCTCCTGTCGGCGTACTAGTCACCGACACACTCTCCTGCCACCAGTCACTTTTCTGCAGTTGTCTTTCCATTGATGTGCCTCCCTTATCAAGTAGCACTTGCTTGGGCTCTCTCTCGGTTACCAAAACTAGAGAGAACGACAACTTTGCATAGCAACTGGTGTTCTGAGTTGTACTTTGAGAAGCCCCCAATACCCCTATATATATCGGAGGGTCATGGGACAGGGTTATGTACCCTGGGCAATGTGGGATTAAAGCAGGAGTAGAAGGGTTTGAAATTTTCCACAAAACAACCAACTGCGCCAGCTGAACCGACTGTTTCAACCCTAAAACGATCGTTTGGTGATCTCAACCGATCGGTTCACACCTGAACCGATCATTTGGGACCCCTGAGCCGATCAGTTCACTTTTGAGCTGATCTATTTTCTCTTGCCGATGTTGATTCCAATTGACCCAACACTCCAACCAATCGATTCAACACTTGAATCAGTTAGTTTAGAGTTTATTCAGTCCATTTTGAACCTTATTTGTTTAATTGAATACCTACACACCTTAAGTAATCAATCTAAACATCATTCGTGAATATACTCCTTTAATCCAAGTGTATCCTATGTGTTTGACCCTATAGGTCTAAAATTATGTGGCCAGTGAATGTCCATAACCAATTAGGAGATCCCAAGCAATGAGCGGTATCTATAAATATATCAATGCTACCCAACTAATTCAGAAAGTTGGAGAACAACTTCAACCAACAATCCGTGATCAATGTTACTATGATCGTATAGTTCCTTTGTCTCTATATCCATATTGAACTAGAGTCCTGGAACCGTCATCCTCTCGACGTTCAATCCATGTTTCTTCAAATAGAGCAGATTGTATGAGATGCATGTGAGCTCACATATCACCTATTGAGTCACATGAGTATGGCCATACATTTATCAGTCTCACTTATGAAGAGGCCCTAGATATCAATCTCCTGTAGGATGGACAAATTCCATCTACATCACTCACATTCTATCCCCATGTGTCACAGTGTACTCAAGCATCACCTTTATGACAACCCTTATTTAGGATCATGGTGGATGATGTCAAAGTACATGAATGACATGTGATGAATGTAGTGGCTTCCGGTCTAAGAACCACAATCACCACTATCACTATGAGAGTTGATTCTGACTACCATTCCATGGTCTCCATGTATCACTTTCATGGTGGGTCTGTCTTATACATTGTTGTCTAACATGTACATGTGTGCTTGACTTGATATCACATATCATGACTAATGAGACTCTATCATCAACTAACACACACACACTGGTTTGATGTATTGTTGTTGTCTATTTTGCTTCCACAGTAATATCTGACTAGGGACATGACAAAAATGTACATACTCTTACCATTTGTAAGATCTCATTGTTTAAGTCACATACTTGAAGATATAAATCATTGAGTAACATCATTCTTTAGACACCTACTTTGTGTGTGTGATCATCTCATGATGAGACAAACAAATAGATAGAGTTACCTTTATAATTATCAAATTAGTATTTAATGCCACATTCCAATCATCATATGATTGGCTCTCTGGGCATATATACCAACACTTTACATGTCATGAAGAATCAAAGAACAAGATTGAGATAAGAAATAGTTTATGAAATATTTTACAACCTTATAGAGTCAACATTAGAACCTATTTTACAATTATAAGGGTGCAAGAATATCAAATGATCTTTAAGACATATTTGGTTCTTGATTCCCTTGGGAATCTTTTCAAGATGAGTCTTCCACGACGAAAAGTCTAACAAACTATTGTTTGCAACTTTGAAGAATGTGTCCCGACCCAAGTGGAAAAGTATGTGCTAGATAAAAGTCTAAGCATGTAAAAGTAGAGAATATAATAGTGTGAAAGATATAAACATAACTATACTTACATATTATATTCTACATATGAGATATACCATAGTTCTAGACTAATATGAAGAGAATAATAAAACATATTTTGTAAATTATGACATTACACATATTTTCATAATGATGCACAATAAAAAGTTGAAGAATTATGAGGATATGACGTATAAAATATGGGTGATGCCAAAGGTCTGGTAGAGCTTATTCCATAAATAATATTAAGTCTAAATATATCATAAAGGGTGTCACTCTTCCTAGACTAGATCACATACAACCATTATAACATATGCTTATCTAAGTCTTAAATCTACATACAAGTTTTGATTGCCTATAATCACTTTGGCACACTTTAGGCCACTCATACAAATCACATTCTAAAAGAATTGAGTCTGGTTATTGCATGATAGACTATTCACCTTTCTAAGATGAGAATAGGATTCCTTTTACATAAACTACCATTTGGGACTTCTTAGTTAGAAGGCTATTACCCAATACTATTTGATCATGTCTGACTCTACATGAGAGACCAAAGTATGGGCCTAAGTGTGGTAGATCTCTATACTCATCTGTCTCTAACTTTAAAGTACTCAAATTTATATCTCAACTCTAATAGACCTCATCCAAGATAATGTTATTTGTATTTTAAATTTTTTTCCCTAAAAGGATTCATTTATATATATATATGTATGTATGTATGTATGTATATATATATACTTATATATAGTCATATATAAAAGTTCATGGTTTATATAAGATTAAGTTATAATTGAGTATAAATCCAAAGTAAAGAATTAGAAGTACAAGAAGAGACTATAAAATGAAAAATTAAAACAAGTTGTCATCATGTCTTTGAAATATATTACTCCAAACAAAAATTCAAAAACATGTCAATGACTTGTTAAGAATGAATCTCCATACAAGTAAGTCAAAGTAACACTAAAACTGTCAAGGAGGGGAGTTTGTACCTAACTTGAGTCATTGTTTGGGGATTTTCCAACTAAATCTCATCATCTTCTCCTTAGATATCCTAGGTTCATATTAGTCATTCTTTGTCTTGTGTATTATCCACCAACCTTGACGAGGGACTGATGGTGATGTTTTCCTCCTCAAATTTATGATTTGGGGTTAGGATATAATGATAATAACCTTAATATGACAATGCTTACAGAAATGGAGTAACTAGGTACCAAGTTGAAATCGGCGGTTCTTTAATTTTTTTGTGGTGGAATAGAACAATGATATTTGTTTTGATCTAGGATTTGGATCTAAAGGTAAAGTGAATTCTATTTCCTCTTGTTTAATACAACATGATATTCGTCCTCTTCATTCTCTATTTATCTAACCTACTACATACAACACACATTGCTTGCAAATATTTGAGTATTCCCATATGCACTTGCACTATATTTTTCTTTGTATGATATTAATATAATCTTCATATATATTTTTCTTATACGTCGGCCATGATTTGCAACTTGGCTTTGTTCTTATAGAAGGCTATGCAAGATCCATAAATTTTGTGTTATAATATATTAAATTGTATATGAATAAATTATAACAACATAATGGTATGTAATGATAGATTTCCACTATAATGCATGTCCTCTTTTAGTTGCATCCCAATTGGGTTGGTAATGATTTTTGTGTAATTTGTTTAAATTGTGTAATATAGTTGTGTGATACATTTTGGTGTTATCAACGTGAATATAATAAATACTATATTAGGATTTAGGCCCTGTATCAACTTTAACGATGTTAGATTTTCTAAAAATATCACATGAGCTTTTGTGACGATTTATAAATTCAGAAATGTGAGGTTCAATTAAGTAAAGACTTTAAGTAGTTGTCTATGTCAACTAGACTATCACATAAAGAGTTGTGCTTTGTTTCAAAAAAAGTTTTGGCATCATCGTGAGAAGCGAGCAATTCTAGGCAGAACATGAGAAGCCTAATCGCAGCAATACCTAAAGTTGGTTAAACTCATTCCTTGGTCAAGTCATTATTTCTATATTGTGTAGCATTCAAAACAACTCAATTGTCACCATGGTAATTTCACACAGTGGGAAGTGGCATTCCTTGTCGCATTGCTGAAAGATACACTGATATTGTGATAGTTCCATAAGTGGAATCCACACATTAGGTTGGTTAGGGTTCACTTAAGGGATCGCTCTATGAAAAAAATTGCCTTAATGATCCATCATTAAGGATATTTGGATACCTTTTTTTCAAAGGAACGTCACATACAACCACCTTATATCCCAATAAAAAAACCATTCTTCCTCCCCTCATTTCCATTACATGCCCATATGTTCTTCCTCAAAGATCCTCCTCCTCACCCAGCTACTATAAACTCATGAGATCTGACAATCATACATGACACAACTAGTATTGATGTGCCCATCACAGAAGCCATTGTTAGAAACAACAACTTCTACCAGCATAGAGGTTTTCACTGGAAACAACCTTGAGGAGTATTCACAAATCAACTCCTTTGTAAGAGATACAACTAGAAGCAACAACAACTATGATGAGAATCAACATTTGGTAACGTCCAAACAATAAAAAGAAACCAACATCCAATAACACCTTCTCTCATCCCTCTCTTTATTTTATCTATTATTGAATAAATTATTCATTTGCTTCTTATACTGTCCCTCTCTCCTCTACCTCTTCTAATACTGTGATTTTAAAATGGATTTTTTCTCATCATTTTAATTGAAATTTTTTGATAAATGGTGTAATATTTCTATTTAATTGCATTTAATATCTTATATACATGTTAATTCTTATGACATACAATATTATAAATTAGTTCTTCTAATCAATGTCATCATATGCAACATCATTGTAAAATTTCATTTAAGAAACCAAGATTACTCATATCAATTGTTGATATATGCCCTCACTCCATACTTGGGTATTTAGGAGGTTTGAAACCTAAGTTAATCACTTGTAAAATAATATTAGGTTTTTGATTTACATTTGGAGGTTTAAAACTAATTTGACATTAGGGATTAACTTTGTCCATCTTTTCTAGGGATATTTGTTTTGTACACGAGATTTTGAGATGCCCATCCAAGGTTTAATCACTAGGAGTATACATTAGAAAAATCTTGGTGCAAAACTATACTTTAGCACTTGGTCTTACTTAGTATGTCAGTGTATGGTATGGGCTCTGGTTTCAAGAAAACTTTGACTATACTCCTCTATATTAGGACAAGTGGGCAAGTTCACTCACTAAATTGGTGTACTTAGAGAACTATATGAATATACTACTGAACTTACATTGATGGAAAACATACCATACAATTTCTAGTGAGATCAATTGTTCAAAAATAGGCTTGGTGGCACATATTCAACAATCCAAGATATTCCCTAACCATGTTATTTATGGTCAGTTGTTCTTTCCAGATGGATTAGCCCCTCATACACCATATCTGATAATAGTATTTTTTTAAATGAATGGGAGTCGTACCTATCTTGAACCAAAACACATGTAGAAATCTTCAAGTATAGTCTTATGGATTTTACCATCTTTGTAGATGATCATAAAGGCATTGGAGATAGTTTTACCATCCATGTAGAAATTTTGGTAAAAGTTTGAAAGTAGACAATGTTGATGAACTAAAATTAATATCTTGTGTAATGGGATCATAAGGAATGATACAAAATTACACTATCACGGGAATAAATCCAAATATGGAGCAATTTACTACTCTAAGTATGAGGTTGAAGCAGGAAAAGATAACATGGGTGAAAGCATTTTCTATATGGCCAAGTATCTTCTTTATTATATTGAGGATAACTTGAAGAAGGTTTTGCTAATATTTAACAACCCAATATATTAGTTGAGATCCCTTGTATGAGGATTGCATAAATTTCACAAGACCGAGTGCACTATTGAGACTATATAATACGAAGATAAAAGACTTGTAGAGTGATAAAAATTTCACGTCTCTGATTGAAATGTTGAAGGGCATTGTTACAAACCATAATGAGCTACCAAGTTTGACTTGGAAAGCAAAAGTGTGGAGACTCAACTCAGAAGTTCCCATAATCCCTAACATTAGGTTTGACATGGGTAAACATACATGACCATGATACAAAAACCTCAATAATTTGTTTTCCTAAAGCACATATACCATACTTATTAAGAACATGGAATGTACTTAAAAAAGCACATGGAATGTAATATAGAAACTATTATTTTACTAAACAATTTAGACCTACTATTTTTTTCAAATGAAACACATAGCATGCTAATAGATTGATATTAAATCCTACAAGTGTATACTAAAGCATATTGTTTATGATTATATTAACTACTACACCAAGTCCATGTTATTCAAAATCTTTTCATTCACTTCATAAAACCCTAAGTAATCTAAGATATTGGGTCTAAACATGTAACTACATACTATAAAGATAACCTTTGTCCACATCTACTGGCCTCCTTATCCTTGAAGTGATGTGTCTTTTCATTTGTCATTACATATAGAATTTTGTAAGTAGAGGGGTGAGTTACTTGGCACATGAAATAATTCAATTAAATAGTCAAGTGCTCTAAATTACGTACTATAAAATAATTATACAATTTATGAGTAGAATGTAATAGTAGAACAAGTTATCAATAAACCACTGATATGTAATACATGCAATTATATAAACAAGGAAATGAAAATTGTACAAAATGAATTTGGATCTGAATATTATGCATACTGGGTACTAACTTTAACTAATTATTGACTACTATCTGACTAAGATCACTACCTATTTGGATATATATTAACCTTTCCCCTGAATAGTTAGATCTTATCGTCCAAGGAAAAGTCAAAATTGTGTGACTCACCATACAAATTTTATGAAAAAACCTAGGACCTTGAGACTGTGAATGAACTAACCTCAATCTATAGTGAGGTTACAACATTTTAATAACAGTTACTAAACAACATTTGTAAAATTTTGTCCTGATGTTCTAGGTACTCAAGAGTGGTGCCTCTAGGCTTAAAATTCATTGACTCCACATAATACAATTCCCACGGAACTATCACACAATATAGAGTGAAGTGAGGCACTAAATTGAGCTTAACTAATAGCACCAGTACCCAACCGTTAATGTTGGGTAATTACCAACTATAAGGGGACAATGGGACTACTACTCCCTACGATTAGTTATGCTCCACATGACACTTTTCTGGTTAACCCATTTCTTTGTTCCTGGTACATTTCTCCAAGGAAAAGGTCTAGCCATCTACAACTTGTTTGCCATCCTAATCAATCAAATAAATTGGACATAAATAAATATTAGGAACTTTCCAAGAGAAGCATAAAGATGATTCTTATACAAAGAATAACTTTTTAAGGTTTCAGATAACATTTTTAATTTCTTTGTTCCATTTTGCTTGTTCTATACTTGGAAAAAGGTTTAGACAAGAAATATAGGAAAATAAAACTCATGCGTAATTCTCAAATTGTATACCAAGAAGAGGAAACACACTTGTTTTTCAAAAAACTAGAGGTCTTCCAATATGCATGAATTCCACACGTTTAAGACAATATATCTTGCACATATCGGGGCTAGAACCAAAAAACCTCCAGATAATTGTTAGTTGCATAAATTTTTATGCTTATTTGTAATGTTGAACCGAAAGGCCAAATTGCTAACACAAGCAGCATATCAATCATAATCGGTACATTTTTATAAAAACATGTCCGCACGTAATATGGTAATCTAACGAAAGTCCTATAATGGTGAGAGAATGAGAGCCCTTTGAATAACTATTAATGGTGATCTATTTTTAATGATCTAATCATATGAACAGTATATCATCATATTTATCTACTAGAAAAAAAATATATGCATCAATTTTATGGATTGTCCATAGGTATAGATTCTTTTATTAACGACCTGAAATGGATTCTTGCATGACCTAAGGATGCAAGATATGTAGTATTGGTAAACAAACAATGTCTGATCATGGTGGGCTTTGAATAACTGTAAAGGTGATGATAGGTTGATTGGATTTATAAAAATATGCCATAAATTTGTAGTTATTTGAAAGATTATCCTGCTCTCGCCGTGGGAGGCCCCTTACAGGATCGGTCATATTTTCCCCTTGTTTTATTTCACATCTCTTTCTTCACAACCGTGACCGAGCTTATGACAAAATCTGAGGACGAATTAGAAGAAATGACTCTAATAAGATCGAACATATGACAACAGTTTTAAAAAAATTTAAAGTTTTTTTTATTGTCATTGTTATTGTAATTCTAAATTAGTGCTACCATTTTTGCCCGCCATTGACACATAAACAAAGTGATCATACACGAGAAGCGCACGTATCGATAAACAGTCAACAATTAGGGCACCTGTGGAAACGATTTTGATCAACATAACGAATACATTACATGAGATGATTGGCTAAGATGTATATCCAAAAATTGGAACTTTACACAATACCTACAGCGTCAAACATTAAAATATAAGTCACCCATGATCCTACGAGTTTGTTGACCCTTTCCTAGAGAACCAAATGGTCGAGTAAACTGTACACGCTGCCTTATCTTACAAATCGTAGTTGCTTGGCGTATAATGCTAAAACAAGGCAGACGAAGAGACAACCATTTCTTCTTACAACGCACTCTTCTGCAACATATATAATGCAGTGGCGAACAGAGTGTAGGAATGCTATTCGACAGCTCTGTAATGATCTTGTGCTTTTGCTGGTCGTATTGACACTAGTTGGTATCCCGTGCACTGGCCAAGTATTCTTGTCCTTTCGTATTCTGTCTGAACCGGTGAAATTATTTTCACTGAGAAATGCAAAACGAATTCACTCAAGCAAAAATGTTCTCACAGACGAACAAATTGGAATTGAAAAAGTATTTGTAAGTAACATTTTATACCGTGCTTCAACTGGAAGAAAGATGTTTCACATCATTAGTCAGGGAAGCAACGTACTCATCGTCAAGTCTAGGATCCTCTCCAAACTCCTCGGGAATCGATGGTAGAATACTGACTTTTGTTTCTACGATACCAAATGTGGTCGGAGGTGACGGAGGAGGAAGTGAATCTTCTGATGATTGTTGTATTAACTTTGCTGCTCGAGTAGCCAAGTCCTCAATCACGAGCCTTCCTGGGCCAGACTTTGCAGCAACAACAACCTTCTTCATTTCTGTTGTAGGATGTAGTTCTTTGGCAGACATCTTGTTATTTTGTACCATCTCATTAGATGACGAACCGGAGGATTGATCAACTTTCTTTGATGTTGAATCAGATACCATACTCACACCCCGACCTTCAGTATTTTCTTCACGTCTAGCAACTCTAGCATGAAGGACATCATCCTCGCTGATTTCTTTGACTTCTCTTGTTCTTAATTCGTTCTGCTCGACAGAGGCTAAGTCTGATGATGCAACCCAATGACCGTCACCGCTAGTGGTCGGCTCCTCTTCCTGAAACTGATCGTTTAACCTCGGAGATCCACTTTCTGATAACTCTACCTGCATATCGGATGCCAACGAAGGACATGAATGCAAGTCTTTCTTCTCTAAGTTAAGCAATGCTTCCTCTAGTGAACTGACATTAGATGTTGCATTCTCGATTCCAGAAGGACTAGAATCGTAGACAGGATCTGCAGTATGTTTGTCATCAAGGATTTCATTGTTTCTACTCAAAAACTCAGATTCTGCTAGAACGGATTGAACAGAATCATGAGATCCTGTAGGCGAGTCTCCTCTTTCTCGAGCCAATTTCTTGTTAATATTCTCATCGTGTATATCAGAATGTGATGTGGAGCTAGAATTGCTATTTCTCCTCTCCACAACCTCCACTCCAATATCTTGCAAATTGGGATTTGGGCCTGATTCGTTGCCATTTTGTTCTCTTCTTGAAACTGGAGAGGTGGGCGATGTAGGGTTATCCACATCGGTATCTCCTGAAGAGACACTGGAATCAACATCATGCCCGACATTGACAATGATATCCTGTTGTCTTTCATCGGTTTCAACTGAGCATGCATCATGGGATGTCGACTGACTATCTTGCTGCATGGAATGGTCAATCGTAGAAATTGGTCCATGATGAGAAGCTAAATTTTGTTGAGCATAGTTTGTCATCGAGTTAGAGATATCATGACTTGATTTTAATTTTGGAATCGAACTCGTACTGTCACTTGGTTGACTTTGAAATTGACCATATCTTGTTCCGCTACTAGCACTTGCCATACCACTTGCACCACTTGGTCGAAATCTACTCTCTCTTCTTTCTTCTGTAGGATTTACAGCAAAATTTGGTCCAATGGGAAACCTTTCTTGCCTCGCAAAAGGCACAACTCCTTGTGGCCGAAATTCCTGATTACTAAATGTCACCTCAGTATCCCCAGTAGTTTCAGTATCATGATCATACGGCAGATCAAACGGATTCCGCCTAGGTAACAGGACAGACGGAGCTGAACCAGGAATGGGGGGTAACCCTGTACATCCTTGTGAAGAAAAAGGGAGATCAAAGGGATTTCTCCTAGGAGGAATCGTGACCAAAAGATGGGAAAGTTCGTCTGCAACTGATGGTGCATCATTGCTATCCAGATCTATTAAGTTCTTCTCAACTTCAATTCTATGGAAACTCCTAGCTCTTCTCTTGGCAATCAAAAGTTCAAGCCGTTGATTCCTTTCTAGCTCAGACTTTCCAACATCTCTGAGGTTTTTCTCATCATCAGCAGTCCATTTTAATACTGCAACTTCATTTCCTTTATCCTTTTCTTCTTGGGTTTCTTCTTCTTCCTCTTCTTCGTCTTCGTTTTCTAGATTTTCTGTGTCTTCGTCTTCAGTGCCTTCCAATGAGGATGCAATTGACGAACCTTCTAAATCGGACAGCGGTACGCCATTGTGGGTCTCAAGGTCTAAAAGTGGGTCAAGTTCATCAAGTGCTGAAGTAACATCTCCCACTGAGGCATCGAGAGAGGAACAAGCACCTCCCCCTGATATTGAGCTCAAAGCTTCATCATTGTCATCAATATTTGTCAAGGACAGTTCTTCACTATCACGTCGACGATTACTGGTGAGTCTACCATCCTTTGATTGTACAGTCAAAACTCTCTCCTCGTGGTCCTTATTCCGCTCTTGTCTGTGTCCATGGCTGGTCTTACCTCTACTATATTCGATCTGATTAGAGCCATTTCTATTGACTGGCTGTGCAGAAGAGCTTGCACCCAGTACCACCACATCTCTTTTAATTCCTCTGTACCTGTTATTTAAAAAAGTGACTACTTTTGAGTTACTGACACTACTGTCCCTTCCATCGTACAACCCAATCTTTTTCCTTTTTCCATTTGCATGACCTCTGCCGGAGGAGGAAGATTTATACTTATCACCTGCCGCACCTGACTTGCTATGACTCCTCTTCGCCTCTTTGGTTTGCTGAGTGTTTGGTTCACTAAGGCTAAGAAGGACTCCGAGTAGAAGCAAAGCACATATAATCACAGGAGATGAAGAAACTAGATAAACAAACACGGAGGGGAAAAATCTGTGCAGAAGATACAGTGATGACAATCCACCAACAAGAAGTGGATGGTTTGAAATAAACCCTGCAATTCTTCTGATTCCCATAGCTGTATTAAGTATCTCTAACTCAACTTATATTTATATGCCAACCTGGAAAACAAAACAAAGAATTAGAATTTAAATAAAAGACATAAAACAAAAGTAAGATAAATTTTAGCCGGCTACATTTTTTTATGCCAAACTCACCTCTTTTTTTTTGGGTGGGGGGGGGTGGGGGGGGTGACTCACCTCTTTCATTAGTCTTGCATGATGCAACTAATGATGTGAGTTTAGTTCATTTGTACTTTATCTTAATTGTAACAAGATAAAGAACTTATGCAGATTAGACCGAGTCTAATAAAATTCCTATAACTTCATTAGTAAAGCTGCACATTTACTGGATGCACCTTTCCATATTTCATATATATTAATTTAAAAACTTATGCATTTGTCTGGTTTGGTGGAATCATACATGAACGGATTAAAATGTGAACTCACATTGCATTTTACATTGCTGAATCATGTGTTTGTCAAATAGAGTTTATATATATATATATATATATATATATATATATATATATATATATATATATATATATATATATATATATATATATATATATATATATATATATATATATATATATATATATATATATATATACTCGGTCAGTGTGGCTCAGGTGGTTCGGTCCGGCTTGTCCTCCCTCGGGGACCCGGGTTCGAATCCCCCTGAACGCACTATATTTACCAACTCCTTGGGTCATCCAGGCTCTGGCACCTGTTTGAGGAGGAGGGGGAGCGGGGTCTCCCTAAGACTCAAAAAAAAAAATATACATATATATATATATATATATATATATATATACATACATACATTTACCACCCTCCCGGGCGTTCGGCCTCAGCCACGGGTGTGGGAGAGGGGGAGAGAATGCCTCTCTTAGAGAGAATGCCTCTCTTAATCCCATACATACATACATATATATACATACATATATATATATATATACATATATACATACATATATATATATATATATAGTAGTGATCTAGTGAGAAACATCCTATGGTGAGAGCATGAGAGGGAGGAATTTGAATAACTACAAATTAGTAACTATTTTTAAAAATCCAACAGTATAGATAGAAAAAGCATCATTTCATTTACCTTCTCATAAAAAATCATTGCAATCAAACATTGTTTGCATGTCCATATGTACAATATACACTTTTTACATCCAACGGTCAGCCTGAAATTCAATATAGAGCGTCAAAAAGTATTTGGTTGTTGTGAATGATCTACAAATCGGATGTGATAAAAATTTATAGGGAGGTAGATATTAAGGTATACCTATAATCTGTACGGTTGGATTATGAAAAATTGATCTATATGAAGAGTTATTCAAATGTCTCTCATGCTCTCACCAAGATATATTTCTCACTAGATCATTTCCATATATATAGAGAGAGAGAGTCAGGCTAGAATACACTCGAGTGTACAGATCGCACGAATACACTCAAATGTGTTTGCATATCAAGACTATTTCTTGCAAAATGTAAACCATTGATCTTCACAGTCATACTATAACTAAGCTACATACAAATTTTGAGCTCATTTGGATGAGTGTAAGTCACTCATTCAAAGGCAATAAAATCGACGCGCGAAGCTAATTTGAAATGCATAATTTTTGCGGTCTTTATAACATGACCTATAAATGTCCAAATGTGCTCAAATTTTGTGTATGAGCTATTCACAACATATTTAAGAAGATCAATGGATTAAATTTTTGAAAAATATATTGCATCATGAAAAACTACTTGAGTGTATTCTGCTCTGAATACACTTGAGTGTATTCTAGCCTGACTCGCTCTCTCTCTCTCTCTCTCTCTCTCTCTCTATATATATATATATATATATATATATATATATATATAGAGAGAGAGAGAGAGAGAGGAAAGGTGTGACGTGATCATATGTGATGCAAGTTTGGTATATACCATATTATCTATAAATAGTTATTTTTATAGCAGCCAACCAAAATAAAAGGACTTGTCTAATCACCAATTGGTGCCAAATGGCGACACTATCATTAAGGGATTATATTTCTTAAGCTAAAACACTTGTTTTTAGATTCCCTCCCTCCTTACCATTTTCACAACCTTTCTCACGATTCTTGTTTTTGTGGATCCTTCAAAATACATTTTTGATAATCATAATCTAAGATCAGTAGTATTTATCATGACTTGATTTTGATATGTATTATTTTCAGGCGGTCAATTTAATCGTGACACACCATACAACTATGGCATAGCCAATTTTTTTGAATCATTTGTCGTTGATCGCCTCCTAATCATTATTCTGTTAACATCTCTTAGTCGTCCTCATGCTCAGATGTATGCAATATACTTACTAAAAGCCATTTTCAATATATTGAAGGAAAGGTTTGATTTAAGGATCTTATTAGTATTCTAAAAATAATATCCTAGAATTCCATTGTAGTTGACATTCCTTTTTGTTATGCACTTACCTTTCCAACCTTGAATTGAAATAACGTGTTGACGTATTGTGTGTTCGAATGGTTTATATTCTCTTGAAATTCTGCTAAGGTGAATAGTTTGTATTAGAGCATTGGTCATTGTTTTTATGTTATTTATATATAAAGGAATTATAAGGATATCGCACCAAATTTATTGAGATCATTTCTTACAAAATGTTTGAACGCTTACACACTAAAAAATAATAAGAAATATCCATAAAAAATCCTATCAAATCTATTTAAAACTCTTTAATGTATTCAAAATATGATATATAGTAAAATACAATCCAAATATTTCGAATCTATTTCAATATCTTTTAATATTTATTTTTTCTACACAAACCTAGACATACGCACACATATACATATACATAATTATATCTATTAATTTAATAAATAGCCATACACCAACTTAGTAAACTTTTCTTTTAATGACTTATCAACTAGCACAGTTGATAAACTATGATGCTGGTCGTAGCACGAGTCTTGAGTTCAAAACTCAGTGGGACACCAGTTGTAAACTTTTGAGTAGCAACGATAGAAAGTTATATATCGTAATTGTAATGAGAATGTAGACCCCTTTACCTCAAACTATCAACATAAGTCATATTATTTCTTTTAACTAGATTTGTAAATGCGAAAATGTTTTTTGATGACATGTACCTATACAAATTACCATGATATCGATTTTTGACTTTTTAAAATATCTATAATCTTATAATTTGAACATTCTAACCCAAGTGAGAATAGGTAATAAACATAATGGCATCTCTTTAAAAGGAGAAGGACTAATATTTTAATGAATACAAAAGTGTTGATTGATTATTTGAGTATATTTTGACATAAACCACTTTGCTAGTCTATGATAATAGTTTCATTTGTATGCCCCGACTATATTTAGTATACTTGTCAAGGCAAATTACCACACTCCCAATCCTTACATTTTTCCACAATGTCACATTAAATTTCATTCATCAATGTTAACAATCTCCAAAAAGGGTAACAAAAGTGAATCAATAGGATGGTACACAACGCCCATTCATGATACCATGCATAGGCACACTATGGTAGGGCATAAATTATTGCCAAACTAGAATTGTAAAATAATAAATATAATTTAGGAAATAAAAACAAGGGTCTAATTTTAATTGGTTGAGGTTTTAATTCATCAAGTTGAACTGATTTTGTTTAGTAGAATGTATTTTGTCCACCTAACCTTAACAATTGCTTCTTTTCATAGCATCATGTAGATATGTGCCATCGACATGTTGACAGAAAGGTGGAACACATAAGCAAAAGGGTTTGAGAAAATAGATTGTGAACAAATATAGTGTAGTTTCTTCCCACCACTTGTATATGAACTTGTAGCATTGTATATTTCTTTTCTCAATATGGACTGTAATTACATGCAACCAAACGACTTTGTTGGGTTTTTTTTACAAAATAACTGTACGTTGTTGGATTTTTATCTAACCAAACAAATGCTTATTTTCTTCTCTTCCTCCTCTCTCTATTTCTGAATATATGTTAGTTTGGTATGTTTTTACATTTTTATTAATAAAATAATCTCTACATTGATGGTACCACACTTATTCTTCTAGCATTACATGCCACTCCTTCCTTTCTTTCTTATTTTTCCTTGGTGTAATTATGACAATGAAAAGTTTAGGGGTACAATACATTTACACTGTATATTAATAAAAATGTGAAGTACTAATTGTGAAAGTATACCATCACAAGTGATGTTTTCTCTATGTTATAAATATTACGAGAGAAAAATCGTGCATGTGCAATGCATGTATCTCCTGAACTAACTAAGTGTTATTGTTTCAATATTCAAGTGTATTGTGTGATCATTATAGCTTTGATATATTATATTGATATACATATATGCTTTATATCTTAATGTCTAGAATACATATTGGTGTGTTTAAAAAAACTACTAATATAAGAAAAGAATATAGTAAAATATTATCTAGGTGAGCAAAATATAAACTTTGAAAAAGTTCACTTTAAGGATACCATAAAACAACATATACTAGGTTCAACATTGCGATTGTAATTGGACTAGGGTTGAGCATTGGGTCAGACTCAACCCCATCCGACCCACAAGTCGGCTAGTGGAACCTGTCCCAAATGCGGCCCATTATCTGCTAAGGGTGGGCTAGCCAACGAGGGCCTTCACTTTAGGCCCATTTAATATGGGTCAGGTTAGGTTCTAGGAAAATCTAAACCCAAAGACCTAAAGATTTCACTCAATATATATCTAGTCTATAAAATTATGTATAAAATTTTATAGATGTCACATATAATAGATTATATCATTTTTTACTTTATTTATATGATATATAAATAGTCAAAATTTATATACATTACTCTTTATTATTCTATTAATAAGACTATAATTCAATATACAATAGGCGCCATCAATTTTATTGACACAAATTATTGATTCTATATACATTTCAAACTATTTCATATTAAATTATTCATTCTATTTTTTCTATCTCTTTTTACGTAAACTTGTTACTTAAACTTGTTGACCTAGGTGTCGCACATTGCCCATATTTTGATAATAACTTAACCATTCCATTCATATGTATCTAACAAATCTATTTGAGATTGTTTCAGACATTAGGTACAAGAAAAGAATCACATTCAACTCCAAAGCTACTCATCCAACACATGCAAAACATGTGACTTTTGACCGTTTTGTAATATAGCCCTTAGTGGCTTAGAACAATTAATGTAATCACTTATACTCATGTTTTGTATTGTAACTAAGATGGATAAATTGATTGGGACTCAAAAATCCATCATTTGTACAGTTTTACGAAAATTCAAAAATACCCATAACAGGGATTTTGTCGGCCGAATTCCAAACTCGGCCGATCCATATATTCTGGAATTTTCTGGGCAATTGGCCGAGTTACCAACTCAGCCGATCCCTGGTCGGTCGAGTTCCTATGGTGGGAAACTCGGCCGATCCACTGATCGGTCCAAGTTGAAAGTCGACCGATCGGCCGAGTTTCTCCAAGGGAACTCGACCGACAGTCTATCTTTCAGACTTGTCGTTTAGTGGTTCGGCCGAGTTGCCTTTATTGAAACTCGGCCGATCAGACTGTACTGGAATGCAGAAAAAGCAATTCCAACCATTGGAGGAGTAGGTGGGACTCAAAATAGATCCGTTGCAAGTTGTAAAATGGCTAGTTTGTGCCCCTTATCTCTCCTAACCTCAAAGGGACACCCTCAACTATAAATAGGACCTCTTGGACTTCATTCCAAGGTTGCTCATTCAGATATGCTTGGTCCTAGCCTTAGTTGAGTGGTTTCTAATCCTTTGAGCCCCTTTCTCTCTCTACCTTCAAAGCAAATTCGTGAGTATGAGTGAGTTAGGATCCCATGTATGAGAGCTATCATTTGTAATCTTGTAAAGCTCTCCTTTCCACTTCTCCCATCTCCATTCTCTATGAAGATTGATTGAAGTTTCTTCTCCGAGTGAAAGAGAAGAAGGTTGATGTTCTTCCCCGAGTGAAGGAGAAGAAGGCTAGCTGCTCCAGGCCTCCGAGTGAAGGAGGAAGGTGCTAAAGCTCTCCAAGTGAAGGAGAGGTGCAAGGCAAAGCTCAAGCAAGATAGGTAAATCCTGCAAGGCCGAAGACTAGAGCAAGAGTGGGTAAGTCCTTTGAAGAAGGCGGAAGACTACTTGCTTGGTGGGTAAGTCCTTGGTGAGGTAGAAGATCTTGGCTTGATATATAAGTCCTTGGATGGTTGGTTGTTGTAGCTTGTAATCTTATTTTGTGATATATATAAGAGAATCAAGTTACAAATCCTAGAGCCTAACCAACTCTAGGTAGTGGACTGACTTTCTCCTAAGTTTAGGACAAGGAACCACTCTAAACCACCTGTCCAAGTGCATGCTAATCCTTGTCTCTTATCCTTGCTTTGTATGCTAGTCTAGGACATCAAATTGCTATTGTGGTTTAAGTTCTGCACTTAATATAATTTGGTGGTCTAATCACTTTTGTGAAGTTTGTGAAGCTCTATTCAACCCCCCCCCCCTTCTAGAGCCCATTGATCCAACAAGTAGTATCAGAGCAGGTCTTCTCCAAGCTACTTCAACAAGTAGGAGAAGATGGGCGATTCAGCTCTTGGGTCACTCAATCTTGAAGGAAGCTTCTCCATGAGACCCCCGGTCTTCGACGGCACAAACTTCCTATATTGGAAGAGAAGGATGCAATTCTACATCCAAGGCGTGAGCTACGAGATGTGGAAGATAGTCCATCTCAAGTATGAAGAGCCGAAGGGGAACATCACCACATGGACGGAAGATGAGATGAAGCGTGCTCAACTCAATGCTAAAGCCGTGAGCATCATCTACGCCGCCCTTTCACCATCAGAGTTCAACCACATCTCTTCTTGGGACACGGCGCATGAGATTTGGCATAAGTTGTGTGTCACCTATGAAGGGACGGAGCAAGTCAAGGAGGCCAATGTCTATATGCTCGGCGGCCTACTTGAGAACTTCAAGATGGGGAAGAATGAAAGAGTTGCGGACATGTACACAAGGTTGAATGTCATCTTGAACAGCCTTGCAGCCCTTGGGAGTGTCATGGATAGAGGTACCATCAATGCAAAGATCTTGAGATCTCTTCCAAAGAGATGGGAGCCAAAGGTCACTTCAATTGAAGAAGTCTACAAGCTGAGCGAGTTGTCAACCGAGGAGCTGGTTGGTAACCTCCAAGCACATGAACTGAGGCTCGACAAGCAAGAGGAAGAGGAGAAAAGAGAAGAGAAGGAGTCCAAGAAGATGAAGGACACAGCCTTCAAAGCTCATGTTGAAGAAATGATGCGGCAACAACAACTTGACATGAAGTCTCCCTGCCCTTCCTCAAGCGAAGATGAAGGTGCAAATGATCATGAAGCCAACTATTCAAAAGGAAGACACTTCAAGGGCAAGCCATCCTCCTCCACTCCTAGATGCTACGAGTGTGGTCAAAAGGGCTACTACAAGAATGACTGCCCAAAAGCCAAGAAGGGCTATCATAAGAGCAGCCACAAGAAGGATGACAAATACAAAAGAGAAGCCAAGTACAAGAAGAAGGACAAGAAGGAGAGACGATCCAAAGATGTAGCTCATGCGGCATGGGAGGAGTCTTCTACTTCAAGTTCCTCAAGCTCCGAGGATGGAGAATGTCACCTTGCACTCATGGCATCTACTAGTGAAGAAGTAATTGAGGTAAGTAAGGTAAGCAAGGTAAGTGATGAAAATTTACTTGAGTTATCTAAGGAAACCCTCATTGAAATGCTTAATGATTGTCAATCATCTTTTGCTAAATGTAAAGCTAAAAGAAAAAGATTAGGAAAGATAGTTGATGATCTCTATGCCAAGATTGATATTCTAGATCAAAATGAGAAATTACATCTTGATAGCATAGATTCCTTGCAAGGGCAATTTCTAGACCTTGAACTTCAATATAATGGAGTAGAGGTTGAGAATGGTACTTATCTTAAAACTATTGAAAATCTTAAGATAGAGAACCAAAATTGCCTAGATGAGCTAGATGTTCTAAAAACTGAAAATGTTGAACTTAAGCTTATTGATGATGCTAGGAGAGATGAAGTTTATTCTTATCAAAGGGAAATTGTTGTTCTTAAATCTGAAAATGCTAAACTGCTTGCCCAAACAAATGATTTATCTTCTAGACCTATCTTGCCTAGAAATGAAGTTGCAAATTTAACTCTTGAAAAAGATTCTCTTCTTACTAAAGCCCTCTGTCTTGAGGCCGACCTTTTGCATGCTAGAGAAGATCTTGCTAGTTTATCTACTACCATTACAAATCTTAGTGATGATAATGCTAAATTAAGATCTACTTTGCAAAGGTTTCTTTCGGGTAAGAAATCTCTAAATGATGTTCTATAGCACTCTACCAAACAAGTTGGTACTAGTGGTCTAGGATACAATGAGACTACTCCAAAAGGTAAGAAGAAGAAGAAGGGTAAGAAAAAGAGTGTGGAAACTCCAATTTTCAATGGAGAGTCTTCCGGCTCTAAAAACCCCATGGTATGTATGCATTGCAAATGTGATGATCATTATTCTACCTATTGTCCTTACAAGCCTAAGGGGACCAACCCAAATATGAAATGGGTCCCCAAGCTAACCCCAGACCCCAAAGTTTGAGTTGGGTTCCGACATCCTCTTTTCTTGCAGGTCACAAAGAAATGGATTGTTGATAGTGGCTGCTCTAAGCACATGACTGGAGAAATCAACCATTTCAACAAATTTGTGAAGAAGAAAGGAGGATCGGTAACCTTTGGGGACAACAAAAAGGGTAAGGTTATAGGTGAGGGTGATGTAGAAAATGAATTGTGCATTAAGAATGTTTTGCTTGTTGATGGCCTACATCACAACTTAATTAGTGTTATCCAATGATGTGATAATGGTTATCTTGTGCTTTTTACTTCCTTAGAATGCTTGCTTCTAGATTCCCTGTCTTACAATGTTATATATAAGGGAACTAGAAATGGTAATCTATATGTGATTGTTCTAGATGCTCTAAAGCCCATACTAAATAGATGCTTAGTTGTGGATAAAAATGATCTTTCGCTTTGGCATCTTCGTTTGGGTCATGTGAACTTGCATCAAATGAAGAAACTGAACAAAAAGGACTTGGTTCGAGGACTTCCTAAATTGGATTTTGAAAAGGATGAGGAATGTCAACCTTGTACACAAGGGAAACAAACCAAATCCTCCTTCAAATCCAAAGGAGTCATGAGTACCAAGAGAGTTCTAGAGCTTCTTCATATTGATCTTTTCGGACCTATGAGAACACAAACGCTTCACGGCTCCAAGTATTGTCTTGTGATTGTCGATGATTTTTCTAGATATACTTGGACTTTCTTTCTCATTTCTAAAAGCAATACACTTGATGTTTTCTCGAGCTTTTGTAAATGAGTTGAAAACGAAGCTTCTTGCCATGTTGTTTCCATCCGTAGTGATCATGGGGGAGAGTTTGAAAATGATCTTTTTGAGCGTTTTTGTGAAAAATCGGGTTATTCGCACAATTTCTCTTCTCCTCGCACACCCCAACAAAATGGAGTTGTTGAGAGGAAGAATAGATCTCTACAAGAGATGGCTAGGACCATGCTTCTTGAGTATGACACTCCTAAGAAGTTTTGGGCTGAAGCCGTTAGCACCTCATGTTTTGTGCAAAACCGAGTTTTCACTCATCCGACTTTTAAGAAAACCCCCTATGAACTATGGCGTGGTAGGAAGCCGTCTATTGATTTCTTTCATGTGTTTGGATGTCCTTGTTTTGTTTTGAACACCAAGGATTCTCTCGACAAGTTTGATCCGAAATCATACAAGGCTTTCTTCCTAGGCTATAGCACTACTAGCAGGGCTTTTAGAGTATTTAACATTGAACTATCTAAAATAGAAGAATCTATAAATGTTAAATTTATTGAAACTAACCCTGTCATTGGCAAGCATATTGGTGATGATGATGTTGCAGATGAAATCATTCCTATCTTAAAAGAGCTCAACATCAAAGACAAAGGTAAGCAGGTTGAAGAAGAAGAAAAAGAGGAAGAAAAGAAGGATCCCACTCCCCGCTTTGCAAAGAATCACCCCAAGGAGTTGATCATTGGCAACCCGTTTGAAAGAGTGAGGACACGAGCTGCTCACAACAAAGAACAAGCAGATAGTGCATTCATCTCTCAACTGGAGCCAAAGAACATCAAAGAGGCCCTTGGTGATGATGAGTGGATCCTTGCCATGCAAGAAGAGCTTGAGCAGTTCGAGAAGAACCGTGTGTGGACCTTAGTGCCAAGACCAAATGACAGAAAGATCATTGGCACCAAATGGGTCTACCGCAACAAGCTTGATGAGCAAGGAAAAGTGGTAAGGAACAAAGCAAGGTTAGTAGCACAAGGTTACAATCAACAAGAAGGTATTGATTTTGATGAAACCTATGCTCCTGTTGCTAGATTAGAATCTATTCGTATGCTACTTGCCTTTGCTAGTTATAAAAATTTCTTTCTTTATCAAATGGATGTTAAAAGTGTGTTTTTAAATGGTACAATCGAGGAGGAAGTATATGTTGCTCAACCTCCAGGCTTTGAAAATGATAAGTTACCCAATCATGTATATTTCTTGCAAAAAGCTCTCTACGGACTCAAACAAGCACCTCGAGCTTGGTATGAGAAACTAAAGAACTTTTTGTTAGATAACGGGTATATCATGGGCAAAGTTGATTGTACTCTATTTCTAAAACACACTTCTACCCATTTTCTCATAATTCAAATATATGTTGATGATATTATATTTGGCGGAACTGACCTTGATCTTTGCAAAGAGTTTAGCTCTCTTATGCAGAGTGAATTTGAGATGAGCATGATAAGTGAGCTGACCTTCTTCCTCGGCTTTCAAATCAAACAAACAAAGGAAGGAAACTTCATCAACCAATGCAAATACACAACTGAACTACTCAAACGCTTTGGGATGGAGAACATGAAGCCGATGGATACACCCATGTCAAACACTGCCAAACTTGACAAGGATGAAGAAGGTGAGAAGGTAGATGAGAAGCTCTATAGAGGTATGATCGGAAGTTTACTTTATTTAACTGCCTCTAGACCTGATATAATGTTTAGTGTTGGCTTGTGTGCTCGCTTTCAATCAAGCCCTAGGAAATCACATCTTATTGCTGTTAAGAGGATTTTGAGGTACTTAGCCAAAACTCCAAATTTTGGACTATGGTACCCTAAGTCAAGGGACTTTACTCTTGTGGCATATAGTGATGCTGACTACGCAGGTTGCTTGATTGATAGAAAGTGCACAAGTGGCACTTGCTTCCTCTTGGGACCATGCTTGGTGTCTTGGTTCTCCAAGAAACAGAGCACAGTGGCATTATCAACTACCGAAGCTGAGTACATTGCAGCCGGAAGTTGTTGTGCCCAGGTCCTATGGATGAAGCAAATGCTCCAAGACTTTAACATTCATTTTGATGCTTCTCCTATTTACTGTGATAATACTAGTGCAATCAATCTTTCTTATAATCCAATATTTCATAGTAGAGCTAAACACATAGAAGTTCGCCATCATTTTCTCTGTGACCACATTGTCAAAAAAGATATTTATATCACACATGTGGATACGGAAAATCAGTTGGCCGACATTTTCACTAAACCGCTTGCTAGAGAACAATTTAATTTTATTAGATCAAAATTGCTCATAATTTCTCTTGATGATATTGAATTGCTCTCTAATTAGTTGGTTACATCTTATATGTGTTGCTTTTGCTTATAAATGCTTTAATTGCTCAAAATGCTTGTTTTTGCTAATTTTTCTCTAGTTTCTATCTCTTTTTCGGGCTTTTCTCGCAAATCAGGTTTTAATCGACAAATAGTACCCTATGATGATGGGAATGTGCCTAAATATGCTTAATATACAATCTAGACCAAAAAGAAAAATTGCATTCGGTCATTTGAGGCTAGGGCTAGAATTTCGGTTTTTCCACATCAGGGTTTTGGTCGGCCGAGTTTCCAACTCGGCCGAACGGTCGGGATATAGGGCACCTGTGCGCTCGATCGGCCGAGTTTCCATTTCCCAAACTCGACCGATCGGCGGCAGACTGGTTTTATATATATAGGAATCGGCCGACTTTCTCCCTCTCAACTAGAGCAAAGTCGACCGAACCCTAGCCGTAAACCCCGACCCTTCCTAACCCTGGTCCTCTCTTCCCTCTTTCCAGCCATTTTCACCTCCGATCGACCTTGTGCTTTCATTCTTGCTGTTCTAGGGGCGTCGTCTGCTCTCTCTCTCCGCGCGGCTCGGCTCTATTTCTTCTTTCTCCTCTCCATGAGGTCCCAACGCCGAAAACGAGCCGTTCCTGCTCCTGCCATGGCGACTCCCCTTGCTCCAAGGTATATGGTGTTCGATAATCTCTCGTTTATTGACAATGCTGATGTTTCTCATTTCAAAGAGCTCCTTCCTCGCTCTCCCTTCCCTTTTCGAGCTCTTCATCAACCCAACAGTTTTCACGCCGACCTCCTTGAAGCTTGTCAAATCTTTCGCACCCATCACCTTGAGGCGTTTTGCATAGAGGATGCTCGCTTTTATAATTTGAAATATAGTTCCAAAGCCGTCCGTGAGTTCTACGCAAATTTGCGATGGAACTATGACTCTTTGGTCCCATCCGCGGACACCTCTATTGTGTTGACGTCCATGATCTCCGAACAACCTTTCCATATTACTGAGCGTTCGTTCAATCTCTATCTCAATGGAAATGTTGGCACGACATCTTGGATCACCGACTACCCTCTCTATCTTGATCTTTTGTACCCCGATGATGTTTATAAGACAATTGAGGTTGACTTGACCGACATCCACAAATTTCTCAAGCAACCCAACTTTCCTTATAGAAAAAGGGGTACTTTGCCTTCCTCCGCCCTTTCTGCCCCTCGCCGCGTCTTGGCGTTTATCCTCAGCTGCAATGTTCACCCAAAGAAGAATCAAACGGACATTGCCGAGAATACGGCGATGATGATGTATCTTCTGTTGAAGAATCAAGGAGTCAAATGGGCCCATTACATCCTTCATCATATGACCTGTTTTGACTCGGGAAAGAACACAAAGGGCACACATCTTCCATATCCTGCTCTTATTTGTGGTCTTTTCCAGCATGCCACTGGAAAATCTCTCTTTGCCGATTTTCTCTACCGCCCTGATCGCAAAGGAGTTTATATCAGTGAGACCACTCTCCAAAAGAGTGTGCCTACCCCCGGTGCATCATCTTCCTCAGCTGCACCTCCACCTCCACCTTCCTCAGCTGCACCTCCACCCTCCATAGCTGCCCCTCCTCCACCTGAGCCTTCCTTCCAGCCTCCTCCGCAGCCTGCCTTTGCTGATTTCCACGTTTCAAATGAGGCCCTCATGGGGTATCTCATGCACCAGCAAGCGTACAACATGCAGGTCCAGCAACACCATCATCAGGATCTTTGCCACATCATGTCTTCCATGTCTTTATCCTGCCCTCAGCCTTACCCCACCTACGAGCCCTACCCCGCTGGTGACTACGCCTCTTACGCGTATAGCCAGTTTTACCCTGCTCCACCCTTTTCTGCTTCCGTTGAACCCTCTGCAGGTGGATGCCCTTCCCCGGTTCTGGCGCTCCCAGGTGGTCGTCTGTCTGAGCTTCTGGCCCAGTACACTTCTTCTGCTCCCCCCATTGAGGTTGCCTATGAGTTACATGCTCTAGGCATGTCTTGGTCCGAGCAGAGTGCGAGGTGGCCCGGGCGTGCTTCTGGTCCTCCAGACGAGGATATGCCTGACCAGGAGGATGCTGAGACTGATGCTGATGAGGCTACTGCGACGGATGCTGAAGACGAGGATGATGACGACGATGCTGATCATGATGCCGAGGCTACACCGGCTGCTGCTCCTCCTTCTGATGATGGCGATGAGGACTATCAGCCAGACGAGGACATGGATGCTGCTGTTGATGATGTAGACATAGAGTAGTTTAGCTTAGGGGATGATGTGTCTAGTTTTAGTCTCAGATGACCATGTTATATCTCTTTGGACTATGATTGTACTATATACATTAGGCACATCATCTGAGTTGTACTATTTCTACTCTATGCTATCCGTGTAGTTTTTTTTTGTTTTATGGTTTATGGAAACTCTTTGTATGGTTTATCTTGTAGTGTTTTCCATATTTTGATTAATGACATGCATTGCTTTCATGGTTTATCTTGGTGTTCCTCTGTCTTTCTGTGGGGTGATTTGATTGAGTGTTTTTGTTGGAGAAGACCTTGCTTTTATGCTCTTCTATCCCCCTGCCTTTTTGAGATGACAAAGGGGGAGAAAAAGCTCAATCATATTGATTTTATTGCTTGTATGGTTCTTTTCTTGTCTAATAACTGAAATGCATCTAGACTTGCTTAGAATCATATAATATACATATGTGCTGTGGTTGCTTGTTTTTTAACTAACCATGCAGGGATGAGTAAGCATGAATTGAGGGGGAGCATTACAAATTGATCATCTTTGCATCCCCTTGCAATTCCCTAAGAAAAGGTATAATTTTCACATTCTTTTCAATATGTTGAGGAATGGTTTGTCATTGTCAAAAAGGGGGAGAATGTTGACCTAGGTGTCGCACATTGCCCATATTTTGATAATGACTTAACCATTCCATTCATATGTATCTAACAAATCTATTTGAGATTGTTTCAGACATTAGGTACAAGAAAAGAATCACATTCAACTCCAACGCTACTCATCCAGCACATGCAAAACATGTGACTTTTGACCGTTTTGTAATATAGCCCTTAGTGGCTTAGAACAATTAATGTAATCACTTATACTCATGTTTTGTATTGTAACTAAGATGGATAAATTGATTGGGACTCAAAAATCCATCATTTGTACAGTTTTACGAAAATTCCAAAATACCCATAACAGGGATTTTGTCGGCCGAATTCCAAACTCGGCCGATCCATATATTCTGGAATTTTCTGGGCAATCGGTCGAGTTACCAACTCAGCCGATCCCTGGTCGGTCGAGTTCCTATGGTGGGAAACTCGTCCGATCCACTGATCGGTCCAAGTTGAAAGTCGACCGATCGGCCGAGTTTCTCCAAGGGAACTCGGCCGACAGTCTATCTTTCAGACTTGTCGTTTAGTGGTTCGGCTGAGTTGCCTTTATTGAAACTCGGCCGATCAGACTGTACTGGAATGCAGAAAAAGCAATTCCAACCGTTGGAGGAGTAGGTGGGACTCAAAATAGATCCGTTGCAAGTTGTAAAACGGCTAGTTTGTGCCCCTTATCTCTCCTAACCTCAAAGGGACACCCTCAACTATAAATAGGACCTCTTGGACTTCATTCCAAGGTTTCTCATTCACATATGCTTGGTCCTAGTCTTAGTTGAGTGGTTTCTAATCCTTTGAGCCCCTTTCTCTCTCTACCTTCAAAGCAAATTCGTGAGTATGAGTGAGTTAGGATCCCATGTATGAGAGCTATCATTTGTAATCTTGTAAAGCTCTCCTTTCCACTTCTCCCATCTCCATTCTCTATGAAGATTGATTGAAGTTTCTTCTCCGAGTGAAAGAGAAGAAGGTTGCTGTTCTTCCCCGAGTGAAGGAGAAGAAGGCTAGCTGCTCCAGGCCTCCGAGTGAAGGAGGAAGGTGCTAAAGCTCTCCAAGTGAAGGAGAGGTGCAAGGCAAAGCTCAAGCAAGATAGGTAAATCCTTCAAGGCCGAAGACTAGAGCAAGAGTGGGTAAGTCCTTTGAAGAAGGCGGAAGACTACTTGCTTGGTGGGTAAGTCCTTGGTGAGGTAGAAGATCTTGGCTTGATATATAAGTCCTTGGATGGTTGGTTGTTGTAGCTTGTAATCTTATTTTGTGATATATATAAGAGAATCAAGTTACAAATCCTAGAGCCTAACCAACTCTAGGTAGTGGACTGACTTGCTCCTAAGTTTAGGACAAGGAACCACTCTAAACCACCTGTCCAAGTGCATGCTAATCCTTGTCTCTTATCCTTGCTTTGTATGCTAGTCTAGGACATCAAATTGCTATTGTGGTTTAAGTTCTGCACTTAATATAATTTGGTGGTCTAATCACTTTTGTGAAGTTTGTGAAGCTCTATTCAACCCCCCCCCCTTCTAGAGCCCATTGATCCAACAAAACTTTCTACTTTTAACATATGAAAATAGTCTTATCAAGTATTATACACAATATCATGATTTACTTTAGTTATATTTTAAGATAAAAGGTCAAACAAACTATCTATAAGTAATTAATGATTCCTATAATTTCAAAGCAATAATTAAATTGGAGATTGTACCCTTCAATCATTTTGACCCTCTATTAGACAATCTACATTAATTTTGCACCACATTCACAACATTATTCTTTTTAATTCTCAAACTTTTCTTTTCACTCAAGCACATCATTCAGCTAGAGTTTTTTTAAAGGTGAGTAAAGAATTTAATATTTGATAAATCTTGATTAGATGTTAAACAAAAGGTGACATGCATGTAACTTCTTGTTACCATGTTGATTGACAAGATGATGATTTAAAATACAATTTCCTCGTCATATCCTTTGATGTTAAATGGTGAGCTACATTCATTTAACAACATCTTCATCCATCCCACAAATTTGTAACGTTCACAAAGGATTTTAAACTTTAAACAACGACAAACAATGTATATGTATATTTTCTAATATAAACACACTCTTATATTGATTGATTTTGATGAAAGAAATTAAAAATCAGGACACACCACTATCTTTATATTGTGAAATCAACATGGGTTGGATCTGAACCTTGGCCATGATATGATAAGGGGACATGAGCTAGGTTCAGACCTTTAAAGTGTAAGATTTTATAGATTGTTGGCTGACTTGTGATCTTTATAAGTCTGACTACAAATTAAGACTTTAACAAACCTGCAATAACCTCACACAATGCTAAAATTTAGATAGAGATTATGGAATTCTACCTCATATGAGCAGTATAAATCACCATTTTATCATAACTACATGTGTAAATACACAAACATCTTTGATAATAAATATATCCATATAGATAACCATTGTATATATTTCAAACTTTTATTTATTTATTTATTTTCTCTTGTAATGTCAACCTTTTGACACAACTTAGAAAATGTTGAAAATGGAAAATAACTAATATAATAATGAGACAAACGTGTTCTAGTTTTTCAAGTAAATTTTGAGATAGCCCACTTTACTATCCCATAATAATCGTTTCCTTTACAAGCCCTAATTTTTTTTAATATAATATCCAAGACAATTCACCATACTTTCATGTTTGTAAATCACAATTTTAAGTTAGAAAATCATTTGCCGATGTTAACAAACTCAGAAAAAGATAAACACAATGCATAGGTTAGTATATAATGCATGTTTGATTCCACGTTTAGGACCTATTTGGTTGGATGAAAACCATTTGCCAATTAAGAGTTGAAATAAAGTAATAAGTAGCAAAATCAAATCAGTGTCAATCAATTTGGTTGGATGTGGTCCTAACTCGTCATGCTGGACCGATTTTATCCAATAGGATATACTTTTTGTAGCTTAGCAGTTGCTTATGTTCACAAGGTCACAAGGAAAATCCATACAAAAATGGATAGGAAACAACTATCATATTTGTGTGCATTAGAGTTATTGTAGTACATACACACACACACACACACACACACACACATATATATATATATATATCCATTCATTCACTACCCGTGCGGGTAATTAAGGTTATCTACCCATACATATATTTTAAAATAGGAAGACACATATATGTAATGAGAAAGATAAAATTGTAACGATATGATCAAAATTATAATAGAAAGACTCTATTATAATATAACATAAATTGTTTATTGTTTTTTCATAAATATTATTTTACTATTTTTAAAGAGACAATAAAAAATTCACTCTATATTTATAAAATGAGTCTTTCTATTACAATCTTGGTCGTCTCATTACAATTATGTGCCTTACTGTTACAAAACAGATCCACAGCTAACAAAACTTAGTGTGCAGGCAGTGAATATATATATATATATATATATATATATATATATATATATATATAGAGAGAGAGAGAGAGAGAGAGAGAGAGTTAGGCTAGAATACATTCGAGTGTACAGATCACGCCGTACACCTCAATGGTGTTTGTCTATCTAGACCATATTTTTCTAAAATCCAGTCCACTGATATTCATGGTTACAATAATAATAGGCCACATACAAAATTTGAGCTCATTTGGATGAGTGTAAGTCACAAATCCAAAGGCAACAAAATTGACGTACAAAATTAATTTGAAATGCATGGTTTTTACCTCCTTTGATGCACGACATATAAGTGTCCAAATGATCTGAAATTTATTATATAGTATGTTCATAAGATATTTAAGAAGATCAACGATTTAGATTTTTCAAAAAGTTAGTGCATCTTTAAAAACAACTGAGGTGTACAGCACCTCCGGTACACTCGAGTGTACACTAGCCTGACTCTGCATATATATATATATATATATATATATATAATGTGTATATATATATCTTTAGAATTTTATTATATACAATTTTTTTTAATTGAAGTAGATAAAACTATCACAAATATGTACTATAATATAATTTTATATGCATGTGCCTTACAACCACAAATGATAGTGTACACGACCAAATCGATATACAAATAAATAAAAACACCATAATAAAATGTATAAGATGGTACATCAATTAGAGAACTTTGTTCCTATACAAATTGAATATATGATCAAAATCAATACTGTAAAAAGTAGAGAACAACATCATTTATTATATAAAATGATGTTTATGTAATATTGAGTAACCCATGGACTCCATATAACAAAATTGCTATGCATTTAATTTATAAAAAAATATTGATAGGTAAAGAATTAAAAAATACGATTAATAGTTCTTCTTTATCCTTACCCATTAAGGTAGTGAGTTAGTGGATAGTGGATAAACATGTAAAGTGTAAGAAAAACCTTTTACCATACACTCATCCCATAGGGAAGCATAAACAATATACATCTTTACCCTTACCAATTGACAACCCTATACTTAGGACATCGTATAATAATATATACTATAAGTTCATAAATTTTATACACATTAACATGCTCTTATGGTATGACTTTTACTTTCAGAAAAATATGGTAAGAGTTCTCTTCAAAATTGTTGTTGACACTTTAACAACCAACATTTCCATGAAAATACACTTCCCTTAAAAGAGAGTAAATTTGTTTGATATATCAAAAGTCACATAAATCATTTTTTTATTCTTTTAACTAATTATGTATGTATAAACATTCCCAAATGATATATTTCTATACATATTTCCTTCATATCTATTTCAAACATCTTAATATATTTTAATCTTTTAATGTCAACAATTTGATCCAGCTAAATAAAGATATGGTATTTTTTTAGCAGGAGAGGATCTAATATCATAAATATAAGAGTGTGCATTAATTGTTTAAGCATATTTTGACATAAATACTTTATTAGTCTATAATATCAGTTTTATTTGTATGCCTTAATATTTTTGTATTTAATTGCAAGGCAATATACCACACTCTCTACCCTTGCATGTGCATGTATCACAATGTCAAGATAGTAGGTAACTCATCACAATGTGAACCTAATTTAGTTTGTAATCCATATGGTTTGCCTGCAAATAGAGCTTGGTATGAACAAATAACTTTCTTTTCCAAAAAGAAAAATAATGGTCTCCAATAAGGATAATGAAAGTGAATGTGTAGGCTGATCCACAATGTCTATTCATGGTACCACACTTAGGCTTATCTGGTCGGCAGTAAATCATTTGTAAAAAAAATAAGAAATACAAAGTGTTGAAATCAAACTGAAAGCCAATCGGTTTGGTTGGATGAGATTCAAAAAGTTTATAAGATTTTAATTATTAAAGCATATTTTGTACATCTTAGCAGTTGCTTGCATTCATAAATTCATAAAAGTATCAATGCCAACACGTCAAAAGAAAGTTGGAACATGTGAGCAAGGGTCTGAGAAAAATGGACTACACATAAATATGACATAGTTGCTTCTCATCCATATATACGGATATGTAGCATTGTGGGCTTTCTTTTTATAAAATGAATTGAAATTACATGCAACCAAATGACCATAGTTGGAAAATTCTTGAAAAATAAATGCATGATGTTAATTTCTATCTAAACGAACGGGCCCTTATTTTGTTCATGTGCACACTCTCTTTATTTCTATATCCATGTCAGTTTGACTTATTTTTTCCTTTTTGTTCATAAAATAATTTCAACATTCATGATACTACACTTTCATTTCTTTCATTACATGCTACTCCTTCCTTTGTTTTTTCTCTTTCCCCTCATAATCTTTTTACGGAATGAAAAATTCAAGGTACAACACATCTACATCGTGGCAAATTTGAAATTAATTATGATAGTATACCAGCGCAATCAAAGTTTTTGTATGTTAGGAAATATACTAGAGAAAATGTTGTGCATGTGTAAGATATGTATCTCACAAAGTAATTATATATACTATGGTCACTCGTATATTAACTACTGTTTTGTTAGTACTCAAGAGCATTGTGTGATCATTACAATTTTGGTATACCATATTGATATATACATAGTCATAAGATTTTACATGTTGTATACATGTACGGGCGTTGTTTAAACATCACTACTTACATATAACAAATGAATATAGAAAAGTATTATTTAGATGAACATGATGTGAACTTAGAAAGTTCACTCCGAGAACAACAAGAAACAAAGATATACTATAAGTTAGTAAATTTGTACACATGAAACATGCTGATACGGTAAGCATTTTTTTCAAAATTATTATTGACACTGTATTACAAAAATGCAACTAAAAGTCCCGTGAGTACATGCTTCCCGTAAAAAATAACCAATTTGTTTGATATGCCTAATGTCACATAACACCAGCTGTATAGTTAATCCCTTATATACATGGTAATGTTCTATAACATTTTGGAAACTACTTTGACGAGGAGCGAAACAACATATTGACATTAGTAGGAGGCGAACAAACTTGAAAAAAGATTGTCATAAAGGGGTCGTTTACCTTTGTATATCCTCCTCATTATGAAGATTGATGAGATATTAGAGTACTGATGATGCTGAACAAACGATGTTATCGTAATGCAAATTGGTGGCCTCTCACTTCTGGCAAAAATTGATGTGCCTTTCCAACAGATGTAGTGCAGTTCGTGTCTGAGGTTTGCAGAAAACAACAGAATAACTGGCTTCACAAGGAAATGATGGATTCAGTGAATGAATGACTTGTGTCTTCGATTTGCAGGTTCTTCCAGAAACAATCAACTTGAGCCTAAAAATTAGAACGTGTCTAGACTCCATCATTTTGAAATGTCTCTCTGAATAGTTAGAATGCTATATTTAGCAAACCTTTGAAAGAGTCAAAAAGATTTGGCTAAAACAACTTAACGAGCAGCTATTTCGATATAGTATTTACTATTTATAGACAAAACCTTAAATGAAATCTATACGAATCAGGATATTTAGAATTATTTGCAGGATAAGTTATGTACAATGTCTTGCAAGCGTCGCAGCGTGTAATCTAAGAAATTTAGAGAAGTTAAGTAGATTCTATGATTTCTATATTCTATGATAGTAATAATGCATCAATATGACCTCGTAGTTATTGTTGTTAATATTTATTAACGTCGTTCATGCAACAGCGACAGGTGCAAATTAATTAACAATTGCAGACATATCTAAATAAGAAACGAAGATCAAACAGACCATGAGAACAGAAATAAAAGTCAAAATTCGCAAACCAGATCGTTCGTTGATAAACGAATGTGATACTTAAAGAAATCAGTGCCCGGAAATCCTCGTGGATAGACATCGTTCTCCCAGTCTCGATCTGGCACGAACCTGGAATAGACACGTC
Source organism: Alisma plantago-aquatica (assembly GCA_963693085.1). NCBI lineage: Eukaryota > Viridiplantae > Streptophyta > Magnoliopsida > Alismatales > Alismataceae > Alisma > Alisma plantago-aquatica. The sequence goes on from OY856410.1 coordinate 230,104,861, forward strand.
TCGCTCGCGCTTGATGTCGTCTAGTTGCACTACCACCAATGCAATACAGCGTCCGCAGGAACCTCCGCCTGACAGTCGCGTCTAGGTGACGGGAAGGAGAAAGAAGCCCCGCTTCGCACAGGAGACAAACTCCACAAAACGGCTCTGGAACAAAGACTCTTGCTCTCTGGAATAGGGCTCTCCAAACACACGTGAAAACGGCGGCTGAAGCTCATTTGTTGTGTGTTTAACCCTAATGACCGGGGAGTATTTATAGCCACGCACGTCCCTTATTCCTATTCTCAGTAAGACGCAAACACTCGGTCGCTCTTGTACACATTACGGAATAAAAACCGCAAAGAGAAACACTTTCTAGTTAGGATTAAGAAATCCGAATAGGAAAGAACCAATTAATTACACGAGTAATTAATTACTTAGTTGTATCCTAGTACAAAAAGAAGTCAGAAGACGAAAGACATTCTCCACAATCCACAATTTACAAGCCCGAGCCCGAGCCCGAGCCCGAGCCCGTGCCCGGCCCGGCCAGGCCAGGCCAGGAGAGGCGTGGCACGCGCGTTGTGATGTGGTAACCACACCCACCAAGGAGGTGAGCATACCTCCCTCCTAGGACCCCTTGGACACTAGTGTCCCATGTAATCCTACATATGAGGACCACAAAAGTTCTAGGAGTGAGCAATATGGAATAAAACTTCTTTGTCATTTGCACTAGAGACAAACCTACTTTTCTCACATGTACTTGCTGCACTACATTAGGCTTAACCCATGCTAAATAAATGGTTGCTACAGCAGTCATATATCTAACAATTCCCCACAAAGTCCAATGTGGGGGATTGTTACCTTTTGGTTTGAATCTACCTGAGTTATCCAACTGTGACCCCCGTAGGAACTAGGTGAACAAAAGTCTTGAACCTGAACCTTGGGTACAAGAGTATAGGTTGGTAACAACACAATAAAGACATGGTAGTAAAGAAAACAATGCATTAAGGCCATGCATACAATATTTTATATCAGGATTGATAACAGAGAACAACCCAATTCTCCTGTTGCTGCCTACACAACATCAATCACTTAGTTGGAATCTCTAAGGATGTACTGCTAACATCATGTCCTAAGACTTGACACCATTCAGAGACTACTCTCTTACTAACTTGCAGTCATGACACTAGTAGGTTTCCTAGGGAATAGACACACAGATGCAAGAAGCATCAAACAAGAATACATAGTGTCATCCGATTTACCCGACAGCTTGTTATTACAACATTGAACCCAATTTGTGGGATCTCCACTCTTTTGGGTTGGGTTGCTACTGCCTGCAAATCTATAGGGGTTTCAGTCCCATCCCCAACCTGGATTTTTTCACTAAAGCCAAGGTAATACCTTTAGTGAAAGGATCAGCTATATTATCTTTGGTACTGACGTAGTCTATAACTATGACCTCATTAGACACTAACTCCCTTACAGATTTCAATCTGACTTGAATGTGTCTACGCTATTTTTTATTGTACTTGGAACTCTTTATCTTAGCAATAGTTGTAGTGTTGTCACAGTGAACTGAAATTGCAGGAAGCAGCTTCATTACCATATGTAAATTGGACATAAGTCCATGTAGCCATTCAACTTCCAATCCATTTTTATCTAAAGCATACAACTCTGTGATAACACCAAATTTTGTGATGTTTTTTACCCTTATTTTGTTATCAAAACTATCCTTTTAAACTGATTTCCTCTCTTTTTATATGTACTTTTGCAATAACAGGCCAAACTACGCTCTTAATTCAATATTTCCATCTTTTGCAGAGTTTTCTTCCAATTTTGACCTATTTGTCATCAATAAGGCCCGTCCCGACCCACAAACATGATTCCACCTGCATCGACCTTCCAGCCGGCCGATACGCACACTGCCCGGCAAGGGTAGCACAATACACAGATGTGCGACATGAGGATACCGCACAAGGAGGGACTAACAGACGATACACCTATCTACCCGACAGGGAGCTGGGCTCGCCACGACAACCGAAGCTTGTCGCACGACACAGGCCACCCACCGACAGGCGCTGCTCGTCACGTCCACTGACAGCCGACATCCTTGTGCCAGGCGATACTGATATCGGTCATCCACCGACTCCGCGATAATAAGAGCTAAGCAAGGACACGTGGCGCCCTGAGCGCCATAATTTCCCCAACCGCTGCCTATAAATAGCAGCTACATGAAGCCGAAAAGATAGGTCGGAACCTTGCACAAGTCACCTCAGGAAAGCTGCGAAGAGCTAGTGTATCGTGCCTCAGTGCTTGTGCCGGGCGATTCTAAGTGAGCACTTTCCCATCCCGAGAGGGAGGGAATGGTTCACTTAGGGTCGTCTTGGGCAACATTGTAGGCCGATATCGGCCGACAAGGATCCCCGACATAAGTGACCGATACTAGGAGCATCGCTCTAGCCCGGCACGATACTGAACCCCGATACGCATCGTTCGTCACGGCGTGTCACCTGAGAGGGTGCTGCCCGACATGATCGTATCGGACAAGGGTCCTCACGCGATGCAATCTGCCCGTCACGGCGTGTCGCCTGAGAGGGTGTGTCGCCCGACACGGTTGTATCAGGCTAGGCTCCTGCCCGGTATCGGGCTGGAGGGTCCGCTGTAGTCTTTCGTCTTTCTATATCAAGAAGGCGACATCTATCTTCATTATTTCAGTCATTTATTTCTTTTACTTTTGCAATGTAATCAGAACGTTATTTGTTTATGGAAATAGAAGAGTTTAATTATCTGCTGCTTTATGTTTGGTACCTTTATTGGATGATTGCTATGTTTAACATCTGAACTCTAGCTTGCATGTTTGGATCGCATTTCGATTAGCTACCGAATCGTGTTTTCCCGTCGCAACAGCCTCGAGAGAGGGGTTGTGGCTCTAGTGTTTGGCCCGATTCTGGAGTACGAGAGTGCCCGGAGTCGGAGTTGCTTTAGCAACCTTTCCACTCTAACTTAAGTCCAACAACCTCGAGAGGGGTGTTGATGCTTGGTTAGAGGTACCCGCTCTGAGAGGAGGGGTATAGGATGTTCCTTCTACCGCTTGTTTTACCGAAGTTTTCTCCTTCGTACCCTACTTTTAGCATTAGTATTATCTCTCTGTTTCAGTTACATTAAAACCCCTAAAAACTGATAAATGCTTAAAACCTTAAATCTTCCTCGTAGCTCCCGTTGGAGATAGTTTTCTTTTGTTTTATCGATCCTCTCTTACTGTTCCCTTCGGGGAGTTTTACCATATATCTAGCCTTGCCAGAGTGTAGCGTGTCGATTCTGCATTCTCAACACTACCACCTTGTCCCTGTGTTCGACCCCGTATATCTACTTTGACCCCGTAAACAAAGTTGCGGGGGCCTAGAAGGTTTCAGGTTATAAATGTAAAAACTCGACTACCTCAAATCCGCTCCACTTTTTGAACGCGCGATTCAGGCAGGTCAACTTTTTAGCACCGTTGCCGGGGACAAGGCAAAACGGTACTCTTGACGGACCCAAATCCACTAACTACACTCCCGTGCCTCAAGCTTAGAAATGAGCTTAAAAACACTCTCTTTTTCTTTCTTTCTTTTCTTTTGTTTTTATTATTCTTTGCCTAAAATGAATAATTTGTATTATTGACAACAAATTTTCTAAACTTGATTCTTCGTGCTATTTCAGGTACTCAGAGGAAAGGACATTCCGTTCGACTGAGCACCAGCACCAACCGTCATGCTGTCTTGCGTTGAGCCACCCCATTCTGAAGGAGAACGCCAGGGGAGGGCTAGGCCTGATTCGCCTCTTCCTGAGGTCAACGACCGATACGACGGAAATGATCAACTTGAAGATCCAGAGATGGATCAATTCGAGGAAGACCATCGCCGTGACAGGCGTCGCCACCAGAGGAACAGGAGGAATAACAATAATCAGGAACGACGCCAAGAAGCCAGTGATAGCGAAGATTCAGATGAAGAGGAGAAAACTTTGAGGGAGTTAGCCTCCACGAAGGCTAACAATTCCCGGTGCCCGGTCATCGTTCCACGTTTCAATGCCACTAACTTTGAGTTCAAGTCGTCTGTAATCTCCATGATCCAAAATAAGAGCTTTAGAGGGAGCTCCAAGAATGACAACTCTTATCATCACCTAGACGCCTTCAAGAATATCTGCGACACGATTAAGATGCGAGGTGTACCCTAGGAAGTCATTTACTACAAGGGCTTCATCTTCTCTCTGGAAGACAAGGCTCTATCATGGTATATGGGACTTCCCCACCAATCTCTAAATGGATGGGGAGCACTAGAAGATGCTTTCGTAAATAAATTCTATCCGACTGAGAAGACAGTGAGGAACAGGCAAAAGATAACCTCGTTTATCTAAAGGCCCAGCGAGAATCTCCACGACGCCTGGGAAAGGTACCAGGAGTATCAGAGGGACTGTCCTCACCATAACTATAAGAAAGGTTTCCTAGTCACCACCTTTTACAACGGTCTGACTCCCGATGAAAGGGTGTCACTGAATGCGGAAGCAGGAAGTGACTTCCTAGGGAAAAAGCCGAGCAAGTCTGAAATGATCATCAAAAACATGGCCGAGCTGCAAGTCGGCGCTGAGTATGATAGATCTAACAGAGGGCAGGCTAAGAAGGGAAGTGAAGGACCCTCTCTTAAATCCAAGGCTCTGGAGTCTATAACTTCTTAGATACAGAGGATAGCGACAGATGTCAAGCAGCTATGGGAATCTGGTGGTAAAGGGAAGAAGTAGATGGAAAAAGTGATGAAGTGCGTGACATGTGGAGAAGGAGGCCATGGGGTGGATAACTGCATCTACACCTGACCGGAAGCGTCAAGCGATTCTGAATCCGAGGCCGAAGAGATTGAAAATGTCTCTTTTGTGAATTTTAAGAGGCTGAACCACCCTGGCTTCAACTACGGCAACAAGGATGCAGCCGAGAATTCACATCAGCTGCATAGCTCGTCTAAGCCGCCCCAATCGTTCGAGAAGAGGGGAGGACCCAGTTAGTACACTAAAAACACCCCCTTACAGACAAACAAAGGTAACTTCCAAGGTCAAGTCAAGTACCAAGGATCAACCAAGGAACAGGATAAGGTTTCTAGCCAGTCAGATGTGGTTGGCCAACTATTTGATTTTGTGAAAAGGCAAGACACTATTAACAACCAGTTAGCGCAGAGCGCGCTATCAAATTCGGATGTTTTGAACTCTTTGTAGGTACAAATAGCAGACATGTAGACGCATCAACGCCAGATTGATCAGCAACTAGCTCAAATGGCTGAGTTAATAAAGAATCTGTCAGGAAAAATTCCGTCAAATACCGAAATAGCAAAGAAGGCATGACAGTGATCAAGATGAACGAGGATCGAGTTGCACGAGAGGGTGATGGCAGAGACTAAGGAGTGATGAAGCTAAAAGACGTCAAGCAGGAGACGAAGATTACAACGCTTCTCGGGAGGCATCCCGAGCTTTCTTTTATTTCCTAGAATAAGATGCATTTTCTTTTCTCGCAAAACAAACATTATCAACATTATGGAATGTAATAAGGCCCGAGTCAGTGCATGCGCCACATGTGCTGACTTTTCTGTTTTATGGGCCACCGCTCAGTTTTATAGACTGAGATGTGCAATACCATCTGAGACTGGGATCTTAACCTTATGCCAATGATGTTTTGCTCATCGACCGTTTTTGCTTTAAGTTTTCCTTCTTGATTTTTGCTCTGAAGGGTCGTATCGGGTTGCGGCTCAACCGGCAAACAAAACATGCCGATGTCGGACAATGGTATTTCAGGCATCACAAATGTCGTGATGGATGGCATGCCTGGGCGGCGCACACTTGTATCGATGGATGGACTTCCCGTATCGGGAATGACTTACCCCAACGGCCGACGGGCGCCCCGGAATTACCAGTTTTACTCCCGGTTGGGATTGCTATATAAAGAACCGAGATATTACCGTGTCGGGGTACTACCTTTACTGTTTTCACCTACCTATATCGCGCTGTGATTTCATAAGTTTGCTCCTGTGTCATGCAACGTTCTTCTGCTCTCGTGCCGCGCGGAAGTTTAAGGAAACAACAAAGGTATAGCCTGATAGCCGTATTGTCCCATCTTGCCCGACACGACCTTCCTATCACGCATAATTTATCGGACGAACGACCTTAGCTGAGTTTCCTCGTATCGCCTGACAAGAGTTACGCCATATCGGGCGATGACCGTGTCACCCATCCTCGCACCGCCTCACTTGTCTTGTTGTCAGGCGACACATTGTTTTTCCCTCAGAAAGACCCATGTCGGACATTTTGTCTTTCACAACCATATCGCCCGACAGACCCGGGTCGGGCGACTACCCTGACACACAGTTCTAGCCATTCGTCTTGTTTTATACGTTCTTTCGACATGACGGGTGATACCCATATCCTGTATCGGGCACGAGCCCTAATCTATGAAAACCTCGTATCGCCCGATACAGTGGTGTGGGATCATTTTTGTATCGGGTCATATCTTATCGTGCATTTAGTTTCCCTTTTTAAACATCGGCACATTTAATTGATCAAGGAATTTGTTCTATGATTAACAAAATGGCCCGTACCAAGCAGACTGTTGTCTGAGTTGACGAGCACGGCAGAAGGATCAACACCAAAGCCGCAGCTGAAGCGACAACTGTCGGGCAGAAACGCCTGAATCCCAAAGCGGTTGGGCCATCAACAGTAGAGAAGAGGACAAGGACAGGAGAGACAGCGACTCCCACAACACCAGTAGCAGCGGAAGAACCCCTGGATCACACACCAGGAAGTTTCGTACCGAGAGATGACGAGCACGGACGCCGTTATGCAGAATTGGCGACCAAGCTCTACAGGTCGAGCAGGTTCTGCCACCAGTCTTCGTTCATTCAGTTGGGCATTTTTGAAAGACTGGAGAACATCCTCGTCGCGGCAGGACTGAGGAAGATTTGCCTCAACCGATCTTCCTCCTACACCGAACTCACGAGGGAGTTCATGTCATCTCTCCGCCGAGTGAAGAATTCTGCTACTGAAAAGGAAGAATACGGCAGAGCAGATAGACTACAAGCGCAGCTGTACAACTCGGAGCACGCCATCTCCGAGAAGCTGCTGAACAAGATCTTCTCTTCCAGCGAGGAGGAGAAAAATCTGATGAATAACGGTGAAAGAATCACCAAAGGAGACGGGTTCGACCCCGTGGAGCTTTGGAATAGGCTGACCGGCGAGTCATCGTTTAAGCCGAGAAGCAAGGTGGCAGACGTGGACTCATGTTTTTGGAGAATAGTGCACAAACTGGTAGTGTGCTTGCTGTTCAACAAGAATGAGTCCAGCAATATCTACACTGAAGAACTCCATGTCATGTGGCACATGATGGAGGGAAGAGTGATCAACCTCAGGTGGTTCTTGTTGAACCGGCTGCACCCAATAAAGGATGCCACCAAAGAATACTGTATGGGTGGCATCGTCAACCTGATCGCGGTAGGGCTCGGGTACCCAAAGGAGCCGCACAGCCTTTCGAGGACGAAGGGCAATGAGCTGATTGACATCAAATACCTGATGAGGGCCAGCATCATAAAGAAGGAGGGAAGGGACTATTTCTACAAATTTGCAAGGACAAGCACCCTCCTCCCGCTACCTCGTTGTGCCACCTATGACGCAGAAAAGCTGGTCTTCATCGTCGAAGAAGGAGAACCTGTGGCGGTAGATGCATCTTACGCCACCACCACCAGAATTCAGGAAAGGGCGGCCGCGAGAGGAGAAAAAATCCCCCTCGACCCAAGGCGGAAGAAGGCTTTAATAACCCGCACCGAGCCAACCGTAATTCCAGAGCCACCGACGACAACAATTGATAGAACTGTCGTCACTCCTTTTATACCAGCCACAACCACAACAACGATTGTGGTGGCTGAAGAAGAACCAGTGATCATGGAGGTCACCAAGACAACAACTACGGGAGCTTCCGCGGAAGAGACAACCGCAGCCCCCGAAATTCTTGTAATACCTGAAGAGGCAGAGGAAAGACCGCAGCCGGATGCCAGTAATGAGGTGTTCGTTGCGATCCTTCAGATGGAGCTCGAAGATGGACGGCTTGTGCCGACACCGCCACCGGTGTCCCCTGTTGCAGTTGCTGAGGGGATCGCCGACAGTGTATAGGTGGAGCAGCATCCGCCCACACCACGACCATCTCCACCACAACAAGAAGGTGAGGCGGTGACGGCCGCAAGAGCGCCGACACCTCACCCAGTGACATCTGCATCACGTACAATTGAGATAGACTCTACCTTGTTTGGTAGACCATCTCACGAGCCAGGTGTCGTTAGGACGGAAGGGAGACCCGCAGGAACCCCTCCGTCGCTCAGGAAAATGCTGGGGCATGAATTCGACTACTTGCGGGAGGTAATGAAAAGCAACTCGGCTACCTTAACTTCTCTGACCCGCAAGTTTTCCTTTTTCCAATAGAGGCTGAATAGCCAAGAACAGGAACTGCTGACTCTAGTCAGCCTTCCCGGCCAACTAGAGACTCTAACTGCGGCGCTTCAGCAAGCCCTCCAATGCCTCGATGAGATCGAGGAGAGGCTGAACAGGAAAGACGACCATCCGCGCCAAAGGCAATCGAGAAGGTCTCCGTTGCCCCCTGGCCCTGGCTCTCCACCTTCTTCGTCAACATCCTCCTTAAGATCAGCGTCCCCCTCCTCCTCCAGCAGGCAATCCGCAATGCCCGAGGAGGGGATGCCACCAAAGGTCAACCGACGGAGCTCCAGTGGGACAGGAGAGCTCCCTAGGCCTGGAAGAAGAAAATCCCTCAGTCCCCCTGGATGAAATTGAAGATGATAATGGAGATATCAGTATCAGGGTGGACTTTTCTGATGAATCAGAGGGCGAAAAGGGGGACGTTTATGCTGCCAATGAAAGACACCTCCCCTGAGGAAGACGCTCGATGGTAGACAAGTTCGCTGAGCCATCGGAAATACCTTCCTTTGAGATGGCCGACTTTGATAGAAGGGTCATCGGCTACCTGACGATCAGAGACCAGAAACTGCTGAACAAGGTCCTAAGGTCACAGGAAGACGAAGAAGACGTCATCTGGAGCGACGACTACTTCTCTGTACGACGGGGAGCGCTCCGCAGCATGTTCTGCTCACCAGCCGTCATCGGCAAAAGGGTGTTCAGGGTCCTTGAAAGTGCGATCATAGAGAATATCAACACCGGGACAGGTCAGAAGATAGTTTACAACGCCACTCTGACCTTGGCAAGAAGACTGATGTGGGGAGAATCAGACTACACTACGGTAGCCAACATGCTGCAACAAATAGATACGCATAACCAAAACCTCGTGTTGGCACCGTACAAGCACCGCAACATTTAGTTCCTCTGCATAGTAGATCTCAGGAGCCATGATGTCCAGCTGCTGAGCTGCAGCAGCAGTGAGGTGCCGTGCTCCGGGCATGTTTTCAGTCGCCCGGAGGGCAAAAATCTGAGGCTTCTACCGCTGTGTCTTCTCCGAGCTATCAAGCAAGGAACCCAACGTCACAAAGGCATCTGGAACTTCTTTTCTATCCAAGACTTCCTCATCCAAGCAGAAGAGGGAAGCGGAAACAACGCTTTCGTCGTCTTGCGCGCCATGGAGCTACTCAACATATTTGGATATATGAGGCATCTCCTGGGCCAAAACTTCTACCACCTTAGGAGCGTATACGCCCTGCTGCTAATTAAAGACGGGTGCTATTTCCGAGACGTAGGAGTACCAGAGGGACTGTTGGACAGCGATCAAGAAGATGACTCTTCACAACCCAGCAGCTCCCTAGAGAAAGAGGCTGAGATGGCAACTGACACCTATGGGGCAAGCAAGCAATTAGAGATCCTACGAAAAGTATACGGATTTGAAGACACTGCTTCGCCTGAAACTGCAGAAGGGCTGATCAAAAATTTCGACCGCTTCTCGTGCGCTACACTCACGCATGAGCAGGTAAATGAAATCCTTCTGAAGTTGGCTGATTCTACCCCGGCGGATGTCATCTATGAGGCAGGCAATGTCGTAGTCCCGGTTGATGATTTGAGGGACATGGTAAAAGAAGGAGGATGCTTGGCTATATCTGTGGCGACCGCTTACATCCAAACATTATAGCCATGGTTCGAACACGCATACATAGCTCATCCTATGTTGTTCAACGATGTTTGCCTTGCCGACAAAATAGGAGCAAAACAAACCTTTCTGGAAGAATTAGAACACTGGGTTCCATGCAAAATCCTCCTGCCCATCCTACATTACAGTCATTGGATGCTCCTGACGATGTACACTCGCCAACGAGCAGGAATTTTCCACAATAGTTCGGACAGTAACAAAGATCATCCAGTGCAGTGTACATCGGCAGCGTTGACCTCCCTTGAGCGCTTAGTACGAAAATACTACAACGAGGTGTCATCACTGATACAACCATTCCTGGACACGACACCAAGCAAGTGGCATGAGCTTCAGTTCTGCCACCACAGTCCGCAACAAATTCCTCTATCCAACGATTGCGGCATCTTCGTCTTGGAATGGATAGCAAATGAAGAGACGCCTGACCAACTCCACCATATCGACTATCATAGCAAATGGGGAGAATACGTGTGGGAGCTTCTATCCGGTGCAGACATGCTCAACAGTTAATCCCTCACTGAGTTAAACATTAACCTACCTTATCTAATCCACAACTCTGGGACAGAGTGTGGAGTAAGTTTGGGGAGGTACCATGTACCAGTGAGGGAGGTATAAAAATTTTCTTCAAACTTCACCTTCTCTTGTTTTTCTTCTATATCATGTATACATATTCTTGCTCATACAAAAATATTTTTGAAAATTACAAAAATTTTGAAAAATTGTTGCTCCCTGCATATGTACAAAGTCACTATATTAGTAAAAACCTGATACAAATTCTTTCCAGTTTGTTTTCTATGTGCCCAACGAGATGCAAGTTTTGTTATATCTTTCTGATAATGCAGCCTCAAACGAAAAATGACTACGTTTTTCCACGCCAAAAAAATTTCAAAATATATATATATATATATATATATATATATAATAATCTCGCAAACAACTAAGAGACGAGTATGGAGAAGGAAAAAGCTGCCCAAATAGCAAAAATCCCTTTTGTTTTCCCCTAACCAACAAAAATCCCAAAAAGAGAAAGTAGCCTTATGAGAGTGAATAAAAGCATGAGAGTTGTGCCCAATAAAAGAAAAGAAAAATATATATACACACTTGTTTTCCAAAAGTACCCATCTTTAGGCATGGTAGATCTGGGGCAGTGGTACGTAGGATGTGAAATCACTGCTCTAAAGCCAACTGGCTTGGACTGCAGGGACCACTTGCCCACTAACCGACCCGTACCTAGATGGACTGATGGGAAATAAGAAAAACCCAAAAGCCTTAGCCTACCCAACACACAACTTTCTGCCCCTAAAGCTGTTTGGTGTGAAAGCTAACTTCAGAATCATGCACCAAAGTCTCGCTGAAGTTGTAGAGAAAAATTTTACTGAAATAATAAGGCAGGGAATGCAAGGTCTTTTGTTCGTAGTAGGGCAGTATTATCTCTAAAGACATCGTGATACTTGTCTTACCTCTAGGCCTGAAAGCTACACCGCGCAAGAAGGAGCATCACAAAATAAAGTTTAAATATTCATTGAGGACAATCAAAATGCTAAGTTTGGGGGAGTTGATAACACCAAATTTTGTGATGTTTTTGACCCTTGATTTGTTATCAAAACTACCCTTTTAAACTGATTTCCTCTCTTTTTATATGTACTTTTGCAATAACAGGCCAAACTACGCTCTTAATTCAATATTTCCATCTTTTGCAGAGTTTTCCTCCAATTTTGACCCATTTGTCATTAATAAGGCCCGTCCCGGCCCACAAACATGATTCCACCTGCATCGGCCTTCCAGCCGGCCGATACGCACACTGCCCGACAAGGGTAGCGCAATACACGGACTCGCGACATGAGAATGCCGCACAAGGAGGGACTAACGGATGATACGCCTATCTACCCGATAGGGAGTCGGGCTCACCACGACAACCGAAGCTTGTCGTGCGACACAGGCCACCTACCGACAGGCGCCGCTCGTCACGTCCACTGACAGCCGACATCCTTGTGCCAGGCGATACTGATATCGGCCGTCCACCGACTCTGTGATAATAAGAGCTAAGCAAGGACACGTGGCACCCTGAGTGCCATAACTTCCCCAACCGCTGCCTATAAATAGCAGCTACAGGAAGCCGAAAAGATAGGTCGGAACCTTGCGCAAGTCACCTCAGGAAAGCTGTGAAGAGCTAGTGTATCGTGCCTCAATGCTTGTGCCGGGCGATTCTAGGTGAGCACTTCCCCATCCCGAGAGGGAGGGAATGGTTCACTTAGGGTCGTCCCGGGCAACACTGTCGGCCGATATCGGCCGACAAGGATCCCCGACATAAGTGACTGATACTAGGAGCATCGCTCTAGCCCAGCATGATACTGAACCCCGATACGCATCGTCCGTCATGGCATGTCGCCTGAGAGGGTGTTTCCCGACATGATCGTATCGGACGAGGGTCCTCGCGCGATGCAATCCTCCCGTCACGGCGTGTCGCCTGAGAGGGTGTGCCACCCGACACGGTTGTATCAGGCTAGGCTCCTTCCCGGTATCGGGCTGGAGGGTCCGCTGTAGTTTTTCATCTTTCTATATCAAGAAGGCGACATATATCTTCATTATTTCAATCATTTATTTCTTTTACTTCTACAATGTAATCAGAACCTTATTTGTTTATGGAAATAGAAGAGTTTAATTATCTGCTGCTTTATGTTTGGTACATTTGTTGGATGATTGCTATGTTTAACATCTGAACTCTAGCTTGCATGTTTGGATCGCGTTTCAATTAGCTACCAAATCGTGTTTTCCCATCACAACAGCCTCGAGAGAGGGGTTGTGGCTCTAGTGTTTGGCCCGATTCTGGAGTACGAGAGTGCCCGGAGTCGGAGTTGCTTTAGCAACTTTTCTACTCTAACTTAAGTCCAGCAACCTCGAGAGGGGTGTTGATGCTTGGTTAGAGGTACCCGCTCTGAGAGGAGGGGTACAAGATGTTCCTTCTGCCGCTTGTTTTACCGAAGTTTTCTCCTTCGTACCCTGCTTTAGCATTAGTATTATCTCTCTGTTTCAGTTGCATTAAAACCCCTAAAAACTAATAAATGCTTAAAACCTTAAATCTGCCTCGTAGCTCCAGTTGGAGATAGTTTTCTTTTGTTTTATTGATCCTATCTTACTGTTCCCTTCAGGGAGTTTTACCATATATCTACCCTTGCTGGAGTGTAGCATGTCAATTCCATGTTCTCAACACTACCACCCTTGTCCCTGTGTTCAACCCCGTATATCTACTTCAACCCCGTAAACAAAGTTGCGGGGGCCTAGAAGGTTTTAGGTTATAAATGTAAAAGCTCGACTACCTCAAATCCGCTCCACTTTTTGGACGCGTGATTCAGACAGGTCACTCTGCCTCAAAAGTGGACCAAGACAATATGGTTTATTTCTTAGACCTCCAGGAAACAGCTCCTCCTCCCAATAGGAATACATATCCTGAGACACCATTACTCCCAGAATTCACGGAAATCCAGCTTGCATCACTATATCCTTCGACTACGGAAGGATGTTTACCATAATACAGCCCAAGAGAACATGTTCCCTTGATATACCTCAGAACTCTGTCCAGAGCTTCCCAATGGGTCTTATCGGGACAACTGGTGTATCTACTTAACTTGTTCATGAAAAATGCAATGTCTGGATGTGTACAGTTCATAAGATACATCAAACTTCCGATAATCTGAGATTATCATAATTGAGACACTAGAACCCCAGTCTCATTCTTGAACAAGGGCTTGGATGAGTCATATGGAGTCTTAACAGGTTTACGTGATGTGTACTCAAACCTCTCCAGTATATTCTCAACATAGTGAGACTGGGAGAGAGTTATACCATCAGTAGACCTAATAATTTTAAGCCCTAAAATCACATAAGTGACACCCATATCCTTCATCTCAAACTTGCTACACAAGAATGACTTTGTCTCATTTACTACTTTCATACCGGAACTAAAAAGCAGGATATCATCAACGTATAAGCATAGCAAAATGAATCCATTATTGACAATTTTGTAGTAGAGACACTTATCAAATTCATTAGAAACAAAGACAAACGATGATATCACAGAATCAAACTTCTCATGACATTGCCTAGGGGCTTGTTTCAAGCCATATAATGACTTTATAAGTTTACACACTTTGGACCCATTCTCACGACCCACAAATCCCTCAGGTTGTTCCATATATATCTCTTCCTGAAGATCACCGTGTAAGAACGCGGTCTTTACATCCATCTGATGGATATAGAGATTATAAATTGAATCCAATGCTATAAGCACTCGGATTGTGGTCATACGGGAAATAGGTGAATATGTATCAAAATAATCTATTCCTTCCCTTTGTGTGTAACCCTTAGCAACTAACCTAGCCTTATACTTATTGATTGTCCCGTCTACATTAAGTTTCTTCTTAAAGATCCATTTGCAATCAACTACAGAACAACCAGGAGGCAAATCCACCAATTCCCAAGTTCCATTTGAGAGAATTGATCGGGTTTCATCATTAACAGCTTCTTTCTAAAACTTAGCTTCTGGAGATTCCATAGCTTGTTTGAAAGTAACACGATCATCCTCAACATTGTAAGTGTGAAACTCACTTCCAAAGTCCTTTGATGTCCTAGGCCATTTACTTCTCCTTGGCTCAACTATTTCTTCAGAATCATCAGATTCAGAAATAGCTTGTTCTGAGTCACCCCCCACATTTGTCATCCTTTCGGCATGCTCGAGAATGGAACCTGTGGTAAATGAATCTTCTTGAGATACTTCATTGGGCACACCAGATTTCATAGGAAATACATCCTCAAAGAATGTTGCATCACGTAATTCCACAATTGTATTGACCTCAATGCCAGAGATATTTGATTTTACAATAAAAAATCTATAAACATAGCTTGTCTCTACATAACCCAAGAATATGGCATCAACCGTTTTTGGTCCCAATTTCTTCTTTTTGTGTTTAGGGACAAGTACCTTAGCAAGGAACCCCCATACTTGAAGATATTTAAGACTCGGTTTCCTTCCTCTCCACAACTCAAACGGACTACTATGAATGCTTATGGGGAACTCTATTCAGAATATGGCAAGCCGTATTCAAAACTTCCCCCCACATAAAGTTGGGTAATCCAGATGTTTGGAGTAAGGTATTTACCATATCTATTAAGGTTCAGTTTTTACGTTCAGCAATCCCATTTGATTGTGGTGAATAAGGAGAAGTGACCTCATGAACTATACCATGTAATTGGCAAAATTCCAAAAACAAGTTCGAAGTATACTCTCCTCCCCTATCAGACCTTAATCACTTAAGTATTTTACTGGTTTGAGTTTCAGCTTCTTTCTTATAAATTTTAAATTTATCCAATGCCTCATCTTTACTTCTAAGTAAAAAGACATAACAGTATCTACTCGCATCATCAATAAAAGTTATAAAATAATGCTTTTGATCCCTCATAGCAACACCATTAAATTCACAGATATCTATATGCACTAAATCCAAAATTTCCAAATTCCTATTCACAGAATGAAAAGGCTTCCTAGGTAGTTTAGCTTGTACACAAATTTCACATTTATTGTTTCTAATTTCATATTTAGGGATCAAATTTAGATTCATCATACGCTTCATTGAGGCAACATTAACATGTCCCAAACATGAATGCCAAACATTAGATGAAACAAGATTCATGCAAACAGAACTATAATCATTCAAATTTAAAATGGAATTTGAAATAGGTTCAACATGAATCTTAAATAAGTTCTCCACATCACATAAGTACCCCTTACCAAAAAACAAAGAATCACGAAGGCATGTAATAATAGCCTTATTACATTTGCAGTCTACTTTATAACCTTCCCTAACTAAAATGACGCCACTAAGGATAGTGCGTTGAATGGTTGGAACATGTCTGACCCTCTTAAGAGTCAAAACCTTCCCCAAAGGAAACTTCAAGTCCATCCGTCCTTCACCTTTGACTTCTGCAGAGCTGGAATCGCCCAAAGTCACGGACTGACCTCGAGAGGCCTGATAAGACACAAACAGAGATTTATCAGCGCACACGTGTACATTAGCCCCAGTGTCAATTATCCAATAAAGTGGTTCAAAAATAGAAAGGATTTCAGGTTTAATAGACACGTGCCCATCATTGAGTTTCAAGGATGTAGTCATCATGTTGACCACAACCTCCTCAGTTGCAGATGCGGCAGCTTTCTTTGCCTTCTTAGAAAGACAATCCTTATTCCAGTGGCCAACCTGTCCACAAGTCCAATAAGGTTTGTTCTTCAGTTTCTTTTAGATATTTTCCCTAGGTATATGTGCATTCTTAGATTTTTTATCTTTGGTGTTTTTCACAGAAGTAAAATTAATAGTTGGATTTGTATCAGTAGGCACCTTGACTATTTTCTCCTTTAAGTGTTCTTCTTGTATATTAATATCCATCATTAGTTCTTCCATTGTGTGTGTCCCTTTGCGATGCTTTAGAGACATACCAAATGATTCCCATGACTTAGGGAATTTTTCTATGATAGACATAACAACAAACTTCTCAGGCAATACCTTCTTGGCATCAGAGAGTTCATGAACTAGGAGTTGTAGATCATGTGTTTGATCAAAAACTGACTTACCCTCAACCATCTGAAACTTAAGAAAGTTAGACATACAATATTTTTCAACACCTTGATTTTCAGTACTAAAATTCTTAATCAACCATTCCCATAAAACTTTAGATGTAGTGACTGGCGGCTTTGAGTAAGAATCATACAGTTTGTTATTTAAACCAAATAGAATCAAACCTCATCATGTTTTGTCACCCTTCTTCCAATTAGCAATTATATTTGCATTATCAGGAATTGTTTCATCATATTTAGGTTCATTCTCTACTAAATACTGATCAAAACCCACAATATTCAACCAAATTTCCATCCGACTCTACCAACGGGCAAAGTTGGTACCAGTAAATTTTTTAGGCATATTGTTGGAATCAATTTTATTTCCCAAACTACCCTGATCGGCCATTGTTAATTAATGACAGAAAGCCTATTTCTTTAAGATTTTTGTTAATATTTATTAATTTTGTTCATGTAACAACGATAGGTGCAAATTAATTAATAATTGTAGACAGGTCCAAATAAGAAACGAAGATCAAACAGAGTAGGAGAATAGAAATAAAAGTCAGAATTCGCAAACTAGATCATTCCTTGAGAAACGAACGTGATACTTAACGAAGTTAGTGCCCGAAAATCCTTGCGGATAGGCACCGTTCTCCCAGTCTCAATCTGGCACGAACCTAGAACAGATATGTCTCGCTCGTGCTTGACGTCGTCTAGTTGTACTACCACCAGTGTAGCACAACGTCCGCAGGAACCTCCGCCTGGCAGTCATGTCTAGGTGACGGGAAGGAGAAAGAAGCCCCGCTTCGCACAGGAGACAAACTCTACGAAATGGCTCTGGAACGAAGGTCCTCACTATCTGGATTAGGGCTCTCAAAACACACGTGAAAATGGCGACTGAAGTTCGTTTGTTGTGTGTTTAACCCTAATGACCGGGGAGTATTTATAGCCACGGACATCCCTTATTCCTATTCCCAGCAAGACACAAATACTCATTCGCTCTTGTACACATTACAGAATAAAAATCACAAAGAAAAATACTTTACAGTTAGGATTAGGAATTCCAAATAGGAAAGAACCAATTAATTACATGAGTAATTAATTACTTAATTGTATCCTAGTGCAAAAAGAAGCCAGAAGACGTAAGACATTCTCCACAATCCACAATCCAAAAGCCCGAGCCCGAGCCCATGCTTGGCCAGGCCAGGCGAGACGAGGCGAGGCCTAGCGTGGCACGTGCGCGCATGCGTGCATGCGTGCGTTGTGATGTGGTAACCCAACCCACCAAGGAGGTGAGCATAACTCCCTCCTAGGACTCCTTGGATACTAGTACCCCATATGATCCTACATATGAGGACCACAAAAGTTTTAGGAGTGAGCAATATGGGATAAAACTTCTTTTCCATTTGCACTAGAGACAAAACTACTTTTCTCACATGTACTTGTTGCACTACATTGGGCTTAACCCATGCTAAATAAATGGTTGCTATAGCAGCCATATATCTAATAGTTATTCCATACATACTATACAACATTAGACCTCACTAGCAACTTACATAGTTAATATAAATATACTTATATCACTCTATTTTGCTCATTTTTTGTGAATAAGTGATGAATATGTTATACTTATGTGAACTTCTATTTCTTTTTCACAACTGGAAGTTTGTTTTTATATTTCTTTTCTCCATATTTCTCTCTCACTTCTTTCAGTGGTTGATCTTGTTAAGGGATGGGGGCACATTTCCAAAATTTTCTATTTTTAACTATGATATCACCTTGGATTTTCATTATTAAGTTAGACTATGGTGATGCCCCCCGTATAGATGTTGAATTGTATAAATGGTTATTCAAATAAGAGTATGATACTACAATACAATAAATATTTTCTCAAGCCAATTAAGATGGGAAAAAGTAAGTGGTTGTTATAACCTCAAATTTCATAAACCATGTAATGAGATTTGTAAATCTCCTTTTAATTGATAAATGAAATAAATTGTCGAATTACTTGTTTGAATTGAATGATTTTCATTCATTATAGCCTTGATTGTTTTCTTGATGGGCTTTATTGGCTATTGAGCCCAATTGAGAGAAAAAGAAAAAGAAAAGAAGAAGGAATTCCATTGAATAAAGGGATAAATAAGAAAATGGATAAATGATAAGTAAAAGTCTAAGGAATATTCCCAATATGGAATTTTATGCCTTTAGGGTTCTTTGAGGTCTAAGGAATCCAATATGATAATTTAATGGCTAGGGAAAAAGATAAAATATGTGAGCAATATATATTTAAGTGATAACTTGAAACTAAAGAAAATGACCCATTTTCTTTAGATAATGAGCCCAATTTTGGCAGAGAGATAAGTCATTACTAAGTTTCTCTCAAAATTTGGGATTAATCGGACACTCGGTTGGGGAGTTATGGATTTTATGAAATTCCCTAAAGTGTTGTGATTATCATCAATGTCACATATTTATCGTTTTAAATGAAAATAGTAGGGACGACGCCAGTCGTCGGATCGAGATTTGATGCCAGCTATGTGTCTCCTACCTTGAGTCCGTAAAGGAAAGTTGCCACAGGATAGAGGGATTTTCCTCTCTACTTTTCTTGCGATCCAGTTCATGTGCAAAGTTGGAAAGACCCCAGTTAGATTTGGGGTGGGATTTTGAATCCCTTAACCCCTACTTTCTTGTACTTTCATGGCGTATAGGAGAAATGCCTAATCCACCTTGAAAGGGCAGACGACGGCAAGGCTAGGAATCCTAGTTTTGGACCCCCACACCTATAAGTACATATCCCTCTCGACTCCTCTCGCCCTCACAAACTGGGGCAGCACTCCCTCTCGCTCTCTCATGCCCTGAGTCGAAGAAACTGATCTGCTCTGGCGAGCTCTCCACCACGGTGTCGCCGCGGAGCCTTGGTTGGATCGGGCAAAGGACGGGGAGCAGTAGCTCTCTGATCGAAGACTACTATGGACTCATGAGCAGATCAACGACTGATAGCAGCTGAGTTCTTGGCAAGTGGTGAGTGGGCACGCGTGAGGAGGGGTGTCGGATCGAGATCGGTCAATGACGACCAAAAATCCGACGGCTGACATTTTTCCAAAAAGCAAAAGTAAGTTGCCTCTCTGCCCGATATTTCAGAAAATGATGGAATCTTGATTAATTCGTTAAAAATCATTCCTTTGGCCAAAAAATGCAAGTAAATAGTGATTTTTTATCAAAAAATGCGCAGAACATAATAAAAATGATATTAGAGCCTAGTTGTAAATGCTATTAAAAAGTATAGGGTTTTACATCTTTTAATGCATTAAATGATAGAAAAACCCTAGAAAGAGATAAAAACAATCATGATGAATCTTGATTTTGTTTTTGATTAAGGTTAACCTATTAAGAGTAAAGGAAAGGGTAAAATCATAAAAGGATGATTAATATGTTGCTTTTAGGGTTTTTATGATCATGTACATGGACTAAAAACCCTAATTTGGGAAAACATGAGTTTTAGTGGTTATAATATGAAATTGCAAGTATACAACTATAATATAATGATTCTTGAACATAGTTTGGATTAGAGAATCCTTAATGAAGATAATTGAGATGATTAGGGTTTTGTGAATAAGAAAACTAAGAAACCCCAATTGAGTATAAAGGATGAATCTTTGAGGTTTAATAGGTTAATTTGAGAAGTATTAACATGTTGAATATTAAAATAGAGTTTCAATCTGTTTTACATGAAAAGTGGGCTAATTTAGGGTTTTAATCTATGTATGAAGGATAATACATATAGAAACCCTAATTTAGGGTAAAAGAAGAGAAAAACTTTGTTTAAACCGGATTATGAAAATATGCTACCATATAATGATCCTAAGCCTGTTAGGAGTGTTATGATGAGAAAGTTAAATTTTTTATGTAGTTTTGTAGAATTAGGGTTTATAATACTAAAAGTGGAGGCAAAATCCTAATTGTAAAGGAAACCCTAAAAATTGGAATAGAAATCTTGAGAAACAAGATGAGTTTGGATAAATCTTGATAAAAAGGAAATTTGTATGTTTATTTCAGGATTTCTGTGCATACTTGCTTGCTTGGTTGGGTTTTCTCTACTTAACTGATTCTATCTCAAAATCTACAATCATAGGTATGTGGTTACACTTATGGTTAATTGCATTAGTTTCACGGCGATTCTGGGATGTCTTATCGGTTTTCTGAAAATAACTGCTTGGATGACTTTTATTTTATGCAACTATAAAGTGATTATGATTATCACCATAAATATATATACATGACTGGCTCAGATCCTGGTCCTCCTCTGTGGCTTTTCTAATGATGTACACGGTAACCTAGTACAGGGCCTACTTGTTAAGTAGGACATTAGGTTATCATGAGTTAGAAATTGGGCTACCCATGTGTAGTGCCATGAGACTCTTTAGCACACCATGAGTTAAGGAGTGGGCTACCTATGTGTACTGCCATGTGACTCAACCCTAGAAATTGATTCACATGTTAGGCAGGATCATGAGGGGTTTAATAGGGATCTACCATAAGGAGTGCAGCATCCAAGTCCATTGCAGGTACAGCGCAGAGGCTAGGGTATGTATGGATTGAGCAGTTATGTTTAAAATGTAAAGTTGTTTGTTAAATCATAATTGACTGCAATATATTGTTATAGTTAATTGCATGATTATTGTTTCCCCTACATATCGGCATATTCATTTATGCAGACCGACGTTTTGTTTGTCGGTGTTTTAGGTAAAAATTGAAAAGGACAAACAGTAAAGTGGCATATTGTGAAATTAAGAAATAAAGTACAAGGAGGATTAGTTAGAATAAAGTCCAGATGTGTATAGAAGTTAGATATACAAGTTTTTAAAAAAGGTATGCAAAGTTTTATTTTATTCCAGCTTTTAGTATAGTCATGGTAGAATTTAACAATTATTACTGATTATTTGTCAAACCTATGATCCGGGAAATTGGGATAACGGCTCTGACCTCTTGGTCTCCCTTAATTGGGGGTTACCGGGAGGCGGGGTCGTTACAGTGGCTGACAAAAATATGATTAGATGGAAACATTGACTACCATTTTTGAATGTTTTATCCCTGACAGAGACGTCATGATTAATTTCAATTATTCATTGAATATTAAACTATGAATACAAAATAACAGATAAGTGTAATGTACCAATTTAGCAATATAAAATGTATTGGATAAACCTAACATTTATAAAGTGATCAATTAAGATTGGTAAAAAATGTCAATGTCTAAATTAGGAAAGTAATAATGAGTATCTAAACAATGAACTTCTATTTCACTATATACAATTATAATCACAATATTATTATAGATTGTTGGACTATTTTGATAGTTACAAACCTACGCAAATCATGGTGTGTGGTGAATGAACAAGAGGAGAGGGAAGGAGGGACAATCATATACACTCAATTTCATATGTTTGAATTATATAAAGAGGAAAAGAGAAGGATATAATAAAAAAATAAAATGTATGACATAAGAGTAGACTATATATTTATTGGTATATTTTTGGGGAAGCATAAGTATATCCCTTTACGTCTCAATATGTTTTTCACTAAATTCCTGATTAAATATTTATCTTTCAGATTTAACTCCATTTTTCACTATAAATTAATTACTTATTTTCAACCATTTTTTAATGTTTTCTTTCACATTTCCAATCAAGTTTCTCTATAAGTTTTTTACAAAATTTTATCATAGATTTTTGTTGTTGGTATGTATGCCCTGAGAGCCAATCATGGGATGATTGGTGGGATACATTAAGATTGATTTGATAAACATCAAAGGCAAGCTTCCAATTCTTTCTGGTTCAGTCGTATGAGATAGTGATAGAACAGATTGAATGTCTAGAGAATGATAGTACTCAATGACGTATGCTTTCAGGTTGAGGAACTGAATGATGAGATCATACAGATGCTAAGAGTTTGTACATTCTTGTTATGTCCCTAGTCGGATGTCATTGTGGAAGGTAAATAGACAACAATGACACACAAGACTAGATTGTGGTGTTGGTTGATGATAGAATCTCATTAGTCATGATATAGAGATATCAAACCAAACACATAGGTACTTGTTAGAGAACAAGTGTACCGGACAGACCCACCGTGAGTTTGACACATGGAACCATGACATGGTACTCACAGTCAGTACTCACAGTGATGGTGGTGAGTGTGATTCTTTGACCTGAAATCACTACACTCAACACATGTCGTTGGGCACACTTTGACATCATCAAACGCAGTCCTGAAACATGGGTTGTTATAAAGGTAATGATTGGGTGGCTTTGACACATGGGGCTTTTGAGGGGTGAGTGATAGATATGGGATTTGTCCCTCCTGAGGGAGTTTGATATCCAAGGCCACTTGATGAGTAGGATTGAAATAGGCGTGTGCACGCATGTGTGAATCAATATGTGATATTGATGTCATACATATCTCTTCCAATCTGCTCTGAGATCAAGAAAGTGAATGAACGTTGACAGGATGACTTTTCCATGCCTCGAGTTCATTTGGGATATCAGTGACAAAGGAATTATACATTCACTGTAACACCATTCACGGATTGTAGGATTAAAAGTTGTTCTCCAACTTTCTTTTTCACTTGGGTAGCACTGATGTGTGACTAGGCACCGCTCTTTGCTTGTGAAGTCATAAGTGTTATGGACTTTCACTGCCAACGTGAAATGGACATGCAGGGTCACACACAAAGGATTTAACCTGGAAGAGGAGTTTGTCCACAAACAATGTTTAGATTAATTACTAAAGGAGTTTAGTAGTTCAATTAAACACTCAATTAATTGATAGCTCAAAATCATAGTGTTCAAGGTGTTGGACAGATTGATTAGAGTATCAGATTGATTGAAACTGCAATTGACTATTTCTGCACGATCTGTACTCCCACCCGATCGGCTCATGTGATGAACCGATCGGTTCAGCTTGGTGAACCGACCGGCTCAGGTTGTGAGTCGATCGGCTCATGGTCAGGGTGAAATGATTGCTTCAAGTGTTGAAATGATCAGTTCAACTGATGCAACCGAGCAAGTTGGGAAAGTAGGATTGGTGAGAAATTTCCTTTCGTTTCACTTGCCCAATTTGATTGGAACAAGGATTGGTATTTGATACCAATTAGAAACAAAAGATGGAAAGTCAATCGGGAACTGATCAGGACCACGAACCGACCGGTTCAGAAATGAACTGACCGGTTGAGGTGTCCCAACGGATCGGTTGAGGTGTCAACCGACCGACTCAGGTCCCCAATCGACCGTTTCAGTTGTGAAACGATCGGTTCATGTTGTGAGTTGGTTGTTTTGTGGAAAATCTCAAACCCTTCTACTCCTACTTTTAGTACTGCATTGTCCGGGATGGAGAACCATATCCCATGACCCTCCTATATATATAGGGGTATTGGGGGCTTCTCAAAGAACAACTTAGTACAACTAGTTGCTCTGTGAAGTTGTCGTTCTCTCTGGTTTTGGTAACCAAGAGAGAGCCCGAGCAAGTGCTACCCGATAAGGGAGGCACATCAAGGGAAAGACAACTACAGAAAGCGACTGGTGGCAGGAGAGTGTGTTGGCGACTAGTACACCGACAGGAGGGTGCGACTCCTTCCAATTCCTTGTGGGACAAGGAGATTGGAGTTCCAGGTGGTCCGTGTGGACTACTTCATAGGCGGGAGATTTCTGCCGCTCGGAGGACAACTGTCAATCCCGACAGTCCCGGTGAGACCAGGAGTCGTCAGTCCCGGTGCGACCAGGAGCTGCACAGACACCGTCCAAGACTGGAGGTGAAGACCGCGTAAGGCGCAAGGTATTGTCGCCAAGCAAGCCTCGGGACAAGGTATGATTCCACAAACCATCCATTTCCTATTGTATTTACGTTGACGCGTTTCCTTGTTCTGGGTTTGGGGAGGAAAATTTTTGTTTCCGCTGCCTTCTCTGCCTCCCCTAAAACCCAACAGTGGTATCAGAGCCACGTCAACTGCTCTATACTTTAGGGATTATCGATATGATCGATTTTGGTTTGTCGCCTTTATTTATTGCATACGATGCAAATAATATTGGCTTTATGCATGTCCAATCCTAAATCCACAAATCCCAATTTACATATATGATATGTATTATTAATGCACTCGATACGTGTCTCCCTTAAATGAGTTTTGTGGTGAATGTATAGCGTGGTTATGGCCAATAAACCCTATATGTGTATGGTTGTATGTGGTTGCTTGCATCTCAGTCTGTGCACCGATCTTCCTTCTCCTATTCCTGATGTAACTCGAAATAATTCGAGATTTCTTTCCTACCTTTTCTCCCCTCGAATGTAACTCGAGGTTTCTCTTTTTACAATGTAAAATAGGATAGATTTTATTTCTTGTTATGTCAAAGAACGGAGGACATCCTGATGATAGCTGAGATGATCAGTTCAAGGCGTGAACCGATCAGTTGACGTTGCAGACGATCGGTTCAAGGAGTGAGCTGATCGGTTGATGACTAGTTTGAGGAGCAAGACGAGCGGGTGGCGGCCATGATGAGATGCACGACGACCAGGCAAACCGATCGGTTGGAGGAGCCAACCGATCGGCTGGTGGCACCCAGACGACCGACCAGATCGAGCAGGCCACTCATGTGATGAGTTGATCTACTCGTAAGGCAAAGCACAAAGTTCATCTTGTACAGGTTGCATGTGATGTAGACCTAGATGACCGTGATTCGTCTTGGCTCGAGGAATCACATTAGGATGGACATAATCATCACTTTTATCATTTCACATGTTTTCTGTGGGATATAGCATGTATATGATACATACTATGTATTGTGGTGATTGGATATGTATATGTATATAAAAACCAAATCCCTCATTAAAATATTAAGTCTTATATGCCTTCCATTAGCGGCACACATGAAAAACTCGATCGACCAAGCGTAGGTTACGCCAAAGCGTGGTGCACCGTCTATCTTGTGGAAGTGTGAAGGGTAGACATGTAGGTTCTGCCAAAGCA
Source organism: Alisma plantago-aquatica (assembly GCA_963693085.1). Classification (NCBI taxonomy): domain Eukaryota; kingdom Viridiplantae; phylum Streptophyta; class Magnoliopsida; order Alismatales; family Alismataceae; genus Alisma; species Alisma plantago-aquatica. Next base: position 230,130,628 of record OY856410.1, read on the forward strand.
GGGTGCATGTTTACTGTGTCGGCTTTTGGGTTAGACTTAACTAGTGATTCTTAGAGCGTCTAAGCCCAGAGGCAAGGAATGTTCATGGCAAGGTGTTGTGCATGTTCATTCATCAAGAGTTGCATATGATGCAATTGGCATGATGGCCTACCTAAATAGTCAAGATTGTGGGCGATCAGCCAAAGCTGACTCATGACTTGATGAAATATGGATCTTGCCCACTAGAAGGTTGGACGCTGCAATCTTCCGAATTGATGGTGAGGGCTATCAATTTGAACTAAAATAGTGGGAGCGATAATTAATTAAAGGCCTAATTATATCGTCAACTTTTCAAATCAATCAAATAAGTCAAAAAGAGTTTTGGACTAAAATTGCATATATTTCCTTTAGTAAAATAAATGGTTGATCAACAATAATCACTTATTTGCGATCAGTCTTTGAGACCAACAAATCAAATGGGATTTTTTTCATGACTGGTTAGGACATTGAGAAGTGTTCTCAATCGTAGAGTGAAAGCTCTAAGTCCTAGTTATACCAGAGCAGATAAACTCGATCCCACCACATCAATGGCTGAAAGTATGCTTATGGAAGCATATCGAGGATGACATTGATGAGGAGTGCTTGATGTTGTGTTCTCTGAACTATGAGTTGCAGAGACAACATGAGACATATGATGTCTCCAAGACATTGTCCTAGTTTGTCATGACAGAAGGAGATCCAGTAAGGTATTCACACACTCAATGTGATTGGGTATGTGGAAAACCTGACTAAGAAGGATTCCCTCTGAGCCAAGAGTTGGCTATTGGTATGATACTATAAATGTTGCGAGAATCATACAATTCATGATAAGCTACAACATGAACAACTTTGACAAGCATTGACAGAGTTGTTGGACATGTTGAGGATAGTAGAGGCAAAGATGAAGAAAGACAAACCATAATCTTTTATGTGATCAAAGAAAAGGTAATTCTTAAGGGCAAGGATAAGGGCAAAGAAAAGAAGTGTTCTGATGCTAGCCAGCAATCCAAGCCGTCTTCAGCCTCAAGGCACATGGGGAAAGGGTGTATTAGGGAATTACCCTCTATATCTGGAAGAACAAAAGAAGATGAAGGAGGGGATGGAGATCTCCACCTAAGGTATCATGAAATGAACTGCTTCTTTATCTGAGGTATATGATACCAAGATATGGATATGTCATATATGATATGAAATATCCACAAAGAAGTGATGACCTTTGTGAAAGGACCAAGAAAGGAGTACCCATCATTGGAGCAAGTGTTGCTGCCGTAGATAGGAGTACCTTTCAGTTTATTTCAGCCTAAAGGACGCAAAATAGAGTTGAGAACTGCTATTTCATATTTGTCAATAGATAGAAACACTTTATTTTTGCATATTGTATGACAATGATGGCAATCAATAAAGAGGTGTTTCAATTTATAAAGATATGATCTTTGTGGCAATGCCTTATTTATCTTGTGGTATTTGATATGCATAAGATAAAATGATACCTAAAAGGTTATAGATAACTCAAACAATCAAATTAACATCAATAATGAGAAATTCATTTCTAGTTTCCATGTGATGGATAAATCTAGACTCTTTTGGTTAGAGAACCAGTAAGAGACATGAATATCTTAAACATGATTAATAAATCTTCACTAATGGTAGTGGGAGAATGATTATCCTATTAGGTATAATATATGTGATGTATTTACATACCTATTGGAACAAATGCTAATACTTCTAATGGTGTTTAGAGAAATACCAATATGAATATCTTGAAGTGTTCAAGATTATCATAGATGAAGTACAAATTTGGTAAAGTGTTAATTCTTGATGAGATCAATGAATGAAATACTTGGACCAAATGTTTGAGATCCTTATGAGTGATTATGATAGTGTATCATAGTGAACTCATGATTAAGGCATGGTGTTATCTAAATCGAGAAGGAATCATACTCTAAGGAGTTAGAGAATGATTATCAAATAACTGAATTCTTCTTAATAAAAGAATACCCCACACTAATAAAAGAAATTAAGAATCACAAGGGTTGTGAATTCTTATATCCTTACACCTCAATTATCTATGGGATGAGTTGTTCATGTAATGAGTCAACTATCCAGATGAATATGAGGAACCATATTTTGAATTATGGTTTATGACCATTACATCCTAAATGACTTCCATGTGAACCATAAGGTATGACCTTGATGGTAGAACCCATTGGAATAAAATCCATAAGTGCAAATGAGTCTTAAGTGTTAAGACACATGGATAACATTTTGAGAAGGATGATGCTTGTTGATTGCAACTTAATGACTAAGACATTTGGCATATGGATACTAAAACCACATTCCTATGAGGAATAAAACAAGGATGTGTACGTGACACAACCTGTAAGGTTTATGAATCCACTAATGCTAATGAAGTCTATAAGTTACAATGAACTAATCAATGTGATTGATTGAGTACAAGAAACTCAGAATTGGATCTTTACTTTGATAATATAGTCAAAGGGTTTTACTGATATGTCAAAGATAAAGAAGGGATCTGTGATTTAGTGGGAGCGTATTCACATTCCACATATTGATGTGAAATGGAAATGTTCTAGAATGGAAATCCAAAAGTGGAAATTATCTTAAAGGAAGATAGAGATGTTTCCTATATGATAGGAATAGAGATCTATAGAGATAGTTCTCGAAAACCTCTTGACCTGAAAAGAGAAAGCATACATTGGAAATCTATACTAAAGGGTTCAGTATGCACAGATTCAGTGGGAGAAAACTTGTCCATGTTACATGGAGTTAGTATCCCAAGGCCAAGTGTCCATTTCTTATGAAGAATGGGAACACTAAGAATAGATGTGGATCTATCATTTATGTAATCATCCCATTATCTTGCATGGAAAAAAATAAAATGCATTCATCATCTTGTATGTAGGACATGACAATATTATGTGCTCATCCTGATAACTCGTATGTGGGACATGACGAGTGGATGTCTGTCTACTTCCAGTAAGGGTTACTGGAATACCATGAGAACTTGATAAGTACTTGTGAAGTACTAGTTCTATGGAGATAAGGAAGAGTTCAATGTAAAGAGTTACATTGATGCAAACTTCCTAAAAGGACAAAAAATTAATCGCAAAATATATATATAGGATATATAAAAGGTGAAAGTTTGTTGATAATTGGAAACGTTCCAATAAAGCCATTTAAAAGGAAATGCCGAGTATCTATGTGTTGGAGAACAGCAGTGGATACTATATGGATCTGGAAGTTCATGAGATGAACTTATAGATATTCCACTCATTGATGACAAGTATGGAATCCTTGATCATGCAATGTGGCTAAAAGTTAGCAAATGAATACTAGATCGTATATTACGGCAACTCCATCTCATACGTGTGACGTACAATGAAGAGATGTGAGACATGCATCTTATACTGACTTTGGAAAGCTGTTTCCATTACTCACTATGTTCGCACTAGAGAACAATAACATGTGGGACATGTTTGAAGATCACTATGAATATGATTCAAGGGTGATTGGATCGCAGTGCAAGTGGGAGTCTGTTGGTATGTATGCCTTGAGAGCCAATAATGGAATGATTGGTGGGATACATTAAGATTGATTTGATAAACATCAAAGGCAAGCTTCCAATTGTTTCTGGTTCAGTCATATGAGATAGTGATAGAACAGATTGAATGTCTAGAGAATGATAGTACTCAATGACGTATGCTTTCAGGTTGAGGACCTGAACGATGAGATCATACGGATGCTAAGAGTTTGTACATTCTTGTTATGTCCCTAGTCAAATATCATTGTGGAAGGTAAATAGACAACAATGACACACAAGACTAGATTGTGGTGTTGGTTGATGATAGAATCTCATTAGTCATGATATAGAGATATCAAACCAAACACATAGGTACTTGTTAGAGAACAAGTGTACCAGACAGACCCACCGTGAGTTTGACACATAGAACCATGACATGGTAGTCACAGTCAGTACTCACAGTGATGGTGGTGAGTGTGATTCTTTGACCTGAAATCACTACACTCAACACATGTCATTGGGCACACTTTGACATCATCAAACGAAGTCCTGAAACATGGGTTGTTATAAAGGTGATGATTGGGTGGCTTTGACACATGGGGCTTTTGAGGGGTGAGTGATAGATATGGGATTTGTCCCTCCTGAGGGAGTTTGATATCTAAGGCCACTTGATGAGTAGGATTGAAATAGGTGTGTGCACGCATGTGTGAATCAGTATGTGATATTGATGTCCTACATAACTCTTTCAATCTTCTCTGAGATCAAGAAAGTGAATGAACGTTGATAGGATGACTTTTCCATGCCTTGAGTTCATTTGGGATATCAGTGACAAAGGAATTATACATTCACTGTAACACCATTCACAGATTGTAGGATTGAAAGTTGTTCTCCAACTTTCTTTTTCACTTGGGTAGCACTGATGTGTGACTAGGCACCACTCTTTGCTTGTGAAGTCATAAGTGTTATGGACTTTCACTGCCAACGTGAAATGGACCTACAGGGTCACACACAAAGGATTTAACCTGGAAGAGGAGTTTTGTCCACAAACAATGTTTAGATTGATTACTAAAGGAGTTTAGTAGTTTAATTAAACACTCAATTAATTGATAGCTCAAAATCATAGTGTTCAAGGTGTTGGACAGATTGATTAGAGTATCGGATTGATTGAAACTACAATTGACTATTTCTGCACGATCTGTACTCTCAACCGATCAGCTCATGTGATGAACTAATCAGTTCAGCTTGGTGAACCAACCGACTCAGGTTGTGAGTCGATCGGCTCATGGTCAGGGTGAAATGATTGCTTCAAGTGTTGAAACGATCGGTTCAACTGATGCAACCGAGCAAGTTGGGAAAGTAGGATTGGTGAGAAATTTCCTTTCGTTTCACTTGCCCAATTTGATTGGAACAAGGATTGGTATTTGATACCAATTAGAAACAAAAGATGGAAAGTCAATCGGGAACTGATCAGGACCACAAACCGACCAGTTGAGGTGTCCCAACCGATCGGTTGAGGTGTCAACCGACCGGCTCAGGTCCCCAACCGACCGTTTCAGTTGTGAAACAATCAATTCAGGTTGCGAGTTGGTTGTTTTGTGGAAAATCTCGAACCCTTCTACTCCTACTTTTAGTCCCGCATTGCCCGGGATGGAGAACCCTGTCCCATGACCCTCCTATATATATAGGGGTATTGGGGGCTTCTCAAAGAACAACTCAGTGCAACCAGTTGCTCTGTGAAGTTGTTGTTCTCTTTGGTTTTGGTAACCAAGAGAGAGCCCGAGCAAGTGCTACCCGATAAGGGAGGCACAACAAGGGAAAGACAACTGCAAAAAGCGACTGGTGGCAGGAGAGTGTGTTGGTGACTAGTACGCTGATAGGAGGGTGTGACTCCTTCCAATTCCTTGTGGGACAAGGAGATTGGAGTTCTAGGTGGTCCGTGTGGACTACTTCAGAGGCGGGAGATTTCTACCGCTCGGAGGACAACTGTCAATCCCGACAGTCCCGGTGAGACCAAGATTCGTCAGTCCCGGTGAGACCAGGAGCTACACAGACACCGTCCAAGACCGAAGGTGAAGACTGCGTAAGGCGCGAGGTATTGTCACTGAGCAAGCCTCAGGACAAGGTATGATTCCACAAACCATCCCTTTCCTATTGTATAGACGTTGACACATTTCCTTGTTCTGGGTTTGGAGAGGAAAGTTTTTGTTCCCACTGCCTTCTCTGCCTCCCCTAAAACCCAACATATGTTTCAAATAAGGCTTTCATAAGACTTTATATAAAAATATTTCTTTACATTTTAGCTTTCCCTCCCTATTTTCCTTCACATTTTTCATCATGTTCTCCCTCTAGTTTATGATATGTATCCCACTATATATACTTCTTTCTACTTTCCTTTACTTCAATTTGGTGTGGAAAGATATGGTAGAATATATAGAATAATATGTAGGGGTGAGCATTCAGTTAATTCGGTCGGTTACGGTTAATTTGGTTCAGTTAAACGACTAATTTGTGATTTGAGATTTTAACCATTAACCTAACCAAATTGAGTTAGTTAATTCGGTTATTGTCTAATCGGTTAATTGTTAATTTGGTCGGTTAATTTGGTTAACCAAATAACACTTGTGTAATAATATCATTTGAAATACTCATAAATCTGGTACAATTGTTATATTATAGTAGTATGGTTGTGGATTTAATTTTGTAAGATTCATAAAAACTTGATTACTATATATATGGGGAAGTATTTTGAAATAAAAGTACAACTATATATGTATATATGCATGTGTAGGATATTATTTATAAATAAATTCTGACTATTCGGTTAATTCGGTTAACCAAATCAAAAATATCTTTAACCGTCAAATTAACCATTTAACCGATTAACCAAAATAAATTAACCAAATTAATCGAATTAACCAAATTGACTCAATAAATTAACCATTCGGAACTAACCGTTCGATTAATCAGTTATTAACCAAATTCTGCTCACCCCTAATAATATGTCATGCTCTTTCTCTTATATTCCCCTCTTTTTCAAATCACTTTGTCTATCTAAATTAGAAACCTTTTTATTTTCTTCTTTCTTCTCTATCATTCCCTTCATAATATACCAATTTTATCAAATATAAAGTAGTTTTATCTGTTAGTAATGTTAATTGGATGGATATGCTAATAAATAGAGTTTCATAGTTTATCATTTATTAATCATCTTTTTGTAAAAGACTCCAATGAACAACTAAATTAATAGTATCTAGATCTTCTCATACCACATGATTGACTTATGAGTTTAGGAGCCATGTCTTTCAAGGAATGTATGCTAGTTGATCTTCACGTATGTTATAATTGTTTTCCTATTCAAATATAGAATATTGTATTTATTTATAACTAATACTTGTTTATAGCACTATGCGACTTTTGATTCTTTTCACCACTCCAATGTGTGAGCTTTGCTATTTATCAAGACAAAATGTCTCAATCAAAAGGCAATGAGATTCTTGTTGATACTATTTTTGAAGGTATTTCCCAAAAATTTAAAAATGGTTTGATTACCATTTCATTCAAAACTCTACAGAAATAAATTTCATATTTTAGAAGTAAAAACTATTTACTAATTTCCAACATTATATATTGGTTCTAAATTTGTGTTTGTTTATGTTACAAGTTTAACATTTTTAGTTCGTTTTTTATTTTATATGCCATATTTAATGGAGAAATTGCATAAACTAAAAGCTTAATTACACTATAATATACTTTACTAATTTAGATGTACCCCCAAAGTTTCTCATCAAGTTCTACCACTTCTCCTATGCCTTTCTATGGTGGAGATAAATAAGGCTCTCTTCTTTCAATTTTATTGGGTCATATTTTATTATATTGTAACCATTAGTAATCACACTTGTGCCCATTCACATGTAATAAAAATATAATTTTATATGAATATAGTTGTCAAATACAAATTGTTTCAACTTCATTTCTTAAAGAAGCTTGTACTTAGTCATTTTATATTATTGTTAGATAAACCAATAAACTGAGTCGTGAAAAGGGTGTGGGAGAATCCTATGGAAATGATTAGTAGAACAGGGAGGAAATTTTCATGTGTAAATGAGAGAAGAGGTGGGGATGTAGAAGATAGTAAACATAGTATATCTGGAAAAACATTGTTTAAAAGATGAGAGAATTACAGTGGGGAAGATTAAAGAAAGGGGGAGAAGAAATTGTGGAGAGAGAGAGAGAGATTTAAGGTGATATTTCGATACTTCCCTTGGGGATTTGGGGAGGCTATATATTCATCCCTCCTTCCTCTTGTAGGTCAAATCATAATAGAACTTACAACTTGGTAGTTAATTGAACTAAATATGATAGTACTACTACCATTATAGCACATATTTTCCAAAATGAGATTGATTTTTCACCCCTTCCGTGGGGTAAGCGTAGGTCCAAGGCCCTACATGGTTTTGTAAGGTACTTCTTGTCTATGATATCAACAACCTGATTTCTTTTATAGTTAAAGTGCTCAATTTCCACCCTCTTGAGCTTTCCATCCTAACTATTGTTTCTAGCTATCGTTGCAGAAGTGTGAGCATCCTTTTTATCTCCTTTAACATAGTTGATGGTTAATTTGCAATCACTAACAATCATCATCTTGTTTAAGGACGTCTTGACTGCATCCTCCACATCAAGGTTAATATCTTCCAGCTCTACCACGGTGACAGAGTGTGTCTCCCTTCTTTTTCCCTATTTAACCAACAAACTACCATTTGCAAACCTAACGACCGCTACTATGGTAGCTTTGCTATTCTTGACTTCAACATAAACATCGAGTTTACTTCATTTCGGCTCTACCACTTGATATCAGAGTGTATCATCAACGAACTCTTTCTCAACATTATTCACCATCTTTTGAATGCAACAATCTTACACAACCATGTTCTGTTTGGCTTGCTCAAACACAAATACATTCTAGCTATGCTATATCTCTCAAGTTACAACTAAGACTTCAATATTCAACAACTTGTCTAAGCCAAGGCACATGCTCAACTACTATTGTGAGTTTTCTGTGAAGAATTTAGGCATGTTGTCAACAATCTTCATCTTGTTCGAAACTTCCCTTACCATATGATGATCTCATAGTGCATGGGTCATGCCACACCTAGAACACATCATATTATCAGTAGGGTGATGTTTGACTCTACGTTTATATGTTAATTAGGATGAGTTAATGGAACATCACCTAGGCAAACATCTTAATTTTTTCTAGGATATGTAGTCCCAAATCTTCTTCCTTAGTCCAGCGCACTTGGTTGATCTTGGCTCTAATAATATTGTAGATAGACTGAATAGAGAATCTCCCATGTGTATTCCTTTTCTAGGTTCAATTCCTCTTTGTGATACAAAAAAAGGTTAGTTAAGCTTTAGAATCTTCATGATTATGTTTTGAGGAAGATACTCCTCTAGGAAGTTTGAAACACCCTCTCAAAGCACACTCATGCACGTAGAGGAAGGAACACATAGTTCTCCATAACTCACACACTTAAGGGGGACATTACATAAAATTGACATTCATAATAACAACATGATTAATCACATGAATTGGTATATTAAATGTTCTCATAATTGTTCTTACAAAAAGAACATAAATGTTATCACATGTAAAACACATTTAACATCTTGAGTCTCTACTCTAAAGTTCAAAATATATAAACATATAGCTTAATCTATAAATCTAAGGATCATCTTATAGTTGGCGCCTACCAGATCTTATATTGTTCGATCCTTGTGCTTGAGTCTTTGGGTGCTACTTTTGTTCCTTCTTCTCACATGCACACATCTTGTTCCCTACCATGCATTGGAGAAAGGATTGTTAGCGTAAGTGGCATGAGTATTCTATGTATATAAAATTGGAGTAAAAAGTTACTGAAAATATTTTTGAACATCATATACATGGAACTAACATTAAAATCTATAGAAAATATTATACTTGAGCAACTACTCTTTCATTACTCTTAATTCTTTCTCTTTATATATCTTTCTCTAGAGACATGTACTCTGGTACCTGGGTCTCATGACCTGCACTAAGGTTCCTAGATCACATAACTTGCATATAGGGTCTAGGTTATGTATCTGAATCGGCCGGCATCATGGTTCTTGGGCCTCATGACTTGCACAAAGGGCTTGAGTCATGTCTTTTCTTATCTTAATTTCTTTCTTAATAATTATAAATGATATTTTGTGTGTACAATTAAGGTATCCTTTATTTATGACTTTTAATAGATTATGTCCACCATTATACGGTAAGTCCTCCTCTGTGATACCAAAATGTCGTCTAAGGTGCAACACACCCTATGTTGGCACAACGTGCCCTCAGTTGACAATGACGTGCTCTCTAAGGTGCAACACACCCTCTGTTTGTACTACATGCCCTCTATGAAACACATAATGTCCTTTTAATTGTCCCATGACTCTCTGGGGAGGACTTATCCTATAAGGTATATAGTTAATGTTCTGATCTCATTTTCTATTATGTCCTTAATTTCTTATCTCTAAATTTTAATGTCTTATCTCTGAATCTGTTCTTAATTTCTTATTTTCAAATCTTAATCTATTATCTCTATCTCTATATCTATGTTCTTAAATTCTAAATAGAATTTAGCTCTAAAGTTGAAACTTGATATTCTTAGTCTATATAAATTTTAATCCAAAACTTTGATTTGATAGTTAGACTTGATTAAAATTTTATATTATATATATGACATATGAGTCTAAAGGATTAGAAAAAATAATATGAGCTGAATATAGAAATACTAAGTATATGAAATTAAATTAAGTGTCATATATCTAAAATAAAATTTCAGAGAGATAACTCAATCTCTTTATAGTCTCATTAAATCTGACCTTAACATAAATCAATACTCATACAAATGAGCTTAAATCTTAAATCTTAAACCTTAAAACATAAATCTTATAGAATCTTATCTTTCAAACTTAATTTAAAATTAATGCATTCTACTCTAAAATCTTATCGTGTACTCAATTCTTAGACCTTAACCATCTACAGAATCTAAACAACACTCAGTTCTTAGATCTTAATCTATCTAAGAAATCTTAATAGCATATTTCTACTTGATCTCATAAACAAAACATTATGCCACATTATGAAGTATCCCTATATTACTTGCATATCTTATCTTATACTCTTATTTATTAATATGAATTATTACTAGGAAATCTTACAGAAATATGATTATTTAATTTTCTCATGAGCCTAGTTTATGAATCCAATCATTTTAAGAAATCTTAATGACATATATCTGCTTGAGATATTGGGTATATGTGTGAGAACACCATCATGAAGGTATAAAAACTTTAATTGCATATCTTACTTAAAATCTTAGAACATAAATCATAATGCCTTATATGGGAAACATGTAAATATACTGGACTTGACAAAAATGAATACTCATGGGCATGAACCACTTACCTCTCTTGATGAAAAACTTAATAGCTATTCTTAGGTGGAGTAGACCCTAATTACTCAATTTGTTGAATAATCATTTATCAATAATTGTATTCACCTTACTTTTTGGGGTTTCATGGCTCTTGGATTGAATAGGGAAACTCAAAGTCAAATCAAGTTCTTAGTCCATCATCTAGTTCTTGAAAAATTGATCAAAATTCATATATATCTTGACCCCATACGACATACCAATAAAAATATATTAAATTTTCAAAATCGGCCAATTAGGATTTAGATAAATCAAATTAGCTTTAACTGGTATGCGGATAAAACAAAAATGGAAAGACCAATTTTTCCATAGCACTACTTCTAATCATATGCGTGACAGGGGGTGACTTAGCCATTCAATTGCTTCAAATCACTACAACAATGAAAATACATTGATTTTTGAAATATCATGTCAAAGTGTGACACATAATTAGAAAAGAATGGGCATGCTAGTCATCCTCCCGCCTGGATTCTTCTGATAGCCATGGCATCGAGCTTCTCTATCGGGCATGAAGCTCCGGTTCAAAATCAAGTAGCAAGGACCATCATTAGGAACAAGGGTTCCCTCTTACTTTCTTAGACCTTTGTGGACTCAGGAAGCCGTTGTTTATGTTGGATCTTAGGGCTCTAGAGGGGGGTGAATAGAGCTTCAAAACTTGCACAAAAATAGTTAGACCTTCAAATTACTTAGACTAGGAACAATTATTAATAGTGAATTTGATGGCAATCTAAACAAGCATAGAAAGGATGAGAGACAATGAAACAAGCACTTAAACAAGCTATTTTAGAGTGGTTCCACTCTACAAACTAGGAGAGAGTCGGTCGAATACCTAGAGAGGTTAAGACATAAGATTTTGCAACCTATGTATACTTATATTCCATTATAAGACATACAATTGACCTTCATTTTTTGGGACAAGGATACCTAGCTTCCCTTTGAGGTCAAGGGAGCCAACAACCTACAACTAAGGTCTTACCTGTCCAAGAGCTAGTATTCTAACTCACCAAGGTCTTACCCACTATTGCAAGAAGCTAGATGCCTTCACCGAGGAAATACCCTTCTTGCATTGAGTCTTTTGCTTTGAAGGATTTACCCACTCAATTCCTTAGATATTCTACCTTATCCTCCTCCTTCACTCAAAGAAGCTTTGTGCACCTTCCTCTATAGTTTGAAGAAGCTTGCACCTTCTCCTTCACTTGGAGAAGCTTTCATCAACTCGATCTTGAAGAAAGGGGTTGGGAAAGGAGAAGCATTGAGAGCTTTATAAGCATACAATGAGGCAACTTTCTTGCACAGATCCTAACACACTCATAATGATGAATTGAAGTGTAATTAAGAGAGAGAAAGGGGATCAAGTGGACTGGATGCACTCAACTATAGCAAGGAGCTTGAATAGCATGAAGGAGCAACCTTGGAATGAACTCCAAAAGGTCCTATTTATAGTTGAGGTGTCCACTAGAGGGTACAAACACCTATGAACATTTTCTAGCCACTTTGAGGGTTGCAACAGATATAAGTTCGACTTTTGCAACTCCCCAAAGACTAGAATCACTTGTCCTGCATTTTCTATACAGTGCATTTGGTCGAGTTTCAATAAAGATAACTCGACCAATCACACTATACGACAATGCCAATTTAAACTACTGATCGAGTTTGTCCTAGTGAAAACTCAACCAATCCACTTAAATCAGAATTGGGCTGCACATGTATTGGTTGAATTCTGTGAGTGTGCAACTCGACTGATCAAAGTCATTCTCAAAATCTATTAAGGATCGGTCGAGTTTGTAACTCGTCCGATGAACAACCTGTAATGAATTTTACAAAATGGCTGTTAAGTACTGATACAACGTTCAATTTAGGTGTCCCTAATTTTTCTCATCTTAGTTACAAGTCATATCATCAATAAAAATGATTATAAAAATCATCTAATGTGATTTGGAGTGTTTTTCAAAAATGTACATTTGTGTTGCTTTTGACTTGAACTAAAACAAGATAGGGCTTGATCAATTTGATCCTTTTCATGTACCTAATGCTTGAAATCAATATCAAACAAACATATTAGATACATACGAATGGAATGGTTAAGTCATTATCAAAATATGGACAATGTGTAACACTTAGGTCAACATTATCCCCCTTTTTGACAATGACAAACAATTCCTCAACATATTGAAAATGATATGAAATTTAAACCTTTACCTTTGATAATGGATGTGAGAGTTACCTTGTGAATTTCAAGGGAATACATGAATGAACATTGTTAATTGATTCGCCTCAATTCATTCTTACATAAGCCTGCATGGTTAGTGTTTCCACAAATAACCATAGTACATATATATACTATATGGTCGTCTAGCAAGCCACGTGATACATGATACACTACTACAGAAACAACATTCAGTGTCGTTTTTCTGGGCGTCGGTTCTTTAGGAAAACCGACGCCTATAATATTAGACGTCAGTTATTTAGGCAAACTGACGTCTATATTCGAAGACCAGCCAGACACGGTACCACTTTGAATACATCGTCAGTTTTTTATAAACAACCGACGCTTAAAGTCGCCCGCAAAATCCAATTTTCGAGCAAAAAAATAGTGTCACTTTCAGCGTCGGTTATGTAGATAAAAAACCGACGCGTATGTGCGATGGAAATTTGTGCGAAAAGTGTCACTTTCAGCGTCGGTTATCCTTGTATAACCGACGCTGAAAGTGGTTCCCGCCAAATAATTTCGTGAAAATATCGTCCAATTGGACGTCGGTTGTTTCAAACAACCGACGCTAAAGATGTTTAGGCGTCGGTTGTTTTAAACAACCGACGCTATTTGGGAACTTAATATCCCGCGATGCCCGACTCTTCCCCTTTCTTCTGTTTCATTGTGAGCCGATTGCCCTTTTTCTCTACTGTCGCCGCCGATTTCCCTTTTTCTCTGCTCCTTCTTCTCCACGACAGCGCCGCCGCGCCGCCACTGCTGCTGCCTTCTTCTTCTTCTCCGCGCCCCCTTCTCCGCCGCGCCCCCTTCTCCTGTGCTGCTGCTCACCGACGTGTCGCTGCTCCTTCTCCTCCGCCTGCCTGCCCGCCGCCGCCTGCCTGCAGCTCTTTCTCCGCTGCCTGCCTGCCCGCCGCCGCCTGCCGCTCCCTGCTCATCGGAGTCGATGCCGCTACCTGCCTGACTTGTGCCGGTGGTTCTGGAGCTCGCCGGTGTCGCCGCCGCCCACGTACTCGACCAGCTCGACCTCGCCCTGCTCGCTTGCCCAGGTACCTGCCGACCTACCCAGGTGCGAAATTGGTTCTTTATAGGGTTCCTTTGTTCCATTTAACTCTGTTCCATTTAATTGACTGTGTTCCATTTAATTGAGCTAAATTAACTTTGTTAGTTTCATTTAATTGACTGTGTTTCATTTAATTGAGCAAATGTCGTCTACACTACTGAAATTGTAAGATAAATTTACATTACTTTAAATTGTTAATGTGTATATATGAGGTCAACTGATCTGAAATTATATATACAGGTTAAAAAGAAGACAACCGGAGCACCTAGGCCTCCACCTCCACTTCCCGCATTACCAAGTTGGGTTCCAACTGACCTAACATACCCGTTAGGTCCTGCATGTAGGGGAATGGCATGTTGGCTACGGGCACATAATATACATTGCCCTATAATTGTTTCTTTAGATGCAGATTATGCAGGACAATCATACGATAGCTCTTTATTTATACAATATATTATTGAGCTGTTTATGTATGAGTGGTTGAATACATCAATGATAGAGACATGGATAAGGTGAGATCTTATATATACATCCATATACCTTGTGTAAGATCCGGTGAGCTGGTTTCTTATATATTAATGCATACGTAATACATGTTTTGCAGCTACTTAGTCGAAGATCATTGCAAACAATTTGCATTTGATCATGTGGGATTTTTAATTCCTTCATTGATTAGTTTGGTAGCTAAAGACGCTGATAATGTTCAACAATACTGTATAGATGCTTTTACAATTTTTGGTCAGCAAAAGAAGACGATAATAATAGCTCCATTCAATGTCAAGTAAGTTTACTTTATTTATAATTTGGACTTAAGAAAATTCCATTTTTATTGTACATTTTGAGTTATTAATTGTTAACATTTTACCTCTAGCGGTAGACATTGGGAGTTACTAGTTATTGTCTCCGGGACGTTCACTGTTTATTATCTAGATCCCGCGGGAAGTACATTAAACACTAAAATTGGACACGTAATGAGAATGCCATTATTCTGGTGAGAAATATTTCATTTTTGTATCTGTTAACATTTGTTATTACATTACTATTTACTTATGCAATTTACTGTGTTATATTAATATGTAGGGGTTTAGATGCATTCAAAAAGGCTGGAGGAACGGTCCCAAGGAAAAAGAACCAGCCAATAAATTGGAAGAACGTACAAGTAAGTTCCCGACTCCAATGTATATATTATTGATGTGAATTGTTCTTAGTTGTATTATTTTGTATGTTTCAATTTATAGTGCGCTACACAAGACAATGGTTGGGCATGCGCATATTATGTGATGCAATTTATGCAGATGATTATCCGACATGCCGCATTGGACATCGATACCATACATGAGGTATTATATATAGTCTCATTAGTTAGTATGAAATATATCAATCTGATTTTTATATTATTACTTATATATATACATCATTCTCTTTGCAGGTGTTTAAAACTGACAACACAACAGGTAAACGCTTAAAAAATATACATGCTCCATATACGATGGAAGCATTAAATGAAATAAGAGAAGAATGGGCAAAAGCCATACAAGCAGTGGCAACTGTAAGATATAATTGGGATGTTGATAGCGATAATGAATGATACTTTGTAAATGAATATTTCTGAATGTTAATACATGTATTTGAATGTTTCTATATGTGTGAAAGTGAGAATTGAATTGATGTACGAATGTATCTACTTGTGTGAATTATTTTTTGTGAATTTTGCAGGTTTGTGGCCTGTTTGTAGGCTGATATCAATGGATGTCGTAAACCTGCAGTTCAGAAAACTGAACTACAGGTTCTCATCCTGCTGACCAGCCACAGCAGGCCTGCAAACTGATATGAAAAAAAAATAGATATAGACATCGGTTATTTACAGAAAACCGTCAGCAAAGACCTACAGCGTCGGTTATTTGATAAAAACTGACGCCTAATAGTACAAACAACCCGACCGTGCAGGATAGCACGGCCGTGGTGGAAAAGGCATCGGTTTTTCATATAAAACCGATGCCTATAGTACTAAACACGGCCGTGCAAGGAAGCACGGCCGTGTCGTCTTGAAGTATAGGCGTCGGTGTTTTAGTAGATAACCGACACAGAATGTGTCCTACATGACGTCATTTTCTGTGGCGCGAACCCTTTTGGCATCGGTTATCTACTAAAAGATCGACGCCTATATGTTAAATAGGCGTCGGTTAAAAAACTGACGCCGAAGTGTTCGACCTTTAGCGGCGCCCACATAGGCGTCGCTCAGAAACCGACGCCAAAGGGGGTTAAACAACCGACGCCAAAGGCTATTTCTGTAGTAGTGATAATTGACAAGAAAAGGATCATATAAGCAATCAAAACAATATTTTTGAGATCACTTCTCCCTCTTTGTCATATCAAAAAGGCAGGGAGGTAGAAAAGAAGCATAAGCTAAAGCAATCAACCACATGTACCACACACCAAATGAAGACGAAGCATAGAGAAACAAACAATCCAGTGTCATAATCAAAATATGGGATAACATACCAAGAACTCATGAGATATAGGCAACCAAAGAGTTATGGTACATAAGATTAAGATTACATCACAAGGCATGTCCTCACAGAAAGAGATACAAACCAATGATAAAACAACAAGATGATAAAATAGTATGACTTAGATACAATGCCAAAATGTCTTAGTACAAAATAGTTTAAAAATATAGATATGATCAACACCTAAAGACTATAGAACTAAAACATCAAAGCAATATCTATGCTATCTTTGTCAACAAGGTCATCATCAGCAACATCATCATTGGCCTCAAACTAGTAGTCCTCGTTACCATCTCAAGGTGCAGCAAAGACAACAACATCTTCAGTGTAACACCCCAATTTTCTAAAACATTCACAATATTAACTGGGAGCATAACTCACATTGGGATGTCACAAAAATGATTATCATTGCATAAAAATAGAGTCTATTCAACCAACACAAGAAAAATCAAATAGTTCTCACACTCAAGTTCTCAACATAACACTCACACTTTAAACTAATGCATGGTTCTCTTAACTTGAAAGTAAATCTAAACTAATGTTCTATTATTGATGGCACCCCACCAGGTTTTGTCTTCTAGGTCTGTCCTCGAGATGTGTGCTCCTTGTCTAAGCTCCTAAGCCCTTCTTTCCTGCGGACATTGTGTCCACAACCATGTAAAGCAAAACAAATATTTAGTTAGAGTAAGTGGCAATGAGTAACATTATAAGAACTAAAAATATATTATACTTTTGAGAAAAAAACTTGAATTAAACATTATCACATTAAATTATCTTCATGTCATTTATCTTCATCTTTATTTATCTTAATCATTTTCTTAGGATGAATATGTTGTCCTCCATCCTTATCTTTCTCACACAGAGCTTATGCTCCTAAGATCTCATTGCTCACACAGAGCTTATGCACCCAAATGCTCATTGTTCACATAGAGCTTATGCCAAAAAGGCATCTTAACCTTGGAAGGAACAATCATAATTAAACTATCTTTATCTTGACATTAACTTGGAGTATAATTGTAACATCCCCGATTCAACCACCTGATTTTCTTCCTTCAAAAATCAAGTGGCTAAATCTGAGCCGTTAATATGGAACCAAGAATCAAAGCACAAGAGTGAGATAAGCAATATTTTATTTCTAAACATTACACCCTTACAAAAGGTATTTTTACATTATCTCCTATATCGATAAAAAAAGGATACATGAGTTTAAAATTAAGCTGGATCCGTGTTTGATTCTTGACTCCCTTCAGGATCTTTTCAAGATGAGTCTTCCACAAGGAAAGGTCCTATAAATAATATATCTGCAACATGGAAGAATATGTCGCAGCCCAAGTGGGAGAGTATGGGTTAGACAAATGTCTATGTATATAAAAATAGAGATAAGCAGCAAGACATTATTGATATAACTGTACTCTTAATGTATTACCAAAGTATCAAAAGTCCAAACAAAAATTATTGACCAAATTCTATCATGAAGCATAAGGAATGTGTATGTATGTATATTCATAAAGCATCTATCATACGACAACTCTATCAAAATGTTAGACGGATATTGTGGAGCATAATCAGGATTATTGTTATAAGAATAACAAAAAGGGAGACCTTATTCCATAAATGAGTTTATCTACAACTCTCAGAGAAGGTGTCAATTCGCCTTGGGCAACTGGCCTGCAACCACAAAAACTTGCTAAGCCAAGACTTTAGTCCATTAGGGTCACCAAAACACCTATAAGTGCCCTAGCACACCCCCAGCCACTCGTGCTCACTGCATGCTCTATTCAATGAATCAGATTACCACATGCAGCCAGCAGTCGCCTTACCATGACCAGAAGAGGGTGCTCCTTGCACAACATGCCACTTGAATAAGCATTAGTTAGCATGCTTAATCTTTGCAGGAGATTATTCCCCATTACTAACTTGATCATGCCTGACTCTACATGACCAACCCAAGTGTGGGCCTGAGTATGGTAGAGCATTATACTCATCCATCCCTGACTCCAAAGGACTTAGATCTGGATCCCAATTGTATCAATCCCCGGCCAAGACATGCCGACTCTATTATCAACACATCTCCCAATATGAATTTTAGAATCAAAAGGACATCATCAATGATATACAACTATTTGATTGATATTCAGAGTTGGAGAGATCAAAAGGTAGTCAAGTAAATGAATCACTGATTATTATTTCACTATGAAACCTAAAATGTAAACTTATGGGATTGTGGTTTTGAATCAGACAAGTCTATGGCCAGGAGCGTGCAAGAGGTTAGGGAGTCCCCCCGTGCGAACACTGAACCAATTAAACAACCTTTGCTCTTTACTGGCTACAAACATCAGTGAAACAGGCTCCTAGTCACCTTAGAATTGTCTGATAGAATTCCACTTTCCAACAATATCACATGACACAATTAATAGAGAGAAATAAAGGAAAAGGGAACCAAAAGACAATAGGACTAGAATCCAAAGAAATGCTTGATTATCATCTAAAGCCTTTAAACTCAAATTTAAAGGATAATATGGACGAATAGATGGAAGTCATACCTAGCTTATTAATAAAGATGTTGTGTATAGTTGATCACTTATTCATTCTTTAGCAAAGTATATGAAGTATACTATACTCTTACTGTATATAATACCAAACCATTCTATACCATACCTTTTATTGATGTTCATATAATAGATTACAATAGGAATTGAATATCATATTAAACAATAATAAATTGTACTTTTTAGATGATAAAATGTGGGAACCATACCTTTAGTTGTACATTGATACATAGTTCCACAAGAAGACCATAGCATCATTAAATATATCCAGTCGTGATATATTTCGACAACATTCTGTTGCATTTTCCATTACCTCGATCATCGTTCCTAGCTAGATCAGCATCTAGGGTTTCTCCCACTAGGGTAGAAGAGAGAGGGCTTATATATTCTTAGAGAAAGGATATTTTGGAAGACATAGTATCGGGTTGCTCTTACTATGGTGGAGGAAGGAGGTAGTAGGTTTCTATAGAGATAGTATTTGTTGGGAGGTGGTTCTTTTCACTAACATAAATAAAGAGAGAGTGGTTTGCTGATCAAGACAGAGATTGGAGGTTTATGGTGAAGGAGATGGGAAAGGAGGGAGAGGGGACGTTCACCTTTTCTTTGGGATGAAGAGGAGAGAACTTATGCTTATTGTGGGGTGGATGGGGGCTCTTTATATAGGAATGGTGAAGGGTATCATGGTCCTAATAGAAAAAATCGTGTGGATGACACATGGGTGCAAGGTGTCATCTTTAGGTGGATGCTTACTAGTTAGGTTACACATGGATGGTTAGGTGTCATCTCAAGAATTACTAGATGACACATGGAAGCATATGTGCCATCTCAAGATAGCTATTAAAGGGTGGTTGACATATGGTAGGATAGGTGTCAACTTTTGGAGGTGCTAGGTGTCAAGGGAAGGAGCATGCCACTCATCTACTTGCTTCACCAACTAATGTGCTTGCTCAAGCTACCTACTTGCTATCCAGCTATATGCTTGCCTCCATAAGCATCTTGCTTGCCACCCAGCTACCTGCTTGTGTGCTTACCCACCAAAATGATATTTTTCCAAAATTAGCAAAAAGTACCGCAATTATATTTTCAATATATAAAAGCTTTTAAACTAATCAAAATGAATTATTTTAATATTAAAATTGATTTTACAAAAAAATCCTCAAAGAAGCTTGCTTTTATGAATAGCTCTAACAAGGAGTTTTAATTTGGGTGAGAGATCAGGATGTTACATATACCACCCCTTCAAAGAATTTTCATCCTCGAAAATTATAAGATTTAGGTTATTACTTATATTAGTCTATCCTACTTAAGGTTATACTATCTCAAGTTTTAAGTTTATACTTCTACATTTTCCCTTGGTTAAGGTCTCATCTTGTTGCTCTGATACCATCTCTGTAACATCCCCGATTCAACCACCTGATTTTCTTCCTTCAAAAATCAAGTGGCTAAATCTGAGCCGTTAATATGGCACCAAGAATCAAAGCACAAGAGTGAGATAAGAAATATTTTATTTCAAAACATTACACCCTTACAAAATGTATTTTTACATTATCTCCTATATCGATAAAAAAATGATACATGAGTTTAAAATTAAGCTGGATTCGTCTTTGATTCTTGACTCCCTTCAGGATCTTTTCAAGATGAGTCTTCCACAAGGAAAGGTCCTATAAATAATATATCTGCAACATGGAAGAATATGTCGCAGCCCAAGTGAGAGAGTATGGGTTGGAAAAATGTTTAAGTATAGAAAAATAGAGATAAGTAGCAAGACATTATTGATATAACTGTACTCTTAATGTATTACCAAAGTATCAAAAGTCCAAACCAAAATTATTGACCATCTACTAGCATGAAGCATAAGGAATGTGTATGTATGTATATTCATAAAGCATTTATCATACGACAAGTCTATCAAAATGTTAGACGGATACTATGGAGCATAATCAGGATTATTATTATAAGGATAACGAAAAGGGAGACCTTATTCCATAAATGAGTTTATCTACAACTCTCAGAGAAGGTGTCAATTCACCTTGGGCAACTGGCCTGCAACCACAAAAACTTGCTTATCCAAGAGTTTAGTCCATTAGGGTCACCAAAACACTTGTAAGTACCCTGGCACACCCCCAGCCACTCGTGCACACTTCATGCTCTATTCAATGAATGAGATTACCACATGCAGCCACCGTTCGCCTTTCCATGACCAGAAGAGGGTGCTCCTTGCACAACATGCCACTTGAATAAGCATTAGTTAGCATGCTTAATCTTTGCAGGAGATTATTCCCCATTACTAACTTGATCATGCCTGACTCTACACGACCAACCCAAGTGTGGGCCTGAGTATGGTAGAGCATTATACTCATCCATCCCTGACTCTAATGGACTTAGATCCAGATCCCAAATGTATCAATCCCCGGCCAAGACATGCCGACTCTGTTACCAACACATCTCCCAATATGAATTTTAGAATCAAAATGACATCATAAATGATATACAACTATTTGATGGATATTTAGAGTTGGAAAGATCAAAAGGTAGTCAAGTAAATGAATCACTGATTATTATTTCACTATGAAACCTAAAATGTAAACTTGTGGGATTGTGGTTTTGAATCAGACAAGTCTATGGCCAGGAGCCTGAAGAGGTTAGGGAGTCCCCCCGTGCAAACACGGAACCAATTAAATAACCTTTCCTCTTTACTAGCTACAAACATCAGTGAAACATGTTCCTAGTCACCTTAGAAGTGTCTGATAGAATTCCACTTTCCAACAATATCACATGACACAGTTAATAGAGAGAAATAAAGGTAAAGGGAACCAAAAGACAATAGGACTAGAATCCAAAGAAATGCTTGATTATCATCTAAAGCCTTTAAACTCAATTTCAAAGGATAATATGGACGAATATATGGAAGTCATACCTACATTATTAATAAAGATGTTGTGTATAGTTGATCACTTATTCATTATTTAGGAAAGTATATGAAGTATACTATACTCTTACTGCATACAATACCAAACCATTCTATACCATACCTTTTATTGATGTTGATATAATAGATTACAATAGGAATTGAATATCATATTAAACAATAATAAACTATACTTTTTGGATGATAAAATGTGGGAACCATACCTTTAGATGTACAATGATACATAGTTCCACAAGAAGACCATAGCATCATTAAATATATCCAGTCATGATATATTTCGGCAACATTCTGTTGCATTTTCCATTACCTCGATCATCGTTCCTAGCTAGATCAACTTCTAGGGTTTCTCTCACTAGGGTAGAAGAGAGATGGCTTATATATTCTTAAAGAAAGGATA
Source organism: Alisma plantago-aquatica (assembly GCA_963693085.1). Classification (NCBI taxonomy): domain Eukaryota; kingdom Viridiplantae; phylum Streptophyta; class Magnoliopsida; order Alismatales; family Alismataceae; genus Alisma; species Alisma plantago-aquatica. The sequence goes on from OY856410.1 coordinate 230,153,343, forward strand.
TTTTGGAAGACATAGTATTCGGTTGCTCTTACTATGGTGGAGGAAGGAGGTAGTAGGTTTCTATAGAGAGAGTATTTTTTGGGAGGTGGTTCCTTTCACTAACATAAAGAAAGAGAGAGTGGTTTGCTAATCTAGACAGAGATTGGAGGTTTATGGTGAAGGAAATGGGAAAGGAGGGAGAAGGGACGTTCACCTTTTCTTTGGGATGAAGAGGAGAGAACTTATGCTTATGGTGGGGTGGATGGGGGCTCTTTATATAGGAATGGTGAAGGGTAGCATTATCCTAATAGAAAAAAGTGTGTGGATGACACATGGGTGCAAGGTTTCATCTTTAGGTGGATGCTTACTAGTTAGGTTACACATGGATGGTTAGGTGTCATCTCAAGAATTTCTAGATGACACATGGAAGCATATGTGTCATCTCAAGATAGCTATTAAAGGGTGGTTGAAACATGGTAGGATAGGTGTCAACTTTTGGAGGTGATAGGTGTCAAGGGAAGGAGCATGCCACTCATCTACTTGCTTCACCAACTAATGTGCTTGCTCAAGCTACCTACTTGCTATCCAGCTATATGCTTGCCTCCATAAGCATCTTGCTTGCCACCCAGCTACCTGCTTGTGTTCTTACCCACCAAAATGATATTTTTACAAAATTCGCAAAAAGTACTGCAATTATATTTTCAATATATAAAAGATTTTAAACTAATCAAAATGAATTATTTTAATATAAAAATTGATTTTACAAAAAAATCCTCAAAGAAGCTTGTTTTTATGAATAGCTCTAATAAGTATTTTTAATTTGGGCTAGAGATCAGGATGTTACATATACCACCCCTTCAAAGAATTTTCATCCTCGAAAATTATAAGATTTATGTTATGACTTATATTAGTCTATCCTACTTAAGGTTATACTATCTCAAGTTTTAAGTTTATACTTCTACAATTTTCCTTGGGTAAGATCTCATTTTGTTGTTCTGATAACATCTCTGTAACGTCCCCGATTCAACCACCTGATTTTCTTCCTTCAAAAACCAAGTGGCTAAATCTGAGCCGTTAATATGGCACCAAGAATCAAAGCACCAGAGTGAGATAAGCAATATTTTATTTCAAAACTTTACACCCTTACAAAAGGTATTTTTACATTATCTCCTATATCGATAAAAAAATGATACATGAGTTTAAAATTAAGTTGGATCCGTCTTTGATTCTTGACGCCCTTTAGGATCTTTTCAAGATGAGTCTTCCACAAGGAAAGGTCCTATAAATAATATATCTGCAACATGGAATAATATGTCGCAGCCCAAGTGGGAGAGTATGGGTTAGACAAATGTCTAAGTATATAAAAATAGAGATAAGCAGCAAGACATTATTGATATAACTGTACTCTTAATGTATTACCAAAGTATCAAAAGTCCAAACCAAAATTATTGACCATCTACTAGAATGAAGCATAAGGAATGTGTATGTATGTATATTCATAAAGCATTTATCATACGACAACTCTATCAAAATGTTAGACGGATATTGTGGAGCATAATTAGGATTATTGTTATAAGGATAACAAAAAGGGAGAACTTATTCCATAAACGAGTTTATCTACAACTCTCAGAGAAGGTGTCAATTCACCTTGGGCAACTGGCCTGCAACCACAAAAACTTGCTTAGACAAGACTTTAGTCCATTAGGGTCACCAAAACACCTGTAAGTACCCTGGAACACCCCCAACCACTCGTGCACACTACATGCTCTATTGAATGAATCAGATTACCACATGCAGCCACCGGTCACCTTTCCAAGACCAGAAGAGGGTGCTCCTTGCACAACATGCCACTTGAATAATCATTAGTTAGCATGCTTAATCTTTGCAGGAGATTATTCCCCATTACTAACTTGATCATGCCTGACTCTACATGACCAACCCAAGTGTGGGCCTGAGTATGGTAGAGCATTATACTCATCCATCCCTGACTCCAAAGGACTTAGATTCGGATCCAAATGTATCAATCTCCGGCCAAAACATGCCGACTCTGTTACCAACACATCTCCCAATATGAATTTTAGAATCAAAAGGACATCATCAATGATATACAACTATTTTATGGATATTCAGAGTTGGAGAGATCAAAAGGTAGTCAAGTAAATGAATCACTGATTATTATTTCACTATGAAACCTAAATGTAAAATTCTGGGATTGTGGTTTTGAATTAGACAAGTCTATGGCCAGGCGCGTGCAAGTGGTTAGGGAGTCCCCCCGTGCGAACACAAAACCAATTAAATAACCTTTCCTCTTTACTGGCTACTAACATCAGTGAAACAAGCTCCTAGTCACCTTAGAAGTGTCTGATAGAATTCAACTTTCCAACAATATCACATTACACAATTAATAGAGAGAAATAAAGGAAAAGGGAACCAAAAGACAATAGGACTAGAATCCAAAGAAATGCTTGATTATCATCTAAAGCCTTTAAACTCAATTTTAAAGGATAATATGGACGAATATATGGAAGTCATACCTAGCTTATTAATAAAGATGTTGTGTATAGTTGATCACTTATTCATTCTTTAGGAAAGTATATGAAGTATATTATACTCTTACTGCATATAATACCAAACCATTCTATACCATACCTTTTATTGATGTTGATATAATAGATTACAATAGGAATTGAATATCATATTAAAAAATAATAAACTGTACTTTTTGGATGATAAAATGTGGGAACCATCCCTTTAGATGTACATTGATACATAGTTCCACAAGAAGACCATAGCATCATTAAATATATCCAGTCATGATATATTTCGGCAACATTGTGTTGCATTTTCCATTACCTCGATCATCGTTCCTAGCTAGATCAGCTTCTAGGGTTTCTCTCACTAGGGTAGAAGAGAGATGGATTATATATTCTTAGAGAAAGGATATTTTGGAAGACATAGTATTGGGTTGCTCTTACTATGGTGGAGGAAGGAGGTAGTAGGTTTCTATAGAGAGAGTATTTGTTGGGAGGTGGTTCCTTTCACTAACATAAAGAAAGAGAGAGTGGTTTGCTAATCTAGACAGAGATTGGAGGTTTATGGTGAAGGAGATGGGAAAGGAGGGAGAAAGGACGTTCACCTTTGCTTTGGGATGAAGAGAAGAGAACTTATGGTTATGGTGGGGTGGATGGGAGCTCTTTATATAGGAATGGTGAAGGGTAGCATGGTCCTAATAGAAAAAAGTGTGTGGATGACACATGGGTGCAAGGTGTCATCTTTAGGTGGATGCTTACTAGTTAGGTTACACATGGATGGTTAGGTGTCATCTCAAGAATTTCTAGATGACACATGGAAGCATATGTGTCATCTCAAGATAGCTATTAAAGGGTGGTTGACACATGGTAGGATAGGTGTCAATTTTGGAGGTGCTAGGTGTCAAGGGAAGGAGCATGCCACTCATCTACTTTCTTCACCAACTAATGTGCTTGCTCAAGCTACCTACTTGCTATCCAGCTATATGCTTGCCTCCATAAGCATCTTGCTTGCCACCCAGCTACCTGAATGTGTGCTTACCCACCAAAATGATATTTTTCCAAAATTGGCAAAAAGTACCGCAATTATATTTTCAATATATAAAAGCTTTTAAACTAATCAAAATGAATTATTTTAATATTAAAATTTATTTTACAAAAAAATCCTCAAAGAAGCTTGTTTTTATGAATATCTCTAATAAGGAGTTTTAATTTGGGCTAGAGATCAGGATGTTACAATAATAACTTGAAACATTGAATCTTGAGCATAATAACTTAAAGCATTGAATTTGACTTAGAAAGCATGTACATATTATGATGATAGCAATATTTGTAATTGAATTTCATAATTATATGTGAATATAAAGCCTTTTACTCGTACTGGTTAACTCAGAGTGCATGAATCCACTTACCTAAACTTAGAGTGCAACTCCTACTTATTCTATTGATACTGATGAAACCCTAGATCTTCAGAAATTAATATAATTTACATGAATCATTATCTTGATATTTACCTAAACCCTAATTTAGACTCTTATAAGAAAACATGTCTGAGATGACAGATTTAGGGTCTAAAACATTGAATTATGTTCCACTCAAAAATCCTTTCCAACGACTATTTATATGATTTTTTTTTACCATCGATCAAATTAATGTGAATTTACTAAGAACAAGCCAATCAGAATTTGAGGAAAAGCCACGCGAGCAGCTTTGCGTTTTGAGGTGGTCCTATAGTGGTCTGACACCTAGTACTCGCCCAACACGACCAATGATACATATAATACACATCTAAGGCCGAGTTTGCCCTTGCGTCTTTAAACGGTCAATCAAGACCGTGGGAGGTAGAAATGGGAATTCAAGGGTGATCATCTTCCAAACCAGACCAAAATGACGAACAACTTGAAGTCTCTGTGTAAACACACAATCAAAACTTGATCTTGCCATGATCACTGAAAACTAAAGGCATCGTGAAGTGCCTCCAACATCATCGGTCCTAGAAAGCCCAAGTTGGGCTGCCATGGTGGACAGTAGCCCAGAAAGGCTCCACCGCCATGAAAGGGCGAGGGAGGATCGGGGAAGCTTGTTGAAGCTTGGGTAAACACCCAAAATAGAGAAAACTCGAGGTGCTAGAGGCTGGGATTAGTTCCATGGCTCCTGACAAAGACACAGGAAAAGATATGAAAAGGAAACGTAGCAAGATGCTCGACATTGCTTGAAAGGTCCCAAAAAGATAAAAGAGGGAAAAGGGATACATGTGATCGTTGGTGGAATTAGTCCTGCGTGAAGCTAGTTCTTAGGCATCAGGACAGATTCATGGTGTAGACAGGCGCCGCCAGGGCCAACATCACTGGGGCGGGGCCGACCTGCCCGATGGACACATTTGGAGACCAGATTTGAGGTGCGGCCAAGCTTGAGTGGTGAACATGTTACCTGCGTCTGGGGCAAAATTGACTACAATCTGACCTTCGTGAAGGTCTGACGAGGGAATAAGGTGCCTTGAAGGTGCTTGCTCATGGAGGAGGCTTCAAGGCCGATGTCCAGTGCAGGTTGATAAGAAAAGGGATTCGCCAAGATAGCTCTACGGTGAAAGAGGGGGTTTTGGTGTTGGGAAAACTTTGAGGCATGACCGAGTCATGGAGGCATTTTACTTATAGACGGTTGTCAGAGGAAGCATTGGCTGATCACGAGTCCGGTGTTTGCTATGAATAGGGTCATCAAATTAGGCAAGGAGTTAGAGATGTCGAGTCCCAATCAAAGTGGGGGTCTATGAGTTCGTGAGAATCTAAAGAATCTATAGGGACGTTCTTCTTGGTGCAAAATCTAACTGATAGGGAGATCATAGGTGGGAGAGGATGTGTGCACTGTTGGAGTCCCAATAGGACACAAACGAGTGAAGCAGACATGGTCTGAGTCGTCAGATGGACCCACGGAAAGTGGGAGTCTTTGGTCGCCGTCCGATAGGCGCAAAGGAGAATAGGGAAACATAACCTGATGATCATGTACTAGGTCATCCAATAACCTGATGATCCTACCTCATAGGTAGACCATGTACTAGGTCATCCTTTTTATCATTAACAAAGCTACAGAGGAGGACCAAGATCTGAGCTAGTCATGCACGTATAATTATGGTGATAGTCATAGTCACTTTATAGTTTCATGAAATAAATGTCAACCAATCAGTTAATTTCAAGCAACCCATAAAACCACAAAAATCGTCGTGAAACTAAAGTGATTTAACCATAAGTGTAACCACTGTCCGTGTGACTTGATATATACACACAACCATATGTGATATATTGATTAAATGTTTGGCATTTAGACTTTCACATATTTAACTTCTTTCTTAAATTAATTGGCAAGCCTAGGGCTATCCGTTTAAGGCCAAAATTGATATGTTAACTAACTCAACCATAAGGATCCTGAAAAACTAGTTCATTTCTTGATTCAAGAGTCACCGTTATCTTTCTTTTCCTTTTTGGATAAACATGTATTTAATCATCTAGGGTTATTCATAAATAATTAAATATAACCATTTTGAAGAAATTCATTTATTATCGTATTTAACCCATAAAATTTCATTGGATCATTATAATGTACATCTAATGGGTCAAATTTCAATTTAACCCTCATTTGTGTGTGTGTATATATATATATGAGCTATATTTTGGGTAATTGAATGTTAAGGACCTACTCTTATTGATGAATTTTGAGTATATTACAACTCTACCCTCATTATAAAACATTTCATCCTTGAAATTTCCACAAACTACCCACCTTAGGGTTTCAATTATTCTTAGTTTGTGATATATATCTTGTATCTCTATTTGATAAATACTAACGTTAAAAACTAGATGATACCTCTTTCCTCATCATCAACCATTGCAAAAAATTCTTGCTTGTCTCTTTTCTGGTTGGTCTGGATTAGGATCTTGTCTTGCATTTCTCCTCTCTTTGTACTTGGGGCATTCTGGCTTCTTACGATTTGGGTCCCCATAGAAGTAGCAAACTCCTGTGCCAAACTTGTATACTCTGCCATGCGCCCGGTTGCATGTTGGGCAAGGCTTCCTGATGTGTGGTCCTTCTGGGGCTTTGCTCTTCTTTTCATTATGATTGTTTGAGTTGTTGTGGGAGTGGTTGTCTTTATTCCATATTCTTCTTGGGTGGTCTTCTAGTTCTAGAGAAGCATCTAGGGCACCTTGTAGAGTACGGTGTCCATGACCAGACAGAGAAAAGCTAAGGTCCTCTTTGAGACCCCTAATGAACTTATTCATCCTGCAACGTTCATCATAGTCATAACCATACTTATGTAAAATTCTAAACTTCATGGCGTATTGCGTGACTGTCATATCACCACGCTGACGATGGTTGTGGAACTCCTCTTCTTTCTTATCAACCATAGCCTCATATATGTAATGGTCTTTAAAGTCATTTGTGAATTCCTCCCATATGAGTGGATGAGCATCAACTTCACGAGACCCTAGCAAGTTCTCCCACCAAGTCCTTGTTGCACCTTTGAGCATGTGAGTCCCAAAACGAACCCTATATGGGTGTGGGCAATCTAGGTCATGGAAACAATGCTCCATATTCTGTAGCCAACTTTCAGCTTTTCCCACTACATCCAGCTCCTCCTCTCCAGCAAAACAATCAGGCTTGATCTTCAAGAAGTCAACTAGGGAAAGTACATGGTTGACCCTAGGGTTGCCTAACTGGTCCTCTCCTCTTCCCAAGGCAGTGGCAAGGGCCCTGACCAAGATGTCAAAGGGCACCATGGGGGGTTTCTGTACATGGAGATGCCTGGTGGTCTCCTATACTGTGAGAATCATCTTCATCCCCACCCATGGGCATCTCACCTTTCTTCTTAGGTGCCATCTACAAAAGAGGGCATAAACTAGATGAGATTCTGAGAAAAAACCTTGTGGCTAACTATTTGTTTTAGCTCTGATACCATATTGTAACACCCCAATTTTGTAAAAACATGCACAATATTAAGAGGAAGCATAAATCTCCTTAGGATGTCACAAAAATGATTATCATTGCATAAAAATAGAGTCTATTCAACCAACATAGGAAAAAATAAATATTTCTCATACTCAAGTCCTCAACATAACACTCACACGTTAAACTAATGCATGGTTCTCTTAACTTGAAAGTAAATCTAAACTAATGTTCTATCAGTTGGAACCCACATGTTTTGTCTTCTAGGTTTGTCCTCGAGATGTGTGCTCCTTGTCTAACCTCCTAAGCCCTTCTTTCTTGTAGACATTGCGTCCCCAGCCATGCAAAGAAAAACAAATATTTAGTTAGAGTGACAATGAGTAACATTATAAGAATTGAAAATATACTATAATTTTGAAGAAAAAAAACTTGAATTAAACATTATCACATTAAATTCTCTTCATGTCGTTTATCTTCATCTTTATTTATCTTAAACATTGTCTTAGGATAAATATGTTGCCCTCCATCCTTATCTTTCTCACACAGAGCTTATGCTCCCAAGAGCTCATTGATCACACAGAGCTTATGCATCCAAGTGCTCATTGCTCACATAGAGCTTATGCCAAAAAGGTGTCTTAACCTTGGAAGGAACACTGGTAATTCAACTATCTTTATCTTGACATTAACTTGGAGTATAATAACTTGAAACATTGAATCTTGAGCATAATAACTTAAAGCATTAAATTTGACTTAGAAGGCATGTGCATACTATGATGATAGCAATATCTGAGAAAGACATAATGAAAACTATAATCTGATTCATAATCAATTTCCTTGCAAGTATTCATTAGAATATGATCTTGATATCATTGTAATTGAATTTCATAAATATATGTGAATATAAAGCCTTTTACCCATACTTGTTAACTAAGAGTGCATGAATCCACTTACCTATACTTAGAGAAACTCCTACTGATTCTCTTGATACTGATGAAACCCGAGATCTCCTGAAAATAATATAATTTACATCAATCATTATCTTGATATTTACCTAAACCCTAATTTGGAATCTTACAAGAAAACATGGTCTGAGATGATGGATTTAGGGTCTAAAAATATTGGAATCATGTTCTACTCAAAAAATCATTTCCAACGGCTATTTATATGAAATTTTCTAACCATCTATCAAATTACCGTGAATTTATTAAGACGAGACAATTAGAATTTGAGGAAAAGCCACGCGAGCAGGAACAAATTATCTGGTCCATTGGGCCATGTTCTGAGGTGGTCCTATAGTGGCCTACCACCTAGTACTCACCCAACAGGTCCAAGGATACACATAATACACATCCAAGGCCGAGTTTGCCCTTGCATCTTTAAATGATCAATCAAGACCGTGGGGGTAGAAATGGGAATTCAAGGGTGATTGTCTTCTAAACCAGACCAAAATGACGAATAGCTTGAAGCCTCTACATAAACACATGATCAAAACTTGATCTTGCCATGATCACTAAAAACTAAAGGCACCCTGAAGTGCCTCCAACATCATCGGTCCTAGAAAGCCCAAGTTGGGTTGCCGCGGTGGACAGTAGCCCAGAAAGGCTCCATCGCCATGAAAGGGTGAGGGAGGATCGGGGAAGCTTGCTGAAGCTTGGGTAAACACCCAAAATAGAGAAAGCTCAAGGTGCTAGAGGATGGCATTAGTTCCAGGGCTCATGATGAAGATATGGGCAAAGATACGAGAAGGAAAGGTAGCAAGATGCTCCACATTGCTTGAAAGGTCCCAAAGAGATAAAAGAGGGAAAAGGGATACCTATGATCGTTGGTGGAATCAGTCCTGTGTGCAGGTCGTGCTTAGGCCTCGGGACAGATTCATGGTGTAGACAGGCGCCGCCAGGGCCAACATCACCGGGGCAGAGTCGACCTGCCCAACAAACATAGTTGGAGACCATATTTGAGGTGCGGCCCAGCTTGAGGGGGGAACAGGTTACCTACATCTGAGGCAAAATCGACTGCAGTCTGGCCTTCATGAAGGTTCGACGAGGGAAGACGACGCCTGCTCGCGGTGGAGGCTTCAATGCCGATGTCCAGTATAGGTTGATAAGAAAAGGAATCCGCCAAGATAGATCTAGGGTGAAAGAGGGGGTTTTGGTGTTGGGAAAACTCTAAGGCATGACCGACGGAGGTCATGGAGGCATTTTACTTATAGGCGATTGTCAGAGGAAGCGTGGGATGATCACGAGTCTGGTGTTTGCTATGAACATGGTCATCGAATTAGGCAAGGAGTTAGAGATGTCGAGTCCCAATCAAAGTGGGGGTCTATGAGTTCGTGAGAATATGAAGAATATAGAGGGAGGTTTTGCTTGGTGCGGAATCTAACTGATAGGGAGATCGAAGGCGGGAGAGGATGCATGCACTGTTGGAGTCCCAATAGGACACAGACGGGTGAAGGAGACATGGTCTGAGCTGTCAGATGGACCCACGTAAAGTGGGAGTCTTTGGTCGCTATCCGATAGGCGCGAAGGAGAACAGGGAAACATCCCTATCCACATGACTTGATATATACATGCAACCATATGTGATATATTGATTAAATGTTTGGCATTTAGACTTTCACACATATAACTTCTTTCTTAAATTAATTGGGAAGCCTAGGGTTATTCGTTTAATGTCAAAATTGATATGTTAACTAAGTCAACCATGAGGATCCTAAAAAACTAGTTAATTTCCTAATTCGAGAGTCATCGTTATCTTTCTTTTCCTTTTTGGATAAACATATATTTAATCATCTAGGGTTATCCATAAATAATTAAATATAACCATTTTGAATAAATTCATTTAATATCATATGAAACCCATAAAATTTCATTGGAGCATTATAATGCACATCTAATTGGTCAAAGTTCAATTTAATCCTCATTTGATATATATATATATATATATATATATATATATATATATATATATATATGAGCTATAGTTTGGGTAATTGAATGTTAAGGACCTACTCTTATTGATGAATTTTTGAGGATATCACTTTCACCATCATCTCTAGAGGATCCCACAAAGCCGTCATAAGAACCATCCTAAGATCCATCATCCTTGGTGCCCTCAACATCATCAGCCTCATCCTTAGCAGCCTGGTCAAGCATCTCCTCATCAATAAGAGGATCAAAACCACGACCGGGCCATCTGGCATTCTGCTCATCCCATGACATGCCAAGAGCATGTAAAGCATTTGCTTGGTCAAAGGAGGGAGAAGAAGTCCCAAAACTAGCAAGCAAGGTGGAAGAAGGACCAAGAGTTAGAGCCAACAGAGGAAGCACACCAGTGGCAGGGGTAGGTCCACCATCAGAAGTAGGTGTGGCAGAAGGAGCAGCAGGTGGAGGGGATGAGTAGAAGTGACTCTATGCATAAGAGGCATAGTCACCACCTAGATATGGATGGTAGGAAGGGTAGGGATGGCTACATGACAGGTTCATGTGTGACATGATCTAACATAGGTCCTGGTGGAGGTGATTCTAAACCTGAAGGTTATACACTTATTGGTGTATCATGTAACCCATAAGGACTTCATTTGACATCGAGAAAGAGGTGTTGTTAGGTCAGAGTGGTGGTGGAGGTGCTTGGGTAGAGGTAGATGTGGAGGCTCCAAGTGTGGTAGGGGAGGTAGGAAGGAAGGTTTTCTTGATCGTAGTATCACTTATATAGACACCTTGTCGACTTGATTTATAATGAAAATCATGGAAAAGGGACTTTTGAGTTGCAAAGGCAAAGAGACCACAGATCAAGGTAGGCTACTGGGTGGGAATCACAGGTGTTCTTCTCATAATCAAAATAGGTCATGTGATGTAGAATGTATCAAGACCATTTGACTCAGATGTTCTTCAAAAGATTGTAAATGATCACAATGGTGTTTTTTGCAATTTCCATTTGGTTTTTCTTTGGATGGACATTGCAGTCAATAACCAATGCAATCATATGGTTTTTGAGATCCAAGGAAGAGTATGACAAGGTTGATTTCTTCCTATATGGGACATTGGGATTCTTTAAAAACTGGTGAATATCAGGAAGAGTAATTTTAAAGCTTTTATATAAGGCCTTAGGGTCAAGCATGTCATAATAATGAGAATAATCAACTCTCCATGTGTCAGTAACCTCAGTTCCATTGAAAAAGATATTCAAGGAATCTTCAAAGATGGTAAATTTTGTGTCGGCAATCATGGACGTTAGAATAACCTGAGTATTAGGAGGTGGCACTATTGTGTCATAATTTCATTTGAGATTCACATAGAACTCTTGGACTGCCTTAGTTCTAGTTATGGAATTGTAGAAGCACGAACATTCTACGCACAAAGCGCCTAGGTGATGGGAAGAAAACAACTCAACACCCTTCTTGATAACTGTTGTCGTGGTGAGACGAGGTTCAAACAAAGCTCTAAATGGGAAAGGGTTCCTAAGAAAGATCTCTTTATAGTAATTTAAAGCTTCAATGGAGAAGAATGAGGTTCCATCAAAGGATAAGAGGTGAGGATTAGAGGAGGATGAGGGTACTCCACTAGAAACACTCTCTTCCTACTGTTGGATGCCATAGAGGGGGTGGAGAAGTAAGAGCAACTGAAAGAGAGAGAGAACCTCACTAGCAGGTCATCTAGCTACCTAGGAGGGTGTGGTAAGAGGCAATGGAGGCTAAACTAGGCAAGGGAGAGGATGTGTGAACCTAGGGTTGAAGGTCAAGGAGGTTGTAGGTCAGGATCGTTCAACTTTCTTCTAGTTGAGAGGGAGAAAAGTTAGTCGATACACCTTTTAAGTTTGGTCCAGCCCAAAACAGTTGGTCGAGTATTGAGATTTGGAAACCCGACCGATCGAACATTTTGACATGACCTTGACCAGGGATCGGTCAAGTTTGTAATTCAACCGATCGACTATTTGTCCAAAAATTATAAATTTTAATTCCTAACCTCTAGAGTGCTAATTGAATTTTTTCCCTCAGTCTATTATGCATTTTAGACATAGTGAGGCACATTTCACTCATCACAGGGTATTATTTTGTGAAAAAACATTTGTTTGCAAAAAATACCCAAAAAAGTGGAAAAAGGCATGAAAATGAGACAATTATAGCACATAGAAAGCAAGAGATGATCAATTTTAAGCAAGAGATATGATATGCATACATCATATCATCTTTTGGATCATGTTTGGTTGCATATCCATGTTGTTTTGACTCAATTATCACTCTCATTCATGCTAGATTCTATATTTTTAGCTATTCTTACTTGTCTCATGGTTTGGATTATAGGTAGTGTATTTTGCAATGAAATGATGAGGAATATATCATATTATCTCTTATTGGATCACTCCTCAAGTATATACATGTTTTGGGGTTCGAAACTATGCAAATACCAGTTTTTACGGTATGTAATTCGAACCTACACGCTGAAAGTTATGAGAAGAATACACAAAAGCCCAGAACAGCCAAGTGCACATCGTGCACCAAAAGTACACGCCGTGCACCAAAAATACACGTCGTGCACCTGGGAGCGTCAAGCAGACCAAAGTTTCTGGAAAGTTGCACGACGTACACCTGGGAGCTGAAAGTTTCTGGAAAGTTGCACGGCGTGCATTTCTTCATCGCATGCCATGCACCTAGGAGCTAAAAGTTTCTAGAAAGTTGAACGGCGTGCACTTTGGGTGCACGGCGTGCACCTGGCAGTTTCAGTATTTTGAAAAATATGAGTTTTTGTTTAAAACGAAGGGGGAACTTAATGGGCAGTTATGTTCAGTCATTTGAGAAGTTTTTCTCGTCCCAGAGCTAGAGGAGAACAGAGGAGGGTGATTTTGGAGAGATCTAAGGTGATTTCTTGCATAAGGAGGCCATTTCTTCTTCTCTTCTTCTCCATTATCTTCTCCAATGTGCAGCCAAGCTTCCCCAACTTTGTGCAGCTTCTTGGGAAAGGAGCTAGTTCGTTTTAGAGCAGCTAAAGAAGGAGAATTTCGTCCTCAAGTCGAAATTCCTCCTTCTTGTGGTTACATCTTTAGATCTCTTTGTTTTTCCTCCTCTAAATCATGTTAAACTCTGAAATTTCTGCACATTTTCTGCTGTACATCATTATGGACTAGTAGACTCTTGTTCTTGGGTATGGGAGAGTAACTCCCATGTCATAGCTTGTATGAACATATGAATTTAGTACTAAATATTAGTTTCTTGCATGTTCCAAGAGTTGTTTCAGATCTAAAATGCTTGTTTGTGTGATTGGCTATCATACTTGCATGTTTTATGCTTTCTTTCATAATATGAGAAGATGTGTTTGAGAGTATGTAGTTACTCTTTTGGCAACTTGTCCTTGACCACGAGAGTGGTTGGGATTATGTTGAGGAGAAAGGTTTGTGATTTGAAATGAAATACATACACGAGAGTGATGTATGGAGTTAAAATCATCATCACTTCACTAGGAGGTGAGTGATGACTACAAACCTCCTTTGCAAGTTAATTAACATGTTTAAATTCATATTTTAATATAAGATATGATGTGATAGTGAAATCCTAAGTCTAAGATCCTCCTAAATCTAAATTTTAACCTTTCTTAAGTGTTAATTTATTGTTTTGTTTTAAATCTGTAATTTAGTTGTTTGAATCCAATCATCTTGTGTACAACAATCTAGATTATTGAAAATCATAACTCTTGAGTCTAACTAACCAACGCTCCTTGTGTTCGACCTCGACTACAGCTACTCTCATATACTTGCGGGATATAGCTAGTTGAGTAAAAGATCATTCTTATGATTGAAACTCGTTACTGTAAACAACCAACAAGACATATCAGTAAGATAATAACTAGCTAGAACGCATGTCTTATCATCAAGAGAAGTAATAAGCAATTTTAATCTAATAAAAGAAAATTTCTCTCTAGCTAGATATTTAGTGAAAATGCCTGCAAGCTAATTCTCCGTGTCCACATGTGTGATATAAATATCCTTCTTGGCAATGTGGTCACAAAGAAAATGATGACGTACATCTATATGTTTATCTCTACTATGCAAAATAGGATTGTAAGATAGGTTAATTGCACTAGTATTATCACAATAGATAGGATAAGAATCAAAATGAATGTTAAAGTCTTGGATCGACTTGGGAACAACAACTTCAAAATGCAATGTACTCAGCCTCGGTAGTTGAATGAGTCACAATGCTTTGTTTCTTAGAAAACCAAGAAATAGGCATGGTCCTAGGAAGAAGCAAGTACCACTTGTGCACTTTCTATCAATCAAACAACCCGTGTAATCAACATTACTATAAGCAGTAAGAGTTAAGTCCTTTGACTTGGGATACCATAGTCCAAAATTTTGGGTTTTGGCTAGAAACCTCAAAATCCTCTTAACGGCTATAAGATGTGATTTCCTAGGATTTGATTGAAAGTGAGAACATAAGACAACACTAAACATTATATCAGATTTAGAGGTAGTTAAATAAAGTAAACTTCCAATCATACCTCTATAGAGCTTCTCATCTACCTTTTCTCCTTGCTCATCTCTATGAAGCTTGGTGGTGTTTGACAGGGGGTGTCCATTGGCTTGGTGTTCTCCATCCCAAAGCACTTATATAGTTCACTGGTGTACTTTCCTTGGTTTATGAAGTTCCCATCTTTCATTTGTTTAATTTGAAAGCCAAGGAAGAAAGCAAGATCCCCCATCATGTTCATCTTGAACTCACTCTTCCTAAGAGAACTAAACTCCTTGCAAAGATCAATATCGGTCCCACCAAAAATAATATCATAAAAAAAAATCTGAATAATCAAGAAATTACTAGAAGTGTGTTTTAGAAACAAGGTAGAATCGACTTTCCCCATGATATAACCATTGTCTAGCATAGTTTCTCATACCAAGCTCGAGGTTCTTTTTTGAGACCATATAGAGATTTTTGTAACAAATAAACATGGTTAGGCAGGGTATCATGTTCAAAGCTGGGAGGTTCAACAACATATACTTCCTCCTCAATTATATGATTCAAAAACAAACTTTTAAAATCCATTTGATAAGGCAAAAAATTCTTGTGGCTAGCAAAAGAAAGCAATGTTCTAATTGACTCAAGTCTAGCTATAAGTTCATATATTTTAGCAAAATCAATACCTTCCTACTGTTTTTAGCCCTAAGAAACTAACCTTGCTTTATTTCTTACCACTTTTCCGCTTTCATCAAGCTTATTGCAATAGACCCATTTGGTGCCAATGATATTTCTATCACTTGGTCTTGGCATAAGATTCCATATTTGGTTCTTCTCGAACTGTTCCAACTCTTCTTGCATAGCTAGGATCCAGTCACCATCCTTAAGAGATTCTTTGACATCTTTAGGCTCAAGCTGAGAGATGAAGGCATTGTCTGCTTGTTCTTTGTTGTAGGCATCCCACATCTTCACTTTAAAAAGGATTTCATATGATAAGCTCTTTAGGATGATGCTTTTTAAAGAGGGGAATGGGATCCTTATAGGCATCCCACATCTTCACTTTAAAAAGGATTTCATATGATAAGCTCTTTAGGATGATGCTTTTTAAAGTGGGGCTATTTTCTTTTTCTTCATCACCTAACACCTCTTTTCCTTTATCAACAATGTTGAGTTCTTTTATGTGAGGAATCACCTCATCTGCAACATCATCATTAAAAACATTTTTAGAAATATATGGGTTAGTGTCAACAAATATAACATTGATAGATTCTTCTACTTTACATAATTCAATGTTAAATACTCTATAAGCCTTGTTAGTAGTGCTATAGCCAAGAAAGTAAGCCTTGTAAGACTTCAGATCAAACTTGTCAAGGGAATCCTTGGTGTTCAAAACAAAACAAGGACAACCAAAAACATAAAAGAAATCAATGTAAGGCTTTCTATCATGCCATATCTCATAGGGTTTTTTTTTAAAGGTGGATGAGTAAAAACATAGTTTTGCACCAAACATGAAGTACTAACGGCTTCAGCCCAAAACTTCTTTGGAGTGTCATACTCTAGAAGTATAGTCCTAGAAATTTCCTGTAGTGACCTATTATTTCTCTCTACAACCCCATTTTGTTGAGGTGTTTGAGGTGAAGAAAAGTTATATGCATAGATGGATTCCTCACAAAACCCTTCAAACAAATCATTTTCAAATTCTCCCCCCATGATCATTTTGGATAGAGATGACCTGGAAAGAAGCTTCATTTTCAAATCATTTGAAAAAAGTCGAGAAAACATCAAGAATATCGCTTTTTGAAATAAGAAAGAAAGTCCAAGTATAGAGAGAAAATCCTTCGACAATCACAAGACAATACTTGCTATGATAAAACCATTGCATACACATTGGTCCAAATAGATCAATGTGAAGAAGCTCAAGTAATGTTTTGGTGCTAAGGACTCCTTTGGATTTGAAGACTTAGTTTGATTTCCTTGGGTACAAGGTTGTCATTCCTCATCCTTTTCAAAATACAATTTAAAAGTCCCTTCACCAAATCTTTTTTGCTTAAGTTCTTCATTTGATGCATATTTACATGACCAAGCCTACGACGCCATAAAGAAATATCATTCAAATTGGAAAAAAGACATCTACCAACAATAGGCTTAATAGAGTCAATCACAATAACGTAGAGATTACCATTTCTAGTTCCCTTATATAACATTGTAGGAGATGGAATCTAGAAGCAAGTGTTTAACTGAGGTCAAAAGAACAAGATAACCATTATCACAAAGTTGGCTAATACTAATTAAATTATGATGTAGGCCATCCACAGGAAGAACATTCTTGATGCAATGTGAATCACCTACATCACCCTTACATATTACCTTACCCTTGTTGTCACCAAATTTAACCGACTCTCCTTTCTTCTTTGTGAATTTATTGAAATGGTTCATTTCACTGGTCATGTGCTTTGAACAACCACTATCAACAATCCATTTTCCTTTTACCTACAAGAAAGCAAGATGTTGGTTCCCGACTCAAACTTTGGGATTCGATGTTATCTTGGGGACCCATTTCATCTTTGTGTTGGTCCCCTTCTCTCTATAAGGACAATAAGTAGAGTTATGGTCATCACTCTTACAATGCACACAAACCATAGGGTTCTTAGATATGGATGACTCTCTATTGAAAATAGGATGTTCCTTGCTCATTTTCTTACCCTTTCCCTTGCTCTTGTTCTTTGGAGCTCCCCATACATATATCCCAAATCACTTCTACCATCTTGTTTGGTAGAGTGATCTAGAACTTCATTTAGGGATTTTGTCCCTATGAGGAATTTCTACAAGGTAGCTCTTAGTCGGCCTCGATATAGAGTGCTTTAGTAAGATAATAATCTTTTTCTAAAGTAAAACTAGAAACTTCATGACTAGGCAATAATGGTCTAGAAGAGATATCATTAACTTGAGCAAGCAATCTAGCATTTTCAGTTCTAAGCAAAATAAGCTCATCAACATAGACTCTATTATCATCTTTAGTAGCATCACAAGCAAGCTTCAAATCATCATTTTTGGTTTTAAGTAAAGCAAGCTTATCTACCAGGGCTTGGTTCTCTTCCTTAAGGTCATTGATGTTCTTAGCGTAGATACCATTCTCTACTTCAACTCCATTGTATTGGATTACAAGGTCAAGAAATTGCCCTTGTAAGGAATTGATGCTATCAAGATGCAACTTCTCATATTGATCAAGAATATCTATTTTAGCATACAAATCATCAATGATCTTTCCTAGACTTTTTTTACTTGCATTTGACATAAAATGAACGAGAAGCATTTAACGTATCAAAAAGAGTTTTTTTGGATAACTCATGCTAGCTTAACTATTTTACATCTGCAATGCCTTCACGTGTGGAGGCCATGAGTGCAAGATGGCATTCTCCTTCATTGGAGCTTGAGCCACTTGAAGAGGATTCTTCCCAATCTGCATGAGTTGCATCCTTGCTCCTCTCATCCTTCTTATCCTTCCTCTTGTACTTGTCTTCTTATATGCATCCTTCTTCTTATGGCTACTCTTGTAGTAAGCCTTCTTGGCCTTGGTGCATTCATTCTTGTAGTGCCCCTTTTATCTGCAATCATAGCATCCAGGAGTTGAGAATAAGGAAGAATTTCCCTTGAAGTGCTTTCCCTTGGAGTAGTTTTCTTCATGATCACTAGGACCATCATCTTCTCTTGAAGAGAGTGGAGAGGATCGACAAGCAGGTTCTTATTGGAGAATCATTGCCTCCACTTGATCTTTGAAGACATTGTCTCTGATCTTCTTTGATTCCTTCTCCTCTTGCTTGTCATGTTCTTCTTGCTTGTCTAGCCTTGTCTCATGAACTTGAAGGTTTCCAAAGAGCTCCTCAGTGGGCAAGTCACTAAGACTTCTAACTTTTTCAATTGAAGTCACCTTGGGTTCACATCTCTTGGGAAGAAACCTTCAAATCTTTGAGTTGATGGTCCCTTATCCAAGGTGTGGCACAAGGAAGCAAGCCCATTGATGATGGTGTTGTACATGTTGGCAACTCTTTCCTTCTTTCCCATCTTGAAGTTCTCAAGCAATCCATTGAGAATGTAGATCTTTGACTCTTTGACTTATTGTGTGACTTCATAGATAATGCACAACTTGTTCCAAATCTCATGGGCTGTGTCCCAAGTGGAGATTTGGATGAACTCAGAGAGAGTGAGAGAAGCATATATTATTCTTATTTCTTTGCCATTGAGCTTCACCTTCTTGAGTGTAGCTTCATCCCAAGTATCTACATCACTCATCGACTCCTTGTATGGTGTAATCATCACCTTCCACATGTTACAATTCATTCCTTGAAGGTAGAACTGCATACACCATTTCCAATAGAAGCAATTTGTGTCGTCAAAGACCGGAGGTCTCATTGAGAAGTCTCCCTCTACGTTGAGGGACCCAAGTAAGTTCCCCATCTTCTTGTCCCGTGGGAGATGTGTCGGATAAGATCATGGCTATGATACCACATGTTGGATCTTAGGGCTCTAGAGGGGGTGAATAGAGCTTCAAAACTTGCACAAAAATAGTAAGACCTTCAAATTACTTCAACTAGACACAATTGCTAATAGTCAATTTGATGACAATCTAAACAAGCATAGAAAGGATGAGAGAGAATGAAATAAGCACTAAAATAAGTTGTTTTAGAGTGGTCCCAGTCTCCAAACTATGAGAGAGGCAATCTGCTACCTAGAGAGGTCAAGCCCTATGATTTTGCAACCTATGTATACTTATATTCCTAAGACATACAATTGACCTTCCTTTTCTAGGACAAGGATTCCCAACTTCCCTTTTAGGTTAAGGGAGCCAAAAATCTTACATCCAAGTTCTTACCTATCTAAGAGATAGTATTCTACCTTACCAATATCTTACCCACTCTCGTAAGTAGCTGGATGCCTTCACTAAGGAAATCCCCTTCTTGCACGACGTCTTTTTCCTTGAAGGATTCAGCCACTCAACTCCTTGGATCTTACACCTTGTCCTCCTCCTTCAATCAGGGAGGCTTTGTGCACCTTCTTCTATACCTTGAAGAAGCTTGCACCTTCTCCTTCACTTGGAGAAGATTTTATCAACTTAATCTTGAAGAAAGGGGTTGGGATAAGAGAAGTTTTGATAGCTTTATAAGCATACAATGAAGTAGATCTCTCACACAGATCCTAACTCACTCATAATGATGAATTGAAGTGTAATTAATAGAGAGAAAGGGGATCAAGTGGAATGGATGCACTCAACTATAGCAAGGAGCTTGAATAGCATGAAGGAGAAACCTTAGAATGAACTCCAAGAGGTCCTATTTATAGATTAGGGTGTCCACTAGAGGGTAGGAACACTTATGAATGTTTTCTAACTATTTTGAGGGTTTCAATAGACATAAATGTGACTTTTGCAACTCCTTAATGACTAAAATCATTTTTTCTACATTTTTCATATAGTTCATTCGGTCGAGTTTCAATAAAGATAAACCGACCAATCACACTATGCGATAAAGCCAATTTAGACCATCGGTCAAGTTTGTCCTGGTAGAAACTCGGTCAATCCACTTAAATTTGTTTTGGGCTGTGATGCACGGGTTTTGTGTCACTTTTACAGGCCTATTTTATACTTGTTTTGTGCATTTATTAGTCAATTAATTGATCATATTTGTATAAATCATTATTGTTGACCTGTACACTCTGTTTGCATCAAATTATGCTTATTTTATCCTATTTACATGATTTTATGTATTCCCCACCCTTATACACATTGTTCTGCATTTTCAGGTACTTCATGTACAATGCAGAGTCGGTGACACCGACCCATGATAGTTAGTGCCACCGAGATTGCAATAGTGGTTGGGAAAATAAGTGATAGCAAACTCAGTGCCACCAACCCCTACAGTTAATGCAACTGAGATTGGTTCAGAGAGGCAGATCAAATAGGCGTACCAGCTCGGTGCCACCGACCATCACGAATCGGTGGTACCGACTCAGTAGGGAAAAGGCCGCAACCTGAAGTTGTCAGTGCCACCGACTCTTCCGGAAATCAACAATCTGATTAGATCACCCAGATCTGACGGTCCACATTAGGTGGTATCGTAAGTTGGCCTATGACCTAACCAAGGATGGCCAGTCCTGGGAATCATCTCTCACGTTGCGCCACACACAACCTGGAGAAGAGAGAGAGGAGCACGGAGCTAGAAAACATCAATCGGGAGATTCGAGCACCTTCGACAGACGATTTTGCTACTGGAAGACTGCATAATGTGCATTTCTCAAGGAGGATCATTCAGAACACCTTCTCTCCAGGGGTTACACGAATTTCTTTTATGTTTCCCATGTTTTTCTCATTTCTCTCAATGTATTCACACTTGAAAACCATGCAGGGCTAATCCCCTCCTTTCCTTGGGACCCAGGAGTAGCCCGGGGAATCGTTGTATTGACCTTTTGCATGAATTAATATAGATTTCTCTTTATTCTTGGATATATAGTTGTGTTTTGAATGATCTACCTATGCTTGATCACCATTGGTAGAGTAATAGACTAATAATCACTCTAGAAGGAGGATTAAAGGTTGGAAAATCACAAGTTATACACTTTCCTACACATTCCTTGGGAAAGCTAACGTACAAATAGTGGAAAGAAACCCAGAGTCATCGATAATGCACCTAGACTAAGATATAAATTGCTATAGATGTGGAATTGGCTTAGATCTAGGTAGTGAATTGTACTGTGGAAGTGGGCAATTCTGACTACAGGCTTTCTATCCAGGGTAGGAGTAAAATCGATATTAATTTGGTAGAAACAAGATATAATGAGTCCCCATGGTGAAATCAGTAATCCTAAGGAATCTATCTCATTTGAATCAACCACCATTAATTTTTCCTTTAATTTACTTTTATTTTGTTTAAACTCAAATCCAACTTTTTAATCAGCTTAGCTGATCACACCGTAGTTAGTAGTAGTCACTGAGACTATGTCTCCCTAAGTTTGACTCGGGCATCACATATGCCTATATTACTCGACGCGTACACTTGCATTTATATGCATTATTTTATCATGTCAAGTTTTAGGCACCATTTCTGGGGAGACAGTGAAGTTTCAGCACTACGAGTGTTGCAGGCGGCCACTCTAGGCCACCTTTTATTTCTTGCAACTTTATTTTAATAATTGAAATTCATTTCATATATATAGAACAGATTTTCTCTATTGAGTATCGTGATTAACTGATTCCACATTTTTAGGTACTAGTGCATGGTGCAAACATGGACCACGGACTACGGAAAACCTACACCAGAGGTCCCAATCACTATTTAGGATCTACAAGGGTCTGTTGGAACCTTAACACAATCTCCAGTTCAAATAACTTCATCAGAAGACATACCATTGACAACCAAGCAACAAGCAATGGGGGACGATAATTGAGGGGCAGAGAGGACAATATGGGAGATGATTAAGGCATCTTCCTCAACTGCACAGACATGACCTATCAAGAAACAGAATGTGAATGTAGCACAATACAAGATTCATCCATGGCTGATTGCACTCATCAAGTCACATGCTTTTTATGGGCACACTCATGAAGACTCGGTGGCACACATCAACAACTTTGTGGAGTGCTGTGACATGGTGAAATTGGATAGATTTCCACATACATTTATTTATCTAAAGTTATTCCCATCATCATTGGAGGATAAGGAAAAAGAATGGAAACACAACATGCCAAAGGAATCGATTGAGACATGGGATCAAATGATCGAGATGTTATTTGAAAGGTACTTTCCTCCAGAAAAGACAAATGAGCTGGTGAGGAACATTCACAATTTCAAGCAATAGGAATCTGAATTCGATTCCGAAGCTTGGGAGCATTTTTAGAACATGCTCAGGAAGGTCCCTCACTATGGGATAGATCTGGAGAACCAAGTCAAGATGTTCTACTTTGGGCTACATAAAAATGAACGTGTCACCTTAGATAGTGCATGCATGTGGTTCTTTGTCAACAACTCACCCTCTAAGTGTCAAGAGATTTTAAAAAATATGGCAAAGAATCAGGCATGGGGTAATGAGAGAGATCATCCAGAGCAGATCAAAAGCATAGGGGAGTCTAAAGTTATCACCTCTTTGAATGAGAAGCTAGACTTGATAGAAAAGAAGCTACTAGAGAAGGATAATAATTCGTT
Organism: Alisma plantago-aquatica; assembly: GCA_963693085.1. Lineage (NCBI taxonomy): Eukaryota > Viridiplantae > Streptophyta > Magnoliopsida > Alismatales > Alismataceae > Alisma > Alisma plantago-aquatica. The sequence continues at coordinate 230,176,418 of OY856410.1, forward strand.
AGACGAAGAAGGATAAGTGAAGTATAAGCATCAGCAAGAATATAGGAACAATTACTACTCATGGAGAAATGATCCCATGTTTTCTTGGAAAGACCCAAACAACTTCCTACATGATCTAGATCAACATAACCAACATAGGAACAATCATCAACAGTGACCTACAACAGAGGAGAACACAAATGAAATTCTTAACAGGATAGTGAATCAGAATGAACAATTCATAAACAACTTCCAATGTGATCTCCAGAATTAAGGGGCGCAGATGAGGAGTTTTGAGACAACTTTGTCTTAGCTAGAAGCAGATGTGGCGGCCTTGAAGAAGCCTACACAGTAGGGTTTCCCAAGAAACATTGACACTCCAATAGGAAACTAGCAGGTCAAGGCAATACTACTGTGGAATGGGAAGAAGACATTGACTCTAAGGACGGTGAAAACTGATGTGACTAAGCCTACTGACAGTGGTGACCCAGTGGTAGAGCCGACACAAGTAGTAATTGAGGCAGACAACCCAAGGGAAGAGTAGAATCAAGAAGCTAAAGTGGAAAAGAGAACTTCATATGTGCCACCACATCAAAGATCACAGACGGTACCGATTCCAAATCCTAACAGCTTGAAGGCAACAAAGATGGATTAGCAATTCAAGAAATTTCTAGATAGCTTTTAGAAGCTTTCCATGAAAATACCGTTGATTGATGCAATTGAACAAATATCGTCGTATGGTAAATTTTTGAAGGATATCATTAATAAGAAGAGAAATATCCCAGATGCTGAGGTAGTTGTACTGAGAGAGCAAGTCAGTGCCTTCATTTTAGGTACACTACCATGAAATAGACTGGATCCCGGTTGCTTCAACATCACATGTTACATCGGGAAGACAAAATTTGGGGATACACTATGTGATTCAGGGGCAAGTATCAAATTGATGCCCTTATCTACCTTCATGAAGCTCGGTCTCAAAATGTCTAGGAAAAGCAACATGACAATCCAATTGGCAGACAACTCAGTGGTGAAACCGTATGGTATTTGCAAGGATGTACTTGTCAAGGTGGACCGTTTTGTTTTCCCTATAGATTTCATGGTGATGGAGATGCAAGAAGACCATGGCAATGAACTTTTATTAGGGCAACCATTCCAAGTAATAGCTGACACGATCTTGGAGATGGGTAGAGGCCGTTTGACTATGGGAATTAAAGATGACAGGGTTGAGATCAATATGCCAAATAATTCAATTTCACCCAAGGATCAGGAGAAATGCAATATGATGAAGTACATGGATAGAAATATCTCTTTGTTCTTGGGAAAACCATTTTTGGACATGGCACATGTAATGACAAAGGTGGATAAGAGTACACTAGCTGTGGACATCATGGAGAGCACTAAGGTGGTCTCACTTGCCAAGGAAGTAGGGTATCCGGACGATGAACAAGAGGAATTGGGTTTATCCACTGTGGATGAGGATGGAGAGGACTCTCTAGTAAAAATACATCCATAGATTCCGCTAGAGGCATGTCTAATGAACCTTATAGATGATTATGTGTGGAGCCGGTCACTAGAAGAATGTGCAAGTCTACTAAAGGATTTACACAAGACACTTCGAGGATTTGGGACCACTACCACCACCATTGGTTTCTTCACTCCTGAGCCCACCTGAGTTGGAGCTCAAGCTGTTGCCACCTCATCTGTAGTATGTGTTTCTACCTGCAGAGGAGAAGTTTTCAGTTATCATATTTGCATCGTTGAGTGAATTAGAAGAAGAACAATTGATTATTGTGCTAAAGAGCCACTGAGGTGCATTCGGGTGGACTGTGGCTGACATCAAAGGGATATCTCCTACATTGTGCCAACACAAGATTCGGTTGGAAGAAGGAGCAAAACCAATCATTCAACCTCAGCGTCGCTTAAATCCAATCATGACGGAGGTAGTCATGAAGGAGGTAATCAAGCTACTATCAGTAGGTATAGTTTACACTATTTCTGATTCCATGTGGGTTAGTCCGACACAGGTAGTACCAAAAACAGTCATCGCTAATCCTCTAATGAACAAATAACCACTAGATTAGTGACAAGATGATGAATTTGCATTGATTATCGTAGATTGAACACTGCCACACTTAAGGATCATTTTCCATTACCGTTCATTGACCAGATTTTGGAGCGAGTAGCTGACCTCTCCCACTTTTGTTTTCTTGATGGTTATTCAGGCTATAATCAAATTTCAATCGAGCCTAAGGATCAGGAGAAGTCTACCTTCACTTGCCCTTATGGCACTTTTGCATACCGTCGCATGTCATTCGGATTGTGCAATGCACCCACTACTTTTCAACATTGCATGTTGGCGATCTTCTCAGATATGGCGGAACAATGTCTTGAGGTTATTATGGATGATTTTTAGTCTATGGGGCATCTTTTGATGATTGTTTAAAAATTTTGGATAAGGTTTTGCAAAGGTGTGAAGACACACACTTAGTGTTTCATTGGGAAAAATGCCACGTGATGGTTAGCGAGGGCATCGTGCTGGGACACAAGGTGTCCAACAAATGATTGGAGGTGGATCCAATTAAGATAGAGGTGATTTCAAAACTTCTTCCACCAATGTCAGTGAAGGCAATTAGGAGTTTTCTAGGCCATGTCGGGTTTTATTTCCGATTTATAAAGTATTTTTCAAAAATTGCTAAGCCATTGTCTGGGCTATTAGAAAAGAATGTTGAATTCAATTTTGATGGGAAATGTTTAAAATACTTTGAAATCTTGAAAGAGAAACTCATATCCACACCGGTTGTACAAGCTCTAGATTGGAGCCAACCTTTTGAACTGATGTGTGATGCATCAGATTATGCTGTGGGGGCGGTGTTGGGGCAACACTTAGACAAAGCTCCTACAGTCATATATTATGCATCTAAAACACTTAATGAAGCACAACTAAATTACACCATGACTGAAAAAGAATTATTGGATGTTGTCTTTGGTTTTGAAAAATTTACACAATATCTTACAGGAGCTAAGGTGGTGGCGTGGACCGATCATGCGGAAATTAAATACTTTATGCAGAAGAAGGATGAAAAACCAAGATTGATTAGATGGATCCTTTTACTACAGGAGTTCGACATTGAGGTTAAAGATAAAATAGGGATTGAGAATGTGGTGGCTGACCACCTACCTAGACTGGAGAGGGTAGATGAAAAGGATGTTAATATACCCATTTTAGAGACTTTCCCCGATGAACAACTATTTACCCTTAAGCAAAGGGACCCTTGGTTTGCAAACATTGTAAATTATTTAGCTTGCAAGGAATTACCTGATGATTGGGGGTACCAAGAAAAGAAGAGGTTCTTTCATTCATTGGGCTATTATTTTTGGGATGACCCTATTTTGTTGAGACAGTGCATGTATGAAATATTGAGGAGGTGCATACCTGAATGCGATTATGAGAGTGTGTTGAAGCATTGCCATACACTACCTACAGGTGGACACCATGCTAGTTCTAGGACAGCTGCAAAAGTTTTTGAGAGCGGTTTATACTAGCCGACCCTATTTAAGGATGCATACGATTTTGTATGTAGGTGTGACACATGTCAGTGGTCAGGTAACATATCAAAGAGACAGGAGATGCCATTGAATGTGTTTCAAGAAGTAGAGGTATTTGATTTATGGGGTATTTATTTCATGGGAACCTTTGTGTCCTCTAACTCTAACCTCTATATCTTACTGGATGTAGATTATGTGTCAAAATGGGTGGAAGAGATTCCAAACCACACCAATAATGCAAATGTCGTATGCAAATTTGTCAAGGATCACATTTTTTGTAGGTTTGGAGTGCCAAGGATGATTATAAGTGATGGGGGAACTCATTTCACCAATCAGAAATTTGGGGAACTCTTAAGCAAATATTGAGTGACACTCCGTGTGGGTACACCCTACCACCCACAAACTCAAGGGAAGGTGGAGATTTCAAATCGTGAGATTAAAAAGATTCTTGAGAAGACGGTGTCATCTAGTAGAAAAAAATTGGAGTGATTTGTTGGTTGACGCGCTATGGGCCTATAGGACTGCCTATAAAACACCAATAGGAGCTACACCCTTTAGGCTAGTCTATGGACAGGCGTGTCATCTCCCTATGGAGTTAGAACATAAAGCTCATTGGGCGTTAAGGAGGCTCAATTTTGACCTTGATGAAGCAGGTAAGACAAGGATGCTAGAGTTGAATGAGCTTGATGAAATTAGGATGAATGCCTATGAGAATTCATGATTGAACAAAGAGAGAACTAAACAAATACATGACCGGCATATAGCAAGGAGAGTCTTTTATCCTGGAGAGAATTGTTGCTTTTTAATTCAAGGATGAAATTACACCCTGGGAAATTGAGATCTAGGTGGAGTGGACCGTTTGTCATAGAGGAAGTCTTTCCACATGGGGCGGTTAGAATCAAAGAGGGAGAGAGATCCTTCTTGGTTAATGGCCAAAGACTGAAGCACTACTTTGGAGAAGACTTCAATAGGAAGGAGCATGAGGTGAATCTCATTGCTCCTAATTGATCTCAAGAATGGACTTGTCTAGCCTAGGACGTTAAACAAGGGCGCTTGTTGGGAGGCAACCCAACCATTAGGAGTTTTATTTCATATCATTGCATTATTTTGGTTTAGTAGTACTTCATTTTTCATAATTTTTTTGTAAAAATGATATCTTAACCCATTTGTTAAGTGTGCGGGATTGTGCATGGTCGGTGCCACTGAGTCCCCAAGTCGGTGGCACCGAAATTGTGTCAGCGAGAGGGCCAATTCAATTGGAAAAATTCGGTACCACTGACACCCCAGTCGGTGGCACTGAGATCTCTAAAGAAAGTGTAGAAAAATTCCAGCGGCTAACTGATAAGCCATCGGTACGCACCGACACGTTGCACACTCTAGGCTCGGTGAGTGCATCAGTGCACCAAAAAAAAGAGTCAGTACCACCGACTCATCACAATCGGTGCCACTGATAGCTAATGTCCCCGATCCATGGACACCTTCATCAACGATCCAGATACATCTAGTATCGACGATCGGTAGCACCGATCCGCTGCAAAGTTAGTGCCATCGACTCATCGAAAATCTGCCTATTCAAGATGGCACACCGATGGCTGTCGATGTACTAGGCCATGGATAAGCCCCAGAGTTGGCACCACCGACTCTACAGTCAGTGCCACTGACTTCGCCACAATAGAGCTGCACCAACTCTATAAAAGGGGAGGTGGTGGATTGTTTCTCTCCACACCTTCAAGTACCACTCCTCCCCAAGTGTAAGTGACTACTCTGAGCATACAAAAGCTACATTGAGCTCTATTTTCTCAACCTCCTTCTCCGATCTTGTAAGCACCATGGCAAGGAGAAGAGAAGCCCCCATCCTAATGCCATGACCCAGGAGAATATCATATGAGTGGCCTACCAATAAGAGCAACAGGTGGTCAGGATGGGTGGCTGTGGAAGAATCATGGGCACATAAAACCATTCCTGCAATCAAAAATCTATATTAATTCATGCAAAAGGTCAATACAACAATTCCTGGATATATAGTTTTGTTTTGAATGATCTACCTATGCTTGATCACCATCGGTAGAGTAATAGACTGATAATTGCTCTGGAAAGAGGATTAAAGGTTGGAAAATCATAAGTTATACACTTTCCTACGCGTTCCTTGGGAAAGGTAACGTACAGATAGTGGAAATAAACCCAGTCATCGATAATACACCTAGACTTAATATAAATTGCTACATATGCGGAATTGACTTAGATATAGGTAGTGATTTGCACCGTGGAAGCGGGCAATTCTGACTACATGCTTTCTATCCAGGGTAGGAGTAAAATCTATATTAATTTGGTAGAAACAAGATATAATGAGACCCCATGGTGAAATCAGTAATCCTAAGGAATCCATCTCATTTGAATCAACCACCATTAATTTTCCTTTAATTTCTTTTTATTTTGTTTAAACTCAAATCCAACTTTTAAATCAGCTTAGCTGATCGCACCGTAGTTAGTAGTAGTCATTGAGACTATGTCTCCCTGAGTTCGACTCGGGCTTCACATAGGACTCGACGTGTACACTTGCATTTATACGCACAATTTTTTCATGTCAGGCTGCACATGGATCGGTCGAGTTCTGTGAGTGTGCAACTCGACCAATCAAAGTCATTGTCAATATCCATTAAGGATTGGTCGAGTTTGTAACTTGACTGATGAACATCCTATAATGAATTTTAAAAATGGATTTTAAGTGATTAAACGTGTGAATTTGGTGTCCCTGATCCCTTCTCATCTTAGTTGCAAGTCATATCATAAAGACAAATGATTACAAAAATTACCTAAGGTGATTTGGAGTGTTTTCCAAAAATGTGTATTTGCATTGCTTTTGACTTGAACTAAAACAAGCTAGGGCTTGATTTATTTGATCCTTTTCATGTATCTAATGCCTAGAATCAATCTCAAACAAGCATATTAGATACATTTGAATGGAATAGTTAAGTCATTACCAAAATATGGACAATGTGTAACACTTAGGTCAACAACTGAGGTACTAGAGAGTATAAAAGCTTCATCTCTATGCCATAGCCATCGAAATAGGGATATACAATCATAACTTATTTCAATTTGAACAACAAAAAAGGTACTAATTGAGAGTAGAAAGGGTTTGGGATCATCTATTGAGGGTTTTAAAAGGAAAAATGAAATATAAGTTCTAATGGGGTGAGTCGGTGAAGATTTCCATCTAAGACAAGGAGGTCAAGTTTGGGGACCAACCAAGGTTGTAACCGGCTGCTTAAAAACATTGGGAAAAGAAGGAACTTGAGGTAGGAAAACTTAGTGGAGAGAGAATTCAATAGCAATGGTTGTAAGTCCTCATTTGAGCTCATCATGCAACTGAGGAGGATCAAGTTTGCAGGGTCATCTTGGGGTGACTAGATTGCAAATGGTTATATAGGATGGTCTATCAGGGTCCAAAGAAACTTCTAATACCATCAGGTGTTAGAGCCAAGACCATATCTTCCCCTACAACTCACACCAACGGTGGGGGAGGAACTTGTATTTGGGCATATATGAAAGACTTTGAACTAGGATTCATTTGGGGCTTTAAAGGAAGAGAAAACATCTCTTGATCACAATAGGATGTCTAGTTATCCAAACCTTCAGTTGGTTTGCAAGAAAAAGGGAGAGGATTGGAGTCCAGGCCATCGTGGTTGTTGATCCCCCTAACTCACTTCACGCAAGAGGTAGTTGATAAGAACTCTACTCTTAGATCAAAACCCAATGGCTCAACACAAGCCTATGAAAAGTGTGGTGTCTACATTAAGATAAACCAGGCTGACTTAAGTGAAAGGGGATAGTTTGGGTGTATAAATCATATAGCTAGGTCAAACAATGCTTGACTAATTCCCTTTCTTCCATAAATTATGTAGGATGGTTACATTTATGTAAATCCAACCAAAATTTGACCATAGGCTCATTTTGTGTATAGAAAATTATCGTGTTAGTGGATTCAGGTTCTGAGAATATGAAAACCTTGAAATGAGTTAATGTCATTTATACTTTATAATTCTTAATAAATCATAAAAACCTCATTTGCTTATAAAACTTGATAAGTAAATATAAATATTTACAATGTGTAATATAGTAAAGTATTAAATCATTCAAGCTTCCATATCTCAAGTTATAATCAAAACTTGACTTTATTTAATATTCTCATTGTCACAAATTATTCCTCATCAAAATAAGAGTAAACTATATTCAGATACCTTGGGGATGAGACACTTACCTGTCCTATAGTAATAAGACCAATTAACTTCTTAGATATACACCCACATTATGTTGCATTGAAAATTTGCTTAAAAGACCCTCATGTTTTCCAAATTTTCATTTGAGTGCCTACTTTAACCTTATTCTATATTGACTCCTTTTCTTAAAGTTTGGGATGTTATAAATTTCATCCTCAAAATGTAATTAACCTACCAACATTAGGATTTCACATATTCCATGTACACAACCTCTATAATATTTTCTTAATGAATGATTAGCACACTCATCATGTGGATATATGATGGTTGTCATCATTAGGAAAACATGTGCCTATACTACTGATGAATCCTGAAATGTAAATTATACCTTCACCATATACCATGACAAATACTCTAGATTGCCTCTTTTTTGGGGCTACATTAGGGTTTTGGTTCACTTCAAAAACAACTCGCTATCAAAAATCTGCTCATTATATGCACTCTTGGTCTTAATATGTATCTAATTAGGTTTAGGTGACTATATGCCTCAAACTTTTAGTGTCAAATCCCTTTTCTATGTTGCCTTTTGATACATGTCGGTCGGTCATATATCTAAAGGTGATATGTCTTGTCACACTTATCATAACACCTCCCTAGTGCACATGTCTCAAACCACATGAACTTGAAAGGACAAGACAAGCATGATTTGCATATAACATCATCTCTACAAAACTCCATAAGCTTGTGTTCCATACCACATATATGTGGGAAAAAGAGAGTGCATGCTATATACAATTCTAGAGTTAACATTAAAGCCCAAAACATTTAGGCACATAACCCTAATCCTTAACTAAACTTCTAACTAGTCCTCTACTTTGGTTTCTAATACCTTTCACTTAATCCTTCTATACCTAGGGCTACTAGTTATCTTTCTGAATATGTACTCTACTTTCACTTAACTCCTTATAGGGTGTTCTTAAGTAAGAACATGAGAATTCATCTGGTGGCCAACTATAACATGACTTTTCTACCATTCTATAACACCCTCCCAAAGAACACTCATGCACATAGTGGAAGCAACACTAAGTTATCTATAACTAGTGCACTTAAGGGGGACATCACATAAAATTGATATTCATAAAATATCATCAATAACACAAAATGAAATATTAACCATTCTCATAATTGTTCTTACGAAAGGAACATAAAAGTTATCACATGGAAAACTCATTTAACATCTTGAGTTTTAAATATGTAAACATATATCTAAATATATAACTCTAAGGTTCATCTTATAGTTGGTGCCCCACTAGATCTTATCCTACTCTATCCTTGTGCTTGAGTCTCTAGGTGCTACTTCTGCTCCTGCTTCTCAGCTGCCGACATCTTGTCCCCAATCATGCATTAGAAAAATGATTGTTAGCATAAGTGGCACGAGTATTTTATATGTATAAAATTGGAGTAAAAATTTACTAAAAATATTCTTAAACATCATATACATGGAACGAACATTAAAATTTATAGAAAATCTTATACTTCAACAACTACTCTTTCTTTACTCTTAATTCTTTCTCTTTATGTATCTTTCTCTGGAGATCTATACTCTGGTAGCTGGGTCTCATGATTTGCACTTAGGTTCATGTGTGATTAACTTTCACATAGGGTGTGGGTAATGTACCTGAATCAGCCTACATCTTGGTGCCTGGGCCTCATGACTTGCTCAAAGGGCCTGAGTCATGTCTTCTCTTATATGAATATCTTTTTCTTCATACGTCTAATGAGATTATGTTCATGCTCTGAATTTAAGGTATCTTTTATTATGTCTTTTATCTGATTGTGGCCACCTTCATATTATAATTCCTCCTCTATGACACCAAAGTGTCTTGTATGGTGCAAAACACCCTCTATTAGCACAACTTGCCTTATGTTGACACCTAAGTGTCCTCTATGGTGCAAAACACCCTCTAATAGAGTACAACCTCTATTATCACTACATTCCCTCTATGACACAAACAATGTCCTTTGAATCATCCTGAGACTCTCTGATGAGGACTATCCTATATTATATATAGTTAATGTTCTAATGTCATTTTTCTATATTTGTCCCTTTATTTCTTATCTCTGAATCTTAATACCTTATCTCTAAATCTATTCTTAATTTCTTATCTCCAAATCTTAATCTATTATCTCTAACTCTGTATCCATGATCTTTAATTCTAAACTAAATCTAACTCTAAATCTAAAACTTGATACTCTTATTATCTAGATAATTCTTAATCTAAAACTCTGATTTGATAGAATGATAATTAAAACCTAATATCAGATATATGACATCTAAGTCTAAAGGTTTAGGAAAAATATTCTAAATTGAATATAGAAATAATTAGTATATGCAAGTAACTTAAGTATCAAATATCTAAAATATGAATTCTAGCAAGATAACTCAATCTCTTTAAAGTCTCATTAAATTTGATCTTAACATGAATCTTAACACATTCATATGAGATTAAATCTTAAATCTTAAAACATAAATCTTATAAAATCTCATCTTCCTTACTTTATCTTAAATTAATGCATTCTACTCTTATACTTTATCATGTACTTAATTCTTAGATATTAATCATCTAAGGAATCTAAAAAACACTTAGTTCTTAGATCTTAATCTATCTAAGAAATCTTAATAGCATATTTCTACTTGAAATTTTGAATAGAACATTATCCCAAATTATCAAGTATGAGTATATTGTTTGCATATCTTATCTTGTAGTTTTATTCATTAGTATGAATTATTACTAAGAAATATTTTAGGAATATGATTCTTTAATTTTCTCATGAACCTAATTTATAATTCCCAATCATTTTAAAAAATCATAATAACACTTCTCTACTTTAGATATTGGGTATATGTGACAACGCCATCATGAAGGTATACAAACTTTAATTGCATATCTTACTTAAAATCTTAGAACATAAATGATAATGTCTTATATGTTAAACATGTAAATATATTGAGCTTAACAAATATGTATACTCATGGGCATGAACCACTTACCTATCTTGAAGAAAAATCTAATTTCTCTTCTTAGGTCGAGTAGACCCTGATTACTTAGTTCATTGAATAATCATGTATTAATAATTGTATTCACCTTAGTTTCTAGGGTTTCATGGCTCTTGGATAGAATAGCGAAGCTTAGAGTAAAATTGGGTCTTAGTTCATCATCTAGTTCTCAAAAACCAATCAAAATTCATATAACTTGACCCCAGATGACATACCAACAAAAATATATTAAAATTTCAAAATATGTCAATCAGGTGTTAGATAAATCAAATTAGCTATATCTGGGTTGTGGATAAAACAAAAATGGAAAGGCCAATTTTCCCATAGTACTTTTCAAATAATATGCATGACAGGGGGCGACTTAGTCATTCAGTTGCTTCAAATCACTACACCAAAGAAAATACACTGATTCCTAAAATACCCATGTCAAAGTGAGACACATAATAAAAAAAGAATGGGTAGTATATTCATTCTCACGTCTAGCATCTTCTGATAGCCATGGCATCAAGCTACTCCGTGGGGCATGAAGCTCTAGTTCAAAATCAAGTAGTAGGGACTATAATTAGGAAAAAGTGTACCCTCTTACTTTCCCAGGCCTCTACAGACTTAGGAAGCTCTCGCTGAGGTACTACATGGTATGGAAGCTTCATCTCCATGTTATAGATATTGATTTTAATTGAACAACAATAAAAGGTAGTAATTGAGTGAGGAAAGGGCTTTGAAATCATATACTGAGGGTTTTAAAAGAAAAAACAAAATCGAAGTGCTAACATGGTGATCTGGTGAAGCTCACCATCTATGAATAGGCAGCCAAGTTTGGGGACCAACCAAGGTTGTAACCCGCCACTTAAAGATATTGGGGAAAGAAGGAACTTGAGGCGGGGAAACTTACTGGAAGGAAAATTCAGAAGAGGTGGTCGTAAGTCCTCATTCAAGCTTGTCATCATCACTAAGGAGGATCAAGTTCACAGGGTCATCTCAGGGTGACTAGACTACAATTTGTTGTAGAGGATGGTCTATTAGGGTCCAAAGGAAGTTGTAATATGATAAGGTATTAGAGAGAAGGCCATATCTTCCCACTACAACTCATACTGGAAGAGGGGGAGAAATTAGTTTTTGGGTGTTTCTAAAAGATGACAAACTAGGATTCATTTGGGCCTTTAAAGGAAGGAAAACATCTCTTGATCATAATGGGATGTCTAGTTATCCAAAACATTGTCTTGTTCGCAAAAAAGGGGGAGGATTGGAGTACAGATCATTGGGGTTTTGTTTCCTTTGACTCGCTTTAGGAAAGAGGTAGCGGATGAGGCATCTGTCCTTCGATCAAAACCCAATGTCTCAGCACACCATGAGAAGCGTGGCATGTAAATTAGGATTATCTAGGTAGACTTAGGCAAAAGGGAATAATTTAGGTGTATAAATCACATATCTAGGTCAAACAATGGTTAAATAATTCCCTTTCTTCAATAAATTAAGTAGGATGGTTACAATTATCCAAAATTCAACTGAAATTTAACCATAGGAGCATTTTGTGTATAGAAAATTATCGTTTCATTGGATTTAGGTTCTGAGAACTAAAAACCCTGAAATGAATTGATATCATTTATTCTTTATAATTCTTAATAAATTATAGAAACATCATTTTCTAATCAAACTTGCTAAGTAAGTCTAAATTCTTACTATGTGTAATACTTTAAAGTATAAAATAATTCACTCTTCCATATCTCATGTTATAATCAAAACTTGACTTAATTTAATATTCTCATTATTACAAATTATTCCTTTTTGAAATAAGAGCAAACTATATTCAAATGCTTTGGGGATGAGACACTTACATGTCCTATAGTAATAAGACCAATTCATTTATTAGATATACACATATATTATGTTGTATTGAAAATTTGCATAAAATACCCTCATGTTTTCTAAATTTTCATTTGAGTACTTGATTTAACCTTATTCTAATTTGAGTCCTTTTCTTAAAATTTGGGATGTTATACTTCCACACACCTTAAATAGATTTTATCCTTGAAATGTAATTAGTTTATCCACTTTAGGATTTCACATATTCCATGTACACAAGTTGTATAATACTTTATTAATGACTGATTAGCATACTCATCATGTAGACTTCTCATGGTTGTCATCATCAGGCAAACATGTTCCTATACTTTGATGAATCTTGAAATGTAAATTATTCACCTTCTACCATGTCAAAGACTCTAGCTTGCCTCTTTTCTAGGGCTGGATTAGGGTTTTGGTTCCCTAAAAAACAACTCACTTATCAATATATCTAGTCATTATATGAATTCTTGGTCTTAATATTTATCTTATTAAATTTAGGAGACTATATGCCTCAAACTTTTAGTTCCAACTCCCTTTTCTATGTTGCCTTTTGATACATGTCAGTCGGTCATATATCTAAAGGTGACATGTTTTGTCACACTTATGATAGCACCTCCCTAGTGCACATGTACCAAACCACGTGCACTTGAAAGGACAAGACAAGCATGATTATTCACATAACATCCTCTCTACAAAACCCCATAAGATTGTGTCCCATACCTCATATATGTAGGAAAAAGAGAGAACATGCTATATACAATTCTAGAGTTAACATAAAAGTCTAAAACATTTAGGAACATAACTTTAATCCTTATGTAAGCTTCTGACTAGTCCACACCTTTGGTTTCTAATACCTTTCACTTACTGCTTCTATATATAGGGCTACTAGTTATCTTTCTAAATCTGTACTCTACTCTCACTGAACTCCTTGTAGCTGGTTGCCGACTATAATGTTGTTATGGTACCATTCTATAACACCCTCCCAAAGCACACTCATGCACATAGTGGAAGCAACACAAATTTATCTATAACTAGTGCACTTAAGGGGTACATTACATCAAACTGGCACTCAACACTATAGTCAATCACACAAACTGAAATATTAAACATTCTCATAATTATTCTTACAAAAGGAACACAAATGTTATCACAAGAAAAACTCATTTAACATCTTGAGTCTCTACTCTAAAGTTCTAAATATGTAAACATATATCTAAATCTGTAAATATGAGGATCATCTTAGAGTTAGTGCCCCACCAAATCTTATCCTTCTCTATCCTTGTTCTTGAGTCTCTTGGTGCTACTTCAGCTCCTGCTTCGCACCTGTTAACATCTTGTCCCCAACCACTCATTGGAAAAACAATTGCTAGTGTAAGTGTTTTGAGTATTCTATATGTACAAAACTGGAGTAAAAGGTTATTGAAAATATTCTTAAACATCATATACATGGAACTTACATTAAAGTTCATCAAAAATATTATACTTGAGTAACTACTCTTTGTTTACTCTTAGTTCTTTCTCTTTGCATATCTTTATCTGGATACATGTAGTCTGGGACCTGGGTCTCATGACTTGCACTAAGGTTTCTGAGTGAGATAACCTACACATATGGAGTGGGTAATATATATCAATCAACCTACATCCTGGTGCCTGGGTCTCATGACTTGCACAAAGGGTACAAGTCTTATCTTCTCTTATCTTAATATCTTTCTTCATACTTATAAATAAGATTATGTGCATGATCCGAATTACGATATCTTTTATTTATGACTTTAATCTGATTGTGGCCACCATTATACGATAAGTCCTCCTCTGTGACACCAAAGTGTCCTCTATGGTGAAAAGCACTCTCTGTTGGCACAACTCACCTGATATTGACACCAAAGTATCATCTATGGTGCAACATACCCCCTTATTGTCACTACATACCCTCTATGACACATACTATGTCCTTTGAATCATCTCGAGACTCTCTGGTGAGGACTTATCCTACATTGTATATAGCTAATTTTCTAATGTCATTTTCTATCTTTTTCCTTAATTTCTTATCTTTGAATCTTAATCCCTTATCTTTGAATCTATTCTTAATTTCTCATCTCTAAATCTTAATCTATTATCTCTACTCTTTCATTCTAAATAGAATCTAACTCTGAATCTAAAACTTGATATTTGTATTTTCTAGGTAAAACTTAATCTTAAACTATGATTTGATAGAATAACAATTAAATTCTATTATAAAATATATGACATCTGAGTTTAAAGGCTTAGTAAAAATAATCTAAACTGAATATAAAAATATTAAGTATATTAAAGTACCTTAAGTATTAAATATCTAAAATATAAATTATGACTAGATAACTCAATCTCTATAAAGTCTTATTAAATCTAATCTTAACATGAATCTTAACACATTCATATGAGCTTAAATCTTAAAATATAAATCTTATAAAAATCTTATCTTCCAAACTTAATCATAAATTAATGCATTCTACTCTTATACATTATTGTATACTTAATTCTTAGATCTTAATCGTCTAAGGAATCTAAACAACACTTAGTTTTTATATCTGAATCTATCTGAAAAATCTTAATAGCATATTTCTACTTGAAATCTTGAATAGAACATTATCCCAAATTAACAAGTATGAATATATTGCTTGCATATCTTATTTTGTAGTCTTATTCATTAATATGAATTATTAATAAGAAATCTTATAGGAATATGATTCTTTAATTTTCTCATGAACCTAGTTCACGAATTTCAATCATTTTAAGAAATATTGATAATATATCTCTACTTGAGATATTGGGTATATGTGAGAATACCATTATGAAGGTATAAAAACTATAATTGCATATCTTATTTACAATCATAAAACATAAATCATAATGACTTATATAAGAACATGTAAATATATTGAGCTTAATAAATATGAATACTCATGGGCATGAACCACTTATCTCTCTTGAAGAAAAACCTAATTGCTCTTCATAGGTTGAATAGACTCTAATCACTTTCTTGGCTAGGTTGAACCCTAATTACACTATTCATTGAATAATCATTCATTAGTAGTTGTATTCATCTTAATTTATAGGGTTTCATGGTTCTTGGCTAGAATAGGGAAACTGAAAGTCAAATTAGGTTCTTAGTCCATACTCTAGTTCTAAAGAAAATCTATCAATTCATATATAACTTGACCCTAGAGGACATACCAATAAAATGATATTAAATTTCCAAAATCAGCAACAAATCATGATTTTGATAAATTGAATTGGCTTTATCTGGATGCATATAAAAAAAAATGGAAACATCATTTTTCCCATATAACTACTTGCTCATGTGTGTTATAGGGGGGAAACTTAGTCATTTAGTTGCTTCAAATCAATAGCCAAAGAAAATACATTGATTCTTGAAATAACCATGTCTAAATGTGACACATAATTAGAAAAGAATGGGCAGTCTAGTCATCCTCATGCCTAGCTTCTTTTGATTGCAATGGTGTGAAGCTGATTTGTGGGGGTGTGAAGCTCCAATTCAAACTCAAGTAGTAGGGACCATCATCAGGAATGAGGGTGCCCTCTTACTTTCCCATGCCTCCACAGACTCAAGCAGCCATTTCTAGGTACTATATGGGAGCTTTATCTCCATGTCATAGCCATGACTGGAATAGGTCTATGTAACCATAACTTATATCAATTGAACAACAACAAAAATAGTAACTGAGACTGGAAAGAGCTTCAAGATCATCTACTGAGGTTTTTAAAAGCAAAAAAGAAAAAGCACTAACAAGGTGAGCCTAAGAAGCTTGCCATCTCTAACTAGGAGTCCAGTTCGGGAACCAGCCAAGGTTGTAACCCACCACATTTGGGAAAAAAGGAAGTTGAGGTAGGGCAAGGTGAATTTTCTAGCAATTGCCAAAATCATTATTTGATCAAATCATTGCCATTGAGGAGGATCGAGTTCCCAAGGTCATCTCAGAGTGAATCGATTGCAATTAGTTGTGAAGGAGGGTCTACCACGGTCCAAATGAACTTCTAACACCCCCATGCACTAGAGCTAAGGTTGTATCTTCCATCTGCAACTTGCACCGACATAGGGGGAGGAACTAGTTTGGGGCATTTTTGAAAGATGGAAAACTAGGGTTCATATGGGGCTTTAAACGAAGTGGAAACATATCCAGATTGCAATGGTATGTCTACTTCTCCAAATCATTAGCTAGTTCGTGAGGAAAAGGAATGGAGTCCATGCCATCAAGGTTTCTCTCTCTCCGGCTCACTTCACGTGAGAGGTAGCAGATGAGGGCTCTTCTCTTAGATCAAAATCCAATGGTTCATCACGATTCCGTGATAAGTGATAGGCACATTTAGTTTATGCAGGCAGATTTAGGTGAAAGGAGATAATCTGTGTGTATAAATCACATAGCTATGTCAAATAATGGTTTATTAATCCCCTTTCTTCCATAAATTAAGTAAGATGCTTATAGTTATCTAAATCAACTAGAATGTAACCATAGGCTCATTTTTGTGTATAGAAAATTATCATGTCATTCGGCCCATGTTATGAGAACTAAAACCCTAAAATGAATTAATATCACTTAAACTTTAATAATTCTTAATAAATCATAGAAACCTCATTTACTTATTAAACTTGTCTAGTAAGTCTAAATCCTTACTATGTGTAATACTTTAAAGTGTTAAATCACTCAAGATTTCATATCTCAAGTTATAATCAAAACTTGACTTAATTTAATATTCTCATTATTACAAATTGTCCATCTTTGAAATAAGAGTAAACTATATTCAAATGCCTTGGGCATTGATACACTTACATCTCCTATAGTAATAAGACCAATGAACTTCTTAGATATACATCTACAATATGTTGTATGAAAAATTTGCATATACGAACCTTGTGTTTTCTAAATTTTCTTTTGAGTACCTACTTTAACCTTATTCTAAATTGAGTCTTTTTTTAAAATTTGGGATGGTAAAAAGTTATTGTTCCATTTTCCATTTATGTCCATATGACTTACAACCTGTAGGCTAGAAAATATCAGAATGTATGGCCTAAACACTTTGTCCCTTAGTTTGGTGGACACCCTAGGGACCCAACGGGTCCTCCCAAACTTGAGAAGTTTTACAATTACCCACCATCAAAATGGCATTGTCAACAATAATGTCTTTATCAACATGCACTACTTTCTAGAATAGTGTAGTGTTTCTCCCCATCTAGTTGACAAAGGTTTTTTATTTCTTTTAAAATCCATAGAACCACATGAAGTTCCTACCTTGATTACCCCCCCCCACACTTGGTAAGAACAGATTGGTTCCAGTGGTGTATGGAATTGATTCCTATACCACCATGTTGTTTATCTTCAAAGCTGATATCCTTGGGAACTATACAAAGAGGTCTAGGGGATCAAACTCCACCTCATATAAAACTTGTAATGGCTCCATCCAGTCTATCATGTAGGTTCACGGATAGGCTCTCCATATACATAAAATAGGTGGGGATCATCATGAGGGTGTCTTACTTTCACAACAAAAAAGAAGGTACAAGTGGACTAGTTATTAATGTGTTGTTATACTCTAGTGATGATATTAGCATACATGTTTTTGTTCCATTTACAATGGAGACTGGGGACACCTAAATAATTTCCAAAATCCTTAGTCATATCAAAAGAACCAAGTCTACAAATATCTCTCTTGATTTGGGATTTAACACCCTTTGCAAAGAAGACATGCGACTTCTCTTTGGAGACTTATTGTCTGGAGACAATGCTAAATTCCCACAGACAGATAATGATGGTCTTCGTTTGTTCCCAAATCCCTTGTAAAAGAAGATGATTTCATCAGCAAAGCAAACATGGGAGATTTTGGGTCCACCTCTAGCAAGATTAATAGGCCTCTAAGTGCCCTTAATCACCTTGAGATTGATAGATTGACTTAAATGCTTGAGATACATAATGAAGAGATAAAGAGAAATGGGATCTCATTGTCTAAGGCCCTAAATAGATTTGAAGTCGTCCACCTTTTTTCCACCTCAACTAATTGTATTGCTACCTCCTGATATGGAATTCATGAAAAAATGGATGACATTATGCATCCATCTTCATTGTTAGTAGTGTCTTTGATGTATCCCCATTCCTTACCATCATAGGTATTTGACAAATCCAATTAGATAGCCATCATAGGGGTGGAGTAGTTGCATCTCATATTATGGATAAGATCTTGAACTATGACATTATTTTCACTAATTTCCTACGATGTAAAAAATGGTCTGTGTCGGGGAATCCACTTGCCAATGTGCTTTTTTAATCTCTCAATGGTAATCTTAGATGAAAGTTTGAGGAACAACTTGTTGAGAGAGATGAGACTCAAATTGATGTAGCTCTCAGGCTTGTTGTTCTTCAAAATCAACAAAATGGCTGAATCATAGAGAGAGGGGTGAAGAGGGATGCCTATAATAGCTTTAAAGATTGAGGTATAAACAAAATCTAAAACAAATGTTGGTTATTTCATAGAAATTGGTTGTTGACCCCATCTGGGAAAGAATCTTTGTGTGTGTTCTTATTCTTCAACATGACATACACCTCCACCTTGGATGGAATACACTAATGGCCACAAGAGAGGAGAAGTAGACAATGCATTGAATACAATTAGTTTCCAAAGCAATTGATAGTGAACAAGTTCTTGAAATATTCAAGGACCAAATTTTAGAGTTCCTCTTTAGTATCTATCCACTACACTAGTTGTTCTTGAGCATGGTGATATTCTTCCAAGATCTTTGGTTGATGAAGGCCTAATAGAACTCGGTGTTCCTATGATCATTGTGCAACTATTTAATGTAACTCCTTTGTTTCTAGTCTTCTTCCTTTTTCCTTAGGATACCATGAAGTTCAACCTTAGGTGTGTAGCTTTGTTGGTCAATTTCCTCATATAGATGGTGCCATCAACTTTTTATAGATTTTTTTTGTGGCTCAACATATCAATTTTCATTTTTTGAGATGTTGTGGCAATGTTGTTGTGCCATTTCTCTAGTGGTAAGGTGTCTGTATGCCATGCATCAACAAAATTGAGACTAGGGTCCTAAAAATTATCTAGAATCTCCCAAAACCCCTCCTCCTCCTTCTTCCAAGATGCTTTGGTTCTAAAGGGAGGTATGCATTTGTTTATTTCATTTTACTTGAAGAGATAGGGAAGTGATCATATTTGATGTGGAGGAGACGTTCCACCTAATGATTTCTCTGGGTATTAAAAAGTTGTAGGTTAGAAACCCACAGTCTAGTCTTTCATGAAGCATACCATCCCTATATGTGAAAACCATTTCTTAAAATTCAAGGTCCTGAAGCCAAACTTCTAGTAGAGTCTCAAAAATAGTTTTTTCTTAAATGAATTTGAATATATTGGTTCCTACTTATTTGTAGGGGACAACATAGTTTCAAAATCATCCATAAAGACCCATGGTTTACTTGTATTTCTACTTATGTTGATATTATGCTTCCACAATAGGTTGAATCATGGTGATGTCAGGACTAGCATATGCAAACGTCATATTAATGGAGTCATTCACTACATAGTGGACAAATTGTCTATGGTGGAAGATGATCTCCACTTTGCAAACATAGGAGTTCAATAGCACCCCTTAATTCGAAGACAAGATGCTAGTCCTAAATCTAAGATGAGATGTTGCCTCTAGTTGGTCATGCTAACTAAAACAAAACCAAAGTTCGACATGGAGGAGCAAACTTAAATTTAGAGATGAGATGTTGCTTCTAGTCAGATTCAATATTGGATCAGGTGAAACTATTGCAATGTAGAAAGATCCTCGGGTCGAGGGGAAGTTTCTCAACCAATGCATAGACGATGCAAACTCATTGATGATGAGAGCTAATCTAGTTCCTTCAAATAAACTATGTGCTAACAGACACTAATGGTGAATGGGATATCTCTGACACATGAGGTACTGAAGCTTTCAAAGCTACATGTTGTGGGATTCAAGTGGGTCTGGGTAGTGATTTATGAAATTTCCTTAACATAAAGAAGATCACCCAGAAGGGGGAGTGCCACTTATGTAGGACTAAACACAAAGAAATTTCTTGGTCCTGCTGTCTATGGAACATCAAAGCCCCTCAGAGAATTAGATTTGGTGCTTGGAAGACAGATTGACCACTAAAGTTACCCTACAAACACGAGGCTTTAGCTTGGACTCAAGGTCTTGTCGTTGTTCAATAGATAATGAGTCAGCAAGACACATATTCTAGGAATGCAACTTCTTTGAGGAGATCTAGAAGAAAGCAAGCTCAACCATGAGTATCATTCCTCATTGTAGAGAAGACTTGGTGCTTTTGAAAGATAGAAAACGTAAACTCATAGCTATTCTTATACTATACCATACATGATTAAGTAGGAATCAGGTCATTTTTGACAATATTATGCCATCCACTAAAAGTGTATGGGATAATATTTATCTTGCTTTGGAAATGTGCATAGATAGGTTTTCCATTTGAGCTTTGCACCGTTACCACTTGTACATATATTGGTTTTTATAATGATAGTATAGAAGCATGCTTACTGATAAAAAAAGATTTTCATAACACCTAAAACTCTCTATCAAAACCCCTAACATCAACTTTGTGGAAACTGTACAATGGGACCCAACCCCAAAATATATTGCTAGAAATAGATAAAAATAGTATGAAATCAAAAATTCATTTAATAGGGAGGCTAGATATGTTCAGTTAAAGAAACCCATCAATTTAGGGTTTCCATTTATAGAATGGAACAATGAGATGAGATAATGCAGCAAGGGTTACAAATTGAATAAGCATCCACAACACCAAATAAAGTAAATGAAATGTACATTTTCATCAATTTATAAGATAAAATTTAGTGGATCGGATCCAATCAGGTCAAATATATATAAACAAGTGACATATAAAACAATATGCCACAATCAAAACAAAGAGAGTGAAAATATAAATCTTTGTCCAATATTATTCAAAGAGAAGGGACATACCTAAACTTGTGTCTCAAAATATCAAAGTCAAGCCCTTAGTTTGATCAGGATATCCTTCACTCATTTACATATTAAATATGTATGTCATTACTTAATGTGTACATTTCAGATCATATAAAATAAAAATTATTGTAATTAGATTTAGGTTATGAATTAAGTATAGTTAGGTAAAAAAAAACTTGTGATTCCAATGAGTATTTTGTATGTTTATGACGAGAAAATAATAAGTTATGAAGTATCTAAGATAAAATGAGTTATTAAATTTATTAAATAAAATCATTAAGTAATTACCCATGAACCCTTACATAACAGATCAAGTTTTAGATTTACAATATGATATGTGCATCATTATGAGGCACTTTAAATCTCAAGCGATCACACTCAATGGAGCACAAAACTATACATAGATCCATGTGTATCATGACATAATTAAATGAAACTAAGGGAAAAGATGAAAATCACATGCTAACATTTTTGTACTTCTTTGTCCTCAAATCACAAGCACCCAACTCTAATGTAGAGCTCATGGGAGAGGAAGCAAGACATAGACCCACTGTGAGAAGCGATATCTCTAGTAATAGGGGACTATATGATCTTTCTCAATATTTGCTTCTTGTGAAGTCCAACAATGAATGAAACATGAGCAGAAGCCCATAGAACAGCTGCCGCCATGGTAGGTCTAGAGGGAGGATTCTAGAGGCTTGAAACGTGCAAAAATTGGGAAAACCAGACACATAGACAAGTTCTCCTTAATAAGATTGGAACAATGCTGGTGGGGTAACATATTGAAACATGCCCCAAAATTGTAGAGAAACAAGTAGAAGACATGTATATGGACTTCATAGATCCACACAATATGAAGAAAATGAGAATTGGAAATTGAAAAATCAAAGCACTAAATGAAATCATCAAATACCTTTCATTGAACATGAGAAACACAAGAACACCTTTACTAAGGCTGGTCAAGTACTAGAGATCACCCCCGAAGGTTCCCCAAAAGCTAGAAGAAATGGAGTTTGTGGGGAGAGCAACCATACAACATTGACAACAAGATAGATGATGAAAATAGAAGAACATGGGACTAGAATACTCACTGCAAAGCTAATTGGTCTATGAAGTCTAGATATGTGAGTACCACCTCACTCGAGTCAAAATACCAACTAGTTTGCGATGTCAAGGAAGGCACATCCAAAATTAACTTGAAGAGGAGGATATTTGGTATGGTTGTTTGAGGTGGAGAAGGAGATGGAAGTTTCTCTCCCTGGAAGTTATTAGGAATAAAATCAGATATCAGTTGCCTCATTGTGCCATACCTATACTATTGAGGGTAAGAATAGAATCTAAAGATGAGAGGAGAGAGAGAGAGATTGAAGGAGGGGGAATCCACGTAAAGTATAGAGTCACAGGCACATCTAGACTTGAGATTGAAGAAAATGTAGAGGTCACCCAGTGTAAATCCAATGTCTTACATAGTTCCCGTGAAAACCAAGTCAGAACAAGGATGGAAGAAATTTTAGGAAAATTATGATTTAAATAATAAACTAAGATAATTCAATTTACATCAAGACTATTATTTAGAAAATTTCTTCTCATTAAACTAGCATGTCTATCATAATCCAATTACAGAGAAATCAGTATCTTAGATACTTATGACCCAAGGAGTCTAGTTTTAAGGTTAGATATATCTTCTAATATTATCTTGTATGAGTCCTAATACAATTAGGTTTTAACTCATTCTATTTGTATTTATTATTATATATATCAACATTTATCATCACAATTTAATATTTAGAGTCCTATTATTATCAAATGGTTTATTGTGTATTTTATTGCATGAATTTCCATATTTTACTTATTTATCCTCTTAAGTTCATTAACTCAATGTTGACTTATATCATGGAACATCATCTTGAACTATGTTAAACATCCAATTATTATCCCATTATATATATTTCTCACATTATTATCCACATGAATCATTCATTTACAGTCATTCACGTTAGATTACTAATTATGCACAATTTAGTTATTATGTGTGTATTAGTGAACAAGATGAAATATATTACATATATAAGGAACTCATTTACATATTAAGACATGGTTAGGTTATTAGGTCTATTTTGTGTATATTGAGATATATTATGTGAGTACACACCTATTGTCACTAATTCATTATATGTGGTACCAAACATATATAGGTTTGGGTTAGATTATTACAACTCAACGTTTAGGTCAACATGATTACTATACATTAAAATACACATCATCATTGTGTGATTACTATACATCAAATACACCTCATCATCATGTACGGAGTCTAGAGTTAGGTTCCATATATTCTAGGCATCATCTTATAAGTGTTCAATTATCGAAAGCATGGTTAGGGTCACATGTATCCATGGTTAGAATTTATGTTTGAGTTTCTCATTCTATGTATGTACAATCATAAGGGTACAAGCATGTGTAATAATG
Organism: Alisma plantago-aquatica; assembly: GCA_963693085.1. NCBI lineage: Eukaryota > Viridiplantae > Streptophyta > Magnoliopsida > Alismatales > Alismataceae > Alisma > Alisma plantago-aquatica. The sequence continues at coordinate 230,200,557 of OY856410.1, forward strand.
TACAGTCTTAACCTTGTTTGGTAAATTATAGATATCCAAGCATAGTAACCTATTAATCTTGCGATTACGACTACTAAATTCATGATAAGTAGATTTTGATATGTTACATGACTTCGCCCCAAAGAGGATGTGATCCTTGAAAACAACATATCCATAACCTACCAAGATACTACACTCCACCCCTTAAAAGGTGTCACCTAATGAGTAAAAAAAAATTGAAGACACAAAGAAGAGTCCATATAAACCTCATGTAACATCATTAGTATCACAATAAATCTCCATCAAATTACCAAGAAACAAGGAGCAAAGTAAACATAACTAAAAGGCTAGGTTAGTTAAAAGCATAAGGGTTACCTTAATCATTATTTTCTTTAACTTTTTAACCCACAATCACATTGCATGTCCTGCATGACTCTCTTCATGACATCAAAGGCATCAATGCTTGATATACCAAGCTCCCCACCATGAAGACATATGATCAATCCTTCATGTAATGTCCCATTTTGAACTTAGTAATCTAATTAGGATACTTGGATAATCACATGCTTAACTAGATTGATCATTGGTTAAGATTTATTAATTATGGTTGTCTAATTATAGTGTTTTAAACATAATGAAATATTTAAGCATGTTCTTTTTATTTTGACTAATTACGGTTTGATAAGTGTAAACTCTATTCAGGTAAAATTAGGATTTTGGTAGCATATGAATACAAAATTTGATAAACACAGTCGTGTAGTAAATGATATTTAGTACTTTATTTATAACTCTCATTTACATGAAATTTGGATTTTTTAATAACTAAAATATATGTGTTGATGAAAAATATCAGAATCGTTGAATGTTTCCTGACCTACAGGTCAACCATGTTTCCATAAGAAAACTCAGTCGACCATGCATACAAGTTGAAATATAGAAGCCTAGTTTTTATTAATATTTGTTTGTTGTACATCCAAATGAGTTGAAATTTGTATTGTGCTTGAAAACTCCATCTCAAATACCATATAAAATTTTATTAATTTTGAATAATATAAGAGCAATATAGATGTTTTTGGATGAGTTTTATATCAGTAACAACTTGGCTGACCAACCAGTCTGAATAAATAAAAGAGAAGACTGAAAATAGATTTTGGACTTGCTTGTAATTGTTCCAAGCACATAAGTTGATCTATATCATCAATTTAAGACCATGTTATGTCCCATAATCTATCTTTTCTATCCAAAATACAAAATCCTAGAGAGAGAGGGAGAATTAGGTTTTGAAGAAGAAATCATCAAAAATGTAGATTAAGGGTTTCAACTTCCTAAAGCTTGTAAATTCATGTGAGTTCATCAACCCTATATAGGATTTTTGGTGAATCTTCTCTCCTATGTACGAGATTTGTCCCTTCTCTAATTTTCATAAAAAATAATATCAAATTACCACTTTCCTCTTTCTTTCTCTCCTATTCTCCTTTTCTAGGGTTTATGAGTTGAAAAGAGCAAGCAATGAATTCGATACTCATGAGTTGGATGGATTTATAGAAATTCAGATTATATGGAACATTTTAAGATTTTTGGAACCTGAGGTGAGTGTTTATCTCCCTATAAGCTTTGCAATCATGTCAAAAACCTAATTCCATTTGACTAAAATAGACAAGAGCCTTGCTTGTACTTGTATGTGAATGGGTAATCATTTGGGAAGTATTTGAGGAAATGATTTCTACTAATTTTTATTCTTTCTCATTTATTTTATTTGAATATTTCCTGATCTGTTGATTCAATATTTATGAAAAATACAATGGATGAACAACTATGTTGTTTATACATATGTTGCCTAAAATTGGCCTATTGAATGTTATGCTTGGAAATTGAGTTGACATATATAGAATCATGTTTGAACTTAATAAGAATGATTTTTTATATGTATTTTAGATATTTGCTAAAATATGGAATGTATATGAGGATGAAAATTATAATTTGTGGAGGCATTTTATTTCTTTGGTTAGTGTCACAGAGTGAATCAATTGAGGCAATGAATTATTGCATACATATAATTGATGAATGAATTGTTGAGAAATGGAAACTAGGGTTTCCATGTGTTATGAATAGCCTAAATGAACAAATGAAACCCTAATGAAGTCACGAAACAATAAGGTGTTTACGATAATGAATTGGTATGTATGTTAAAATCCCTAGAAATTTAGTATCAAGACGAGTATGAGAGATAAAGCCCAAGCTTGTATAAAATCTGGTAAATATGATGAAATGCCAAGTTCCAGGTACTATTAATTCAATTAAAAGTGATAACTCTTATTCAAATGATCTAAGTGTAATGCATCTATTCTAGTATAATTTATGGAATAATGAGTAACCCCCACATGAACGCAAATATTTTATATGAGTCACATAATAAAATTGGGAAGATGATTAGAGCTTATGGTGTAAGAAGATTTAGCACTAATCCATTTTATTTTCCTAAAGTGAGTAGAATTATAAGGAACTCAAGGATCAGTGGTAATTACAAGAATTCCATTGGAAATCAATGACATGGTTCACTCTTATAAATAAAATAAAGAAAAAGAATAAGAATGAACTAAATGGTGCAGACACATTATGGATGAAACTAATGAAATGAATATGATGAAGTATTTAATATGTTTATTTTAACTAAAAGTGAGTTGACCTAAATTGAATTATATACAATAAAATCATATTATAAAGGATTTCAATTAGAGATAAACATTATGCATTGAGTAAATTTAGAATCACTAATTCCAAGAATAGTAGCCAACATGACATGGAAGAATTTATGACTAATGATTATGAAATGAAGGAAAAATGAAGAAAATTAATAGTTGAATCGAAGAACCTAATACTAGCACCAATATGATGAGATATGTATAATAACGAATAAGGTTCTCAAATTAGGAATCAAGGAATGCATATAAGTATAGTTTATTCAATTACAGAATAAAGTTTAAGGATGTGAACCGATTCATAAGAATGTGTTCTTAGATAGTAATTGTCTGTTTGAAAACTTACATTTTGAGAATGATCTCTTCTGATGGATTTCAAATGAAACCAAATATGTGTCAAATAGTAACCCTAACTTAAGAATGGTGTATAATAAAAAGGACTAATAAATGATGCATATAAATGGATTGAGATTCGTACATAACTATATAAATTAGAGAGAATATGTATATGTTGTATGATAAACCTTTTCTTAGAATGATGAATGATACAAGATATCTATATGCTTATATTTTTTATAGTTCTATTGTTCGTGTGAATATTTGATGAAAAATATAAAGTGGAATGAACTGATAAGAAATATGTTGGGATAGAATAAACATGCATTGATAATATTTTAGAAACTATGTTTAGGGAAAATTCTGAATAGTGAGGTGATATCTTGGTATGATAGTCCACTAATGATTATTTATATGAATCATGTGGAAATGGAAATAATCATATATGTTTCAAACTATAAAATTTTGAGCTTCTTGTTTTAGTCGTTATCTTTCTTGACAAGTCTTGTAACACCCCACCTTTTGAATATGAGCAAAAGCTTCTCTGTTGGAGGGGGATGCCACATTAATATTGTCATTGCAAATAAATACATAATTCACCAATAAGATTCATACATTGTTCTTTGAATAGGAAACTATACCATGTCTAAACAATCTAAACACAAAAAACTAATCATGAACGTAAACATTTCTACATAATTGGATCGCCTAATATGGATGACACCCCACCAGTTAGCTCTTAAAGGTCTTCTTAGTCCTTGCTTGCTCGTCTTGAGTCCTTAATTGCTCAACCCCTGGGGACATTGCATCCCCATCCATGCAAAGGGGAAAATCAACACATCAGTAAACGATACTGGGAATTAATAATGTAAACAAAGTAAATGTACTTGACATGTAGGAAAACTTGACATGAATTAACTATAAGCATTCTTGAACTATTATTAACATGAAGAATTGAAAAGTAAACGTATGCATCCCTCTATGACGCCCCCTTAGGAGCACATGATTGCTAGGAAAGCCCTTAATACTAAGAAAACCCTTGATACTAAGAAAACCCTTGATGACCCCTTGAGGTTCATGATTCAAGAGCATATAAAGACTTATTCAATTCCAGTTACCTTAATCATGAACATCAATATTAACATGATCCTTAAACTTTAACATGATGGGATTTCTCCCTATTTACATGATATTTTAACATGATGGGATTTCTCCCTCTTGAGCATTAACATGAATTTCATGAGTCATTAATCATAAACTCTAATCATAGTGAACATTATAACCAGAGGACATATAATATAGAAATCATCACGAAGTGATATAGTGAACTTGATTAAAACATTTAAACTTGAAATTATAATGTCTACTTTATACTTAGCATGCAAACAACCATAAATACTTGTGATCAACACCATGTCCCATTTACCTTAGAGAAAAGTTGATCCTAAGATGGTCCATTTGATCTTCAAGTCAAATCTAAGTCAAACCCTCTCTTATCTTGATTAGGCTCTAAGTACATGTACATGATTATTGAACACCATAAATCAACACCTTGTATTGATCCTAGGTTGAATTAAGGTGAATTAGGTTTTGAGTTCTTTAGGGTTAGGCTTACTGATCAACATCATTAAATTAGGAAAAGTTAGTTGGATTAGGTCACATTAATCACATGTGGTACATAGTTAGGGTTTCATGAGTCAAATTAGGGTTCCTAATCAAACATCAAAATAGGAAAGAAAATCATGGCATGAAAACCCTAAAATCATGTTCTACTAAAAAAATCCTTTCTAATGACTATTTATATGTATTTTTCTGATTAGAAGATAATTTGTTATGGATTTTATAGTGTTGACCAATCAAAAATCACTAAACTATATGTGTGACACTGATTTAATGAAAAATAAGATCAATGCAAATAAAATGGGAAAGGATGGGAGAAACATAGGCGTGTTACACATTAAATTGAATATGCATGGACGAACTCGTCATTTCATTCAAATCTAAGTCGTGGTTGTAAATTAAAGGCATTGGGAAATCTCAGAAATGTTATTACAAATCAAATCATATGATCAATGTTGTGGGGACTCCGTGGTCTATTGATGACCCAATTTGTTCCTCCCCCACATCAGGCATAAGAAAGCAACCTGGCGATGAATTTCGTGATCAAAACTTGTGATTTGCGGTCAACCAGACAAAGGGGAAGACACAAGGTGATTCCTCATGCCCAGATGAACCCAAAGAGCCAAGGCTCAGATATTGGGGCACACTGGAGTACCAAGCTCCTAGACATGGCCATGAAGGGCAATATAGATGATTAAAACCAGAGAAACAATATCAAAACTCATCAAACAAGATTTGTAAACTATTTATGGATGCGTCTCGAACCCATACGATGCTTTACCATGGTCTGGTGAGCATAGAATGACCAAGGTGGTGAATGCCAACAAGGTCCACAGTTCTAGCTACAGGATATGATGCTCAAGGATAGCTGAAGGAAAACTGGTGATAGAAAATAAAGGAAGAAGGGTCACAAAAGCTTACCAGGTTCTCAATTTGGTCAGAGACTCGATTGAGGGTAGGGTGGAGCTTGGGTCACTGGACAAGGAAGGATGAGTAGGCAGGGGAATTCAGGGTCACAAGAAGTGAAATTGTCTAAGGAGGAGTGAAGCCTGAGGTTCCTTGATGCTATACGGTGCCTTATATAGGGGCTACGAGGGTTGTGGTCCAGTTGGAGCATTTATGGTGGAGACGGGTTCTAAGTCCAAGTTGGGTGTTTCGTCAACATGGTGAGTTGGAGGATGAGTTATGGCTCATTTGAATCGACTGAGAGGGATGAAGATGTTGGAGGAAAAGTCTTGTCAAATGATGGAGTAACAAGGGAGGAAAAGATCGAGGATGGTAATCCTATGAATTGGATGTTGATCGCGAGAAATGTAGAGGTAGAGGACGACATGGTGGCCATTGGATCGAGGGTAGATTAAACCATGACCGTCCGATGGCACACTCAAGAGAGGATTAAATGAAAATAATGTGTGATAGGTATATAAATCATAGACCATAGGTTTAATACATTGCATTGATGAAATCGAAATCAAACTTTTATCAAACTATATCAAATGTGTTTTAATTGATTTGAGGGTTCAAACATGGTCCAAATGACCTCAAATTTGAACCATAGATTAATTTTACGGTTTAGAATATTCCTAGACAATTAGATTTTGATTTTGTACACATTTGGTCCATGATTTATATATTGTCCATTAATCCTAATTATAATGCATTAAAGGGTGAGATAATTTGAAAAAGGCACCTATTATTGAATCCCTTAGTCACAAATTCAAGATTTACTCAATCAAGAGTCACATGGTTAGCTCTTTAACCCCTTCCTATGCTTTATGTCCATCTTGGAGAAGAGATAAAAGAAAATAGGATCAACATGAGTTAGTTGATTCATATAATACACATTTGAAAGAGAAAATGGAATTGAGTCTCACTTTAAATTTTTCCTATCCCATTTTCATATAAGGATAACCATTATTGGTCTGATTACATTAAACCCCTCTACTAGTTTAATTTATGAAAAACCTCATTCTAGAGTTTTTAGATTATCTTTGAAAAATTGGGATGTTACAAGCCTAATTTGATTCATGCCATGCCAGTTGCTCGTGAATATACATACATCACAAATGATGATTTGAATTCTTTTTAGTATGAGTAAAAAGATTCATAATAAGTCAAATGATGATGCATATAGTTAGGTTCTATAAACACAATGAATTCCCCCGAGGTCCATACTGGGGAAATGGAATAAATTTACTTGTAGTAATCAGGAAATTATGAGAAGGATTTCTAAAGTGTTGATCGAGAACTTAAAGGTTAGACTATTAGGATTTAGGAGAGAGTCATCTAGTGTGATCATGGACCTAAATCCTCTACTGTGAAAGTCTATGTCCATGAGGAATATGCTCTACTGACATATAAATTGTGATACATGTGAAATTATGTTAGGTTGGTTCCTATCTTGTGTACCCAAGATGAGGATTTGAGCCACTTTAGGAAACCCTGGTGGGCCATGTCCTATTGTTAATATCTTAGGGTGACTGGCTAAACCCTAATATAGTGATAATGATTCATTGACACGATAATTGGGTGTGGCAACTTCCACTTGGTGAGGTACAATCTATGTAGTTTCAGGGGGTGAGGTACAATCTATGTAGTTTCAGGGTAAGTGAATGAAGATGACTAGCCATGTAGAATGTGAGTTGAATGTTTGTTACATGCCTTTTACTACTAGTTGTGATCTGTTATTGTGGATTATGTTTCTTATTATAGAAACTAATCATTCTTTAATAAAGATGATTTACTTACATATTCTTATTTGTTTGGCTTGCAACCTGATCTTAAATATTGACAAGTGGTTGATGATGGGACTTGATATCCACTAGGAATATGATTTGGATTTACTTGTCTTTGAATAGTACTATTTGATATACATGTCTTGTGTGTACTTCATCTCAGGACTGCATGATGTGTTCTTGGTCTGGCTCATGGGTTGTAACAAAGAAGATATTATTGTTTTGTCTTGATTCAAAGTGTTTAGATCTTCATTTGTTACTAGTACATTCAGGTTGTAATTCTAAAGTAAATAACATCTATTGATCTTGACATGCTCTTAAAGAAGTTTTATAGTTGGAAATGGACCAAGTGAATACATTATATTATTGATTAAATTATTGTTGTATATCTAGAATATCCAAATTCTCAAATTATCTATTAGACTTAGAAATGTCTGCAAGTTTCTTTTAAGTTCATCATACTTAATCTAATGTTGATGAATGTATTCAGCTTGATTGAGAGGTATTCACTCATTGGGGATCTATATGACTCTCATAAGATTGTTTCAATTGCTTTTCAGTATAATGCTATCTAGTGGAGAGGTCATCACAAAGAATATGTAAAAAGCATAATCTAGATTGGAATTTGCATGCACTCTCTATATCTTGGGATGGGTAATATATTGAGTTTGTTCTCTCATGTACTTGTAACCGATGTAAACTAAGATATATATGAGCAATAAAACTGGAATATGGCTTTAAATAAGTAAATTAATATTTTTGATAACTGAATGTGCATCCTTTGTTGTGACATTTTTTATCAGCTACTTATTAAAAAGGAAAAAAAAATCATGTGCTTCTTATATATTATTTTAATTGTGTTTGTTGAGAATGAGGTGTTTTGTTTCTTAATCTGGGTTTAGGACTAGAGTTTTCTCTGATGGTTGGAATTTATAATAATAAAAGAAGGGTCCCAACAATGTGGTATTAGAATTTACAGGGATAATAAGATTTAGCACTAAGTGGTGATATGAATATTCCACAACACATGAATGATATGTGTACTGACTGAACACAGTATTCAACTACCCTAATCAAGTATCCAAATATTAGGATAAGTTAATATGGAACTGCCAACTATGTTCCTTCTGGCTGCCCAGACCAAACATCCATATGAATACTATTTGGAGTATAAAAAGATGCACGACGATTATAAAATGATAAGATGAAAAAGGATAAAGTATTATATAATTAAATATGGAACCTAAGACAACCTGGAAATCTCATATGAGAAAGGTGAATGAATCTAATAGATTGAAATGATAATTCCTAAAGAATTTGGATACAAGTATGCATATGAGATTACAACAAAAGGCCAAGATTTGGGAATGAGTTACATTGAGATAATATTCTTAATGAAGAAAAATTATAGATGTGGATGATACACTACTGCTGAAAATGATTTTTATAATGGGAAAATACAACAGTTCTCATGGTTGTGTTGTAGTTAACATATTTATTACAACTAGTCGATTTGCATGTTGTATATTGTATATTTGGTATCTAACACAAGTTATATACAACGGGTCAACCCCATTTTAGTATACATGATACTACAATAGGTTCTAAATTGTAGTAATAGACTATAATATCACAAGATACTAAACCTGTTATAAAAGACTCTAATTAAACATCATTCTCTAACCCATTGCAATAGTCACATATGCTAACTTGTTGCAATAGACTATAATTACACAACATACTCTAACCCATTGTAATATACCATAATCACATAACAAGTGTTCACATGCTGTAATAGTTACCTGTTGTGACAGATTAGAATTACACAACATGTTGTAACTCATTCTTATATACTATGATCTCATAATAGACTCCAACCTAATGTTATATATTATAATTACACAATAGACTCTAGCCTGTTGTATAAGCAGTTGAAGGGGATGGAATTAATGTAGAGAAAGACTTTTGTTTTACAAACATTCTATTTAAAATGAAATATATTCTTAGAATGGATCTTTATAATGAGAAATAAATAAATTTAGTTCGTAATGGGTACATTAAAAAAAATTTAGATATAAATCAAACTTTTGGCAAGAAATGTATTTGGAAGAAGGTTCTTTACTTGGAGGGAACGACAACTTCTTCACCAATTTTTCATAATTGATTTAAAGTAAGTATTGGAACTTGAGTTCCATGACTTCCAGTGAGTTACAAACTTACACACAAAATAAAGTTCTTGAGTTACCTCTTAAAAAGAGCAAAAAATGAGTTACAGAATGACTAACAACACCTCCTATACATTTATTTATTCTTTATGAATGACACATATAAAATACTTATAACTAGAAACATTATCAATATGGATATCATTTATTTCTCAAATTATAACATAATATGACAAAATACTATACATTATAGTCACACCATGTAAAACATTTTTACTAATAAACACCATTATCAATGCAAATTATAAAATAAAAGATATATGAAAATTATGAAAAAAATCATAACACACCATGTGACAAAAATGTGATTTATTTAATATATTCTTATTCTTCATATTTAAACAATATGATGTGAAAAATGATAATTAACTATGACTGTGCACAAAGAATATACAAAAAGTTAATGTTGTACATTGTGTTAAACAATGATGAGTCAAAATTTATATTTACAAATACATGAAATGTAGATATTATTGCAATACTTTTTACGTACAAAATGAAATAAAAATATTGATGTTATTTTATTCACAATATTTATATTCAAATTATAATTATTCCATATGAGAATTTTTTTAAAGGAGCAACATCCACACTATGAACACTTGTTGAGGTTATTATGGTTACAATTTAGATGGTTATTCATAGATATGATTCTTTCTTTATGTCTTTGTGGTCCTTATTTATTATGTATGACACAAAAAATCAACAACATTTTTTAATGGCTTCCATATTTACTTTATAACAAACCAATCACATGGAAGTGGATGGAACTTTAGTTTTAGAAGCTAAAGTAGAGTTCCCAAAAAATGAGTTCCTGATCACTAATGGCATACACCAAACCAATTAGAGACTAGAGAAAATATTTATTTTACAAAAACTCTAATTGAAGTGAAATATATTCATAGAAGGGAGATCTAATGAGAAAGAAATATTTTTTTTTGGTAATGAGTACATTAACAAAAGTTTAGACAGAAATCAATATTTTAGAATGGAATTTATTTGGAATGAGTTTATTTACTTGGAGTTAATGAAAACTTAGAGAGAAGACATTTATTTTACAAAAACTCTAACAAATGTGAAATATATTCTTATAAGTGATCTATCTAATGAGAAATAAATAGTTTTAGTTGGTGATGGTAATGGGTACATTAACAAAAGTTTAGAAAGAAATCAATCTTTTAGAAAGAAATTTATTTGGAAGGAGGTTCTTTACTTTGAGGGAATGACATCCATGGAGAGAAAACATCTATTTTACAAAAAAATTAATTAATGTGAAATACACTCTTAGAAGGGATCATTCTAATGAGAAAGAAATATTTTTTGCTGGTAATGGGTACATTAATAAAAATTTAGAATAAAACTTTTGGCCAAAAATTTATTTTGAAGGAGGTTATTTACTCAGAGAGAATGCCATCTATGAAGAGAAAACATTTATTTTATAAAAACTCTAAGTAAAGTGAAATATATTCCTAGAAGGGAGCTTTCTAATGAGAAAGAAATAATATTAGTTGGTAATGGGTACACTAACAAAATAAAATAAAAAATTAGAAGGAGAAAAAATTGTTTGGAGAAATAAGATACATAAATAATATTTAAAAGAAAATAAGTTTTAGTGGGAGACTAAAACTTGTTAACCAAAAATGTTGGAGGGAAACATATTTTCTCGAGAAGGAAAATATAATGGAACTTTTTTTGCACATATGTCCATAGACTTATTTGAAAGACCTTTTTTCATCATCATTCACCATACATTTCCATGGGACAAAAATAGGCCAAAATTCACCATAGTTTCACCATGAAAGAATTTCCTATGTATATAGGGCTCAATTTTTACTTTGCAAAATAGTAGAGGGGAAAACAAATTCCGATATTTGTCGAATCTTTCTTTGGCTGTCAAGCAATGAGTTATTATGTCTAGAGGCGATAACTTTTGATCTCCAGCGGCGGTAGAAATCTGATAGCATCTGTTTGTCTCACACATCCATGTGATTAGCCTAATTCAATATCATCCAATCTGTCATGCTAGGATTCTCGAGACTGTGTTCTTTGTTTATTGTGTAAAGCACTCGCCCACCATGTCTTTGGTATCATTAGGTTAATTGTGACTAGGTTAATCTATCAACTGTTCAAGTTGGAGCCTTTTCAATGTGTGATACATTATTTTGTCGTATTTTTTATTTATCACTGATAAACTCTATCATCGTTCATCTTTTACCTTTGTTTAAGAGAATATAACTTTATATTGGTTTTCACAGTAGTGCCTACTTCAAGCCATTACAATCTTGTCTACGTATATGGTCGTGACATCAACACTACTTCACCATATTCTCCTCTAATTGCCTCTTTTACCTCTCCGTACAAGAAGAGGAACCTACACAGTAGATGATTCCTAATAATTTTGTTCATCTTTAGTGCAAGTCATCCTCCAAATTCGAAACTAAAAATTTGAAAAAGGTGGACTCATGTAAGTACATTTACATCTATTTTCATTTGACACTCTTCTCTTAATCACAATCACAAGAAAATGTTGATAATTGAAAATGTTGAGAAGAAACATTCTTGAAATAAGTGTTTTGTATTTTCTTAAATCGTGTTACATAGAAACCGTTGCAATTAATTTGGTGAATAATATAATAAAAGTCCATTTCCTTCTGAATCTAATATATAGAACGTTGCATGAGTAAGACCATAGGCATAATCGACGTGTAATAATTAATAGAAAGTATATTATGTATTATTCAATTATATTTTAATGTTTTCTCTAATCACATGTAAGAAAACCCAAGCCTCAAGGTCTGAAGGAAAAGTGAAAGAATCAAGAAGCACACAAACAAACTATTCAAAAACTATGAAAATGTGCAACGAAGTCTCAAGTCCCAATAAGCCAAGTCCACTTCTTCTAAAGCAAGTATGCAAAAAACCTCCACTAAAACTGAAATTTGCAAGTGTTTCTTTTACCTTATAATGTGAGGTACACATTACACTTATATTTCATTGATTGTCTATTGTTCTATTATTTTAATCTAGCATGTTGTTGAAAAATAATTTTTTAAATGTAAAACTTTGAATACATACTGGACAATGGATACTGTGTCTTCGATCCTACTTGGGCTAGATGCTACTATCTTAATCCGTTGACAGGAAATATATGTGAGAACATAATAAATCTTATGGAACTGTAAGTTCCTTGTTGATTATTATATTACGTAATACATGCTTTAAGACTACTATATACTTTTACTAATTTATGGAGGTTTTGGTTTGAATTTGAATAGGGCTCATAGCTTGTATCAAAAGAGGGATATATGATATAGGTAAATTTTGAAATGGAAAATTATTACGGCATGTTTGGTTTAAGGGAAGGGATTTGAATGGATTAGGGAGAAGGATAGCATGGGTAAGTATAGGTGGGGGATGGGATACCTTTTATCCAGTCTCATGTTTGGATGCATCTTGGGATATGATTATCTTTGGATGCAGATTGTTGTGGACGACCAGCAGCTTAAACTGTCAAAGGGCAATGAACGATGTCTTGAGATACAATCACAATAGCTTTGGATGATAGAAGGGGAACTTTCGTACAAGCCTGGTCTTGTTGTGTTAGGAAGGCAGTGGGTAATGCCTGGAAAGGACGACGAGACTGTTGGCTAGCCCGGAAAGGAGGAAGAGGTTGCTGTCATGATGAGATTGCTGGCTGTATGAGACGGAGGTGTAGAAGCCAAGAAGTTTGCCACGGAGAAGAGATTGTCATGAACAAAAGGCTACCGTACCTGAAGAACCAAGGGCACATCAGCCGTGAGGATGGAAGCTAGAAGAGGGCGCCGTGTGTGAGGAGTCAGAGGGCAGCCAACACATAGCGGTCATGACGGCGGCAGAAACCACTGCTCGTCTATGACAGCGGAGGCTAGAAGCACCTCACACAGGGTTCGACATAATATCGGGAACTTGCGTAAGGGGTAGGGGGTTATATCCCGGACGAATACCAGGGGGGAGCGAGAACTCTATGTCCCGGCCGTTAAGGACTCCAGTCCGGCTCACTTACCTTCCTTTCGTTGCTTTTGGTGCATCCAAAATTGGGATTCAATTATCAATAGGATTGTGAGTCCTATCCTTACGAGGATCCCTTGAACCAAACATGCCGTTAAGGTTTGATACTCTTCCATACCTAGTCATCTTTACCATATGAATTTATATTCTCTAGTGCTATAATCTCTTATCTTATATTCTATTGTTATCGGAACCCATCTACTTCAATCATATTCATCCAACTATGTGTTTGCGATTATTAGAAGACAATCATTTTGAAGATGGAAATCCTTTCTGCAATTTGTTTATACTCACATTGTTTATATTCCTAATATTTCTTCTATTTGTCACAGTTTTGAATAGTGCCTAGCTTATCATTTATGTAGTTTATTTGTTACTTCATTTTATATATGCTATGTCACCTCATTTTGAAATACAGATCTATTTAGTAAATTTTACTAATTTTATTTCTATTTAACTAATATTCAATTTGTACAGAGTCCAAAGCAGCCAAACATTATAGATTGTAGATATTATATGATTAATATCATGAGAGACTTTAATGAGATAAGAAATATGAATATTCCTAAAAATGTAAGCTACAAATTATATTCTTATAGTTTGTTCAAACTTCTAAATACATTGAATGATTTACAATATGATGATATATAATTGTTGTAGCTTCGAACAAAAAGACATCGATAAGGTCTGAAATGAGTGGTGATGTGTGTTCTTCTGCATACACAAAATTATTTGACATGAGCGGGCGACGTCTGTTCTTCAAAATATGAAAATGTGTGAAACTTTTATAACTATTTTTCAATTTGGCTCTAAGTGTGTAGTCACTAGTTTGTGTAGCAACAAAGCACTTTTTGAATGATTTAATCTTTTTAAGGATGATTTGTTATTTATAAAACTCATTGCAAGATTTTTTCAAGGTTCGGTGCAAATTTTTTCAATTATGTACTTATTATGAAATTCAAAAAGATTAATTTCATTTTTTATTATATAATATTTAAAATATATTAATTGGTGAATTAAATTAATTCAACATGAATACATAAATATAATAAAATAAAACAGTTAATGATGTCACTCCTATTATAACGGCTGTATATAGAGACAAGATGCTTCAACTGTTGTATAAACATATATATTACAACATGCACATCACATGTTGTAAAAATCCCTATTACAACGGGTGTGTATCGTAAAAGGCAACATGCTTCAACTTTTATATAAAATAAATATATGCAACATGCGTAACTCATGTTGTATAAAACACCCCCACTAAAACCACACAATCTAATATAATGGTTGACAACTATTGTAAAATGGAACAATGAAGTGTCATAAAAAGCATTTTCTCTAGTAGTGATAATACATAAATTGTAATCTTGATCCATTGGATACATAATCAAATTTTAAAAGAGCAGTAAAGGTAATGCAAATGACTTCTTGATAGTTATGCATTAATAGGATTGTGAAATAAGTGTTTGTAATATTTAAAGAGGGATGTTATGATGACATCGGATGAAATGTCTGTATAATGCAAGCAAATTCAATATTTCAATGTAATCTACTATTCTACTCTTCTAAACACTGACTACTGTCTCCGTCCGATTAGCTTACGCACATCGCTTGGACTCTTGTTCAATTACCCCTCTAAATGTTATCGTCTCCGTGCCATAAGTCCACGCATACCATGGACTGTTACACAGTATTTTTGGTTCAGCAAGACTTAGTTGCAATTGCCCTCGAAACATTACCCAGCAACGTACATGCCCTGTGTTCATCGTCCGTTCAGATTCCAATTGAAAGCAGTGCTAAAGGCCGTTGTCTCATTTTCTACGCTTTCGGTTGTCATGGGCACAATGCATAAAAGAAGCGATTTCTTGCTCTGCATAGATCACCGGCACGTTGGGAGAGCCTTGATTTATCTCTGTCCTGGAAATATCTGTCCGACTCCATGAGACTAATACCAATACATCACCAATAGAGGCTATCGGTGATGGCAATGACGCCACACTGTCTTTTCAATCTTCCAGTCGGTCTTTTGAACTTAGCTGCTGATGCATGGTAACGGCAGATCGGATGTCCAACAACACGAGGTTGTTCATATTATCCTTGACTTCATGTAGACTTTTCCATGCAGTTAGATCAAAAATCAACAATTACTCACTCCCCCATCATCTTCTCCAAGGCTGCCTGTGTTCTAGATATTCCGCAGACGAGGCCATAGATATATTTTACATTATGCAAGTGCCAACCAGTCAGTAGCATGTTCTCTTGTGGTGAGAGCTTGGTTGCAAGAGGGGTATGTAGCTATGCGTCAGCGCATCCATTACCCACGAATTATGATCAGCACTTGATAATATAAACTCAGTTGTTGGTGTCTCGTTTCATTTTCTCAGGATTAATTATTGGCACTTACAGTAACAGAGGAAGACAAATGGAGCAACAACTGAACAACATATCATCACATTCATGACCAATGGTATATATATATAGCCTATCACATGTACAGGTTCGCTCCTTTCCCATCTTTTGTTGATTGCAACGGCAGAAAACCTCATGCCAAGAAGCTTACAACACAACCAACTAAAGAATTGTGTTCCTGTCATGTACATGTTTGGACAGTCCGGAGATGTACTTGTAGATCCAATTCATCATTGGTGGGATATGCTATAATTTCTAAATGTATGCATGGTCTTCTCTCATAAATGTGAGCTACTGCTATGAAATGAGAACATAGGCGCTAATGGTACAATGAAAGGCAGCTTCGATTGAGTATTCAAGGTATTTTCATTTTCATATAATCATCCAATTATGTCACTAGAATCTGGGTGCTATGTGCTAATTGTAACATCTCAGGATTTGAGGCCTCAGATAAAACACTCTTAAAAGGAATGATTGGACTACCCATATCACCAAGGTGCACCTCTTTTTCTGGGAGCCCATCACTAAAGAACTCTATAGTTAAGCGTGCTCAGCTTGGAGTAGTACTAGGATTGGTGACCAGTCGGGAAGTTGACCCCGCCTTACGCGTGAGTGAGGATAAATGGCACAGTTAAAGCTAGTGGTGGTATGTGGGGCCAATCATGATTCTTGAAACTCTACTAGAACCTTGGATAGTGGACCCGAGTGTTACACTAATTCCTTAAGAATGACGTCTCCTTTTCTGCTATTAAGGTAAACAAATTTAACTTTATGTTTCTTTGTTTCTATCCAGATGGAGTCCCTTCTTTGACCTCACCAATTAACTATTGAAAAAATGTGTAGTACTGTTTATTTCTTCTTTTCTTTATTGTCCGAACTAAAACAAAAACATTGATATAGTAGTTAAGACCAGTGCAATGCTTTATGTTTCTAGTGCTTGCACTATACTAACTGGTTATTTTATTTATTTTTTCTTTAGCTTTTGATTCCGCTTCTCTTAGGATAATTTTTTTTGTAGTAGGAAAAATCTATAAAACTGTAGCTTGCAAATTTGATTATCAATGTGTAAGAAGTCCTTAGGCTGTATCTGCACGGGACAAAATCTAGATTTAAATTAGATGTGTGTATATGTTATATTAATAAATGCAATGATATGATTGTCGTATGTATTTGGGTCTATTAGTGTTGATAATATTATTAATGTTGTTACATGCAATATCAGCAAGTGTAAATTAATTAACAAGTTCAGGCAGATCCAAATAAGAAACGAAGATCAAACAAAGCAGGAGAATAGAAATAAATGAGTTAGATTCGCAAACCAAATTGTTCATTGAGAAACGAACGTGATACTTAAAGAAATCAGTGTCTGGCAATCCTCACAGATAGGCACCATTCTCCTAGTCTCGATCTGACACGAACCTGGAACAGACTCGTCTCGCTCGTGCTTGACGTCATCTCGTCGCACTACCACCAATGCAGCACAACGTCCGTGGGAACCTCCGCCTGATAGTCGCGTCTCGGTAACGGGAAGGACAAGCCGCACTTTGTACAGGAGAACAACTCCACGAAGCGGCTCGGAAACGAAGACAATCACTCTATAGGAAAGAAATAATTAATTACACAAGTAATTAATTACATAGTTGTATCCTAGTGCAAAAAGAAGCCAGAAGACAGAAGACATTCTCCACAATCCACAAGCCACAAGCCCGAGCCCGGCCAGGCGAGGCGAGGCGTGGTGTGGCGCGCGTGCGTGCGTGTGTGCATGCGTTGTGATGTAGTAACCCCACCCACCCAGGAGGTGAGCATACCTCCCTCCTAGGACCCCTTGGACACTAGTGCCTCATGTGATCCTACATATAAGGACCACAAAAGTTCTAGGAGTGAGCAATATGAGATAAAACTTCTTTGTCATTTGTACTAGAGACAAAACTACTTTTCTCACATGTACTTGCTGCACTACATTGGGCTTAACCCATGCTAAATAAATGGTTGCTACAGTAGCCATATATCTAACAATCCTCCACAAAGTCCAATGTGTAGTGTGCTCTACCATTCAGTCCTCCATACTGTACTTTTAGCAGATACCTTTCAGTTTGAATCCACCTGAGTTATCCAACTGTGACCCCCGTAGGAACTAGGTAAACAAAAGTCTTGAACGTGAACCTTGGGTACAAGAGTATAGGTTGGTAACAACGCAATAAAGACATGGTAGAAAAGAAAATAATGCATTAAGGCCATGCATACGAAAATCTATATCATGATTGATATCAGAGAACAACTCAATTCTCATGTTGCGGCCTACACAAAATCAACCACTTAGTTGGAGTCTCCAAGGATGTAATGCTAACATCC
Source organism: Alisma plantago-aquatica (assembly GCA_963693085.1). Classification (NCBI taxonomy): domain Eukaryota; kingdom Viridiplantae; phylum Streptophyta; class Magnoliopsida; order Alismatales; family Alismataceae; genus Alisma; species Alisma plantago-aquatica. The sequence continues at coordinate 230,218,968 of OY856410.1, forward strand.
TGTCCTAAGACTTGACACCATTAAGAGACTACTCTCTTACTAACTTGCAGTCATGACACTAACAGGTTTCCCAGGGGATAGACACACAGATGCAAGACGCATCAAATAAGAATACATAGTGTCATCTGATCCACCCGACAGTTTGTTATTACCACGTTGAACCCAATTTGTGGGATCTCCACTCTTTTGGGTTGGGTTGCTACTGCCTGTAAATCTATAGGGGTTTCAGTCCCATCCCCAACCTAGATTTTTCTACTAAAGCCAAGGTAAGACCTTTAGTGAAAGGATCAGTTGTATTATCTTTGATACTGACATAGTCCACAGCCACAACCCCATTAGACACTAACTCCCTTACACACTTGAGTGTGACTTAGATGTGTCTACGCTATTTTTTATTGTACTTGGAACTCTTTATCTTAGCAATAGTTGTAGTTCTATCACAGTGAACTAAAATTGCAGGAAGTGGCTTCATTACCATAGGTAAATTAGACATAAGTCCATGTAGCCATTCAACTTCCAATCCAGTTTTATCTAAAGCACACAACTCTACTTTAAAAGTAGACTGAGACAATATGGTCTGTTTCTTAGACCTCTAGGAAACAACTCCTCCTCCCAACAGGAATACATACCCTGAGACACCATTACTCTCAGAATTCACAGCAATCCATCTTGCATCACTATATCCTTCGACTACAGAAGGATGTTTACCATAATGCAGCCCAAGGGAACAAGTTCCCTTGATATACCTCAGAACCCTATCAAGAGCTTCCCAATGGGTCTTGTCGGGAAAACTGGTGTATCTACTTAACTTGTACATGGAAAATGCAATGTCTAGACGTGTACAGTTCATAAGATACATCAAACTTTTGATAATATGAGAATATCGTAATTGAGACACTGGAACCCCAGTCTCATTCTTGAATAAGGGCTTGGATGAATCATATGGAGTCTTAACAGGTTTACGTGATGTGTACTCAAACCTCTCCAATATCTTCTCAACATAGTGAGACTGAGAGCGAGTTATACCATCAATATACCTTATGATTTTAAGCCCTAAAATCACCCCAGCGACACCCATATCCTTCATCTCAAACTTGCTGCACAAGAATGACTTTGTCTCATTTACTACTTTCATATCAGAACCAAAAAGCAGGATATCATCGACGTATAAGAATAACAAAATAAATCCATTATTGATAATTTTGTAGTAGAGACACTTATCAAATTCATTAGAAACAAAGCCAAACGATGATATCACAGAATCAAACTTCTCATGCCATTGCTTAGGGGCTTGTTTCAAGTCATATAATGACTTAACAAGTTTACACACTTTAGACTCATTCCCACAACCCACAAATCCCTCAGGTTGTTTCATATATATCTCTCATCCATCTGATGGATATATGGATTATAAATGGAAGCCAATGCTATAAGCACTCAGATTGTGCTCATACGGGAAATAGGTGAATATGTATCAAAATAATCTATTCCTTCCCTTTGTGTGTAACCCTTAGCAACTAACCTAGCCTTATACTTACTGATTGTCCTGTTTGCATTAAGTTTCTTCTTAAAGATCCATTTGCAACCAACTACAGAACAACAAGGAGGGAAATCCACCAATTCCCAATTTCCATTCGAGAGAATTGATTGGATTTCATCATTAACGGCTTCTTTCCAAAACTTAGCTTCTGGAGATTCCATAGCTTGTTTGAAAGTGACATGATCATCCTCAAAATTGTAAGTGAGAAACTCACTTCCAGAGTCCTTGGATGTCCTAGGCCATTTACTTCTCATTGGTTTAACTATTTCTTCAGAATCATCAGATTTAGAAATAGCTTGTTCTGAGTCACCCCCCACATTTGTCATCCTTTCCACGTGCTCGGGAATGGAACCTGTGGTAAATGAATCTTCTTGAGATACTTCATTGGGAATACCAGTTTTCATAGGAAATACATCCTCAAAGAATGTTGCATCACGTAATTCTACAATTGTATTGACCTTAATGCCAGAGATATCTGATTTTACAATTAAGAATCTATAAGCATAACTTGTCTCTACATACCCCAAAAATATGGCATCAACCGTTTTCGGTCCCAATTTCTTCCTTTTGTGTTCAGGGACAAGTACCTTTGCAAGGCAACCCCACACTCAAAGATATTTAAGACTCGGTTTCCTTCCTCTCCACAACTCAAACGGATTAATCTCTAAATGTTTCTGGGGAACTCTATTCAGAATATGGCAAGACGTATTCAAAGCTTCCCCCCACATAAAGTTGGGTAATCTAGATATTTGGAGCAAGGTATTTACCATATCTATTAAGGTTCAATTTTTACGTTCAACAATCTCATTTGATTGTGGTGAATAAGGAGTAGTGACCTCATGAACTATATCATGTAATTGGCAAAATTCCAAAAACAAGTTTGAGGTATACTCTCCTCCCCTATCAGACCTTAATCGCTTAAGTACTTTACTGGTTTGAGTTTCGTCTTCTTTCTTATAAATTTTAAATTTATCCAATGCCTCATCTTTACTTCTAAGTAAAAAGACATAACAGTATCTACTCGCATCGTCAATAAAAGTTATAAAATAATGATTTTGATCCCTCATAGCAACACCATTAAATTTACAGATATCTGTATGCACTAAATCCAAAATTTCCGAATTCCTATTCATAGAATGAAAAGGCTTCCTAGGCAATTTAGCTTGCATACAGATTTCACATTTATTATTGCTAATCTCAGATTTAGGGATTAAATTCAGATTCATCATACGCTTCATTGAGGCAACATGAATATGTCCCAAACGTGAAAGCCAAACATCAGATGAAACAAGACTCATGCAAACAGAAGTATAATCACTCAAATTTAAAATGGAATTTGAAATAGGTTCAACATGAATCTTAAATAGGTTCTCCACATCACATAAGTACCCCTTGCCAAAAAACAAAGAATCACGAAGGCATGTAATAATAGCCTTATTACATTTACAGTCTACTCTATAACCTTCCCTAACTAAAATTACGCCACTAAGGATATTGTGTCGAATGGTTGGAACATGTCTGACCCTATTAAGAGTCAAAAACTTCCCCGAAGGGAACTTCAAGTTTACCCATCCTTCGTCTTTGACTTCTGTAGAGCTGGAATCGCCCAAAGTCACAGACCGACCTCATGAGGCCTGATAAGTCACAAATAGGGATTTATCAGCACACACATGTACATTAGCCCCAATGTCAATTATCCAATAAAGTGGTTCAAAAATAGAAAGGATTTTAGGCTTAATAGACACGTACCCATCATTGAGGTTCAAGGATGTAGTCATCATGTTGACCACAACCTCCTTAGTTGCAGATGCAGCATCTTTCTTTGCCTTCTTAGAAGGACAATCCTTGTTCCAGTGGCCAACCTATCCACAAGTCCAATAAGGTTTGTTCTTCGGTTTCTTTTGGATCTTTTCCTTAGGTTTATGTGCATTCTTAGATTTATCATCTTTGGTATTTTTCACAGAAGTAAAATTAATAGTTGGATTTGCAACAGTAGGTACCTTGATCATTTTCTCCTTTAAGTGTTCTTCTTGTATATTAATATCCATCATTAGTTCTTCCATTATGTGTGTCCCTTTACGATGCTTCAGAGACATACCAAATGATTCCCATGACATAGGGAATTTTCCTATGATAGATATAAAAAAAATTCTCAGGCAATACCATATTGGCATTTGAGAGTTCATGAACTAGGAGTTGTAGATCATGTGTTTGATTAGAAACTGACTTACCCTCAACCATCTGAAACTTAGATATTTAGACACGCAATATTTTTCAACACCTTGATTTCCAGTACTAAAATTCTTAATCAACAATTCCCACAAAACCTTGGATGTAGTCACTGGCAGATTTGAGTAAGAATCATATAGTTTGTTATTTAAACTGAACAGAATCAAACTGTGCCACGTTTTGTCACCCTTCTTCCAATTAGCAATTATATTTGCATTATCAGGAATCGTTTCATCAGATTTAGGTTCAGTCTCTATGAAGTACTGATCAAAACCTGCAATATTTAGCCAAATTTCCATCTGACTCTGCCAACGGGCAAAGTTGGTACCAGTAAACTTTTCAGGCATATTGATGGTATCATTTTTATTTCCCGAACCACCATGACCGGCCATTTTTAATTAACGACAGAAAGATGATTTCTTTAAGACCGTTGATCATATTATTAATGTCATTACATGCAACAACATCGGGTGTAAATTAATTAACAAGTTCAGATAGATCCAAATAAGAAACGAATATCAAACAAAGCAGGAGAATAGAAATAAATGAGTTAGATTCGCAAACCAAATCATTCGTTGAGAAAGGAACGTGATACTTAAAGAAATCAATGCCTGGAAATCCTCACGGATAGGCACTGTTCTCCCAGTCTCGATCCGGCATGAACCTGGAACAGACTCATCTCGCTCGTGCTTGATGACATCTCGTCACACTACCACCAGTGCAGCACAGCGTCCGCAGGAACCTCCGCCTGACAGTCGCGTCTTGGTAATGGAAAGGATAAGCCACGCTTCACATAGGAGAACAACTCCACAAAGCGGATCAGAAACGAAGGCAATCACTCTCTGGATTAGGGCTCTCAAAACACACGTGAAATGACGGCAGTTGTTGTGTGTTTAACCCTAATGACCGGGGAGTATTTATAGCCACGCACGTCCCTTATTCCTATTTCCAGTAAGACGCAAACACTCGATCACTCTTGTACATAATACGGAATAATCCAAAAAAGAGAAACACTTTCCAGTTAGGATTTAATAAATTTGAATAGGAAAGAAATAATTAATTACTTAGTTGTATCCAAGTGCAAAAAGAAGCCGGAAGACGGAAGACATTCTCCACAATCCATAATCTACAATCCACAAGCCTGAGCTCGGCCAGGCCAGGCCAGGCATGGTGTGGTGTGCGTGTGCATGCATGCGTTGTGATGTGGTAACCCCACCCACCCAGGAAGTGAGCATACCTCCCTCCTAGGACCCCTTCGACACTAGTGCCCCATGTGATCCTACATATAATGACCACAAAAGCTCTAGGAGTGAGCAATATGGGATAAAACTTCTTTTCCATTTGCACTAGAGACAAAACTACTTTTCTCACATGTACTTGCTGTACTACATTGGGCTTAACCCATGCTAAATAAATAGTTGCTACAACAGCCATATATCTAACAATCCCCCACAAAGTCCAATGTGTAGTGTGCTCTACCATTCAGTCCTCCATACTGTACTTTCAACAGATACCTTTCGGTTTGAATCTACCTGAGTTATCCAACTGTGACCCCCGTAGGAACTAGGTGAACAAAAGTCTTGAACCTAAACCTTGGGTACATGAGTATAGGTTGGTAAAAACACAATAAAGACATGGTGGAAAAGAAAACAATGCATTAAGGCCATGCATACAAAAATCTATATCATGATTGATAACAAAGAACAATCCAATTCTCCTATTGCGACCTACACAACATCAACCACTTAGCTGGAGTCTCCAAGGATGTACTGCTAACATCCTATCCTAAGACTAAACACCATTAAGAGACTACTCTCTTACTAACTTGTAGTCATGTCACTAATAGGTTTCCCACGGGATAGACACACAGATGCAAGATGCATCAAACAAGAATACATAGTGTCATCCGATCCACCCGACAGCTTGTTATTACCACATTGAACACAATTTGTGGGATCTCCACTCTTTTAGGTTGGGTTGCTACTTCCTACAAATCTATAGGGGTTTCAGTCCCATCCCCAACCTGGATTTTTCCACTAAAGCCAAGGTAAGACCTTTAGTGAAAGGATCAATTGTATTATCTTTGGTACCGATGTAGTCCACAACCACAACCCCATTAGACATAACTCCCTTACATACTTGAGTCTGACTTGGATGTGTCTACGCTATTTTTTATTGTACTTGGAACTCTTTTATTTGGAAATATTTGTAGTGCTATCACAGTGAATTGAAATGAAGTGGCTTCATTACCATAGGTAAACTAGACATAAGTCCATGTAGCCATTCAGCTTCCAGTCCAGTTTCATCTAAAGTACACAACTCTGCTTCAAAAGTGGACCGAGACAATATGGTTTGTTTCTTACACCTCCAGGAAACATCTCCACCTCCCAATAGGAATACATATCCTGAGACACCATTACTCCCAGAATTCATGACAATCAAGCTTGCATCACTATATCATTCGACTACAGAAGGATGTTTACCATAATGCAGCCCAAGGGAACAAGTTCCCTTGATATACCTCAGAACTCTGTCAAGAGCTTCCCAATGGGTCTTGTCGGGACAACTGGTGTATCTACTTAACTTGTTCACGACAAACGCAATGTTTGGACGTGTACAGTTTATAAGATACATCAAACTTCTGATAATTTGAGAGTATCGTAATTGAGACACTGGAACCCCAGTCTCATTCTTGAACAAGGGCTTGGATGAATCATATGGAGTCTTAACAGGTTTACGTGATGTGTACTCAAACCTCTCCAGTATATTCTCAACATAGTGAGACTGAGAGAGAGAGTTATACCATCAATATACCTTATGATTTTAAGCCCTAAAATCACATCAATGACACCCATATCCTTCATCTCAAACTTGTTACACAATAATGACTTTGTCTCATTTACTACTTTCATATCGGAACCAAAAAGCAGGATATCATCGACGTATAAGCATAACAAAATGAATCCATTATTGACAATTTTGTAGTAGAGACACTTATCAAATTCATTAGAAATAAAGCCAAACGATGATATCACATAATCAAATTTCTCATGCCATTGCTTAGGGGCTTGTTTCTAGCCATATAATGACTTAACAAGTTTACACACTTTGGACTCATTCCCACGACCCACAAATCCCTCGGGTTGTTCCATATATATCTCTTCCTGAAGATCACCGTGTAAGAACGCAGTCTTCACATCCATCTGATGGATATAGAGATTAATGGAAGCCAATGCTATAAGCACTCCGATTGTGGTCATACAGGAAACATGTGAATGTGTATCAAAATAATCTATTCCTTCCCTTTGTGTGTAACCCTTAGCAACTAACCTAGCCTTATACTTATTGATTGTCCCATCTCCATTAAGTTTCTTCTTAAAGATCCATTTGCAACCAACTGCAGAACAACCAGGAGGCAAATCCACCATTTCCCAAGTTCCATTCGAGAGAATTGATTGGATTTCGTCATTAATGACTTCTTTTTAAAACTTAGCTTCTGGAGATTCCATAGCTTGTTTGAAAATGACATGATCATCCTCAATATTGTAAGTGAGAAACTCACTTCCAAAGTCCTTGGATGTCCTAGGTCATTTACTTCTCCTTGATTCAACTATTTCTTTAGAATCATCAGATTCAAAAATAGCTTGTTCTGAGTCACCCCCCACATTTGTCATCCTTTCCATGTGCTTGGGAATGGAACCTGTGGTAAATGAATCTTCTTGAGATACTTCATTGGGCACACCAGTTTTCATAGAAAATACATCCTCAAAGAATGTTGCATCACATAATTCCACAATTGTATTGACCTCAATGCTAGAGATATCTGATTTTACAATAAAAAATATATAAGCATAGCTTGTCTCTACATTCCCCAAAAATATGGCATCAACCATTTTCGGTCCCAATTTCTTCCTTTTGTGTTTAGGGACAAGTACCTTTACAAGGCACCCCCACACTCAAAGATATTTAAGACTCAGTTTCCTTTCTCCACAACTCAAACGGACTACTCTCTGAATGTTTATGGGGAACTCTATTCAGAATATGGCAAGCCGTATTCAAAGCTTCCACCCACATAAAGTTGGGTAATCCAGATGTTTAGAGTAAGGTATTTACCATATCTATTAAGGTTTAGTTTTTACGTTTAGCAATCCCATTTGATTGTGGTAAATAAGGAGCAGTGACATCATGAACTATACCATGTAATTGGCAAAATTCCAAAAACAAGTTTGAGGTATACTCTCCTCTCCTATCAGACCTTAATTGCTTAAGTACTTTACTGGTTTGAGTTTTGGATTCTTTCTTAAAAATTTAAAATTTATCCAATGCCTCATCTTTACTTCTAAGTAAAAAGACATAACTGTATCTACTCGCATCCTCAATAAAAGTTATAAAATAATGCTTTTGATCCCTCGTAGAAACACCATTAAATTCACAGATATCTGTATGCACTGAATCCAAAATTTCCGAATTCCTATTCATAGAATGAAAAGGCTTCCCAGGCAATTTAGCTTGCACACACTTTTCACATTTATTATTGCTAATATCAGATTTAGGGATTAAATTCAGATTCATCATACGCTTCATTGAGGCAACATTAACATGTCCCAAACATGAATGCCAAACATCAGATAAAATAAGATTCATGCAAACAGAACTATAATCACTCAAATTTAAAATGGAATTTGAAACAGGTTCAATATGAATCTTAAATAGGTTCTCCACATCACATAAGTACCCCTTGCCAAAAGCAAAGAATCACGAAGGCATGTAATAAAAGCCTTATTACATTTACAGTCTACTCTATAACCTTCCCTAACTAAAATTACGCCACTAAGGATATTGCGTCGAATGGTTGGAACATGTATGACCCTGTTAAGAGTCAAAACCTTCCCCGAAGGGAACTTCAAGTCCACCCATCCTTCGCCTTTGACTTATGTAGAGCTGGAATCGCCCAAAGTCACGGACCGACCTCAAGAGGCCTGATAAGACACAAATAGGGATTTATCAGCACTCACGTGTACATTAGCCCCAGTGTCAATTATCCAATAAAGTGGTTCAAAAATAGAAAGGATTTCGGGCTTAATAGATATGTACCCATCATTAAGGTTCAAGGATGTAGTCATCATGTTGACCACAGCCTCCTTAGTTGCAGATGTGACAACTTTCTTTGCCATCTTAGTAGGACAATCCTTGTTCTAGTGGCCAACCTGTCCACAAGTCCAACAAGGTTTGTTCTTCAGTTTCTTTTGGATCTTTGCCTTAGGTTTATGTGCATTCTTAGATTTCTTATCTTTGGTGTTTTTTGTAGAAGTAAAATTAACAGTAGGATTTGCATCAGTAGGCACCTTGATCGTTTTCTCCTTTACGTGTTCTTCTTATATATTAATATCCAGCATTAGTTCTTCCATTGTGTGTGTCCCTTTGTGATGCTTCAGAGACATAACAAATGATTCTCATGACTTAGGGATTTTTTCTATGATAGACATAACAACAAACTTCTCAGGAAATACAATATTGGCATCTGAGAGTTCATGAACTAGGAGTTGTAGATCATGTGTTTGATCAAAAACTGACTTACCCTCAACCATCTGAAACTAAAGAAATTTAGGCACGTAATATTTTTCAACACCTTGATTTTCAGTACTAAAATTCTTAATCAATAATTCTCACAAAACTTTGGATGTAGTGACTGGCGGCTTTGAGTAAGAATCATACTATTTGTTATTTAAACCAAACAGAATCAAACTGCGACACGTTTTGTCACCCTTCTTCCAATTAGCAATTATATTTGCATTATCAGGAATCGTTTCATCAGATTTAGGTTCAGTCTCTACTAAGTACTGATCAAAACCCATAATATTCAGCCAAATTTCCATCCGACTCTGCCAACGGGCAAAGTTGGTACCAATAAATTTTTCAGACATATTGTTGGCATCAATTTTATTTCCCGAACCACCCTGACCGGCCATTATTAATTAATGATAGAAAGATGATTTCTTTAAGACTGTTGATAATATTATTAATGTCGTTACATGCAACAATAGTAGGTGCAAATTAATTAACAAGTTCAGGCAGATCCAAATAAGAAATGAAGATCAAACAAAGTAGGAGAACAGAAATAAACGAGTTAGATTCACAAACCATATTGTTCGTTGAGAAACGAATGTGATACTTCAAGAAATCAGTGCCCGGAAATCCTCGTGAATAGGCACCGTTCTCCCAGTCTCGATCCGACATGAACCTGGAATAGACTCGTCTCACTCACGCTTGATGTCGTCTCGTCGCACTACCACCAATGCAGCACAACGTCCGCAGGAACCTCCTCCTGACAGTCGTGTCTCGGTAACGGGAAGGACAAGCCGTGCTTCGCACAATAAAACAACTCCACAAAGTGGCTCAGGAATGAAGGCAATCACTCTCTAGATTAGGGCTCTCAAAACACATGTGAAACGGCGGCAGTTGTTGTGTGTTTAACCCTAATGACCGGGGAGTATTTATAGCCACACACGTCCCTTATTCCTATTCTCAGTAAGATGCAAACACACGGTTGCTCTTGTACATAATATGGAATAATCCACAAAAGAGAAACACTTTCCAGTTAGGATTTAATAAATCCGAATAGGAAAGATACAATTAATTACATAAGTAATTAATTACTTAGTTGTATCCTAGTACAAAAAGAAGTCGGAAGATGGAATACATTCTCCACAATCCACAATCAACAATCCACAAGCCCAACGAGGTGAGGCATGACGTGGCGCACGTGCGTGCGTGCGTGCGTGCGTTGTGATGTGGTAACCCCACCCACCCAGGAGGTTAGCATACCTCCCTCCTAGGACCCCTTAGACACTAGTACCCCATGTGATCCTACATATAAGGACCACAAAAGTTCTAGGAGTAAGTAATATGGGATAAAACTTCTTTGCCATTTGCACTAGAGACAAAACTACTTTTCTCACATGTACTTGTTGCACTACATTGGGCTTAACCCATGATAAATAAATGGTTTCTATAGCAACCATATATCTAATAATTAGTCCATTTTCAATCTCCCATTCAGGATACTACTCATAAATTATGATATAGATATCTCAGCTAGATTATTACCAGAAGAACACCAAAACCAGTTTCAGTTCCTAGATGATTTTTTATTTGGATCCTGACAATATCTTTCCTATTGCATGACCAATGCAATCTAGATTTCAAATTGTGATGTGCTTTTGGTTTCAACATCTACACCGTACCCAAGAAATTGTTATTTTCATAGTGTCTAGGTATTTAAAGTTTGATTGTCTTTCATGTTACCTCCCTTAGTAACCTTTTCTAAATTATATTAAGTTCATGTGTATATGAATGTATGTGAACAAACAAGTAGTTACATGTACGAAAACATCGGGGCTTACACATCTAGCTATTGCAAGCCCCTCCTTAATCTTGATTTAGCCTCAATGAACTTTCCATAGTTATTTGATACTTTAACATTTATCCCCATACTTCCATGCTCCCTCTTCTACCTTCTTCTCTTCTTCAGTGAGCCATTTTGTCAAGATGAATGGGCCAGCGATGTAGGGTTCACATGACCTCATCCAAACTGATTCATCACTCTCACATGCATGTGAGTGAATGCATAGACATTTTGGTAGTGGGTAATTCTAGTAAGGGTATATAGATAAATAGTGAGAGGTGTTATGCATCTATGAAATCATTTAATAGATTCTTAAATTTAAAGAATTCTACAAAAGATGCAGAAGAATGTTTTGTCCAATGTGAATACTAAACTATAACATGTTTTTTGTACTTCACTAGGAGAAATAAAATTCAATGTTTTCAATTTAAGGTAGAAAACTCAAATGTATCAGAGAAAAATCATATATGAGGAAGCATCGATTCCTATCTAGATCCGATATATATCCCTTTATGGATAAAAAATATTTACCTACACATCCACTCTCTTTGGAATGAATTCAACTCTAGAATTCTCAAATATGTTATGAAAGATCATTCCATAGGAGCCAAGTTGAATACTTAGTGAACTAGAACCTACAACTATCACCCTTATACGAAGTTGAGAAAAACTTAAATTGTAGAGCTTCCTTGAGATTCGTGATATACACATTTGTGTATAAATATGAACACTATGTGATGATATTAATTTTTTTTTTGGATCAAGGTATAAATAGCCCATAAAATCCAGTTATACAACCACAAAATGTGGGTTATTCAAGGCATTAATCAATGCTAACCATTATTTAGATAAACACATTTTACTTATTAAGACACAAGGTTAACAATAATGTCTATTGAGATGCATTAACATGTACATTTGATTTTTTTGTCAATTATGGATTATTTGTATGCTTGAATGGTATATGCATGAAGATAAATACCTGAAGCAAGTGTATTATGGGAAATATTTTTCCATTAATTGTGACAAAGCATTGCAAGTGAAAGAAAGCATTGTACGATATGGATAAAAAAAAGCATTGTATAATATATCATACCAATTTGTATGCTTTAATGGTATATCTCTTAATGCTTTCTTTGAATTATAATGTTTTGTCACAATCAATGAAAAATATGTTCCACAATACTCATGCTTCAGATATTTATTTTCACATATAGACTACAAAATCATTTTGTTTGATGTAAATAAATAACAATTTTGGAATTCCAATGGGGAAAAATATTCTGAGGATCTAAATGCTAAGGAGATAAAAATTCAAGTAAGCTATAATAACAAAAAACTCACAGATACACATGATGGTAGTGATAATTATATAGGTGAGTTGGTAACAATAGTTTGAAACAAATGTAACATTATGAAAATTTTAATGAATATTTCTATAAAAAGGTTTCACAACATACATGTGCTTTTCTGATAAGATTTGGTATTCCACTTCAGCTTGTTCCTATTGAAATAAGATTAATGGAAACCTTTGGATTTAATAAATATATTTTACATTCTTGACACTAGAATTGTTCCTTTTATGCAATTTAAGAATTATTTGTTAAAAAAATTATGTTTGATGGATAGGTAGATAATTGTCATTGTAGTCCTAAAGAATTGTTGATGCTAAGACTCTCAATACTTCTTCTAATAAGTAGTAAAAAATCAAAATCAAAGAAGATCATAGGTACATAGATTTGTGGAGGAATTATGCAATAGTAGTTAGAATCTTATAAGGGATAAAAAAAACAAAATCACACTATAGAAACATCTTAGTTCTTATTTAAGCTTTTTTATATATAGACATTTTAGATCTATGTATGTCCCACAAAAAACCCATGAATGCATGGAAGAATAAGGTATAATGGGAGTCAATAATATAACATTAGTATATATTATTTAAGAGAACAATGACTATGAATCCCAAGTAGCATCTTCCAACATTGTATCAAGCTGATACATACATGCAACTTCGATCATGTGTTACCAACATCATCATCTTCTATTACATGCCAATAACTATTTCATATTGACTTGCTACAATAATTGGCATAATAATTCATAATGTAGAAAGAAAAGTTTAGAGGAGATTGTTGTGCAAATTGAAATTCACAAACAACATTTACATATGAAGCATAGATGATGATTCACTTTTATTGATATTCTTAAAATAAAAATTCAACCCATCACATGGCTTACAAAATGAATTTCTAACATACATATTTAAATATATAAGTATCTTCGACCACATTCTATCAAATTAATCTTTTCACATATAGAGAACTTTTTACACACATTACAATCTAAGGTTATATCTAATAATACTATCCATAGAATGTTGGGTCGATGTATACACATAGTGATATTCATCAATGATGTGATTGATATTCAAATGTACATTGGAACATCACTCACTCTTTAAGTATGAAATGTTTTTAATAAGAAAGCACAAGTAACATTCAATTATGATTAAGATAAACTTCATTTATTGCTATTATAACATCTTCATGATATAAAAAATATTAGATTGTTAAACTTGGACTCTTGTGAATCATACAACTATCATACAAAACATTTCAATAATATGGAATTTTATATTCCACATTTGGTATATGACTACCTATCTATAGATAAGAGTTTTCCACTATGATTTATATCATGTTATAGAAATACAAAAAACACGTATATGCATCTTAGCTAAATAATTAATATTTACTGTAATGCAGGGCATGGAGAGGGATAAATAATAATTTTTTATGTTGATATATAAAATATATATGACTTGAAACTCTAATTTTATGTTTGTATCATTAATTATTATATAATTAATAATTGAAATAACCTCTTCAAAAGAATTTTTTTTCTTCATGTTGATACTCATTATGTGGAGTTGTGTGGTGGAATATAATGCCAATGAGAGAGATAATTACAAAAACATTATACTTGAGCAATGACAGTGACAAATTTAAAATAAACAAACAATATCTCAATGTATAACTGATTTTGTATGCTTTTTTTAGAAATAAAAAATAGTGGTACACTTGTTGCAGTTGATTCCTAATAAGAAATAAAAAATGTTTTAAAAAAAATGACATATTTTCTTCTCCTTATATAACATTTCGAATGACTTTATCTAAATATTAAAAATTATAACTATTATATAAGAAGGTTATCAATAGTGGTGATGTTTTGAAGATGTGACACGAGTTTCCATTATTAGAGTCCCCCGGTTTTAACATTGTGAGAAAATTGTTCCTTAGTTGACTTTGATTTTGATAAGCTAGCATGTAGTCCTCATACACCATTATTGGTAAAACATATAGATGTATATGTTATAATATGCATAAATCAAATCGTGCATCTTGCATAATAATGTGTCCAACTCCTATAGGATGATTTTTTGGATTTCTGATAAGACAACACTTTTAGGGTTAGTATTCTTTTGTAAACAAAATCCTCACAAAAATATATAAATCTCTAAAAATATAGAAATTATTCAAGTAGCATCATCACAAATATCAAATCACTGTCAGCATATGCAATTATTCTATAATACATTCTTTATTATTATGCCAACTATAATTAGAATGTATACACATCCCAGGATCATTTGAAATAAAATACTCATATATATCTCATGTGCAAAGAACGTGCATAAACTAGTAGATCTATAAAGTAAGAAAGAAATGATGTAATAAGGGAGAAAGATAACATGGAACCCACCTTAAGAGCATGCTGAGAGAAATGCATGATTAGATATTTGACCTTCTTTCATTTATTTTCTTAGATTTCGGGACAAAATCCTAAGGAGGGTGAAATTTTTAATGACCTATTTTCATCTTATCTATCTAATTATGACTTATTTTGATAATTACATGCTTAACTAGATGAATCATTGTTTAAGCTTGATTAATGATTGTAGTCGAATTATGATGTATCAAACCTAACAAAAAACTCCAAGAATGATTTTTTTGAATAATTAGGGTATGGTAAGTGTAAAACCTAGTCAGTCAGTATTAGGGTTTTGGTAGCATATGAATACAAAATTGATAAATACAATGGTGTAGTGAATGATTTTTAGTATTTTATCCATAACTCTAATTTACTTGAAATTTGGATATAGCTTGGGAAACTCAATTTTATATTTTCTAGAAAAATAGAATAAACTTTTAATGATTTGTACTTGTTGTGGGACTCGATTTTCCCTAGGAAAAACTCATCTAAATGCATTCAGGATGAAATATGGAACTCTGGTATTTAATATATATCTATTTATTTGTAAGCTGAAAATTTTACTATATCTTAAAAACATAATTTCCTACAACATATTAAATTTTAGTATTATAAGAGTTATACAAAGTGTTTTTGCATCCAAATTTCTTATCAGTAATAACTCGGTGGACCAACAGTGTGAATAATTAAAAACAAAGTCTAAAAATAGATTTTGGACTTGTGTGTATTTGTTTAAAGCTCCTAAATTAATCTAAATAATCAAACCAACACCCTAGTAGTTCCTGGACTCTATTATTCCTATCCAAGATCTGACATTCTAGAGAGAATGACGGAGAATCAACATTTTGAAGGAGAAATTCTCAGAAAATGTTGATTTAGGATTCTAGCTTCCTAAAGATTGCAAATTCATGTAAGTTCATCAGTCATAGATAGGTCTTCAAGGTGAATCTTCTCTCTTGTGTCTAAAATTCGTCCCTCCTCCTATGTGAATAAAAAAGGATATCAAATCACCTCTTTTCTCTTTCTTTCTCTGCTATTCTCCTTTTCTAGGATTTCCAAGTTGAAAAGAGCAACAAATGGATTCAATCCTCATGAGATGATTGGATTTATATGAATTCATTATTATGTGGGACGTTTTTAAGGTGCTAGGAATTCTAGGTGAGTGTTTATCTCCCTATTGATATTTGTACTCATGTTGAAATCCTAATTCCATTTGATGAAAATATACAAGATCGTTGATTGCACTTGTATGTGATTGAGTAATCATTTGGGAAGAATTTGGGGAAATGATTTGTACTGATTTTGATTCTTTCTCATTGATTTTTGTTTGATAGTTCTAAATCTAATGATTCAATATATATAAGGAAATCCTATAGATAGAGAATCATGTTGTTTTATACATATATTCCCCAAAATCAGCCTTAATGAATGTTATGCCTTGAAATTGGGTTGAAATTTTTTTTGGGCTAGAAGAGAAGATTTTCTGCCCTCTCCCAAACTATAGTGAAGGCCAAACACCCAAACGGTGGTAAATAACAAGGTAGCAATTGTGAATTGATCTGGGATCCCTTCATGAGGGGACATCGTGCTTGAGCACTTGAATTACTCCTTATTAGCGGGTTGACATATTTAGACTCATGTTTATATTAATAAGAATGAGTTCTCAACTGTTTCAGATTAAAATAAAATAAAATATGGAATCATTACTTTTACATTGTTAGTGTTGTAGATTGACTCAATTGAGTCGATGAATCATTGTATGTAATTGATGAATGGATTGCGTGAAAAATGGAAACCAAGGTTTCCATGTGTCATGAATAGCCTTGTCCCATGTTTACCATGATGAAGTTATTGAATAATAAGGTGATTATGATAATGAATTAAGATGTATGTATTTAAGCTGACTTTTTCAAAAAACTAGAAATTCAATATCAAGATGAGTATGATAGATAAAGCCCAAACTTGTATACAATCTTGTAAATGTGATAAAATGCACAATTTCAGGTATTATTACTTCAATTGGAAGTGATACGTCTTATTAAGATGACCTAATACTAATAAACCTATTCTATTGTAATTTATAAAAAAATGAGTAAACCCCAGTGAATGCAAATCTTTTATACAAGTCAGATAATGAAGAACTCGAAAGATGATTAGAGGTTATGGTGTAAGAAGAAGTAAATTTAATCCATTTATATTCCTAAAGTGAGTAGTATTATAAGGATCTCAACGATCGTTGTTAATTACAAGAATTCTATTGGAAGTCAATGATATGGTATGCTCATCTAAATACAAGAATGGTAATGGACAAGAATGAACTGAATTGTGATGACAAGTTATTGATGAAATAATGAAATGACTATGATGAAGTATATGATCTATTTATATTAAATACAAGTGAGTTGACCTAAATTGAATACAATACACTAAAGTTAGAGTGTAAATAATTTCAATTAGATAGAAACATTATGCATTAAGTTAATTTAGAATGATTGGTTCCATGAATAACAATGATCATGACATGAAAGAAGTTATGAATATTATTATAAAATGAAGGTAAAATGAAGAAAATTGTTAGTTCTATCTAAGAACCTAATCCTAACCCTGATATGATGAGTTGTGTGCTAATAATGAATAACATTCTTAAATGGGTACATAAATATCGTTTAAATCAATTACAACATGAAGTTTAAGGATGTGAATTGATTCATAAAAAATTGTGTTCTTATTTTGCAATTATCTATTAGTATATTTGTATTCTAAGAATGGTCTACTGTGATGGATTGAAAATGAGATCAAATATGCATCAAACAATACCCCTAACTGAAGAATGGTAGATGGTATAAGAGGATTGATTAATGTGGTATGCGGTTTATGCATTGATATTATTCGTAACTAAAGAAATCAAAAGAAAAAGTATTTGGTGTATGGTAAACCTTCACTGAGCATGACAACGATACAATATGTCTATATTCTCATGTTATTTCTAGTTCTCATATCTCTTTGAATATTTGATGAGAACTATGATATGGAATTAAGTGATAAGAAATATATTGGGATTGAATTAACATGCATTGATTATGTTTGAGAAACCAAGTTTAGGGAAATGTTGGATAATGAGATGATGTCTCTGGATGATAGACCACTGATGATGACTTATATGAATGATTTGGAAATGGAAAGAATCATATATGTCACAAACTATAGATCGTTGTGATTTTCATTTTAATCATTTTATTTCTTAGTAAGCCTAATTTTATTCATGTCATTCTAGTTGCATGAGAATACGCAGAAATGATAAATGATGTTTTGATATTTGTTCAAGATGAGTAAAAAAGATTAATAATAAGTGAAATGATTACAATTCTTGTTAGGTGACCTAAACACCGTGAATTCTCCTCAAGGTTCATACTGGGGAAATTAAGAGGATATCCTTTTAATAATTAGAGAATTATGAGAAGGATTTCTGGAGTGTGGATTCAGACCAGAATTTAGGAGTGAGTCATTTAGTGTGATTATGGACCTAAATCCTTTGTTGTGAACGTTTATGTCCATGAGTAATAGACTCTAATGAAATAAAAATGTGAAATACATGAAGTATGATGATCTATGATATTATTCTATGTTGGTACCTATATCGTGTACCTGAGATGCATATTTGAGTCTCTTTAGGCAACCCTATGGCACACCCATGTTTTTTGGTGATATCTTAGGGTGGCATGATTAACCCTAAGATAGTAACGGTGATTTGTTGATACAAGAATTAGGTGTGCAAACATCCACTTGGTGAGGTATTATTCTATTAATTTTAGGGCAAATGAATAAAATATGACAATCTATGTTGAATATGAGTTGAATGTTTTTTACACGCCTTCTACCTCTAGATGATAGACCTGCTATTGTTGAATATGTTTCTTGGTGTTGTAGAAACTAATCATTCCTTTATAAAGATAATCTATTTCTATATTCTTTTTTATCAGGTTTGGAAACTAATCTTAGATGTTGACAAGAAGTTGATATTGGTATTTAATATCCACTATGAATAAGATTTGGTTTTACTTATCATTTTAATAGTCTTTTTTGGTACATATTTTATATGAATTCTACTTTAGGATTGGAGCATGTGTTCCTGGTCCGGATGGTGGGGTGTCACAAAGAAGATGTTATTGTTATTTATTGATTCTAATTGTTTAGATCTTGTCTTGTTACTGCTACATATAGATTGTCATTTTGAAGTAATTAACATCTACTGATCTGTTCACAAATATAATCTCAGAGATGTTTTTAAGTTGGAATTGGACTAAGCGAATACCTTATCTGATTGATTAGATTATTGTCATAAACTATAATTACTAAATGCTTTAATTATCTTTTGACATATAAATATTGCAAGTTTCTGTTAAGTTGTTATGAGCTATTTTTTGAAAAAGGTTAAAATATAACTGCATTTCTTATATACTATTTTAATTTTTTTGTTAAAATGAGGTGTTGTGTTCCTTAATTTGGGTTTTGGACTAGGTTTTTTCTCTAATGGTTGACATTTATGCTAATCAAAAGAGAGGTCTAAAAACTTCAGGTTTAGTAGGACATCTACTGAGGGGATGCTTCTTCTGGAACCCATAACATACATCACTCTTTGGGTCTTCAACATGGAACTTCCTCTTCTTGTTGTTCTTATCTTGATAACATGGGTAAGATTCTACAGATAGAGCCTTATCCACCAACTTTAAGAAGGTTAACGGTATTTGAGGGACCTTCATCCAATTTTGTAGCACAAATTTTCAAGAAACATACAAGATTTTCTTCTTTAGTCAAACTCTCAGCATAACTCTCAAGTCAAAGAAAGTTAAACACATACCCCATCATTATCATTTAATTGTAATGTGGACTATAGAAATCAGATTCCTTCTTTCTTATTGGTGCATATGATATATACTTTTCTCTATGTTGGGTTAGAAATTGTTCCCACATCAAGTTAGAACATCACGAGTCTCGACCATATTATTCCACTAATAACAAGTTGGCCTACTAAGCATGTATGTAGAAAACAAATATTTTGATTCTCAACGCATATGCCTTCAAAAGTTCATTCAAGGGCTACAATGGAATTATCATCTTTGTCCACCATATTGACTTCATTCTCACCATGAAAGTACATATGACAAATCTTCAAGAATTGTGTCAGTGAACACTCCTTAGGCTTATTAAGATCCTCAAGAGAAGTAAAAATCCTCGTTAGAGATTAGGAAAGAAGTCCTAGGAGATAAGACATCTCCTGGTTAGGGGGAATACTCAAACTTAGAGTAGTCAAAGCTAGTGTTGAGGTATACTATACCACTATTGGTTGACTTTCATCTATCATAAGCTTGAGACATGTGGGGTATAATGAAGGGATCCAACCTTGGCATTTCATGCCTTCAATCCTAAGGTGTCTCAAGAACATATTAATATTAAACAATGGAGTTATGTAACCATATTAGAGTGCTTGCACAAGGTAAGGGTAAAAGGTATAAGAAACCTAGGGGTGAGGAAATAACCCAAAGTAGATAAAATTGTAGTAGTCAAATTACTTGACTACCTGTTCTCTGATACCATACTTAAAAGGAGTGGGACCTAATAGGGGAGTCGCTCGCTTACTCGGGGGAAAAGGAGAATACATCCCATGCAAACGTCATAATGAATTTTTCGCAATGGACGATACACTAAAATTCAATTATGCAATGTATCAAATACCAAAAGTGTATCAATGGAATATAAAAGTCTAACTATTATAATTATCATTTTATATCATAGTTTCAACACCATGAAGGATGATTACAACAACTAAAGGAAACTGATCTATAGATAGTAGGTCGCAGGGGAAACCTAGATACTCTAGTCAATCTCCAACCAAATAGGGTTACTCTTGTGCAGGTTGCAGCTCAGGGTCACCTATGGCAAGATCTTCTCCACATATGGGGTTGGAAATACCCCAACAAGATAAGACAAGGTGGATATTTATCACCAAAATCTAATGTAGGCTTATAACAAGGATTTAACAGGATGTATGAACAAAGTA
This sequence comes from Alisma plantago-aquatica, assembly GCA_963693085.1. Classification (NCBI taxonomy): domain Eukaryota; kingdom Viridiplantae; phylum Streptophyta; class Magnoliopsida; order Alismatales; family Alismataceae; genus Alisma; species Alisma plantago-aquatica. The sequence goes on from OY856410.1 coordinate 230,239,974, forward strand.
TGTCAAAAGTAAAGTAAACATGGTTACCAATGAAGAGGGAGGCAAAACATCTAAATGGATATCAAAGAGGATCTTCATATATTATATTAAGAGATTATATGAAGCAATAATAAAGTACAATCATTAAATTCTTGTCTTACAATTATGGAAATAATAATGGAAACCATTCTAATCAATTTAGTTGAATAGTTGGATGTAGATTATCTTATAGACTAAAATCATCTTAATATAGGGCCAGAACACTTCCACATCACGTTCCTAGGAAGGAGGTGATAGAACCCACAATCTTCTATGTCATTATATATATATATATATATATATATATATATATATATATATATATATATATATATATATATATATAAACATATATGCTAAAAGAATTGTGTAATCGAGTACATATAGTTTAGGTGTACCCATCCTCATTTATGATTATATATATATAGTCAGGCTAGAATACACTCGAGTGTATTCAGATCATAATACACTCAAGTAGCTTTTCATGATGCAATATTTTTTTCAAAAATCTAATCCATTGATCTTCTTAAACATCTTGTGAGTAGCTCATATGAAAAATTTGAGCACATTTGGACATTTATAGGTCATGTTATAAAGACTGCAAAAATTATGCATTTCAAATTAGTTTCACACGTCAATTTTGTTGCCGTGGATGAGTGACTTACACTCATCCAAATAGGCTCAAAATTTATATGTAGCCTAGTTATAGTATGATGGTGATGATCAATGGTTTACATTTTGCAAAAAAAGTCTTGATATGAAAACACACTTGAGTGTATTCATGCGATCTGTACAATCGAGTGTATTCTAGCTTGACTCTCTCTCTCTCTCTCTCTCTCTCTCTATATATATATATATATATATATATATATATATATATATATATATGTGTGTGTGTGTGTGTGTGTGTGTGTGTGTGTTGATAGTAGTTTGGGCTTGGTCAAAGCACCAAAAACCCATATATGGAAAAAGTTGTAAAATGGTATCTAACCCCAAACTGTACTGCTACAAATTGATAAATATACTATGAAAAATAAAACATGCATATAATACGGAGGCAAGATCCTTTACGTTCAAGAAAATCATCAATTCAGGGTTCCATTTGTAGAATGGAACAATGATATGAAATAATGCAACAAGTGTTGCAAATTGAATAAGTATCAAAAAGGCCAAAGAAAGTAGATTCAATTTGAATTTTCAATAGTATATTGGATAAAATTCAGTTATTGGACCTAATGAGGTCAAATATGTATAACCAAGTGATAAATAAAATAATATGCCACAATCAAGCCGGAGAGAGAGCATATATAATTATCTTTCAATAAGACTTAGAAAGAGAAGTGGCATACCTTGAATTGTGTATTAATAAATCAAAGTCATAGCCCAAGTCTTAGAAGGGTATCCTTCAAGATCTAAATTGTCAATAATTATTATAATTATATTTATGTTACAAATTATGTTTAGTTAGGTAGAGAATGTTTTTTATATTCTAATTAGTATCTAATTGTATAGATGACGGAATAACTATTAACAAATTATCTGGGATAACTTTTTTACTAAATTTATTTAAAAAATCACTATAGAATTTCCCATGTAGCCTTGCATCACACATCATTTTCTTGGTATATGAGTCATTAATTAATGCTTCAAATCTTACTCGATCACACTAAATAAAATGTGAAAGTATAGATAGACCCATGTGAATTATGACATAAATAAGTCAAACTAAGGGCAAAGATGAGAGATTACAAGCTAACATATTTGTGATTCTTGTTTTCAACTCACAATCACCTAGCTCTAAAGCAGAGATCACGTGAAAGAAATCAAGCCATTGACCCACCACAAGAAGTCATCTCATTGGAAATAGATGATTTCATGATCTTCCTTGAGATCTTCAAACTTATGAAGTCTAGGTAGTGACTGGAACATGAGTAACAGTCCATAGCATAGCCTCCCTCATGGCAATTCTTGAGCAAGGAGTTTAGAGTCATGAAACATGCATAACTTAGGTAAACTAGTCATAAAGATGAGTTTCCCATAAAAGGAGAATGACACTGGTGAGGACACATATTGTAACGCCCCTCCAAGTATATATATATATGTTAGTAGAAGAAAAACCTATGTTGTCCATAACATGGGTCACTTGTCTTGGAGGGACGTCACAAGACATGATATACATAACAACAAGATTAATGAAACACCATGCATCACTCAAAATATAAATTCACACATTGTTATTAAAAGGAAACATAAGTTGTCACATCTTAATCTCAAACCTGATACATTTAGCCTAAGTATAATAAACCATGAAATGTAAACTAAACTAGATATTCTACTGAGTAGTAGATGGCACCCCATGAAACTAAGCATCCTTGATGTTAGCTACACTGAAGGGATCACTTTAGTACTCCTTTGCTCCTTGATCTAGGGACATATCGTCCCATAGCCATGCAAAAACAAAGACATACATCAGTAAACAACACTATATTATTTATAAGAACTAAAAAAATAAGCATATATATAGTTGACTTGAGAGAAAATCTTGACATGCATTTAACTTGGGCATTCTTGATTACTTGATTATGTTAACATAAAGAATTTAATAAGTAAAATATGCACTCTCTATGATTTTCCCACTTAAGATCCCATAATTGGCACGAATGCCCATGATTTATCTAAAAAGCCCATAACAATCCCTTGAGGTCCATGATTGGCTACAAAAGCCCATAATTGGCATGAAAGCCCATAATGACTCCTTGAGGTCCATGATGGCGAGAGCATATAAAACTTAATCAAATTCTTATAACATGATTCTTAATATGAACATTAGCATAATCTTGAACATTAAATGTTCAACACAATGTGATTTCTCCCTCTTGAACTTGAACATTAGTTTCATGAATCATTAGCCATTAATCTTTAATCATAATCTTTGATATTAATGAGCATGATAACCATAATACATAGGATATGGATACCATCAAGAAATTTGATATATGCATATGATTAGAGCATTGAACTTGAAATTTGAAGCACAATTCATAAAACATACATATCATACAATTCAATCATAGTATTTATGTATAGTGTCATGACCCTCTTACTTGGAGAAAAAAGATCCTAGTTTAGTGTCTTCGATGTTGATCAAATCCTAGGTTGGTATCTCTGATCTTGAGTCAAACCCTAAGTCTCCTGAAAATAACATGATCCTTATTGATTATCACTTTAATTGACATCTTAAACACTAATTTGGTCTTTAAGAAAACATGGCCTAATTATACTGAATTAGGTTTAGGGTTACTAAATAGGTCATACCATTTGAGAAAATGTAATTAATGTTAGTAAACTAATGATCATATTACTTAAAATTAGGGTTTCGGAGTCCCTTATGAAAACATTAGATCACATAGGCAAACCATGGCTTAAAAATCCTAAAATCAGATTCCTTGTTAAAAATCCTTACTAATGACTATTTATTCATAATTTTTTGATGAAGAGTCAATTTACTACGAATTTCCAAAGAATAGGCCAATCATAAAAAAAGAAAAGTCGCATATGCATTAATTCTCACATAGCACATAGCTAGATCCAAGCCCAGTGTTGGTGTGTCCCAATCACATCCAGCCATGTGGCACATCAAAGGACGTAGATTAAAAAAGTAATAGAATGCTAATTCTAAAACTACCCTCGTCAAAAAAATTACACGATCGATGAAGCTAGGGCAGAGGGGTAGAATTACCCTTGCCCATCCTCTCCTTTGCTTGCTACTTCGACGAGCAGTCCATGGAGCTATGAGATTCTTGATCTCCGGTCCACCATAAGGGCCTGTGCCCTTCATGATATGTCAAAGTTGTCGTTAGGTTTCCTGCATCCTAGAATAGTCATTGACCCATGATTTGGAATCAAGTACGCACTAGAGCACCAAGATCCATCACCATGGTCCAACCATGGTCAATCAGCAGGGAGGACCATAGTGGTTGAAAATGCAGTAAATCAAAGAAGAAAATGAATAAAACTTGTCATAGAGGAGAATGGAACCGATAAAATGATCGAGGTTGCGAAAAGACCATATTGGCCCTAGAGTAGGCCAGTGCAGCAATGAAGATAGGGGAAAGAGAGAAAAACTCCAAATCATAAGTAAATGTTAGAGAATCATCAATGAAGTCTTGGGAAATGATCCAGAAGTGAAGGGGAGACCAAATGTTTCATTCCTATAGATGGAGGGACATCAGAAAGCCATGTCTCTAACCCATTGATGATGACCTCAAATTGAACTATAGAACACAACAATCTGAGGCAAATCGAGTTGTAACTATAAAGAAATAAAGTTGCATATGCATATATGCTTACCCAAGCGGTGATTGAACAAAAGCAGTGGAGGTGGATGAGGCATGCACAGTGTTTGTCAGAGAACACACTGATTTGGTCAGGTAGACTTGAGGCACCAGAGAAGAAATTGAGAGGGGAGGAGAGTTTCTCTGAGCCTTGTGTTTATCCTAGACCCCTTAAATATGGGTGGGTCTTGTCGTGATGGCGACTTTGACTTTGTGGTGGAGATGGGATTTAGCATTGTTTTGGGCATTTATATTATTGACTATGGGAGCAGATGAATTAGGGATTCCCTAATTTGTGAAAGAGAGTTGGAAAGGTTGACACAGAGATCTCGTAATGAAGAGTTATGATGGTTGAGAATTGAATTGGGAAGGAGTTTGCTCAGAACTGGTTTCACACCAGCAACGGAAACGAAGGAGGGAGACAATGTTAGAGCCATCAGATCGGGAGAGAATTAAAATATGACAATTTGATGCACACATAGAGAAGGAAAATAAATTCAAAGAGCATGTGACAGTAGAAATATCTAGAACTATAGGTTTAATTACTCATATTAAATGAAATTATATTCAAATCTAAATCAAACATTATGGAAATTTTTTGATTCATTTGGAGTGTCAAATATGTTCAAAATGATACCAAATTTGGACCACATATCCAAGAAGGTGTCTAGATGCCTCCCATATAATTATATTTCCGTTTCTCGCATATTTGACCACTATTTCTACAAATGTCATTTCACTTGATTTTAATGCATTAATAGATGAAATATTTGGATTTACGTTTTGTGTTGTGTTCCTTGGAGTCAAATTTTGAGACCAATATTATTACTCATCCATGATCATGTCATCTATATTCTATGCCTCTTTTTGAGAACCTTTTCTAGGAGGAGAGAGAATAGTGAAAAGGAAAACTTGTATGCAACATTTTAAGTTAATTGCCTCTCGTTATGGCATACTTATAGGAGAAAGTATATTTTTCATTTTCTGTTTTTTTGTCCTCACTCTATTTTTTTATAAGGAGTATACTTTCATGATCTTTTACATTAAACCCCTAATGTATTATTATTTAGTAAAATCCCATTCTAAGATTTAAATTAGATATGAAATTTGGGGTGTGACAATTCTACCCACCTTAGAATGAATTTCATCCTCAAAATTTTCTAGGGCACTACCCACCTTAGGGTTTTTCTAACTTCTTCATCCAATAAAAGCCAACATATTCAAAAGTGAATGAAAATAAAATATGTTTTATAAAGAGTTCATGTGGACATAAACGTAACTATTACATCATTACTCATTTTCTACTTCCATAGTGAAAATCCTAGATTGTCTCTTGGGAGGTGGATTTTGATCCTTATTCTGGTTCTAGTCCTTCATGATCTTATGGTAATTCGACTTGTGATGCCCATTGTCTCCACAGTAGAAGCATGCTCATGTACCATATGTGAATGGGCCTGCATGGTTCTTCTTGCATGTTGGGCATAAGGGTTTCTCAGCTTCTGCAGTAGGCTCAGGTGCCTTTCTCTTAGGGTTGTTGGGGGGCTGACACTGGTTGTTCTTATGAGGAACTTCCCTCATGTAGGATCTTTAAGGGTGATATTCAAGCTCTAGGGCTGCATCTAGGGTATCCTGGAGGGTCATGTGACCTCTTCCTGACAAGGCAAAGCTCAGGTTAGGCTTGAGTCCTCAAATGAACTTCTTTATTCTGCAATGTTCATCATAATCATAGGCATACTTCTATAGGACCCTAAACTTCATGGCATATTGGGTCACAATCATATCACCTACCTGAGCTAGATTGGAAAACTCAAGATCCTTCTTCTCTTCCATGGATTCAGACACAAAGTGGTCCTGGAAGGCTTCACCAAATCCTTCCCATGTGAGTGGAGGTGCATCAGCTACCCTTGAGTTGAGGTTCTCCCAACATGTACGGGTGGCTCCCTTGAGCATGTGGGTTGAAAAGTGAACCCTAGAATGTGGGGGACAATCCATTTCATGAAAGAAATGCTCCATGATTCTAATACATTGTTCTCTCTAGGTGACAACATCAAAAAGTCCACTAAATTCAACTCGTGGTGTTTGGGTTGATGATGTCCTTGTCTTAGGGCATTAGTGATCATTTGCACTAAGTCCTCTAGTGTTGCCTTAGGGTTCCTCCTTGGTCCACTTCCCTCACTAAAAGAACAAGAACCATCATCCTTATCCTTTCCCTTGTCTTCTTTCTTAGGGGCCATCTAGAAAAATAAGGTACAACTAGGTTTAGAACATGTGAATCTTTAGCTTAGTGGACATATACTCGTGGTTCTAATACCATATTGTAACATCCTCCAAGTATATATATATATATATATATATATATGTATGTATATATACATACATATATATGTATATATGTATATATATATATATGTGTGTGTGTGTATATATATATATGTATATATATGTATATATGTATATATATACGTTAAAGGAAGAAAAATCTATGTTATCCATAACATGGGTCACTTGGCTTGAAGGAACATCACAAAACATGATATACGTAGCAACAAGATAAATGAAACACCATGCATTACTCAAAGTATACATTCACACATTGTTCAAAAGGGAAACATAATTTATCACATCTTAATATCTAACCTAATACATGTAGGCTAAGTAAATATAAATCATGAAATGATAAACTAAACTTGATATTCTACTAAGTAGTAGATGGAACCCCACCAAGCTAAAGTCTTCTTAATGTTAGATATGACGAAGGGATCACCTCAGTCCTCCTTTTCTCCTTGATCTAGGGATGTCTCGTCCCACGACCATGTGAAAACAAAGACATACATCAGTAAGTGGCACTATACATTTTATAACAATTGAAAAAATAAGTATATATATACTTGACTTGAGACAAAATCTTGGCATGCATTTAACTTAAGTATTCTTGATTACTTGATTATGATAACATGAAGAATTTAAGAATTAAAATATGCACTCTCTATGATTTTCCCATTTAAGAGCCCATCATTGGTACGAATGCATATGATTTGGCTAAAAAGCCCATAACGACCCCTTGGAGCGCATGATTGGCTACAAAAGCCCAAAATTGGTATGAAATCCCATAACCACCCCTTGAAGCCCATGATGTGAGAGAATATATAACTTAATCAAATTCTTATAACATGATTCTTAACATGAACATTAGCATAATCTTGAACATTAAATCTTCGACATGATGGGATTTCTCCCTCCTGTGCCCTTGAACATTAGTTTTATGAATCATTAGCTATTAATCATTAATCATAACCTCTAATGAGCATGTTGCCCATAAGGTATATGATATAAAAACCATCAAGAAATTTTATATATGCACATGATTAGAGCATTGAACTTTAAATTTGAAGCATAATTCATAAACCATACATATCATACAATTCAATTGAGTAGTTTTATATAGTGACATGACCCGCTTACCTGGAGCAAAGAAAATCCTAATTTGGTGTCTTCGATCTTGATTGAGTCCTAGGTTGGTATCTCTGATCTTGTGTCAAACCCTAAGTCTCTTGAATATAACATGATCCGTATAAATTATCACTTTACTTAACATATAAAACCCTAATTTGGTCTTTAGGAAAACATGGTCTAATTGTATTGAATTAAGGTTATGGTTACTGAATAGGTCAGACCATTTGAGAAAACTCGATTTAATTGTAGTAAATTAATGATCATATTACTTAAAATTAGGGTTTTGGAGTCCCTTATGAAAACATAAGAGTAGATAGGCAAAACATGTATTAAAAACCCTAAAATAGGATTCCTTATCAAAAATCCTTTCTAATGACTATTTATTCATAATTTTCCGATGAAGATTCAATTTACTACACATTTTCAAAGAATCAGCCAATCATAAAAAAAGCCACGTATGCATTAGTATCTCACACAACGCACAGCTGGATCTGGGCCCAGTGCTAGCATGGTCCAATAGGTTCCATTTATGTGGCACATCAAAGTATGTGGCTAAAAAGAAATGGAATAAAATTCTAATTCCATAACTACCCTTATTGGAAAAGTCACACAATCAACGAAGTTAGGGCAGATGGGTAAAATCACCCTTGCCCATCCTCTCCTTCACTTCTTGCTTCAACGAGTAGTCCATGGAGCTCTAAGGTTTGTGATCTCCGGTCCATAATGAGCACATGCAAACCTTCACAAGATGTCGAGGTTGTTGTTTGGTTCCCTACATCCTAGCATAGTCGTCGACCCATGATTTGGGATCTGGCATGCACAGGAGTACCAAGCTCCATCACCATGGTCCAACCATGGTCGATCAGTAGGAAGGACCATAATGATTGAAAATGGGATAAACCAAAGAATAAAATGAACAAAACCTACTATAGAGGACAAATAGAATCGAGAAAACAATCATGGTCACAAAAAGACCTTTGTGGCCCTAGAGAAGAATGCCACAACAATGAAGACAAGGGAATAGAGCAAAACTTCAAATCATAGGAAAACACCAAAGAATCATCAACTTAAGCTTGGAAAACAATCTAGAAGTGAAGGGGAGACTAAAGGCTTCATTTTTGTAGATGGAGGGTCATCAGAAAGCCATGGCAATAACCCGTCGACCATGGCCTCAAACTGGACTATAGGACATGACAATCTGAGGCAAAGCATGTTGTATACACTACTAAAGAAATAAAGGTACATATACATAGATGCTTACTCAAGCGGCAATTACACAGAAGTAGAGGAGGTTTCTAGGCATGCACTATGTTTTCCAAAGAACACACTGACTAGGTCGAGTAGGCTCGAGGCACCAAAGAAGAAATTGAGAGGGGAGGAGGGTTTTATCTAAGCATGGAATTCTTCCGTGACCCCTTAAATATGGGTAAGTCTTGCCATGATGGTGACTTCGCCTTTGTGGTGCAGATGGGATTTAGTGGCAATTTGGGCATTTCTATAATTGATCATGGGAGCAGGTGAGTTAGGGATTTCCTGATCTGATAAAGAGAGACAAAAAGGATGGTGTAGATATATTGTAACAAAGAGTTTTGATTAGCAAGAATCGAATAGGGAAGGGGTTTTCTTAGAACTGGTTTCACACCAGCAAAGGAAACAGAGGAAGGAGACGATGTTAGAGTCGTGATATCAGGACCGAATTAAAAGATGATCATCTGATGCATGTATAGAGAAGAAAAATAAATTCAAAGAGCGTGTGATGAGAGAAATATCTGAAACTATAGTTTAATTACTCATATTAAATGAAATTATATTCAAAATTTAATCAAACATTATGGAAATTTCTTTAATTCATTTGGAGGGACAAATGTGGTCAGAATGCTACTAAATTTGGACCACCTATCCAAGAAGGTGTCTAGATGCTTCTCATATAATTAGATCTCCGTTTTTCACAAATTACGACCATTATTTCTACAAATGTCATTTCACTTAATTTTAATGCATTAATCGATGAATAATTGGATTTACTTTTTCCTTTATGTTCTTAGGGTTATATTCTGAGACACATACTATTACTCAATCTATGATTATGTCATCTATGTTCTATGTGTTTTTTTGAGAACCTTTCTTGGAGGAAAGAGAATAGTGAAAATGAAAACTTGTATTTAACATTTTCAGTTAATTACCTCCCATTATGGCATACCTATAGGAGAAAGTATATTTTACGTTTTCTTTTTGTTTTTCCCCACTATATTTTTCTATAAGGAGTATACTTTCATGGTCTTTTTACATTAAACCCCTCATGTATTATTATTTAGTAAAACCCCATCCTAAGGTTTAAATTTGATATGAAAATAGGGGTGTGACACACATTCAAACATGCCCGAAAAATATATAGAGATAGGTAAAGACATACATATGACCTTTATAGATCTATGAGAATTCGTTGAAAAAAAGAATTGGAGACCAAAAATCCAAGAAATGAATGAAATCATCAAATACCCTTGATTAATCACAAGTACTACAAACAAACATTTATTAAGGTAGTGGAGTGATAAAGCTCACCCTCAAAGCTTCCACTAAAGATGGAGAGCAATCTGCTAACATTCACATACAAATAGGTGATGAAAACATGGGAGCATAGGCCTAGAATACTCACTACAAAGCTAATTGGTCTAGATGGCTGGATATGTAGGTACCACCTCGTTGGAGTCAAAAAATACCAATTGGTTTGTGATGTCAAGGAAGGAGCCACCAAGATCGATTGTAAGAGTAGGATGTTTGGTATGGTTGTGGAGTTAATTTTGGTGGTGATATATATATATATATATATATATATATATATATATATATATATATATATATATATATATATATATATATATATGTGTGTGTGTGTGTGTGTGTGTGTGTGTGTGTGTGTGTGTGTGTGTGTGTGTGTGTAGTTGGGTTAAGAGAGGCCTGAGATAACTAGAGTTTGAGATGAAGAAGGAGTTTGGGGGTTTCATTTCCATGACTTTATATAAATAAAACTAGATTTTAGAGTCTGAGGATGAGAGGAGAGGGAGATATCAATCGAGGGAGAACTTGAACGGACTATAGAGTCCCAGGAACATATAGGCTCAAGGTTGAAGAAAACATAGATACCATATGATGTAGATTTGATGGCTCACAAAAAGACCAAGAAAACTATGTCAGAACTAGCATGCCCGTGTGACTTTGGGAGCCAAGAAAACTATGTCACATAAAAAACCAAGATAATTCGATTTACATTAGGACTAATATTTAGATACTTTATTCTCTATTCAATTTAGCATAACTATCATTATCTAATTAGGTTAAAAATAGGTATCCTATCTAACCAGTTGCTAAGGAATCAAATTTTTATGGTTATATTTAATATCTAAGATTACCTTGTACGAGTTCTAATACAATTATGACTTAACTTATTATATAAGTATTTATTATTATATATCAACATTTGTCATCGCAATCTATTATTTTGAAACCTATTATCCTCATATAGTTATCAAAAGGGTTATGGTGTATTGTATTGCAAAAATTTCCACATTTTACTTATCTATCCCTTGAAGTTCATTAATTCAACTTTAAGTTATATGTTTTAGTTATCTCCACTTGTATTAAACATCCAATTATTATCACATTGTATATATTAGACACATTATGTTCCACATGTGTCATTCACTTAACACATCATATTACTAATTATACACGTTTAAGTCATTATGTGTGAAATAAGAAAAGATGTCATTTATGTGTGTATTAATGTACAAGGTGACATATATTACATATTTAATGAACTATTTACATATTAAGGAATGGTTAGGTTATTAGTCCCATTTCATGTGTATTGAGTTATATTATGTGACTAAACACTTAATGTCACTAATTCATCTTATGTGGTACCAAAAATATATATGTTAGGGTTAGATGATTACAACTTAAGGTTAGGTCAACATGATTGCTATATGTCACATACCCCTCATCATCATGTACAAAGTCTAGGGTTAGGTTCCATATATTCAAGTCATCATCTTATTAGTGTTGACTTATGCAAAACATGGTCAAGGTCATATGTATCCAAGGTTAGGGTTGATATTGAAGTTTATCATTATATGAATATTATATGTTCATTAGGATAAGCGAAGGTGTATTAATAATGGGATTAGGGTTTCTAGAGTAAGGATAGGTGGACTTTTGTATGTTATAGTTCCCTTTAGGTGGAGGGTTGTTTCCTTCAATTAGCTATCTGGCTTGGCTTCACGGAAGTAGGTTTTTGCATTGGAAGCATCTTGTGTAGGTCTTTCATTTACCTCATTCCACTACAACAATATGGTCATATACCAGCAACCTATTAAATGCTTGTATAGGCCCATAGATGCCAATATAGCTAGCTTTTACCAGCACCAGAGAAATGTTGGCTATACTGATGTCAACATAAGTCTGTACCAAAACTTTTTGTGCTTATACCGAAACTTATGGATGCTGGTATATGTGTCTCAGGTTAGCTCTAAATTGATTGTTATGACCTCTGTTTTGTCACTTTTGGGGTGCTGGAAAAAAATACTATTGCATTGGGATATGTTGTTTAATGCCAAAAATAACCAACATGTGACTAATATGCCAACTTTGAGAAGCTACTCGTAGAGGCTATAACTACCCACTTACAATTATTTAGAGATATGGAAGGAAACATATAATAGATAGAGTAAGTTCATTCATGTACAATGGATTATGTAAAGTAGATAAATATATTCCACCATTTTAGATCATTGCTATAGCCAGATTATATAATAGTTGACAAATTGTGTTTAGTTGGTTGCAAGATAAAATCACTTGAACCGCACCAATTACATCCACATATTAATATTGTTGGTTATTGAAGTGACTTGATCCTTATGATGAAATATTTACAAATTTACATCAAAAATATAAAAAAAATGTTTTGACAATCATGATTTACAACAAGAGTCGTTGAAACTTGTACATATGGTTTTAGAATAAGCATTATTTCCTATCTACTCTTCAATAGAGAACATCGCGTGAATGTCTCTTCTAGGTCTTGTTGATCACCTATCTATGAGTTCCCAGTGGGAATAAAACCACATGTGGATCCCAAGAAGTGAAACATAGTTCATTCAATCGATACAAAATTGCTATATAAAAAGTAAAATAATATGAACCTATCTACAAATGATTTTTATGAACAAATGCAAAGAGTTAAATAATGTAGGCAAGTATCAATTGGTAGCAATGGATTTTCAAATTCACTAGGATTCAATATCCAATTTTGAGACTAGTAATTCAAATTTCAAATAGGTAGCACATGTCAATTTCTAGTTATTGGGGAAGCCATGTGTTCTCTCCTCTGGAGAGAGACAACACACCAACTGAGATTCCCACTATACTGAGGGACACTGTATCCTTTAACTCTGTCTAGATGCGTGGAAGTGTAATTCTACTAAACTAGGGGTAATAGTCTACCCTTTTTTTACATTTAAACACTGTGCTACTATTTCCAGTAATTTGTTGGTGGCCTTTCAAATAGGAAGGCTAAAGTTTCTAAAACAAATTTAAGCCAACTGACCTATATATTATGTATGATTTCAAGAGGGATTAGTCTTTCTAAATATAAAATAGAAATTTTGTACCTTGAATACGATCTATACATTCTAGGTATAGAGCTCCAAAGTTTTCATGATCAAGATTCAAACATTTTGCAGAGTTGGTGAATAGAGATATCGTCAAATTGGAACTGTATGGTTACTATTGGCTTGGAATGTCTTTTTAAATGGCATTAAATGAAATCTTTTCCTTCTTTCCTTTAATTTGTATCTTAGGTTTGGATACCACTCTATGTTATTAATTCGTCCATCTTACATCATCAGATTCAAGAAAATATTATATGTAATACACTATAGGCCTATTTAATAAAATGTCACTTATAATATTATCTAAAGTCACTTTCAAAATCTAAGTTATTCATATATATAATATTCTTATTTTAAAATTTCCAAAGCAAAATTAATTATGGAACCCCGACAATGTCCAACCTAGGTCAAGATATTCCATATATCTCTATATTGACTAGTCTAAGTCGATGTAGTATATAATCCTAATAGTAATAAAGAAACTAAGTATATACTTGCTTATAGATTTATAGAAGAAAGAAAATAGTGTAAGTCAATACACATTACTCTCTATCTATTGATATACCAGTAACATATATGATAGATATTAGAGAAAGGTTGAAATCAATGTGTTGTTATTAGTACTATATTTTGTATGCTAAGATTGAACTATGTATGAATTGACATTCAGTTTAACATATCATTTTATAGTGGATTTCTATAATAAGATGTAACCAATAGAACCATGTCTAGTTTGTGTAATATCCATTCATATCAATACTCCATATATATAGGTATATACTAGTACATAGGCTAGTATAAATTGTATATAAGAAAATATCAGTTAGAAATGTTATGATTGCATTTCATAATTAATAGGTTCTTGTGATTATTACATGGATATCATAAACCTATTGAATTTTAGTTTAAAATACCACATATATGAGGTATATATGTATATATACTTAAATAATTGCATAGTCACACTGGTTAGGTGAGTTTTATTATATGTATAATATACCACATATATTGGATATATTTGTCTATCATCCTATTTTCTTATTGCTTTCTTAATATGGTTACATATCAATAGGATACCTAACCTGGCGATTGGCTTATCTTCTATAGATCCTTGGTAGATTGGCTCTCCATGACCACTATACTTCTCTTTAGCTCACTAGTGTTTGAAGGATAATTATCATGCGGGTGTTCTTCATTGTTGGTAGGAATGACATCCCTTGGAATCCATGTATTTCACTAGTTATGATCTAGATGATAATTCTCCTCTGAAGTAAGACAATCGGGATCATCAAAATATGTGGAAGTAAAATTGTTCTAATATTAGTTGTAGTATCGCAGTAGATGACTGTGGATCTATTCAGCAAGCAGTGGGATGGATAGGTAGGGTGTTTAATTAGATCTCCAAAGAATTATCATTGTTAGAAGTGTGAGACGAAGGTCACTACTTGGAGTGTAAGGTTTGGTTCTGATACGAGGAGGTCTCTATGATGCCACACAAATTAGTGCAAATAGTGGTGGTATTCATAGAAAATGTGGAGGAGGCATAAATGAGTTGCAAATTCAAAACTCTTTTGGGGTCCTTGTTAGGTGTTGGCACTACGGTAGGCATCAGGTGGCCATATTTCCCTACTGCCCAAGTTGTTGGGTGCAGAAAAGGAAAGCAAATAATGGAAGACGGTGGTGGTGCTTGATTCCAGTAGGTGGCAGTAGTAGGGTGATCATGCAACATGTTATCATCGTCTGACCTAGGGGTCTCTCAGAGAAGACTAACTAGAGGTGTTGAAAATACTAGTGTGTTGAACGAACTTGACCCTTAATGTGATCATTGCCAAGAGGTTTTGTTTTATAGTCATCATTTTTAGTAAGGCTCAGAGGGGGTACGCGGTTGGTAATGTCTTCATTGATGTTTCTTTGGTAGGCAGTCACTAAGGCAGATGGTGGTAGTAGGTTAGGGTTTTTGGTTTGTGCAAAAGGAGGTGTTGAGAGAGAGAGAGATCAAAAACGCACAATGAAGTACTAAACTTGAATAATGGCATTGTCATTTCTCATGGTAAAAACTGGAGACTTTGACATGAGGAAGAGGAAGGTACAAGTCTCCCTCTAATACCCTAATTAGTTGGTTATTAACCCTCATATGACCATTAATTCAAATTTTGATAACTCCTAAAATGTCATGCCAATTACATTGAGAATTTGAGCACTCATTCAATGACTATGGAGCTATATTCTAAAATCATATTGCCTCTATTTATATTTCTAAATTGAACTATATATTGTTCTAACCATATATCCAAAATTCTATGTTAGTATATTTATTATCTTAAATTGATTCCAAATCCATGAGTTATCCAAACATGACAAATCTATAAATTTGGGATAGATGGTGTGGGTCTGCGGCGTGCTTGCTCTGACCTAGCGGCGGCGTGCTTGCTCTGCGGAGGGCGCTCTTTCGGCGGCGGCGCCGCCCCAATCTCGGTTAGGCACTCCGCCTACCGAGATCTACCCCCTTGGTTCTCTGTGTCGTGATCGGGTGGAGAATGCTACCCTCTCCGTTCACGAGAAGGATCACTCGGCAGAGCGCCATGAAGGCGAGGCAGGCCGTTCAAGACAGAAGAGAGGGCTTTGCTGCGATTGCCATACCATCGGACACCGTCATCCAGGACATCAGGAACGTCCTTCGATCACCAAGCCCGGTGATCAGTCCGCTGGAGCCAGAGGACAGCCGCGAAGTCGGGGCTGCTGTCTTGCCAACCCTAGCGAGGCAAGAGTTGCGACGAGGGCTGCATCAACCGTGCAGACGGGCTCGGGTATTCACGCTGAGGTAGAACGAGCTTTGCTTGGCGATGTGACTTCCGCAAGGACAAGAGGGGAGATGGACCCGCCGGTTGAAAACCCTAATCAGTTTCCCGCTCATAGCATCCGTCTGGAAGAGGAGGGAGGACAGAGACCCGTAGCAGTGACAACGTGCTGGTCCGAAACCCTAGATCGACTATTACAAATTGCGATCCTAGCAGACCATCTCCAGTGCAATGGGAGATAGGGGTACCAAAGGACACGTGCTACAGATGCTTGGGGAAAGGACATTGGCAGTCCCAATGTCAAAACGCCATTGTTTGCTACAAGTGCAGAAGACCGGGTCATGTTGCTAGGCGATGCTCCTTCGTCCCTCGTCCTCAACCACCCAACATATTTTCCATGGAGGAATTCCCGGCGATGAGAACAGGCGTACCGGCTCGAGGCGGGCCTCAACATGTTCCCAAAAGGGTTGCAGTCAATCTAGGACCTGATACATAAGAGAGGAAGAATAGAGCCGTGGCTCTTGGTCATGCAGTGGAGATAGCATGGCAGTCCTGTACTACCTGGGAGGAACTGGGTCCTGTGTTGCAGAAGATGTGGCCGCACGCGACAGATATCTATCGTCATGCTCGTAGCAAAGCTGTTGCATTCTTTGAATCTAAGGAGTTAGTGATGGATGCTTGCAAAAACGGTAGTTTCCAGTTTCAAAACAACAGAGTTACCCTCAAATCCTTGGAGGACGGAGAGCTTTGCTCCAAGAAGGAAGCTTTATGGTTCTGGATCGCTAATCTCCCTATTGTATGTCGAGACGACGATGCCATTGACAGTATTGTTAACAGCTTTGGCAGATTGGTCCTTGTTTCGGACTGGATGCGAAACCATGACGACATTTCTGGTATCTTGGTCCTTGTTGAAGCCTTCAGAGAGGACGTGCCACAATATGTGGCCCTTACTTATGGCGATCGGAGGTCGGACGTGATGTTGCAGATGGTGGCAAGAGGGAGTCCTAGATCATCCCTTTTCTCACGCACTGAGATTGGAGAGGAGCTAGGCATTCCTATGGAAGCACTCTCTATCCATAGAACAGCTTACGTAAATGCGGCATTACAAACGGAGTTTCCTGCGAATACAGTAGTTCTTACAGAGCCAGAGAAGAAGGATGAGCAGCCATTGCTTGCCGTTGAAGATGAGCCAGCTAGAGAAGAAGATAGCCAGCAGCAACGTGAGGCACAACACAGTAGGATCGTGTTCGATGATGAAGGGAATAGGGTCCGTTTACAGCTGAGCAGTGTTAAGGACTTCATTCACCTAGGCGATGGGAGTTCAAGAGCAGACTATAATGGCAGCAGACGTCGACCAAGATTTGCATGTGAAGAGGGCCCTTCTTCTCAGTTTGATAGTCGGGTACATGGTCAGCGACTACATGGACACAGAAGACGTCTTTCTGAAGGTGAGACCCCGTTCTCGGATGACGACTGGATTGATAGAGAAAGTGATGTTTGCCGTGTTGGCTGCTAGCCGTAGTGACATACTCATTTCTTCTCTATGGATTCCAAAATCTTATTCTAGAATATCAGAGGAGCGGCGAACAACAAAACTAGAAGAGTCCTGGGCAGGCTTTGTAGAAGACACTCCCCGAAGATTGTTTGCATTGTCGAACCTTTCCTACACGCACTTGTTGCGGAAGAGCTGCTTGATATTGTTAGGCTTGACTGGATGGCCAGTAATGAGGAGGAAGGTGGAAAGCTCTGGATTTACGTTGATAATGAGCTAAACCCCACTGTGGTCCGGAAGCATAGACAGCATATTACTCTTAAGCTTAATGTGGAGGACAATTCTGTTTTCTTTGTTACTTTGGTTTACGCAAGCTGCAATCATGTGACTAGAAGGAATCTCTGGGAGGATATCAACGATCTTTCTAATATGATGGGTGATGCGGCCTGGCTGATTACAGGTGATTTTAATATCATCAGAGATAACGCTGAAAAGAGAGGGGGTCTTGACAGAAGCTTCCAAGATATCATGGAGTTCAACTCTTTCATTCATGATGTTAATATGAGGGAGGTCCCTTTTGAAGGTAGCAAGTTCACCTGGGTTGACAAGCAGTACGGTACCCCTTCTATCTGGGAGAGGCTGGACAGAACTTTTCTCAATGATGCTTGGTGCAATATTTTTCCTAATGCTTTATCTTCACACCTTACCCGGTACAGGGTTTCTGATCACTGCCCTATTCTTTACCAGTCTGGGACTTTGAGAAACTGCAGAGGCCGAAAATCCTTTTCTTTTATGCAGATGTGGCTGAGCCATGAGAGTTGTCGTAACCTTATCAATGAGACTTGGGATTTGGTTTCGTGGGGGAACCCGTCTGAGTCTTTCTACTTCAAGCTCAAGATGGTCAGAGAGGCCCTAAAGACGTGGAGTAAGCAGACTTATGGTGATATTGAGCAGAGGAAAAAAGATCTGGAAGACATTGTTCACACTACCCAGATTGCTTATGATGAAAATCCCTCGTTAGAAAATGAAACAAATCTCAGACAAGCGGAATATGAGCTTCAGGAGGTCCTGGATACCAAGGAAAGCATCTGGAAAGAGAAGTCTCGTATTAGCTGGCTCAATGAAGGCGAAAGGAACACTATATTCTATCATGCTATCGTTAAGGCTAAGAGGAAGCATAACAGTGTTCGTAGCTTGCTGCTGGACGATGGCTCGTTTTTGGATGACCCTCGTGAGATTGCAAATCTAGCTGCTGCGCATTACAGAGACTTCTATAAAGACTGTTCCACGTACGATGATGATGTCCTTGATGAGATGTTGCAGTCTATTCCTGAGATGATTTCTATGGATGATAACAGCTCCCTCACTGCTATTCCTATGGAGGATGAGGTCCGTGTTGCTCTTTCACAGATGGATACGCACACTGCCCCAGGCCCTGATGGTTCCACAGTTCCCTTCTACACTGCTATGTGGGATACCATTAAGAAAGACTTCATGAAGTTGACTGAGATGTTCTTTACAGGCCGTGTTTGTCACCGGAGTCTCTATAGCTGCAGAATCCTTCTTGTTCCGAAGGTCGAGAATCCTAAAAAGATTGATAAAGACTTCCATCCTATATCCATTGAAAACGTTTCCTTGAGAATTCTTGCTAGAGTTGTTAGTAACCGCATGGCCAAGTTGATGCCTTCCATTATTTCTGAGGAGCAGGCGGCCTTCATTCATGGCAGGGAGATCACTCATCACATCAGGATAACCAAGGAGTTAATGCATGATATTCACAAGGGCGGACAGCAGCCAAATGTAATGATCAAGCTAGATATGTCGAAGGCTTTTGACAGGGTAGAATGGCCTATTCTCAAGAAGATCTTGATGAGATTTGGGTTCTCGGATGATTTCTGCATGCTTTGTCTTAGTTTCTTCTCGAATGCATGGGCTACGGTCTCCATCGGGGGTGAGTATGATGGTTTCTTTCCCATGCTCAGGGGCCTCAAACAAGGGAATGCGATCTCCCCCTTCCTGTTTATCATTTATGAAGAGCTTCTTAGTAGATACATCCATCACATTGATCATGTTCACAAGTTGGAAAGATTCCGCACTCGTGGCAACAGCTCTGCACCTCTGTTTCTTCTCTATGTGGATGATGTGGTGATGTTCCTTAATGCTCATCCTGACACTTTGCAGCGTGTACATCAGATTATGAAGGCTTATGAAGCAGCTTCTGCACAGAAGATCAATCGTGCCAAATCCATTTGTACTATGGGCAGCAAGAGTGATGCTACCATCTCCAACATTGCGCACACTCTTGAGATAGATACTACTGCGGATTCGTTTCTTTATCTGGGAGTTAACATCAGAATGGGTAGATATGCTCTTAATGATTTTGAGGGGCTATTTCAGAAGATTAGACAGAAGATGGCATCCTGGAAGTCGAGGCTCCTCTCTTTTGCTGGTCGGAAGTTGCTCATTGCACATGTCCTCTCGTCGACGACTGTCCATACTGCTGCTGCCATTGGTGTCCCTTGTGGAGTCTCGGATCGTATTGACGCTATCCTTTCTCGGTTTCTATGGGCAGATAGAGAGAATCACCATCGTAAGGCGTGGATCGGCTGGAACAAGATTGCTAAGCCTGTGGAGTATGGTGGATTGGGCCTTCATAATACGAGAATTGTTGACAAAGCTTTCATGGCTAAAGCGTGCTGGGAGATTCTAGCAAAGAACACCATTTGGGCAAGATTCTGTAGAGAGAAATATGCGAGTAGGGCGCATAGTAGATCTGAGCTTTATCCGTACAATGTTAGATACAGTAGTTCTGCTTCTTCTTACTGGAAACATCTTTGGAATCTGTTCCCTATGATTCTTCCTTTCTGCAGATGGCGAGTTGGGAAAGGACTTATCTCTTTCTGGGATTCCTTATGGTGTGATGAGAGACTCTTTGATCATGCCTTGCATACCAGTGATCGCAACCATCATTTCCTTGTTTGTGACTTCTGGATCCAAAACGAAGGTTGGGACTGGATCTCCTTGAGGCAGCTTCTCAATGAGGATGGTATATATCTGATCAAGAAAGCCGACCAACAGATAAATGATGATGATGATATGCTTGTTTGGTGTCCGGAGGTGACGGGTCAGTTCTCTATTAAATCTGTGAAGAAGATCTTGACTATGAATCACAATGATGCTCCATCTACCGTTCAGAAGCTTTGGCACCTAGATGCACCCAAGGCTTGCACGCTCATTTGGAAGCTATTCCATAGAGCTCTTCCTACTGATGACAACATTATTAGGTGCCATATTGCTATGTCTTCTAGATGCGATTGCTGTGATGATCCCAATTCTGAAGATATGGACCACCTTTTCTTCCATGGTTGCCTTGCTACTGCTTTCTGGAACAAGTTCTCTCTTCTTACTGCTAGAGCCCGCCCTCATAACACAGCCGAGCTGTTGTCTCTCTGTTCGCGGGGGAGATCATCCATTGTTATGGAGTGGATTGCAGCTTGCCTTGCTACACTTATTCCTTTTTATATTTGGAGATGGAGATGTCGTGCTAGATATGACGGCTGTAAGGCCCCCATTGCCCGTGATATGAACTGCATGATTGCACAGCTCAACTCCATGTTGAAAAAGAGATGGTTTCGCGCCCTTGCCCAGCCGGAGGATCATAGGCGCCTTAATCATCACGGAATTGATGACCCTAACTATGCTCTTAGGGAGGTTCACCTTATGAGATGGATGACCCCTGACCTCAATTCCTTGAAGATGAACGTCACGATTGGTAGGAGTAGAGACTCTTCCGGTCACCACAGGTGGTGGATGGCTAGTATCATCAGGAATCACCGGGCTGCTATTTGTCAGATTGCTAGAGCATGGTTAACTGCAAATGATCATCTTTCTGCATCCCTTCAAGCTTGTGCAGTAGGGTTGAAGCTGGCAGAGAACCAATCCTTGCGGATTGCTGTGTTGGAGATTGATGACGAAAATACTTATCGCATGCTATGGGGCACTGCTTGTATTCCTTGGAGGATTTCTCGTATTGTCAGGGAGATAAAGAGCTACATGGAGGACGAAGGTATTGTTGGTTCGCTTGTTCACAGGGCCATCGATTCTATTCCCAGAGAGATTGGTAAATGGGGAGTCCTCAGTCATGATTTGATTGTGATTTCTGATCCTAGTTGTTTTCCGCCTAGAGTTCGTGGCATGGCTCTTCTTGAGAGAAACCACACTCCTTACGTGGTTTTGAAGCTTAAACATCCTTAATGCTTAGGTTGGGTTGTTGATCGAGTCTGTCTTGTTGTCGTCTTGTTTTGTTCGGGGTTTTTGTTGTGGTCTTTGTGATGTGGGACAGTCTTGTTGGGGTTTGACCTGCATTTTATAAGCAGGAGCTGTACTTGACGATTTTATTAGCTCACACGAGGAGGGTGAGATGAATAGACGACCTCCTGGCTTAACTAAAAAAAAAAAATGACAAATCTATAAATAGGGTCCAAAGAATATAAATAGGAAGAATTGATCTAACTTTGATGTCAGATCGATTCATGAAGATTATTTTAGGGACTCATTTGCAAATTTTACTGAAAAAGAAGGGAATTTAAGAGTTATAATCTTTCTTTGGGACTAATTATTGGAAATTCACATTATATTTGCACAAGGAAATAATACTGAACATGGAATGAAGGACCAACTTGTAGAATGGACTCAAGTTAGGGGGGAAATATGAATATAGCTCCAAAGTAGGTTTGGTATTAAAATTTTGGTATGTCATAATTCTCCGCCCCTTAAAGATAATTTTGTCCCCAAAACTAGTACCTCCATGGTCTAAGTAGGTACTATTCTCCACTCCATAAAAGGTTTCAACTAGAAGTCTAAATAAGTATATCAACTACAACATAGTATCCTTCACTCTCTTAACCTACATCAACTCTAGGTTTCTCCTCTAGGCTTTTCTAAAACCTCCTTGATAGTGACTTAGCTCAAAAAATCATCAATAACATTTCATAAAATTATTTTCCTTGATACATTTAGTATTATAAAGAAAATATTTTTTGATAGAAAAATATTTCAACATAAAACTAAAAATGGCCAAAATCAATGTGAGAACCAGGTCACAAAGACCTCATGTCTACATTTTAATTACCATTAATCCATCATACTAACTACTTGACTTATTTTGATAATTTAGATTTCCATGAAGCCTAAAGGGTCACCTTAGTACTTAGTGATTCCTACTCCAAACAAATCCTCTAGGGTTATGTAAACATTTCTAGGTTTAAATTATAAATACCAAAATTCTACATTACACCACATAATTATTAGATAAACTATAATTATCATAGATAAACTTAAAAATTTATCAAAATTTACTTGCTATTATTGTCACTAATATTTTTGTGACTTTTATTGGGTCAAAAATTTAGATATACTTCATTTCTATTTTCTCCCATTTTTAGCGGGTAGGGTTTTACATCAATAAAATACTTAGTTCAACATAAAATTATCTAATATTTTATACATCTCTAAAAATAGGGAGTTTCAAAATCTAGAGGTCCTACTATATATCACATTTTACCACTAATTATCTTATTATGGATTGGGATGCAATTTTTTTTGTCTAAAGTCATCTATATAGATATAATGTTGGATTAGTAAGCTCCCTTTTCAATCTTGCAAATATCATAATTACATAAATATAAGGAGAACCTTTTACTTAAATCTCAACTCATCCTATTTTTTAGGGTTTTTATGCCAAAGTTATCATGAGATAACTTTTTGAACAGGTTTTGTATTAGTAGAGTATTTCATCTAAGTCCTACATATTGTCATTTATTTCCTCTCTATTGAAAGTGTTTAGATATACACACATTTTCCTTTTATATTGGGGTTAGTGACTAAATTCAAGAATAGGAGTTTTTCCAAGTAGTAGGTATGTATGTAAAGTGAGGAAAACCCACCACCATCTAAGTGGATTGGGAGTAATTATGCCCAGAACCATCATTAAACATCCTTCCTTTGACATTTTATCTCATTCCACTTACATGGTGATAGAATTTTCTGAATTAAGTAACAAAGTTTGGAGTATATTATTTATGTTACATCACTCTTACATATATTTTAAGGTTACAAATGGAAGTTATCAATTATATGTAACTTACTATTCTAGTTTTTATGATATCTATTTATTCTCTTTTTTAATTATTTGTGGTTGTACCTAACTAAAGAGGAATGCTAGGGTATTTGTATATTCATAGTGTGTTGGAGATTTAAAATAAAGGTCTACTTGCTTATCACCCGCAAGTGTATGAGGTCAATTATAGTCAAGTGTTGAACTCAAGGAGCTAGCTTAGCTAGGCACATATTTGCTAACTTTCACTAATCTAAGTCAAATTACAAAAGTTGAGTTGATTACAGATGGCTAAAAGGAAAGTAATGATAAAAGAGCTTGAGTTAAAGGTTCAATTTAGAATTTGGAAAATCCTAGATATGAGATTTCACTACCAACCATCACATAATGCATAACTACGAAATTAAATCATGCATTCAATTTGCAAGGAGATTGTCATCGTCATGCACCTCTTGGTGTCGTGAGATGGTTCTCTTCATTGCATATCACTCCCATGTTTATGCTAGATTCAAACACAGTCTAAAACCCTCAACATACTCTATCCATTCCCATGGTCAAGAGAATATTTCCATGAATCCTACTCCCTACTTTCTTATACATCCTCCTAAATAGTACAAGAAAGCATAAAACATGTATAATAGGTGGCCAGACAAGCTTACAAGCAACAAATCACTATAGGCATCCATGGAGAAGCAAAGTAACTATCATTCACTATAAATTTCGAGTTCTCATGAGTAATGGCATGGGAGATACTCTCCCATGCCCAAGAAAAGAGTTCTACTCATCCATAATGGAGATGCACAAACACTGATGAATCCAAATTCATCACGGTTTTCAGTCGCCATTTTGGGCCCAATTCGATTAAATACATTTGATTTCATCTCCTTATATCTTACAATGTGCAATTTTGCTTGGTTGATCATATTATCAAGTTATTAACTAGTTTTATATGTATTTCAGGTAGATTATGTAGATCATGATGAGGCTCAACCATCAACTGGAACTCACTCAAGATCCTCTCAACCTTGGTCTTGACCAATCAGTCTTGACCAAATAGTTTTGCCTATTCGGTCTTGATCAATCGTTCTGTACCAAATAGTTTTCCCTAGCGGTCTACCCATTCAGTTTTGACCTCAGTTTTATCCATTCACCCACATGGTCCTCCTCTCATCGCTCTGCCTTAATGGTCTTGAGCCTTCCCACCCCCTTTATACGGTCTCAAGATAGTGTGAGGTCAAACAGTATCAAGAGTTTGTGAAGCCTCACGGTCTCAAGACCGTATGAGCAGCCGCCTCCCCAAGACCATTTGGAACCCATCGGTCTTCAAGACCGTTTGCATCTCCAAAACATTTGGACGCAATCACATAAGATTGCAGAAGTAAGACCGTTTGGATGCCAAGACCGGTTGGTTGATCAAAAATTTTCAAGACTGTTTGGAGCCACAGACCGCGAGGATGCGTGAATGAAGATCGTGAAGATCTGATCGGTTTCCAAATTGAGAAGAACTAAATGGTCTCAAGACCATTTAGCGGCGCCTAATCCCAAGACCGATTAGGAGTGAAGACCAAGACCGTTTGGAGTCAAGACCATTTGGAGCCAAGACCATTTGGACGCCGAAGACCGTTTGGACGGAGGGATGCTAAAAACCATTTGATGACAAACGATCCTCAAGACTGTTTGGCGGCGCACGACCGCGAGACCGTTTGAAGGAGAAGAATGCTAGAGAACCAGTATCAACCTAAGACCATTTGTTCTGTCTAATCGGTCTCCAAGACCATTTGCATCTCAAGACCGTTTGGAGGCCATCGGTCCCCAAGATCACTTGATCCAAACCGTTTGAAGCAGACTCACATCAAAAATGTGAAGACGCCATCCAAGCCTATAAATAGGACCAGTAGGGTCCTCATTTGGGCATAGAACCCAGGATGCCGACAGGCTGCCTGAGCACATGTTTGATCCTGATCATCCACGCCATTTCCACTTCACATGCTGCTCCTGAACCGAGAAAGGAGGTCAAGATGAGAAAGAAGGCGGGGAAGAAGATCTACCCAGTATGCCTTGGTGGCTCTTCCTCCTCGTCCAGATCTGCTTTGACATGACGTAGAAGACCGCATCATCTTCACCGAGTTGCGACTACCTTCTGCATCATGCTCATGGCAGAACCTTCCCTCTCTCTTGTTCTTCTTGCCTCTCGCATCATGAGTGAGTAGTTCCTTTTGTTGGGGTGTGAGGACTAGCCCCGCTGCCCATGCAAGCATGTTCTCTTATTAAACATTCCATGGCAATGTATATAACTTTTCATTTCATTATTAATCATTAATGTTTGTAGATCGGTTACCTTCTTGTTTTCATCTTGTTCTTCCCTATGTTGTGAGAACTTTTATATGAAGGGTAGAATATCGATTAATGAGGTTAACTCCCAAACTAGAAATAGAATAGGATTCCTTGAGGTCGTAAGTGTATGATCCGTGAGGGGATGAGCCATCTAGCCTACGGTGATGCTTCTGTGGCCTAAACATCCCTCAGGGAGGGCCACAACTTTAGTTGGATATCTATATCGTCATCGTTAATCGTCGATGTTTGCTTGTATATTAATCACCTACTTTCTTGTCGATTAGTACGGTTGACTCCCTAACTAGAAATAGAAAGGGATTCCTTGGGGTCGTAAGTGTATGATATGTGAGGGGACGGGCCTTCTAGCCCACGGTGACACTTTTTTGTGCCTAAACATCCCTCAGGGAGGGCCACAGCTTCATTTGGATTTTGTATCTTCAGAACCGTAAGTGTATGATCTAGATGGCGACGAGACATCCGATGCCTAAGGTGATGCTTACGCAAACCTAAACATCCCAGGGAGGGTTTGCAGCAGTTCTATTTGGATAGTTAGTTCTTGTCTGGATGTTTGATGTTTGGATGAGTTTTCTTGTGTAGTGGTGGTGAAACCTGGGACCATCCCAGCGATTCTAGATCATTAATCTAGATCAACTTTAATTCTGCTCTTTACTTTCCTGCACTTAGTTTAATTAACCTCAAATCAATCAATCATTTTAAATATTAGCCTTACTTGAACTAGATTAGACTAGCAACGATTCTTAAAAATGTTGTCCTTTGGGATTCGATCCTTTACTATACTGCACTAAGACCTGTCTGCTTGTGGGTGGTATTATTGCACAAGGTTTTGGTAAAAACTCTAGGATTTCAACCCCGAGTGAATTTGTTAGTGTGATAATAAACCACGCCAAATTCTGGAATCGTTGTCGGGGACAACAGAATCAGTTAGTCAAATCTAGTTCTTTTGAGGCTAGTCTAGGATTTTGCTTCTTCTTTTGAAACAATTGATCATCTACTTGAATTAGGTTCTACTCTGTAAACCTCACTTCTCAAAAATCTTTCCATCCCAGGTACAATAAAGACTAGTGCATGCACCGCTAAAACAATCCCGATCTCACTACTAGCTTTGATCCTGAGATAGATAGAAGTTTTCGTCGTCAGAACAGAGAGAACCAAGCAAGAATGGCTCAAGAAGAGGAAATAGCCCAAAGGGTTGCTCAAGTGCTTGTTGCACAAAGAGATAGGCTTATGCGAGAAGCCAGAGCTGTAGTTGAAATAGAGATCCGAGCAGCTCAAGCAGCAGTACAAGCAAGAAAACTACAAAAACACCTTAGGGAGTTCTCAATCCCTAAAGCTGCTGATGTTCATCACCAAGTGCAACCTCCTCCTATCAATGCTCCAAATTTTGAGATAAGGGCACATTGGATCACCTTGCTTCAAAACAGCCCATTCTATGGTAAGCAAGGAGAAGATAGTCAGGAACATCTTCTGAAGTTTATTGATCTATGTGCTATGACAAAGAAAAATGGAGTCACAAATGATACCATCCAACTCTGTCTCTTCAAGTATTCTCTTGCTGATAGAGCTATAAGTTGGTATAACTCCTTGCAATGCGAACCCATCACCACTTGGGAACAACTTCAAAATGTCTTTTTGGAAAAAATCTATCCTGCTTCTCTCACCTATGAAATTAGGGGTCGCATAACAATGTTTACTCAGGTCCCTGGAGAATCCCTTGCTGAAGCATGGGAAAGATACAAAGAGCTTCTACGCAAGTGTCCACACCATGACATTCCTAAGAATCAGCTTATCGAGATCTTCTATAGAGGTGTGGATGAAGATATCAAGAGATTCTTAGACTCCTCATCTAGAGGTAACTTCATGTGTCAAAGTTATGATAGAGCATGGAAGGTTGTCACCCTTGGAGCTGAAAATCAAGCTAATTGGGGTAGGTCAGTAGGAAAACGAGTATTGAAGGTGTCTATGGTAGAAGTCATTCCTGAATACAAGTCTATCGCTGATACCCTCAAACTCTTAGTTGCCAAGCAAGACCATATCGAATCATCTCTCACTGCTTTTGGTAGAGGACGTTCACTCCCTCAACAACAAGAACAAATCAAATCAGCTTCACTATTCTATGAAGCATGTAAAGGCACTGATCATTCTACACTTTCCTGCAATGTTCTCTATGATGTTGTTCTAAGCAATGTTTATAGCCAAGGAGATAGTGGTCAAATGGAAAATCTTAACGTTGTCAACACCATCCCTGGTCAAGGATACTACAATCCGAATCAGAACGGGAACCATCCTGGTTTTCAATACAAAAATCCTTCAGGAGTAGAAAACTCATGACAACTTGGTCCAAATAATCAGCAACGAGACCCACCAGGATTCTAGTATAAACAACAACAAAACTTTGATAATCAAGGAAACTTTAGGGGTAACTTTCAGAATAGGAACTACAACAATTATCAGAATAATTCTCAGTTCCAGAATCCAAACCAAGTCCCTTATCAACAACAAGGATAGAAAGCCAGTCCCATCTCACCTGATGACAAGTTGTCAGCCATTGAGAAGAAGTTACAGTCGCAGCAGACTATGATAGCTAAACAACAAGCCCATCAAAAGGTCATTGAATCCTAACTAGCTCAACTTGCAGCTAGCATGAAGCCACCTGTTGGAGCCTTTGCTGGACAACCAGAGAACAATCCTAAGAACCCAGAGCAACTGAAGGATGTCACCACTAGGTCTGGAAAAGAATATTTTGATCCTCCTATCGAGACATCAGTGATTATTACCGACGAGGGTGACTCTGTGGTTATCTAAGACTCTACAACACCTGAGCCCCAACCAAAAAGGGTAGTAACTACTGATAAAATGGACAAGGCAAGTCCTAAAGAACCTACTGTTATAGAAGCTGAAGAAACACCTGAGTCGGACGTGCCAGTATACAAGCCTCGTATACCTTTCCCAGCTCGTTTGAGGCAGAAAAAGCTTGACACTCGATTCAACAAGTTCAAAGAAACCACGAAGAAACTCCATGTTGATATACCCTTTCTTGATGCACTAGTTGAAATACCATCATGGACAAAGTGCTTAAAGTCTCTCCTTACAAGGAAGTATATAACTAAAAAATATGAGACAGTCAAGTTAGCAACAACCACTTCCGACATCATTCAGAGCAAGATGCCAAAGAAGCAGAAAGATCCAGGATCCTTTCAGATTTCATGCCATATCGGCGACTCTTCATATAAGAAAAGATTGGTCGATCTTGGTGCTAGCATCTCTATCATGTCACTTAGCCTTTGTAAAAGGCTAGGGTTTGTTGAACTACTCCCGACTGGCATGATCATACAGCTTGCAGATAACATCGTGACTCTTCCCTTGGGAATCATTGAATATGTACCTATCAAGGTAGGCAAAGATTCCTATGTTCCATGTGACTTTGTCATCATCGACATAAAGGAGGACACTAGATACCCTCTCATTTTGTACGTTCGTTCCTTGCCACTATAAGAGCTGTGATTGATGTTGAAGCGGGAACCTTACTGCTCAGACTAGGCAAAGAAACTCTCGACTTCAAAGTTTTTGAAAGTATGCGAAGACCAAGCATGAAAGAAGAAGTCTACTTGATTGAGTGCATAGAGAAAATGTCACTCCTCACGCAAGAGGATTATGAACAAAGAGATCCTTTAGAAGTGACTCTGACTAATCCAAATGCAGAAAGTTCAGTTGACAGAGAAATGAAAAATTTTGTTCACCACCTCAACACTACTGAAGAAGATCCTAAAACCAAAATTGAGAAACTCAAATATGTGGATGTTCCTGAAGAAACATGTGAGAAACCACAAGCTCCTAAAATGAAGCTCCTACTCTAAGGATTGAAATATGTGTTTCTAGATGACCTCAAAGTCTGCCCAGTCATCATAAATGTTGATCTAATGGCAGAACAAGAAGATAAACTCTTGATGGAATTAAAGGAAAGAAGAAAGGCCATAGGCTACAAGATGAGTGATCTCACAGGGGTGATTTAGGCGCTTTGCATGCACAGAATCCCCATGATGGACGATCATAAGCCAACCATTGAACATCAAAGAAAGCTAAATCCAAACATGAAGGAAGTAGTCTGTCGAGAAGTCATTAAATTGCTTACTACTGGAATCATTTATCTAATATCGAACTCGCCATGGGTGAGTCCCGTGCATGTTGTCCCGAAGAAAGGTGGAACTATTGTGATATGAAATGAAGACAATGAACTCATACCCACTTGAACTGTCATCAGGTGGAGGATGTGTATATATTATAGGAAGTTGAATAAGGCAACCCAAAATGATCATTTTCTGATACCTTTTCTTGATCAAGTCTTAGAAAGTTTGGCCCACCAAGAGTATTTCTTTTATCTCGGTGGTTACTCTGGGTTCTATCAAATACCTATACATCCAGATGACCAAGAGAGAATAACTTTTACTTGCCCGTTTGGAACATATGCCTTTAGGAGGATGTCGTTCGGTCTCTGAATGCGCCCACAACTTTCCAACGTTGCATGGTGGTTGTTTTCACTAGCCTCACTGAAACTATAATGGAAGTTTTTATGGATGATTTTTCTGTATATGGAGATTCATACAACTTGTGTCTGAAGCACCTCTCCCTTGTCCTTAAACGGTGTGAAGAACCACATCTTGTGTTAAATTGGGAGAAATTTCACTTCATGGTAAAGGAAGACATTGTCCTTGGCCATAGAGTCAGAAGTAGAGGGATCGAAGTAGACATAGTGAAAATCAAAGTGATTTCCAATCTCGCTATCCCGAAAAATGTAAGTGAAGTTTGCACCTTCCTCAGTCATACAGGCTTTTACAGACGGTTTATAAAGGATTTATCCAAGATAACCAAGACGATGACGAATTTGTTGCTAAAGGACACTGATTTCCATTTTAACGAAGAATGTGTCAAGAGTTTCAATAACCTAAAGCATGCCCTTACAACAACACCCATCATCAGAGCTCCCGATTGGGATCACCCATTTGAAATTATGTGTGATGTCAGTGATTATGTTGTGGGTGCTGTTTTAGGACAATGTATAGATAAGAAACATTATGTAATCTACTATGCATCTAAGACCCTCGATGAAGCTAAGAGGAACTACACGACTACTGAAAAGGAACTCCTTGCAGTCATGTATGCCTCTGACAAGTTTAGATCCTATCTCATTCGTTCAAAAGTCATTATCTATACGGATCATGCTACTATCCATTACCTCCTAGCGAAGAAAGATGCTAAGCCCAGGTTCATACCAACGTAACTAGCAATGCCAAACCAATTATCAAGATGTTTA
Source organism: Alisma plantago-aquatica (assembly GCA_963693085.1). NCBI lineage: Eukaryota > Viridiplantae > Streptophyta > Magnoliopsida > Alismatales > Alismataceae > Alisma > Alisma plantago-aquatica. Next base: position 230,271,516 of record OY856410.1, read on the forward strand.
AAGATATTATTTTTCCCCATTTCGGAGTCCCACGAACTGTGATATCTGATGGAGGCTCTCATTTTCTAGAAAGAAGTTTTGAAGCCTTGCTGAGGAAATATGGTGTAACACACAAGGTAGCCTCACTCTACCATCCCCAGACAAGTGGGTAGGTAGAGGTCTCTAACTGTCAACTCAAGGCTATATTGGAAAAGATAGTAGGTTACAATCGAAAAGATTGGTCAGTGAAAATCAATGATGCCTTGTGGGCCTACCGCACCGCTTTTAAGTCTCCTCTCGGAACTACACCATTTTGTTTAATCTATGGAAAGTCATACCACTTGCATATAGAACTCGAACATAAAGCATGGTGGGCAATCAAACAACTAAATTTTGACATGAAGAAAGCAGGCGAAGCCAGAATTCTGCAACTTCAAGAGCTAGAAGAACTCCGGATGACAGCTTATGAGAGTGCACAAATCTACAAAGAATGCACCAAACTTTGGCACGATGGTCATCTCAAAAGAAAGGACATTCAAGTGGGAGACAAAGTTCTACTATTCAACTCAAGACTGAGGCTATTCCCAGGGAAACTCCATTCTCACTGGTCTGGACCTTACATTGTCAAGAGCATCTACCCGCATGGTGCTTTCATTTTATGGAGCGAACAGTCAGGAGAATTTGTGGCTAACGGCCAACGCTTGAAGAGATATTTCATCTCAGCCAACATAGGCACCGAAGCAATGATGGATCTTGCCAATCCAATGTATCCACTAGAAAATTGAAGGACTCACATTGAGCCATCGACGTAAAATAAAGGCGCTTGTCGGGAGGCAACCCGATCAATAACTTCATTTTTACTTTTAGTTTTGGATTAGAAAATTTCCTTAATCTTATTTTTACTTTTTAGAAATTTTTGCACTAAATAAAAATTGCATCACAAGATGCTATATTAAGTTTTGACTAGTCTTCATTTTTGAGATTTTCAGATGGAGAATATATGCTGATTGGAATGCAACCACATCTGGTGGTCCAACCGACAAGAATTTCCCCCTCCATCTTAGATTTAGAGTTTTCTCGGGATGAGAAAATTTCTAAGTTCGGGGTGGAGAATGGGTGGTACATATTTCACTTTCCACCCACACCCATCCATTTCAGACTTAAGATTTCATTGTTGCAATTTTGATCAAAATTTTCAAAAAAATTATATTTTCAAAGAAATTGAATAGAAACTTGATGAAGTTTTGACGCTTTTCATTTCAATAATAGCCATTACCTAGCTAGCTAGTTTTTCACTCCATGCTTTTCTTTGCATCATTATACCCTCCTTATTCGAAGCAGATCCTCAAAAGGGCCATTTTCTAAAAACTAGCCTATTGATTGAAATCATTTTGTGAAGCTTATGAATCCTAACATCATGATCCTTCTGCAAAAATGGCAAGTGTCTGTCGAACTGATAGAGATCAAACACATTGTGCTTCCTAACTGACAAGTGGAAAAATATCATGGAATCTCCACCGGATCCTCATCAAGTTATTATTTGAGCAGAGTATGATAAAGAGAACCATCTGGTGCACTGAATTTTAAATCAAGTTGCATTCTGATCTGAACACTCTTCTACACTTCTTCTATCATCTTTGTACCCCTCCGCCCATCAAAAAGAAACAAAAATAGCCAAAATAATGCCAAACCCTAAGTTCGGGGTGGCACACCACCTCCCTCTATATCTTCTTCTTCCATACCCCTCGCAAATTAATAGGGGCGTACCACCAAGAAAAGATGCCAATGTACACACAAAAAGAAAATGCAATATCGAGTCGAATAGAGGAGAGATTTATTTCTTCCTTCCATACCACCATTCACTCCCTTTTCCACCTAAAGGCACAATGAATACCTCCACCATCCTGAAATACACCAGTGTCAGATCAAATGCACACTTGTCATTCTACGGGTATCTCTAGACTCTTATGAAACTCTTAGAACTTCTTGTTGTTGGAAAAAGTAAGGAGGAAGTGATGTTGGGAAACAAACTTAGGAACGAAGATATTGTAAGATGTGTTCAGTGGTTTCAGGAAGTTGAGATGCTTAGTCATACTATGCAGAAAGGAAACAAATCATGATGTGAAGATGAGGCAGTCACATGAATTGAATTCATTAATATGGCGACTGTTTCAGATTTTGTATTACTCGAGGACGAGCAACGTTTAAGTTTGGGGTATTTTGATGAATCCAAATTCGTCACGATTTTCAGTCACCATTTTGGGCCCAATTCGACTAAATACATTCTATTTCATCTCCTTATATCTTACAATGTGCAATTTTACTTGGTTGATCAGATTATTAAGTTATTAACCAGTTTTATATGTATTTCATGTAGATTATGCAGATCATGAGAGGCTCAAACATCAACTGGAACTCACTCAAGACCCACTCAACCTTGGTCTTAACCATACGGTCTTGACCAAATGATTTTTCCTATTCGGTCATGATCAATCATTCTGTACCAAATGGTTTGCCCTAGCAGTCTACCCATTCGATTTTGACCTCTTAGTTTTAGCCATTCACCCACACGGTCCTCCTCTCATCGCTCTGGCTTAACAGTCTTGAGCCTTCCCACCCCCTTTATACGGTCTCAAGACCGCGTGAGGTCAAACAGTCTCAAGACCGTGTGAAGCCTCACGGTCTCAAGATCGTATGCGTAGCCGCCTCCCCAAGACCGTTTGGAACCCATCGGTCTTCAAGACCATTTGCATCTCCAGATCATTTGGACGCAATCATCCAAGACCACAGAAGCAAGACTGTTTAGATGTCGAGACCGATTGGATGATCAAAACCGTTCAAGACCGTTTGGAGCCACAGACCGCGAGGACGCGTGAATGAAGATAATGAAGATCTGATCGATTTCCAAACTAAGAAGAACTCAATGGTCTCAAGACCGTTTGGCGGTGCCCGATCCCAAGACCGATTAGGAGTGAAGACCAAAACCATTTGGAGCCAAGACCATTTAGACGCTTAAGACCGTTTGGACGGAGGGATGCCAAAAACTGTTTGATGACAAACGATCCTCAAGACCGTTTAGCGGCGCACGACCGCGAGACTGTTTGAAGGAGAAGAATGCTAGAGAACTAGTATCAACCCAAGACCGTTTGGTCAGTCAAATCGGTCTCCAAGACCATTTGGAGGTCATCGATCTCCAAGACCATTTGCATCTCAAGACCATTTGGAGGCCATCGGTCCCCAAGACCGCTTGCTCCAAACCGTGTGAAGCAAACTCACGTCAAAAATGTGAAGATGCCATCCAAGCCTATAAATAGGACCAGTAGGGTCCTCATTTGGGCATTGAACCCAGGACACCGACAGGCTGCCTGAGCACAGGTTTGATCCTGATCATCCATGCCATTGCCACTTTACCTGCTGCTCCTGAACCGAGCAAGGAGGTCAAGACGAGAAAGAAGGTGGGGAAGAAGATCTGCCCAGTCTGCCTTGGTGGTTCTTCCTCCTAGTCCAGATTTGCTCTGACACGACGTAGAAGACTGCATCATCTTCACTGAGCTGTGACTACCTTCTGCATCATGATCATAGCCAAACCTTCCCTCTCTCTTGTTCTTCTTGTCTCTCGCATCATGAGTGAGTAGTTCCTTTTTGCTGGGGTGCGGGGACTAGCCCCGCTGCCCATGCAAGCATGTTCTCTTATTAAACATTCCATGGCAATGTATATAACTTTTCATTTTTTTGTTAATCGTTAATGTTTGTAGATTGGTTACCTACTTGTTTTCATCTTGTTCTTCCCTATGTTGCAAGAACTTCTATATGTAGGGTAGAATGTCGATTAATGAGGTTGACTACCAAACTAGAAATAGAATGGGATTCCTTGAGGTCGTAAGTGTATGATATGTGAGGGGACGAGCCATCTAGCCTACGGTGATGCTTTTGTGGCCTAAACATCCCCCAGGGAGGGCCACAACTTCAGTTGGATATCTGTATCATCGTCACTAATCGTCGATGTTTGCTTGTAGATTAATCACCTACTTACTTTTCGATTAGCACGGTTGACTCCCTAACTAGAAATAGAAAGGGATTCCTTGGGGTCATAAGTGTATGATCCGTGAGGGGACGAGCCATCTAGCCCACGGTGACACTTCTGTGTGCCTAAACATCCCTCAGGGAGGGCCACAACTTCAGTTGGATTTTATATCTTCAGAACCATAAGTGTATGATGCAGATGGCGATGAGACATCTGATGCCTAAGGTGATGCTTATGCGAACCTAAACATCCCGTAGGGAGGGTTCACAACAATTCTATTTGGATAGTTAGTTCTTGCTTGGATGTTTGATGTTTGGATTTGTTTACATGTGTAGTGGTGGTGAAACTCAGGACCATCCTAGCGATTCCATATCATTAATCTAGATCAACTTTAATTCTGCTCTTTACTTTCCTTCACTTAGTTTAATTAACCTCAAATCAACCAATCATTTTAAATATTAGCCTTACTTGAACTAGATTAGACTAGTAACGATTCTTAAAAATGTTGTCCTTTGGGATTAGATCCTTAACTATACTACGATAAGACTCGTCTACTTGCGGGTGATATTATTGCACAAGGTTTTGGTAAAAACTCTGTTATTTCAACCCTGAGTGAATTTGTTAGTGCGATAATAAACCACGTCAAACACATTGGAAAATTTTTAGATTTTTGCATGTCCAAAGAGAAGAAAAAGCTAAAGGAACCAAAGTTGTAGCCAAGGGGAAGTAGAACTCTGGCTAGAGGGTGAGATTCCACCCTTGGAGCTGCCTGAACTCGGACAATCCTCCCTTCCTAGAAGCTTGAGTGAGAAGAAAATCTCTACTGCACCTTTGGAGAAGAAATGGAGTAGAATGGAGGTTCTTTCTCAAGAAAACCTCTTCTTCCACCCCAATATCACCTTCCTTTTCTCTGGAACTTCTCTTGGACAAAAAGTGCTTCCAAATGACCAATGATAACTGCCTAAAAGGTTGCATTCATATTTTAAAATGAGGGGCAGTTGTTGCTGATTTCTATAGAAATTGATAAAGACACGGCGTGTCTTTGAGCAGACACATCGTGTCTTGTTGTGTAAATTGTCGGCTAACTATTACTGTGGGAGAAGTACACAACATGTCCCCTTAGAGACATGTTGCGTATCTGTCACTGGAGTCAATCTGGACATAAGGCACACATCATGTTCCATTAAATACATGTTTGTGTGCATTGGTAGCAAGTCAGAGTCAGCCACTGGTTTATGAGGACATGTCGTGTCTTAGTAAAGACACGTCGTGTCGTCTGCTCTGCATTTTGGGCACTTAGACTGTTGGAATCTTACACGCCCATGTGCTTAATAACACACGATGTGTTCTTTGTTGCATGATCCTTTCTGGGAAGTTATACATCGTGTCTTAAATAAGACACGCCGCATTCAATGTTCTTTCTTCAAAAATGAACTCTGCATCAGCTGCAAATCAAGGGGAGGAACCACTGAGGTCGGATTTGGAGTGGGCTGTCTCCAATTTGACATTTTCAATGTGTGCCTATGATCAACATCATGCAACAAGTAAAATAACTAAAAGGTGGTGAGTTAAGTATGATTAGAGGCTAAATAGAAGGCTAAATGAACTGAATTTGTCTGTGGATGTGTGCAAAAATTAGATATAAAATGCACACATGAAATCCCGCTAAGCTTGAACTATTGCTTGTCCTCGAGCAAAAAGAGCATAGAACAAATGAAGGAATTGCAAAACTCATGTACTGATCAAATGAAATGGAAGATATAAAAGGGATCAAACCAACCATAAACATTAGATTGAAACTCATAGCCTTGATATCATATTAGACATCTAGGAAAGAAAATTAAGTTCAACAAGGATGGTAACACATTAAATGAAGTAGTCAACTAGGCAGCACTAGAAGAAACTTGGATGACTAGTCCAAACAATAAATGAATATTCAACAAAATTTTCAGCTATTACTAATGCAAATGATGGAATCTTAGTTAATGTTAGAAACTATAGTTTTTTCTTCTTGTTTTCCCAAAAGATATTATATTGGATAGGGGATTTCGGCACTCGGCTGCTAATGTAGGTTTATGCACACAAGGAGTGTCGATTGGGGCATTTTACCCTCTTTAAGGACATATCACCTAACCGTCGTGGCCAGATCGGATTAACACTAGGTTAGAATGACATGTGGGCAGTTTCATCCATCTTTTATGGGGTAACTAATGTCAAGTGAACCAGATTGTAAGTTAATTTGGTCAAGGGTTTCACTTATTTTTTCCAGAATAGAAGAGAGTTAACCAAATTGTAACATCACTTGGATTCCATTGATTTGTTTTGAAAAAATTTCACTGAAAGGGGTGGTTGTAAAGCCACTAATAGTTTGGCAAAATCATCCCATGTTCTAAATAGTGTTGCAAAGTTGACATATTTATAAATTTTATTACCAATTACATGTTTTAGGCAATCTAAGATGGAAAAGATGAAATTTTAGGTTACAAACATAAATCTGACATTAAACATGTGTTGGTGGCCATAAAGTTCCATTTGATTCATGCATGCTCTTTTACAATTTTTTTAAATGATAATTCTGATGAGGGAGGACAAGATAGTTCAAACTTGTGAAGAAAGATAGTTCATTACACAAAATGAGCATCACATCATACTAAACTTACCAAGAGAATAGCAAAAACTCAAAACAGAAACTAGAGACGAAAACTAAAGAACTAGAAAATGAAAAACAACAAAACAACTACATTATTGACTGGTTGCACACCCCCTAAGCTTGAAATTTGTAGTTTCCTCCCTACTAAAACCTAAGGAAGAAGCAATTGGGTACCTGTCATGGATGTCATCAGTAGGAAGGACCAACACCCCTGTGACTATTAGGAAAAAACTGGTTGACAATATCATCATCACCCAGAATGTCGACCGGCATAGGTTGTGGAGTAGGATCAGGCTACGGCGGAGGAGGTGTAGGGTGGGGAGGCTGAGGCATTGGATAGTGGGCTTGAGAGATATGCCACATATCCATGCACTAGACCATGTTGTGCTTCACAGAATACTATTGACCTATCAGGTCAAGACGACTGTCCAGATGGTCAAACAGTCGTTGAACATATCCGTACAGATGCCTAACATCAGGCATCACCCAAGTGTACTCTGTCTAAAATTTGGTGGAGGGCGGAGGTGCTATGTGTGGTGGAGAGGCTGGAGAAACTTGATCCTCATGTGAATCAACATCTTCACCTTGGCTGAAAGGGTCAACCTTCCAATTGTCCTTGTTTGTCAAAGTAATGTTCTCCTAATCAGGTAGGTCTATGTACTGATCATTGTCAAAGTATTGTCGGAACTTGGCATCATTGCTAAGGACCCTACTCATCAATCCTGTAGAAATCATATATTGGATGTCCACCAAGTTCCTTCCTTGTGCAGCCTTTAGACCTGTCAAGTCCACTTCAAGCTTGGTGGCCAGGAGGGTAATTAATCCCCCACACATGATGTCCCCATATCCTCTCTTCTTGATTTTCTTGATGTCCTAGAATTGGGTGAGGATTAAATAACTTGTATTGATTTGGAAATCATAGACCATACCACACAGAAAGAACAAATCTTATTTCTTGCACACACCTGGTGTTCCTTTCTTGGCAAAGACACATGTGTTAAGGAGGCAATGGAAGATGGTTTTATGGATAACAGAAGCCCTGGCCTTTGCAGCATCATGCCTTTCTTCATATGTGATCTCATTCTAGAAAACATCACTTTAAAAAGAGGGATAGTAGGCCAGAGCACCTCCGTAGTTGCATTGTAAAAGCTCACAGAAATCTTGGAAGGTGATTATGTAGCTCCGGCCCAAAAGATGGAAGCTAACGAAGGCATAGTGCTCGAGCTTGTGCTTTGGGTCCTCCTCAACCTTAAGTGTAGTGAGAAATTCATAGACAAGGAGATGACAAGTTTTTGTTACCGTGAAGCAGATGTACTCAAGGCCAATGTCTTTGAGGTTTTCCTTGAGCTCATTCTTGAATCCCCAGAGCTTTAATGGTATCTTTGTATGTGAAATGGGTATGGAGGACCCTACAGTGATGAGGAATTGATATGTTGAGTCTTCTTCTGCCGTCACCCTAAAATGGGTCGAGGAGACGTAGTTGGGGGTAGAGGAAGAGCTCGCTTCATGCTTGCAGTTTGATGTTTGCTTCAAGGGTGCCATTTCTTCTCGAGATGTTGAAACAGCGTCAAACACGGTGTGTCAAGATTTAGACATGGTGTGTCTTTAGGAAGGGAGTCTGGTGAACTAGGCAGTGTACACAATGTGTTAGAAGAAAGACACAATGTGTACCTGGAGCATCACGAAAGCCTGAGGTTGGGGAAGATGGATTCTCTACACAACATAAGCTTAGTAGCCCACGACATCTTTCTAAGAGTAGATGATGAAGAAGATGATGAAAGAGGTGTCGCTTGTGCGGCTTTGCTTGCTAGGATGGAGGGGTACTCATTGAGGAGGTGCTCACTAGTGGAAACTACTACTCATCACAATGTAAGCTCAATTGTGGGAGATTCTTTTGGAGCAATGACGGTCGCAGCACATGGAGAGTTGGATCTGAAGCAGCAGTGGTGGTCATAGAAGCAGAACCTTCCTTGCAAGCAACAACGGTGGCGGCCCAATCTTCTTGCTGAGGTGGCCTCACGACGGTGGGAGCTTGTCCTTACTTGAGGAGCAACGATGACACTCGGACACAGTTGAGGAGCCACACACGACTGTTAGAGCATAGCTGGTTGAGAGTGAAAGTGAGGGAGGCATCTAGGGATTAGGGTTAAAAAACCACTTTCTCGTCCTTGGACACAGTGTGTCTTTTTTAGGACATGACATGTTCATTTACAGAGGTCACCTAATTTTTTTTAACATGCTTTTATTATACCGTACACTATGTGTATAAATTATATCATGACATGAGAGAGTCCAGAAACCAAAGTTGAGTTTGCCTCCACTGATAAAGACACATCTTGTGCAAATAAAAACATGATGTGTGCTTTTCTAGAAAGATAGTTCTAATTTGAACTAACAAAAGGACATGCCGTGTTCGATTTAAAACATTACATGTAAGTTTCCAGATATAAATTCGGTGCTTTCAACCTGATAACGACACGCTGTGTGAAAATAAAGACACGACGTGTAACTTTCCAGGTGGAAATTGCACACTCTCTTCCTGATAACTACACGACGTATCAAATAAAGACATGTCGTGTGTTTTTCCAAAAAAAACTTAGTGGTTTTGGAAGACTGGTAGGACACTCTGTGTTGGATTAAAAACACGTCGTGCTTGATTCCAGTGGGTTTTGTTTATGGTCATACATGTCGTGTTCAAAAGGGTACATGTCATGTACTCTTAAGAATTTGCATAGCCTATGAATAGAGACACAATGTGTGTAAATAAAAACATCTAGTGTCTTTCTAAATTTCTAAAAAAATTGTCTTCTTTGAACCGCACATGCGGAGATGATGATATGTATCTATGAGAGTGTACATTATTGTATTCATTCATTAAAAGTTTATTTTGGGAAAAATGTTGTTGACTGAAACTAATTAATGAAATCTATCCTAATGTGGGTTCAACTCCCATAAATTCCTCTGTTTAAAGTCTGAAGTAAGACTCTTCAACTGGTTGATCAAGCATCTTGGAGGGAGCAAGAGGCTTCCTTGTCAATCTCCTCTCCTAAAGTATACAACTTGAACCTTTGTTTTTTAACTTTGAATGTTGATTGCTTCCCTTACAGCTCCATTGTCCCGTATGGAAAAACTTTTAAGACTAAGAGCAGTCCAGACCAGTTAGATCTCAATTTCCCTGCGAAGAACTTAAGTTTTGAATTGAACAATATAACTTGGTCTCCTTCTTTGAATTCTTTAATCTTGATTCTTTTTTCATGCCATCTCTTTATCTTTACTTTGTAGATCTTGGCATTCTAATATGCATCCATCCTGAGTTCTTCTAGCTCCTAGAGTTTCAACAATCTTTTCTTTCCTACTTTTTTAGGTCATAGTTAAGGAATTTGATCGCCCACAATGTCTTGTGCTCTAATTCTATGAGTAAGTGACATGATTTACTGTAGACTAGCTTGAAAGGAGTTGTACCAATTGGAGTTTTAAAAGTTGTCCTATACACCCATAGTGCATTGTCTAGCTTCAGTGCCCAATCCTTCTTGAGCTGGAGAGAGACTTTTCTAGGATAGCTTTTAGTTGCCTATCAGAGATCTCCACCTGGGATAATGTTTTAGGATGATAGGGTGAGGACACATTATGCTTCACTCCAAACTTTCTAACTAAATTGTTAAAGTTCTTTTCATTGAAATGGTTGCCATCGTTGGATATTATTGCTCTTGGAATTGCAAACTTGGGAAAAATGATCTTCTGGAACAGTTTTATTACGGACGTTGCATCTGGTGCTTGAGTGGGGATTGCCTCCACCCATTTGGATACTACTAGGATGAACTTGTAGCTGCACGAGGATGGAAAAGGGCCCATATAATCTATGTCCCACAAGTTGAAGACTTCTATTTCAAATATTTAATTGAATGGCATTTCGTCCCTCTTTGAAATTCCCCCAACTCTTTGGCAATTGTCATAAGCCTTGACAAATGCATGCACGTCACGAAAAAGACTTGGCCAATAGAAACCACTTGAAGAGTCTTGGTTGCTGTATTATTTGATCCAAAGTGTCCACTATAGAGAGAGGAATGACAATCTAAAATCACACTAATAATCTCTTCATTGGGAATGCATCTCCTAATAAGTCCATCTGCACATTGCATAAACAATAGAGGATCATCCCAATAATAGAATTTGACATCATCAAGGAACTTTTTCTTTTCATGGTATGTGAAATCAGGTGGAAGGCATCCGTGCCAAGATTATTCACAAAATCAGTGAACCATGGCATAGTAAGAGAATTTACCACATAAATCTTCTCAATAGGAAATTTGTCATCAATTGGAAACTTTTCTTCAACACTAGTGGATAGACATGAGAGATGATCAGCCACATTGTTCTCGGTCCCTTTATTATCTTTGATTTCTAAGTCAAACTCCTATAATATCAATATCCAATGAATGATGTGAGGTTTGGTGTCTTTCTTGCTCATAAGGTACCTTATCGTAGCATGATCTATATATACTATGACCTTGAAACCCAATAGGTACTATCTAAATTTGTCAAAGGCATATACTATGGTAATCATCTCCTTCTCAGTAGTAGCATAGTTTATTTGTGCATCATCTAGGGTCTTACTTTCATAGTGTATGGCATGGAGTTTGTTGTCTTTTCTTTGTCCCAAAACTGCTCCTATAGCGTAGTCGCTTGCATCGCATATTACTTCAAAAGGAGCACTCTAATATGGTGGATGGATGATGGGAGCTGAAAATAGGGCATCTTTCAACTTTTGAAAGGAAATTTGGTAATCATCATCGAACACAAACTCAATGTCTTTTGCTAGCAAGGAGCATAAAGGCTTTGCAGTCATTGGGAGGTCCTTTATAAAACTTTGGGAAGTCCTTCATAAATTTCTTTCACATTGGTTGGAGTTGACATCTTTTCAATAGCCTCCACTTTAGCTTTATCCACTTCAATTCCTCTACTTGAAATAACATGGCCTAGAACAACCCTTATCTACACCATAAAATGGCACTTTTCCCAATTAAGCTCGAGGTTGACTTGTTGCATCTCTGCAAAACTTTAGTTAGATTCAACAAACAATCATCAAAGGAATTTACATAAACACTAAAGTCATCCATGAATATTTCCATAATCTTTGCAATGTTATCAAAGAAAATAGACATCATACACCTTTAAAAGGTCACAGGAGCATTACAAAGCCCAAAGAGCATCTGCCTATAAGCATAAGTTCCATACATGCACGTAAAAGTGGTCTTTTCTTGATCAGGTGGGTAGATGGGAATCTGAAAGAACCCATTGTACCCGTCAAGATAGAAAAAGTAAGAGTGATGGGAAAGCCTTTCTAGCATCAAGTCCATAAAAGGTAAAGGGAAATGATCTTTCCCTGTGGCTTTATTTAATTTTCTGTAATCAATGCACATTCGCCACCTAGTGAAGATTCTTGCTTGTATTCATTCATCATTTTCCCCTTTTAATACAATTGATCTCCGTTTTTTGGCACAACATGTATAGGACTCACCCAAGGACTATCACTAATTGGATAAATAATTATGGCATCTTTAAGTTTCAAAATTTCTTTTTTTACAACTTCCATCATATTTTGGTTTAGTCTCCTTGGGGGCCTATGCATGGTTTGGCATTTTCCTCCAAAGCTATTCTATGCATACAGATAGAAGGGTTAATTCCTTTGAGGTCATCAATTGAGTACCCTATCACATCTTTATAGCTTCTAAGTTCATTTAAGAGTTTTTCTTCTTGATCATCATTCAATTCAGCATTTATAATAACTGGAGAGGTGGAGTTTGGGCCTAAGAAAGCATACCTCAACCCCAGTGGGAGAAGTTTTAATGCAACCTGTTTGTTTGGAGACGTGGTGTTGCTTTCCTCACTCTTCTTTTAATCTTCTTCACTTGGTGGGATATTCAAGGTTTTAGAATTTTCCTCATTGAAAGTGACTTTTGCATCTTCTTCTTTAAGATCATCAAGAGTAGTCTCAACATAATTCTTTTCTTCCTAAAGCAACATATCTATAGTATCAACCAGACAAAGGTACTCCTTGGAGCTGGGTGCCTTCATGGCGTCATAAACAGAGGATATGAGTTCTTCATCTCCAAGTATGGCGGTGAGTTTTCCTCCTCTAACATAAACTATACAACCTATAGTACGTAAGAAAGGTCTTTCATACAGGACTAGATTGGATGGGTCTTCATGAATATCCAAGACCACAAAGTCACAAGGAATGAAAAAAATTCCTATATGTATGGGAACATATTCAATCACTCCTCTAGGGTGTTTGATCAAGAGATCATCCAACTGAATAGTCATATATGTCAGTTTAAGGTCTCCTAAGTCCAATTTTTCCCACAAAGAAATAGGAATCAAGCCGATGCTTGATCCAAGATCAATGAGGCCTTTATCAATAGTAGACTCTCCAATCTTGCAAGGGATAGTGAAAGCACCTTCATCATCTAGTTTTTTTAGGATTATGGTTCTGGATGATAGTGCTTAGCCTTTCAGATAGCATGATAGTCTCAGCTTGACCAGACCTTCTTTTCTTTGTTAGGATGTCCTTCAAGAACTTAGCGTAAGATGGCATTTTAGCTATGACTTCAACTAGAGGTAGATTCACATACAACTTGTTCAAAATGTCCATGAACTTATTGAACTTAACATCATCCTTGGTATTATCAAACCTCTGAGGGAAAGGGGCATTAGGCTTGCTAGAAGAATCACCTTGATGCATATTTCTAGTAGATTTCTTCCTTTGATTTTTCAATAGTCTCCTCAATAGTAGTGTCAACAATCTCTTCAGATTTCCTCTTGGAAGGTAGTATAGACCATCCTATGAATGCTCCACTCTTCAAAGTTATAGGTTTACATGTCTCCTTGGGTTTCATAACTGATTGACTGGGCAAAGAACCTGAAGATGTTCCTTGGTTGGCTAAAGCTTGTTGAGCTATCTGGTTCTCCAACATCTTAGTGTGGGTAGCAATCCCATCAAATTTAGAAGACAATTGTGTGATAACATCCTTCAAAAGATTTCCATGTGCCCGAAACTCATTGTTTTGCTAGATTTGTGTGGTGACAAAAGTCTCAAGGAGGCTATCCAAGTTGGATTTTTATGATGGAGGAGTCACTTATTGAAATTGATTGAAGTTCCTATTGTTGCTATTATTATGCCCCGGTGGCTGTTGACAGTTGACATTCATTGGATGACGATTGCTCATAGGTTGTTGACCTTGAGCTTGACCTTGTTGTTTGTTCTGTGAGTTGTTGTTCCTATAAGAAAAGTTTGGATGGTCTCTCCATCCTGGGTTATAGGTTTTAGAAAAAGGATTGTACGCCTGTGTATTATTGAAATTGCCTACAACATTGACTTGTTCTGGTGTCACACTGGTATGCATCTGTGGTGAAAAAAGAAGAAGAGTTGTGGTCAGATGTTCCACACACCTCACATACTTTCTCAAATGCTTGAATAGAGTGAGTATTCACCTTTTCAAACTTCTAAGTTAAGGCATCAAGTTTGGCTGCAATCAGGTCCACGACACCCATAGTGTGTTTCCCACTAATCTTCTCACTTGAGCAGGTGGAAGAGAAGGGTTTAGTGGTCCTTTTAGAACTCCACTGGCTGTGGTTGAGTTTCATATCTTCAATAATGGCATAAGATTCACTATAGGACTTGTTCATTAAGTCCCCATTTGCAATGGCATCAATGGACATACGAGTGTTGTAGAATAACCCATTATAGAAAGTTTGAAGTAGCAACCAGTTGATCAAACAATGATGAGGACAAAGCCATTGTAGATCCTTAAATCTCTCCCACATTTCATAAAGAGTCTCACCTTCTTATTGCTTGAAGTTTGTGATTTGATTCCTTAGTTGGGCCATCTTGTTGGGAGGGAAATGCATAGTGCGAAAAACATTTAGTAGCTCATCACAACTCTTAAAATAATGTTTAGGCAATGAAGAGAGCCACGCCTTGACCCAGTCTCGTAAGGTGAACAAAAATAGGATTAGGCATACTCCTTCAGCTGGAACATTGTTGATCTTAAAGGTGTTCATATACTGTAGAAATTCTGCTATGTGAAGATTCAAATCTTCCATAGGAGTTCCTCTGAAGCGATTCTATTGGATGATCTACATGATTGTAGGATTGATGGACAAGTTATTGGCTTATATTATAGGATGATCTATGGCCCCACAAATATTTATGGCAGCCAACATAGTGAAATCTTTGATTGGATGGTTGTCCTCCATCTCCGATTCTTGAAGAGGATCGGGTGAAGGCAATAATGAAGGTGAAGAATGCGTTGATGAAGGATGTGATCCCTCCAAATTTGAAAAATTATCACTCCTCCTTGCTCTCCTGCGGCTATTGTAGGTTCACTCTATTTTTGGGTCTAGAAAGATTGTGTATGTAGAGCCCTCTTAGAACGACGCATGCAACCTGAAAAGCACAAATTGAGTGAGATTCACAAAAGCAAAGAGGTACCAATATATGGGATATGAAAATGGTGACTTAGTCATAGTTGCTAGTTAACTCTTCTACTCTAACTAAAATTATCATAGCTCCCCAGCAACGGCACCAAAAACTTGTTGGAGTTTTAAAAGAAAGGTCTCAACTCTCTTATCACCCACAAGTTTATGGGGTCAATTGTAGTCGAGTGTCGAACTCAAGGAGCAAAGTTAGCTAGGTGTATATTCGTTAACTTTCATTAATCTAAGTCAAATTACAAAAGTTGAGTTGATTACAGATAGCTAAAAGGTAAGTAACAATAAAAGAGCTTGGTATAAAGGTTCAAATCAGAATTTAGAAAATCTTAGATATGATATTTCACTACCATCACATCATGTATAACTATGAAATTTAATCATGTAGTCAATTTTCAAGGAGATTGTCATCGTCACGCACCTCTCGTTGTCGTGATATGGTCCTCTTCATCGCATAACACTCCCTTGTTTATGTAGATTCGAACACAATCTAAAACCCTCAACATACTCCAGCCATTACCATGTTCTAGAGAATATTTCCATTAATCCTACTCCTTACTTCCTCATACATCCTCCAAAATAGTACAAGAAAGCACAAAACATGTATAAAAGGTGGCCAGCCAAGCTTACAAGCAATAGATCACTATAGGAATCCATGGAGAAGAAAATTAACTAAAATTCAATATAAATTTTGAGTTATCATGAGTAATGGCATGAGAGATACTCTCCCATACCCAAGAAAAGAGTTCTACTCATCCATAATGGAGATGCACAAACACATTGCAGAATTTTTAGAGTTTTGCATGGCTAAAGAGAAGAAAAAGCTAAAGAAACTAAAAGTGTATCCAAGGGGAAGTAGATCTCCATCTAGAGGGCAAGATTCCACCCTTGGAGCTTCTTGAACTCGAACAATCCACCCTCTTGAGAAATCTTGAGTGAGAAGAAAACCTTTGCTACACCTTTGGAGAAGAAATGGAGTAGAATGGAGGTTCTTTGTCAAGAAAACCTCTTCTTCAACCCCAAAATTGCCTTCCTTTGCTCTGGAACTTCTCTTGGACAAAAAGTTCTCCCAATGACCAGTGATAACCCCTTAAAAGGTTTCATTCATGTTTTAAAATGAGGGGTGGTTGCTTTTGATTTCTGCAAAAACTGATACAGACATGGTGTATCTTCGAGGAGACATGTCGTGTCTCATTTTGTAACTTGTCGACTAATTGTTGTTGTATGAAAAGTACACGACATGTACCCTTAGAGACACATCATGTAGTTGTCACTAGAGTCGATATAGACATAAGGCACACGACATGTTCCATTAAATACACGCTCATGTGCGTTGGTAGCAAGTCAGAGTCAGCCTCTGGATTGTGAGGACACGTCGTGTCTTAGTAAAGACACATCATGTCATTTTCTCTACATTCCAGGCACTGAGGATGCTAGAATCTTACACGCCCATGTGCTTTATAACACACGGTGTGTTCTTTGTTGTGTGATCCTTTTTGGGAAGTTACATGTCGTGTCTTAAATAAGACACGTCGTGTTCAATGTTGTTTCTTCAAAAATGAACTTTGCATCAACTACAAATCAAGGGGAGGTCTCACTGAGGTCGGATTTGGATTGGGTAGTCTCCAATTTGACATTTTCAACATGTACCTGTGATAAACATCATGCAACATGTAAAATACTAAAAGGTGGTGAGTTAAGTATGATTAGAGGCTAAATGGAAGGCAAAATGAAATGAATTTGTGTGTGGATGTGTGCAAAAAGTAGATATGAAATAGACACATCATAGTGGTGATCTTAATGTTCCAAGGGACATAATATAAGTCTACATACATGTTTATTAAATACATCATCCTCAATAATATCCCTATGTACATCTACACCTAGGGGAGTCCAAAATCTAGTAGATGAGCCAGATATGCTTCGTGAATTTATGTGATGAGGTGCATACCTCACTTCCTAGGTTGTTAGTGTTGCTTACTTGTAGTCTAGGCATGTCCAAATGGTTTGGCCAATGACACCATGGCTTGTTGTGAACTATTTTTCTAAGTTCTAAGTATTGTATATGTGTTCCTAAATAAATCTAAATTCTAGGAGACATGCATGAGTGCCAACTATTTATAAATCACACACCACATTGTAAAGATATGTTTTTAGGATCAAATATTTACAAAATTGCATTTGAAAATATAAACAAATCTTTTTACTATCATATTTTACATCAAAAGTCACAAAATCTTATACATATGGTTACAAAATTTAGGATAATCTTTCTTTCCTATCTACTCTTCAACATGGGATAGATCTTACATGTCTCTTCAAGGTCTTGCTTTGATCATCTGCCCATGAGTTACTATAGGGAACAAAACAACACATTGATCCCAAGAAGGGAACATAGGTTAGTCAAATGACCAATACAAAATTGATATTTGCAAATTAAAACAATATAAACCTATCTACAAAGAATTTTCATGCCAAAATACAAAGAGTTAAATAATCTAGGAAAGTATCAATTGGTAGTAATGGCTTTTCAAATTCAATATCCAATTTTGAGACTAGTAATTCAAATTTTAAATAGGATTCAACATCAAATCTCAAATCTCTAGTTGTTGGGGAAGGCATGTGTAGTCTCCTATAGAGAACGGCAGCACACCAACTAAGATTTCCAGTATATCAAGGGATCCTATGTCCTTTCGCTCTATGTAGAGGTGTGGAAGCGTAATTACACTAAACTAGGGCACTAGCCTTCCCTTTTTGACGTTTAAATATTGTGCTACTATTTCTAGGAATTTGTTGGTGGCCTTTTGAAGAGGAAGGCTAAAGTTTCTAAAAAAAATTTAGGTCAACCGACCTATCTAATATGTATGATTTCAAGAAGGAATAAGCTTTCCAAATATAAAATAGAAATTTTGCACCTTGAATAAGATCCAGACATTTTAGGGATACAACTCCAAAGTTTTCATGACCAAGAATCACAAATTTTCAAGAGTTGGTGAACAAAAACATCTACAATTTGGAAAAATATGGTTACTATTGTCTTGGCATTAGGTGAATTTTTTTATTCTTTTCTTTAATTTGTATCTTAGGTTAGGACATCACTTTGTGTTGTTAGTTCGATCCATCTTACATTATTAGATTCAAGAAAATATTATATGTGATACACTATAAGCCTATTTAATAATATGTGTCACTATATAATATAATCTAAACTCACTTTCAAAATCCAAATTATTCATGTTTACTGGTAATATTCTTATTTTACTATTTCTAAAGCAAAATCATTTATGTAACCCGACAATGTCCAACCTAGGTCTCAGAATTTCATATCTCTATAAAGACTAGTCTAAGTTGATGTAGTATGTAGTCCTTATGGTAATGAATAAACTAAGTATTAGATTTATGCAAGAATGAAAATAGTGTAAGCGAATAAACATTACTCTATATATATTGATATATCAATAACATATATGGTAGATATTAGAGAAAGGGAGAAATTGGTGTGTTTTTATTACTGTTGGATAAATTGGACATTATGATAAATCCCTTTGTTTCGATGATGACAAACATTTCATTCTTGTTGATCTAACGTGCTACTTGAGTGTTGCAGGAATAAGGTGGATGACAAAGCTCTAGGGAATCTATATGCTTGAATGATTGTAAATGTCATGAAATGTAATCAATTGTAAACTTGTACAAATATATAATGTACACGTACTTAGACTTCATGTAAATCAAGCGTTAGATCTTCCCTAGCTAAACACCACACTTAGTCATGTCATCCCCTTCAATAGTGTCACATATGCACACTCGTACACACACTTAGTGCCTTAATTGAAAGATTGAAACAGGGTCAATCTCGGTCGACAAACTCCTCGACCGAGACACTCTCGGTCGACAAACTTCTCGACCGAGAAAGACCCAAGTAGCCGTTAGGCACAGCCGACAAGGTAGTTGGCAGTTGCAAATGAACGTTGATCCAGAGAGCCTGTCGGTCGACAAAACTTCGACCGAGTAGGTATCTCGGTCGACAATTTGTCGACCGAGATGGACTCTGACAGCAACTGCAGAATAAAGCAACTAGCCGTTACTAATGCACCTAACTTATATCTAACGGCTAGTTAAGCACTTAGAACCCCCTAGAAAGTGTCTAGAACGTCCTTAAGCACTTGTAGGTCATTCCTATAAATAGGACATGCCTTAGGACACCTAAACACACCTAAGCTACACTTGTGCTATACTTGAGCTTGAATACTCATTGGCAATCTATTTTGAGCAATAGAGCAATTCCAACATTGGCTATTCATTCCCATTGCTCTAATTTCGTGTCCTATAGGCTAGCATCTCCTTTCCACAGCACTTACACTTCTACACTCATTGGTTAGGAGATCAATACGCTTGATATAGGCAAATCAAGCCTTGTGCTTAAAAGGATAAGTTGTAATTTCTGTTTTCCTTCTTGTTCCTTTTATTCTTTGTATTCTCCTTGCTACTCCTAGGGTTGGAGGCTGCAGATTGGAGAAGGTTCTTCTCGGAGGAGAAGGTGGACTTCAAGCTACTTCAAGAAGGCTATCGCAACGGGAAGCTACTTCAAGAAGGCTATTGCAACGGGAAGCTACTTCAGGAGGAAGGCTGCTTCTAGGTTGGTGCAATTACTTCTAGGTGAAGGCTGCTTCAAGGTTGGTGCGATTACTTCTAGGTGAAGGCTGCTTGAAGGGTTTAGGGAGAGAATTGTAATTTTATGTAAAGTCCTTGTGAGGTAATAAAATTAAATTCTTTCCAAATCCCGGTTGGGTAAGCAACCGGGTAGTGGACTGACAACTTTAGTATTTGCTAAAGTTGGAACCACTCTAAATCCTTGTCCCCTTGTCCAATATTCTTGTGGTTGATTGTTTGAGTTAAATAATTGTTAAAATTATTTTAAAACTCTATTCACCCCCCCTCTAGTGTTTTTTCAATTACTACTATGTTTTGTATACTAAGGTTTCACTATATATGAATTTACATTTTCTAGTGGATTTCTATAATAAGATATAACCAATAGCATCAAGTCTAGTATTTTAATATCTGCCCGCATCAATAGTCCATATATATATAGGTATATAATAGTACGTAGGTTGGTATAAACTATACTTAGGAGAATAACAGTTGAAATGTTATGATTAGATTTTATAATTAATGGGTTCTCATGATTACTACATGGATAGTATAAACCTACAGAATTTTAGTATAACATACCACGTATATGAGGTATATACGTATATATACTTAAACAATTACATTATTGAACTAGTTAGGTGAGTTTCATTATATGTATAATATACCACATATAATTCATATACTTATCTATCATTCTATTATCTTATTGTTTTCTAGATATGGAAACATATCAATAGGATCTCTCACCTAAAGTTTGTCTTAGCTACTACAAATCCTCGATGGATTAGTTCTTTGTGACCACAATAATTCTCGTTAGCCCACCAATGTTTAAAGGATAATTTTCATGAGGGTGTTCACCATTACTTCTAGGAATCACGTCCCTTGGAATCCATTCCTTCTACTAGTGATGATCTAGATGACAAATCTCCTCTGAGCTAAGATAATGAGGGTCATTGTAGTATGTGGAAGTAAGATTGTTCTACTATTAGTTGCAATATTGAATTATATGAGTATGGATTTGTTCCCCAAACAGCAAGATGGATAGGTAGGGTGTTGGCTCAGATCTTCAAAGAAGGATCCTCAATGGAAGTGTGAGATGGAAATCCTTGTTCGAAGTGTAAGGTTATGGTCTAATATGAGGAGGTTTGCACAATGCTGCACACATTAGTGTGGTTGGTGGTGGTATTTAGAGAAAATATGGAGGCGGCATAGATGAGTAGTAGATTGATAACTCTGTTAGGATCCTTGGTGGATGTTTGCACCACAATAGGCATCAGGTGACCATGTTGCCTTGCCACACAAGATGTTGGGCACAAAAAGGCAGAGGGGAGAATGGTAGATGATGGTGTGTTGTACTTTGATAGATGGTAATGGTAGAGTGACCGTGTAGCAAGTCATCATCACATGACTTTGAAGATTTCTTAGAGAAGACCAATTGAAGGTGTTGAAGCTATTGACATGTTAAGAGAACTTGAGCCTTGATTCCATCACTGCCATGGGGTATTTTTTTATAGTCACCGTCTAGGGTAAGGTTCAGAGGGGGTATGGTGACAAATAAAGTCTTTATTGATATTTCTTCGGTAGACAGTCATTGAGAGTAATGGTGGTTCTAGGTTTTGTTTTTGGTTTGGGGAAGGGGTGTAGATAGAGAGAGAGAGAGAGAGATCTCAAATGCACTCAAATGCACGATGAAGTCTCGATCTTGAGTAATGACACTTCCATTTCTTATGGTAACATCCAGAGACCATGAAATGAGGAAAAGGAAGGTGCATGTCTCCCTCTTATACCATAATTAATTGGTTATTAACCTTCATATGACCATTACTTTCAAATTTCATAACTCTTAGAAGGTAATGACAATTACATTGAGACTTTGAGGACTCATTCATTATCTATGGAGGCATATTCCAAAAATATTAATGCCTCCATTTATATTTCTAAATTGAATCATAAATATTTTCTAACCATATATCCAACATTCAATATATGTTAGTATATTTATTATACTAAATTGCTTTTGAAGCCATTAGTTATCAAAATAAGAGAAATATATAAATGTAAGGTCCAAAAAATAAATAAGTAGAAATAATTCTGACTTTGAGATCAGATCGGTTCATTTAGATCAATTGAGGGAATCGTTTGCAAATTTTATTGAAAAAGAAGGGAATATCTTATCTAAGAGTAAGTAACCTTTCCTCGGGACTAATTAGAATAAATTGACATAATATTTGGACAAGGAAATCATTTTAAACTTGGAATGAAGGACTAGTTTGTAAAATGAACTCAAGTTAGGGGAAAATATGAACAATAGCTCCAAAATGGGGTTAATGCTCAAATTTCAGTATGTTGCAGTCATCCACATTGGAACCATGATCCTTGTAGAATTCAAAACATACACGTTATATGAATAAAACTACAAATAACTTTCTTGAAAAACAAAAGATCAAATATTAAATATGTCAAAAGGTTTATGTAACATAGAAAAGTTCATTAATTTGTTTCACATCACATTGACACAAATCTAGTAAAATAAATTGCGTCAACTCCTTAAGGACCTTATGACTAGATACAAAAAGAACTTCATTCATCAAGATAGTAAATAGTTCCTTGATGCATGGGTTTTTAGTTGTTTTCACAGGCATATTTTCCTTGATTTGTGTTGATATGTCATTTATTTGATTAATTATGCATGAAATGCTATCAATGAAATGTTCTATCTAAATGCATCAAATTACATGATTTTTTACTGTTTAAGATGGTTTAATATTTATCATGAGCATTTATCTACATCCTTGTGCATTTTTAGGTACAATTGAACTTCACAGAGTTGATACTACTGACACTTAAAGTTAGTGGTACCGACTTTACATCAGTGCTGGACCAGAAAAGACTCACACAGACTCGATACTTCCAACACTCACTCCTTCTACTTCAAATTTTCTCATGATCATTAGCTTTTTTATATAATGAAAACCATAAATCATAAACATAGATTTGGGAAGAAATCGTAATAGTTATGGATTTTTTTGGAGATTAAAATTATGTTATATACATATAACTATATGTTATTGCCATCGTCGACTTTCTCTTCTTCGAGTTAGGAAAGTTGGTCATCAAGAGTTCGGAACTCCTCTTAAAATTCTTCATTTTAGGCATGTAAATTCTCTTAACAGGCAAGTGCCTCTTGTAATTGTGCTTCAAGCTCCAATTCTCAAGCAGTTGGCTTTTCCTCTTAGTGTTAGAAATCATAGAACCAAGACTCCATGAACATAGTCTACCATGTTTCTCTGAAAGAACTTGATAAAGAATGTCATACATGAGATTCTTTAAGAAAATTTTCTAAATAAGCATCCTAGAATTGGGGTTGATGTATTAGTTGTTAATGTAACAAAAACACTTATTATTATGTTTTATCTTACTCACTTGAATGCTACAAAATAAAATAATATTAGTGCCATAAAGGGGTTCCATCTTAACGACAATGTGTCATTCTCCAAAATTCACATGTTGAATTCCTCTTTTCATTTCTACTTACAATCTAGATGAATGTAATGATATGCATCAATATAAATAATATTTATATTGAATTTTCCATTAATGTGAAATCAATTTTCTCCCTACCTTCTAATATAAACCAAAAATCAACAAGGACATCCCATTATCAAGGATCCACTCAATCATCTACCATAGTTGCTTCATTGTACTTTTCCCTATCTCGGTAGTATGGATCATAATACTTTTGTTTCAACTCACTCTTAAAGCTCATCCTTATCTTTGTAATATTTTAAAGAATTCATAGCTTAGAATTTTGATTTTAAGTAGTAAACCGTCTCTACAAGTCTGTCATTGATACCACAAAACTGTATTAGTATATAGATATAAGAAGACACATGAATTAGAGTAAGACTACCTTATAATAAAAATAGTTTTACCTAGAATCAATACCTATAACTAATACCAATAGAAAAGGAAAACTTGAAGAAAGATTGATCATAATTCATAACATATAGAAAAATGCAATATTATTTATCAAAAACACATTTGAATTAAAAGGATATGGACATTTTTAAATGGTATACTATTAGCACAAGTTGATTGTATATTGATGAAATGATTATATAAAAGCTAGTATTTAGTAGGTAGAAATGCAAGTATATTATTTCAATCCATGTCATATGAAAAGATGTCATATAGCCATAGGAATGCATCACTCTTGAAATGTGTGATGGATATGAATATTCCCTTGTCTGCACTAATTATCTTTAATTATAGTAGTTCTTGCAAGTTTAGGACAATCCATAAAGATATAATTAGAAGCAAGTAATAAAAAAATTCAATAGTTTCTCAAAAATTAGGAAATAAGAATTACTTCATGACCCATGTGTGGACTACACCCAATAAATCATAGAGAAGATATACATGAAATCAATGTTATAACTACTTAAGACACAATATAGATAATATGAGTGTGCCTTTGAATACAACATATGAAAGTACATACATAGAGAAACTTATGGACACATTCATTGAAAACAACAGGCTGACAAATCATTTAGATTAGAGTCTGAAGAATTTGGTCGTCTATAAAGATGCCTTTGACTACGTATTCCTTTCAAAGTCATACATAAAAGTTTGTTGATTTATTTGTTGATAGTTTAATACTACCATGACCTCCAATATTTTTTTGGATGACATGGGAGCCACTCCTAGGATGGACCGTGATTGAGTGAGACCCCCGGGCAGTGCAAACCCTCTCCCCTCTAGCTACTAGCTCACCAGGGGCAACATGGTAAATTCACACAGAGGCCAGCCTATGTTTCTGGATAAATCGATGGGGTAGCACACAAGGATTCATACCCGAGTCCCAACTCTGGGGATCTCAACCCTTCACCATTTCCTCACTACACGGTCGGCTAAATTTATCAATAATTACTATATAAAAATAAAGAATTTAATATTGGTTATAGTATTAATGAATTATAATAAGTTAAGTAGAATATTTTTTTCTTATAATCAGGTGTGTGGAACTAGCTAACATGTGGTTCTCTTACTTTACAAGTAAAGGATGAATGTCACCTCGACCTTCTTTCTTTCTATCTTGACGATGGAACTCTTAATGGGGACTCTGCGGAAGTTTTTAAAGCTCTTCATATCATCCAAGAATGAGGCCTAATGTTTGGTCATCATCTCAATACTAAGAAGACTGAAATCTTTTGGCCTTCTTTTGACCCAAGATGAGACCCAGATTCAGAATTGATCCCTTCTGACATATCTTGACCAAAGTGTGGGGTGAATATTCTAGGTGGTCTCATTTCCACGAACTATTTCCACTATGGATTGCTTGGCCTTACTTTAGGATCCATAATGTGAACTTCTTCATATTCTTTAGTCCTATGTTGGGATGCCCAAGATGATGTCTGGTCTTAGACTGACACTGCATACTTATATCACATTTGTTTTGAATGATTTTGAACATGGCCTTCTCCACTATTTGGAACATGTGGTTGGTGATGGATTGAGATTTATGATTTGAAGTGGTGCTTGGCCACACTTCCTATGCACCTCAGGGGGTTGGGCACCTATTCATCCCATGATGTCATCAATTTTTCTTATGTTACTTCTCAGATCCACACCCAAGAGCTCCAAGATAATATTCTACAAGAGGCCAGTTATGTACCTGTTGGAATCTCCTTTGTCTCTATGCATACTACCGTATGTAATATGTTGTCATCCTTTTATTGGTCCAAGTTGTCATGTACACCTTATGCCACTCCAAAGATCCAATCTATTTTGGCAGACACTTACTTCATGTCAATCATTCAATAATTTATTATAAGACTATCCCAAGGAAAAATGCTATTCTCTCTTCTCTAAAAGTTGACCATGCATAAGATTTCTTTCTTACTATTCCTATTGAAGGATTTGGCTTGGCTATTTCTCCTGATGAGTATCGATCTATACTCTGATATAGACTCATCATCCCCATGTATTTAGGTGATGAACATTACCCACTTTGCAACACTACAGATATTGATTCCTTTGGTGATCATGTTGTCCATTGTCATTCACAACCAGTATATAAGTTCCATGATGATTTTTTTCATGATGTCCTTTTTCATCTTGCCTCTCATGTTGGGATTAAGGTAGGACACATGTTGATGGTATCCAAACTCGACGTCCTACTGATATCTTATTATTTGATTGTACATATGAAAACATACTTGTGTAGATCTCACTAGTGTTTCTCCTTTAACATGCATCCTTTCAAACAACTTTAAAGCAAGCAAGGTAGCCTCCAATGTAGCGACACAAAAGGTTCACTAGCATAGAGCAACTTGTGAAGCACATCATCAGCAATTTTTTTCCTTTCACTTTTGATAGCTTTTTGATGATGCAATTTTCCTTCTTTGACTCCTTCAAAATAATTTAAATCAAAATCTTATGGTTTCTTCATCTACGTCCAATACTTTTATTTTTAGATCCATAAGTTTTGTCATTTAGACAAGATTGACAACCCAATTTGTTGTTCGTGCTTCTGTTAAGGTATTTCTGTAGTTTTTTGGTTGGAACTGTACTTGTAAATTCACAAAGTCACATATTTACTAAGAGTGAAGAACAATGCATACTTTATAAACTTAAAGAGCTTGAGTTGTTGTATATCATTTCTTATTGTTTTTACTTATTAGTTAAGAAAATTAATCATAACCAATTTTGTTTGAATATTAATGTGTATGGGTTTTGAACACTTTCTAAAAAGATCAAAACACTTATAGTTTCAAATATCCAACTAGGCCACCACAAAAAAAGTAATAAACACATATCCCAAATTGTATAGCTATTTGAGATTGAAGGTTGTGCAGAATCACAATCGTGAAATCCTCATATACAAGAGTCACCACATAGTACATGATATGGCCCACCAAATAAAACCAACCCCAAACTGAAATCATTACTCACACGTCTAAGGGATTATATCATTACATGCTATCTTTGATTAAAAAAATCTTGATGAAGTTTAAACACTAAATGAACATATAATACAAAAATATTTACTTGTTGCATCAATTCATAGAATGTGTCACACACAGATCTTGTTTTGTTATATATCTTATATCTAAATAGTACTTCACATTCGACTGTACAATGTTCATTAGGAAGTAAAATCGTATCAAATTCCCTTGGTCAATCTTCCTAAATAAAATGTGTCTATTATTTCCTAAGGATTTGATAGAAGACCATCCAGATGAGGCTCTAATCCATGCTCATTGTTGCATAGTCAAAGATTTAAAAATCAAGTGTGCAATGAGGAAATGGATGTGTAGCATGACCATTCAACATGTTTCTCATTTATTTATAGTCAAAATTTACTATAACATAGTTGTGAGAAGGAGATAAAATGGTTCATGTAATGACACAATCCAACTTGTCTTTGGTACATGTGCACATACCAATTATTGGTATGAGGCTGCACAACTGTTTGGGTACATGTATCTCCTTATTTACAACAACACGACTGTCAAATTTATGGTTGCGCTACTACTAGGGAGAAAAGAAGTCAAGACATTTGCAAGTACAACAAAAGAAAGAAAATAGAAGATAGAAAAATAAATAGATTTTCACAAGAATAAAAGTAGAAGAGGGAAGGAGACCAACACCCAAATTGTAACTGTAACTAGAGGATGCCTCCAGTGAAACCAACGAAGTTAGAAGCATCAGGTCCACACAGACGCCACTACATAGGACCCTAACACCAAATGAAACCACACATGAGACCAAAAACAATAGACCAGCAAGGGGAAGGGGAAGACAATCCCAAGGGGAGAAGGGAGGCTCAGATGCAAAAGTCACACACTCTCCTTGAGCCAGTGGGCAACATTCTTGTGCCCTAAATCATCTAGGAAATCTCAAAGGGGGAGATACGAGAGAGAGGGACGAGTTTAGGAGTTCCTAGTGTGGGTAACATGTAATTATATAGTCCAATCAATCCCAAAAGATTCATTAACTTTTTTTCACCTTTTTATTTATGTAATACTAGTGAATCCACACATGCACATGAATGTTTCATATCACACATAATGGATTATAATTAGATAAGATTATTATATAAAAACCTCATATATAAATTATTTTGTTCAATAAATATGATATCAAGTAGAGCCTTTTAAAAAAATGAACAAAGTGAATTCTATGAAGATAATGCGACACTAGTATGGTATGGAGTCAACCTATTGGTGGTCATAACACCTTGATCTTTTATGGTATCCATCAATATGATGGTTTTCCATTTGGTTGAGATACCTGCCCTAAATTAGTTAGGACCTTGCTTCTATTTCATAAGAGATGTATGAATTTATGATGAAGGTGACCTTTATCCTTGTCACAGTTGTGACATCATACGTATCTCTTTGTTGGTCATGACCCATGGCTTTTTTTATCGAGATGCCTTTGGTTGTGTGGTTGAGACTGGAGTTCTTGAGGGTGGTCGAAATCCTAACCCTAGAAGGTCGCGATAGGTTGGTTGAGGGTCGAGGTGTCCAACCTGGGTTGGGGTTGCGACCATGATATGTCATGCTTGAGATACCAAAGTTGGTTGTAGTTGTGACTCATGCATGAGGGGGGGGTCGCAACCCATTTTGAGTGGATGGTCACAACCCACGTGAGATGGATGGTTGTGACACATGGGTAATGTATGGTTGAAACGCATATTTAACTTATGTTTATGAGTAATGAATGAACTGTGTATGGTGTTGTTTGATTGGGGCCCTAATATTAATCTAAGGATGATTGATGTGTTGCTTTGCTCTCTTAGAATGACTATGAGATTATGATGTTTCCTCTTCTCTATTTATAAACCACTAACCTTGCAGGTGAGATGAATGCCATGGCTTGTATATGCTATGGTGATGACTATATGATCTAGGTTGGTGCTTATGCACAATGATGAAGCATAATGTGGTGATTTATATGCAAGGTTATGTGATAGGTCTTATGACTTGGTGATGGATTAATGCCTATTGAGAGGTGGCACTCTCAAGTGATGTGATTGGAGATTGATATCCCATAGTGATGTGTAACATTGATGATGGCCTTGTGAATAGTAGGGCTTTGAGTATCATGTGGTGATTGTGTGACAAGCTCACTGTAACATACCAAAATCTGGGCATTTTGCCTTTTGGTCCTCTTTTTCATCTTTTTCCTTTCATTCCTATCTTCTTTGGCCTTTTTGTGTAATTTGTGGAGATTATGATGGTTATTGGATAAATGTTTCCCATATATTCTTGATATAGGGTTGTATGCACAAATACCTCAGTTAGATTTTAGATAATGGGCCTAAAGTGTAAATTGTACACTAAGCAATAAAAAGAATAATATATTTCGTCCTAGAACTTTCTAGCACTTCCTAGAATAAGAGAAATAAGAGAAAATCCGAATTTTATATAATGGAGAAGATAAATGCAATAATTAGAAGTAATATGGGATTTAATGGATAAGAGAGAATAATGAGAAATATATTGCACCAAAAATTATAATTGGAAACCCAAGAAGATAATTTGGATATCAATTTCGTTTTCTTGACTTAAAAGTTTCTTAATGGCCAAGAATCATCTAATTTGTATAATAAATAAATATATATAAGCCTTTATTACAAGATAATGAGAAATAAGCCAATAAGGTGAAATAAAATATCTAATGTCCTCAAATTGGAAAACTAACTCAAGATTCGTAATTTAAACATAAAAATAAGCCTTTGGGCAAATTTGCATTTATTTTGGTCAATATTAATCATACATGCAATGTTGTTGTTTTACTTTGTTTATGGCAAGCATATATTGAAACATTCCTTTATATAAATGGCCTCATTCTCTTGATGTCTCATCTTTTGATGAATCCCTAGCCTGATTTACTTGTTATACACTACTACAGAAGTGCCTTTTAGTGTCGGTTGTTTAACCCCCTTTGGCGTCGGTTTCTGAACGACGCCTATGTGGGCGCCGCTAAAAGGGTGGACACTTCAGCGTCAGTTAAAAAACCGACGCCTATTTAATATAAAGGCGTCGGTGTTTTACAAAACACCGACGCCAAAAGGGTTCCCGCCACAGAAAACGGCGTCATCTAGGACGCTTTCTGCGTCGGTTATATACTAAACAACCGACGCAGAAAAGTGTCCTAGATGACTCCCATTTCCTGTAGCGCGAACACGTTTGGCGTCGGTGTTTTATAAAACACCGACGCTGTAAGTCTGTGCTGACGGTTATCGGTAAATAACCGACGCCTATATCTATTTTTTTTTTATAAATCTGTTTGCAGGCCTGCTGTGGCTGGTCAGCAGGATGAGAACCTGCAGTTCAGTTTTCTGAACTGCAGGTTTACGACATCCATTGATATCAGCCTACAAACAGGCCACAAACCTGCAAAATTAACATAAAAAGATTCACACAAGTAGATACATTCAGACATCAATTCAATTGTCACGTTCACACATATAGAATCATTCAAATACATGTTTTAACATTCAGAAACATTCATTTACAAAGTATCATTCATCATCACTATCAACATCCCAATTATATCTTACAGTTGCCACTGTTTGTACAGCTATTGCCCATTCTTCTCTTACTTCATTTAATGATTCCCTCGTATATGGAGCATGTACATTTTTTAAGCGTTTGCCTATAGTGTGGTCAGTTTTAAACACCTGCAAAGAGAATGATGTATATATATAAATAATAATATAAAAATAAGATTGATATATTTCATACTAACTAATGAGACTATATATAATACCTCATGTATGGTATCGATGTCCAATGCGGCATGTTTGATAATCATCTGCATAAATCGCATCACATAGTATGCGCATGCCCAGCCATTGTCTTGTGTAGCGCACTATAAATTGAAACATACAAATTAATACAACTAAGCACAATTCACATCAATAATATATACATTGGAGTTGGGGAGTCGGGAACTTACTTTTACGTTCTCCCAAGACAATGGCTGGTTCTTTTTCCTTGGGACCTTTCCTCCAGCATTTTTGAATGCATCTAAACCCCTACATGTTAATATAACACACTAAGTTGCATAAGTAAATAGTAATGTAATAAAAGATGTTAACGGATATAAAAAATGAAATATTTCTCACCAGAATAATGCCATTCTCATTACGTGTCCAATTTTAGTGTTTAATGTACTTCCTGCGGGATCTAGATAATAAACAGTGAACGTCCCGGGGACAATAACTAGTAACTCCCAATGTCTACCACTAGAGGTAAAAAGTTAACAATTAATAACTCAAAATGCAAAATAATAATGGAATTTTCTTAAGTCCAAATTATAAATAAAGCAAACTTACTTGACATTGAATGGAGCTATTATTATCGTCTTCATTTGATGACCAAAAATTGTAAAAGCATCTATACAGTATTGTTGAACACTATCAGGGTCTTTAGCTACCATACTAATCAATGATGGAATCAAAAATCCCACATGATCATATGCAAATTGTTTGCAATGATCTTCGATTAAGTAGCTGCAAAACATATAGACGTATGCATTAATATATAAGAAACTAGATCACCGGATCTTACACAAGGTATATGGATGTATAAACAAGATCTCACCTTATCCATGTCTCTATCATTGATGTATTCAACCATTCATACATAAACAGCTCAATAATATCTTGTATAAATAAAGAGCTGTCGTATGATTGACCTGCATAATCTGCATCTAAAGAAACAATTATAGGGCAAAGTATATTATGTGCCCGTAGCCAACATGCCATTCCCCTACAAGCAGGACCTAACGGGTATTGTAGGTCAGTTGGAACCCAAGTTGGTAATGCGGGAATTGGAGGTGGAGGCCTAGGTGCTCCTGGTGTCTTCTTTTTAACCTGTATATATAATTTCATATCAGTTGACATCATATATACACATTAACAGTCTAAATCAATGTAAATTTATCTTACAATTTCAGTCGTGTAGAGGACATCTGCTTTGGGCCACAATATGACCCCGCTTTCTGCGTCACCAAGTGTATCAATATCTGGGTGGGCATATGGCAACGCAACTTCCCTCCAATCGGGTAATACATGTATCGGGCTCACACGAATGTAGCCCTGCGGCATTGGACTCCCATGAAACGTTGCCCCAGGAAGGGACTGGTAAGCTTGCGCCTCTGCAACAACATAGTTTTCCATTCTTAAGCGGCATGGATTCAATGCCTACAAATTTACGTAAAGAATGTTATACATATATACATATCATCTTGAAAACATATCATCTTGAAAAGACTAGCTACAATGTCATAAACAATACTTACAGCAGACGTGTTAGGCGATGGGTCTCCAGGATTACTTGCAGTCTGTGCACCAGGAGAAGAGTGGGTCGGCATAGGCTGATTGGAAGCCTGAGATGTCTGCCACCGCAGCAATTCTTCCTTGACCTTCTCAGCAACCACATCATTGAGCTTCTTAGCAACTATATCCTCGACTCTCTTATTCTCCTATACATGGATAAAACAAATATTAGCTTTTTATTAATGAATTTCCTTTTGCAGTAACATTATAAAAATAGAATATATATGTTACCTCTTCTTGAGAAAGTCCCACTCTGGGTTTGCGCTGGGATGGCCCAAAGAATGCTTTGATGCCCACACCAGCGCCGGCACCTCTAACACGTCCAGGATGCTCTGGGTTACCCAGAGCAACTGTCAATTCATCCCTTGTGCCCTGAGGGATGAACGTGCCTTGTTTTCTCTGCTCGTGCAGCTCCCGCTAATCACCATAAACAAAAATTGGTAAGTTAACACCACAAATAATCAATATTCAAATGATTGCTCTAAGAGTTGTATTTTACCATTTTTGCAGCCGCCTCAGCAGTTTCGGGCTTCTTTATTTCACCCTTCTTGTTTTTCCTGCCAGCTATCCAGATATCATGGCGAGGGAAGGGTGTGGCTGCAGACTCCTGAGTAGTCGCAGACTCCTGAGTAGCCGCAGACTCCGCCTGTAGTCTTTGGTGAACGCTTGCATAGCCTTTTGGACCCATAGTATGGTCATGTACATTCAGTGCACGCCTTGCTTTTTGTGCGTCACTGAGGGCCTAGTTAGTATGCACATTTATAATTACGTTAGTAGCACTAAATCTTAATCTTGAATAGGTGAATACAATGTATATTAATTAAAATGGGAGTGACGCCTAATACCTTGAATTCTTCAGATTTTCTTGAAGCAACAAAATTGTCCCAATCTTCTTTGTCCAAGAAGTTCCATTGTTCAAGGGCTGACTTCTTCTTCTTATCACCCTGTCTTATGTATTCTCTGTTCAGATTTGTCCTGTAATTCCTAAGCATCTTTCCAGCGCGTTGCATCACACTTTTACGATGCAACATCTCATCCAATGCAAACAGATTCTGTAAAATAGAAATGTTATTAACTAGTACCAAAAATATAATTGCAAATAATATAATTTGTAATCTACAAAAAAGAATTGCAAATAATAATAACTCACGCATAAATCTTTCCATATCAAGTCTTTCTTCGCCTGAGGAACTTTATGCCAATTATCATATTTAACACCACAATGGCTTCGAGTGACAACCCCAAGATAGTTTATAAAATTATTGCGGTTCACTCCAATTGCATTCCCTCCATTATCAAACTCCACAACCAATTTGGATCCACTGCCACTCAGCGCAAGTAACTTTTTCAACAGAGTGATACCCCTTTTCTTGTTAAGTTTTTGTTGCTGCGCATCAAGTTGCTCAATTGCTTCAGTGGGTAGCTGTGCATCATCAACCTAAAATTTGACAAAAATAAACACACCGAATTAAGCCAATATAGAAATACAGGATATATGACATAACTAGAAGATAATGAATTTTATAGAAATACGGGATATGTTTTTAGAACTTACGTTGGTATCCTCGTCATGCTCGTCATGGACAGCATGCTCATCATGGACTTCATGCTCATCATGGACATCATTCTCATCATGGTGAGCCATCTGAAAATTTCATTAAAAAGGAAAACATTTAGCATTTGTATCAACTAGAATAAGGAAAACATTTAGCATTTGTATAAACATACATGTCTCTAAAATTGTGATCTTTTATCAATTAGCAATCCTTCAATGTACAAGTAATATAAAAAACAATGATTGTTCACATTCTAGGCCAACAAACACATTTCATGTCATTCTTATATATAATAAATGTGTACCACCTATCCCATCCTTGAACACCTAATCTCACTAGTAAGTGTATAATGTGTATTGGGTTTTCAAGAAAATTTCGGCAGCATTTCCCCGCTGTTCTCTAAGTACATATGTACTTAGAGAACAAACGGGGAAATGCTACTGAAATTTTCTCGAAAACCCAATACACATTATACACTTACATCCTAAGTGAGATTAGGTGTTCAAGAACAGTCCCAAACTGGGGACTATCCAAGATTTACTCCTAATGAGCCAATCTTGGACGGGTTTCTAGGCCAACAAACACAATAATAGATATCTACAATGAAGCCGGACTCCATACAAACAGTATATAATTTAGTGATTGTTCATTCTAATTTATATCAATGTACAAGTAATATAAAAAACAATGATTGTTCACATTCTAGGCCAACAAACACATTTCATGTCATTCTTATATATAATAAATGTGTACCACCTATCCCATCCTTGAACACCTAATCTCACTAGTAAGTGTATAATGTGTATTGGGTTTTCAAGAAAATTTCGGCAGCATTTCCCCGCTGTTCTCTAAGTACATATGTACTTAGAGAACAAACGGGGAAATGCTACTGAAATTTTCTCGAAAACCCAATACACATTATACACTTACATCCTAAGTGAGATTAGGTGTTCAAGAACAGTCCCAAACCGGGGACTATCCAAGATTTACTCCTAATGAGCCAATCTTGGACGGGTTTCTAGGCCAACAAATACATGTGTTGTCATTCTTATATATAATAAATGTCTATAAAGTACAGGCAACATGGTTAATCCTAATCAATAGAGCATTATTAAATAATAAATCAAGAAATCAATAGTTTCAAACAAAAGGTCTAGGAATCTTTACTAGACATTATATGTATCCCTAATCATCATATTTAACATACTACATTATTATGAACATCCAGATCAGATTAAGATCATACTATGTTATAACCATTGGTTTAATAACCCTATTTCTGCATGTACATGTTTATCAACTTTAAAACCCTATAATTCATGAAATCATTCTAATTCAATTTAATATGTTGGGATCACATAATTATATAATGACATCAGAATATATAGAAGAATCATAATTAACATGATTAACAACATGCTCATCAAACTAGGGTTTTCTTGAATATCATCTAATATTTGTGTACTAGACATTATATTTATCCCTAATCATCATATTTAACATACCATTATTATGAACATCCAGATTAGATTAACTCTAATCAAATACATTACATGCATTTTTATCACAACAATTTGATCGATGCATAAAAAAGCAGAGCAGCTAGCAGCGGGAAGACCAACCTTGTCAGAGGGAAGAAGGCAGAGGCTTCGGTGGCTCTGGCTGGAGAAGTAGCTAGCAGCGACGGCGGTGGAGGAGCAGCTAGCAGCTCCGGTGGCTCTGGCGGTGGTTGCGGCGGCGCGACGACCGTGGAAAAGCACCAGGCGGCGCCGAAGAGTCAGGCGTGGCGGCGGCCTCAGGCGCTTGGAGCAGCAGGGGCAGGCAGCAGGGGCGGGCAGTAGGGGCGGCGGAGAAGGGGGCACGGAGAAGGAGGAGTGGTGGTGGAGAAGGGGGCGCCGGAGAAGGGGGCGCCGGAGAAGAAATAGCCAGAGAAATGGCACTGGAGAAGAAATCGCCGGAGAGAAATCGCCGGCAGCAGAGAAATAGGGTAATTGCTCGCAATGAAACAGAAGAAAGGGGAAGAGTCGGGCGATCGCGGAGTATTAGTTCCCATATAGCGTCAGTTGTTTGCACCCACCGACGCCTAAACGTCTTTAGCGTCAGTTGTTTGCAACAACCGACGTCCAATTGGACGATATTTTCATGAAATTGTTTGGCGGGAACAACCTTCCGCGTCGGTTATAAAAGGATAACCGACGCTGAAAGTGACACTTTTTGCGCAAATTTTCATCGCACATAGGCGTCGGTGTATACCTACATGACCGACGCTGACAATGACACTATTTTTTTTTGATCTAAATTTGGATTTCGCGGCCGACTTTCAGCGTCAGTTTGTTATAAACCACCGACGCTGAATACAAAGCGGTACCCGTGTCTGGCTGGTCTTTGAATATAGACGTCGGTTTGCTTAAAAAACCGATGCCTAACATATAAGGCGTCGGTTTTTCTTAATAACCGACGCTCAGAAAAGTGACATTGAATGCTATTTCTGTAGTAGTGATATTTATCTTATAACCTTTAGTATAGTTTTGTGACACATACTTTTATTTTTCCTTCCCTCTTACTGGGTGCTTTGCCAACCACCAGATGTAGAGCAAGGTGATGGATATGGCATGAAGATCGTAGCTTTGGCATGGACCTAGCTGATGGATATGTTTCTTGGAGACAAAAGTGGAGTAGTCTAGACTTCCCTCTACCTACATCCTAGTTGTGTATGATGATGTAACCCTAAAAGGGAGAATTTGATGTATTTTTGTACAATCTTTTATGAAATTGAATATAGTCAAAAAAGTTTTTATTCCGCTGCTTTCCAAATGAGTTTTTGTTTACCATTGTTATTAGTAGAGAGGTTGATTGATTTCACCTCTTTACACTCACACCTTGTATGTTTTATGTCTTTTGAAGTAGCAATATACCCTTAATCTTGTAGAATTTGTTATGGTTTTTTACGTTGTAACTTGATTGATGCTAAAAGTCACTAAATTGGTTAACTAATCAAGTGGAACCCTAATCATGAAGGAGCCCTATGCCATAGATCTTTTCTAGTGTCATCTTTAATTAGTGGATCGGTGAAACCAGTATAACTCGGAGCGCATATTTTTTAATATGCGGAGGTGCAAGTCGAGGTATATCCTTTCGTCTACAATTATAGGTTGTGTGAGATGGCCATGTGTGAGCCAATCTCCTTGTGATATGGATGGCCATGCATGAGCCACTCCTTCTTTTAAGAACGGCCATGTGTGAGTATGTTCTTATAGCACCATTACCTGTACTAAGGTGGGCTATGTGTTATACATATGGACAATCATGCGTGAGCTGATCCTTCTGTTGACTATATGTCACTTCTTGTAGTTGACTGATATGTCTTTGTGGTGTTTTCTCTTGTGCTGACCAAGAAGCGTGGAGAGTTCGTGGATTCTGGATCTTCCATTTGACGGTGTATGGAACTGATTTCGACTTAGTAATGGTCGATTGGATTTGAGTTGTACAACTCAAACCCTCAGGGTAATAATAATAATAAAAGATATAATCCCAATGTGTAGTGTATCTTGCTTAGGGTCAAACATGAATAACATTGGTTGAAGATTTTGCTTTATCTTTTTATTGATTTATTGGATTATAAGATGGTAAGAAAAGTCAACTATTATACATATTCTTCATATTCCTTCTTAGAATACAACTTGATCTACTATTCAGTGATAACTATCTAGTTTCGTTTAATCTACTTTATTTGTTGAGTACATATCATTTAGCTAAATCTAATCTACCTTCTTAAGTATTTTATCTACTTCTTAGCTTATCTATGCTTTAATAGACATTGGCAGAGGGTTATATCTCTTCCTGGGACGTTTGGTCTCACCCTGTGGGTTTCCACATCTTTTACGTGACCGAACACG
Source organism: Alisma plantago-aquatica (assembly GCA_963693085.1). NCBI lineage: Eukaryota > Viridiplantae > Streptophyta > Magnoliopsida > Alismatales > Alismataceae > Alisma > Alisma plantago-aquatica. The sequence continues at coordinate 230,309,125 of OY856410.1, forward strand.
AGAAAGTAGAGATCATGTTGTTGGTGCTAAGCAGCAAGAGGACCAGTAGTTGCCGAAAGGTTGGATATACTAGTTGTGTATAGAAGTAAAGTCATATATGTCATCCATATATACTTAGGTCCTTGGAGAGGTTTTTTTTTGTATATATCTATAGGAGGTTTTGGTGTTATGCTCATTGTTATATAGAGTTGCATATATGTATATAAACAGGTCATCATGCGTGAGCAGTACCTTGTATAATGTTTTGGGCAGGTGATATGCAATGCAGGTGGCTTTTGTGGACTCATGTGCAATATGTTACAACTTATATGGTTTTATGTCAATTTTAATTTCCTGTAATTTATGGTAACCTAGATGTTTAGCTTTAATTCCACAGTTTGGTTTTGATTCATCTCGCTTGTTGTGGTGCAGGGCATCACAGTCATATATTTTTATTTGACTATATTGACCTTAAATCTAAGTTTTTGATCTATTTTTTCTAACTACTATTTCCCAAGAGAGATGCATGATTGTTGACTATTTAAAGATCTGATACCATGTTCTAAAAACCCAATCTTTAGGATCAAACTTTTACTAAATATATCAGAATATATAAACAATTATTGTGTATGTTCATGCTTTACAATTAGAGATCATGGAAGGCTATACATAAGGACTTGTATTAAAAACATACATGTGTCCTATCAACTCTTCAATAGAGGACATATCATGCATGTCTCTTATATGTCTTCTTTGCGTCACGTGTCCATAAGTTCACATAGGGTATGAATCCACAGATGGACTAAGAGTAGGTTAGGGTCAACAAAGCTGATACTAAATCTTTATTATTAAGTTATTTAAATAAATATGAATAAGAGGAGATTCAATTATTTATAAACTACGTAAGGACTATTTTGTGGACTAAATTCAACAAGTTAAGAATTTCAAGGATGCAATAGCTAGAATCCACAAAAGTATTTTGTAATATTATTAATAAACAAAGATGTATTCAAAGTATCAAAATTCCAAATATCAAGGTATCCAAGTATTCAAAATTTCAATGATATGTCCATTAGCACATTTTATCTAATATTTTGTCTTTTCCAGGGCTAGGTGTTTAGTGTTCTCCTCTCTATGAGAAAATGACACTTTTTCTTGTGGGGGTAACCAATAATAGGGGACCTCTATGTCCATTATCCATTATCCATTGTGCAGGATTGGTGAATATGACCCATCAAATCTATGAGCCAAAGGTTTAGCTAATATGTGAATTTTATACCAATATACAAATCCAAATTTATTCAAATCATTCAACCATATCCAATATTCAAGCAGTTGTGTTGACCTTGAAATAGGAAAGAAAGGGCTAATAAACAATTGGGTTCCCCACTTGCCACAATTTTATGCATGATGTTCAAGAGGGATAAAATAACAAAATAATTGAAATAGAGAATTGGGTACCTTTATCTCAAAAAAGAGTCTAATGTTTCCATGATCAATATTCAAACATCTCCAAGAGTTGATGAATAGGAATATCTATAATTTGGAATGACATGATTACTATTGATTTGAAATATCTTGCTAAATGATATTAGTTAAAGGTTTATTATTCCTTCCCTTAGTTTTTATTTTAAGTAGTCATATTACACGTGATTATCAACTATGTTAAGGGTATCTATATGTAAAAGTGGTAAGAAATATTTGGCACCATATAATTCCATATTCCCCCCTATTAATGAGGTAACTAGTTGTTTATTTAGAATGAAGAGAACACCAATATACTTATATGTTAATAACTAGATCTCAAATATGCATATGAACATCGTTATACATCTATCAATATATGAAGGGATGAATTCTTTCTATTATCTAATAATTAAGAATCATTACTATTTTACTTTGCAATATGATATTATCTAAGATCAATTACGTTCTCCTTTATATTTTCTCTAAGTTTCCACTAAATTAGGCTGATCTAGGTTAAAAGGATTTCATAAGTCAACATCTTGTATCCAACTATACACTAGCAAGTATGTTTATAGGGTTTAGACTTATAACAAGGATAGAGATTTCACAATAACCAAAATTACGAGTTTATGACCGATCTACTTATTAACACATATATAAACTTACTAATGTGACAAACATTAGGATAGTGAATCAATTAAGTCAAACTATCCTTATTTATACCTATGTACTAATTAATTTTCCAAAATTACAAATTTTACTTAGGACTAACACCCTAATATGTGTATTCATGTGGTATGTTTTTAAGTGATTAGACAAGGGATTTCTTTCGTTGTTATTGCTAAGTGTTGTACCCATGATTATCAGTGGTATTGCCTTATTGTTAGTATTGATGCAATTATACGCATAGCTTGGTGGTCAACGGGTCTAATCGACTATTTTGTTTTTGTAGATACAACAATTACATGTAGATTTTTGTTATCTTCATTATAATTAATATGCATATTTGTTAACTGATGTATCCATCTAATGTTTAGGAGAATTGCATATGTACAGGAGAGAGAGAGAGATACTAGTTACCAATTCATGGATGAGAGGAAATTGATCCCATACGATCGAGTTGTTGATCATCTGCCCCTGCATTGATGGGTCCTTGACTAGACATGCTCATCGATATATCAGGGTGGACGTTCCCTGTCTCTCTCACTTTCCTGTAGTCGAGACCTAAGTTGTCATCATGGCTTAGTGGATGAGGATACTCAATAAGTTCTCACATGTTGACGCATATTCTGGAACTGATCTAGGATGATCATGTCGTCAGTTTGAGACTGATTGACGACACCCAGCATCAGGAGACGTAGTCTCTAGTCAACTTCCTATCAGTCTATATGCATTCACAAAGCATATCGAGTCTGCATTCTTTGTCACAGGCTCAGTAGAGTGCAATCGTGCCTACTCCTAGTTATTTTGGTGAGGGTCGAGCAGGTTTGGTGGGGATTGGAAAGTAGGAAAATAAACTTTGGTGGTGTTGGAAAAAAATGAAGAAGGCGTTCCGGCCGTTTGCCGGTGATCTGGTAGGTGGCAGGACTGAGTGGGTCCAGCAGTAGATCGGAGGAGGAGCAAGTACTTGCAGATTCAATTAGTCTGACAGGGCATCTGATGGACAGCGAGACAGGTGCTACAGCATGCCTCTTTCTGGCTCATGGTTGAGGGCTTGGAGGGGTCCAGGAGGATACAAGGAGGAATCAAATTAATTATTTCTTGGCATAGAGGGGTTGGGTAAGGCAGGTCTGTAGTATTTGCAAGTCTGTTTACTGGCGAGTTTTTAGGGCGTGTTCAGTCGACGAGGAATGAGGTGTTTATATATAGGAAGCAGGGCATGGTGTTAGGGTGCTTCTAGGGTTCTGGGAGTTTCTAGCCATCCACAGGGAAGGAGAAGAGGTGCCTGATGACATGTTTAAGTTTGGAGCGTTGGTAACGGCGTAGCTGTTTTCAAATTTGCAGAGCCCGAGCATTACAACGCCAGATAGGGCTGAAGTTGAAGTCGCGTTTATCCGTTGCATAGCATGATGCGGAAGCCTTCAGTTCAAGTTTCTTCTAGTAGATAGAGTTGGGTCAGACCTTCCTCAGGGTCGGGAGACTCAGGCTGGTCAGCCTATACACGGGCTGGAGGTGAAGCCTCGTCGCTCCCCTCCGTAACCGCCATCCCTCAGCGTTACAGAACGACACCCACTCTCTAAATATCTAGGTAATTTAATTCAAAATAGCTCCAATACAATGAATCTCCTATTTACATCTGTCCTAAAGTTTAACTCTCATTTGAATAAAATATATAGGATGTTTTAATTTTTGTTATGCAGTTTAATGAGAATACTGGTTCTCCACATTATGGATCTAATCTATTAATCACTAAGATTTCAGTAAATATTAATTTGATCAATATTTTTAAATGATTCCAAGCCACTAGTTAAGAATCGAGTATATTGTTGAATTACAAGGATTTTTTCCAAGTATTAGAGCACCAAAATCTCCATTTGCATCAACTGTTGTGAAATTGATTCATAAAGATAAAGTAAGGTACTAGTGTGTAATTTTTAGCCAAGTAAAGAAAAAGAACTCATTTTACAAAAAAGTTTCAATTGGTAAAATTTTGTATCAAAGAACATGATAATTGAACAAGATAATAGAACATGAGTTATAATAAAGGATCTCTTTAGTCTGACCATAGTAGTCCGGGTGGTAAGAGCTCGATAAGTCCCAATGAAGGACTCGGGTTTGAACCTCACCTAAGATACTTTGTAAACGACAATCCACGTTGATTAGGCTTGGGAGGGGGTGACCGGACCACACTCTCTCATGCCTTGAGAGTTTACCATGTCATCTTCGCCTGGGGTGGGTTCTCTCAGTCATCAAAAAAAAAATCTCTTTGTTCATGAATTTGAGACTAGGAAAAAATTTGAATTATAGCTCAAAATAGACCTAGTACCCAAAAAAAATGGTATGTTATAACTTGTGCCTTTGACAAGTTTAGATTCTACCTTATCAGTTCCAAGGTGATTGTCTACACAGATCCTACTACAATTTGTTACCTCCTAGCAAAGAAAGATGCACTAATCAGATGGATTCTCCTCTTGCAAGAATTTGATCTTGAGATAAGAGATAAGAAAGACACTGAGAATGTACAGATCACTTGAGCTGAATCCACACTGTGGACACTAAAAAGATCCCAATTAATGACTTTCTTCCAGACGACCAACTCATGAAAGCTTCAAAAGCCATCCCTTGGTACATGGACTACGTGCACTACCTTGCGGCCGGTGACATCCACCCTGAATGCACTGGCATTACACTGAAGAAATTCATGCACGACATGAAGCAATATCACTCTGATGAGTTGTACCTCTTCAAGCTCTATGATGGTGGTCTTTACAGACGATGTATTGCTGAGGAAGGAGCTCAGCTTGTTCTAGAGCAATATCCCTCAGGCCCCGCTGGAGGCAATATGAGTTCTAAGAAAACTATTTTAAAGGTTCTGCAATGTGGATTCTTTTGACCAACCATATCCAAAGATGCCTACAACTTTGTCTTGTCTTGTGACAAATGTCAGAGGGTGGGTAACATAACAAAAAGAGATGAGATGCCCCTTAAGCTCTGGCAGGAGGTTGAGATTTTTGACATTTGGAGAGTGGACTACATGGGCCCATTCCCATCCTTGAATGGATTTTGCTACATTCTAGTTGTGGTGGATTATGTCTCTAAATGGGTAGAAGCCATACCAACCGTCACTAGCGATTCGAAACCAGTCATCAAAATATTTAGAGGTATTATTTTTTCCCATTTTGGAGTTCCATGCACTGTGATATCCGATGGAGGTTCTCATTTTTGGAAAGAATCTTTGAAGCTTTATTGAGAAACAATGGTGTGACTCATAAGGTAACTTCCCCCTACCACCCACAAATGAGTGGACAAGTAGAGTTATCAAACTGCCAAATCAAAGCTATCTTGAAAAAGATAGTGGGCCGCAACCTAAAAGATTGGTCAGTAAAAATCAATGACTCCTTTTGGGCCTACAAAATTTCTTTCAAGACTTCTCTTGGAACGACTCCCTTTAGATTAATCTATGAAAAACCAGGTCACCTGCCCATAGAACTTGAACACAAAGCTTGGTGGAAAATCGAACAACTGAATTTTGATGAAGAAAGCTGGTCAAGCCAAGTTACTACAACTTCAAGAGCTAGAAGAACTTTGGATGACAGCCTACAAGAATGCACAAATCTACAAAGAACGCACAAAATTATAGCATGATGGTCATCTGAAGAGGAAAGACATACAAGTGGGAGACCAAGTTCTACTGTTTAACTCAATACTGAGATTGTTCCCAGGTAAACTATGTTCTCGTTTGTCGGGACCATACACTATCAAGAGGATCTACCCACATTGTGCCTTTATTTTATGGAGTGAAAAGTCAGGAGAGTTTGTGGAAAATGGCCAACGCTTGAATAGATATTTCACCACAGCTGACACAAGCATTGAAGTATCGTTGAATCTTTCCAAACTAGTAGATCTACCATAAAATTCAAAGAAGCATGTCGAGCCAATGACATAAAACAAAGGCACTTGTCTGGAGGCAACCTGATCCTTACCTTAGCTTTTACTTTTTCTTTTGAATTAGAAAATTGTATAGCCCATTGTTAATGCATTGCAAGATGCAATCTTAAGTTATGATAGTTTTCATTTTTGAGATTTCAGATGAAGAAAACGTTGCTGAGAGGAACGCAACCACATCTGGTGATCTAATCGGCACAGTTTTTCCCCTCCATCTCAGATTTAGAGTTGCTAGAGATGAACAAATTTCTAAGTTCAGGGTGGAGGGTGGGTGGTACATACTTTACTTTCCACCCACACCTATCTGTTTTAGACTTAGATTCCATCATCGCAATTTTGAAGCAATTTTGATCAAAATTTTCAAAATTTTTAAGTTTTCAAAGTAGTTTTGTATAGAAACTTGATGAAGTTTTGATGCTTTTATTTCAATCAATGCCTACCTAGTCGGCTAGTTTCTTTTTCCATGCACTTTTGAATCATTATACCCTCCTTATTCGAAGAAAAGCCTCAAGGGGGACAATTTCTGAAACTAACCAATGGTAAGAAATCACTATGTGAAGCTTATGAATCCTTACATCATGATCCTTTGGTAAAAATGGCAAGTATTTGTCAAACTGAGAGGAAACAAACACATCATGCTTCCTAACTGACTAGTGGTATAATAGCATGGAATCTCCATTGGATCTCCATCAAGCCATTATTTGAGCATAGTATGATAAGGAGAACAACTCGGTACACTGAATTATAAATCAAGTTGCGTTATTATCTGAACTCTCTTCTACACTTCTTCTACCATCTTCATACCCTCCATCCATAAAAAAAGAAAATAAGCCATAAAAATAGTGCCAAACCCTAAGATCGAGGTGGCACACCACCCCTCTCTTTATTCACTTCTTCCATACCCCTCTCTATGTAATAGCGGCGTATCACCAAAATGAAAAAAGAAAAGATGTCAATGTGGACACAATAAAATAATGCAATCTTGAGTCGAATAGAGAAGAGATTCACATATAAAAAGAAGAGTTGCAATCAATGTAATTGCAACCATATAATGAAAATCTCAAGTCAAATAGAGGAGAGATTTAATACTTCCTTCCATACCCCCTTCACTCCCTTTTCCACCTACAGGCACAATGAATGCCTCTTTGTTTGCCACTCACATGAAAAACACCGGTGTCAGATCAGGTGTACATTTGTTGTTCTATGGGTATTTCTGGACTCTTATGAAGCTCTTAGACATGCTTGATGTTGGAGAAAGTGGGGAGGAAGTACGTTTGAGAAATAAACTCGGGAACGAAGATATTGTAAGATGTATTTAGTGATCTCAAGATGTTGAGATGCTCAGCCATACAAAGCAAAAAAGAAACTAACGTGATGTAAAGACGAGGCAATCACAAGAGTTGAAAGTATTCAATTGGTGATTGTTTTAGATTTTGTGTTACTCAAGGACGAGCGACGTTTAAGTTCAAGGTGCATTGATGAATGCATATTCATCTTAGTTTTAGTTGCCATTTTTGGCCCAATTTTGCAATGAAATCTCTCATACACCCCCTAAATCTGCTTGTATATAATTTTCCTCAGTTTCATATAATTGTTTAAGGTTTTGATCAAATCCATTCGTCTCCATTATAGAATTAAGCATAGCACTATGTGCACCATCTTAGGAGACGGTGGTCCCACTAACCAAATAGCAGGCCCAAGAAACTTTTGATAATTTGGACCCTATTTTTTATGGCCAGTCCATTTATAAGAAAGCATCCTCATCAGCTAGAGTATTCATCAACATAGGCCCATCGACCCATAGAACATATGCCTAAATTTTTAGGATGTTTAGAGTCTCCTACAAGGAGCTATAAATTTTTGAATTTAAGGATATTAGTAATGTAGTTATGGTCCAACTTTGCTCTTTTTATCATTTAGTGTCTAAGTTGTGACAGTTTGATGTCACACATACATGATTTGGGTCATGTCAGATTTAGACCATGGATCCACTTGTGGTCGAGTTAATCATAGCCCTAGAAACTGATCTAATGGTTCACGCCTTGTCTCAAACCTCCGACCATTTTAGAACAAGTGGAGGCTGACCAAGCCCTGCTCCTATCCAACGACCTGACCCTATATCGCAACCTCCATGTGATGATGGTTGGGGAATTAGATCTACATGACTCAGAGCTTCTAAATAACCTCTCACATAGCCACATTTGTATAAAGATTAGAGAGAACCAGACTCCTTTCCCCTCGTCGTTCTCCATCCATTGAACCAGTAGAAACCCCAAATCACAACTTCAAGAAGAGGGAGACTTGCATAAGAATGAGTAAGGGATAAACCACCCACACGACACCTTCAATCCAGTGAAGGCTTTGGTTTCTTCATGGAGGTACTCGCACTTTGGCCCTAAATAGTTGCTATCAGCCATGGAGGGTGACCTTGGGGGCACGCCTTCAGGCATCCATGCCACATGCAATGACAATTATCAAGATCTAGGGACCCTAAGCCAATATTGGAGGTTGAAGACATCTGGGAAGAAGGACCCTCTTTCTCATCATCCATCTCACAATAGCTATCGGGATAGAGTGTGGATGGTAGGAAGAGCCCCACTGCACCACCAGTTAGCACCGGATTGAAGACTCACTAAGCGTTAGATCCATAAAAAGGATCAATTTCGATGATGCATGCTTGGAGCAGTATCAATCTGTCATCGCAGATCCATCTTGTACAGCAGTGTCGACGCTCAGCAGAGATGCAAGATCTTTCGCAAGATTGTGTCTACAATGGAGAGGACTGAACCAACATTTGTTTAACCCTGAGCCAGTCGACCAACAGATCCAATCCATCCAAATTGGCTGGTACCAGGCAGGGTAGAAGAGAGTGGTGTGCTTTCCTTAAGAGCTACATGGAGGCCATCTAAGGCATCATCCATATAATCTGATGACCTATGAATTTCAAGAAAGGTAAATACCTCAAATAATGTACAGATCTTAGAAAACCCACAATAAATAGCTCCCTTGGACAATAATTTCCCAAAAAATATCCTTGGACTCAGATAAATGCTTTGTTTCTTATAAAACCCTTATATCATACTTTTGAGACATCGATATTGATGATATTTAATTTGGATTAGAATGGTTCATTTAAATGGTATAATTAGTAACAGATGGATATAAAATCTAAGAAAAATATCTATGAACCCTAAAATCATGTGGATACTAAATGTGACTCTGAAATGAACAATATTGCTCGATGATAGGTCTTTAGTTATTAAAGTCTAAATACTTGCATTTAACATCATATTAATTTTAGAAAATATTACAAGCATCAGACAATTATAAAAATTGGACCAGGCCCTTGGTATGACCTCTCAATCAGTAGGAAAATATCATACACAAGTTTAGATCAATTTCAACTTAGGTTTGGCCAAAACTATAATATGGACCTAAATATTATTAATAATGGTGAACATTGTATTAATGATGACTAATTGTTATTAATTAGGTGATTACCAGAGTAGTAGATGAAAACTTAGATGTATAAGGAATCTTTGAACTCAGGTATGTGAGTTTTATTAAGTATAAGACTATTTTTCATGAATGCATAATGATATGATGTACTTTGGATGCTTGTATTTGCATATAAATTCTTGAATGCATATTAGTAGTATATGCTTCACCAAACATAAAAGAATATAAAAGAGAATATGGAGGATTGTAGATACTAAGCGTTACATTCTCTCTCTCCCTCCCTTACTCTCTAAATATAAGTCAGTACAACCCCATAGCCCAAGGGGTGGGGATCATCATAGCCCAAGGGGTGAGGAAATGTGAAGTGCCACACCACTTAGTAGTACAATCACATCAAAAGACTGCTCAAATATGTGTTTACCCTATTATTGCATTAAATAATGTTTTCTGTTACTTTCTTTATTCAAATCTTTATTATGAAACTTACTATGCAAGTATTTTACCCACATACACAACTTTTGGTTATTCGTTTGTTTCACATATTTTCTAGGTTTAGAGCTAGCATGGGAGAACGTTTGTGAGTGAGCAGTTGTATAGGTTTACCTATTGTGTTTAGATCTTGTTAGCATGCATGTTCATAGACCTATAAAACTTTCTTTTAAATTATGTAATTGTAGTTGTAAAAATTCATGTTATAAATGTACATGTTAAATGTTGCAAAATGTTCATGTATATGCATTTAGTGAATGTTCATGTATGCACAAATTGCTTTCGTAACACACTTTGATACAATTTCCTAATGTTTTCAGATTTGTCCTCTCGGGCCTTCTAAGTCTTGAGATGGCAGAATCTAGGGACGTTATAAAAAAATCACATACATCACTTAAGCCAAGGATTAGGGTTAGGATTTACTCACATAACCATTTAGATTTTACATCATGATTATAGTACCAAACCTAAATTGAGTCACATCCCACTTTCTTGGAACATATTATGGTTAACGAGCATGCTTAGGATTAACTACATAATCCTTTAAATATTACTACCTATGAATCATTACTTTCTTACTCATGCACATGTGTTCATGTGTGTATCTTGACCATCCATCAAATAGGTGTCTCGACCACTCATGAAACAAGTTTCTAGACCAATCTCAAGAAAAGTGTCTTGACCTACCATCAACATGGTGTCTCGACCTACCATCAACATAGTATCTCAAACTACCATCAACATGGTGTCTCGGTCTACCATCAATATGGTGTCTCAATCTACCATCAACATGATGTCTCGACCTACCATCAACATAGTGTCTCGACCTATAATGAACATAGTGTCCCAACCTACCTTCAAAATGGTGTCTCATCCTACCATCAACATGCTTGTTGCGACCTACATGGTGTCTATCCCACTACAACCAGGTTGTAACACCTGAACAGGGACAGGGAACACCAAGCATCAACCCAAGAATGAAAACCTACACAAGAGTGATATTCAAACCCTAGAATCAAGATCATCATATTAATTGGATCTAAAAATAGGGAAAACTGAATCCTTACCCATGCAACCATGATTGAGATTATCAACTAAAATTAGATGAACATAATTTAAACAGAACATAATGGTTCCATGAACAAGAACAAGAACCCATCATATGTTTTACAAGAATCTTTAAATCGGGTACAAGAATATTAGGGTTTACAAGAAGTACATATCATTCTCGAAATAAAACATCATTCAAACATATATACCATCTATTTATATACTAAAAGAACATATTTGTAAGCTCTAGAACAACAACATATGAACAACATATTATCAGGTTCAAGTTGCACATAATAGAGGAGGAAAGGGTTATATAACCTTCATGTGGTTGATGATCTGAGCCTCCAAGATCACAAGATTCAAAGGAGAAAAGGAAGCCCCAACTAGATCCAAATCTTTCGTCACTGAAACTCCTTCAAGAAGGAAAGAACACCGTTTTTAAAGAAGAGTCTAGGGAAAAGAAAAACCAAACCCTAACTTCGAACCAAGGTAGAAGTTGAAGAAACCCTAGGTCATAGCATGATCTTTAACCCAAAAGAAGAAGAAAATCCCAAGAATAATCACCATGGACCATGTAAAACCCTCATGGTCAAGATGTAGGAATAAGAAGATGAAGCATAAGGGGGGTTACTAGATCCAAAGTTCGAATTACTTACCAAGAGAAAAGTTTCTCTAAGAAATCACCACCAAGAAGATGATCTAGCACCAAATCATCCATATGCAAGATGGGTCAACCACCCTAGCTTCAAGATCCACTCCTTCTTGATCCTACAGCTCCAAGTGTGGTTCACATTCGAAGGAAGAAGATGAAGGAGTTGAAAAAGTTTCTCACTCATGAGGAGAAAGGGATATATATCCCAAAGAGAGAGAGTAAGTGGTTGGTGATGTGTCACCATTCTAGATCGTCTAAAGGACATGTGTCCTTCAACCCCATGGTCTACCCTCTTCCACATGCAGATATACAAAAATTCATATTTGTCCAAAAAATGTTGTGACCTCCATGGTCTCTACCATCATCTAGGTTGAGACACCTCATCCATGCTCACTTGTTTTGACCCAAACCCTAATTCTCATGTATGCATATGTGCACGGTCGATACACTAAAAGAAAAGATATTGTTTCCACCTCTAGGTTGTCTAGGTTGAAACCAAAACCCTTAGGGATGGTGTTGCAATTTCTACCCTCACCAATGTTTGAGGTAACGATTGTTATACCCAAACCCTAGCTTCATCACCACTTACACATGGAAACCCTAGATTACCATGAAGTGTTCCATTATCAAACATCAATAAAAAAGTGCCCCATGTCACCATATTCTCTCTCATGATGCCAAGGTATAAGAAGAGCCCTCTTCCTGTGATATTTTACATGTTAACCATCAAATATGGGTAATTTGCAGACTAGTCCAAAATGGGTACTTATATAGAAAAGGTGGTTCAATCAATCAAATTGAACCAAAATGAAACTAAAGACCTATCACATGATATTAAAGCATTCTACAAGATTAATTTAAGGTTTTAGTATCTCATTATGCAAATAAAACATATTCAAACACAAAGCTAGATCAAAGATCTTACATGGCCATTTCATAATTCAACATTATACCACTATTTCAAAAATTTAAGGATATAGGAAGATACCTCCATTGATGACCCACATATTCAACAATATGTGCTCCGAGTTTCCTGCTGGAGTTACTCATTTCACCATCCAACTAGATACTAACGCTGAAGATGGATCTATGGTATAGAGCAACTACATGATTATGGTTTCACTTGATTAATTATGCCAATTGGGTGAATTAAGGCTCAATCATACAAGTGGACTTACAAAACCCTAATTCAATCTACCAAGCATAACTATGAAACAAATTTAGAAGATATAAAAAAGGTGTGAACTTGTCATATCATCTCAGGGAAACATTGTCTCCCTACCTTAAAAAAGGCCATCAACATCACCACCTCTTAACACTGCCATATTAGGATAATCATCATTATCACATCATTAGGAATAATAATAATCCCTTATCACGTCACTGGAGGATTTAACCTCACGCTAGGCATCGAGCCTTCACTAAGTCATATGACCAATCACACCATTCTTGTAATTCATTATCATCTCATCATACCTCATCGGGCATATAAGTATCACCTGAATTGCATCACATATATACCATAGCAATCATTAGCTATGATAAACATCACATCATGCCTCATCGGGCATATAATCATCACCTATGTCACATCACATATACACCATAGCAATCATAAGTTATGATAATCATCTCACCTGCAAAATCAACACTATACAAATAGTGAGAGAATACTCATTGTTATCATCATATTAAATACTTTAGGCAATGTAAGCAATGCATCATATGTCTCCTCAATTTAGGGTTAAGGATTCATGATTAACCACATAGGGTTCCATGGAATTATTTTTTTACCCATCTCTAGTTTCATTACCTTGCACAAGTTTAGAGTGTATTAGGGTTAAGCATTTTAGATTATAACTAAGTGTGCACATTCGTATATTTATAGTTCCAATGCATCTGACCAAAGCTCATAGCCATCATCTTTTATTATTTAATCATCTCCATAGCATTCCAAGATATGACACTTAAATAACCTATAAAGTTAGAACGATACAAGTAGGAGAGAGAAAGTACAGTCACATTCTATTCATCCATGCATGTTCAACAAGTATAGCATACCCTAAGATTAGGGTTAGGATTCACACAAATACCCAATCAGGGTTGTATCTCATGATGATATTACCAAACCCTAATTTTACCATCTCTCATTTTCTTGGAAACTGATTTAGGTTTGAACATCATTAATTGGATATGATTAGATCATTAACTCGTCAACACTAGGTATCACCATCACTTACGTGTATGTGGATTGTCTCATTATGTTATGTGTAACATCCCTGACCTGGGTTATGAACTAACCCTAGATGTTTTACCTAAATGTTTAATTAAATCCTTGTGATTAACTTTGGGAATGTAATTAAATTCCTCAAAAACATATATTTCAATTTTGCACCTTTATATATATAAAGTTGTAGCATTGTTTTGTAATACAGGGATCTATGTGCAAATTACCCAGTTAAGGGATTAGCTTGCAAATTGCACATGTTGAGATGTTCCTCTGATGTTGAGACATCATTAAGATGTTTATGATGAAGTTTGAGGGATTTCCCAAGTTTGAGCACCAAGGTGCAGCTGTGGAAGCAACCCCTGTACTTGAAAACCCTAAATTAGTGTAAAGTGCAATTTACCCAATTTGAGGGGTGCAACTTGTAAAATACATCATATAAAATCTCTTTTACGACTCTTGGAATCATTTAGAATATAAATGATGAAAAGGTCACTTCATTTGAATAATCATATAATAAAGAACACCTTTGTGATTGAATAATCAAGGTGTATGTATAATAGCCCTTTTATGTGTATACTTTAGTGATGGGTTGATCCTCTTTGCCTTCAATTCTTGACCTTAGAAGGTGTTTGTCCTTAGAAATAAGATGTGGGGACGTGCAAAGAAGAAAGGAAGGACTTAGATGAGAAATGAGGAAAGCATATGTTCTTATGTTGAAATTTCACCTAAGTATATATACTACCTACCCCACTTAGCAAGGGAACGATCCTCTTCTTTTCATTTCTTTTCCCCTTGCTCAAAACCGACTAAGTCTAAGCTCTGGAGCAGAGAAGGACGACCAAGGGTCCTAGGTAAGTTTGGATCATCCCTTTTGCTTAAATTCATGGAGGAAACTCATTTTCAAGGTTGAATTCATGGCTAGCTCACCTAGCTCTATCTTTCTAGCCATTCCTTTCCAACTTTTCCTTGGAGAATTCACCTTGCCGACCTGTGGAGCTCAAAGACACCATTAAATACCTGAAGCTTGGAAGCTTGGAGCTCAAGGAACAACCTTTAGGCGGGTTTTATAACTCTAAACCTTATGCTTTGATTATACATCTTTTTCTATGCATATAGTTGCTAGTTCTTCTTCTTCCCTATCTTCCCTTGCATCCTTGCAAGCAAAATCGTGAAGAAATGCTACTTTTCTTGAGGTAGAAGATAAGGGCGTTATTTCCTATGCTTATCCTCGGTTTTCCACTTTACTAAACGGTCCTAACCAATTGCCCATACGGTTTACACAACTGTTTGGTGGGCAAACGGTTTCAGGGTCGTATGAAGGCAAACGGTCTCCAAGACCGTTTGGTCGCATTGACCAAGCAAATACCGTATGGTAATATTGTTTATAATGATGTAGGTTAATCACCCACAAAATTTGAGAGGTTAACTCCAAAGGAATCGTGAGATATAAGCAAATCAATTAGCAAATCCAATTGAATTAAGTTCTGATTTTCAATCTGTTTAATTTGCTCTTTTTGGGAAAACGGTCTCAAGACCGTTTAAGATGGTTGACCAAACGTTGACCGTTTGGTATTACTGTTCATAATGATGTTAATTAACGACTCACCAAATTTGATGGATTAATTCCAAACGAGTCATGAGTTGAAGGATGATTAATAGGGCAAATCCTAATTGAAATCAGTGCTGAAATTCCAATGAGTTAATTAGTGATTTTGGGTTGATTAGCCCAAACAGTCTCAAGACCGTTTGGGGAATCATCCAAACGGTCTCAAGACCGTTTGGGGATCACCCAAGACCGTTTAGAGGTCTGGGGTCAAGTATAGTTGACCAATTGAAGGTCCAAAGGTACCAAATCATATTGCAATTAAGTATTGATGTGATGATCAACTCAATAGGTCAAACCTTGATGAATTTTCACTAGAGTCCAAAGGATGGATGGGCAAACGGTCTAAACACCATTTGGAACTCATCCAAACGGTCTCAAGACCGTTTGGTGTCAACCCAAGACCGTTTGGAGGTCTAGGGTTAAGGTAATTTGATCAATTGAGGGCCCAATTATAGTGGGTTGTTGAAATAATTAAATTGTTGATTTATGACTTAATGAAGGTTCAACCCCTATCAAACCAACTTATATTTTGATGAATTCTTGGGAAAACGGTCTCAAGACCGTTTGGAGGTCATCCAAACGAACTCAAGACCGTTTGGGCCAAGTTTGGGCCCAATTGGAGGTCAATTGATAGATTCAACCTTGAATTGATTCACATTGTTGAATATTGATGACCATCCGATTTGAAACTCTAATTGAGATGGACTTAACCCTAATTGGCTTTCAATTGAGGGTTAATTTGGTGTCCAATTGATTGAGGCTCATCCTAATTGACTCAATTTATAAGTGGTTAACATGGCTTTGGCCAATTGAGGGCTTCAACATACTTAATCATAAACATTTGTAACTTTTGAACCATGTTGGAGGTCCAAACGGTCTCAAGACCGTTTGAGGCCAAACGGTCTCAAGATCGTTTGGATCCAAATGGTCTCAAGACCGTTTGAGGCCAAACGGTCTCAAGACCGTTTGGGCTCAATCGATCTCAAGGTCGTTTGGACCAATCGATCTCAAGACAAGTTGATCAAACGGTTTCAAACTGTATAAGCTCAAACGGTTTGGAAAGTCAAACCTAGCATACGGTCAACGCACTCAAATGGTTTGGGCATACGACCTTGAGGTCATACGGTCTTGGAGTCAAACCTAGAAAATGGTCAACGCACCCAAACGGTTTCAAACCGTTTGGTGGTTGAAGGTTGAAACCGTTTGAAGGCTTTCAAGGTTATTTTATACTTAATCACTTGAAGTTGTAATTGGTTCAATGGTGATCTAATCTAAACCCTAATGGTAACTTAGAACATTAAGGGACTAAGTGATTAATGAATTGAACCATGATGGTCATCATGAGGTAAATTACCAAAATACCCTTGAGGGGTTTAATTGAGTAATACCTTTTTCTAACAAAACCCTAATCACATGTTAATGATGTTTTCGCTTATGCTAATCAATGAGGACTTAACCCAACCTGATCTAGAGTGGTGTTATCACCATCTACTAGTAAGAGGAGAGAGAAAGCATCATAAGAGAGAGAAAGTACCCTTTTATAAGTGGAAACTTAAGTAAAGTACCTTCAATACACATGAATGTGCATGATTAGGGTATGATCCACCTATGTGAGATCATGGAAACCCTAATTATGATGTTTGGTAAATCTTAATCTTATTTAGGAGCTCTAATGATGATGTTTCTCATACTTGATGATGTTATGAGTTAAATTCGCCATGAGGTGAATAGTAAACCCTAATTCTAGGGTGATGGCATGTAATGTGAATAGTAAACCCTAATTCTAGGGTGATGGCATGTAATGTGAATAATAAACCCTAATTGATGAGAATCAGGGAACTTAGCTCTTATAGCAAGAGTGGAAAGTATAATTCTTGATTTGAATTGCTTTTATTAGTTGAATTAACCTTGCAGATTCTGATATAAAGATGATCATATCCAAGTATGGATGATGATGCTATATTCATTGAAAGCATGTTGTTAGCTTTATGGATAGTAAAATATCTTGATGCCTTGTCAATGGCAACCTATGAATTAAATGGCCTATGAGAGCCATAAATACCATCAAGGTCATGCTTTAGAGATGACTTGTGATGAATGTATTGAGAAATGATGATTGATGAGAGTTAGGCTTGTTACATTTAGTATTCTCCTTTCATAGTTGTTATGCTAATGTTATTGTTTGAAGAACAATGTATGATGTTAAAAGAATACTGAATGTACCTAACTAATCAAGTGTAATGTAGAGCCCTGATCATAGATCCATCATTGTCAGAGATTAAATGATGGTGAAACA
Organism: Alisma plantago-aquatica; assembly: GCA_963693085.1. NCBI lineage: Eukaryota > Viridiplantae > Streptophyta > Magnoliopsida > Alismatales > Alismataceae > Alisma > Alisma plantago-aquatica. Next base: position 230,326,961 of record OY856410.1, read on the forward strand.
GGTTTTCCTAAGGGAACTCCTGGATCACATACTTTTGAGTATGTGGGGTATATGGATGTGTAGAACCTTACATCCTAGTGTAGGTGTTTGATGTAGATGTGTAATCCATCAATCCTTCACTACAATCCTATACCGTATCAGTGGATGGTAAACATGAAACCTCCTAATGATGAAGAAAGCACAGATATCCGTATCAGTGGAAGATAAACATGAAATCTCCTGATGACGAAGAGAGTACAGAACGCCACTGTAACTCTAAAATAGTGAAGGACCAGATTACCCTGGCAAGCTATTATAGTAGAGGCACGAGATGTCCTACAAGTAATCCTCTTACTGACTGAGGAAGGTGAAGGTCATGAGAATCCGGCTCTTTCGATGACCTAGTATGATACCGAGGCACTTAGCAGTGATTGGTTGGAGTATGAGTGGTAAACCTCATCTCCACAGGGCATAAAAGTAATGTTTGAAAAACATAATCCACAGCGTAGCATACCTGTTAGAGATAACTACGAGTTGATTGATTGATGTTACACTGTATAGTGCAAATGTCTTCATGTTTCTTAACTATTGAACTCATGCTTACTATTATATCCGATGTTGAATACTTTGAAGCTTTTACTGCTTAAGTTATTCTTTGAGATGTTATTATAAAGCTTCTGGCGGAGAGTTATAACTCTCGCTGGGACAATTATGTAAAATTGTCTCACCCCGTAGACTTCAACTTTTTAGGTGGACGTCGAGGACGGAGGAACAGGTCTACAGGTGACCAGTCCCAGCAGCAGCAGCACCAGGGGCAGCAGTGAAATCTCAGGTGGAGATTTAGCCTGCCATGTGTAGTTAGAGTCAATCCTATGTGTCCTCTGTACTCTCAGGTCTTGGAGTCTTTTGGTCTGAGATTTTGGTTATGAGTTCTTGAGATTTTGTATCATGTTGTATATAATTACTCAAGAAGTAATTATCTGAGATGTAAACAGTTTATCTCCTTTTATGAAGGAAGTTTTATGGTTTCAATGCTTTATCTCAAAAAGTTTTAAATTCCGCTGATTTTTGGTATTCCGCTGCTATTCGAATCGCTTCCGCTAAGTTTAAATCGTGTTTATATCGTGGTTTGGAGATCAGAGCCCACAATTAAGTGGTATCAGAGCTCTAGGTTCGCTGAGTCTACAGAGGCATAGGACTTAGGATGTCGAGTCTATCCTTAGTATCTCTTCCTTATCTATTAGAATCTTCTACTCCTCATGAGAAGAACATACATAAGGATGGCAGAGCCACATGATGAGTACGTGACAGAGAGTAGTGCTAGTGCACCTCGAGGCGGTGCAAGGGTTCCAGAAATAGAACAGTCTGCACCTGAACCACCCCAGTTTGACCCAGCTGATATGGGTAACCCAGCAGTTCAGACGATGTTTGGGCAGTTTATGACTGCCATGACACACATAACCGACAGGATGCCCATGCCTGCACCTAGGGCACCTGCCCAGCCTGAAGGACAAGGTATCGGTAAGACGTTTGAGCGACTTCGTCATGTCGGAGCTACCGAGTACTTTAGGACTGTCGATCTAGGCCTGTCAGTGTGACACAACCTCAGAGGCAGAGTCAATAGGGATCACAGAGAAGACAATCTCAAGGAGCAGCTCGAGGACGCGGGCAAGCGTCTCAAGATGGATCATCAGCACCACCTCAACACCAGGCGACAGCGAGGTTCTATGCAATGAACCCACCAGATGTAGTGGTCAATCCACGGGTAGTGGCAGGTCAGATGGAACTTTTATATTCTGATATGTCTACATCCTGTGTTGTATCTGTTCTGATTGACCTGGGTGCTACTCACTCTTTTATCACTCGGAGAGTGATTCGTAACTGCAATATGACGGTTAGTCATAGGGAAGATAGTTTGTTGTTGGAGACTCCGTTGAGTGGGTCTGCCATTTTACAGGAGGTATGTTCTCCCTGCATCCTCTTCTTTTCTGATCATCGCATTCAAGTGGACCTTATACCACTTGATATGCAAGGATTTGATATATTCCTTGGGATGGATACCTTAGAAAGGTATAGAGTTGTCTTGGATTGTGAATCCAAGATGGCTGTGTTTGCTGATGAAGGCAACACATGGATCTTTCAAGGTGAAAGAAAGATTATGCCCACCTGTCTTGTATCAGCTATGGTTGCTGATAAGATGTTGAGGCAAGGATGTTATGCATTCTTGGCCCATGTGGTAGATGTTACCAAGGAAAGTTCCAATCCTGCTGAAGTTCCCATAGTCAGGGAATTCGAGGATGTGTTTCCTGAAGAACTTCCTGGTATACCACCACCTCGGGAGATTGATTTTGAGATCAATTTGGTCCCAGATACGAAACCCATAGCCCAGACACCGTATAGGATGGCGCCTGCCGAGATGGCAGAACTCAAGAAATAGCTTCAAGAGTTACTTGAGAAGGGTTTTATCCAACCAAGCACTTCACCTTGGGGTGCTCCGGTCTTGTTTGTTAAAAAGAAATATGGGTCAATGCGGTTGTGCATTGACTACAGACAACTTAATAAAGTAACAATAAAGAACAAGTACCCTTTGCCGAGGATTGATGATCTTTTTGACCAGTTATGTGGTGCAACAGTCTTTTCAAAGATAGATTTGAGATCTGGATATCATCAACTCCACATTAAGGATAGTGACATATCCAAGTCTGCTTTTAGGACAAGATATGGTCACTATGAGTTCACGGTTATGTCGTTTGGACTAACCAATGCACCAGCTGCATTTATGGAACTCATGAATAGAGTTTTTTTATCCTTCCTTGATCAGTGTGTTGTCGTCTTCATAGATGACATTCTGATCTATAGTAAGGATGTTCAGGAGCATGAGCAGCATCTTCGCCAAGCTTTGACCTTGCTAAGAGAACATAAGCTGTATGCTAAGTTTAGCAAGTGTGAGTTCTGGCTGCCGGGGGTATCTTTTCTTGGACATGTGATATCTGCCTCGGGAATTCGTGTTGACCCTGCAAAGGTAGAATTTGTTCTACAATGGGAACAACCGAAGACACCGATGGAGATTCGAAGCTTCTTGGGGTTAGTTGGTTACTATCGAAGGTTTATTAAAAACTTTAGCTCTATAGCCTTACCTTTGACCAAGTTAACCCGAAAAGATGCTCCTTTTTCTTGGAGTGATAAGTGTCAACAGTCTTTTCAGTTGTTGAAGGAGAGGTTGACAAGTGCACCTGTGCTTGTGCTACCTGAGCAAGGAAAAGGATATGTGGTCTTCTGTGATGCCTCCAAGAATGGACTTGGATGTGTGTTGATGCAGGATAAACAAGTGATTTCTTTTGCTTCTCGACAGCTTAAGAAGCACGAGGAGAATTATCCAACACACGATCTGGAGTTAGCTGTTGTGGTTCATGCCCTGAAGATCTGGAGACATTATCTTTATGGAGAGACATTTCAGATTTTCACAGATCACAAGAACCTTAAGTATATCTTCTCTCAGCATGAGCTTAACATGAGGCAACGTCGCTGGATGGAGTTAATCAAGGACTACGATTGTACAATTGATTACCATCTAGGTAAGGCCAATGTTTTTGCAGATGCCTTGAGTAGGAAATCAGCAACATCAACCATGGATAGAGCACAACTAAACTCTTTAGTATGCTCTAAGAGAGATATTCTTATCTCTTTAAGGCAAGACAATGTACAGTTGAAGGTATCATTGTTAGCCGGGTTGATGGCTGAGATGCATATTAAACCTACCCTAAGAGAGCAGATTAAGGAGGCACAACATGTTGATGTTGTAGTTCAGAAGATTAGATCAGAGTATGGAAATGAGAAGCGAGATAGTTTTCATGATTCAGATGATCATGTAGCATGTTATCATGGGAGGATGATAGTGCCAGATGTGGATAACTTGAGGAAGTTAGTCCTGGAACAAGCTCATTCTTCAATGTATGCTATGCATCCAGGGAGCACCAAGATGTATCGAAACTTGAAAGATATGTATTGGTGGCCTGGAATGAAGAAGGATGTTGCAGAGTTTGTTCTGAAGTGTCCTGTGTGTCAGCAAGTTAAAGCTAAACACCAGAAGCATGAAGGAACAATGCAACCTTTACCCATACCACAGTGGAAGTGGGACCATGTGACCATGGACTTTGTTGTTGGCCTACCCAGGACAAGCAAAGGACATGATTCCATTTGGGTAGTTGTAGATAGATTGACTAAGACAACACATTTCTTACCTGTCAAAACAACATATTCTGCTGAAAGGTTATCACAGTTGTATGTTCAAGAGATAGTGCGTTTACACGGAGTTCCTGTCACCATAGTTTCTGACAGAGGTCCCCAGTTTACAAGTCATTTTTGGGAACGACTTCATAATGCTTTAGGCACCCAGTTAAGGTTTAGTACGGCCTTTCATCCACAGACTGATGGACAGTCAGAAAGGACCATACAGACCTTGGAAGACCTATTGAGAACATGTGTTCTCCAGTTTACCGGAAGTTGGGATCTACACCTAAGCTTGATAGAGTTTGCCTATAACAATAGCTATCAGCATAGTATTGATATGGCACCTTATGAAGCCTTGTATGGTAGACGTTGTAGATCACCCTTGTGTTGGTATGAGACTGGTGAGCATCGGTTGTTAGGACATGATCTTGTGCAGCAAACTACAGAAAAGATTAAGGTAATACAGCAACAGATTAAGACTGCACAAGATAGGCAGAAATCTTATGCTGACAAGCGTCGTAGACCCTTAGAGTTCGAGGTTGGAGACAAAGTGTATCTCAAGGTCTCGCCTTGGAAGGGAGTCCTTCGTTTTGGAAAGAAAGGGAAGTTAGCTCCTAGATTTATGGGGCCTTATCCAATCATTGAACGGATTGGAAAGGTAGCATATAAACTAGAGCTGCCACCAGAGTTACAGAGGTTACACCCTGTGTTTCACATTTCTATGCTGAGGAAATGTCACCCAGATACTGAGTCAGTTCTACAACCTATGGAGGTAGAATTGAATGATGATATATCTTATGAGGAAGGACCAGTGTCAATCCTTGATAACAAAATTAAAAAGTTAAAGAAGAAAGATTTAAGCCTTGTGAAAGTCCTCTGGAACCACCGTGGTATTGAAGAAGCCACTTGGGAATTAGAGGATGAGATGAGAAGGAAATACCCTGCCCTTTTCTCTTAATACGTTTTATCGATTTCGGGGACGAAATCCTTGTAAGGGGTGGATAATTTGTAACATCCCTGACCTGGGTTATGAACTAACCCTAGATGTTTTACCTAAATGTGTAATTAAATCCTTGTGATTAACTTTTGGCATGTAATTAAATTCCTCAGAAACATATATTTCAATTTTGCTCCTTTATATATATAAAGTTGTAGCATTGTTTTGTAATACAGGGATCTATGTGCAAATTACCCAGTTAAGGGATTAGCTTGCAAATTGCACATGTTGAGATGTTCCTCTGATGTTGAGACATCATGAAGATGTTTATGATGAAGTTTGAGGGATTTCCCAAGCTTGAGCACCAAGGTGCAGCTGTGGAAGCAACCCTTGTACTTGAAAACCCTAAATTAGTGTAAAGTGCAATTTACCCAATTTGAGGGGTGAAACTTCTAAAATACATCATCTAAAATATCTTTTATGACTCTTGGCATCATTTAGAAGAGAAATGATGAAAATGTCACTTCATTTGAATAATCATATAATAAAGAACACCTTTGTGATTGAATAATCAAGGTGTATGTATAATAGCCCTTTTATGTGTATACTTTAGTGATGGGTTGATCCTATTTGCCTTCAATTCTTGACCTTAGAAGGAGTTTGTCCTTAGAAATAATATGTGGGGACGTGCAAAGAAGAAAGGAAGGACTTAGATGAGAAATGAGGAAAGCATATGTTCTTATGTTGAAATTTCACCTAAGTATATATACTACCTACCCCACTTAGCAAGGGAACGATCCTCTTCTTTTCATTTCTTTTCCCCTTGCTCAAAACCGACTAAGGCTAAGCTCTGGATCAGATAAGGACGACCAAGGGTCCTAGGTAAGTTTGTATCATCCCTTTTGCTTAAATTCATGGAGGAAACTCGTTTTCAAGGTTGAATTCATGGCTAGCTCACCTAGCTCTATCTTTCTAACCATTCCTTTCCAACTTTTCCTTGGAATATTCACCTTGGCCGACCTGTGGATCTCAAAGACGCCATTAAAGACCTGAATCTTGGAAGCTTGGAGCTCAAGGAACAACCTTTAGGCGGGTTTTATAACTCTAAACCTTATGCTTTGATTATACATCTTTTTCTATGCATATAGTTGCTAGTTCTTCTTCTTCCCTATCTTCCCTTGCATCCTTGCAAGCAAAATCATGAAGAACTGCTACTGTTCTTGAGGTATAAGATAAGGGCTTTATTTCCTATGCTTATCCACAGTTTTCCACTTTACTAAACGGTCCTAACCAATTGCCCATACGGTTTACACAACCGTTTGGTGGGCAAACGGTTTCAGGGTCGTATGAAGGCAAACGGTCTTCAAGACCATTTGGTCGCGTTGACCAAGAAAATACCGTATGGGAATCTTGTTTATAATTATGTAGATTAATCACCCACAAAATTTGAGAGGTTAACTCCAAAGTAATCGTGAGATATAAGCAAATCAATTAGAAAATCCAATTGAATTAAGTTCTGATTTTCAATCTGTTTAATTTGCTCTTTTTTGGAAAACGGTCTCAAGACCGTTTAAGATGGTTGACCAAATGTTGACCGTTTGGTATTACTGTTCATAATGATGCTAATTAACGACTCACCAAATTTGATGGATTAATTCCAAACGAGTCATGAGTTGAAGGATGATTAATAGGGCAAATCCTAATTGAAATCGGTGCTGAAATTCCAACGAGTTAATTAATGATTTTGGGTTGATTAGCCCAAACGGTCTCAAGACCGTTTGGGGAATCATCCAAACGGTCTCAAGACCGTTTGGGGATCACCCAAGACCGTTTAGAGGTCTGAGGTCAAGTATAGTTGACCAATTGAAGGTCCAAAGGTACCAAATCATATTGCAATTAAGTATTGATGTGATGATCAACTCAATAGGTCAAACCTTGATGAATTTTCACTAGAGTCCAAAGGATGGATGGGCAAACGGTCTCAAGACCGTTTGGAACTCATCCAAACGGTCTCAAGACCGTTTGGTGTCAACCCAAGACCGTTTGGAGGTCTAGGGTTAAGGTAATTTGATCAATTGAGGGCCCAATTATAGTGGGTTGTTGAAATAATTAAATTGCTGATTTATGACTTAATGAAGGTTCAACCCCTATCAAATCAACTTAGATTTTGATGAATTCTTGGGCAAACGGTCTCAAGACCATTTGGAGGTCATCCAAACTATCTCAAGACCGTTTGGGCTAAGTTTGGGCCCAATTGGAGGTCAATTGATAGATTCAACCTTGAATTGATTCACATTGTTGAATATTGATGACCATCCGATTTGAAACTCTAATTGAGATGGACTTAACCCTAATTGGCTTTCAATTGAGGGTTAATTTGGTGTCCAATTGATTGAGGCTCATCCTAATTGACTCAATTTATAAGTGGTTAACATGGATTTGGCCAATTGAGGGCTTCAACATACTTAATCATAAACCTTGTTCAACAACAAGGTGTCATGACCAAGACACATCAAGGTGTGTCATGACCAAGACCACAACATCATGTCATGACTGTGACACATCAAGGTGTCTCGACCACCTCCCATACATGGGTCATGATCAAATCCTAACCGTATGGTCATGAAGGAAACAAATAATAGGTGTCTCATCCTAGCATGTGTTATGACCGTGGACTCTATGCAACACCTAAACACAATGTCACGACCGAAACTACTCCAAGGTATGTCACGGCCAAGTCAAGCAACATGGTGTTATGACAACTACATACCAGGTATCTCAACCACCTTTTAATTAGGGAATCAACCCTAACAAGACATAGTCTCTCAACCCAAATAGAAGCGTGTCTCGACCATCATACTTGGTCATCTTGACCGCGACACCAACCAACTTGAACAACACCATGCAACAATGTTGCATTGCAACCAGGGTAGTGACCAACCCCTAAGTTTTTGGGTATTACAGTCGAGACCAACAACTATAAGGGTGTCGACTGAAATGGAAGACCAAAGGCTGTATCGATCATATGTTAGCCATATTCCCATCATCCAAATAGGTTTAAACCAGGTCAAGATAGATGGTTAACATCAGGGAATACCAAACATCACTTAAGCAAAACAAGTCCATTCAAAGTTTTTCATCAAACCCTAGGTTATGGGTAATAGAAGATCATCAAAAGGACTATGTTTAGAGAGAGAGAAACCCAATTTTTTATGCATGTTAAGGTATCTAAAACCTCCTATTAATCATGGTAAACATGTCATTTATAAAGTAACTCAAATCCATAAATAATGATCCAAAGAAGCACATCAATATTTCAATCTCTACCAAACGGGTACCAAAATTTTAGGGTTTATAAGAAGAGTAGTTCTTTCAAGAATACTACTAGATTGAACCCTAAACATGATCATTTCTCCTGCTATAAAGAACATATTTTTAAGATCTGAAACAACAATATAAGATTAGGTTTTAGATGCATAAAATAGATGTAGGAATAAGTTATATAACCCGCCTATTTTGGAGAGAACCAATCTCCTATGATCACAAGCTCCAAGAACTCCAACCAAGCTTCAATACTTTGACAGAGGATCACCTCAAGAAGAGAAAGAAACACCATGGTCAAAGGACATCTTAAGGAAAAAGATAAAACATTCATATGTCGAACCAAAGAAGAAATGAGAAAGAAGAGGTCTTCTTCTCACTCGGGTACCATCATCTCAAAACATGATCTATGACCCTTGTAAAGAAGAGATATCCAAGACAAAACCACCATAGATTATCCATAATCTACATCCAAGGAGGAAGAAGAAGATGTAGGTTCTAGAAGAGAGAAAACATGGTCAAGAGTTAAGATTACCTACTAAGAGAGGGATCTCCAAGAAATAACCACTAAAGAGTTGATCTAGCACAAGATCTTCAACATGCAAGATGGATCTTCCATCCAAGCTTCAAGATTTGACCTCTCTTTCTCTTGAAGCTCCAAGGATGATCCAAAGGAATAAGAAAGAGTGTGGGGCTGAAAAAGTTGCTCTCATGTGAAGAGAAGAGGTTATATACCCAAAGGAGGAGGGGTTAAGAGGATATCAAGGGACACATGTCCACTAAAGAAACAACATCTCATCCACTCATATGCATGTCTCAAAGGGTCATATGTTTATCCAGATAAAGTTTCACGACCAACTAGGTATGCTACCCCCCTTGTCTCGGTCGAGAAACTTCTCAAGCACACTTAGTATCGACCTGAACCCTAAGCATATTATACTTGGGCTAGAAACTCCACTAAAGGATAATTTTTTTCAACCTACTCACCTCTAGGTCATCTCGGTCAAGAAAAAATACCTAAGGGGTGTGTTGCAGTCGCTACACTCACCTAAGAGTGAGGTAATGGTCATAACACTCAAACCCTAACATAGTCACTATGTCAACATGAAAAACCCTAGAGTGACCACAAGATGTCACATCACCATCCACGATTTCAACAAGGCTCCCAATTTCATAATTCTCTCTCTCATGATTCTAGAGCATATGAAACATTATCAACATGTGACAGTTTGCAAGATAACCCTCACTTATGGATAAATTGCAACCTAGTCGAAAACAAGCACATATATAACAAAGATAGCTCAAACGTCAATAAAATTGGACAAAATTGAAAATACAAGCATGTCACCTGGTAACAAAATTGAAAATACAAGCATGACAATCTCTAAGGATTTCCTTTGATTATACTAAGTACTAAAAATGGGAAGGAAGAAAGCAAGCAGATCTGCTAATTCCTCATCCTCAAATCAGTCCTCATCTTATTTAAGCAAGGTAAGCATAAATTAGCATTAAGTTAGGTCAGGGGCCTTACAAATATAGTCCTCATTCCAAAAGTGCAAAACCTAAAAAAAAATTGAGTCCAGGCCCATTAGTCGATGTAATGTATATTACAAGATTGTCACTAAGGTTATGACAAACTAAAAAAATCCTTTGCTGGATAGGATGATCTCTAAAAATCAAAGTGCTTTCATTAAAGGAAGTTTTATCACTAATAGTGCGTTGGTAGCCTATGAATTGTTTCACATAATGAAAATGAGGAAAAAGGGGAAGGAGGGTTTCATTGTTGTTAAACTTGATATGATAAAATCTTATGATAGAATTGAATGGGATTTTCTGTTCAAGGCAATGTAAAAAAATGGGCATCCCTGGTCTGTGGAGAAGGAAAGCAAGAGAGTGTTTCTCAAGTGTCTCACACTCAATCATCATTAATGGGGAAAGGAGATGATCGATAACACTGACAAGAGGTTTATGTCAAGGTGACCCTATTTCTCCTTATCTCTTTCTTTTCTGTGCAGAAGCTCTTTCGTGCTCTCTATTACATGCAACCCAAGAAGGAAAGATACATGGGGCATGTGCAAGCCACAAAGGGCCACATGTTACTCACCTCTTTTTTGCATATGACAACATTTTTTTCATGAGGGAAACCCCTAAAGAGTGCTTGTTGTTAGCTGCTCTTGTCAGCCAATATGAGAGAGCCTCAAGACAAAAGATCAATTATGAAAAGTCAGAGGTAGACTTCAACAACAATGTGCAAAGTGAAAGAAGGGAGGAAATAAAAACCATTCTGAACATGGTGGAGGTGGACAGACAGGCCAAGTACTTGGGTTCACTAACAACAATGAGAAGGTCCAAGAAGTTGGTCTTTGATTCCATCACAAAAGGAATCTAGAAGAAGCTGAATGGATGGAAGGAAAAGCTCTTATTAAAACAGGGCAAGGAGGTTCTCATCAAGGTCGTGATACAATCCATACCGACATACTGTATGAGTGTCTTCAAACTGTCAAGGGTTTCACTGAGGACATCAATAGCATGATAGCCTACTTTTAGTGGGGCTCCAAAGAGGGGGAGTAGAAGATAGATTGGCTCAGTTCGGACAAACTATGTGATTCCAAGGAGAAGGGAGGCATGGATTTTAAAGATTTCAAAGCTTTCAACTAGGCAATGTTGGCGAAACAGGGGTGGCGGCTCATTACACACACAACGTCACTAGTCAGCAAAGTGCTAAAGGCAAAATACTAAAAGGATGAGTATAGAATGGATGCACAAGTGGGATATGGGTCGAGCTATACTTAGAGAAGTATATGGGAGGGGAATACAATAGGTAAAAGGAGGCTTTATCTGGAGGATAGGGGATGACACAAGCGCTCGTATCTTCAAGGACTGATGGATACCCAAATTGCAAGGCATGCTAGAAAGACTGGTAAATGAGGGGCAGCAAAATAATGGTTTAGTCTGCGAGCTCATTGACCATGAGAATAGGAGATGGGACCCGATGGAAATAATGGAGGGATACCGACAGTGGGTCAGGACCGAGTACATGATGCTCACTTAGGCATCCAGGGAGGACATGACTGCATATACTGGGAACATGAAATGAGAGGACTTTTTATGGTGAGATCGACATACAGCTATATCACCTCGTATGTGGACCAAGGGGGAGAGTTGAAGGATATGTCATGCAGAAAGTTATGGAAGAAAAAATGGCCTCTAAAACTTGCGCATTTCATATGGAGGATCCTCAAAAACATCCTACTAATGAGGACAACGCTGTAAAGAAGACATATAGTGGATTGCATAGTATGTACATGTTTTCAGGAGGAACAAGAGGACACCACACACACTCTACTGAGATGCACACAATCAGCAGTAGTGTGGGCATACAGTGGACTGGATATTGGACATTGGTTGATGGACGACCTAGACTGCACATTCATATGCAGGGAACTTTTGGAAGACAACAGGGTGGAGGAGGTTGATGAGGCTGCCACCCTTCTGTGGGTGGCATGGACCATGAGAAACAAACAAATTTTTGAGGAGGAACCCATATCCAACTAAGGGCTGGTGGTGGGTTTTTAGAAATCAGTTGTAGGTATAGGAAATATAATATGGGATTCAAACCTCAACCATCGGCAACGACAAGGCTTAAGGGTTGGACATGTCCACCCCGAGATATGCTAAAGGTTAGCATAGACGCACCATGGAAGCCAGGATTCAGTAGTGGAATTGGATTCCCACTGAGGGACCATCGAGGAAAATTAAGACTGGCTTCACAATTATAAAGGAATGATTTCCAATCAACACTTATGGTTGAAGGTGTTTCTCTGGAGGAAGCACCTCTACCTTGTCTGCAACACAACTTCAACAAGATTCTTATTGAAACTAATTGTGAAACACTAGTCAAGGCAATCAAGGAAGGCGATAAAGGACATGGTCACATGGACCTTATTGCCCAAGATATCCTCCTCTAGATGGAATGATTCATATCTATAGGATTATCTTTCACCCCACGTGAATGTAATAAGGTTTCCCATTTCCTAGATACCTCTTCTTATATCTCTTTAGAGCCTTGGTTATCTACATGACCTTTTGATAGAGACATTGTAACAATGGCACAAGTCAATTTGCAATAATAAAATGCCATACTTTGACTTCAAAAAAAACATCATAAAGTGTCTTTCCATAATAATATCATAAAATCACAAATAAACACATTTGGATGCATATATGATATAGACCACATATAAAAAATGGGGCAATGACACCATTGGATTATGGCCTAAAAAAAATAAGGGTACAAACGCACACCCCAAACATAATACGTGCATCCTATAAATAAACAGTTGTGCTCATGCACCACTACTCTAGATAAAAATTCTAACATTCAACATGCATAAATTGAGAAGTAAGAGATATAGTTTAGTAGTATTTCAATCACACAACAAGTCAAGTGGAGTCATACACCCTATGTTCAAAGGAATCATATAAACAATTTCAGAATTTAAAATTTTCCAATAATAATAAGGATGATCCGTAAAGGGTAGTTGTCTCACTTAAGAAAAGTGGAATAATAATAACATAAATGTCCAAATGGAAATGGGAGTTGCACATTCTTGATCTTCACAGTTAATCCTATCTCTAGGGGTGCAATACACCATTCATATTTCTCAACCTAAAAGTGTTTACACACCCATTAGTCCACATATAACAATTCATGATCAAAAGTTTATGTAAATCTAGTATTAATTATCTAATGTGGAGTCAGGGTTTTTAAGTCTTTCAAATACCCATATATAAGGTGAGGCATGGGATTATCTATTTTTTATTGAATATCCCTTACTAAGATATCTAGGGTTTAATGTGACATATATTTATATATAATATTCATATATTCTTACCTGAGTCTCATTCCATACATAGATACATGTATGAATTCACGTGAAAGGGAATATAGTAATTTCGTATATAGAGGACCAAATACCTAACTTATAAATATGAATAATGTTTTATGTTATGTTTTTCCTACAAATTGTTATTTACTATATCCTTGTTGGTAGGTATTCTGAAATATGAATTTCCATAACTTGGTATTTTCTAATTTAATATACTAACATGTCATTGTTGATATGAAGATATTAGTTGTTATCGATTAACCGATGTAATACACTAATATAATTGCGCTTTATTTCTATTATATCTTGATAATTATCTAAACCTATAGTTAACAGGTCCTTAAATACTATTTCTAAACCATTAACAACTTTAGATTAGAAATGATTATATTTTGGATTTACTATTCATAAAATGTCGGGTATGAATTGTATATAGGTCCTATACCAACCATATTTATATCTATCATATCATTTTCAATTATTATTAACTGAAGTATTAATAGTGTAAAAGTACATGAAAGGAATAATACTTAAAAAATCTGAAGCTCTACTGATTCGATGGATCAGTTCTTGGGCTAGCACTTGATGAAGAAATTTGACTTGAATTCCTTGTTCCACTTTCTCAGACTGAATGAAAAACAAAGCCAACACCGAGGTGTGTCAAGTAGGTGTTCAAACTTCACCTAAGTCTATTTTAGTGCTCACTAAAAAACAAAAATTGGATGTCTAATAGTACGTATTGGAACCCATGATCTTGGACAACTTCAACCATAATGAGGTTGACTAAGGAGAAGACCAGGTTCTTTCTACATAAATTTCCAATGGATCTGGGTATCTGGAGAGATAAGTGGAGTTTAACATACTGACAGTTTGCTGCTTTACTAGTTTAGAGGTCACTGAGGAACATGTGAAGTCCTTTCCTGGAGTTCTTGGAGGTATGAGGAGGTTTCTAGGGGACTCAAGAAGCAATATGGGTCGGTTCATTTGCATTGAGCAGACCTTAGCAGTGTGAAACAAGTGGTTGCATAATATGTGGATGACACTAGTTGGACAAGAGTACGAACTACATCCTAGTTAGTCCAACAAATCTAGATGAGGAGACTATCACTAGGGGAGACCAACAAGGAACTGCACGCACATGGGGCCATGTATATACCTCTGAACCACAACCATGGTGTTGTTGAATCAATAGAATGAACTTGCTATTGGGAAAAAGAAAAGGATCCAACCCATGTCCCAGTTTGATTTGGACTTGAGTAGGAGTTGGCTTGTGCTACCAATCCCAATAGGAATCAAATCTAAATGGAAAAGGAGATGGCTCCCTATGCGCAACATGGAGCTGGACTTAGACTTGGACAAGGATTCATAGTTGCACCACATGTCATGTAGGCCTATAAATAGAGACCCTAAGGGAGTCCATTGAGATCATCCCACCTGTTGGTGTGTGATCCCTCCAGTTGTTTGTTGGTGCCTTCTGTGGTAGAAGTGCCAAAGAACAAAAAAATGGAGGAGCTCTCTTGTGAATAAGAGAGGGTCAATGACTTTGCCTTAAAGCAAAGTAGCGGCTGACAGTCAGTGGTACATTGGGTGCATTAACAAAGCAACTCTCTTAGTTGATAAGAGAGGGACAATGAATTTTCCTTGAAGCAAATTAGCGGTTGGCGGTTACAGACACAGTGTTTCCATAGTGGTAATGGTCAGACCCAGTCAGCGATTCCACTGGCATCTAGTGGTCCCCAACAATGATAATAGCATAGTGAGAAGATCAAGTTAAGAGAGAGGTTTTGTACACATTGATGTGATTCTCTTCTTCCCCATCTTTGTTCTCGTGTGGGGAGTGATACCCGAATTTAGGGGTAATTAAATTCAGGTGGTGTGAATTGTAATCTTGATTACATATGCTTGTTGACCGGTATTTCCCCATGGTTTCTATTCTCAACTTGAGGAGAGTTTTCCATGTTAAATATGATGTTTCTTCTTCGGGTCTACATGCTTGTCAGTAACGCTTCTGCAACAAGCTCTCATCACATTCGGGACCATATCGGTACAACATCCCCAATAAATGGTATCAGAGTATAGGCTGCAAGAACTGGTCTAGATGGGTGAGGATGAAGATGTGATGATAATAAAGTTGACAAGCACAAATTGCCAGATTTGAAAACCCAAGATGGAGGATATTCTCTATTGCAAAGATCTGTACAATCCTATAGAGGGACAAAATCCAGAGAGGATGTTTGATGGGGACTGGAAGAAATTAAATAGGAAGACAAAGTGGCTCAACATTTTCATGTTCTATCACGTCCGAAAGAGACTAATGACAATGATCTATAGGAGAATCTAAAGAAATTATATGAGCAGAAGACTACAACAAATAAAATTTTCTTGATCAAAAAGTTGATGAACCTCAAGTAATGAGATGGTACAAGCATTGTCAAGCATATAAATGAATTCCAAATCATTGTAAATCAACTGGGGTCCTTGAAGATGGTTCTTGATGATGAACTCCATGCTCTACTTCTTCTGGTATCATTACGTGACAGTTGGGAGATGATCATTGTGATAGTTAGCAATTGGTGAAGAATAGTCTACTGAATGAAGAGACTCAATGATGAGCCTTAGGCAATAGTGGATCAAAGGTGGACTTTACACATAGTAGAGGCGTTGTTAGAGGTAGAAAAGCATGGAAGTTCCAAGATCCACAGTGAGTCCCAATACTACATGAGGTCTAGTGGTAGATCCAAGTCAAAGAGTAGAGAGTGCTTCCATTCTGGAAAGCTAGGTCACTTCAAAAAGATTGCAAGGTTTGGAAAATAAACATGGGTTTGAATCCATAGACAAGCAAGATTACAATGAGAATACTTCAGTGGCAATATCAAATAACATGGACGATGATGACGATGTATTCTTGACAATCCAAGATCAGTGTTTGCATGTTGAGGATCATGATTCCGAGTAGGTGGTGGATACTGAAGCTTCTTATCATGCTTCACCGAGTAAGGAATTCTTCACTTCATATAAGAGGGGAGACTTTGGGAGAGTGAACATGGGAAATTTCAGCATCTGTAGAATTATCGGGATTGGAAACATTTGTGTTCAAACAAGTGTCGTTTGCACGCTCACACTGAAGGATGTTCATCACATTCCAGATTTGCAGTTGAGTTTGATATGTGGTTCATTCTTTGATAGAGAATGTTTTCATATAAATTTTGGTGGTGGCAAATGCAAGATCACCAAGGGGGCTTTAGTTACTGTATGGGGAAAATCACTACAAAACAATTAGTTTTTTTTCACGGGCCAACCCTATGACAAACCCCTCTCTACAATCCCTCACAAATACGAACGGTTATGGGCATGGCCCTCACAAATGAGTCGTGAAGAGACACCCTGTGAAACATACCAGTGTCCCTCAAAAATACAATTGTCATGTGCTAAGTGACCCTCACAAATGTTATATTGAGGGACTATTTCTCCTTCATCAATACGTTTTTGAAGGCTTGTTTATTTCTCACAAATAAATTTTTGAGGAACTTGATGATCCTGGCACATATATTTTTGAGAGAATAATGCCTTCATTAATATTATTTTTAAGGGGATATATGGTCCTCATTAATGTAATGTTGACGGTTGTTTGTTCTTCATCCCTACAATTTGGAGGGACTAAAAACTTTCATCAATATATTTATGAGAGACTAATGGACATTATTTGTTTGTTTATCTATTTTATTTAGATCCTAGGAAATATTTGTGTATTATTCACTTGAAATAATAACAACATTAACACAATAAAGTTTCATAGATGAATATCAAAACACCAAAATCAATATTTATAAGTGAACCAAAACATTGTCCATACATTGCGTAATCAATGTATATAGAACTAAAAATTATAACATTTGATATTATAACAATAACACATTATGTATGAAACTCCCAAGATCTAAAATGTCTTCATATTCCTTCAGATGACGTGGTGCTCTTCATCAATGTAATACCTCATACAATTACCTCTATACTGCTCCCAAAAATGACACCAATCCTTATATCAATAGAATTTGAAAGGTTGATAATGCATAAATCATAGTTCTAAAATGAAAGTACCCTTATAATTCAATTCTGGTGTAATCTAATGTGCATTAAGGGTCTAAATTCATCATTAAAAGTAAATCTACCATGTCACTATAAATAGAAAAAGAAGATAAGCTAACCATTCATTTGTATCTTAAGGATGATGAAGATAACTAAATAGAAATTTTAGATAGAATTATAAAGTACATCTTCTTCATGATACAGTTATCCAACTATGTGCTCCAATGAGCATTCAAATCTTATGCCTGTAAATTTATAATGGAATACAGGTCTTCATATGCATGGTAGATAAAACACAATCTACTAAAAGTTGGTATAGAAAAGAGTGTTGTTTAGAGAATATTGAATACCTCATTTGAATGGTGAAAATTTAGTATCAATGAAAAGTGAGAATGATGTGCTTTGTGTGTTTTGCATTTAAGGGTGACTTTGTGGATTTTTATCAAAAGAAGGGCCAAAACTTTTAACGGTATCATTTAAAAAAGTACAATTATATGTCTATGTTTGTGTGTAAATATCAACATCCAATTCGTCCATAGCATAGTAATCTAGGATCCGGCCTAGGCCTCCTAGGCTCTAGGTGGGCTGTCTTAAATTGGGTGCCTAGGCTTTTAGAAAATTGAAGTGGATGCCTAAGGCCTTTTAGGCCCAAATTAAGACACTTAAAGACCAAATTAGCATGGATACGACTAGAATTGGTCAAACAAGATCAAATTTAGTTATTTTAAGGAAGTAATGGATCTGATTTAGGCCAAATCAGATCTAGTTTAGGCTGATTAAGTATGGTTTGAGGGAAATAGGTCCAATTTTGGAAAATGTGCCTTGTTTGGGGGAATTAGGTCTATTTTCACCACACTAGGGCTCATTTAGGTCAATATAGGACAAACTATGGGAAGTTACATCTAATTAGGCCATGTTATGCTAAAATAGGTCTGACTTAGTGCAAATTAGGGCAGACAACCAATTTAGATCATGTTAGGTCAAATTAAGGCTGAATTGATCTAGCTTAGGTCATGACAAGTGTGATGCAGGTGAAGTTATAATTAATTAAGCTTAGAAATAACTAATACAAATGTACATAGTGATGTATATATATTTGAATATAGTTGAATGTATATACAAAATCATTTATATATATATATGTAAAAATTAACAAATATGAAGAACACCTAGGACCCCGCCTAGGAGCCTAGCCCCCTGGTCTTTCCTTGGGTTGAAAGGATCACCTAGCCGCCTAGATAGCTATGGTCAATAGTTGCTATGAGACAGATGTGGCACAATGCTTGGTGGGTGTCAATTGTAGCAGTTCACATGGGTGTCAATGTTTGTACTTATGACTCTAGTGATTCTTCTTCCTGCTTTCCTACAAATTAAAATGTAATATAATTGATGATGACCATTTTTTTTTAATATCAATGTAAACAAATTCAATAGGTATTATTAACATGTAGAACTTCCATACGACATTGCTTGTTTGTTGATTTCAAGTTTATATTATTGTTGGGATGATAAAAAGACATACATGAATAAGACAATATGATCTTATCTAACGAACTTTTTTGACCTCTTAATGGCAAGCTTCAGATTGTCGTACCGATGGTACTTTTTAAAATTAATTATTTTATTTTGTACATGGGCCTAATTGACTTGGCCTATTAGGGTCAAGTTATGCTTCCTTATACTTGCCTCCTCTCCTATATATAGGAGGGGAGTTTGCCCACTATCAATAACAATTATCTTTTTAGCCTCTATATAATTTTTCACATGGTATCAGAATGTGCTATGAGAATCTAACCCTAGCCGCCGCCTCTACTTCCCTCTCTTCTCTATGTTCCTTGCCGCCCTAGCTGCCATTTTTCTCTCTTAAAGAGAGCAAGAGAGAGAGAGCACCGCCTACGGTCGGCCACCATCTCAATGGCTTAGACTGGCCGCCCGCCAAGTATCACCAAGACCTCCATTGTTGTCTCCTTTCTCCTTCCTTGATCATAAAAATCTAATCTTTTCCGAATCTATCAACCGGCGCTATTCACCCCGGCCATCACATAGTTATTTCCCTCCACAGTTGTCCTCCGTCATTCTGCTTGCACAGTCATCACTCAGCCGATTACTGCTGGTGGTTATGAAATGGATGCCCCTATACTTTTCCTCCAGATCGAACACTACGCCGTCTAGGCTCTGCCCAAGCTCCCGGTCATCACAGTCATTCATATACTTCCCGTCCGTCTTCTCTTTTTGGCAATTTCTCTAAACTCCGTCATGGTCCCCTGGCTTCATTCTATTAATTTATCAGCAAATCTCTTGCCGTGTCTAGCATCTCTAAATGCCGTGCATCGAGCCACCGACTTTATTCTCTTGGTCAAAACTGTTGACCGAAACCGCAAGTGCAAGAGATATCAATACTAGTCAGCAAGGCAAATGGAACTCTCTATCCGTAATACAAGTTGATAACTAAAAGGATTCAGCCAGCAGCCACGTTTTCATCCTTTACAAGAACACCGCTTCATTAGATAAACGAAATATGAGGTCCAGGCCAAAGGCAGTGTTTGAGGGCCTGATTCCCACATCTATAATATATATGAAAGCCCGTTCGGGGGTCGTAATTTTTACACTCATTTTTTCTATTTACAAGACAGTCCTTCGTTGTACAGCCACACAAGCGGTCCACATAGAAAGTTAGTGTGGGGGTGTCGTTGTAATTTACAATAGGAGTTAAAAAGGGAAGTTCTATCTGGATTCTTCGGATTACGCTTTGTCGGTGCTCTCCGATACAAACGAGAGTGCCACGGCGGTTGCATCCGGCGATCTCAGCGACGCGTTGGCGGCTTGCTTTTAGTGCAGTTAGTACAGTTTGTTTGAAGGGGGTTTACTCAGTCTTCATTTTCTCTTCGGGATTTACTTGCATCTGGCGCTCTCAGCGACACGTTGGGTGCCTGCTGTCAGTGCGGTTGTTGCGATCAGTGTGGTCCGTTGAAGGGGGTTTACTCAGTCTTCATCTTTACCGGCTTCACTTTTATCTCACATGTGTCTGCCCCATCAGGTTTTCCTAATCTCTCTTCATTTTGCAAATATGTCTCTGATTTGATCTCGTCTGTTAACAATTTTCTGCTCTCATGCATGCTCTTCGTTGCTCCACCAAATTTAGGTGTTGATTTTTTCTGCTTCAGGAATAGTTGATTGAGATCGGTTTTGCAGACCTTGAGAAGAACTCTTCCGGTCATGCCATCATTCATTGTTGAAGGCTAGCACTATTAACTTCCCGCTCCCCAGTTCTTGCTTCTTGTATGTGCCACTGTTCAATCTAGATCCAACAATACTATATAAAACTTATATGCAGATTAATAGCTACATGTAACTATTGTTCCTTTCTACTGTAAATAAGTAGTTTAACTAAACTTATTAGTATACATATTTATCTTGGATCTTTCTGCCTATGTCATTTGTGTTTTTGTAATTTGTGCCTATGTTATGCACACAGATACCCTTCTGCAGTGCTTCAACATGTTCCTTTTTCTGCTTTTATCGTTAAGCTAAGTCATAAAGTTAGACATTTGTTTGTCATTTGATTATTTTTCAGTAGCTACATTTCTTTGTGATAAATGCTTGGGTTGACAGAATTTTTTTCCATAGGTTTTTTCTCCGGTTCATATGCGTCTGTACTTACCCATATGCAATTCGTTTTTTGATACATACTTCAACTGATGATTTTGTCTAAGTATTTACAGAGCTTGTATGACCGGGGAAAAATCTATGTCGCTGGCCTTAAAAGTTCCGCTGAGTTTTATAAGATAATCTCTCTTCACGCCCGTGCATAGCACGGGATTCAATCTAGTATATTGGTAATTGCCATAGCGGACATTAATATATTAATCCACCGCTATGATGTTCTGTCCGTTTTCCTATACAAGGAACTTCCTTAGTTGTCAATCTTGTCCTCCGCTCGGCATGTGCAATATCTTCAGTGCACACTTTTCGCTGCCAATGAAAAAGGGACATGAGACGCCCACCCACGGGAGGTCAGAGAACATCCCCTGAAGGAAAGACACCGAGCACAGACGTTGACCAGATCTTTGACTAGAAAGACTTCATCTTTTTTTTAATTATTTATTTGGTAATAAAAAGACCCGTGTTAGTTTATAAAGCACAGAAAAAAAAAGAGACAATGTGTTAATTTTTCTTCCTGTCGTGTTTATTCTGATAGTGTTTTATTTTTCCTAACGAGTTCCATTCCGGTAGTGCTAGTCCTCATTCTATTAAGATTTCATTCTTGTAGTATTTTTTGTTCTGTTATACCGAGTCTATATTCCGGTAGTGTTTTGTTCTTCCTATTGTACCTTTATATTAGTAGTGATTTATTTCTGTGACATCATTCCTGTATCAGTGTTTATGACACTCACCCCAACTACTCTCATGATCTTCTTCGTGGTTGGAGTGAGAGGGAGAATAGAGGAAGATGAGCAAAAGTGTGAAGAGGAGATAAGACAAAGAGAAGAAGTCATATCATCTGACCATGTTGCCTAATTTTTACATGTTCATCCGTGTTGTTGATACCTACTATAGCACATTTTTCTATAGTAACGCGTCACAACCACGTGCCCACCTACTGTGGCACAACATTTCTATAGTAGTGCTCTTATCCAATTATTGTGCATTATTCTAATGTTGGTGTTTTCTGTGTGATAATACTTTGACAACAATGGCGCATCTAATGACTTCAATATATGTCCTCCACCATCTACATTGCTCAAGTTGCTCATCAAAGAATCAGAAATTTATTTGTGGTTGCTTCAACGAGTTTTGATATCTTAAAGAAAATGATTTTTTATTATTTCTACAAGTCTGACGATTTTTCAATCTAGAGGGAGTTCATGTTGCAATCACTACTGCATTTATCTTATCATCATAGAGGGGAGAAGACTTGTTTACTTCTATGTGCTATCTTCTTCAAGGGGGGTTCTAGTGTGCTTTATTGTTATATTGTAAGATTAAGGGGATATTATTTTTTGTAAGGGAAGATTTAATTTTGTACAAGTTATTTTATCTTTTTCATGTATTAGCAAGTTGGACATGTATTTCACGCATGCTCCAGCTTGAGGGTAAGCGTCAGATTAATTAGTTTATTATGTATATAGATCTAATTGACTTGGCCTATTAGGATTAAGTTATGCTTCTTTGTACTAGCCTCCTCTCATTACGGCATGTTTGGTTTACAGTATTATGGATGGGATAGGACTTACATTCCATTTTTAATCCCAATCCCATGTTTGTTTGCGAAAAAAGGACACAAGGATTATAATCCCTTTGGGACAAGAGTCCCACCAAAATAGAACTTTCCAGTTCCGCACCCCCCCCCCCGAGGTATTGAGTGGTATAACTATTCCTAAACACCCCGACCATCGACCGCCGGCCCCGACTTATGATAATTTTTTTGTGACGGCGCGCCCTTCCTATTCTCTCGGTGTGCAGAACACCGACGGAGGACGCCTCTGGTTGTTTCCGCCTGTGCACACCTCCGGCGGCGCAGATGGTCTGACTTCCGGCATGTACGTATCTCTCCGGCTGTTCCGTCTGTACAACTGATTTGTTCTGGCAAGGAAGCCAGCACTTTCCCCCTTTTCCTGCGGCAAGGAAGGCAGCACTTTCCCCCTTTTCCAGTACGTTGTTGCTGCGGCAAGGAACTTTCCCCCTGTTCTCCGCCTCTGGTTGCTTGGTGGGCGCTGATTTCCACCAACGATCAGTAGCCGGCTGATCATTCTTATTTATATATACTTTCTATTCCTCTGTTCGAGTTCGGAACCGGCAACAGGTATCTCTTCTTCTATTGTTATGTGTTAATAAATGAAGATCTTCATTCCCTGTACGCTACAGTTAATAAATGAATGTATCCATTGCTGCTTTGCCATCGTATCCTCGTATTCTTATTGAATCTGAATTTGACTTTTATGATTACAAAGTTGACTTTTGACAATGAACATTGATCTAGATGATCATTAAAACAAGATTATAGGAACGCTTCATATGTCTACATAAGCCATGACAAGTCTTATCCTGTGTTGCATCCAAACATAGGATGGGATCTTCACAACTCCCATCCTCCACCTATATCTGCTAATCCCATCCTTTAGCATATCCCATCCTAATCCTTTCCTGTAAACCAAACATGTCCTTAATGTAGGAGGGAAGTTTGCCCACTATCAATAACAATTATCTTTCTAGCCTCCATATTATTTTCCACAGTACTCATTGATGCTCAAAAAGAAATCAAATACATGACTACTAAGGCTAAATAAAAAACGGAGACAAGCCTTAGGTAAAATTTCCAAGTTAAACTTGTTAATAAATCAAAGAAAGAAGAGAACGTTGATTTTGAATGCTTTGCATTGTCGCCCTTGAAGTATACTGAGATCACTTTTAACAAACTTAATTAGTCTCTTGAGTGGATACTCTTTGACATCATTACTGGTTACAAACACATCCTAAAGTGAGGCCGGATTCTCTCCTAATACAACAGATTGTAGAATAAGGTTAAATAGAGAAGTAAAAAACAGTCCCATAACAGTGAAATACTATAATAGTTCTTAGATGACGTATCAAACTCGCTTCTGGTCAGCGGTTGATCGCTACACTTAATTAACACAGCCACAGAGCAATTGATTAGATGGTGCGAAAAGTATGGAGACGAGATGATCGTCTGTGAAATCCCGTAAGAAAAGTTTGGATCGATTTGTTCCTGAATTAAGAAAGTTTGGAGAGGAGATGATCATCCGTGAGGAGATGATCGTCGATGAGTGAACAACACAACTGAGCAATTGTCGAACGACGGCCTCCTATCCCGACTGCTAGACCAGCGATTGAGTCGACCTGTGGGCTGGATACCCACTTCCTGAACTCGGTCCTCCTCTCCGGGACGCTGATGATGTCCGGGACGGGCCTTGCCATCCACACCTTGAGGAGATCCGATCGAGGACGCCCATACAGGCGGCCGGCTGCTGCCGTCTAGGCTGACGATCCCAGGCGTGCTGGGGCTGATGGGACATGAGCTAGACACGGAGGAGAGGTCCTCTCTGGTGTCCAAGAACTAGCCGCCTTCCTCGTTGTACTCAATATCTGCAGCAGACGGGAACCGGGTTGAGTGGAGAGTCAATGCGTGTAGAAGACCGGGAAAGCTGCGGAGAGTTGAGGCAGAGAATCGTCAACGCACGTAGAAGAATATGGATTGTTACTGACTCGCTGCGAACGACACTCCCCGCGTACGAGACTCGCCAGCGTGATACGCCAGCAAAAGACGGGGCGCTACGGAAAAAGACGGCCGCGTAGGGTTTCCTCTAGAGACGGCGGGCAGGGATATTAATCTAAAAAAATAACTTGTGTATTAGGCGGTTTTGGAGGGAAGGTAAGGGAGCGAAGTCATAATTTATTTATGAAGGAAAAGGAGTCATAAGAAATTTTGAGGGACAAAGTTTTATTGGTTAGGACGGATCACTCAATAATAGATGTTTATTTTAAAGACCTATAATCCCTCACAATTGTTTGTCACTAAAATTCTTATTTTTTATAGTGAATTGTGTCACACGATGTACAAGACTCGGCTGAAAGTGCTCAAAGGCGGCCGTATACATGCAGTTGAGAATCACCAAACAGATCAATGGCACAAACGACTAGGACACATGAGTGAGAAAGTCTTGAAGATTTTATCCATGTAGAGATTCATTTCTTTTGACAGGAAAGCTTCAGTAAGTTTCTTTTAAGACAAGATCAAAGGTTAACTCACAACTTCCACAGTTAGTTCATTCGGATGTCTGCGGTCCGTTTGAGGTGGCTTCACTAAGTGACAATAGGTATTTTAACACATTCATTGATGATGCTTCTAGGAAGGTGTGGGTCTTGTTGTTGAAGACCAAGGATTAGGTCTTTCAATATTTTAAAAAATTTCATGCAATGGTGGAGCTGGAGAAAATGTTGAAGTGTCTCCACACAGACAATGGGGGAGAGTACACCTCCATGGAGTTCCGGGTTTACTACGCACAACACGGGATATGATATGAAAGGACAGAGTCTGACACACCACAATAGAATGGTACAGCTGAAAGGATCATACATACCATAATGGAGAAAGTCAGATGCATTGTTAAGACTACAAAGTTTCCAAAGACATTTTGGGACGAGGCAATGAATATTTTCTACTATCTGATTAATCGATCTTCATCAATTCCTTTGGGGTCAGCTATACCTCACAAGGTATGGACATGTAAGGATGCTTCTTATGGGCATTTGTGAGTATTTGGATGC
Source organism: Alisma plantago-aquatica (assembly GCA_963693085.1). Lineage (NCBI taxonomy): Eukaryota > Viridiplantae > Streptophyta > Magnoliopsida > Alismatales > Alismataceae > Alisma > Alisma plantago-aquatica. The sequence goes on from OY856410.1 coordinate 230,352,689, forward strand.
AAGGCTTATGCACATGTTCCAAAGAAAAAGAGGCAAAAGTTGGATGGCAAAGTGGTGTTATGTATCTTTCTTGGTTATGAAGATCAACAGTTTGGCTACAGGTTATGGTATCATGTGAAAAAGACCATGAACAAACTTACAAATGTAACTTTATATGAGTGTCAGACAGTGACAGATCTTGAGAGTGATGATGCAGAGGTTACAAGGTCATGTGATAGTTCTTCTGATGATGAGTATAAAGATGCTTCAGCTTCTTCATAGGTGTAGTCTTTAGATGACGAAGAAGAGCAACATGATCACCCAGAGTAGCAGAGTGATAGCACATTAAGTGTTCTAGTTCTAGGTGCACAGATAAGTGATTCAGACTCACAGTTAGAGACATATGGGTATGGGGAGCAAGATCATTACCTGGAAGAGTCCTCTGAGCAGCAATTGGGGAGGTCTGATGAAGTTTGTCATCCTTCATCTAGATATCTAACATCTCAATATATTCCCCTTACTGATCAGGGGGAGCCATAGATTTATCATGAGGCACAAACTCATAGAGACATAGAAGAGTGGCATCAGGCGATGCATGAGGAAATGTCTTCTTTGAAGAAGAATGATACATATGAGCTTGTGGCACTTCCTAAGAGCTAGAGTGCATTAAAGAACAAGAGTGTTTATATGATGAAGAAAGAAGGACAATGCAGTAGATGTTCATCCATTACATCTAGACCCGGGAAGCATCATCAGAGGGTTTCTGAATCTTGGTACAGAAGGTCAGAAACAAGGTTTTTGTGATGCCCCGATGCGCCATAAAGAGAGATTACTCAAAACAAAGTACAAAACTAATACTAATCAACCAAATTATCAGAAAACACATGAAATTAAAATCGTTATCACATAGGCACAAATCTAGAACTTATCACATCTGAGTCCACAAAGCCACACACACACACACACAGATATATATATATATATATATATGTGTGTGTGTGTGTGTGTGTGTGTGTGTATGTATATATATATATACTTGAGTGTACCAGAGGCACTGTACACCTCAATCATTTTGAAGATGCAATAATATTTGAAAAATCTAAACCGTTGATTTTCTTAATTATCATAAGAACATACTATATAATAAATTTTAGCTCATTTGGACACTTATAGGTCGTGCATCTAAAGGAGGTAAAAATCATGTATTTCAAATTAGTTTTGTGCATCAATTTTGTTGTCCTTGGATGAGTGACTTACACTCATCCAAATGAGTTCAAATTTTGTATGTGACCTATAATTATTGTAACCATGAAGATCAATGGATTAGATTTTGGAAAAACATGGTCTAGATAGGCAAACACCATTGGGGTGTACGGCGTGATCTGTACACTTGAGTGTATTCTAGTCTGACTCTCTCTCTCTGTCTATATATATATATATAGAGAGAGAGAGAGTCAGGCTAGAGTACACTCGAGTGTACGAATCGCACGAATACACTCACGTGTGTTTGCATATCAAGACTATTTTTTACAAAATGTAAACCATTGATCTTCACCGTCATACTATAACTAGGCTACAAACAAATTTTGAGCTCATTTGGATGAGTGTAAGTCACTCATCCAAAGGCAACAAAATTGACGCGCGAAACTAATTTGAAATGCATAATTTTTGCGGTCTTCATAACATGATCTATACATATCCAAATGTACTCAAATTTTGCGTATGAGTTGTTCACGAGATGTTTAAGAAGATCAACATATTATATTTTCAAAAAAAAATATTGCATCATGAAAAACTACTTGAGTGTATTCCGCTCCGGATACACTCGAGTGTATTCTAGCCTGACTCTCTCTCTCTCTCTCTCTCTCTCTCTCTCTATATATATATATATATATATATATATATATATATATATATATATATATATATATATCACATGCCAAAAGACAATTACATAGCATTATTAATTGGTTCACTGATCACAACCTACACATATGATAACCTGTTCACATACATACATGTCATATTTGTACAACAAGGCATATCGACAAAATGTCATCTCGATATACAAACCACAAAAACTCCCCAAGGAATTGAGAGTACATGGATGACACATAGGACTCTACTAAGAAACACTAGTAGCACCTCTAACCTTTCAACAACTACTGCTCCTCTTACTGCTTAGTCTCAATAGCATGATCTCTACCTCATCGTGAAGACTATCTAAATTATGTGAAAATCCATGGGGTGAGACCAAATGTCCCAGTGAGAGATATAACTCTCCACCGACGCTTATTATAAGCACAGATAAATTATATTGAGGAGATTCAGCTAAATGATATATATCAAATAGATAATACAAGTTAAGCAAATAAAGCAATTACCATTGAGTAGTAGAATAACTAATATTCTAAGGAGTATAAAGAACATATATGACACTTGATTTCTATTATAGCATTATAATTGAAGAAATCAATATAAAAATAAGACAAAGAGTCATCCAATGTGAAGCATATTTTGACCCTAAGCAAATATAATACATGGTTGTGTTACTTCTTTTATTATGCTCTGAGGATGTGATTCGTACCACTCAAATCCAACTAACCCCTGCAAAGTCAAAATCGGTGCCATACAAGGTCTATGGAAGAGATGGAATCCATGACCTCTCCAACACCTCTTGGTCAGTACAAGAGAAAAACTGGAGAGGCATATCAGTCAACTGCAAATAGCGACATATAGTCAGGATGAAGGATTGGATCACACATGGTCGTCCTTATAAAACACCTATTCCACCTTGGTACAGGTCACGACGCTAGAGGATAGGCTCACGCATGGTCATTCTAAAAAGAGGCATCAACTATCACATATTACAAAGGAGAACAACTCATGCATGGCCATCTCACATAGAGGGCTATATATGACCGCAATCATCCTACCCAACCTACAATTGTGGACGCAAGGAGATACTCGACTTGCACCCTAACATATTAAAAAATATGTGCACCTAGTTTCTAATAGGAATGACTCATTTCACCCTCCAACAATGAAACTGACACTGAAATGGATCAATGGCATATGGTACCTACTTGATTAGGGTTTCACTTGATTAGTTAATCCAGTTGGGTGTCTTTTAGCATCAATCAAGTTACAATGTATAAACCCTAAACAATCTCTACAAGGATAAGGTGCCAATCCAAGTCCAGAAGATATAAAACGTATAAGGTGTGAACTAGTCACGTCATCACTTGGTACTTGTAGGACTGCCATTCACAAGGCCACCACCAATGTCACATCACTATAGGATAACAATCTCTTAATCACATCACTGGAGGATAACACCTCACACTAGGCATTAAGCCTCTGCTAGGTCATAAGACCCATCACATCATTATGATCTCAACATGCGTCATCAAGGCTCATAGTCATCACCCTGTGTCACATAATGATCACCATAGCATTCACATAGCTATGTCATACCTTCAACCTGCAAGGCTACATTTTCACAAGTAGGAGAGAGAAAATATAATCACATGCTATTCATCCATGCAAGCTCAATATGTATAACATACCCTAGGTTTAGGGTTAGGGTTTCACACACTTAATCGATTAGGGTTTTCATGTTACAATTCAACCACCAAACCCTAGATACCTCATCTCCCACTTTCTTGGAACACATTAGGGTTAAGAAACATGATTAAGGTTAACTAACCAATCATCCTAATAACACTAGGTATTAATCATCAATTACTTGTACATGTGTAGCAACTGTACTACGTTATGCATGTATGTAGCGACCAATATGGTGTCATGACCATGTGGTGTCATGTTTGTGTGTCAACCAAACCCTCAAAACATGGTGTTGCGACCAACCATCAAAACATGGTGTCTCGACTGATACACAATATCAACTGAACCCATATGTAGCGACCCTTAGGTGTTACGACCATCAATGATTAGGGTTAGGGTTGGGACCGAAACACACATCAAAGCAAACATGTGTTGCGACCAACATAGAATCCAAGGTGTGTCGACCGAAACAGATCACATGAATGTCGACCGAAGCAAAACCATTTCAAAGCTCTTCGACTAAATCAAAATCAACCCAAAAACTTGGTGTTGACCAAGAACACTAGGGTGAGTGTAGCAACCACTAAGGTCAAACTAACTCAACCACATATATCCATCCTCAAAATAGAAATAAGCAATGATCAAAATGGATGGTAAATATCATGACACTAAGCACCATCAAAGATAGAGAAATTCCATACAAGATGAGCACAAAAATCCTAAAACCAATCTCCAACATGATCAACCAAGAAACAAAACTAAGAGAGAGAAGACCAAGCTTCAACCTTAAGAAAATTGATCCAAAATCTTAAGAAAAACATATGGGCCGAACTATAAAATGGTGATAAAACCAAGGATCATGTTGCATGTATGAACATAACCTCAACCATCACTTAATAAATTGGGTACATGAAATTAGGGTTTAAGAAAGAGAGCAATCTACATAAGAATACTACAAACATTCAGACTCTAAATCATGATAACTTCATCTTGTACATTAGCATTAGAGATTAAAATAGTAGCACGCAAGAAAAAATAAGGCACAAATCATAAAAGGATGTAGAGAGTTATATAACCCACCTAATGGAGAGATCAAGATCCAAACCACAAGCTCCAAGAGAGAGAAATAAGCTCCAACCAAGGTTAACACTTCGACCACAACATCACCTCCAAAGAGAAGAACACCATGGTCAAAGAAGAGCTCATGGAAGAGGTGAAAAACTCAAGGTCGAACCAAAGAAGAAGAAAGGGGAAGAGAAGAAAGCTTACTCTCACTTGGGTACCATTACATCAAAACATAGTCTCCGACCCTTTATGATGAGAAGTTTCTCTCAAGATTACCACCATGGTAGAACCACCGTCTCATGACTAAGAAGAAAGGAAGAAGAAGATAAGGTGCAAGGAAAATGATATCAAGGGTTCAAAACCACTTACTAAGGAAGAAGATCACAAAATATCACCACAAAGGAGATATTCAAGCCCAAAATAACCACATGCAAAGGTGATCAGACACCAAAGCACCAAGATCAACACCCTCTAGCTCCACCAAGCTCCAAGGTCAACCAAGAAAGAAAGGAGAAGGAAAGAAAGCTAAAAGAGTTGCTTGCATGTAAAAGAGAGATCTTATATACATGTGGGTAGGAGGGAGGTAAGGTGGGTATGAGGTGTCAACAAATGAGAGCACCAAAACAACACTTGTCCACCAAGAAAAAAGCCCTAAAACCACTAAACACTTGCATGAAACAATGGGTGATACATCCTATGTTGTGCATCGACCACTTAGGTCACCCACACCCTTGTTGCGGCCGCAACAACAACTAGACCACATGTAGAGACCACTACACTAGGTCACCAAGGAAACCAAGGTCGAAAGATATCACAAAAGTACAAACCATGTTGACCAAACTATCAACAGATCATCAAGGTCAAAACAAAACACAAGGACAAGTGTTGCGGTTGCAACACTCACCAAGTGAGGTGTTGCGGTCACAACTCTCCACAAACAAATATAAGGTTGAAGCTCAACAATAAAGAAAACCCTAGAAACCCTAGCATCACCATAAGATGCTACATCACCAACCATGGTCCAACCAATGTGCCCCTCTACATCATCTTCTCTCTCATTATGCAAAGGCACAAGAAACACATTCTACATGTGATAAATTACAAGATAATCCCTCGGTATAGGTAAATTGCAACTTGGTCAAAAATAAGGATACATAGTTCAAACATCATCCAAACAGAACCAAAATATAAATAAAAGATTTTCATGTGTCAAAAAAGCATCTCAAGAGATTATATTAAGGTCAAGCATCTCAAAAATCAAAGCAAGCATAATCAAGAACTAAGATAGGTCAGGGGCCTTACAACCATAAACCCCTAACAAGGATTTTGCCTCGAAATCCTAAGCAAAAAGAAACAGGTACTTCCTAAGCATCTCTTCCTCAAGCTCCCATGTGGCTTCCTCTACACCACGATGATGCCATAAAACCTTAACCAAAATGATATCCTTCTTCTTCAACTTCATGATCCTCCTATCCAAGATCAACACTGGACCTTCCACATCAGATATGTCTGCATCTAGCTCAACCTCCACTTTCTGTAAAACCAACTAAGTATCTAGGTGGCACTTCCTCAACATGGACACATGTAACACTAGATGCAACCTGTGAAACTCATGAGGCAACTCCAATTTATAAGCCATCTTTCCAATACATTCCACCACATGGAAAGGTCCCATAAATTAGGGAGCCAACTTACCCTTCTTCCCAAACCTCAAAACACCCTTCCAAGAAGAGACTTTAAGATACACTTTGTTTCCCACTTGGAACTCCAAGGGCCATCAATGGTTATCAGCATACAACTTCTTCCTGTCTTGTGCTTCCTTCAACTATTGTTCAATCACTTTGATCTTCTCTATTGTCTGTTGCACAAGTTCAGGACCCAAAAGCTGATTGTGGGCTCTGATCTCCAAAACCCGAGATAAGCATAGAGGAAGCGATTCGACTAACAACGTAATACGAAAATCATGAGAAATTAAAACTTTTCAAAAACGAGATCTTAGAAACCTGAAACTCCTTTTATAAAATCAGATGAACTGTTTACATCTCTGATAAATCACTTCTCGAGTGATTATATACGTCATGATACAAAATCTCAAGATTTCAAAATTCTCAGATCAACAAACTCCTAGGACCTGAGTGTACAGAGATGACATAAGACTATTCTGACTACAAGACTAGACAACACAGTGTTTCCACCTGAAGTTACTGTTGTTCCTGAATTCGCTATTGTTGCTGCTGTCCACCTGCAGATCGGTTCCTTCGACCTCGACGTCCACCTAAAGGTAGAAATCTACGGGGTGAGACAATTTTAAATAATTGTCCCAGCGAGAGTTATAACTCTTTGCTAGAAGCTTTATTATAGCAACCAAGAATAACATAGGCAATAAAAGCTCTAAGGTAATTAGCAGCAGATTGTTATCAATTAGAACAACAATATTTAAGGAATATGAAAAACATGTATACTAAGTAATGTATCATCAACCAATGTATTTCGTGGTTCAACCTAAGAAGATATGCTACGCGGTTTATTACATTTTACAAACATCATTATGCCCTGCGGAGATGAGGTATACCGCTCATACTCCAACCGATCACTATTAAGTCGCATCGGTATCATACATAGGTCATTAAAAGAGTCGGATTCTTATGACCTCAACTTCCTCAGTCAGTATGAGGATCAACATGCAGGACATCTAGTGTCTCTATACAATAGCTTACCAGGGTATTCTGGTACTTCGCTATTAGAGTCACAGTGGCATTCTGTACTCTCTTCGCCATCGAAATATTTCTTGTTTATCTCTCATCGATGCGGTATAAAAGATTTCCTCGGGAGATTAGTGTTACATCACCCCGGCATAAACACATAGTGAAGGATTGATAGAATAAAGATACATCTACATCAATTCCTACACTAGGATGTAAGGAAATTCACATCCATATTACCCCACATATTCAAAAGTATGTGCTCCAGGAATTCCCTTAGGAAAACCTATTTCACCATCATTTAATTCCTGACAATGATGGATCTATGATCAGGGCTCTACATGGTATGATTATACTTGATTAATTAGGTACATTTCAGTATTCTTTTATCATCATACATGTTTTCAAACATTAATCATTAGCATATCAGCTATGAAGGAAGAATACTAAATGTAATAAACCCAACTCTCATCAATTGTCATTTCTCAATATTCTCATCACAAGTCATCTCTTAAAGCATGAACTTGATGGTATTCATGGCCCTCACAGCCTATCAATCTCATAAGATGCTATTAACAAGGCATCAGAATATATCACTATTCATAAAGCTAACAACATGCTTTCAATGAATATAGTATCATCATCCATACCTGGATATGATCATCCTCATATAGGAACCTGCATGATTAAATCAGTTGATAACAACAAATAACTCATTTAAAGAAGTTGTATATCCCTACTCATACAAGAGCTAGGTTTCCCTGGTTTTCATCACTTAGGGTTTACTATTCACATTACATGTCTTCACCCTAGAATTAGGGTTTACTATTCACATATTAGTGAATTGATCTCTTAACATCACTATGTATGAGAAACATCATCATTAAAGTCCTCAGATAAGATTAAGATTCATCAATTATCATATTTAGGGTTTCCATGATCTCATCTGGTGGATCATACCCTAATCATGCACATTCATGTATATTGAAGGTATTTTACTTGAGTTTCTATCATAATTGGTACTTTCTCTCTCCTCTTACTAGTAGATGGTGATTATACCACTCTAGATTTGGTTAGATTAAGTCCTCTTTTATTAACATAGACCAAATCACCACTATTGACTGATTAGGATTGGTTAGGACAAAGTATCATTCAATTGAACCTTTCAAGGGCATGTTGGTAATTTACCCATTGACCATCATCATGGGTCAATTCATTAATCATTTGGTCCCTTAACATCTTAGGTTACCATTAGGGTTTAGATTAGATCATCATTGAACCTTTTACACTTTCAAGTGATTAAGTATAATCAACCTTGAAGGTCTCCAATTGGTTTAGGGTTTAACCTTCAATCTTCAACCCATTTGATTCTTAAATGACCTTGAACTCATTTAACCTCAAACGACCTTGGACCCATTTGAGCCTTAAATGAGTTTGGACCTTCTTGACCTTAAACGGTTGTGGACCCATTTGAATCCAAACGGGTGTGGACCCATTTGAGTCTAAACGGGTGTGAACCCGTTTGAGTTCAAACGAGTGTGAACCCGTTTGAGGTCAAATGAGTGTGGACGCGTTTGGGCTTAAATGAGTGTGGACTCGTTTGGACTCAAATGAGTGTGGACTCTTTTGGACTCAAACGAGTGTGGACCAACTTGGGTTCAAACCGCATGATCATAAAGGTGACACATAGGTTATATTTGAATAGGGTTTCTTATGTTGAAGCCTTTAATTGATCAAGGCCATGTTAACCACTTATAATTTGAGTCAATTAGGATGAACCTCAATCAATCAGACTCCAATGTGACTCTCAATTGAAAGCCAATTAGGGTTTAATCTAACTCAATTAGGGTTTCCAATCGGCTAATCATCAATGTTCAACAATATAATTCAAATCAGAGTTGAACCTATCAATTGACCTCCAATTGGGCCCAAACTTGGCTCAAACGGTATTGAGGTCATTTGGATGATCTCCAAACGGTCTTGAGACCGTTTGCCCAAAGTTTGACCAAAAATTAAGTTGATTTGATAAGGGTTGAGTCCTAATTAAATTACAAATCAGCACTTTTCATCAATCTATCAATATCTTGTAATTGGACCCTCAAACCATCACATTTCTTTAACCCTAGGCCTTCAAACGGTCTTGGGGTGTCACTAAACGAGTTTGAGGTCGTTTGGATGAACCCCCAAACGGGTTTGAACTCGTTTGGGCCCTTCAACCCAACACTTACCACAATCTATATGAAAATCAGCAAATTTAACCCGATTAGGGTTAGGGTGTTGAAATGCCTTCAACTCTTAATTGGTTAGGAATTAGATCATGATTCTTGGTAGAAATGAAATTCAATATATTATGAACAGTAATCACAAACGGTCAATGCTTGGTCAACTCCTTAAAATGGGTTGGAACCCGTTTGCCCAAAGATTCAAGTAAATCAGTTTAGAAAACATCACTTAATTCAATTCAATTACTTAATTGATTGACCTTTAATCTACGATTCCTTTGGAGTTAACCCCTCAAATTTGGTGGGTCATTATCCTACATAATTGTGAACAGAAATCCCAAACTTTCAATGCTTGGTCAATGCCCTCAAACTGGTTGGAACCCGTTTGGCCAAACCGACCTATTGAACCCATTTGGATTGAAACGAGTGTGAGATCGTTTGACCTATTGGTCCAAGATCGTTTAGTAAAGTTGGATAAGGACCAACCTAGGTATTAACGCCCCTTGTCTTCAACCTTGAAACCAAGGTCTGTTCTTCACGAAAAGGCTTGCAAGGGTGCAAAGAAGGATGGGGAAGAAGAAGAACTAACTATTATTTACACGAATAAAAGTATGGATAACAAAGCAAAAGGTTTAGAATTATAAAACCCGCCTTAAGGTCGTTCCTTGAGCTCCAAGCTTCCAAGATTCAATTCTTTAATAGTGTCTTGAGCTCCACAGGTCGGCCAAGGGTTTTTCTCCAAGGAAAGGTTGGGAAAAGATGGCTAGAACGAGAAAGCTAAGTAAGAAAACTAGCAAACCAACCTTGTAACATGAAATCCTCCATGAATTTGAGCAAGATGATGATCAAAGATTACCTAGAACTACTTGGCCGTTCTCTTCTTCTCCAGAGCTCTGTCCTAAGTCGGTCTAAGCAAGGAAATAAGAAAGGAAGTGAAGGAAACGTTCCTTTACAAACAAAGGAAGGGTGTATATATATCTTGGGGTCATTTCCAACATAAGGACAACTAGTTTCTCCTTTTCACAACTAGGTCCTTCCTTTCTTTTAGGCACGTCCCTCCTCTTCTTTTCTAAGGTAAAACTCCTTCTAAAACTAAGAACTAAAGGCAAGGAAGGCCAACTTATCACTAAGGTACATATGTACATAAGGGTCTCCTTGCTTACATCTTGATGATTTAATTACAAAGGTGTTCCTTATTATATGATTATTCAAATGAAGTGCCCCCTTCATCATTATTACTCTAAACGATGTCAAAAGTCATAAAAGATGTTCAAGATGGTGTATTTTATGAGTTGCACCCCATATTTGGGTAAATTGCACTTTAATCCAAATTATGGTTTTTAAGCACAAGGATCATTCCACAAGCTGCATCTTGATGCCCAGGCTTGGGAAATCCATCATACCTCATCATATCCACTCATAAGATGTCTCATTATTAGAGGAACATCTTAAATTGTGAAGTTTGCAAGTTAAACCCCTTATCTGGGTAATTTGTACATAGGTCTCTTTATTACTAAACAATTCTACAACATTATTTTAAAAGGACAGAAATGAAAATATATGTTCCTTAGGAACTTAATTACATGCCAAAAGATAATCAAAAAGATTTAATTCCATATTTAGGCAAAACACCTAGGGTTAACTCATAACCCAGGTCAGGGATGTTACAAATTATCCACCCCTTACAAGGATTTCGTCCCCGAAATCGATAAAACATATTAAGAGAAAAGAGCAGGGTATTTCCTTTTCATCTCCTCCTCTAGTTCCTAAGTGGCTTCTTCAACACCACGGTGATTCCAGAGAACTTTTACAAGACTTATCTCTTTCTTCTTTAGCTTTTTAATTCTGTTATCAAGGATTGACACCGGTCCTTCCTCATAAGTTATATCTTCATTCAATTCTACTTCCATAGGTTGTAGAACTGACTCGGTATCGGGATGACATTTTCTTAGCATAGAAATATGAAACACAGGGTGTAGTTTTTGTAATTCTGGTGGTAACTCTAGTCTATAGGCTACCTTTCCAACCCGTTCAATGATTGGATAAGGCCCTATAAATCTAGGAGCTAACTTCCCTCTCCTTCCAAAGAGGAGGACTCCTTTCCAAGGAGAGACCTTGAGATACACTCTGTCTCCAACCTGGAACTCCAACAGTCTACGACGCTTGTCAGCATAAGATTTCTGCCTATCCTGTGCAGTCTTAATATGTTGTTGTATTACCTTAATCTTTTCCGTAGTTTGCTGCACAAGATCAGGTCCTAACAACTGATGCTCACCAATCTCATACCAACACAAGGGTGATCTACAACGTCTACCATACAAGGCTTCATAAGGTGCCATATCAATACTATGCTGATAGCTATTGTTATAGGCAAACTCTATCAAGCTTAGGTGTAGATCCCAACTTCCTGTGAACTGGAGAACACATGCTCTCAACAGGTCTTCCAAGGTCTGTATGGTTCTTTCCGACTGTCCATCCGTCTGTGGATGAAAGGTCGTACTAAACCTTAGCTGGGTGCCTAGTGCCTTATGTAGCTGTTCCCAAAAACGACTTGTGAACTGAGGACCTCTGTCAGAAACTATGGTGACAGGAACTCCGTGCAAACGCACTATCTCTTGAACATATAACTGGGATAACCTTTCAGCAGAATAGGTTGTTTTGACAGGTAAGAAATGTGCTGTCTTAGTCAACCTATCAACAATTACCCAAATGGAATCATGTCCTTTGTTTGTTCTAGGTAGACCAACAACAAAGTCCATGGTTACATGATCCCACTTCCACTGTGGTATGGGTAAAGGTTGCATTGTTCCTGCAGGCTTCTGGTGTTCAGCTTTAACTTGCTGACACACTGGACACCTCAGAACAAACTCAGCTACATCCTTCTTCATCCCAGGCCACCAATACATATCTTTCAAGTTTCGATACATCTTGGTGCTTCCTGGATGCATAGAATACATTGAAGAATGCGCTTCTTCCAGGACTAACTTCCTCAGGTTATGTACATCTGGTACTATCATCCTCCCATGATAGCATGCCACTTGATCATCTGATTCATGAAAACCTTCTCGCTTCTCATCATCATACTCAGATCTGATCTGCTGAACTGCAACATCAACTTGTTGTGCCTCCTTAATCTGCTCTCTTAGGGTGGGTTTGATATGCATCTCAGCCAACAACCCGACAATCCATGACACCTTCATCTGTACATTGTCTTGCCTTAAGGAGATAAGCATATCTCTCCTAGGGCATACTAAAGAGTTTAATTGTGCCCTATCAGAGGATGATGTTGCTGATTTCCTACTCAAGGCATCTGCAACTACATTGGCCTTTCCCGGATGGTAATCTATTGTGCAATCATAATCCTTGATTAACTCCATCCAGCGACGTTGCCTCATGTTAAGCTCATGCTGAGAGAAGATATACTTAAGGTTTTTGTGATCTGTGAAAATCTGGAATGTCTCTCTGTAGAGATAATGTCTCCAGATCTTCAGGGCATGAACCATAGTAGCTAACTCCAGATCGTGTGTCGGATAATTCTCTTCGTGTTTCTTAAGCTGTCGTGAAGCAAAAGAAATCACTTGCTTATCCTGCATCAACACGCATCCGAGTCCATTCTTGGAGGCATCACAGAAAATTATGTATCCTTTTCCTTGCTCAGGTAACACAAGCACAGGTGCACTTGTCAACCTCTCCTTTAACAGCTGAAAAGACTGTTGACACTTATCATTCCAGGTAAAAGGAACATCTTTCCGGGTTAACTTGGTTAAGGGTAAGGCTAAAGAACTGAAATTCTTAATAAACCTTCGATAATAACCAGCTAATCCCAAGAAACTTCGAATCTTTGTTGGTGTCTTCGGTTGTTCCCATTGTAGAACAGATTCTACCTTGGTAGGGTCAAAACGAATACCTGAGGCAGATATCACATGTCCAAGAAAAGATACTTCCGGCAACCAAAACTCACACTTGCTAAACTTAACATATAGCTTATGTTTTCTTAGCAGAGTTAGAGCCTGTCGGAGATGTTGTTCATGCTGCTGAGCATCCTTACTATAAATCAGAATGTCATCTATGAAGACGACAACACACTGATCAAGGAAAGGTTGAAAAACTCTATTCATGAGTTCCATGAATGCAGCCGGTGCATTGGTTAGTCCAAACGACATAACCGTGAACTCATAGTGACCATATCGTGTCCTAAAGGCAGACTTGGATATGTCACTGTCCTTAATACGGAGTTGATGATATCCAGACCTCAAGTCTATCTTTGAGAAGACTATTGCACCACGCAACTGGTCAAAAAGATCATCAATCCTAGGCAACGGGTACTTATTCTTTATTGTTACTTTATTTAATTGTCTGTAATCAATGCACAACCGCATTGACCCGTCTTTCTTTTTAACAAACAAAACTGGAGCACCCCAGGGTGAAGTGCTCGGTCGGATGAAACCCTTCTCAAGCAACTCTTGAAGCTGCTTCTTGAGTTCTGCCATCTCAGCAGGCGCCATCCTATACGGTGTTTGGGCTATAGGTTGTGTATCTGGGATCAAATTGATTTCAAAATCAATTTCCCGAGGCGGTGGCACACCTGGAAGTTCTTCAGGAAATACATCTTCAAATTCCCTGACTATAGGAACTTCAGCAGGGTTAGGACTCTCCATGGTAGTATCTACCACATGGGCCAAGAATGTATAACATCCTTGTCTCATCAACTTATCAGCAACCATCGCTGACACAAGACAGGTGGGTAGAATCTTTCTCTCTCCTTGAAAGATCCATGTGTTGCTTTCATCAGCAAACACAGCCTGCTTGGATTCACAATCCAAGACAACCCTATACCTTTCCAAGGTATCCATCCCAAGTATTATATCAAATCCTTGCATCTCAAGTGGTATAAGATCCACTTGAATGCGATGGTTAGAAAAGAAGAGGATGCAGGGAGAGCATACCTCCTGCAAAATGGCAGACCCACTCAACGGAGTCTCCAAAAATAAGCTATCTGCCTTATGACTAATTGTTATATTGCAGTTACGAATCACTCTCCGAGTGACAAAGGAGTGCGTAGCACCCGGGTCAATCAGAATAGATACAACACAGGATTTAGACATATCAGAATATAAAAGTTCCATCTGACCTGTCACTACCCGTGGATTGACCACTGCATCAGGTGGGTTCATAGCATAGAACCTTGTTGTCGCCTGGTGTTGAGGTGGTGCTGATGATCCAACTTGAGACGCTTGTCCACGTCCTCGAGCTGCTCCTTGATATTTCCTTCTCTGTGATCCCTGTTGACTCTGTCTCTGGGGCTGTGTCACACTGACAGGCCTAGACCTACAGTCCTTCATCAAATGTACCACCTTCCCACAGTTGTAACAGCTCCTCCCCAGTTGTTGTGGTCTAGGTGGTCCTGTAACTGACATTGATGCTGAACTGTGAGTCTCTTGTAGTGGTAGGCTTTGTCCCCTGCCTCTACTCGGTGTCCACTGTGTCTGAGCACTAGTTCTGGGTGGTGGAGATGTAGGTGCAGAGAATCTAGGCTTCTTAAAGTCTCTAGATGAAGAACCCTAGAACTGCATATATCTTTTATGGGTTTGTCTCTTCTCGACTACGGATTTCTCTATCCTTCGGACTGACTCAACAAAGGTAGAGAATCTCTCCCGGTTTTCTAGTGCAGACACGAGAGTAGTCATGTCGTCATTCAAACCCTTCTCGAACCTTCTGATTCTTTCTTCTTCTGTGGCAGCCATGTGCGGACAAAACCGCAATAACTCCATAAAATTAGCTTCATACTCGCTAATGTTCATCATGCCTTGCCTCAATCTCTCAAACTGAGAGATCTTCTCGTCTAGGAAGGTATTTGGAAAATATCCTATTGATAAATTCCCGACGAAAATCCTCCCACGAGATCTCCACTCTAGGCCTCTTCTGCTCTTCCATGGTCCACCAGTGACCAGCACTTCCCTTGAGAAGATAGACAGCATGTCTAACCTTCTCAACTTCTGGGATACTGAGGATTCTAAAAGCTTTCTCCAACTCGGTTAACCACAGATCGGCATCTGCAGGATCAGCTATTCCAAAGTATTTGGTTGCTCCGACACGACGAAGTTGCTCGAACGTCTTACTGATACCTTGTCCTTCAGGCTGGGCAGGTGCCCTAGGTGCAGGCATGGGCATCCTATCGGTGATGTGTGTCATAGCAGTCATAAACTGCCCGAACATAGTTTGAACAGTTGGGTTTCCCATGTCAGCTGGGTCAAACTGAGGTGGTTCTCTGGGTGGCTCAGGTACAGGTTGCTCTATTTCTAGGTTCCTTGCACCTTCTCGAGGTGCAGCAACACTACTTTCAGCCTCGTACTCCTCCTGTGGTCCAGACATCCTTAATTATCTTCTTCTCCTGAGGAGCAGAAGACTCTATTAGATAAGAAAGAAGTACTAAGGATAGACTTGACACTCTAAGTCATATGTCTCTATAGACTCAGTGAACCTAGAGCTCTGATACCACTTAATTGTGGGCTCTGATCTCCAAAACCTGAGATAAGCATAGCGGAAGCGATTCGACTAACAGTGGAATATGAAAATCACGAGAAATTAAAACTTTTCGAAAACGAGATCTTAAAAACCTGAAACTCCTTTTATAAAAGTCAGATGAACTGTTTACATCTCTGATAAATCACTTCTCAAGTGATTATATACGTCATGATACAAAATCTCAAGATTTCAAAATTCTCATATTAACAAACTCCTAGGACCTGAGTGTACAGAGATGACATAAGACTATTCTGACTAAAAGACTAGACAGCACAGTGTTTCCACCTGAAGTTACTGATGTTCTTGAATTCGCTGTTGTTGCTGCTGTCCACCTGCAGATCGGTTCCTTCGACCTTGACGTCCACCTAAAGGTAGAAATCTACGGGATGAGACAATTTTAAATAATTGTCCCAGCGAGAGTTATAACTCTTCGCCAGAAGCTTTATTATAGCAACGAAGAATAACATAGGCAATAAAAGCTCTAAGGTAATCAGCAGCAGATTGTTATCAATTAGAACAACAACATTTAAGGAATATGAAAAACATGTATACTAAGTAATGTATCATCAACCAATGTATTTCGTGGTTCAACCTAAGCAGATATGCTACGCGGTTGATTACATTTTACAAACATCATTATGCCCTGCGGAGATGAGGTATACCGTTCATACTCCAACCGATCACTATTAAGTCGCATCGGTATCATACATAGGTCATTAAAAGAGTCGGATTCTTATGACCTCATCTTCCTCAGTCAGTATGAGGATCAACATGCAGAACATCTAGTGTCTCTATACAATAGCTTACCAGGGTATTCTGGTACTTCGCTATTAGAGTCACAGTGGCATTCTATACTCTCTTCGCCATCGAAAGATTTCTTGTTTATCTCTCATCGATGCGGTATAAAAGATTTCCTCGGGAGATTAGTGTTACATCACCCCGGCATAAACACATAGTGAAGGATTGATAGAATAAAGATACATCTACATCAATTCCTACACTAGGATGTAAGGAAATTCACATCCATATTACCCCACATATTCAAAAGTATGTGCTCCAGGAATTCCCTTAGGAAAACCTATTTCACCATCATTTAATTCCTGACAATGATGGATCTATGATCAGGGCTCTACATGGTATGATTATACTTGATTAATTAGGTACATTTCAGTATTCTTTTATCATCATACATGTTTTCAAACATTAATCATTAGCATATCAGCTATGAAGGAAGAATACTAAATGTAATAAGCCTAACTCTCATCAATTGTCATTTCTCAATATTCTCATCACAAGTCATCTCTTAAAGCATTACCTTGATGGTATTCATGGCCCTCACAGCCTATCAATCTCATAAGATGCTATTAACAAGGCATCAGAATATATCACTATTCATAAAGCTAACAACATGCTTTCAATGAATATAGTATCATCATCCATACCTGGATATGATCATCCTCATATAGGAACCTGCATGATTAAATCAGTTGATAACAACAAATAACTCATTTAAAGAAGTTGTATATCCCTACTCATACAAGAGCTAGGTTTCCCTAGTTTTCATCACTTAGGGTTTACTATTCACATTACATGTCTTCACCCTAGAATTAGGGTTTACTATTCACATATTAGTGAATTGATCTCTTAACATCACTATGTATGAGAAACATCATCATTAAAGTCCTCAGATAAGATTAAGATTCATCAATTATCATATTTAGGGTTTCCATGATCTCATCTGGTGGATCATACCCTAATCATGCACATTCATGTATATTGAAGGTATTTTACTTGAGTTTCTATCATAATTGGTACGTTCTCTCTCCTCTTACTAGTAGATGGTGATTACACCACTCTAGATTTGGTTAGATTAAGTCCTCTTTGATTAACATAGACCAAATCACCACTATTGACTGATTAGGATTGGTTAGGACAAAGTATCATTCAATTGAACCTTTCAAGGGCATGTTGGTAATTTACCCATTGACCATCATCATGGGTCAATTCATTAATCATTTGGTCCCTTAACATCTTAGGTTACCATTAGGGTTTAGATTAGATCATCATTGAACCTTTTACACTTTCAAGTGATTAAGTATAATCAACCTTGAAGGTCTCCAATTGGTTTAGGGTTTAACCTTCAATCTTCAACCCATTTGATTCTTAAATGACCTTGAACTCATTTAACCTCAACCGACCTTGGACCCATTTGAGCCTTAAACGAGTGTGGACCTTCTTGACCTTAAACGGTTGTGGACCCATTTGAATCCAAACGGGTGTGGACCCATTTGAGTCTAAACGGGTGTGAACCCATTTGAGTTCAAACGAGTGCGAACCCGTTTGAGGTCAAACGAGTGTGGACTCGTTTGGGCTTAAATGAGTGTGGACTCGTTTGGACTCAAACGAGTGTGGACTCGTTTGGACTCAAATGAGTGTGGACCAACTTGGGTTCAAACCGCATGATCATAAAGGTGACACATAGGTTATATTTGAATAGGGTTTCTTATGTTGAAGCCTTTAATTGATCAAGGCCATGTTAACCACTTATAATTTGAGTCAATTAGGATGAACCTCAATCAATTGGACTCCAATGTGACTCTCAATTGAAAGCCAATTAGGGTTTAATCTAACTCAATTAGGGTTTCCAATCGGCTAATCATCAATGTTCAACAATATAATTCAAATCAGAGTTGAACCTATCAATTAACCTCCAATTGGGCCCAAACTTGGCTCAAACGGTCTTGAGGTCGTTTGTATGATCTCCAAACGGTCTTGAGACCGTTTTCCCAAAGTTTGACCAAAAATTAAGTTGATTTGATAAGGGTTGAGTCCTAATTAAATTACAAATCAGCACTTTTCATCAATCTATCAATATCTTGTAATTGGACCCTCAAACCATCACATTTCTTTAACCCTAGGCCTTCAAACGGTCTTGGGTTGTCACTAAACGAGTGTGAGGTCGTTTGGATGAATCCCCAAACGGGTGTGAACTCGTTTGGGCCCTTCAACCCAACACTTACCACAATCTATATGAAAATCAGCAAATTTAACCCGATTAGGGTTAGGGTGTTGAAATGCCTTCAACTCCTAATTGGTTAGGAATTAGATCATGATTCTTGGTAGAAATGAAATTCAATATATTATGAACAGGAATCCCAAACGGTCAATGCTTGGTCAACTCCTTCAAATGGGTTGGAACCCGTTTGCCCAAAGATTCAAGTAAATCAGTTTAGAAAACAGCACTTAATTCAATTCAATTACTTAATTGATTGACCTTCAATCTACGATTCCTTTGGAGTTAACCCCTCAAATTTGGTGGGTCATTAGCCTACATAATTTTGAACAGAAATACCAAACGGTCAATGCTTGGTCAACGCCCTCAAATGGGTTGGAACCCATTTGGCCAAACCGCCCTATTGAACCCGTTTGGATTGAAACGAGTGTGAGATCGTTTGACCTATTGGTCCAAGATCGTTTAGTAAAGTTGGATAAGGACCAACCTAGGTATTAACGCCCCTTGTCTTCAACCTTGAAACCAAGGTCTGTTCTTCACGAAAAGGCTTGCAAGGGTGCAAAGAAGGATGGGGAAGAAGAAGAACTAACTATTATTTACACGAATAAAAGTATGCATAACAAAGCAAAAGGTTTAGAATTATAAAACCCGCCTTAAGGTCGTTCCTTGAGCTCCAAGCTTCCAAGCTTCAAGTCTTTAATGGTGTCTTGAGCTCCACAGTTCGGCCAAGGGTTTTTCTCCAAGGAAAGGTTGGGAAAAGATGGCTAGAACGAGAAAGCTAAGTAAGAAAACTAGCAAACCAATCTTGTAACATGAAATCCTCCATGAATTTGAGCAAGATGATGATCAAAGATTACCTAGAACTGCTTGGCCGTTCTCTTCTTCTCCAGAGCTCTGTCCTAAGTTGGTCTAAGCAAGGAAATAAGAAAGGAAGTGTTATGACCCACGTTGAGGTTAACCAGTAAATACCTCAATTAGCGTGAACCACCTTGATTAGTGTTGAGTATCATATTAAATATCATGGTTAATCAAAATAAGTTAATATGTGAATCAATAGTTGAGATTGAATCATTTGAGGCAATTAACAATAATGGCAATGATGATCGTCAGGTTAATTAAGTTGAGTTGTGTACTCACTGTTGCAATTAGTGATTTTACTAGTTTTGACATGTTAATTTGCATATTTACTTGCCCTAAGGTTATAGAGAATCTCGCGCTTGAAATATTGCAAGAAGAATCACTTCAAACGGACCTCCGAGTCAATAGTTATAGCATTTCCAATTTCTAGGGTCAAAGATGTAATTTTTTTCCAAATCCGGGTTATAAACCCTTTTCTTTTCTTTTCTTTTATTTTCGTTTCTCGCTTATCTCTTCTTCCTCTTTCACCCAATAGAACAGGGAAAGGTGGCGCACACAGCAGCTCGTTTACAGCAGAAAGAAATCAGGGCGATTGAGGGGCGATTCTTGCTCCTAGCCTCGTTCTTGGCTGCGCCCTACTCCTCTCTTCTTCTTCCTTCCTTTTTCCCCTCTTCTCCATTGCCCTAGCGGCGCCTTAAGATCACCCAAACAGCAGCAGCACCGACGGCGCCCTCAAGCAGTAAGCTTCCCGATCGCAGCAGAAGAGAAGAGCAGGGTAAACTTTGGGTTGCTAGCCTCAAACCAGCACACCACCCTCCGTTCTCCTTCCTCCAAACTTGCCCATCTGCAACCACGATCACTCTAGGGCGGTGCCCTACCTGCAACCGACCTGCAGCAAGGAGCTGTGGCTGCACAACAGGTGAGAGGTCGGCCAGGAGCCCTAATGGCACGGCCAGCACCAAGGAACGATGCCTTGAGTTCGGCTTGAGATTTAGGCAAGAAAATCACAGCATTTCCACCTCCACTTGCGTCACCTATACCTCGGTTTAGCAGGGGCGGCGCCCCATCTGGACTGAGCAACAGCTACTGCTCACGGCCAGGGGCCACTGTGGGTCACCCATCTAGAGGAAGGAAGCCACCTTGACCTTCGTTTTGGAGGTCCAAGTGAGAAGGTATAGCTTCCATCCAAGTTCAGCTGTCAAATGAGCTCTCCGCCAACCTGCTGGATGCGTGTTTGCTACAGGACCATGAAATTGAATTAACAAAGGTAGAAGACAACTGAAATCCACCCGGAAACGCATCTCCGGACGAATCCGGACAATTCCAAATGTGGTGAGTAGGAGTTCATCTAGTTATCATCATTTAACTCTTTCGTTGGAATTTTTCGGTAAACTGTGCATTTTTGCACTGATATCAGTGGTTAACAGGCGTTTTATCAGTATTTGATGAAACTTGAATTTTATTTTATAAATTGCTTCTGTATGATTATACATGATCTAGAACAACTTCTGATCAGTGTAGAACAGTTCAATGATTTTATTTGGTGCAATGGAAACCAAAAATGCTTAATACAATTACTGGAATAGATATACTACAGATGATTTCTTATATGTGAAGTAAATTACTCTTAGCAGTGCACTAAGATGTTCAATTGAATGAATTCAATACGCATGTGTCAAATTGACTTGAATTTGGGATATTTATGAATTTAAATCTGCCTGCATGCAAGATATAAGGATAGGGTGTTGCCATGTGATAAGTGAATGAGGTAACTGAAACCCTAAGAATAGGGTGTACAATGAATCAAGTATTTTGATATCAAAATTCTCAGTATGAGATGTGGTGATGCTTAACTGTTGAATTGTATGTTTCTTGTGCATTTAACTTTATATGCTTGTTCTCTCTGAGTTGATATCTACATACTGCAGGGCTTCTTATTTTCAATACATATCTCGTAAATTACAGGTGATGAGATATGACATGCCCTAGAAAGGGATGTTACTGAGACATGATATATGTTGAATACATGAGTTATGATGTTTCTTATGATATGATATGGCAGGCCGTGTGAGCCTTGTGAGCAATGTTAAATGAGTTATGATTTCTGTTTAAAATGTACCTATAATGTTAATGTTAGACTTAGGTGCCCTGAACACCATAGAACCCCTTTGAGAGGTCTGCACCTTAGGGGTGAAACTCGTGTCCAACATCAACCGGTTGAGTAATTCTGGTGGCACGAGGACAGAAGGGTTATCCAACACCAACCGGTTGAGTAATTCTGGTGGTAACCCAGTGTTGACTCCCTGCGCCTGTGTACTCAGGTTAGAGGAGGAGTCTAGAGTACACTCTTTTGAGAGTGCAGTGAGGCCCTTGTGAGCCTGAGGCCCTTGAGCGCCTGAGAGTCCTATGCAGACCAGGACGAGAAGTCAGACTTAGCATTTCCCGGGTGTGTCGCTAAGTCTTGTACGGTGTGGTCGTAGTGCACTGTGAGTCTCTATGCAGAGTACACTGCATAGATCAGGGCATAAGCTAAAATATGATCATATAGGTTCACAGAGTTCCTTATAAATGAAAGAGTTAAGGAAAACTAGAGCACAGTCTTCTAGTAGTTTTTCTTTGGATGCAATATTTACATTCTTTGTTATTTCAATTATATTGTTTTAGAACTGCTTAGTGTAGTATTTCTTGTATATTAATTTGAATAATAAACTTGACGAGTTGTTTAGTGATAGTTAAATGAAAAACTATTCACTGAGCGAGTAGGCTCACTCCTCTACTCAAACATTTTCAGGTCAGCAAGAGTTCCAGGAATCTGAAGGATCTTTCCATCCTAGTTTTTGGCAGTAGAAGGTATATGTAGTTAGTTTAGTTAGAGGTCTCTTAATCCTTTCCCCTCGGTCCTTGGGACATGGTGTGGGTGAGAGAGAGTGTGTATGTGGAATGTGTAAAAGATGTAAATTAACTGTTATGTTTACTTTCTGTTAAACAATGTTACATGTTGTAAACTCTGTTTACGTACTCTAGCCAGTTTAATTGAAATGATCCTGCAATAGTTTATTATGTTTTAGTTTATAGCAATAATCCGGATATCATTACGAGGTTTTAAAAAAAGGAAAAGTTCTCAGTGATTTGTTTATGTGATAATCCATCCGCCGTGCCCTAATCTCGTGATTAGTGGTTAGTGTGAGATCGGGGTGTGACATCTTGGTATCAGAGCATAGGTTGAGTATATGAATACTCTAAGTCAAGGTCAGGGGACGATAAGAGACCAATAGGATTAGGACTTAAGTGTCTTCCTTCTAACTACAATTTTCTAACAGGAAGTGTTCTGTTATACTATTGCAGATGGCAGGAAGAGGATGTGGTCACGAGAACCAAGTAAAGAGTTTATGTTGAATCGTCAGGGATCATTAGGGTCAAAAGATAGAGTTATAAGTGAGAAAAATAAGAAGTGATATGTCTTTAGCTCTGGGAGGTCTGAGTGTTTAGATACCCTGGCCAGGTGTCTGAATACTTAGATTGACCAGTATCAAGCTACTCTGTCCATTCTTCTCTGGATGCCCTGGCCAGGTATGCAGAGGAAGGATAGGCTAGAGAGAAACCCTAGAAATCTTAGGGTTAAGAAACTGGAAATTTATGCAGGAGTAAGAGATTAAACATAGGATGTGATGCAACTCTTGCTTTATATTGCTTATTTGATTGGAAATCATTAGAAATGCTCTTATATGTATGGATTTAGATTTTTAGTTTATAGAATAAATATGATTCTTTTATATTGTTGTGTGTCATGAAGTGATTTAGTTATTGTTTATATTCTTTGTATTAAGTAGACCAGAAATTATGTTTAAATGAGTCTGCCCTAGGTGGATATTCTTTCCACATGTTTGAGATTAATAGGAGTTGGTTAATCCTGAGTAGCTCTTGGCTTCAGGACTACAGGTTCGGCCTGGTCTGGCTGGCAGGATGCGTTACTGAGATCTAATGACTCCTATTAATAATATAATTAAAGTAGATCCTGGATAATTTAGACCCGAATCATGGTGAAAAATGTATATACACTAAGATGTTGAGATATAAGGGAAAGATTAGAACAACTAAGAATTAGTTGGAACTGACATCGGAGACCCAACATTGGGACCTTATATGAGCAATCCTTAATTAGAAATAAAGGAACACAATAAGGGTCAGGTTAAATTTAATGATTAGGTGAGAAATACCCTAAATGGTACTAATCAATAATGCATAACAAATGCATGGATCCAATACATGATTAGTAAACCCTAGTGGAGGGTGTATCATTGTGAACCCTGGTTGAGGGTGTATCCTTGTGAAACCTTAGTTGAGGGTGTATCATTGCAATTGTTTGTAGGCAACTTTATAATAAAGTTATGCCTTAAACTAAGATAAGTCCATATCATGTGAGATAGCTGGACAATTCTAATGTGTGGCCTATGCATTATATGCTAAGGGTGATTATTCTGTGATGGAATGCATTAAGAGGGGAAATACCTTAATACAAGATAAAGTTGGTTAACTCAAGAGGGTCTGAATTAATGAGAAATGGGGAACCCTAACCCTAATTTGGGGAAAAGGGAATGATAGGCCATGTTTGATAGTGAACCCTAATTCCTGGTTAAGGAATGATGGTATTACTATTGTATCACATGATGTGATGAATGTCTTGTATGACTGTTATCATGCCTAATAACCATGCATGTATGATGAGGTGATGAATATAGCCAAGTTTGGGCTGTGACATTTATATAATAAATGATTGATTGGTTTTTTGTGTGTTGATGTTGTTGTTGCTTAATAAAAGTAATAATGTGTACGGATTTTATGAACCATGTGAATAAGTTGTTGCCTAGTGAGAGGTGACAAGATATGAATGGCCCTGTGAGCCATGTGTGATGCTTGGGTAACAAGTATCATGTTTATTTGTAGCATTTGTGTTAATAAGTTATGCTAGAGAACTTGGCTGATGTTATATTTCTGTTATATATCTATAGTTCATTGATGATTATTCATATCTGTTGTATTCATTACAAGTAGATGGATGAACTTATGAGATCTAAAGTTTGATTTCAAACTAAGGAAGCAAAGTCACACCACAATAATGTTATGTTACTGATAAGGACCAAACCCTAGAATGTTTAGAGTTGAAGTAGTTCAAGGGATGTCGCTAGTAATTTGACCTTGAATACTAGTATCTTTATAAAACAAGATCATACGATTTGCACTATGAAAGGTAACCTAGCACTAATAAAATCCAGGGTTTAAAGTTAGCTAATCTGGAAGGTAGATACACAATATGAAAATGACTTGGAGAAAAGAGTAAGATATAATTTTGAAATAAATTCTTACAGTAGTAATAATAAGTAGTAGCATAGAATGAGGAGTACTACGTGATACATGATCTGAAGTTAGTTGTTGTAGTTCATGCTCTTATGACACATCGTCACTATCTTTATGATGTGATGATAGATTATCATCCTGGAAAGGTGAATGTAGTAGGTGATGCCCTCAGCAGGAAGTTAAGTTCAACAACTGATGCGTTCTCTATGGCATGTTTCGAGAGAGACATGCTAGTAGAAATGTGAAAGTTGAACTTAGACTTAAGGGTGACATAACATAGTGGTTTGATTGCATAGATGCAAGTCAAGCCTACTTTTTATGATCAGATCAAGGAACTACAGTAGGGTGACAGTGGGTTGCAGCAGATCGTACATGACATGACAGGGGGAAAAGACCAAAGTTTAGGTTTTCAGATGATGGTGTGTTGTATTAGCCTGATATGTTGTATACCTCGAGACAGTGATTTGAAAGAAAAGATTCTTGAGGAAGCACATGCATCGATGTACGCTATGCATCCACGTAACACTCAGATGTACATGAATCTCAAGGAGTTGTACTGGTCGTCAGGTATGAAAAAGGATGTAGCTGAGTACGTGGCTAGATGTAGTGTGTGCCAGCAGGTTAAGGCTGAGCACCAGAAACCTACAGGTACCTTGCAATCTCTTCCTATACCTGAGTGGAAGTGGGAACATACCACAATGGATTTTGTGATAGGGTTGTCCAGGACACCCAAAGGTTGTGACTCGATATGGTGATTGTGGATAGACTGACTAAGTCTGCTCACTTTCTTCATGTTAAAGTCAACCTTTGATGTCCTAAAGTTGGCTAAGATATACGTGGATAAGATAGTCAGGTTGCATGGTATTCCAGTTTCAATTATATCAGGTAGAGATCCTAAGCTCACATCCAGGTTTTGGAATCAGTTGCTTTGTGCTTTGGGCATAAAAATTAAGATTCAGTACAACTTATCACCCACAAACGGATGGTCAGTCTGAGAAGACCACTCAGACTCTTGAGGACATGCAGAGAGTAGTTGAAAGCTACACATGATAGGCAGAAGAGTTATGCAGAGAAGAGGCATTAACCTCTTGAGTTTCAAGTTGGTGATGACGTGTATCTGAAAGTTCCACCATGGAAAGGAGTATTGAGGTTTGATAAAGGAGGCAAACTGACTCTTAGGTTTATGGGCCCATATCCTATCGTTGAGAGGATTGGACCTGTAGCCCATAAGTTGGATTTGCCATCCGAGTTGCCCAATTTACTTGATGTGTTTCATGTATCGATGTTGAAAAAGTGTTACCCTAGTACAGAGGAGATAGTGAACTCAGAACCTGTCTGGCTCAGACTTGATGTGTCCTATGTTGAAGAACCAGTACATATAGTTGACCCATGAATCAAGGAACTCAAGAATCGAGATACCGTTAGTGAAGGTTTTGTGGAGAAACCACAACCTAGAGGAATTCACATGGGAGTTTTGGGTCAGATATGCGTAACAAGTTTCCTTTTCTCTTTTAGGAATTTCGGGACGAAATTCTTATAAGGGTGGGAGATTGTTATGACCCACGTTGAGGTTAACCAGTAAATACCTCAATTAGTGTGAACCACCTTGATTAGTGTTTAGTATCATATTAAATATCATGGTTGATCAAAATAAGTTAATATGTGAATCAATAGTTGAGATTGAATCATTTGAGGCAATTAACAATAATGGCAATGATGATCGTTAGGTTAATTAAGTTGAATTGAGTACTCACTGTTGCAATTAGTGATTTGACTAGTTGTGACATGTTAATTTGCATATTTACTTGCCCTAAGGTTGTAGAGAATCTTGCGCTTGAAACATTGCAAGAAGAATCACTTCAAACGGACCTCCGAGTCAATAGTTATAGCATTTCCAATTTCTAGGGTCAAAGATGTAATTTTTTTCCAAATCCGGGTTATAAACTCTTTTCTTTTCTTTTCTTTTATTTTCCTTTCTCGCTTATCTCTTCTTCCTCTTTCACCCGATAGAACAGGGAAAGGCGGCGCACACAGCAGCTCATTTACAGCAGAAAGAAATCAGGGCGATTGAGGGGCGATTCTTGCTCCTAGCCTCGTTCTTGGCTGCACCCTACTCCTCTCTTCTTCTTCCTTCCTTTTTCCCCTCTTCTCCATTGCCCTAGCGGCGCCATAAGATCACCCAAACAGCAGCAGCGCCGAAGGCGCCCTCAAGCAGTAAGCTTCCCGATCGCAGCAGAAGAGAAGAGCAGGGTTAACTTTGGGTTGCTAGCCTCGAACCAGCACACCACCCTCCGTTCTCCTTCCTCCAAACTTGCCCATCCGCAACCACGATCACTCTAGGGCGGCGCCCTACCTGCAACCGACCTGCAACAAGGAGCTGCGGCTGCACAACAGGTGAGAGGTCAGCCAGGAGCCCTAATGGCACGGCCAGCACCAAGGAACGATGCCTTGAGTTCGGCTTGAGATTTAGGCAAGAAAATCACAGCATTTCCGCCTCCACTTGCGTCACCTATACCTCAGTTTAGCATGGGCGGCGCCCCATCTGGACTGAGCAACAACTACTGCTCACGGCCAAGGGCCACCTTGGGTCGCCCATCAATAGGGAGGAAGCCACCTTGAGCTCCGTTTTGGAGGTCCAAGCGAGAAGGTATAGCTTCCATCCAAGTTCAGCCGTCAAATGAGCTCTCCCCCAACCTGCTAGATGCGTGTTTGCTACAAGACCATGAAATTGAATTACCGAAGGTAGAAGACAACTGAAATCCGCCCAGAAACGCATCTCTGGACGAATCCGGACAATTCCAAATGCGGTGAGTAGGAGTTCATTTAGTTATCATCATTTAACTCTTTCGTTGGAATTTTTCGGTAAATTGTGCATTTTTGCACTGATATCAGTGGTTATCAGGTGTTTTATCAGTATTTGATGAAACTTGAATTTTATTTTATAAATTTCTTCTGTATGATTATACATGATCTAGAACAACTTCTGATCAGTGTAGAACAGTTCAATGATTTTATTTGGTGCAATGGAAACCAAAAATGCTTAATACAATTACTGGAATAGAAATACTACAGATGATTTCTTATATGTGAAGTAAATTACTCTTAGCAGTGCACTAAGATGTTCAATTGAATGAATTCAATACGCATGTGTCAAATTGACTTGAATTTGGGATATTTATGAATTTTAAATCTGCCTGCATGCAAGATATAAGGATAGGGTGTTGCCATGTGATAAGTGAATGAGGTAACTGAAACCCTAAGAATAGGGTGTATAATGAATCAAGTATTTTGATATCAAAATTCTCAGTATGAGATGTGGTGATGCTTAACTGTTGAATTGTATGTTTCTTGTGCATTTAACTTTATATGCTTGTTCTCTCTGAGTTGATATCTACATACTGCAGGGTTTCTTATTTTCAATACATATCTCGTAAATTGCAGGTGATGAGATATGACATGCCCTAGAAAGGGATGTTACTGAGACATGACATATGTTTAATAAATGAGTTATGTTGTTTCTTATGATATGATATGGCAGGTCGTGTGATCCTTGTGAGCAATGTTAAATGAGTTATGATTTCTGTTTAAAATGTACCTATAATGTTAATGTTAGACTTAGGTGCCCTGAACACCGTAGAACCCCTTTGAGAGGTCTGCACCTTAGGGGTGAAACTCGTGCCCAACATCAACCGGTTGAGTAATTCTGGTGGCATGAGGACAAAAGGGTTATCCAACACCAACCGGTTGAGTAATTCTGGTGGTAACCCAGTGTTGACTCCCTGTGCCTGTGTACTCAGGTTAGAGGAGGAGTCTAGAGTACACTCTTTTGAGAGTGCAGTGAGGCCCTTGTGAGCCTGAGGCCCTTGAGCGCCTGAGAGTCCCGTGCAGACCAGGACGAGAAGTCAGACTTAGCATTTCCCGGGTGTGTCGCTAAGTCTTGTACGGTGTGGTCGTAGTGCACTGCGAGTCTCTATGCAGAGTACACTGCATAGATCAGGGCATAAGATAAAATATGATCATATAGGTTCACAGAGTTCCTTATAAATGAAAGAGTTAAGGAAGACTAGAGAACAGTCTTCTAGTAGTTTTTCTTTGGATGCAATATTTACATTCTTTGTTATTTCAATTATATTGTTTTAGAACTGCTTAGTGTAGTATTTCTTGTATATTAATCTGAATAATAAACTTGACGAGTTGTTTAGTGATAGTTAAATGAAAAACTATTCACTGAGCGAGTAGGCTCACTCCTCTACTCAAACATTTTCAGGTCACCAACAGTTCCAGGAATCTGAAGGATCTTTCCATCCTAGTTTTTGGCAGTAGAAGGTATATGTAGTTAGTTTAGTTAGAGGTCTCTTAATCCTTTCCCCTCGGTCCTTGGGACATGGTGTGGGTGAGAGAGTGTGTGTATGTGGAATGTGTAAAAGATGTAAATTAACTGTTATGTTTACTTTCTGTTAAACAATGTTACATGTTGTAAACTCTATTTACGTACTCTAGCCAGTTTAATTGAAATGCTCCTGCAATAGTTTATTATGTTTTAGTTTACAGCAATAATCCGGATATCATTACGAGGTTTTAAAAAAAGGAAAAGTTCTCAGTGATTTGTTTATGTGATAATCCCTCCTTCGCGCCCTAATCTCGTGATTAGTGGTTAGTGTGAGATCGGGGTGTGACAGGAAGTGAAGGAAACGTTCCTTTACAAACAAAGGAAGGGTGTATATATATCTTGGGGTCATTTCCAACATAAGGACAACTAGTTTCTCCTTTTCACAACTAGGTCCTTCCTTTCTTTTAGGCACGTCCCTCCTCTTCTTTTCTAAGGTAAAACTCCTTCTAAAACTAAGAACTAAAGGCAAGGAAGGTCAACTTATCACTAAGGTACATATGTACATAAGGGTCTCCTTGCTTACATCTTGATGATTTAATTACAAAGGTGTTCCTTATTATATGATTATTCAAAGGAAGTGCCCCCTTCATCATTATTACTCTAAATGATGTCAAAAGTCATAAAATATGTTCAAGATGGTGTATTTTATGAGTTGCACCCCATATTTGGGTAAATTGCACTTTAATCCAAATTAGGGTTTTTAAGCACAAGGATCATTCCACAAGCTGCATCTTGATGCCCAGGCTTGGGAAATCCATCATACCTCATCATATCCACTCATAAGATGTCTCATTATTAGAGGAACGTCTTAACTTGTGAAGTTTGCAAGTTAAACCCCTTATCTGGGTAATTTGCACATAGGTCTCTTTATTACTAAACAATTCTACAACATTATTTTAAAAGGACAGAAATGAAAATGTATGTTCCTTAGGAACTTAATTACATGCCAAAAGATAATCACAAAGATTTAATTCCATATTTATGCAAAACACCTAGGGTTAACTCATAACCCAGGTCAGGGATGTTACACTGATACTCACCAATATCGTACCAACACAATAGAGATCTATAACATCTCCCATAATTTGACTCATATGTTGCCATATCAATACTCCTCTGATAGTTGTTATTGTATGCAAACTTTATCAAACTCAGGTGCACATCCCAACTTCCCAAAAACTACAAAACACATGCTCTCAATAGATCCTTTAAGATCTATATAGTCCTCTCAGACTGTCCATCTTTTTGTGGGTGAAACATCATGTTGAACTTCAACTGTGTACCCATAGCTATGTATAGGCATTCCCAAAAATGTCTGGTGAACTGAGGACCTCTATCTAACATGATGGTAGTTGGGATACCATGCAACCACACTATCTCATCAGCATAAATCTTTGCAAGCTTCTCTACTGTGTACATTGTCTTCACATGCAAAAAGTGTGTTGTCTTTGTCAACCAGTTGACTATCACCCAAATGGAATCATGACCTTTGGCTGTCCTAGGTAGACCAACCACAAAGTCATTGTAACATGATCCCATTTTCACTGTGATATAGGAAATGGTTGCAAATTCCTTATAGGTTTTTTATGCTATTCTTTAACTTGCTAGCACACAGGACATCTTGCCACAAACTCAGCCATGTCATGCTTCAAGCCAAGACACCAATATAAATCTTTAAGATTATGATACATCTTGGTGCTACATGGATGCATAGAATATATTAAAGAGTGAGACTCTTCCAAGACTATCTTGTTCATATTATTAACATCGAGAACCACGACTCTACTATGGTGACATATTGTCCCATCCTCTGACTCATGAAAACCATCACACTTCTTGCTCCCGAAATCTGATCAAATCTGTTGTATCACATTTTCACTCTATAGTGCCTCTCTAATCTGCTGCCTCAATGTAGGCTTCACCTGCAATTGTGCCAACAGTCCTGCTAGCATGGACACCTCCAGCTTCACATCATCTGGTACAAAGAGACCAACATGTCTCTCTTATGACATAACAAAGAACATAAATGCACCCTCTGAGTAGATGATGATGAAGACTTCCTTCTTAGAGTGTCTGCCACCACGTTCACCTTCCCTAGATGGTAATCTATAGTGCAATCATAGTCTTTCATTAACTCCATCTAGCAATTCTGCCTCATGTTCGACTCCTGTTGTGAAAAGATGTACTTGAGGTTCATGTGGTCGGTGAAGATTTGACACTTCTCTCCATAAAGGTAGTGCCTCTAGATCTTCAAGGCATGGACCACCGCTTCAAGCTCCAGATCATGGGTGGGATAGTTCTTGTTACACCCAGATCTCACAATTACCACTAATCATGAGATTAGGGTATAAATTGAGGATTTAACGTAATACAAAGATCACCCTTAACTTTTTATTCTTTTTTCAAACTCTTTGTTTTCTCACATTGAACCACATAAACTAACTTTACAAGGGAATTAAACTTTTATTTCTCTAATGTAGTCTCAGCATTAATGATACACATCCATACATTCATTAAGTTTCTCAAACTTTCATGTACATACGACATGACAATCATTTACATTCTCTCTTATTAAGGAAACAAGCATACAAAGCATCATTTACAACTCTCTCACATCTATACAATGACCTAGAGTGACAGGGACCGTCTGAACTTAACTATACTTAACCATTCTCATACTTAACTCTTGTGGTAGATCTACTCTATTGCTTTGACCATCATCAAGTCCATGTGATTTCCCTAAAAATTTTGAGTAGAGAGGTGAGTCTACTCACTCAATGAATGAGTACTTCAAAGAAACAAACTAAAGAACTAATATAATTATAGATATACTTTTGAGCAATTGATATCAATTATAATAGAAGTAAGCTTTAAAGAGTCTAATAATTGACAATCATAAATATGGCAAGATACTCTAGATATATATAAGAGTGAATTAATATATGAAATGCTTGATTGATCATAAAGAGAACTAATAATTTAGAAACAAACAAAGAATAATTGAATAACTATACACACTTGTTTGACCTCTCATTCATTTTATTATGCCCTAATCATATGCAGTGTACTCTACATATGCAGACCCATAGTGAACTACGATCCC
Source organism: Alisma plantago-aquatica (assembly GCA_963693085.1). NCBI lineage: Eukaryota > Viridiplantae > Streptophyta > Magnoliopsida > Alismatales > Alismataceae > Alisma > Alisma plantago-aquatica. The sequence goes on from OY856410.1 coordinate 230,385,468, forward strand.
ACCGTACAAGACTTAGCCGACACCCCGGGATATCTAAGTATGACTGTTGTCCTGGTCTACAATAGGAAAACTGGCTCTCTGGCCTCGACACTCCTATGGTGCCATAAACTAGATTCCTCCTCTAGGCAGAGTACACAGGCAGAGGGTCTGAGACACTCTGTGGGCCTCAACTTGGTACGCTCTGTGGGTACCTCCGGGTTACCACCGGGACTTCTGGTTCATGTTGGGTAACCTGTCTTCTCTTAGGAGACTTCGTCAAGGGCTTCGTCTCCCCACACGCTCTGTGGGTGCATTCCGACCCCCGTATACTAGACGCACCGCTAGGGTAGGTCATTTCATCCCTAAGGAGTAGACCTCTCATACGGATTCTACGGTGTCAGGGCCCTTAATCTATTATTTTATTATTCTAGAAAAGCTCTTTCTACAGTGCATCTCTCTCTTACTTGTTCTTGGCCTTGGTATCTATATGTGACTATGTCTATTTACTTGAACTTTACAACACGACATGAATATAATTCTAAATTTGATAGAACACTGTATTCAAGCATTGCAAATGCTGATAGATTTGACATATTAAGCATGCAGGAAGATTTTAAGTTCTTAAATAAACTAAATACATGTCCACTTGTAATTTAATGAGAAATCAACATTATTATGCATGCAGGCAGACTAAAATTCTTAAATAAATAGAATTCATGTCAACTTGGCACATATATGCTGAAATCATACAATTGAACATCATAATGCACTAACAAGAATTGATTACTCGATATATGAGTAATCGTCAGTAACACTTGCAACTTATCTGTAATTTCTCAAAGAACATGCATATCATTCCAAATCTTGAGTTATGCAACTCATAACTCAATTAAGAGTTAATTACTTATCATGACAAGAAGTATTAATAATAACTGAGAACATTGATATCACAATACTTGATTCATTGAACACCCTACCCTTAGGGTTTCATTTAATCACAACAAATGCTACAAAAAAAGGTGTAATACATCTATCATGTACTTTTCAAATCTTTAAAACACATGATACCTGGGATCTCAATCCCTTATCACATTACTGGGAATTCTCATCCCTTCATATCATTATCATGATTACTGGATCTGGGTATTCAAACCCTTAGATCATCACATAACATTGTTTCCTCTGTAACAGGTAACCATTACATCTAGGTCCTTAGACCAAGGTGTTTATTTCAATGTTTATACAAGTATTCTCATAGCTCACAAGGTCATCACACATCTTGCCACCTCACACTAGGAAACAACTTATTCACATGGCTCCCATAAAGATTTCATATGACATAAGCATTCATTGAATAAAGACTACTATCAACAAATCATATAAAATCAATATATGTATCAAACCTTGGAACTGAGTTGGATTTGGGTTTCCATGTCATTCACTAGGATATCATGCATCAATAATAACATTGAATAAATAAAGTCTATCATGTCAAGAAAATCCCTTCAAATGGATTTCACGATATCAATTCGCAAATATCCAACTTTCCTCGCATCTAGGGTTTCACCCTCTTTACTGAGATATCAAACAAACACTGTTCACTTTGAACAAAATCCAAGATAGTATCTGACATATATGTACTAAGAATTTAGATAAACAATCATTCATAACCAAGGGGATCTAGATAAGCAATTTTCTCTATTTACTTATACAACAAATTTTAGTCATAGACAAATTTCCTATATTTCAGTTTACTCTTATAACCTCTGTGAAAACTTAGGGAATTCTCATTAGGATGTATTGTATACATTTATAATATAATTTTATCATTTGAACTTCATCCAAACCGAGGAAGAATCCATTTCATATCAATTTGCAACAACTTAGAACAAATAGACAATTCAGGGTTTGTAGTTGCATACTAGTAATTAAGGATTATGGATGAATTAACCAATTTTTATGAAATATACTATTTAAAGGAAGTTTCCACTCACCCTAAGGTGTGAAAACACCTTTAAAATGTAGCTCATCCATGAAAATCTCGATCTCATATCAAATCCCTAGAAATTCACCCAATTCCTCTTCCTTTCAACTCGGAAACCCTAAAAATGAGGGGTTATGAAGAAAGAGTGAGAAAATGACTTGATTTGATATGATTTCGAATCCAAATAGGGGAGGGACGGAATTTTTACATCTGAGAGAATATTCACCATGAAACTATATCTAAAGAAGCTAAACTGTTACAACCTCAATTTTACTTATGTTTCCATAATTGAAATGTATTGATTTTAGGAATTTGGACTTAATTGAAAAGGTTATGTGTTTTGCTTCAAAGGATGGATTTTTTTGTAAATATCCCTTGGGATAGGAATTTCGTGATTCCTATTATTAGATTAATCCATTAATGGATATAAAAGAAAAGAAAAGAGGAAAAGTTCAAATAATGGAAAAAGATAAATAGATAAAAAGGAATTCATGCATAAATACACAATAATGACTTTTGATATGATATGTTAGATAATTAAAAGGATAATTATCTAGTTATTCTTGGAAATAGAATGTTTGACACTCTAAATAACATTATCTCGACTTAACCTTTGAATGTTTGAAAATAGTAATAAGAAAGATAATTCTAGAAGATAGAATTAAAGGACATTCCATAATATAATTGTTTTTATGAGATGATTAATGGAATAAGATTCATATATAAAGAGCATCTCAATTAAATGAATATGACTTGAGAAAGATTTTGATGACCTGCCATAGAATGATGATAATTGGCATAAGAATTATATTAAGGAATTACGATATGGTTGTACCTTCTTGTGACCTTTGGGTCGACACCTTTTATCTTAAGAAAAGGAAGGAGGGATATAATTTAAGTCTTTGCCTTTTTATTCTTTGGAAATCACGTATGGAAATACCTTTCCATCTTGGATAGTTGGTGACTCACGTTGGTTTCTTTCGGGAATATATGAGGAAGGTTTCCTCTTCTAGACCATGGAGTCTTTCTCTCTCCCATATGTGAGTGTATAAGGAAGGATCTTGGCTCTCCCCAATTACCCTCATCCTCCCTTCATCGGGACACTTAGGGTTATTACTAGAGCAAGTATATATATATATATAATGACCTAGGGGCTCATCTCCAAGGTGACACCCTCTACCATAACCTTTCACAGCCTCTGCCTTAGAGAATAAAGAGGTTTCCCGAAGAGATGTAGTGCTCCGCCACACCTATAGCGAGAGCGGGGAGGCTATGTACACCACATTGCTCAACTGGTCCATGACAGGGAAGTAGCCACCACCCAGAACCACCGTCAGTCATGGAGGTGAGTGGGTTGGATGAAGTCGCACATAAAGCCTCGCCAGAGCATGCTTGGGTGGAGGCGCCTTGTTTTCTAAAGAACAGGCTGATGCGAGAAGGAGGGATCAGGGTCGTTAGCTCCGTCGGCCAAGCCCGATCACGTAGGGAAACAAGGGTGAGTGCAACTAGAAGGATGAGGAGTTGTGGTCATGAGTGCAGGTGAGTGAGGGCGGTGCTTGAGTGGTGCCTGTCTGTTTGGAGGCAAGAAGCTATGGCGTCGCTAAAATGAGGATCTAGCGACGAAGGAGGAGGTGAACACCAACCAGCGAACCTGACCACCTGGGCGTGGAGCGTTGGAGGAGGTTTCTATACAACGCCGAGGGAGTCACGTATGGCAGAAGAAGGGGTGGAAGACTTGCTTAGCCAGTGCTTGACCTGGGGCCAGTGCCCTACTCGCGGAGGCGGTAGCGTGTGCCCGGCTTCACACCGTCGCGGCTGTTGCATGAGGGAAAGAGAAGAATAGGATTCAAATGACTCCTTTGCCCCAGCATGCATGTTCAACAATCAAGGGTGCAGAGTTCCTTTCACACCTAACCAGGAGTCGAGCCGGATTAATACAAGGTAACCTCTTTTATGTTGACGTGGCTGCACGGGATTGGTCCAGATAATGATAAATTGGAATAATTCTAGTTAATGATTGGTAACTCGGTTTCCAACACATAATATATGAAAATTGATCAAGAGAACGAGAGGAATCCAAATAAAATAGTTTTAGAGTCTAAATATGCTTCCTGTTCTAAAAGTATGTTCAATACATGCCCTAATGTGTTTAATGTAAAGGAAAGCCTAGCTTTAGGTTAATATGATACATAATTGATCAATATTGGTTATGTTATGTTCATACCTGATCTAGACATATATAATGAGTAAAACCTTGATAAAAGTGAAGTTAGGATCTAACAAGAAGATCTTTTTATATAATTGGCTTAATTTAGGGTTTCATGCATGAATATGCATTAATGAGCTTAAAACCCCTAATTTAGGTAAATATATTGTTTTAATTGTTCAAACCCATGAATAAATAGAGATATGATGATCCTAAGTCAATTTGAGTATAAAAGACTATTAAAGTGGATAGTTGAGCAATTAAGGTTCATATAAGTAGACAAGAGTATTTTAGGGTTTGTTGACCTAAAAGGGATAAAGTTTGAGAAATTGATCTAAGAAACCCTAATGAATATTAATGAAACCTTAATTTGGATTAGAAACCCTAGAAAGTGAATCCAAGTCAATAAAGTAGATTCATTATAAAGTGTGTAATAAATAGAGTACATATTCTTTTCAAGAATTATGTGATTGATTGAATTGCTTACTTGGATTGCTTCCTTGGTTGGATTTACTTAATGATTGTGAAATCATCAAATCAGGTATGTGGTTACGCTTATGAATATCTCGAGTTAGTTTTCTGAAGTTTTCATCGATGACATGAATTAACTGTTGGATGAATTTAATTCATGCAAACTATAATGTGGATATGACTATCATATAAGATATGTGCCTACTAGCTCAGATCCTGGTCCCCTCTGTGGCTTAATAGTTGACCTAGTACATGGCTACCTATGGGGTAGGTCCGTCAGGTCATTGGATGACTTAGTACATGGCTACCAATGGGGTAGGTCCATCAAGTCACATTGAGTTAGATATTGGGCTACCTTTGGGTAGTGCCATGCAACTCTATTACCCTAGGTATTGGCTACCTGTAAGGTAGGTCCATGGGGGTAAGAAGCTACCTAAAGAGAGGTAGCATACAAGGGATAGCACAGAGTTAGGGGATAGGTAAGGATTGAGTAGTATGGCTTAAAATGTAATCTTGGTTGTTAAATGAGTAATTGAATGATTACGTTGTTAGCATATTTGCATGATTAATGTTTCCCCCACATACCAGCTTCGGCTGACCGACGTTTTGTTTGTCGGAGTTTTAGGTAAAATGAAAAGAACAAACAGTAAAGTGGCATATGTGGTATTAAATGAGAATTAAAGTGCAAAGGAGGATTATATAGATTAGTATCTGTGCGGATAGAAGTTTTGAAATCCCAGTTTTAAAAGGTATGCAAAGTTTTTATTTATACCATATTTCAGTATAGTTGGTAGAATTTAATAATTGTTAATGATTATTTGTCAAACCTTTGATCCGGGTTATTGGTTAACGACTCTGACCTTTTGTTATCCCTTAATTAGGGGTTATTGGGAGGCGGGGTCGTAACATAAACTTACATGATTTCATCATTTCTCGGACCGCAAAACCCTAGGTCAGCATCTCCATCAATTTCTCCTCTCAAGCCCTAACTCTCCCTCACTCTCTAGGATTTCATTTCTCCAGTTTGAATCATGAATTATGAGAGCTGCTTGTGTGTTAGCTTGACCATATAGAGAAATTGAGCTGCTTGGGTCAATTGCACATTGACCCCTCACTATACTTTTTCTTATTTCAACTGAATTTTCTATCATAAAAAGGTTTCTGTAATTCATGTATTTCAGAAATCAAACCTTCTCCAAAAATTATTATAATTTATCATGTTGTGTATAATTTAGGTACTAAGATTTAGTTAAAATTAATATCATTACAAGCTCCCATTAAATAATGAAAAATCGAATAGTGTACTGCTATCCAGAATTCTACAGAAATGTTAGTTAATGTAATTCATCTACGGATGAGGTCTAAATACATCCAAAAATTATGAAAATTTTACATTTTATTTATGATTGAGTTTCAGATCTCCAATTAAAATTTCAGATTATTTGGAGTTACGAATAAATAACTAAAAATAAAAAACTATGCTGCTAAAAAGCACCCTGTCAGTATTTTGGTCGAAGTATAGTTTGACCGAGAACCACATTCAAAGAACACTCAAAAATTCTGAAATTTTTCTTCAATATGCATGATTGAGTTATCCATATTATATCCAAAATTCAATTAAATAAAAATTTGTAGAAAATATGAAAAATAATTTACCACACTGCTATCCTGACCAAATTCCATATTCATGTACTATCAAACCCTAATTTGGGCCGATTAGGAATTCAAATGGTAACCCTAATTATGTGGATAAAAGTATGATTAAACCTTATTGTTGTATTTAAAACATAAAAAATTAAATACCATCAGTAATCAAGGTTCAAACAATGATCAACTTAATTAAGCATACAATCATCCAAGTAAACCCTAATTTTGCCGATTAGGGTTTACATTTCTCAAACCCTAATTTCTCAAACAATAGAACGCTTAACATTCTTATTAGGTTTGAAAAATCATAATTGAATTATCATCATTAATTATATTTAAGAAATGATCAATCCAATTAAGCATATAATCATCCAGGTAAACCCTAATTTACCAATTAAGCTCATATGCGGTCATAACAATTCTCCCCCCTAAAAAGGTTTTGTCCCCAAAACATAAATATGCAAGCATAGTACTTTCAAGGTTTATTTTAAGCTTCTGATATATTACATGTCATTATATTCTTGTATTTCATACTTGAATGTATCTTTCAACATTAAGTCCTTTATTTCTTTTCTAATCACAACATGTTCAAATCATGACTGCTCAATGATAACAAACAAATTCTCTATGCCACAATCAATCATAGGATAGAGAGAGAAACAACCATTTCAATATTTTCATACTCTTAAGGTGTTACCTGAACATCGATAATCTGATCCAACTATCTCAATTCATACTGCTAAATATGTACTATTGTTATGTATTACCTCTAAATCACGAAAGAGAGTTCACCATGTTCTTTTGAATTTCACTATTGTGCTACTCAAATAGCAAAACAGTCTTGAGTTAAAATACTAGATTCAAAAACAATTGTACATTACTACTCATGGCATCCCCATTGGATCATGGATGCATAAGGTGAAGCATTACCATCACATTCCATACATTTCTCAAATATAAACCCACACATAATTCAAGGTGTAACCATCGGGTTATAGCATACTAGGGTTTCAACAACATTAACAAGGTACTCCATGATTGTATTAGTCATTCAAGGACTATTCATACCCAATTACCATCACTTAATTATAAAAACTAGGTATAACAAGCTATACCAAAATAGGGTTACATATCAATACAATATGGTTATCATCCCTTCTATTCATATGAGTGAATAGGTAAGACTACCTTATTCAGGGTAACCCTCCATTTGTTTTATCATCATTTGAGCAATATCACCATACAACAATTGCACAATACTAAGATGGATTACTAGTATGAATGACTACAATTATCAGACACCTGAAATTAACATATTGCTTGTACATGTACACTGAAATCATACGTAGAACCAATTTACATCCCTTAATATACCTTCAACAAATTATACTTATAAAACAAATTCACATATTACTAAAAGGCATTGTTTTCTCTCATCTCTCTCCTCATTCACTACTACTTACGTTTTGTTACGTATCCTTCTCATTTTAATCATATAGATTAAACATTCCTAAAATTGAAACATACAAGGTACAAGTAGATTATTCATCATTCTTGCTATCACTGCAAGAATTTATTTCATATCGCACTTCACTCATATTGTATTTATCCTTTTATTCAAAACACACTTGTTACATTTCAAATTTATATCTTACTCTTTGCTCCAAATCATTTCCATATTGTTTATCTACCTTTCAGATTAGCTATCTTTTAACCCTGGGTTACTATCAGTGCTAGTTTACTTCTCATAGTGCAAATTTCATGATCTTGTTTTATAGAGATGCTAGTATTCAAGGTCAAATCACTATTGACATCCCTTGAACTACTACAACTCTAAACATTCTAGGGTTTGGTCCTTATCAGAAGCATGACGTTATTGTGATCTGACTTTTCTCCCTTAATTTGAAATTCAAACTTTGGATCTCACAAGTTTTACTATGGTCTTTCTTATCTCATCAATTGAATTTCCTTTCTCTTACTTGGCCATTCATATTGATTACATTCTCAATTACACTACTAGGGTTTCATCATCATATTGTGTGTCATTATTACATTCACTAGATGTCTCTACCACGGTGGTTATGCATCATATATGATTCATTTTCTTATCACTTCATTCCCACATTGCTCTCATTAAGGAAGATATGAAAGAAAAGATGATTTTGAGACTTAGAATCAAAAGGAAGTAAGGATGAATGTATTAAACTTTATAATAAAGGTATACATTCCATGCTCTCAATTATATCATAACCCTCATTCCTTAATCAAGCTCAATATTTCCAACATTTTTCTTTGTTTCAACTAAGTTTCTTATCCTAGTTTTATGATTTACATGCTCATCTAGTTCTCTTCACTTTAACTTTTCTGAAGACTCTTCGCTTCTATGTACTTATCGAATACTTAACTCTTTTCTTCTATTTTCCCTTTGCTTTGGAGTACATAAAAACATTGTACTCAGTTATATAATCCATTCCTTATGATTGATTCTTACTATCTTAGTCCCTTACATACTTTTCTCATATCTTTTCCAAATTTCATATTTAGAGTTCATATAATACTAATGATTAAACTTAATCAAAATCTTATGTCATGTTCCTTTATTCCCAATTAAGGGTTTCTCATATGAGGCCTCAAAGTTGGGTCTCAGATATCAGTTCCAACTGATTCTTAGCTATTCTAATTTTTCCCATATGTTTCAACATCTTAGTGTATGTACATTCTCACTATGATGTGGGTCTAATTTATCCAGAGTCTACTCTTATCATATTGTTAATAGGAGTCATTAGATCCTAGTAACACATCCTTCCAGCCAGACCAGGCCAAACCTACAGTCAAGAAGCCAAGAGCTACTCAGGATTAACTAATTCCCATTAATCTCAAATGTGTGGAAGAAAACTTATCCACTTAGGAAAGATCATTCAAATATCATTTCTAGTCTACTTGACACAAAGAATGTAATCAATAAATGCTACAACTGCATAGTGTACAACAAATCTTAAAGACTCATATATATTTCAAAATATTGAATATTTGAATTCAAACATATAAGAGCTTTTCTATTCATCTCCAATAAAACAACAATATGAAATGAAAGTTCTATCTCATTTTATATTTATGCTCTTAATTCATGTTACTTATCTTGTTTATAACCCTAATATTTCTAGGGTTCCTCTCTAGAACATCCTTCCACTGTATATCTGGCCAGGGTATACATGAAAGAATAGACAGAGTAGCTTGATACTGGTTGATCCAAGTACTCAGATACCGGTCCAGGATATCCAAATACTCAAATCCCCAGAGCTAACATCATAACATCTCCTATCTGCCACACTTATGACTCTAACCTACTAACTTAATGGTCCCTGACAACTCAGCCTAAGCTCTGATACCAAAGTTGTTACACCCCAATCTCACAATTACCACTAATCATGAGATTAGGGTATAATTTGAGGATTTAACGTAATACAAAGATCATCCTTAACTTTTTCTTCTTTTTTCAAACGCTTTGTTTTCTCGCATTGAACCACATAAACTAACTTTACAAGGGACTTAAACTTTTATTTCTCTAATGTAATCTCAGCATTAATGATACACATCCATACATTCATTATGTTTCTCACACTTTCATGTACATACGACATGACAATAATTTGCATTCTCTCTTATTAAGGAAACAAACATACAAAACATCATTTACAACTCTCTCATATCTATACTAGGACCTAGAGTGACAGGGACTGACTGAACTTAACTATACTTAACTATTCTTAGACTTAACTCTTGTGTTAGATTACTCTAATGATTTGACCTTCCAATCCATGTGATTTCCCTAAAATTTTTTAGTAGAGGGGTGAGCCTACTCGCTCAGTCAATGAGTACTTCAAAGGAATAGACTAAAGCACTAATATAATTACATATATACTTTTGAGCAATTGATATCAATTATAATAGCAGTAAGCTTTAAAGAGTCTAATAATTGACAATCATAAATATGGCAAGATACTTTAGATATTTATAAGAGTGAATCAATATATAAAATGCTTGATTGATCATAAAGAGAATAATAATTCAAAAACAAACAACGAATAATTGAATAACTGCACACACTTGTTTGACCTCTCATTCATTTTATTATGCCCTGATCATATGCAGTGTACTCTACATATGAAGACTTGTAGTGAACTATGATCCCACCGTACAAGACTTATCCGACACCCCAGGATAGCTATGTCTGACTATTGTCCTCGACTGCAATAGGAAAACTGGCTCTCTGGCCTCAGCACTCCTATGGTGTCGTAAACTGGACTCCTCCTCTAAGCTGAGTACACAGGTGGAGGGTCTGAGATGCTCTGTGGGCCTCAACTTGGTACGCTCTATGGGTACCTATGGGTTACCACCGGGATTTCTAGTTCATGTTGGGTAACCTATCTTCTCTTAGGAGACTTCCTCAAGGGCTTCGTCTCCCTGCATGCTATGTGGGTGCGTTCCGACCCCCCTATACTAGACGCATCACCAGGTTAGGTCATTTCATCCCTAATGCGCACACCTCTCATAGGGATTCTACGGTGTCAGGGCCCTTAATCTATTATTTTATTATTCTAGAAAAGCTCTTTCTACAGTGCATCTCTATCTTACTTGTTCTTTGCTTTGGTATCTCTATGGTAACGTGTCTATTTACTTGAACTTTACAACATGACCTGGATATCATTCTAAATTTGACAGAGCAGTATATTCAAGCATTGAAAATGCTGAGAGATTCGACATATTAAGCATGCAGGAAGATTTCAAGTTCTTAAATAAACTAAATACATGTCCACTTGTAATTTACTAAGAAATCAACATTATTATGCATGCAGGCAGACTAACATTCTTAAATAAATAGAATTCATGTCAACTTGTCACATATACGTTGAAATCATACAATTGACCATCATAACGCACTAACAAGAATTAATTGCTCGATATATGAGTATTCGTCAGTAGCACTTGAAAATTGTCTATAATTTCTCAAAGAACGTGCATATCAACCCAAATCTTGAATTGTGCATCTCATAACTCAATTAAGAGTTAATTACTTATCATGACAAGAAGTATTAATAATAACTAAGAACATTGATATCACAATACTTGATTCATTGAACACCCTACCCTTAGGATTTCATTTAATCACAACAAATGCTACAAAAAAAGGGTGTAATACATCTATCACGTACTTTTCAAATCTTTAAAACACATGATACTTGGGATCTCAATCCCTTATCAAATTACTGGGAATTCTCATCCCTTCACATCATTATCATGATTATTGGATCTGGGTATTCAAACCCTTAGATCATCGCATAGCATTGTTCCCTCTATAACAAGTAACCATTACCTCTAGGTCCTTAGACCAAGGTATTCATTTCACTGGTTGTAAAAGTATTCTCATGGATCACAAGGCCATCACACATCTTTTCACCTCTCACTAAGAAACATCTTATTCACATGGCTCCCATAAAGATTTCACGTGACATAAACATTCATTGAATAAAGATTACTATCAACAAATCATATAAAATCAATATATGTATGAAACTTTGGAACTGAGTTGAATTTGGGTTTCCATGTCATTCACTAAGATATCATGCATCAACAATAACATTGAATAAATAAAGTCTATCATATCAATAAAATCCCTTCTAATGGATTTCATGATATCAATTCACAAATATCCAACTTTCCTTACATCTAGGGTTTCACCCTCTTTACTGAGATATCAAACAAACACTATTCACTTTGAACGAAATCCAAGATAGTATCTGACATATATATACTATGAATTTAGATAAACAATCATTCATAACCAAGGAGATCTAGATAAGCAATTTTCTCTATTTGCTTATACAACAAATTTCAGTCATAGACAAATTCCCTATATTTTAGTTTACTCTTATAACCTCTGTGAAAACTTAGGGAATTCTCATTAGTATGTATTTTATACATTTATAATATGATTTTATCATCTGAACTTCATCCAAACATAGGAAGAATCTATTTCATATCAATTTGCAATAACTTATAACAAATAGACAATTCAGGGTTTGAAGTCGCATACTAGCAATTGAAGATTATGGATGAATTAACCAATTTTCGTGCAATATACTATTTAAAGGAAGTTCCCACTCACCCTAAGGTGTGAAAACATCTTAAAAACGTAGCTCATCCCTAAAAATCTCGATCTCATATCAAATCCCTAGCAATTCACCCAATTCCTCTTCCTTTCAACTCAGAAACCCTAAAAATGAGGGATTATGAAGAAAGAGTGAGAAAAGGACTTGATTTGATATGATTTTGAATCCAAACAGGGGAGGGACGGAATTTTTACATGTGATATAAGATTCACCATGAAACTATATCCAAAGAAGCTAAACTTACATGATTTCATCATTCCTCAGACCGCAAAACCCTAAGTCAGCATCTCCATCAATTTCTCCTCTCAAGCCCTAACTCTCCCTCTCTCTCTAGGATTTCATTTCTCTAGTTTGAATCAAGAATTATGAGAGCTTCTTGTGTGTTAGCTTGACCATATAGAACAATTGAGCTGCTTGGGTCAATTGCACATTAACCCCTCACTATACTTTTTCTTATTTCAACTGAATTTTTCTATCATAAAAAAGTGTCTATAATTCGTGTATTTCAGAAGTCAAACCTTCTCCAAAAATTATTATAATTTATAATGATGTTTATAATTTAGATACTAAGCTTCATTTAAGATCATTAAATCTCCCATTAAATAATTAAAAATCGAATAGTGCACTGCTATCGAGAATTCTACAAAAATGTCAGTTACTGTAATTCGTCTATTGATAAGGTATAAGCACATCCAAAAATTATGAAAATTTTACATATTGTTTATTATTAATTTTCATATCTCCATTTAAAATTTAAGATCATTTGTAGTTATCAATAAATAACTAAAAATAAAACACTATGATGTTGAAAAGCACTCTGTCAGCATTTTGGTCAAAGTATAGTTCAACTGAGAACCACATTCAAAGAACACTCAAAATTTCTGAAAATTTTCTACAATATGAATGATTGAGTTATACATATCATATCCAAAATTCAATTAAATACAAAATTTTTAGAAAATATGAAAAATAATTTACCACACTACTATCCTGACCAAATTCCATATTTATGTACTAAAACCCTAATTTGGGTCGATTAGGATTTTCAAATGTTAACCGTAATTATGTGGATCAAAGTATGATTAAACCTTATTGTTGTATTTAAAACATAAAAACTTAACTACCATCATTAATCAATGTTCAAATAATGATCAACTTAATTAAGCATACAATCATCCAAGTAAACCCTAATTTTACCGATTAGGGTTTATATTTCTCAAACCCTAATTTCACAAACAATAGAACACTTACCATTATTATTAGGTTTAAAATATCATAATTTAATTATCATCATTAATTAGATTTAAGAAATGATCAATCCAATTAAGCATATAATCATCCAGGTAAACCCTAGTTTACCAATTAAGCTCAGATACAGTCATAACTGTTCTCCTCAAGTTTCTTAAATTGTCACAATGCGAAGGATATCAAATTATTATCTTGCATCAACACACAACCCAAACCATTCCTCAAGGCATCACAAAAGACAATATAGCCTTTTCCCTACTCTGGCAGCACTAGCACTGGTGTACTTGTCATCTTCTCCTTTAACAACTAGAAAACACGCTAACACTTATAATCCCAGACAGAAGGTACACCCTTCCTCATCAACATGGTTAGGGGTAAGGCTATAGACTAAAGTCCTTGATGAACCTCATGTAGTATCCTTCCAACCCAAAAAATTGCACACTTTTTTTAGCATCTTTGGCTGCTCCCACTCTATCATATATGCAACCTTCTTGGTGTCTACACAAACACCCTTAGCAGCATGTGTCCAAGAAAGGACACCTCCTTCAGCCAAAACTCGCATTTGCTAAACTTCCCATACAATTGTTGTTGTCTTAACAAAGTCAATGCCTGACGCAGATGTTGTTCATGTTGTTGTCTATCTCGATTATATATCAATATGTCATCTATGGAGACTACCAAAAACATATCAAGATACAGCCGAAACACTCTATTCATCAAGACCATGAACACTACCAGTGCATTGGTTAGCCCATGGCATAATCAAGAACTCTTCTCACAAGGTAGTACAGTCTTGTATTCCCAGTCTGTCCACACTTGCATCAAGTCTTTCTCTCATACCATGGCCTGATACTAATGCAACACTATGGGCTCCTACGGGCAGAAAACTATGACCTCTGCCTCTGCTCGGTGACCACTACGATTGACTCGCTAATCTCTTCTATGACGGTAGTGTATAAAACCTAGGATTCTTAAAACCTCCAAATGACTATCCTTGATACTGTGTAGACCTCTTCTTGGACTTTATCTCTCGCTTCTCCACCACTAATCATTCCACCCTCCTGACTGACTCCAAAAATTTGGTGAACTTCTCTCTGTTCTCTACGGATGACATCAGAGTACCCAACTCTATACTAAAACCTTTCTCAAACCATTTGATTCTCTCCTTGTTTGTAGTTGCCATATGGGGACAAAACCTCCGAATTTCCATCACTTTTTTTCATACTCATTGATTGTCATAGATCCATGTCGGATCTTCTCAAACTATGTGATCTTCTCATCCATATATGTCTTCAGAAAGTACTAAGTCACAAAATCCCATTGGAACTCTTTCCAACTGATCACCACACAAGGCATTTTCTCCTCCTCAATGCCCCACCAACGGTCAACACTCCCCTTCAACAGATACACTACATGCTTCACTTTATCCTCTTCAGGGATGTTGAGGATCTTGAAGGCCTTCTCCAGCTCAGACAACCACGTATCTACATTTTATGGGTCTGTTGTACCAGCATACTCCACTACTCCCACACGCCTCAACCTTTCAAAGGTCTTCCCAGATGTTGAAGATACCGCATTGGGGACTGCCACTCTCACTTGGGGTGGAGGCATTCTGTCTGCCATATGTGTCATTGTAGCCATAAACTATCCAAACATGGACTAGAAGGTTGGTAACCACAAGTATCGGATCAAACTAGCGCATATCAGGCACAATATTCACCCTCTCATGCCTCCTGGAACCACCACCTAGTGCAACGAAACTGCTCTGAGCAGCATGTTCTTCGTGTTCTCTAGACATATTATCTTCTTTTCTTCTTCTTCTTCTTCTTTTGCAAAAGCAAACATGACCATAAGATAGTCTGGAGGACACTAGAAAAAACATAACCCTAGTCCTATGTCCCTATAGACTCAGTGGACCTAAAGCTATGATGCCAACCATGTTATGTGCCCTGATGCGCCACAAAGCAATATTACTCAAAACAAAGCACAAAACTAATACTAATCAACCAAGTTATTATTTTTTATTTACAAGAGAACCGCCCCTGTAGAAGTTCCACAATCATGACCCCCCCAGACAGCGTAAACTCTCAGGGCATGAGAGGGTGTGGTTCGGTCACCCCCCTCCCGCGCCCAATCAAATTCTTGTTATTTTTCACAGAATGCCTTTGGCATGATTCGAACACGGGTCCTTCATCTGGACTTACCGGTCCGTAACCAGCCGGGCTACTCTGGTTGGACTAATTAGTAGAACAATTGATATTCTAAGGAGTATGAATGACATGTATAATAGTTGGTTTCTCTTACCACATTATAATTCAAGAAATTAGTGCAAAGATAAGGCAAGGGGTCATCCAATGTGAAGCATATTTTGACCCTAAGAAAATATACTACACTATTGTGTTACATATTTTATTATGCCATAAGGATTTGAGTCGTACCACTCAAATCCAATCGACCATTGAAAATTCAAAATTGGTGCCATACAAGGTCTATGGAAGAACTGGAATCCACGACCTCCCCAACACCTCTTGGTTTGTACAAGAGAAACACCGTAGAGACATATTAGTCAACTACAAACAGCGACATATAGTCAAGATGAAGGATCAGCTCATGCATGCCTGTCCTTATAAAACACTTAGCCTACCTTTGCACGGGTCACGATGCTAGAGAATAGGCTCATGCATGGCCATTCTAAAAAGAGGCATCAACTATCACATATCACAAAGGAGAACAGATCACGCATGATCATCTCACATAGAGGGATAGGTATGACTACAAACATCCTACCCAACCTGCAATTGTAGACACAAGGATATTCGCGACTTGCACCCCTGTATATTCAAAAATATGTGCTCAGGTTTTCCTGTAGGAATGACTCATTTCACTATCCAGTAATAAAACTAACACTAGAATGGATCTATGGTATAAGGCACCTACATGATTAGGGTTTCACTTGATTAGTTAATCCAATTGGGTGTCTTTTAGAATCAATCAATTTTCAATGTATAAACCCTAAACAAATTCTACAAGGATAAGGGGCCAATGCAATTCTAGAAGATATAAAACTTATAAGTTGTGAACTTGTTACATAATCACTTGGTACTTGTATCACTAACATTCAAAAGGCCACCACCAATTTCACATCACTATGGGATAATAATCCATCAATCACATCCCTAGAGGGTAACACCTCACACTAGGCATTAAGCCTCTTCCAGGTCATAAGACCCATCACATCATTATGATCTCAACATGCCTCATCAAGGCTCATAGTCATCACCTTGTGTCACATAATGATCACCATAACATTCACATAGCTATGTCATACCTTCAACCTGCAAGGTTGGATTTGCACAAGTAGGAGAGAGCAAATATAATAACATGTTGTTCATCCGTGCAAGCTCAACATGTATAACACACCCTAGGATTAAGGTTAGGGTTTCACACACTTAATTGATTAGAGTTTTTATATTACCATTTAACCACCAAACCCTAGATACCTCATCTCCCACTTTCTTAAAACACATTAGGGTTAAGAAACATGATTAGGGTTAACTAACCAATCATACCAACATCACTAGGTATTAATCATCAATTACTTGTACATGTGTAGAAATTGTACTATGTTATGCATGTATGTAGTGACCAACATGGGTAGCGGTCATGTGGTGTCATGTGTGTGTTTCGACCAAATCATCAAAACATGGTGTTGTGACCAACCATCAAAACATGGTGTCTTAAATACACAACATTAACTAAACCCATGTGTAGAGACCCTTAGGTGTTATGACCATCAACCATTAGGGTTAGGGTTGCGACTGAAACACACACCAAAGAAAACATGTGTTGTGACCAACATTGAACCACCACAATAGATCACATGAATGTCGATCGAAACAAAACCATTTCAAAGATCTTCAATCAAATCAAAATCAACCCAAAAACTTGTGTCAACCAAGAACACTAGGGAGAGTGTAGCAACCACCAAGGTCAAACTACCTCAACCACATACATCCATCCTCAAAAAAGAAATAAGCCATGATAAAAATGGATGGTAAATGCCATGACACTAAGCACCATCAAAGATAGAAAAAATCCATAAAAGATGAGTATCAAAATCCTAAAACCAATATCTAACAGGTCCAACCAGGAAAAAAAATAAGAGAGAGAAGAACAAGCTTTAACCTCAAGAAAATCAATCCAAAATCTCAAGAAAAACATATGGGCCAAACTCTAACATGGTGATAAAACCAAGGATCATGTTGCATGTATGAACATCACCTCAACCATCATTTTAATAAATCGGGTACATGAAATTTGTGTTTAAGAAAGAGAGCAATCTACATAAGAATACTACAAAGTCTTAAAACCTAAATCATGATAACTTCATGTAGCACATGATCATCAAGTTTTAGAGATTAATATAGTAGCATGTAAGCAAAAATAAGGTGTGACTAATAGAAGAAGGTAGAGAGTTATATAACCCACCTTATGGAGAGAACAAGCTCGAAACCACAAGCTATAAGAGAGAGAAAGAAGCTCCAGCCAAGGTCAACATGTCACCTCTAAAGAAAAGAACACCATGGTCAAAGAAGATCTCATGCAAGAGGTGAAAAACTCAAGGACGAACCATACAAGAAGAAATGGGAAAGAGAAGAAAGCTTCCTCTCACTTGGGTTCCACCATGTCAAAACATAGTCTTCGACCGTTTGTGATGAGAAGTTTCTCTCAAGATGACCAGCATGGTAGAACCATAGTCTCATGGCCTAGAAGGAGGAAGAAGAATATAGGATGCAAGGAAAATGAGATCAAGGGTTTAAAACATCTTTCCAAGGAAGAAGATCACCAAAGATCACCACAAAGGAGATGATCAAGCCCAAAAGCACCACATGCAAAGGTGATCGGCAACCTAAGAACCAAGATCAACACCCTCTAGCTCCACTAAGCTCCAAGGTCGTCCAAGCAAGAAAGGAGAAGGAAAGAAAGCTAAAAGAGTTGCTTGGATATAAAAGAGAGAGTTATATACATGTGGGTATGAGGGAGGTAAGGTGGGTATGAGGTGTCAACACAAGAGAGAACCAAAAGGACACTTGTCCACTAAGAAAAAAGCCCTAAAACCACTAAACACGTGCATGAAACAATGGGTGATACAACCTATGTTGTGTATCGACCATTTACGTCACCCACAACCTTGTTGCAGTCACAACAACACCTAGACCACATGTAGCTACCACTACACTAGGTCACCAAGGTCAAAACATATTACAAAAGGACAAACCATGTCGACCAAACCATCTCAAGACCATTAAGGTTGGAACAAAACACAACTAGGACAAGTGTTGTGGTTGCAACACTCACCAAGTGAGGTGTTGCAGTCACAACACTCCAAAAACTAACACAAGGTCGAAGCTTAACAACAAAGGAAACCCTAGAAACCCTAACATCACCACAGGATGCCACATCACCAACCATGGTCCAAGCAACATGGCCCTATACATCATATTCTATCTCATGATGCAAAGGCACTAGAAACACACTCTAAATGTGACAAATTGCAAGATAACCCCTAAACATGGGTAAATTGCAACTTGGTCCAAAGCAAGGATACATAGCTCAAACATCATCCAAATAGGACCAAACTGAAAACAAAAGATTGTCACATGTCAATAAAGCATCTCAAGTGATTAGATTAAGGTTAATCATCTCAAAAAGCAAAGCAAGCATACTCAAGCGCTAAACTAGGTCAGGGGCCTCACCATTTTCATCTAGGATGGCCCGACTAATCGGTCAGAGGAAGCCAACAAAGTTTAGGTGTGGGTTGGAGAGAGAAGTGATGTTGGAAGGATGCTTCTTCTCAGTTGCTTGGGAAAAAAGAGAATTCAGGATGGGAATTCACGAAGATGGATGAAAATGACAAGATGATGACATGTTTGAGGAGAATTGATTCATCACATGAGTTGATGGGGTCCAGAGGCTACTCTATATGATTGCTGAAGACAATGTCTTCGTTATGGGCTCGAGGGGGAGATTGTTGGGGGAAAATAAAGGATACAGACCATGTCTCAGTTGTATTTGGACTTGAGTAGGAGTTGGCTTGTTCTACCAATCCCAATAGGAGTCAAATCTAAACGGAAAAGGAGATAACTCCCAATGTGTAATGTGGAGTTGGACTCAGTCTTGGACATGGATTCCTCGTTGCAACCACATGTCATTGAGGCCTATAAATAGAGGCCCTGGGGGAGGTTATTCAGATCAACCCACCTATTGGTGTGTGATCCCTCCAGTTGCTTGTTGGTGCCTTATGTGGTATAAGTGCTAGAGAACAAGAACAACTGGAGAATCTCTCTTGTGAATGAGAGAGTGTCATCAACATTACCTTAAATCAAAGTAGAGGCTGATAGCTGGTGGAACATTGGGTGCACTGACTGATAAGCTCTCTTGGTTGATAAGAGAGGGCCAACAACTTTGCCTTGAAGAAAAATAGCAGTTGGCGGTTATAGAAACAGTGTTGCTGCGATGGAAATGCTCCAAATTAGTGAACAATAACAGTGGCATAAAGTGGTCCCCAACAATGACAACATCATAGGAGGATATTAAATTATGAGGGAGGTTTTGTATACATTGTGTGTAATTCTCTTCTTCCTCATCTTTATTCTCCTATGGGGAGGGATACCTAGATTTAGGGGTAATTAAATTTGAGTGGTGTGAGTTGTTATCTTGATTACATAATGCTCATTGACCAATATTGCCCCTTAGTTTTTCTATTCTTCTCTTGAGGAGAGTTTTCCACATTAAATCTGGTGTTTCTTCTTTGGGTTTACATGCTTGTCACTAATGCTTCCGCAACAAGTTCTTGTCACATGTAGGACCGTATCAGTACAACATCCCCAACACTTGCAATTTCACTAATGGAAGTGACAATCATTGGGAGGAGACTATTGCGGTTGAAATGAGACATCGTCCACCTACTCACTTGATCTCTTTAGAATGGACACTAGCACATAGGAAGCACCTACCATCTAAACTCTTGAATGACTCCATAGTCACAATTCCTTCATTTAATGTCTTCTTCTCTAACTATGAACTCTAGGAAGCCTCCAATCACAGACTCTAGGTTGACACCTACTACCCTCCTTATATGCTACCAACAAGAACATGGTCTTGCAGTCTCACAGAGCCAATGTAGGAGGCAGATACATGGTTTAGAAGGATGATGGTTGGGTCCTTCTCTATTAGTGTTTGGCCGCATTGACAAGTTTTGGAGATTGAGACTAGGGGTTTTGGGGTTAATAGAGAGAGGGAAGTGGAGAGGAAAGGATAAGAAGAGATAAGGAGGGATTCAACATCAGTTTTGTGGCCAACAGATTGTTAGCAGCATGACCCAATTCCTACGTATGCGGTCGAGGGGGAGAAAATGGTGGCATCGACATTTTAGAGAGCACAACTTCCGTGTGTGGGAGAGAGGGGGAGAAACAACTAAGTGCAATAGTCATTATCAAAGAGGGAGAAGGTCCAGGGTATCTGTTGTTTGACTTGGGGGTTGAAATGAATGGATGGTAAATTTACACAATTCATAAGTTTGGTTCATCAAACTAAGATTATTTAGACTTTTGCCATTCTTGTGAAACACTAAAACTTGTTTTTTGGTTAAATATGCTTAATTATCATAATTTAATGATTTAAACCTTAATTTAAACCTTTTGAGGTGTTTTGATATCACATGACAAGTTTAAGTTTCAAGTTTGGTCCAGTTTGGACATTGTTTGTGCAAGTTATGCAATTTTGCACTTTTCTGCAATTTACCCAAATGAGAGGTTTATTTGCAATTTATCACATGAAATATGTTCTTTAGATGTTTTCTTATCATTCGTGAGCTTGTTGATCAATGGGGCACTTTCTTGAACCTTGTTTTGGTGGTGATTGATTTCTATGGTGAATTAGGGTTTTACTCCTTCATGGATGAAGGAGATGTTAGGTGTAAAACTAAGGAGACTGAAGATTTTTCCTGATGGGGATGCCAACCAATGGTTTACATGGATGTATGGAGGTCTAAGGTTCACCCTATAAGTTGTGCAACTGATGGTTGAGGTATGTGGAGGCCCTCAACTGATGGTGATGCAGAATGTACCTTTTTACCCTTTTGTGGTTATATGTGATAGTTGATGGTCCTTTTTGGGGTGGAGACCTATAGATAACATGTGTTGGATGACCTATGGTCCTCTTAGAATCAATGGCCGATGTTTAAATAGAAGGGGGACCGATTGAACTTCTGTGTTGAATGCAAAATAGTCTTTGACACATGGCAACCTAGATGGACACCTCAAGCTTCTTTTCTCCCTTATCCATGAGCTTTATATACCCTTCCTTTTGCACACAAATGAAAAATTTTGGACCCTTATCTCTCCCCTGATGGTATATCTTCGTTCTACCTTCTAGGTAAGCAAATAAGGTGCCCAAGGGAGACGATGATGGTTGAACTTATTGCATGTATAGATAGGGCTCAGATCTACCCTTATTTAGGGTTTGCAAAGCTTTCTTTGCTATTTCTGACCTAAGCTAGTAAGTTTCTCCTTCTATATTTTGTTTCTTTACCTTTTATTCTTATTAATTCCTTCTTCCTAGATGTAACCATGGTTTCCCATGGTAGATCTTGTCCTAAAGCTTGAAAAACTCACCTTTCTTACTCTCTTCACCTAGGGTTTACTCCCTGTCTTGAAGAACAAGCTTTGTTGGTCGAGTTTAGATCTGAAACTATGGTTTCCTACCCTCCTTTGCTTGAGTTTCCTTGCTGTTAAGAGCTGCACCTTCTTCCTAGAGGAAAGTTATATAACTTTTCCCACATTTATTGTTTACTATCACCATGCATATTCATGCTTTTACTGTAAAACAAAGTTCTAAGCTTTAAGAAGCTACCTTGCCTAGGGTTTCAATTTATATGATGATCCTTAAGTAGTTTTTATATATTAATGGATATTAAACCTTGTGCACGTACCCTTATTGGTATAAGAAACTCTATCTCTTGTTTTCATGTGAGAAAATGATAGTTTTTGGTATAATATATATGGCCATGAATAGGGTTTTGGAGATGTTTTCCTTCTTTTCCATGGCAATCTGATGGTTTAGCCTTTGTGTTGTTTGGTTTGGCATGGGTATGCCAACCTATGGTAGGTACCCTTCTTTTGTTTTATATTTCCTTTGCTTCCTTAAATCATTGGTTTTAAGTGCCTAGTGATGACCTTATCCAATGGTGACTAAGTAGGGATAAATGGTGGTTCCTTCTATGTACTAATGAACTAGTTTTCCTTCTTTTCCTTGGTGACCGCTGGTTGGTACCTATGCATGACAGATGGTTTCTACTTTTTTTCTCTCGTGATGACTTTAATCAACTCTAGAATGGATGGTTATGCTATTTTGGTCACCTATGGTCGATGGTTACCCTAAACCTAGTAAATGATGCCCTAAGGTTGAAGAAAACTATCCTTGTTTAGGGTTTAAGTTTTAAGTGCCATTCTTAAATATTTTACATCCATAAACAAACCTAAGATTTTGTGTATGACTTTCCTAGGATATAGGAATACCTAGATCTTGTTTATATGCCAAATATGGCCCATGGAAATACTTGAACTATGGGTTATATCTAGGGTTTTAGTGTCATTTTAGCTCTTCTAAACCCTAACTCGATGGTTGCTTTTCTTACTATTTTAGTTTGGCTTAAGTGTTCCAACCAAGGGTTAACCTTAGTATGTTTGAAACCTTTGTGGATGTATCACAGCCAATGGTTTTAGTGGCATAAGGTATGGTCCAACTGTGGGTAATATTTAGTGTTTTATGCTGATTTCTACCTTCACATAAGAACGTATGGTTGCTTCTTGGTTGGAACTGATGGTGATGCCTTTGTGGCAACTGATGGTGATGATCAATGGTGTCAACCAATGGTAACACCTTAGGTAAGTTATATACTCTTTTATAATCTTATCAACCGATGTTTCAATACTCTTCTCATAGTATAAATTGATGGTTCTAAACCGATGGTGATGTTGAGCTTATCAATTGATGGTGATACCAAGTACCACAACTGATGGTGAACCTCATTCCCACATGTTCATCCTTCCAAATCCTAGTTTTATGGTTCCTTATTTAATGGATTCAAGTGTTGAACTTATGATTCAACCTAAGGTTTTGAATAGAGAACATGATCCAAGAATTAGGATCTGATGTTTCAACATCCAATGATTGTGGGTGAAGCTTCGAGTGTATAATTGCGACTCTAGTGATATAATTCGATGGTTCAATAACCTTCATCTTGTGATCTTACATTTTCCCTCAAATGAATATAGTGGATAATCATCATAATGGGAAAGTGTAACCCTAATGATGTATAACTTTTTACATCTAATCCTAATACAACTAGGTGATGGTGATTAATCATAACTAGCCCACTTGAATGATTAATGTGATAAAGGAATCCTCTCTTTTTGATGTTGAAACTCTTGTATGATATAATTGTTGGATCCTAGGATGGGTTATTGTATGATCTAGATGGGGAGGGCTAATTTATCTAAATACACTTAAACAAAATCCATTAGACTTCAAGATATATCACAAGATAAGGTTGCTAATGTGGGAATTTGAGTGCAACTAAAACATACATAGCAAGGATGAGCAAGATTGAAGAAGCACAAAGTGAGAAGCTATGAAGAGTGGTTCCAGACTCCAAACTAGGAGCATGTCAATCCACTACCTAGAGAGGTCAGCCTCTAGGATTTCTAAGTGTGTCTTCCTCTATATATTTGCTTATAAGAGTTACAACACATGACCCACCAAAGGACTTACCTTATCCAATATAAAGAGTCGTCAACCTTACCAAGGACTTACCCACTTTGGAATGAGTCTTCAGCCTTCTCCAAGGACTTACCCACTCTTGCACAAGTCTTAAGCCTTCTAGAAATTACCCACTCTTCTTGGATCTTCAGTCTTTGACTTTACCTTCACTCGAAGAAGCTTTCACCAAGGACTTAACCACTTGAGAAAGGAGTCTTGTGCCTTCATCAAGGGATTTCCCACTCTTTCTCCAAGTCTTCGGCCTTGATCTTCACCAATGGACTCTTTACCTTGTTCTTCTTCACCTCTCTTAGCAAAGAGAGATAACCTTCATCTTCATGGTTTGAATGAGAGATAGGGAGGTGGTGGAAGTGAGAGCCTCACAAGCTATACATGTAGGACTAACTCTCTTACAAATGTCCTACTCACTCTAATGAATGTAGCAATTGATTAAGCTTAGAGTGAGAGAGAGAGGAGGAGGTTGTATGATCACTCAGCTATAGAATATGGACCTTCATAGTGCTTGGCTAACAATGGGATGAAGCCCAAGGGGTCCTATTTATCATTGAGGATGCCTACAAGCCTTTGAGAACACTTAAGGATGAATAATAGTCATTTGGGATGTTGCAACTGATATTCTTTTGAGTTTTGCAACATTCCAACGGCTAGAATCACTTTTCAACACTTCTCTGTACAACGGATCGGTTGAGTTTCTATAAAGGTAACTCAACCAAATGCACTATGTGACAAAGCTAATTTGACCAATCGATGGAGTTTGTCCTGTTAGGAACTCAACCGATAGATTAAATCAGTTTTGTTCTAGTGTTGTAGTTGGTTGAAGTCTGAGTATAAGAAACTAGACCGATCAACAACATTCTCAAACTCCATCAAGGATCGGTCGAGATTGTAACTTGATCGATAAAGTGCTTGTAATGAATTTTGGAAAATGTCATTAAAGTGATTAAATATTCAATTTAAGTTCTCCTAATTTTTAAGCTTAATTAGAAGTCATACAATCATTACAAGTGATTTACAACATGTATCTAATGGATTTACATCAAATTCCACAAAAGTGCACTTGCATTGATTTTGACTTATCTTTTCTCCAAGTTGAGATGTGGGTTAGGGCATTTGGAGTGTGTCTATACCTAATATAAAATCCCTCAAGTAGAGACATTAGATACAATTAATTGGAATGGTTTAGTCATCATTAAAACAAGGGTTTGGTCAATTTAGACCTAGAGTCAACAATAATGTGAGGGTTAAACATTATGTTATTCATGGATCCATACTTGAGAATAGTATGGGATTCAATGGTGATACTTTACCCTATGACTCCATGATCCAATGAGGATTCCATGAGTTAGAGTGTGTGCATGATTGTTGATGCTGACTCAATAATACTTATCTTGTTGAACCTAATGAATATAGTTGGAGATGGATATTCATATGATAGTTTAATGGTGGAATGCGCTTCCTAATATGATTATAACCTTAGTGTTAACTGGTGGTTATCATAGTCTCATGATTGATGCTCACTTATGTTAAATATGTGCACTATGAGGATGATGGTGGTTAATCATACCTAGCTTCCTTGGTTGTTAATGTAATAAAGGAATGCTCTTAATGCTAAGATAACCTTGCTATGTTATGCTATGAACATCTTTTAGCTCTTTAATGCAATATTGTTTTGATCTTTTGTATCACATGTAAAGTGATGTTGTTGAGCCTTTTCATAAGGAATGGAGAGATAATGATGATCTTGCAGGGAATAGTGGGATGGTCTTAATGACCTCTGGGCATGGTTGAGCCCGAAATGAGGTGTTATCCTCTTCATGATGTGATAAGGAATTGTATATTGTGGTGATATGATAAGAAGTGTGAGCTCATGTGTGACAATGAATAGTACCATGTGGTGATTATTATCAAGAATTATGTCTCATATGTTTTATATCTTCTGGAGTTTCTATATATCAATGATTGCTAGAATTTGAATTAGGGTTTGTATGTCCACTTGTTTGATGCAGCCTTAATTCTCCCAATTGGCATAAGTAATCAAGTGGAACCCTAATTATGTAGTTGCCCTATGCCATAGAACCATCTTCAGTGTCAAAACTTACTGGATGGTGAAACAAGTATTCCTAAGGGAAACTTGGAGTGCATACTGTTGAGTATGCGGAGTGCTTGTCATCATGATGATGATTATTTTGAGAGGATGGTTGCGGTCATACTAGCCCACTTTTTGAGAATGACTGTGGTCGAGTATCAGTGATTATAAAATAATGTGATTGGAGGACAACTACAGTTGTACCTCAGTGATTGGGTTTGAATACCCTGGTTGCTAGCGTCGTGACATGTACCTAGGTGGGCTAGTTACATGACTATATGTCATTGTTTTACATATTGACTATATGTAACTGCGGTGTAGAATCATATTGACTGAGTATGGAGAAGTTCTTGGAGTCCAACTCTGCCTAGATCTTGTATGGAACTGAATAGAACTTTACAATGGTCAGTTGGATTTGGGTGGTACGACTCAAATCCTCAGGGCTTAATAAATGATGTTAAATAGTCGTGTAGCATATTTGTTTAGGGTTCTACACAACACTTCACATTGGATGACAATCCTTGTTTGTTCTCTTTACATAGATATGATTCTTAATGCATTAAAATACAACATATATGATTTTGTTGTGGATATACTCATGCTATATGATGTACATTCAATATCCATGTTTTAAGTTGATAGCTAATACAGCCATTGTTGGCTATGATTATGACATTAGTTATCACATGTTGTTAGCTATGCTTATATTGCTAGCTATGCCTTTGTAATTAGATATTCCCATACTGCTAATTATGCTTATGCAGATGGTTGTGCTTATGTTGTTAGCTCTACTTATAATGCTAATAGACTTGTTTGTGATGCTATTTATGCATATGCTACTGAATTTATTATATTGTTAACATGGAGAATAATGAAAGTCAAGCTAATGATGATAATTGGTATCTACTTAGTTATGTATCTTTTTAATCATCACTGCTACTAAGCTTCTTTTTTATACATTTGTAATATGCTTAAATTGTTTAATTACTCAAAACTATTGTAACCAATAAGTGTTGTTGGAGGTTATATCTCTTGCTAGGACATGGGTCTCACCATTGTGGTTCGCCACACCTATTTAGGTAATCGGCAGCAATGACAGAAGAACTGTGGCCAAAAAGGAGGAGCTACAGTGATGAACCTTTGTGAAAGCTATTAGATATCTAGTGTGTCCTAGAGTCATCCATGTACTCTCATGTCTGGGAGGGGGAGTTTGTAAATAGTGTTTTAATCGATCTTATATGCTTATACATGTGATGAATGCTGGAAGTGTTCTCCTATGTATATATATGGTCGTTGAGTCCATGGAACCAATTGTATCAAATTCTTGGCATAGTACAAATACAAGCAAGATGCTGGGTTTCAATCTTAATGATACAAAGCATGTTGGTGATGTGAAATCAGTTTTAATTTATTCTCATTTTTGGATATGTGATCAATTAGTGATTGATTGTGTTTTATGTTTTAAGTAATCTTGTTTAGTGTAAAGGGTTACGACAAGTTGGTATCAGAGCTTTAGGTTTGCTGAGTCTATAGGGACACTAGGACATAGGACTAGGATGATGTCTAAGTAAGATACATGATAAGAAAACATGGTATATACTTCCTAATCTCAGTACTTGCATGCCCTGGCTAGGTATTCAAATATTGAATAAAATGTAAGAATGGGATTCTTAGATTGTGGTCTTTATTATTACTCTGATCAAGTAGTCATTTTGAAACAATCTAAAGAGCATAAAAACAAGAAATCATGGTGCTAATACCTCATTCTTACTATAAAAAGTGAGATAAACTTGTGATAACCCAATGATTTGAGGTATGAATCCATGTAAGGAAAAGAGAACTACTTGGATAAATGAGATATGAGGAGTTGAATATGAACAATAATATAGAAATAAAATACAACCTGAGTAAAACCTAGACCAATCTATGTGTGTAAGAAAGTATTAAAGTAAAACTATTATGACATGTAAAGGAAATCATTCACGAAGATGTGAAATATGATGAGTTACACTTGATAGGTGGTTAAAAAACATGATAAAGTAAGAGAACATACACTAGAATAATGAATAGTTAATGAGAAAAGAATAATGAGACATGATAATTTTGATAATTCCTATGTTTTTGGCAAGGAACCTAAGATGAGAAGGGTAAAATGTTACATAAATAGGAGTAGCTTGCATGATGAAGATAGAATCGGTTAACTCTCTTGTTAGTAACCTTTGGGCAGTGATGTTGTGTTTTGGGAAGTGTGTTTCCCTTTGTGTTCTATCTTTTTGAGGTTCAACATTCAAGTGGATTTTATATCACTTTATGTGCGTGGATTAGTTGTAATCCTGGGAATGGATATCTTGATATTGCATGGGCTATGGTTACAAGATCTTAAAATTTGTGATAAATATGCTTATTGAACCTTCCAAGAGTTAGGAAGACTCATCCTATATGCTTTAAGATTAGTTATGATTGATAAAAATGGATGAGATAGGGATCTAAGTTCCTTATAGCACATAAGGTGGATACCAAGGTGATGAATCCTAGTATCCAAAATGTATGAATAGTATGGGAAGTATGTGAAGTTGGAGATGTTTATTAGATAAGCTTTCCAAAGTGTTCCTCTCCCTTAGAGGGGGAGAGATAGATAGAGATAGAATTAATGTTGATCCTCTAAGTGTGATTTGAAAGAAGAAGAGTGATTGTATAATGTTGTGTATGGTATGCTGACAGTTGGGCAAGACCACTAATAAGGATATATGGTTTGTTGATAAAAAAACATGTGTTACAGTATCCCTTTAAGATAAACCTAGGATCAGAATATCGATGGATAAGAATTAGAGTGGATGGCATAAGTTACATGACCATGATGAGTTTAGAGTTATGTTGTTTAGACTAACCAATGTATCAGTAGCATTTATGAATAGGAGGAATGGAGTGTTCATGCCAATGTATTATAAGTTGTGGCAAGCACTGAATGATGACATCTCAATGTACTTTAGAGATGGTCAGTTGCATGATCAACATCTTTGCTACACCTTTATAAGGAAAAAATAGTGTTTGATCACTTAAGTAAACAATGGCACAAGATTTTGATGGTATAAGTGACTTAGAACATGAGGGAATTCAACTTTGAACACATGATGTATCATAGGATGAAGAATGTGCAAGGGTAGCCAAGTATGGGTTGTGAGTGATGTGTTGATACAATAGACTATAGTGAGAGACATGATCACTCAATACAAATGGAAACAGTTTAGGATGACAACTATAGTTCCAAGATGGAGGTACTACTTGAGTTGTACAAGTTTCACAACAGTTCCTATGTTCCGTGGTTGAGTAAGTGTCACCCTGGTATAGGACAAGTAATAGGGACAGTAGAGGTGGAGTTACATAAGGATGTTTCTTATGTGGAAATTCCTATGCTAACTCAAGTTGTGACATGCAGGAGTTAAAGGAGAAGAATATGAGTCCTATGAGAATGATGTGAAAGCACCATGATATGGAAATAACCACGTGGAATTTAGTGAATGAGGTACATGGGGAGTACCCGACTTTTTTACCTTAGATTTTGGGGGTGAAATCCCTATTAGGGGTTTATGGTTGTGAAACCCTAAACCTTATTTTTGGTTAAACATGCTTAATTATCATAATTTAGTTCTTTAAACCTTAATTAAACCTTTTTAGGTGTTTTATATCATGTGACAAGCTTAAGTTTCAAGTTTGGTCCAGTTTGGACATTGTTTGTGCAAGTTATGAAATTTTGTGCACATTTTGGACTTTTTTGCAATTTACCCAAATGAGAGGTTTAATATGCAATTTTTCACATGAATAATGTTCTTTATATGTTTTCTTATCAATATTGATCTTGTTGAGCCATGGGGCACTTGCTTGAACCTTAGTTTGGTGGTGATTCATTTCTATGGTGAATTAGGGTTTTACCCCTTCATGGATGAAGGAGTTGCTAAGTGTGCAACCAAGGAGACCAAAGGTTTTACCTAAGGGGGGTTGCCAAACTATGGTTCCCCTAGATGTAGGGAGTTCAAAAGTTTACCTTAGAAGTTTTCTAACTGATGGTTGAGGTACATGGAGGCCGCCAACCAATGGTGAGGCAGAATGTACCTTTTTACCCTTTTGTGGTTATATGTGATGGTTGATGGTCCTTTTTGGAGTGGAGACTAATGTATAACCTGTTTTGGATGTCCAATGGTCCTCCTAGCATCAATTTTTTATGGTTAAATAGAAGGGGACTGACTGACATGTTGTTTTGCATGCAAAAAGTCTTTGACGTATGGCAACCTAGATGGACACCTCAAGCTTCTTTTCTCCCTTATCCATGAGCTTTATATACCCTTCCTTTTACACACAAACGAAACTTTATTGACCCTTATCTCTCCCCTTCTGTTAGAGATTCTTTCTCCCTTCTAGGGCAGCAAATTAGGTGGCCAAGGAAGAAGATTATGGTCAAACTTCTTGCATGTATGTCAAGGCCTGTTTTCTTTATCTTGTCCAAACCCCACTCCGACCTGTCAAGACTTACCCCATGTGATGCAAAAGGACTTCCTCTTAGACTCATGAGCATGTTTCTCTCAATAGCAATTTTTTCCATTCACCTCAATAGTGATAAGGCCTATAAATACATGTAGCTACAATTTATGTGATTCCCCACCTACGTGTGTAAGGTCACCGAGATCAACTAACATCATTGTAGGGAAATATGGCATCACTTATGGCAGTAGAAACAAAAAATTTATTGCCATATCCCCCTTAAACAATAGATCACGTCAACAATTATGTAATTGGAAAGAAGGTTGCAAGGAACATACATGCTCCTAGAGCAAGTCATAATGACTTATCCTTGCAACAGTGTGCTTCTTCTTCAAGAAGCACTCAAACAATCGTCAACAATGGCCTCCTAGTGCAAAACCACGGACGATGGTTGATGACATCCTCCTAGTGGGTGGAAGAGGCCTCCTCACCTCTATGTAGTCCATGTGAACCACTGGGAACTCCACTTTGTGCTACCAAAGACAACAGAAAGGAGTTGTCCCTTTGAACATCAACCTGCTAGAGTTGATTCCCTCTCCCTTATTGTCCCTACATTTGATGGGTAGGACTTGCTCAAGATCCCTACCACAACCTGAGAGGATAACAACTTGTTAGAGACAATTGGTGTGTGTCTAGAAAGCCTCCTCTATTATAGGAGGGTCAGGGTTAGGGTCACGAGTTCTAGTCTGAGCGCGAGTCAAAGAGATGGAATTTTATGAATTTTCTAGAAGTTGGGAACATTGAGCTGGTTGGTTCACAACTGAACCAGATAGTTCACATGTGAGTTGATCGGTTCAACCCTTGAACCGGTTGATTCAACATGTTTCCTATTTGGAATTGTATTGGAATTTAGTATTCGATTAATGCACAACATGGCGTCCACATCAATCCTTGATCTAGTCATATTGACCACTGACATGGTCATTTTACATCTAACATGGTCAACTCACACCTTGAACTCAGTCAGTTCATTTCTAGAATGGTCATTCCATGTGTTGAACTGGGCGGTTCATTTCTAAACCTGGCGGTTCAGAATTCCTATTCAGCCAATATACAACCAAAGTTGTCTAAATTGAATGCCTAAACACTTAAGTACTCAAGTTAAACCATATTCATGAGTAAACTCCTATTTCAAGTGCATCCTATGTGTGTGACCCTATAGGTCCCAAATTACATTGATGGTGAATGTACATAACTTATTTGTGACATCACAAGCAATGAGTGGTATCTAGCAACACAACATTACTACTCAAGTAATTGGAAAGTTGGAGAACAACTTCAACCTACAATTCGTGATCAGTGTTATCATGATTGTATAGTTCATTGGTGAACTAGGGGTTCTATGATGGCCTCTCACTCTGGAGGCTCTCACGGTGGAAGAGGAGGCTGACGGCTGACGACTCAGCATGGAGGCCGACCTCCGCGTCCCAGGGGAGATCTGGTGAGGGTTGCGGAAACCACCAAGGAATGGAATTCTATATGCAAGGCGTTGGTGGGCGACATCAGTACCAGGATCGAGCAGACCGAACTGATACTTGATGACGACACCATTATCATCCCCCAGGCCGAGGTGGATGGAAATGCAGTGCACTAGAGGAACACTACGACGGGCTATATCATAGGGTTCCGTCCCCATATACCCACCTTGCAAGACCACCTGTTGTGTCTGTGGAAGCCAGTGGGGTCCCTGGAGCTGATGGGCCGCAATAATGGAAGTTTTATCATCAAGTTCCAATCGGAACAAGATATGAATAATGCCATTTAAGGTGGTCCACGGCTGGTGAAAGGAAAACTGATGATTCTAAAGACATGGGAGAAAGGAGAACCACTCGAATAGGAGAAATTGGTCTCTGTTCCAGTCTAGTTGAAACTTCATAACTTGCCTCTCGAGCTCTGGAGTGAACCTATGATTGCTTGCATCACATCGTTCTTGGGTAAACCTCAGTGCCTTGATAGGCAGACAAAGGCAAGAGTGAGGGTTGACTACGCTCGGGTGAATGTTCTGATGAAGGTTTCGTCGACATTTCCGACGGCTGTTAAGCTTTGCACCGATAAAGACCATCCCTATGAGGTTCAGGTGGAATATGAATGGAGACCAGAGTGCTTCCCACATTGTGGCACTTTTGGCCATGACAAGTCCCTCTGTAGACCGACTGTGAATCCTAAAACAAACCATGTGGTTGATTTGCCAGAGGTCCATGAAGAAAATACTTCCCAGGATTCTGGAAGCAGCAGCCAAGACACAGACCCAGGCTACTCGCAAGGTGCTGCCCAGAATGTCGAAGTGTCTCCCAAAATTCCTGAAGACGATGGATACATTAGACCCAGAAATCCAGTGAGTCCACAGGGAAAGAGAAACACCATAAGTCAGAATACAAAGAATAAAGATAGACAATCCAACCGATTCTAGCAATTACAAAATCAATCAACTACAACGGCGGGAGGCAGGCCTACTCCCCCCAACCCCAATGGTTGATCTTCCAATGATCATGGCCTGGAATGTTTGGGGTCTCTCTCAGCTTGAGAAACTAAACATGGTCCAGGCTGAGTTTAGGAGGGAAAAAGCACACATCGCCCTTCTACCGGAAGTCAAATTCAAAAGAAGTAAAGCTTTTAAGCTACTGAAAAAGGTTGGAAGGGGAGTCAGTGGATTGAGAATGATGCTAGCTGCAACAAACTGAGGATAGCTGTCATTTGGGAGAACACAGACTGCGAAATCTTGCATCTTTTCCAATCAAGACAATGCCTTCATTTCAGTCTTATCTGTGAAGGGAAAATTTTTGAGACCACTGCAATTTATGCAGAGAATGACGAAGCCAAAAGAAACAATATGTGGGAAGATCTTAGATACATCTACTCTGAGCTTAATGTAGTGTGGATTATACTTGGAGATTTTAATGTTGTGCAGGCTACCACAGATAGAATGGGGCAATCAGCTCCCTCTACAAGATCCATGTCGGATTTCAACCAAGCTATATCAGACATTGATGTTGTTGAGATGCCTGCTAAGGGGTCGTTCTTCATGTGGAATAATCAGCAAATTGGAATAAATAACACTAGGTCAAATATTGACAGATCCTTCTCTCAACTCCCTTTGATGTCTGATCTATCTCAGATGTGGCTGGAAGTTTTACCCACCATCTACAACAACCATCACATTCAAGTCTTACACCTTGACAAAGAGAAAAAAGCCCGCAAATATCTAGTGTGATACTTTAACGCATGGGCTGATTTGCCTAGGTTTAAGGAGGTCATTAATAAATCTTGGTCCCAAAAATAGAATGGTTGTCCTATGTACGTTCTCTACCAGAAATTGAGACTCACTAAAGGTGCCTTACAAACCTGGAACTGGGAGAGGTAGGGTGACATCTTTGACTCCACAAATAATAGGGAAAAGGATGCTCTTGTTGCACAGGTTGATGTTGATGCTGACCCCACAAATGAGTTGTTGTGGGAAATTGCAAAGACAAAAAAGGAGGAAGCACTAAAGGTGATAAGGGTTGAAGAATCCATCATTCGTCAAAAATCAAGAATCCAATGGCTGAAGAAAGGAGACATGAACTCCAAGTTTTTCTATGCCTCATTGAAGACTCGAAGAGCTAGAAACCAAATCAAGTCGATCTTGGTGAATGGCAATTCAGTTAGAGATGAAGAAGAGATAAAACAATGCTTCAGTAATCATTATACTAATCTTTTCAATAAGGTTAGGATTGGTGACAAACGTAACTGGAAACACATTGCAAAAATTACTAGTCAACAGAAAGAGGATATGTGCATACTAGTGACAGATGTAGAAATATACAATGTTGTGAATCAAGCTAGCGATGGCAAGGCACCAGGCCCTGATGATTTTAGTGCTCATTTCTTCAAAAGCACCTAGAAAACCACAGGAAATGATGTCTGCAAAGCCATAAAATATTTTTTTCTTAAAGGCAGAATGCTCAAAGAAACAAATAAGACATTTCTTGCACTCATCCCAAAGGTGAAGCAACCAGAGTCTATTAATGATTGGTGCCCAATCTCTTTGTGAAACTTCATCTACAAAATCATTGCAAAGATTATGGCTAACATGCTTAGAGACATTATGCCAACAATAATTAGTTTGAACCAATCTGCCTTTGTCAAGGGGAGGAGTATCGCAGATGCCATTCTTCTTGCAAATGAAGTCATCAATGATTTCAACCACTGCAAAGTTCAGAAACTCTGTTTGAAAGTAGATCTCAGTAAGGCTTATGATACCATTGACAGAAACTATATTCTTGATATCATGACTAAGATGGACTTTCCCCCATGTTGGATTCACTAGGTAAGGGAATGCATGTTCTCTGTTTCCTTCCAGGTCCTTGTTAATGGCGCCCCATCTGAAATTATACAGGCCACACGAGGAATTAGGCAAGGGGATCCATTGTCCCCCTAACATTTTGTGATTGGCATCGAAGGTCTCTCTGCAATATTGAATGAAGCAGTGATTGATAAAAAGATCATTCTGTTGAAGGTCAAGAATGCAGAGGTCTCTCACATATTGTTTGTTTATGACTTACTCATCTTCACCCAAACTACTAACAGCAATGTTGATAGTATCAAAGCATGTATGAAAGTCTTCAGTGAATGTTCTGGTCTTGAGATGAACCCGGCTAAAAGTCAACTGTTTATCAGTAAAAGTGCTTCTAAAGTGATTGGCAAGTCTCTTAGGGTTACTAGAAAGCAGCTTCCTGTAAGGTATTTGGGTCTCCCTCTGTTCACAGGTAGACTCAGCAAAAGCATGTACTATCCCCTGGTGGACAAAATTAAAACCAAACTTGACTCATGGAAGATGAGGCTTCTCAGTAT
The DNA here is from genome assembly GCA_963693085.1 of Alisma plantago-aquatica. Lineage (NCBI taxonomy): Eukaryota > Viridiplantae > Streptophyta > Magnoliopsida > Alismatales > Alismataceae > Alisma > Alisma plantago-aquatica. The sequence goes on from OY856410.1 coordinate 230,421,467, forward strand.
GGCGGGTAGACTGGAACTTATCATATCTACCTTGACTTCATACCACCTATTTTGGACTGGTACCTTCCCCTTGCCTAAGTCCATCATTGAAGAAATTGAAAGGTTATGTAGAAACTTCCTATGGGGTGACCTGGACGGCTCTAGACACTTTCCTATAGTGTCATGGGATAAAATCTGTAAACCCAAGCTTGAAGGAGGCTTGGGGATAAGGAAAGTTGAAGATTGGATTCAGGTTGGTCTCACTCACCTGGTCTGGGATATTGCCAATAGAAAAAATACATTATGGGTGAAATGGATTCATAGTGTGTATCTTAAAAATGATACTATATGGTCCTGCACACTCAAGACTGGGGATAGTTGGATGTGGAGAACTATACGCATACACAGAGATACTTTTTTACCTATGGTACGTTTTAAAATTGGTAAGGGAGAGAATATCTCTTTGTGGTCTGACCCATGGGTAAATGGAGAGTTCCTTCAGAAATGTATTGGTGACAACCTTAAATTAAGAATAGGGCTAACTTCTGAGTTGAACCTATCCTCATTGATAAAGGATGGTGTATGGAAGATCCCTAATATTAGAGGAGTCGACCAGCTATCAGAAATCTATGCAAACACACGAATCCAGGATGTGGACCTCTGCTATTTTCAAGATATGGACAAATTCTCACTCAAGGCTACATGGAATTTGTGCAGACCTAAAGACTCTGTCCTTCCCTGGACAAAATGGCTTTGGTTTTCAAAAACTCCAAATAGAATGAAAATTTTTGGATGGAAAGTTTTCCAAGGAAAACTAGTAACTGAATCCTATCTGAAATCAAAATGCATCTAGTTAGCATCGAGATGTCATCTGTGCAAAAAATAAATTGAAGACGACATTCATCTATTTTGGGCCTGTCTATTTTCCAAATAGGTGTGGCTGCTTGTAAGAACTCATTTCAGTTCCTTACCAAGAAACTTAGCAGACCTGGTGAAGTTAAAAAAGAAGGAAGAAAAACATATGGCGGTTCTCGCGCTATACCATATTTTGTTCATGAAAAACATGGCATGTTTTGAAGATAGCAAACCAGATACTAGGCTTGTATGGTCGAAATCCTTTTGCTGATTTTCTATCACTGCATAGATAGTTTTTCCTTTATTTCTTACATTTTTTTCTTTCTCAGATCAAACTTCACCCATTTGTATATGTTGTTTACATGATATTTAATAGAGAGGCACACTTAATGATCAAAATAAAATGATTATATAGTTCCTTTGTTTTCAACATTCGAATTGAACTCGGGGCATGGAATCGTCATCTTATCAACGTTCAATCCATGATCCTTGAACTAGAGCAGACTATCTGAGATGCATGTGATCACACATATCATATATTAATTCACATGAGTATGTCCATATATTTCTTAGTCTCGTATCAAGGGTCCAAGATATCAATCTCCTTTAGGAGGGACAAATCCCATCTACATCACTCACACTCAATCCCCATGTGTGAAAATTCACCTAAGCACCACCTTTATGGCAACCCTGATTCAAGGTCATGTTGGATGGTGTCAAAATACATGGAATGACATGTGATGAATGTAGTGACTTTAGGTCTAAGCACCACAATCACCACTGTTACTATGAGAGATGATTCTGACTACCATTCCATGGTCTCCATGTATCACTCTCAAGGTGGGTCTCTCTGATACATTATTCTCTAACATGTATCTATGTGTTTGGTTTGATATCACATATCATGACTAATGCAATTTTGTCATCAACCAACACACGTTCTAGTATTATGTATTGTTGTTGTCTTTTTTTCTTCCACAGTAATATCTGACTAGGGATATAACAAGAATGTATGTACACTTATCATACATATGATCACATTGTTCAGGTGCTCAACCTGAAGACATATGTCATTGAGTAACATCATTCTTTGTACATCTACTATGTCTATGTCATCATCTCATGATTGAGACAAACATAATATATGAAATTACCTTTATCATTATCAAATTAGGTATTTGATGCCCCATGACAATCATCATATGATTGGCTCTCTAGGAATACACACCAACAGACTCCCACTTGCACTTAGAGCCAATTACCTACTAATCTTATTCCAAGTAATCTTAACAAGTACATCATATTTCTACTACACAAGTTCTTATGTAGTGAGTTAGCAACATTTTCTTCTAGTCAGTATTCAACAAGTTTTTACATCTCCTCGATGCACAAGTTTTTGTATGAGATGGAAGTGTCATAGTATGCTATTGTAAGACCCCTGGCCTTTCTTAAAGTGTTGAATAAGCTTAATTATTATAATTAAGTGCTTAAAACCTTAATATAACCTTGTTATATACTTTAATATCATGCGACAAGCTTAACTTTCAATTTTGGTCCAATTTGGGCATTGTTTGTGCAAGTTATGCAATTTTATGTACATTTTGGACTTTTCTACAATTTACAGACATGAAAGGTTTTTATTGCAATTTGTCACATTCATTATGATCCTTATATGTTTCCTTATCATGATTTATATTTTTTATCCATGGTATGCTTAGTGGTACCTTGGCTTGGTAGTGTTTCTCTTCAATGGTGACTTAGGGTTTACCCCTTCATGGATGAGCTACCTTTAAGAGCCATCAACCGATGGTCCCTCTATTTGGTTGGCATCCAACAGTCACCAATAGGTGGTGACGACCTATGATCTTCCTATAAGGCCTTAGGTTGATGGTTTCCTATTTTTGGTTCACTTGGATTGGTGGTTTACTTAAAAGAGGTGGTCAACTGATGGTTCACCACTTCAGTGACTAGGGTTTGAAGAACTGATGGTTCCTTTGCATGACAAACAATGGTTGGCCTAGAAAGATAACAAATGATTTCCTTGTAGGTATCCAAAACCAATGGACCCACTTCTTCATGGCCGTGGAATCTTTTAGCCATGGACACATGGAGAGCTACTAGGACACATCATGCTTCTTCTCTCCCTTGTCCTTAAGCTTTAAATACCTATCCTTAAGCACCCAAACCAAACCTTTGGTATCCTATTTTTTCTTCTCCCTCCAAAGCTAATATTTCCCCTACTTGGTGGTGGAGGAGGTGATCAAGGTAGAATAAGACAACCAATCTTCTTGCTGGAGCTTCTAGGGTTCGGAATTACCCTCATCTAGGGTTTATAAAGCTTCCTTTTGGTGATCTTGACCTAAATGAGTAAGTATCTCCTTCTTTCCTTCATTTCTTTTGCTATTCTTCTTCCTCCTACCTTCTTCCTAGACGGAAATCTATAGTTTCATGGTAAATCTTTCTCTAAAGCTTAATGAACCTACCTTTCTTGTTCCTCCTACCTAGGATTTGCTTCTTCTGTGGAGAACAGTGCTACTTGGTCGAGTTAAGAGCTTATACCAGGGTTCTTTACCTTCCTTGATCAAGTTTTCTTGCTGCTAAAATCTTGATCTTCTTTTTTTAGGCAATTTTGATAACCCTCTTCATTTTTATTGCTTTCTACAAACTTGCCTACTCATGTTCTTTCTCTAAAATGAATATCTAAGAACTTTGAAACTATGTTTGCTTGGGGTTTCAATTTTTATGGTGTTCCTTGCTTAGTAGTCAGATATAGATGAGCCTAAAACTATGTGCATGTTCTTCCTAAGGTAGAGGAAGACTTAGATCAGGTTGGTATGGGAACCAATGGTGCTAAGTACCTATCAAACGATGGCATATACTTGGGTTTCTAAGTTGTTTTCTTCAATATACATGAACCGATGATGATGTCCTTGTGACAACCCATGATGTTGTCTTCATGACAACCAATGGTGATGACAAATGGTGAAAATCGATGGCTTCAACCGATGGTCATTCCTTAGGTTAGTTTTAGACTCTTTTGGAAGCTCAATAATTAATGATTTAAGTACCCTAAAGTTGGCATAAATCACTAGTGACATTAGCTCAACATTCACAGGAAATAAATAATGGTAGTGCTGACCCTATCAATTGATGGTGACATAATATGTCACAACCAATGGTGGAACGGGTTACCACAATCGATGGTGAGTCAAGTTTTCAATTGTTGCTTCATTTAAGTCCTAAATCAATGGTTTCTTGGGTCAATTGATTCAAGGGTTAGACCTATACTCCAATTTATGGTTTTGAAAAATGAACCCGATCCAATGATTGAGATCGTATGCTTCAACATCCAATGGATTAGAAGGAATCCTCAAGTATAGTATGTTGTTTCTAATAATGTGAATTTGATAGTTCAATGCCTTTAATTTGTGGTCTTTCCTTTTCCCTCATATGAATATATTTGATAAATCACCATAATAAGTGGATGTGTAACTCTAATGTGATAGAGCTTGTTACAACTAACCCTAATGCAAGTAAGTGATGGTGATTGATTGCAATTATCCCTCCTGAATGATTAAATGTGACAATTAAATACTCTCTTCTTATTATTAAACCCTAATGTGATGCTAGTTGAACATCATAGTTCCTTGCTATGATAGTATTATATGTCACATGTGTGTTGATGATTTGTTGAGCCTTAATCTAAGGCATTGAAAGAGAATAATGATCGTGTAAGGGTTGATGTGATGGTCTTGAATACCTTTGGGCATGGTTGAGCCCTGATGGAAGTATAATCATATTCATGATACAATAAGGGTTGGAACCCTTGAATTTGTGAAAAGAAATTGTACCTTGTAATAGTAAGATGACAAGTGTGATCCTTTGATTGGTAATAAATAAGTATAATGTGGGAATTTGGTTAAGATTATATACTTCATACATTTTATATCTTCTGAAGTTGCAATATTTATATACTTGATCGAAATGAATTAGGATTTGTATGTCCATTTGTATGATAAAACCTTGATTCACCCAATTGGTAGTAACTAATCAAGTGTAACCCTAATCATGTATTGCCATGCGTTGTAGATCCATATTCAGTGTCAAAACTTGTTGGATGGTGAAATGAGTATTCCTAAGGGAAACTTAGAGAGCATACATAATATATTGAGTATATGGGGTGCAAGTGAGCATACATCCTTAACATCCTTAATTGCATGATATGGACGATGGATGCAGTCATGCCTCAGACAATTGTGATATATGATGTGACTGAGTACCCTGTAGTTGTGTCTCAGGTGGTAGGGTTTTTCTTGCATACCCTAGAGTCTAGTGTCGTGACCTGTACCAAGGGCGGACTAGTTGTTAGCACCTTGACTATATCTCACTATAGTGGTAGTTGGATTGCTATGTCACTACCATTTTGACTCATACTGATCGAGAAGGATAAATCTTTGGATACTAACACTCCTAGATCTTATACAAAACTGAATAGCACTTCACAGTGGTCAGTTGGACTTTGAGTTGTATGACTCAAACTCCCCAGGGCATAACAAAAGATGTAATACAATTCATGTAGTATATCTTCTTGGGTTAAATATGTTTACATTAGTTGAGTAGCCCTTGTCTTGATTTTATACTACACAGTTGTTATATGCTATAATCTTATGAAATTTGAGTAATCATTGATACAAGAAATAGATTTATATGTTTCCTGTATATACTCTGACAATTATACTTACTGCTAAGCTTATCTATTTAACTGATTAGTATGCTGAAACTATACAATTTATTCAATTGCTTCTTCTATACTCAATCTGCTCAGTCTTTTACTATTAAAATAATTTGTTGTAATCAATATTTGTTGGAGAGATTTATATCTCTCACTAAAACATGGGTCTCATCCGTGGGTCACCACATCTTTTTAGGTGGTCACAGACAACATGGTCAAGATCGTATTGTAGAAGAGGAGCATCCTGGTGATCAGTAATCCTAGAAGGTTGGACAATTTTAGTTGTTAGTAGTAGAGTCCAAATGTTGTCCCTATACTCTTAGGTCCAGGTATGGGAAGTGTTTTGTAGTGAATAAACTTGTATCGACACGAGTTTTTGGCAGTATGCCAGAGTTTGTATATATGGCTTGTACATATGGAAATATCTCTTTTTGTATATAGGATGTGGCCGACACCACTGGATATAGATGTAAATACCTATTATGGTATATGAGTTATGGAAAGGATGGACCCTTGTGCAAATATTCTAGTACTTGATTATGATGTTAAAATTGGTTTTAATTCTTCCACTTTTCTGTCTATGTGATTAGTCGGTAGTTGATCATGTTTTATATTTTAAGTAATCTCATTTAGCATGACAAGGTGTCACAGTTAAGTTGGTATTAGAGCTCTAGGTTCACTGATTCTATAGGAACATAGGACTTAAGTTTGAGCATGTTCTTATGTATCCAACTTATCTTACCATAGCTTATGCTTATGTAGATATGTTTGGAGGACATGAAGAACACATTAATAGAAGCTATGTTTCACTAGGAGGAGGTACTAGGAGGCAGGAATGTGATAATACAGTTCTAGAAGCAGGGTCAAAACAGCCCGCGATGCCTCAGTTTGACCTGACAACAATGGCCAATCATGAGTTTCAGTCTATGCTTAGACAGATGATGGCCACGATTACAGATCTAGTGGACAAAGTGCCAATGCCTCAAGCTAGGGCAGCCATCCCTAATATTTAATCCCAAGGTGTCAGGAAGATGTTTGAACATCTTAGGCATGTTGTGGAGATTGAGTATATTGGTACTTCTGACCCAGCAGACACCAACTTGTGGATAACAGAGTTAGAAAAAGCATCTAAGATTCTGAATATCCATGAAGAGGATATAGTTAAGCATGTTGTTTAACTATTGAAGGGTATCTTTGTCCACTGGTGGGCCATAGAAGAGGAGAAAAGGCTAGGAGTTGTGATAGGGTGGGAGGAATTTCAACAAGAGTTTGTCAGCTGATACTTCCCAGAGACATATCTAGTTGAGAAGATATGTCAATTTGATAAGATTTGTTAAGGAGTGATGACCATCAATGAGTGTGATTCAAAGTTTATGGAGCTTCTGAGGTTGTACCCTCACATGGAAGCAATAGATAAGGAAAGGATCCATAGATTTGAGAAGTGTCTGAGTATGGAGTTGACTACTACGACATCAGCCTTGGATAATAGAGAAAGGCTTTCCACCTTTGTGGAATCGATAAGGCGGATTGAGAGGTAAGCCATTGAGAAGAACGAAGTTAACACTAAGAGAAGACCAGTTCAGTTCCAAGGATAGTCTTCTGGAGGCTTTAAGAAGCTAAGGTTTTCTCCACCACAATCACAACAGAGGTTGACTTTCACTGAGCAAAGGTCATTTACACCATCATAGTGGTCACCAAGTAGGGGAAGAGGTTGTAGTTTTCCAGCGGTAGGAGTTCGTAACACATCATCAGTTTCAATGACGGGCCATCTAGGCTACAGTTTGATACCAAGGCCTATTATAGTTGTGGACAGATTGGGCATATGATGTGTATCTGCCTTATGAAAAATGAGGAGGTGACTTACAGCTAAGGCAAAGTCAATAGGGTCTGCAACAATGAAAGTTTAGCAGTGGTGGTGGTAGAGGACACAGCCAAGCATCACAGGCAAGTTCCTCTGGACAGGTTAGCAGAGGATGTGGATGGATGTAGGTGACAAGTAGGTTCTATTCCATGAGCCAGCCGGAAGTAGTGGTCAATCCATATGTCATGACCGGTCAGAGGGAGTTATTTCATACTGGTTTTTTTGCTTCTTGTTTCATATTTGTACTAGTTGAACCAGGTTCGATGCACTCTTTCATCAACAAAGAGGTGATAAATAGTTGTTATTTTCCTATTAGTTGTAGATCTTCTAGCCTTCAACTAGAAACCCCTCTATTTGTATCTTTCGAGTTGTGGGAGGTGTGTCCTTCTTCTATTCTTTCTTCTTCAAAATGCAAGTATGGATTCGAGGTGATCTTAGGAATGAATACCTTGGAAAGGCACAAGGTGGTGTTGGACTGTAGTACTAAGGTGGTGTCGTTCTATGATGGTGATGTCTCATGGATATTCCAAGGTGATAGGAAGATTCTTCCCACATATTTTATGTTAGCTATGAAAATAGAGAGGTTTATGAGATAAGGATGTGAGGCTTTCTTAGAACATGTTGTGGATACCAAGGCGAGAGGTCCTAGTATTCAGGAGGTACTAGTGGTGGGTAATTCGAGGATGTTTTCCTAAAGAGTTTCCTGGTGTTCCCCCTCCTAGAGAGATTGATTTTGAGATCAATCTTGTTCCTGGAATACAACCCATAGCGCAGTCACCGTACAGGGTGGCACCAGTAGAAATGCAGGAGTTAAAGAAATAGTCGCATGAACTATTAGAGAAGGGCTTTATCATGCCAAGCACTTCCCCTTGGGGTGCTCCTATGTTATTCGTCAAAAATAAGGGTTGTTTAATGATATTGCGCATATATTACTAATAGTTGAATAGGTTGATGAAAAAGAATAAGTATTTGTTACCAAGTATTGATGGACTTTTTAATCAGTTAAGAGGTTCTAGTGTGTTTTCAAAGATAGACCTTAGGTCAGGTTACCACTAGTTGAGGATTAAGGATGATGACATATCCAAGTCATCTTTTAGGACTAGGTATGGTGATTACGAGTTTGTGGTTCCGTTTGGGCTAACCAATACACTAGAAGCTTTTATGGATTTGATTAACAGGGTGTTCAAGAAATATCTATATCAGTATGTGGTCGTGTTCATAGATGACATCTTGATATACTCTAAGGATAGCCTGTAGCATGAGTAGTACCTTCGACATGAGTTGACCTTGTTGAGGCAGCACTAGTTATATGCTAAGTTTAGCAAATGTGAGTTCTAGTTTTCTGAGGTGTCTTTTTCGGGTCATGTCATATCAACTATGGGTGTTTGTGTAGACCCTAATAAGGTTGAGTCCGTTCAAGAATGGGATCAACCTAAGGCACTGATAGAGATTCACGGTTTCCTAGGTTACTATAGGAGGTTTATAAAGAACTTCAGTTTTGTAGCATTACCCCAGACTAGGTTAACCAGGAAGGATGTTCCTTTTTCTTGGGATGAAAAATGTCAATGTTCCTTTTATCAATTGAAAGAGAAGTTGACTAGTGCACAGTTGTTAGTGCCATCAGAACAAGGGAAATATTATATTGTCTTTTGTGATGCTTCAATGAATGGGTTGGGATGCATGTTGATGTAGGATAAGAATGTGATTTCTTTTGCATCACGACAACTTAAGAAACATGAGGAGAATTACCCAACACATAATTTGGAGCTTGCAGTAGTGGTTCATGCCTTTATGATCTAGATACACTACCTTTATGTAGAAAAGTGTCAAATCTTTTCAAAGAAGGAGTTGAATATGAGGCAGAGGAGATGGATGGAGTTGATGCTTTGAGTAGAAATTCATCTTCATCACCATCTGCACACAGTGAACAATTGTATTCCTTAGTGTACCACAAATGAAACATGTTGGTGTCTCTTCACCAGATGAATGTACGGTTAGAAGTTCTTTGCTGGCAGGGTTTTTGGCACAATTACAGGTTAAACCTACCTTGAGATAATAGATTCATGAAGCACAACAGAATGACATTGTGATATAGAATATCTAATTAGAGTTTGGTAGTAAAAAGCATGATGGCTTCTATGAGGCAGATGGCAGTATAAATTGTTTCCATAATAGGACAGTGGTGCCTAATGTTGATGGGTTGAGGAACATGGTACTTGAGGAGGCTCACTCCTCAATCTATGCAATGCATCCTGGAAGTACCAAGATGTATCATAATATAAAGGGCATGTATTGGTGGCCAATATTAAAGTGTGATGTGGAAGAGTTTGTTGCAATGTATCCAGTTTTTCAACATGTTAAGGTTGAGCATCAGAAGTCTGCAAGGACATTACAACCGTTGTTAATACCACAGTGGAAGTGGGATCATATTACTACAGAATTTGTGGTTGGTCTTCCTAGGACAGCCAAAGGTCATGATTCCACATGGGTGATAGTAGATAGATTGACCAAGACATCTCACTTCCTTCCATTTAAGACGACTTTTACATCAGAGAAGTTGGCAAAGGTCTAAGTTGATGGGATAGTCTGCTTACATGGCATTCTAGTGACTATAGTCTCTGACAGAGGTCCATAGTTTACAATTTAGTTTTGGGAACGTCTGCATTCGTCGATGGAAACATAGTTGAGGTTCAACATAGCTTTCCATCCACAAATAGATAGCCAGTCTGAAAGGACTATTCAGACTTTAAAGGATCTCTTAAGGGCATGTGTGTTGCAATTTCTTGGTAGTTGGGATGTACACCTAAGTCTGATAGAGTTTGCATACAATAACACCTATCAGAGAAGCATAGATATGGCTCCTTACAAGGCTATGTATGGGATCCATTATCGGTCTCCACTTTTTTGGTATGAAACGGGTGAATATCTACTTTTGGGTCTTGAGCTTGTACAATAGACTATAGAGAAGATTAAAGTAATATGACTGTAGTTGAAAGTAGCCCAGGATAGATAGAAATCTTATGCATATAAGCATAGTAGATTGTTAGAATTCCAAGTGGGAGACAGAGTGTATCTTAAAGTTTCACCTTGGAAGGGTGTGCTGAGGTTCGATAAGAAGGGTAAGTTGGCTCCTAGGTTTATGGGACCATACCCTATCTTAGCTCATGTTCGAAGGGTGGCATACAAGTTGCAGCTACCACCATAGTTGCATAGGTTATACAATGTTATCCATATCTCCATGTTGAGGAAATGTCATCCAGATACATAGCAGACAATCCAAATATTAGAAGTAGAGTTAGATGATGATCTTTCCTATGTTGAGAGTCCAGTGTTGATCCTGGATAGATGTGTGAATAAGATGAGGAAGAAGGATGTGATGGACTGAACTTTTAGAATCCATAAATACTTAATGACATAAGTGAATTTATGGATTTGAGTTATATTGGAAATTTCCAAATATTTTGGTAAAGTTTGAAATGTTGATTGATGTTAATACCATGATTAAGATCCCAAGGTGTAAGACATTTTGAGATAATTAGGTGATTGGTCGGCCAATGATATATTGACACCAAATTTGAGTGGAATATAATTCAGATGGTGATAAAGTTGTAGTTCAAATATCATGATGAAATGAGCATCCTATAGAATGCTAAATATTTAAAAATTTGATGGGTCGATTTACATGATGGAACAAAGTTACTATGTTCATTTATCTTGGTGTGTCACGCGACCTTACTCCCTATTTTGTTTTGGATCAGTGACGTGAATAGACCCTATATATCCTTAGGAAGTGGCAGATCAGATGGCATACCACACTTCTCCTACCTCCACTCATAAGGAAAATTGTGGGTGACGAGGAAATCTACCTCTGACCCCATCCATGATGTTGAATGTGGGGGTGCGAAGGGAAACTAGCTGAGCACTTATGCTCGACTTGTCAAAAGGCGACCCGTGATCCTTTGGCTGTGGTGTTTTGATGAATGCATATTCATCTCTTATTTTTGCTTCATTTAGAATAATTAATTAGGACTTTTTTGTTAATTTTTAGCTAATTCAAAAATAAATAGTACTTTCATCTTCTTGATATACTTTTCTTGAATTCTTATGATAGTTTTCTTAATTTTCAGGAATGATCTAAGTAATTAAATTGAGAAAATAAAAGATGAAGATTTGAGACTTTTCAAATATTCCCACAGTGCCTGAGATACTCGTCACCAAAATAGCCGTATCTTTTGTGTCTAAAGGCATAATTTCAAGGTCAAGTATGTAATGAAAAGAGAATTTTATTGGATACAAAAAAGACATATTTTGCAGCAATTTTGGCATTTATTTGTCTGCGCTTTTAACCAGTGAACGTAGCCTTATGTTTTCCCACAGAGTCTGATATATCTCTCACCAAAACAGTCATAACTTCCACATATAAATTCCAAATTTAGAATATAAATATGTTTTGGAAAGATAATTGCAAGTGATACAGGAAAAATATATTTTTTGACTTTTTCTAAGCATTTTAAAAAGGAGAAACATATTGTAAAGTCCAATTACAGAAATCTGTAGAACATTCTAGAGAGAGAGCAATCAAGGATTGACAAATATTATTCTTTTAATTAAGTCTTTCCAGTAGCCTCAAAATCTTTGTATTATCTTAAGACTTCCTCCCCTCCTTCTCCTATAAAAGGAGGGGCACTTCCTCCTCCTTTGGGCATCTGGGATTTCACTTTATATGGGCATTCTGAAGCATTTCTATTCTTATGTTCATCTCTAGTTCTGCAATAAAGTAGATTTTTCTTCAAGCATTTTTCTTTCTTATATTGTTCTTGTCTCTTCATTCCGCTTTCAGTTCTAGATCTTATTTTCTCCATTCTTTAGTCCTGGAGTAAGGAATTAAGAACTTGGCCATTTTATTGTCTCTAGCATAAGGATTAACCTCCTAATTTTGGGCTAGACTATGGCTTCAGTACTTTCTTCCTCTGTCTCCCCCTTCTCCTCAACTATGAGTGAGTAGTTCTTTATCGAGGCAAGGGAAATAGCCACTTAGCCATGGTTTGATTGGATTAATTTTAGTCGATTCCTTTAGACGGCAATTGGTTTATTAATTTGATAATCTAGCGAATTAATTACTCGCTTAGATGTTTTGTTAATCCGGACGGATATGACCATGAAAATCCGGGTTTAGAACGATAAATCATTTCACATAGAGATTTTGATGTGACCACGGATTTATCTCTTTTTCATATGAAGAACTAGGAAACATGAGCACCAGGACCAATGGGCTCATGTGGAGTTCATCTTTTGTGTTTCTTTTGTGATTCACATGTCGTCTTCTATTTATCTATTAATAATTAATTTGTGTTTTACCATGACTAAGGTGGTGAAAACCCCTAAAGCCTCGATTCTCCTCCTTTGATTTCAACCGTTGATTTTATTTTTTACTCTAGTTTTTAGTCTTTTAATTAATAATTGCTTTTTGTGCTAACAACAATTTTTGTTTACCTTTTACAGGGCAAATAATATTTTGTTTAAGTGCAATTTAAATTTTAGCATTTTCTTTCTTGTTTTAGTGTAATCAACCAAACACCCATTCTGACTTTTACTTTCTATTTTAAATATGAAAATATAAAAAACAAATAAAATAAGTTCTTCAAATAATTGGGTTTTTAAGAAACAATCTTCAAAAGTTGTCCTTTGGGATTTGACCATTTCTATACTAGCCTTAACCGGAGAGTTAAAAGGATTAAACTCTAGGATAATTTTCCTAGTGATTGGTGTGCTAAACGACGTGCATCAATTTGGCATCGTTGCCGGGGACAACGGATTTGTTTCTTTCGAACCAAAAAAAAATTTGAAAAACTTTTTTTCTTTTTTATGCCTTTCGAGTAACATTCTGGAAGTGCTACTCATCTTTCTGCCGAGTTTCCATTCTGGCAGTCTATTTTTTCTACACATGATTAACTACTTCATTTGTGCATGCGACGCCCGAACGTCGATTTTCAACTGTTTGACCCAGAAATAGAAAGGACTTTCCATCGTTTAAACCGTCAAAATCTAGCAAGAATGAATGAAGAGGAAGTCGCCCGTAGGATCGACCAAGCTCTCACAGCTCAAAGAGAGCTTATCCAAGCCAAACAAGCGGAAAGAGAAGCCACTTTATGAGCAACCTTTAGGGCTGAATAAGAAATCATAGAAGCTGATAGGAGGGAAGCCGAAAGGCAAAAACAATTACAGGACTTTTCTGTTCCCAAAAATGCCTATGCGCAACATCCAGTCATACCCCCTGACATTATTTCTCCACAATTTGAGATCCGAACACAATGGATCACCATGATGCAAGCCAACCCCTTCTCAGGAAACAATCAAGAAAGTTGCCAAGATCATCTTCAAAGGTTCATTGACCTTTGCTCTTTGAACAAACTTCTAGGTGTCTCTGAAGATGCCATTCGTCTTAGGTTGTTCAAGTATTCCCTCTCTGACCAAGCTAGTAGCTGCTACAACACTATGGAGAGAGAAGAACATGTCACAACTTGGGAAGTTCTACAAAGCAAGTTTCTTGAGAAATTTTACCCCCTTCTCTCACCTACGAACTTAGGAGCCAAATTACTCACTTTTCTATGTCCCCAGGAGAGTCTTTAGGAGAAGCCTGGAAGAGGTTCAAAGACTTACTTAGGAAGTGCCCCCACCAAGATATCTCTCAAGCCCAACTCATAGAGATCTTCTACCGTGGTGTTGATGATGATACCAAATTCTTTCTCGATTCCTCATCTGGAGGAAATTCCATGCATCAAAGTTTGACTAGCGCATGGGAAGTAGTCAAACGTGCTTCCAAAACAATGGCTAGAAGAGGGATTGGTGGAATCCTTAAGGTAGCCAAGGTAGAAGTTAATAATGATATCCAAAGCATAGCAGAAAGCCTCAGATTAATTGCCTTAAAACAAGATCGGTTAGAGTCATCCTTGGTCACCCTTAGAGAGTCATCCCAACAACTAAAAGCCGTGGATTCTCTTTGTGGTATTTTCCAAGGATACGACCATACCACCCTCCACTATCAATATCTCTACAACATGCCCATGCAACCTAAAATAGGACAACAACCAGAAGACCTCAATTCAATCCATACCACACCAGGAAAGGTTACTACAATCCCAACCAAACTAGAAACCACCCTGGTTTTCAATATGGGAACCCTTCAGGTGCTGAGAACTCTAGCCAACTCCAAACCCAACAAAGGCCTCCCTACCCTCAAGGTAACAATCGACCACCACCTAGATTCCTGTACAACAATCAAAGAAACTTTGGAAACCAAGGAAATTACCAAGGAAATCATCTAACCCGACCACCATATCAAGGACAACAATTTCAAAATTTAAACCTTCCCCCTCAAAACCTCAATCAACCACCTCCTCAACAAAATGTCCCTACCACCACCCCTACATCTGACGAAAGGATAGCTACCTTGGAGAAAATCATCGTTGCTCAACAAGCTCATCAAAAGGCGATGGATGCCCAACTAGCTCGTCTGTTTTCCCAACAGAAACCTCCTGTCGGGACTTTTGCAGGGTAGCCTGAAAACAACCCCAAACATCCTGAACAACTCAAGGTTGTCTCTACTCGTTCGAGAAAAGTGTGCACCCCTCCCCCTCCAGAAAAATCTTCAGACCCTCCTATAGAATTCGAGGATGAGGACATGGTAGTTGTCGAACCTGAAGCTACACCCAAACCATCCGTCTCCAAAACCCCTCAAGTAGAAGATGAAGAACCAATCTACAAACCCCGACCTCCCTATCAAGCCCACCTCAAACAAACAAGACTTCATACCCGCTTCATGAAATTTAGGGATGCTATGAAAAATACATGTCGACATTCCCTTCCTTGATGCTTTGGCAGACATGACCGCCTAGTCCAAGTACATGAAATCTCTCTTGACTAGGAAGTATGTTACTAAAGAATATGAGACTGTTAAACTTGCTAGGACCACATCAGACATTATCCTAAGTAAGATGCCTAAAAATAGAAGGATCTAGGTTCTTTTGGAATAGGATGCTACTTGGGTGACAATGCTTGTAGAAAAGGCCTAGTAGATTTAGGAGCCAGTATATCCATCATGCCATATAATCTCTACAAAAGACTAGGATTCAATGACATGTTACCCACAGCCATGACCATCCAAGTGGCAGACTCATCCACAACTAAACCCATTGGAATCATAGAAGACATTCTGATTAAAGCTGGAAATGATGCATACGTCCCTTGTGATTTTGTGATCATGGATATCAAGGAAGATTTACGCTACCCTCTCATTTTCGGACATCCCTTCTTAGCCACTTCTCATGCCTTAATTGATGTTGAGGCTGGTACCATTTTGTTAAGGCTAGGGAAGCACACCCTAGAGTTTAGGGTGTTTGAAAGCATGAGGGGACCTAGTCTTGAGGAAGAAGTTTACCTCTTGGATTGCATTGATGAATTATCCCAACTAAGACAAGAATGGGAATTAGTTGATGACCCCCTATGCACCGCCCTCACTATCCCCACCGAATGTGATTTTGACAATGAACCATCAAATCAACTCAAGATTCATTTGGATAACTTTGAGGAAATCCCATGTGCTGAGATTGAGGACCTTAAAATGATCTCTACCATAGAAAAACCTGAACCACCAAAGGCCCCAGAATTGAAGACTCTCCCCATAGGTCTGAAATATGTTTTTCTTGATGATCTAGAACTATGCCCTGTCATCATAAACTCTTCCCTTCCCCTCGAACAAGAAATCAAACTTATGGGTAAACTTAGGAAAAAAACAGCCGCCTTGGGGTACAAAATGATAGACTTAGTTGGAATAGATCAATCCATCTGCATCCACAAAATCCCTATGATAGAATACCACAAATCTTCTCATGATCCACAATGAAAACTCAACCCAAATATGGAGGAAGTAGTCCGTCTAGAGGTGATCAAACTTTTGACTGCAGGAATCATCTATCCCATCTCTGACTCCCCTTGGGTCAGCCCAGTTCAAGTTGTTCCCAAAAAGGGAGGGACTACTGTCATTCATAATGAAAAGAATGAACTCATTCCCACTCGCACAGTCACAGGATGGATAATGTGCATTGACTACAGGAAGCTCAACAAAGCAACTAGGAAAGATCACTTCCCCCTTCCCTTCCTAGATCAAGTTGTTGAACGTTTAGCCCATCAACAATACTTTTGTTATCTAGATTGCTACTCAGGTTTTTATCAGATTCCCATTCATCCTGAAGATCCATAGAAAACCACTTTCATATGCCCCTTTGGTACATATGCCTTTAGACAAATGCCCTTTGGTTTGTGCAATGCACCGGCCACCTTTCAAAGATGTATGTCTGCTATTTTTTCAGGGTTAACTGAAAATGTCATGGAAGTGTTCATGGAAAATTTCTCCGTCTATGGAGACAGTTTTGACTCCTTCCTTCAAAACCTCTCCCTTGTCCTTGATAGATGTATTGAATCACACTTAGTCCTTAATTCAGAGAAGTGTCACTTCATGGTCAAGGAGGGTATTGTTCTAGGCCATAAGGTGAGCAACCAGGGCATTGAAGTAGACCAAGATAAGATTGAGGTCATCACCAAGTTTCCTCCCCCAACCTCAGTCAAAGACATCCGATCCTTCTTAGGACATGTCAGTTTCTATCGGCAATTCATCCGTGATTTTTCCAAAATCACAAAACCTCTCGCTAATCTTCTTCAAAAGGAGGTGCCTTTCCATTTTGATACGGCATGCATGGAGAGCTTTCTATGTTTGAAAAATGCTCTCACCACCACTCCTATCATCTGTTCACCTGACTGGGCCTTACCCTTTGAAATCATGTGCGATGCTAGTGATTTTTCTGTAGGTTCTATTTTAGGATAGAGAATTGACAAAAACACCACGTCATTTATTATGCATCCAAGACCTTAGATGAAGCTCAGCGAAATTACACAATCACTGAAAAAGAAATGCTAGCCATTGTCTATGCATTCGATAAACTTTGATCATATCTTGTTGGTTCAAAGGTTGTTGTTTACACTGATCATGCAGTTATTCGCTACCTCATGACCAAAAAAGATGCCAAGCCTAGACTCATAAGATGGATTTTGTTATTGCGGGAATTTGATCTAGAAGTCCTAGACAAAAAGGGATCTGAAAATGTCATGGATGATCACCTCAGTAGACTTAGCTATAGCCCCATTGATGAAAATCCCATAAATGAATCCTTACTCGATGACCAATTGCTCAAGGTATAGTCCCGATTCCCTTGGTTTTCTGATTTTGTAAACTATTTAGGTGCAGGTGTATTGCACCCCGAGTATACAGGACACTCTAAAGATAAATTTTTACATGACGTCAAAAAATTTTATTGGGACGAACCTTATCTATTTCGAATTTGTGCTAATGGTTTATATCATCGTTGTGTATCCCACGAAGAAAGCATCGCCATTTTGGAACAATGTCACTCTGGCTCCTATGGTGGTCACATGAGTTCCCAAAAAATGGCCAGAAAAGTCCTACAATGTGGATTCTTTTGGCCTACCATCTTCAAAGACTCATATGATTATGTGCTCTCATGTGACCAATGTCAAAGGATGAGTAATATCTCCAAGCGTGAACTAATGCCTCTCACCTCTTGGCAGGAATTAGAGATTTTTGATGTTTGGGGAATCGACTATATGGGCCCATTTCCTTCTTCTTATGGGTTTGCTTACATTTTAGTCGTGGTCGATTACGTGTCAAAGTGGGTTGAATTCATACCTACTAAAACATGTGACTCTAAACCTGTTAAGAAACTGTTTAAAGATGTCATTTTTCCTAGATTTATAGTCCCTCGCACCGTCATTTCTGACGGGGGATCCCATTTTTTGGAGAAAAGTTTTGAGGCTCTTTTGAAAAAATATGGGGTTTATCACAAAGTCGCCACTCCTTACCATCCTCAGACAAGGGGGTAGGTAGAAGTATCTAATAGACAAATAAAATCCATTTTAGAAAAAACTATTGGACGAACTAGGAAAGATTGGGCGTTAAAAATCAATGACGCTCTGTGGGCATATCGTACTGCCTATAAAACACCCATGGGTACCACCCCCTTCAGATTGATCTACAGTAAGTCATGTCACTTACCAATAGAACTAGAGCACAAAGCCAGTTGGGCCATCAAAAGTTTGAATTTTGACCTTTCCATGGCTCGAGAGAAACATTTTCTCCAAATGAATGAGCTTGATGAACTTAGGATGAGTGCCTACGAAAACTCAAGAATCTACAAGGACCAAACCAAAATGTGGCATGATGGTCACATCAGGTGCAAAGACATTAGAGAAGGGGATCAAGTTTTAGTTTTTAATTCAAGATTATGACTTTTCCCTGGAAAACTCAAGTCAAGATGGTATGGCCCCTACATTTTCAAGTGTGCTTATCCACATGGCGCTTTTCTCCTATGGGATAAAGTTTTGGGTGAGTTTAAGGTTAATGGGCACCAACTTAAAAGATACATCACCACTGAAGACCTTGTCACTTTAGATTCAAACAACTGTTCATCTTTGAAAGACCTAAACCTATCTGAACCCACAACTTCCCCAGAATCCCAATAGATTGATCCATCTCTTGTCAGGCCACGACGTAAAACTTGGCGCTTTTTAGGAGGCAACCCAAATAATTTTTGCATTTTTTTTCTCTTTTCTAACATCATCACCTTTTTTTTGTTCTTCTCTTTTGGGGAGTTGTTGTCGTCATCCTTCATCCTCCACCACAGAGATTCTTTTCCCCCATCTCAGATTTTGATTTTTCCTGGGACGGGCAAAGTCTTAAGTTCGGGGTGGGGATGGGTGGTACATTTCCACCCCTTTTTCTTTCCCTTTTAGTATCTTTTCTTTGTTTTACATATTGCATGAAGTTATTTTTTTTCTTTCTTTTCATAGTACAATTGGCCCATATCTAGTCGGCCTTGATATGATCATTTGTCAAAATACTCCCCTTAATGATGTAACTACCTTGCAACTAAAATTTTGAAACTTTCATTACTAGAAATCCTCCTGTCACTTAGGACCTCAAATAATAATCACTCCTTGGAAAAGATGGCAATCCATAGAGGACTGATAGGATTCAAGAGTGATGCTTTCTTATCATGTACAAATTGTATAAATTTTCTTGATTTTACGCATGATTCGATAATAGTTGAACCAATACATGGTACTCTTAAAAAAAAGTTGCACAAGAAGTTGAGTCACTCTCAGTAATGACTCCTAACCATGAGTACTTTTTTTTGAATTCCACAATTTTCTTAAATTCATTTACTCACCTGGAAAGTGATTTTCTCATAATTCTTGAGTTTATACACAACTCCCTCTTAAATTTTTTTTTCAAACATCATTACATGACTTCTTGCATCCTTTATATTTACATATCATGTATTATTATAATTAAGCATTCCCTTAAGGTATCTAGGGGTACATATACCTTTGGAGTGATCTCCTCCACCACTTCCAAATCTTTCCATTCATGAAAAAGAAAAAAGCCAATAGTGCCTAAAATGCTAAGTTTGGGGTGGCACCCCTTCCCCCTCTTCCACTTCTTCCATACCCACGCAATTGGGTGTATCACCAAAAATCAAAGAAAAAAATGTGGTCAATGTAACTGCATGTCCACTAAATAAAAAGGTCTCGAGTCGAATAGAGGAGAGACTGTCCTTCTTCCATACCTCCTTCACTCCAATTTTATACCCATGGGAAAACTACAAAAACCCCAACCATCCAAAATCAGCCTTGTTCTTGTGTAAAACTTTAAAAAAAATTGGAGTACCAAATGCAAAGGTGAAATGAAAATCTTTTTTATTGCAGGTCTTGAATAAATGCAAGTTTGTGAAGTAGGAAATATAATAGTCACTTTTCGTGAATTTAGGAAGTCAGGGTCGCTTGGCCATATTTTGGTAGAATGAATCAAGTAGTTGTTAGGAGAGTGAGGATGATAGGTTGAGAGTATGTCTTGAAAGTATTTCTTGATTTTAATGTTTCTCGGGACGAGCAAAGTTTAAGTTTGGGGTATTTTGATGAATGCATATTCATCTCTTATTTATACTTCATTTAGAATAATTTATTAGGAAATTTTTGTTAATTTTAGCTAATTCAAAAATAAATAGCACTTTCATATTCTTGATATACTTTTCCTGAATTTATGATATTTTTCTTAATTTTCAGGAATGATCTAAGTAATTAAATTGAGAAAATAAATGATGAAGATTTGAGACTTTCCAAATATTCCCGCAGTGCCTGAGATACTTGTCACCAAAATAGCCATATCTTTTGCGTCTAATGGAGGAATTTCAAGATCAAGTATGGAATTAAAAGAGAATTTTATTGTCTATAAAAAAAAATATTTTGAGGCAATTTTGGCATTTATTTGGCTACGCACTTAACCAGTGAACGTATC
This sequence comes from Alisma plantago-aquatica, assembly GCA_963693085.1. Classification (NCBI taxonomy): domain Eukaryota; kingdom Viridiplantae; phylum Streptophyta; class Magnoliopsida; order Alismatales; family Alismataceae; genus Alisma; species Alisma plantago-aquatica. The sequence goes on from OY856410.1 coordinate 230,442,320, forward strand.
CTTACGTTTTCCCACATAGTCTGATATATCTCTCACCAAATCAGTCATAACTTCCACATATAAATTCCAAATTTAGAATATAAATATGTTTTGGAAAGATAATTGCAAGTGCTATAGGAAAAATATATTTTTCGACTTCTTATGAGTGTTTTAAAAAGGAGAAATATGTTGTAAAGTCTAATTATGGAAATATGCAGAACATTCTAGAGAGAGAGCAATCAAGGATTGACAAATATTATTCTTTTAATTAAGTCTTTCCAATAGCCTCAAACTCTTTATATTCTCTTAAGACTTACTCCCCTCCTTCTCCTATAAAAGGAGGGGCACTTCCTCCTCCTTTGGGCATCTGCGACTTCACTTTGTATGGGCATTCTGAAGCATTTCTATTCTTGTGTTCATCTCTAGTTCTGCAATAAAGTAGATTTTTCTTCAAGCATTGTTCTTTCTTATATTGTTCTTGTCTCTTCAATCCGCTTTCAGTTCTAGATCTTCTTTTCTCCGTTCTTTAGTTCTGGAGCAAGGAATTAAGAACTTGGCCATTTTATTGTCTCTAGCATAAGGATTAACCTCCTAATTTTGGGCTAGACTATGGCTTTAGTACTTTCTTCCTCTGTCTCCCCCTTCTCCTCAACTATGAGTGAGTAGTTCTTTATCGATACAAGGGGAATAGCCCCTTAGCCATGGTTTGATCAGATTAATTTTAGTCGATTCCTTTAGACGGTGATTGGTTTATTAATTTGATAATCTAGCGAATTAATTACTCGCTTAGATGTTTTATTAATCTGGATGGATATGACCATGGAAATCCGAGTTTAGAACGATAAACCAATTCACATAGAGATTTTGATGTGACTGCAGATTTATCTCTTTTTCAGATGAAGAACTAGGAAACATGAGCATCAGGACCAATGGGCTCATTTGGAGTTCATCTTTTGTGTTTCTTTTGTGATTCACATGCCGTCGTCTATTTATTGATTAATAATTAATTCATGTTTTTACCATGGCTAAGGTGGTGAAAATCCCTCAGGCCTCGATTCTCCCCCTTTGATTTCAACCGTCGATTTTCTTGTTTACTCTAGTTTTTAGTCTTTTAATTCATAATTACTTTTTGTGCTAACAACAAATTTTTTTTACCTTTTACATGGCAAATAATATTTTGTTTAAGTGCAATTTCAATTTTAGAATTTTCTTTCTTGTTTAAGTGTAATCAACCAAACACCCATTCCGACTTTTACTTTCCGTTTTAAATCTGAAAATACCCAAAACAAATAAAATAAGTTCTTCAAATAATTGGGTTTTTAAGAAACAGTCTTCAAAAGTTATCCTTTGGGATTCGACCCTTTCTATACTAGCCTTAACCGGAGAGTTAAAAGGATTAAACTCTAGGATAATTTTCCTAGTGATTGGTGTGCTAAACGACGTGCATCATGTTTGATTCAGCAGGGAGGGAAAACCAACCCCCAGTTTTGAGGACCTCTCCTCTGTGGCATACATGCATAAGAAGAAAGTAGAGAATGGAGGTAGATGGGACTCTAGAGGATAATTAGCAAGGGAATACGTTCCCAGTGCGCAGTAGAGTCTATCAAGTTACAGATGCTCCCCTCTAATGGTCATTTTCATGGCTGACCTATTCCTTTTTGGTAGAGGAGAAAGCCATTCTTGGGGATTGGATGCAGAGGTAGATGGGACTCTAGAGGATAATTAGGAAGGGAATACATTCCTAGTGCGCAGTAGAGTCTATCAAGCTACATATGCTCCCCTCTAATGGTCATTTTCATGGCTGACTTGTTCCTTTTTGGTAGAGGAGAAAGTCGTGCTTGGGGATCAGATGCAGAGCTCCTCACTGAGAATAAGAGCTATGAATGAACTCTTGGAGGAATTTCAAAGCTTTTGGAATCCCCAGATGCAAGAATGATGGTGGATGGATTGTTTCCCCCTTTTTGCTTAACCACGGAGGCACCATTTAGCAAGGAAGTTACCCGAGCCAATAGGAAAACTACTCAGAAGTGACTAACTAGGCCGATGGGGTAGTTTCCAACCTGAAGAAGGAGATTTTAGCAGTATCTGGGGTTGAGGAGAAGGAAAAGGGTACCCATTGCTTGCTGGAGGTGAATCATGCGGCAGTTCCCTCACGAAGTAGAGGAGATGGAAACAAACACACATTCTGTAGAATTGCGAGAATAAGATCGAGAAAGAGAGGGAGCAGACTGGGTCTGTGCTAGTCAAACCAGTGGTCCAGACACCATGAACCGGCCAACCAAGGCATGAGCCACACCCCACATTTCGGCCATCGATTGGACATTCAAGGTAATTATTTTCTAAAATGATCAAAACTTGCATAATTCATAATAAATAGCTCTGATGTCTGATAATTCCCAGAAAAATATTAGTATGTTCAGTAAAATGAGTAGAATAAGATGAACCATAATATCAATGATTCAATGCTTAAATATCAGGGTTATCATGTAAGATGTAAAATGTTCTTTTCATGTCTATTAAATAATAAATGAACACCTAAAATTATGAGAATATTCCAGTATCTCCTAAATGTGACTTATAATCCATATGATGTTAGTAATTATAATGTTGATGCATGAAATCATGTAATTTTCTTTATATGGCTAATTAGGGCTAATAACCCTAATTAACATGTCATAATTACAAATACACTCAAGAAATCTTAGAAATTACAATGTAAACTCATATCAGTAATTGGAAGCTAATATGTAATTATGAGATCATGATGATGCATAAAATGCATATTTTATGATTATTGTTCTTAAAATGATGAGAAACCATAATACTGATTAATAAATGTAACCTAGGGTTAATTTGTGCACACAATTATATGAAACTAAATAATCAGATTATGAATCTTAATCTAGAACATAACACCAGTAATATAAAGATAAGAAGATAAGAATAGTAATAAAGCACAAGTCCTAATGACCTAAGCAAAACCCTAAAATGGACATAACTAGGGTTGAGATGATGAGAACCTGATGGTGATATGTGATCTTGTCTTAATTAGGATGGACCAAGGATATAGTTGATCTGAGGAACATATGATGATTAGGTTTGTCCTTCTTCAAGGTATGCCCTTATCTCTTACTTGGCCTACTATTTGGTATGGTTGTATTATGTGTATTCAAATACTTGGCATATGATATTAGATGAAATGATTGTTCTCGTATGATATCTTACTTTTTATATACTTATGGCTACGAACACATGAAACATAATATATTTTTTCCATTATATCTAAGCACTTCAACTCTTTGGTAGTAAAGTGTTGAAAAGTAAGTACTTCAACTCTTTGGTAGTACAATACTTGAAAATGATCCAGATCTTTGGTAGTAGATCACATTGTGAAATGATCCAACTCTTTGGTAGTAGATCATAAAGGCCTTAATGCATTCAAATATCAGGTAGTAAATGCATGGATGATATAATGGAAAATGTGCCAAAAATATGTGTTCTCTTTTATTAATAAACATTCTTGTTCAAGAATGCTTTTGTTATATTTCTTCTATTATTGTCAAGTATTGGTTTTATCTTATTGCCAAGTCTTAGTAATGAGAGGTATATAAAAAGACATGTAGGCATACTCAGTATAATATTCTTGAATATTGTGTTGATGTGTACCACATGTAATCTTCTATTTAGGTTGTGGACATATGCTCTGGAAGATCCAAGATAGTTGAGAGTTGTATGGCGAGTTGATGTACAGGTGGACCTATTGTCTTAAGATCCTATTATAGAATGTAGTACATGTTTATGTAATAGTTTATCATTCAATGTGTAATATCAAATGTTGTAACAATTCATTATATAATTATGTGTTGAGTGGAGAGCATGAACAATAGCAAAACCTGACATTTTCTCATTATGCAACTTGAAACTAAAGAACTTTGAACTTAAAACCCATCCTTAGGGTTAGATTAGTTGTCTTCTAGATACTAGATATGATTTATCCTCTAGGTTAGAACCTAGATGTCTGAGAACTAGGTCTAGAATGATTCTTGTTGTATAGTAGGTCCTTAGATGACGTTCTTTCCGTATAGTACAGTGGTATGGGACGTTGCGTTATTTGGAAGTGGTGTACATCAAGGGAAGAGAAACCCTACACATATGGCACTCGTAGTTTAGAGTCGCTACACTTGTCTATACTTTGTTCTCACCCTTTTCATTAGTTGACATGGCACTAGACTCTCTACTATGTGGGACACTCATTTTGTGGATTTGGTTTTTGATTCCAATCAGATCGAAGCTCGATAGTTTTCTCTGACATATATTTTATCAGAGAAAAACTATACAATATTTTATTATATATGTGAGTATTACAAAAATGTGTCCCCACACATATACGAGTAGGAAGTGGTCATGCAAACTAATTAAAAGTAAATGACATCAGTCTAGAAGAGAGAGTAGTTCTAGATTAGATGTCTAGAGCCATGTTGAAATATATGATAGATGGAATAGATGAAACAAGATTAGATAATGATCTAAGGCTTATATAGATGATATAAGATGATTTGTGGTGACATATGAATACATTTGAGGACCTAAGTTTAGATTTGAGGATTTGAGATAAGTTTGATGGTGCAAGTATGTGTGCTTTTCTAAGTTAAGTTATGCTAAGCTGATATAAGGATGTGAATCAGCATGAGCCTCAAGCGCTTTTACAAAGGAGGACCTCTAGTGTTAGGACTAGTTTTAAGGTTAACTCTAAAGAGAGTGAGACCCATAGGGAGATGGTCAGAGAACCTAAACTCCAAGATATAAGAATGATGAGAAATATGTGATATGATATGTCCTAAACTAGAATACTCCTGAGTGATTGAGTTGAGTTGTGTTATGCATGATTCCTATAATCTTGTTAAATCCTAGATATCCTTGGGAGGACTAAAATCTAGAGATAGAGAGAGATTGGTTATATATGTGCATGTGAATATGAATATAAGAACCTACCATCTGGGTGAGGGAGAGAGTCCCATGACCCAAGAGAAGGCAACTATGAAAGATTGTTTAAGGCCTCATGCTCGGGTTGGTGGTGTCTTGAAGGAATATAGTGGTTGTTAATAAGAGAGAGAGATAGTTGGAAAATAGTATATCATGGGTAGAGAACACGTAAAGAGGATGCCATTGTATTTGATTCCTTGGTTTTTGTTTATGTGTCTAGAGCTTGTAAAGTATCTACTAGTGCCAAAGAGGTATATCTGTGAACCCTAGACTAGAAAGCACTATATAAAAACTGCCCATTAGTGGCATTTATTTAAGTGGCATTTATAAAAAAAAGACACTATCTTTCTAATATACAGGAATTTTTAATTAAAATTCTGTTGAACCACCTATCATAGGATTTCTGAAAAGGACAACATTAAAGGCATTTTTATTTATAATTAGTGGCAATCTTAAATTTCCATACCAAATTAGGAAATATTTTGCTAAACTATATTGACTTCCTGCTCCAAATTAAATTTTCCCTTCATGCTGCACTCTCCGCTCATTCAGCCCGACGTTCCGATCTCCCCCTCTCTCCCTGCGCGACTTCCTCGCTCCCTGGCCCATCGTGCCCTAGGTCCGTTGGTGGCTCACGATCGTCTACAGACTGGGAGAGACTGGTGGCGCTTGTTGTTTGCCAGTTGATGTCCATGGTGCCAATAGTTGCTGGCTATGGAGTGCCAAGTTGTCGGTGCCGCAGTGACACCTTGCATGTGATCACGAGCATTAGTTCTTCCTCCTCTGCCTATTTGAATCGAGCCCAACCGAAGCATACTCAGGCACCGTTCGTTCTTCCTCATCTGCCTTGGCAGACTGAGCCCAGCCGAAGCAGCACCACAGACTCAATCTGCCCCTCCGGTGTCAGTGAGCTTGACTGAGGGACTCCGATCAATCCTCTTCATGCAACCATCACCACACCCTATTCTATTAACTAAGATGTAGCTTACATACCTCCTTCATGGTCTCTTTCGTGACCGGTGGCTAATAGGCATGTAAAGTGTCAACAATTCTCATGCTTGGATGAAAAATCTTTAGGTATCGAATGCCATGCCACTTGGAATTTTTTGTTCATCTATAGGTTATTCTAAATCATCAATAACTATTAATGGGAAACCATGCAGCAGAATAAATAAACATATTCCGACTAATAACTTGTTTACCAATAGTAGTCCTCTTGTTTCCAGCCATTTCAATTGACAATACTTAAAAGGTATTTGCCTTGGATCTGACTTCTGTTCTACATACATTATTAGTACTTTTTATCTGTAGTGTTATAATTTTGAAGAAAGACTAGAATGAAGAAACTATAGCACTTCAAAGATGTTAACAAAATATGACTTATAGAGTTCATGTAAACATCACATGTAATTAATCAGTTCCCTATTAAGATGGTGGATTGGTATTTTCTATTTGATGTTTACATGGTCTTCCCACAAAATCATTTGAGAAACCAGGTGATGTGAAATGCAGCGATCAGTATAATTGAAAAGCATAATGTAGACATAATAATTCATAAGTGATCTCCTTAAAACAGACATAATAATTCATAATGTAGACTACGATAATTGTTGGTATAATAGCATACTCGTCTTACTTTCCATCTAAGTCTGATTTGTATTTCTCAAGTTGTCCCTAAAAATATGTAACATAGTTATATATACTTATTGAAAATATATAGCATCGTTATATATACTTACAATTGTTAGTACTGATATTTTGTAGTCTCTTTCCACCCAAAACAACCACTATGGCCTGGGCCTCGACCCCCCCTGTCCTTTTCCCTGAAACAGAACAGCTGGACATCACCCTAGACCATCGTATACTAGCACAACTCACCATTACTAGACAGTTGCGTCATTTGAACGGAAGATGCTACACGGCTGGTCAAGTGACTTTAAAGTATGGAACCTCGACAACTGTAATCGACGTTCAGTATGATGGCAAATGCACTTTAAGGTATCCACAACCAGTTGGCTTGCGTGGATTCAAAACATGCTAATTGGCCGAGAGGACCAGGTCTGGCTTCCGAACATGCAAATTGGATTCGTCTACGATGGACTCCCTCCACGACACAGCATCATCAACAAAACGGCCAAGTCACCAGTCAAACGGGTGTCTCAATTCTTGATGAAATTTTGTTACTTTTAAATAAGGAAATCACCAATAAATGTATTTTTTACTATTTTGTAGAATGAAATGTTGTTACTTTTAAATAAGGAAATCACCAATAAATGTATTTTTTACAGTATTTGTCACAATTCACCAGTCAAACGGGTGTCACAATTCTTGATGTTATATTTTTTACTATTTTTGTAGAATGGATAAGTCTTGGATAGCATAGGATGACCCAACGAGTAGTAAATACCTATGTGGAGTATCCAACTTTTTGGATTTTGCTTTTCAACATTCAATGATTGGAGACAAGATTGTATGCCCTTGTAGAAAGTGCACTAATGTATACCAGGTCACCAGACAGACTGCATTGAGTCATATATTGTGGAATGGCTTCTTAAAAAGCTATATTTCTTGGGATTTTCATGGAGAAGATGTCGATGTTGAAATGGATGCTCCAACTGATCAGGGTGATAGTCTAGATGATGAAAATTTACAAGATATATTGCATGATGTTTTTCTGAGTTTCAGTGAAGATGAAAATATGGAAGGAGTACAGTCGGCTACTGATCAACATTTAAATATTGGAAAATTTTATATCTTGTTAAAATTTTATATATTGGTAAGAAACTTACCAAACTTGCTTGCATCCTAGAATTCTATCACCTGGTTTGTCTTAATGCCTTGAGTAAGAAAGCATCATCTATGTTTCTTAAGTTCTTTAAAAAAATGCTACCAGAAGGAGAACAATTGCATAATTCCTTTTATGAACTGAAGAAGACAATAAAGGAGTTGGGATTACATTATGTGAAGATTCATGTTTTTCGAAATGGTTGCATGCTATTTTGGAAGGAGTCTGTTGATAAAGACGTATGTGATACATGTGGAGAATCAAGATGGATAACGACTTCAACACTAGATGATGAGGAGGAGGAGCTAGTAAACAAACCCGGAAGAACACCTGCCAAAGTGCTCAGACACTTTCCACTTATACCATGACTGAGGAGGTTGTTCATGTCATCAAAAACCTCTTCCTTAATGAAGTGGCTTGCAGAATAACATGAAAAAGATGACAAGTTAAGGCACCCGGTAGATTCACCTGCATGGAAAACATTTGATGTTATGCATCCAGAATTTGCTACAGACACTAGAAATATTCGATTGGGACTTGCCACTGACGGATTTAATCCTTTTGGGACAATGAGTAATTCTCATAGTACATGGTCTGTTGTAATTATTACATATAATTTACCTCCTTGGTTGTGCATGAAGCAACCGTATTTTATGTTGTCCCTACTAATTTATGGACCATCTTCGTCACAGAATATAGATGTTTACTTGCATCCATTGATTGATGAGCTGAAAGAACTATGGAGTACTGGTGTACAAACATATGACGCTAGAGCCAAGGAATTCTTTCAGATGTGTGCTTCTTTATTATATACTATTAGTGATTTTCCAAGATATGCACATCTATCTGGTTGGAGTACTAAAGGCTAAAAAGAATGTCCTTATTGTAATAAAGATACTGTCTCACATTGGTTGCCACATAGTCGTAAAGTTTGTTACAGAGGACACTGTAGGTTTTTTCCAGCTGGCCACAGATTCCAGAAAGAAGCTAGGGCATTTGACGGTGAGCAAGAATTTAGGAGTCCACCTAAACCTCCTTCTGGAGATGAAATCTTGTCACAAATGGATGGTGGAAGCACTGTAATTGGTAAGAAAAGGCCGAGAGGTAAAGATTCGACACACAATTGGGATAGGAAAAGCATATTCTTCGAGCTACCATATTGGAAATCTAACATTGTAAGGAACAATCTGGATGTCATGCACATTGAGAAGAATATATGTGACAGTATTGTTGGAACATTGCTAGGTCTGAAGGATAAAAGTAAGGACAACTTGAATGCAAGGAAGGATTTGGAGGATATGGGAATTAGATTTCTGCTTCATCCACAAACTGTTGGCACACATTCCATACTACCTCCAGCTTGCTATATGATGAGAAAAGAAGAAAAAATATCATTTTGCAACCTCCTAAAATCTGTCAAAGTTCCATATGGGTATGCATCTAATATATATAGATGTGCAGGGCCGACGGATCAGAAGATGTACCAAGGAAAAGTCACAATTATCACGTGTTGATGCAACAACTTCTGCCATTAGCTGTCACTGTGTCTTTACCCAGTAAGAATGCTAAGTCATATATTATTAATCTTTGTTGCTATTTTCAGAGGTTGTTCACTAAAGTCATAGATCCAAATGATTTTGCTGCATTGGAAATTTCAATAGTTGTGACACTTTGTGAGATGGAGAAGATTTTCCCTCCATGTTTTTTTGACATAATGGTGCATCTATCAGTCCATCTCATTTTTGAAGCTAAGATAGCCGGCCATGTTCAGTATCGTTGGATGTATCCAATTGAAAGGTAACTTTTCATACATCGTGATGACTTCACCTATTGGAATTTAATTTGTCATAATATTTTCGCCAACTTTGTTATCAGGTATCTGCAGACCCTAAAAGGATATGTTCGTAATAAAAGATATCCAGAAGGATCAATAGCAGAAGGATATATAGCTGAAGAGTGTCTTACTTTTTGTTCAAGATACTTGGATGGAGTTTGAACAAAATTAAATCGGACAAATAGAAACGATACTGACGAAATAAATTTGAAAAATGAGCCAACACATGACAGTGATGATTGGTCGATTTTCTCGATAGTAGGTCATGGTGTTGGTAAAATGATAGCATGTGTCTTGGATGAACATACATTGCAACAAGCCCATAAGCATGTACTATTCAATTGTGAAGCAGTTGAACCCTACATTAAGTAAGTTAGTGACAATTGTATTCTATTATTAAAATATTATTACATATTCCAATTACATATTGCATATTTTTTTTCAGGAAGCACTGTGATATCATTAGGCTAAAACATCCTCATAAGTCCTTAAAGGAGGTACAGAGAATACATAGTAACTCATTTGATGGATGGTTTAAGGAACATGTAAGTTAATTTGTCATAATTAAATTTGTTATGCTTCATGATTAAATACTAACAAACTTTTCTTGTGTTAGATTGAGACACTCCTAAGAACAGAGATGGTGGATGATAAAATCAAGTTTCTTTCTCAAGTTCCACATCAAATGGCTGTTAAGTACAAGGGCTACATTTTCAATGGTCTCAGATTCCATACCAAAGCAAAAGATCGACATCTAACAACACAAAATAGTGGAGTCTTTCTGGTAGCTAAGACTGATTGTTATGCTAAAACCACTGACCGCAATCCAATTACTAGAGATGCTACCTACTATGGTATTTTGAAGGATGTTATTGTGCTCAATTATTATGAACACTTTAAGGTGACATTATTTTAGTGTGAATGGGTGGACATCTACTACAAGAGGACAATCAAGCATGATGAACATGGGTTGACTCTTATTAATTTGAGACGACTTCAATCAACTGGAGAACCATATGTAGTGGCATCTAAAGTTGGACAATTATTTTATGTAGAACATGTCACTGCAAAAGGGTGGCATTTTTTTGTAAAGATTCCCCCACGAGATACGTTCAACATGGAAGATCCATCTTGTAGTGAGACTGTCAAAGCTTATGTGCAAGGTGAACCTAGAGATGGGCCATCAATGACAACAGAGGATGAAAATGTAGACTGTGACATAGTTAGATTGGATATGGAAGGAATTACTGTTGATAGTTCAACAATTGAGAAAGACCAATCCCAAATTCAGCAGGATGACGAAAGTGTATATCAAAGTGATGAGGATGACAGTTTTGAATGAGAAAATTACAAAGTAGCAACCAATGTTTATTTTAATTTGTCGTTATTGTTTGACTTATATATGCTTGTTTCGTTGGCATGAAGTTTCCACTGTCTGAAATGTATCTGACATATTTTAGTCGCATGCTTCTATGTGTGTTGGATTATCTCGCATATTCTCGAGAGAGAAGGCTGTCTAATCAGCTCCTTCAATGTATTGCAGCCTAGCCAAAGTGGTATCTAAAAGTAGTATCTAAAGTAGTATGTTCTGCTTAAATTCTAATGTCCAACTTACTAACAATGATGATCACCTTTTTCCTTTCCTTAATGTAGGTGTATGCAATCAGAGTTTCATTTTTATGTAATCCTCTTCACTAACATTGTTGCTAGCTCTGCTGTTACTGATATGTTGACAATGACTTCGTGTACCTCTGTAGTTTTGCATCTTAATTTCTCTACAGAGGTACATGAAGTCATTGTTAACATGTCAGAACTATGCTCTGGTGGAGAAGTCTATGAAGAAGCCTCAAGGAAGAATGGTTTCTCCAAGAGATTAAAGGCCATTCTCAAGAGATAAGGTTGTAAATGTCTTTTTGCTTCCTACTCTAGAAAGTCTTCTTGCATGTTTTGCAGTTACTTGTTTTTTACATGTGGTGGTTTCCATGACTGGTGATGGTGTCAATGATGCACCTTCTCTGAAAATGGCAGACATTGGTATTTCCATGGGAATTTCTGGAACTGAGGTGATTATATTCGCTATGGGAATTTATATATCTGTCTTCTTGTCTTTTAGTAATTATTATCGATAATTATGTTTCTTCTCTTTTTACGTGTCAGTCCAGGTTGCCAAGGAGGCTTCAGACATGGTTCTTGCTGATGATAACTTCAGTACAATATTTATTGCAGTTGACGAAGGGAGATCTATCTATAACAACATGAAGGCCTTCACCAGGTTCTGCTTTTATTAATCATTTTATGCTTTCTTACCTTACTAAAATTCTTTCAACTTATTATGTATAGACTATAGTTTTATGAGAACACCGGATGAGATTGAGTTTGATTATAATCTTTTGCTTTTACATAATTGTCAAGATTGTCAGCTTTGCCCCCTTTCTATAATCTTCTTAGTTGTGTGCTTAGCTAAATGTCTAAAGCTTTGCTGCGTGGCAAACTCTATTCAGCTGACATAATGTGAATGGTACATTTGAAATTATCACCCCTGCCGAACTTATTAGGAGTGGTGAGAAGGTGGGTTCTTGTGCGGCTGTCCTTCTTGCAAAGCTCGGCATTAGGCCCTTCTCATATGGATTGGTTGTGATGTCATTTTATGATAGTGGATCTGTATTCAACCCTGAGGTCCTGGACCTTACTGAAGATGACCTTATTTATAAATTTGGCAATGGTTCTATCTTCCCTGATACTATCTTATTGCATGCTAGTGTTGTAAGTTTTTTTGTCTTACATTTGCATGCAAGTGCTCAACTTTTTGCTCACTTCATGGCAGGATCCTAGCAAGTTTGCAGTTGTTTCTGCCCCTACTGCTACTTTAGGCTATGCAGTTGCACCTGCGACTTCTGCTGCCAAGGTGGAAGAGAAGAAGGAAGAACCTACTGAGGAATCTGGTGACTTTATGGCCGAATTATCATATGCTATCACTGTAGCTGAGAAGAAGGATGAACCTTCCTTGCAGTGTAGCTGGTCTAATCCTGCAGAAGCTCACAACTACTTGGAATGCTAGAATGGAGTTGTATGTTTTTGTAAGAAAATGAGTTTGTATTCCTTTGGGGGATCTCCAAGTGCAAATTGAGTTGATATTCAGTTAGTGATCATGTCTAGAATATGTACCATATATAGTCATATGTGATGGTGTTTTATTGAATATAAGGGGCAAGGTAAAATGTCCTCCCCATGTAATTATCATTTGATTATAAATAAAAAAGTTCAATACTTCTGGAAAAATGTGTTCGGCTTCAATTGGCATTCAATTAGAAAACTTGATCATGAACTACAAATTGACTGACTAAAATCCATAAAAAATTAGTAATGCAGAACTAGTATGTCATTACTGGCTTTTTTCATAAGACACTACATTCAATAAAAACCATTTTATACAAAAACATTATACAAAATAGTGGCATTTGTATAAAAGTCAAATGATGGATATTCACTTTTCTATAAATGCCAAATGATGGTTTAGTGGTCTTTATGTGGCATTTATTCGAAGCCACTAAAGACAAACGTTTAGTGGCTTTTACAACTTAAGCCACTATCTTCCTAGTGGTATTGGCGCTAGAGGCATTTTTTTAAATGTCAACAAATGCCGCTAAACCTGTTTATTGGCTATTTTTCAGTGGCATTTATGAAAGGCCGCTGATGTGAATGTGTGTTGTAGTGAAGGGAAGATAAATTTTCTACATATGTGATATTGGTAGAGTTGAGTGAGCTTATAGAAACTAAGCATGACACTTCCCTCAGGTATGGGTCAAGAGAACCTCAGTTGGACTAGATAAAGTTTTGATATATGTTTGATGAGCCACTCATATAAGTTTTTTTAGCATAACCATGATATAATATATGGAATATTGTGATATAATCTTGATATGTGATATATGGGTATGACATGATTGAAAATCCCTAGTGATGGTTTAATAACTCTACATGTATATAAAGTTAACCATATGTAGGAAAAACGTTGACATATATTGTTGGTTAATCTCATGATGAAATCACTAATAAAGTTTGTGACCTAAATATGAGAAATGTGAAATGAAATTATATTAATGACATATGTTAGATATGGTGCTAACATTAGTGTTTAATGAATCGATTGAATATGGCATGCTTATTAGCACAATAGAAAATGATGATGATGGCACTTAATATTATATAGATGGATAAATTGGGTTAATTACAATTAACTGCTTCATAAAATGTATAAGCTAATGTTGGAATCTTAATGCTTGGGTGAAATGACTATGAAAGTCCTAAGTGGAGAGATGTCATGCCCTAACATATGCTTCAAAAAAAGTGTTCTAACCTATATGAAGGGGGAACTTAACCCTAGATTTGTTTGAAACCTCCTAGAAAGACATATATATAGTTTTGAAGCCTTTGTTTGTGAATATGTTACACATTAAGTGCTTCCATACATGTGAATGAAGACATTTTCGTTTTTCCAGAGAGTAAGGAATGAATTAATTTTTAGTACAAAAAATCTTTTAGGATGTATATGATGTGATGGACTGAATTTTGGCTTAATTGTGAGCAAGAAATTTCTTTTAAAGCATGTAGGATGTGATGGACTGAACTTTTAGAATCCATGAATACTTAATGACATAAGTGGATTTATGTATTTGAGTTATACTGGAGATTTCAAAAAATATTTTGGTAAAGTTTGAAATGTTGATTGATGTTAATACCATGATTAAGATCCCTAGGTGTATGACCTTTTGAGATAATTAGATGATTGGTCAACCAATGATGTATTGACACCAAAGTCAAGTGGAATATAATTTGGATGGTGATAAAGTTTTAGTTCAAATCTCATGATGAAATGAGCTTCCTATAGAAAGTTATCTAAATTTGAAATTTGCTAAATATTTAATAATTTGATGTGTCGATTTACATGATGGAACAAAGTTAATATGTTCGTTTAGCCTGATGTAGACCCTAGCCCTAGGATGTGGCAGATCAGACGACACAACACACTTCTCCTACCTATGCTCATAAGGCAAATTGTGGGTGATGAGGAAACACGCCTTCGACCGGGTCCACGATGTTGAACATGGGGAGCAAAGGGAAACTAATTGAGCACTTATGCTCGACTCGTCAAAAGGGGACCCATGATCCTTTAGTCGTGGTGTTTGATTCAGTAGGGATGGAAAACTAGCCTCTAGTTCTGAAGACCTCTCCTCTGTGGCATACATGCCTAAGAAAAAAGTAGAGAATGGAGGTAGATGGGACTCGAGAGGAGAATTAGGAAAGGAATACATTCCCAGTGTATAGTAGAGTCTATCAAGCTACAGATGCTCCTCTCTAATGGTTTTTCTCATGGCTAACCTGTTCCTTTTTGGTAAAGGTGAAGGTCGTTCTTGGGGATTAGATGTAGAGCTCCTCACTGAGAATAAGATATATGAATGAACTCTTGGAGGAATTTCAAAGCTTTTGGAAGCCCAGATGCAAGAATGATGGTCTATGGATCGTTTCCCCTTTTTTTCAACATGGTGGCACCATTCAGCGAGGAGGTTACCCGGGCCAATAGGACGAGCACTCAGTAGTGACTAACCAGGCCGATGGGGTAGTTTCTGACCCAAAGAAGGAGATTTTGGTTCTAACAGGGGCTAAGGAGAAGGAAAAGGGTGCCCATTGCTCGTTGGAGGTGAAGCGTGTGGCAGTGCCCTTGCCAAGCAGAGGAGATGAAAATGAGTGCACAGTGCATAGAATCGTGAGAACGAGACCGAGAAAGAGAGGGAGCAGACTGGGTATGCGCTAGTCAATCTAATGGTCCAGGTACCATGAAACAGATGACCAAGGCATGAGACATGCCCTTACATGCCACGTGTCAGCCACCAATTGGCCATTCAAGGTAATTATCTTCTAAAATGATCAAAATTTTCATAATTCATAATAAATAGCTCTGATGTCCAATAATTCTTAGAAAAATATCAGTATGTCCAGAAAAATGAGTAGAATAAGATAGAACCATAATATTAGTGATTCAATGCTTATATTAGGGTTATCACGTAGGATCTAAAATGGTCTTTTCATGTCTATTAAATAATAAATGGAGACCTAAAATTATAAAAATATTCCAGTAACTCCCAAATGTGACTTATAATCCATCTGATGTCAATAACTATAATGTTGATGCACAAAATCATGTAATTTGCTTTATATGGCTAATTAGGGCTAATAATACTAATTAATGTGTAATATTACAAATACACTCAAGTGATATTGTAAATTGCAAAGTAAGATCATATCAGTAATTGGAAGCTAATATGTAATCATGAGATCATTATGATGCATAAACTGCATGTTTTATGACTATTGTTCTTAAAATGATGAGAAACTCTAACACTGATTAATAAATGTAACCTAGGTAGGGATGACAATAAAAACCAATTACCATCAACCGAACCAACCCACCTCGCTCCGCACTGTGAAACTAGGAATCCATTGGCAAAATGGTAGTCTGGGTCAGGCGGAGTAAAATACCACAATCGTGAGTGTGGTTTCTAGGAACCTGACCATCGTCACTTTGTCAACATCCACTGTTCGAAGAAAAAAAAAGGAACTGACGGAAGAGGAGAAGCTCAAACTTCTAATTCATTGGGAGGAGATGCTAGAACGAAGTAGATCATCCCATAAAAGATGAAGATCTGAGCTCAAGGAGGAGGAAAGGTAATGTGGCATGAGGCTTTTCAGGCCAATGGATGCTCTGCTTTAGCTGAGCTAGTTGGAGAATGTCATCCTCAGTATGAACACACTCCAAGGTCTCCTCCTACTGATGATCAACTTCACAAACCCGAATATCCAGTTCCTCCTTCTTGCTTACAACTTGCTCATAGGGACTCCCAATGTGACCTTTGCTCCAAACGGAAGTGCTACCTCTACTCTACTACGTCATGAAGTTGAACATGTACAGTCACTGTGTGTAGGTGTGGTGCTCACTCCAGGTCCCAGCGGGGCTCACTCCAGGTCTTGGTAGGTCCCGGCGGGGCTCACTCCAGGTCCTGGCGGTATGGCATTCTTAAGACAGAGATGAGTTAGTGGCACATGCAATGAGATTATGGTCGTCGTGATGAGTGCTTGGCGGCTGCGGTGAGTGCATATTAGCGGCGTAAGTGCATGACATTAGATCGGATGACTACTATGGTGGGCGACTATGACACTCTCAAGATGAGGTGGAGAACAAGGTTGAGGTAGCGGCGCTAACAATTTCGGTGACATTGTCGTCAGCCAGGGACTACTGCTTGGAAGTTTACAGACGTACAAAAGAAGATGAGAGTCGTTCGTATGGGAGGTAAGCGGAGATTGTGTGCTAGGTGTGGATCGTCACTACTTCCATTATGAGGAGGAGAGTGCACACTGGGAAAAAGGATTAAAAATTCACAACTCGTGCAATATGTACAATATATGGATATTTGGTTTTCTGTGGTGCCCCAACTATGTACATCCATTGGAGTGGTTTTAATTTTAATTGAGTGGTCGTGGTTGTTATTTTGTACGGTTGGTGAATGGAGGAACCAAATATACTCCATTGCCATCCCTAAACCTATGGTTAATTTGTGCACATAATCATATGCAACTAAATAATCAGATTATGTATCTTAATCTAGAATATAACATTAGTAATATAAAGATAAGAATATAAGAAAAGTAATGAAGCACATGTCCTAATGACCTAGGTAAAACCCTAAAATGGACATAACTAGGGTTGAGATGATGAGAACCTAATGATGATATGTGATCTTGTCTCTTAATCAGGATTGACCAAGGATATAGTTGACCTGAGGAACATATGAAGATTAGGTTTCTCCTTCTTCAAGGTACGCCCTTACCTCGTACTTGGCCTACTATTCATTATGGTTGTATTATGTGTATTCAAATACTTGGCATATGATGTTATATGAAATGATTGTTCTTGTATAATATCTTGCTTGATTTTCCATACTTATGGCTACAAACACATGAAACATAATATATTTGTTCCATTATATCTAAGCACTTCAACTCTTTGGTAGTAAAGTACTGGAAACTAATTACTTCAACTCTTTGGTAGTAAAGTACTTGAAAGTGATCCAACTCTTTGGGAGTATATCACATTGTGGAATGATCCAACTCTTTGGTAGTAGATCATAAATCCCATAGTGCATTCAACTATCAAGTAGTAAATGCATGGATGTTATAATGGAAAATGTGCCTAAAATATGCGTTTTCTTTTATTAATAAACATTCTTGTTCAAGTATGCTTTTGTTATATTTCTTCTATTATTTTCAAGTAGTATTTTTATCTTATTGCCAAGTCTTAGTAATGAGAGGTATATAAAAAGACATGTAGGCGTACTCAGTACAATATTCTTGAATATTGTGCTGACGTGTACCACATGTAATCTTTTGTTTAGGTTGTGGACATATGCTCTTGAAGATCTAGGATATTTGAGAGTTGTATGAAGAGCTTATGTACAGGTGGACCTATTGTCTTAATATCTATTTGTAGAATGTAGTAAATGTTTATGTAAAAGTTTATCATTCATTGTGTAATATCAAATGTTGTAACAATTCATTATATAATTATATGTTTAATGGTGAACATGTGTTGTATGGTTTTTTTCTTGTTCATGTGCATGTGCTATTTTTGTTTCCTTTTGACTTCCTATGATTTTCTTCTTCTTAGCCTAGTGTGTGGTGTTCAAATTGGATTCTCGCTCAGGTGAGGTTTCAATTTCGGACACCACCCATCAGATTAAGTTTTCAAAAATATAGGGATGTCAAAAAGTATATAGTGTTAGTGAAGGTTTTGTGGCATCACTATTGTGTATAGGAAGTCACATGGGAATTAGATGATGAGATGCATAGAAAGTACCTATCTCTCTTTGCGTAGGATTTCAAGATGAAATCCTTGTTAGGGGTTTATAGTTGTAAGACCCTTGACCTTGTTTAAAGTGTTGAATAAGATTAATTATCATAATTAAGTTCTTAATACCTTAATTTAACATTGTGATATGCTTTAATATCATGTGACAATCTTAAGTTTTAAATTTGGTCCAATTTGGACTCTGTTTGTGCAAGTTATGTAATTTTATGTACATTTTGGACTTTTCTAAAATTTACCCACATGAGAGGTTTTTCTTGCAATTTTTCACATGCATTATGATCCTTATATATTTCCATATCATGATTGAGCTTTTTGTGCCACTTTATTCTTAGTGGTACCTTGGTTTGATAGTGTTTCTCTTCAATGGTGACTTAGGGTTTACCCCTTCATGGATGAGCTACCTTTAGGAGCCATCAACCGATGGTCCCCCTTTTTGGTTGACATCCTATGGTCACCAACAGGTGGTGACAGCTTATGGTCATCCTAGAAGGCCTTAGGTCTATGGTTTTCTGGTTTTGGTTCACTTGTACCGATGGTTTTCTTAAAAGAGGTGATCAATCGATAGTTCACCACTTAAGTGACTAGGGTTCCAAGAACCGATGGTTCCTTTGCATGACAAATGATGGTTGGACTGGAAAGATAAGAAAATATGGCATAGAAGGTCTCTATAACTGATGGACCTACTGCTTCATGGTTTTGAAATCTTTTATCCATGGACACATAGAGAGCTACTATGACACCTCAAGCTTCTTCTCTCCCTTATCCTTAAGCTTTATATACATATCCTTAAGCACCCAAACCAATCCTTCAGCCCCCTATCTTTTCTTCTCTCTCCGGATCTCTTATTTCCCCTGCTTGGTGGTGGAGGAGGTGCCCAAGGTATAAGAAGACAACCGATCTTCTTGTTGGAGCTTCTAGGGTTTGGATCTACTCTCATCTAGGGTTTATAAAGCTTCCTTTTGGTGATCTTGACCTAAATGAGTAAGTATCTCCTTCTCTCCTTCGTTTGTTCTTTTGATCTTCTTCATCATACCTTCTTCCTGGGTAGAACTCTTTTGTTCCATGGTAAGCTTGCTCTAAAGCTTACAGAACCTACCTTTATTGCTTCTCCTACCAAGGGTTTGCTTCTTTTGTGGAGAAAGGTTCTACTTGGCCGAGTTCAAAGCTTATACTAGGGTTTTGCACCTTACTTGCTCAAGTTTTCTTGCTTCTCGGAGCCTTATCTTCTTCTCAAAGGCAAGTTTTATAACCCTATTCAGTTTTGTTTCTTACTACAACCTTGATGACTCATGTTCTTGCTCTAAAACGAAGATCTAAGCACTTAGAAACTATGTTTGCTTGGGGTTTCGATTTTTATGGTGTTCCTTCCTAAGTATTCAGCTCTAGATGAATCTGAAACCATGTGCATGTTCTTCCTAATGTATAGGAAGACTTATATAAGGTTGGTGTGGCCATCTATGGTGCTAAGTACCTATCGAATGATGGCATATACTTAGGTTTCTAAGCTATTTTCTTCTCTATACATGAACTGATGGTGATGTCCTTGTGACAACTGATGGACTTGTCTTCATGACAACCGATGGTGATGACCAATGGTGAGAATCAATGATTTAAACTGATAGTCACACCATAGGTTAATTTTAGACTCTCTTGGAAGCTCAATAATCAATAGTTTAAGTACCCTAAAGTTGGCATAATTGATAGTGACATTAGCTCAATATTCGATGGAAATAAATAATGGTAGTGCTGACCCTATCAACCGATGGTGAAAACATATGTCACAACCAATAGTAGAATAGGTTACCACGACTAATGGTGAGTCAAGGTTTTGATTTTCTCTTAATTTAAGCCCTAAACCAATGGTTTCTTGGGTCAATTGATTCAAGGATTAGACCTATATTCCAATTGATGGTTTTGAATAATGAACTTGATCCAATGATTGATATTGGATGCTTCAGCATCTAATGGATTCTAATTAATCCTATAGTATAGTATGTTAGTTCTAATAATGAGAATTTGATGGTTCAATGTCTTTAATTTGTATTCTTACCTTTGCCCTCGTATGAATATATTTATAAATCACCATAATAAGTGGATGTGTAACTCTAAGGAGATAGATGTTGTTACACCTAACCCTAATGTAACTAAGTGATGGTGATTGATTGTAATTAGCCCTCTTGAATAATTAAATGTGACAATGAAATACTCTCTTCTTATTATTGAACCCTAATGTGATGTAGTTGAACATCATAGTTCCTTGCTATGATAGTCTTATATGTCACATGTGTGTTGGTGATCTGTTGAGCCTTAATCGGAGGAATTGAAAGAGAATGATGATATTGCAAGTATTTATGTGATGGTCTTGAAGACCTTTTGACATGGTTGAGCCCTCATGGAAGTATAATCCTCTTCACGATACAATAAGGGTTGGAACCCTAGAATTTGTGATAAGAAATTGTACCTTGTAATGGTAAGACGAAAAGTATGATCCTATGATTGGTAATAAATAAGTATAATGTGGTAATGTGATTTATATTATATACTTCATATGTTTTATATCTTTTGAAGTTTCAATACTTATATACTTGATAGAAATGAATTAGGATTTGTATGTCCATTTGTATGATGAAGCCTTAATTCACTTAATTGGTAGTAACTAATCAAGTGTAACCCTAATCATTAGTGCCATGTGTCATAGATCCATCTTCAACATCAGAACTTGATGGATGGTAAAATGGGTATTCCTAAGGAAAACTCAAAATGCATACATAATATGTTGAGTATGTGGGGTGTAAGTGAGCGTACATAGTTGACATCCTTAATTGCAGGTTATGGAGG
Organism: Alisma plantago-aquatica; assembly: GCA_963693085.1. NCBI lineage: Eukaryota > Viridiplantae > Streptophyta > Magnoliopsida > Alismatales > Alismataceae > Alisma > Alisma plantago-aquatica. The sequence goes on from OY856410.1 coordinate 230,463,659, forward strand.
ATGGTTGCGTTCATGCCTCAGACAATTGTGATATATGAAGTGACTGAGTGTCTCATGTGGCAAGTTTTTGCTTGCATACCCTGGAGTCTAGTGTCATGATGTGTACCAAGGGCAGACTAGTTTCTAGCATCTTGACTCTATGTCATTGTAGTGGTAGTTGGACTGATATGTCACTACCTTTTTGACTTGTACTGACTAAGAAGGAGAGATCTTAGGATACCAACACTCCTTTATATTATAAGGAACTGAATAGCACTTCACAGTGGTCAGTTGGACTTTGAGTGGTATGACTGAAACTCCCGTGTGCATAATAAAAGATGTAATACAAGACGTATAGTATATCTACTAGGGTTAATACACTTACATTGGTTGAGTGTTCCTTGCATTGAGTTTGTACTACACAGTTGTTATATGTTGCAATCTTATGAAATCTGAGTAGTCATTTATAGAAGAAATAGATTTATCTATTTCCTGTATATACTATGACAATTATACTTGCTAGTAAGCTTATCAGTTTAACTGATTAGTATTCTTAAACTATACAATCTGTTCAATTGCTTATTCTATACTCAATCTACTTAGTCTTTTACTGTTTAGATAATCTTTGGTAATCAATATCTATTGGAGAGAGTTATATCTCTCGTTGGGAAATGGGTCTCACCCATGGGTCCCCACATCTTTTTAGGTGGTCTCCGATAATGTGGTTGAGATTGTGTTATAGAAGAGGAGAAGAATAGTGATTGGTAATCCTAGAAGGTTGGAAAGTTGTAGTTTTTAGCAGTAGAGTCCTAGTGTCGTCCCTGTACTCACAGGTCTGGGTATGGGAAGTGTTTTGTAGATGATAAACATGTATTAACATGAGTTTTTGGCAGTATGTCAGATTTTGTATATATGGCTTGTACATGTATAAATAGCTCTTTTGTATATAGGATGTGGTTGACACCACTAGATACAGATGTCAATACATGTTATGGTATATGAGTTATGGAAAGGATGGACCCTTGTGCAAATATTACAACACTTGATTATGATGTTAAAATTGGTTTTAATTCTTCTATTTTTTTGGTTATGTGATTAATTAGGAGTTGATCATGTTTTATATTTTGAGTAATCTTATTTAGCGTGATGAGGTTTCATAGCTATATGAGATTCCTTTCCTATCCAATAGCTCCATTGTTGTCACAATATTTCTACCATATTATCCATGGTTGGAACCTCCCATAAGTTCATCTATATGAATTATGTGATCCATACAATATCATTTGTTGTGTTCATAACACCAAGATACTCGACTTCCATTATGGATTAAACGACTGTCTCTTTCTTGGAACTTATCCATCTAACCGTTCTATTTTAAGGTCAAACATAAATTTAGATTGCAATTGTTAATTTTCTTTGTCATTTTGGAAGCTTGCATCGGTGTAACCCTTAACACCCAACTCTTCATTATTACCATTTTCAAAACCCGTTACACTAAATGAGATTACTCAAAACATAAAACACAATCGATCATAATTAATCACATACCCAAAAATATGGGTAAATTAAAACCAATTTCAACGTCAGTACCTTCTTAGAAACATTTTCATAAGAGCCCAACATCGTTCTTATATCCATATTATGCCAAGAATTTGATACAAATTGTTCTATCATCTTAGCCACAACATATATACACAGTAGAACAATATTCGTATAAGCCACACGAACAAGCATTAATATGCTAACAAAAGTCTGATTTGTTTGAAACACCATATTCAAATTTTTCTCGCCGAGACCTGAGAGTACAGGGATGACTCTAGGACACACTAGATATAAATAATCAACTTTCTTGATTCATTAGTATAGCTCCTCTTTGCTTCCACATGTTTGTTTTTGTCACTTCAGATTACCTAAAAAGATGTGGTGAACCACAAGGGTGAGACCCATGTCCCAGCAAGAGATATAACATCCAATAACGGTTATTGATTACAACATTTTAAATAGTAGATAACTAAGCAATTTGAGTATTTAATAATTAATTGAACAGATTGAACAATTCAAGTATACTAAACAGATTAAGAAAATCATCTTAGAAACAAGTATGATCATCAATGCATATTTAGATAACAAATAAATCCATTTCTATGGATAGCTATCTACGCAAATATCATCAAATTGCATCTAATAACAATCATTATCATTAATATGACTATCATCATACTCCTTGCTAACAGTACAAGCAATCTAGTAGCATAAGCATCCCTGACATCATGAATATGTCTAGTAGCATAACATGGCTATTAATATTGGCATCTCAAATAAAGTGAACAGATCTATATCATAAGTAGAACTAACATCATAGCACAAATAACTTCATAGGCATGATTAGTAGTTTAAGCATTTATAATTACGCAGGCATGGCTAGCAATATTAAACATAGCTAGCAGCATCATCTTAACCATCAGTGTCAGTATATTTGACAACATAAGCATGTTTACAACATGAGTATAACTACAACATAAGCATATCTATTTTCTCTTATTGTATTATACATGATCTCAATGAAAAGAAAGGAAATAAGGGTTATAATACAATATGAAGTGTTGTGTATAACCCTAAACAGATATGCTACATTGTTGTCTTACACTTTTATTATGCCTTGGGGAATTTGAATCGTGCCATCTGAAGTCCAACCGACCCATGTGAAGGGCTATTCAATTCTGTACAATATCTAGGAATGTAGGTATCATTAGATCTCTTCCCCTCGGTCAGTACGAGTAAAAAGGCAGTGACATATCAGTCAAAGTTGCCACCACGGTGACATATATTCAATCGTCTAACCACTAGTCCGCCCTTGGTATAGGTCATGGCACTATAAACCAGGGTATACAAAACCCTCTAATCTGAAGTACAACTACAGTTGTCCTAAATCACATCAAATGTATGAGGCATGACCATAGCCATCCTCCACAACATACATTGTGGATGACAAGGATATATCCTTAACTTGCCACCCCCACATACTCAACAGTATGTGCTCTGAGTTTCCCTTAGGAATACTCAATTCACCATCCAACAAGTTCTAACACAGAAGATGGCTCTATGGCATGGGGCACTACATGATTAGAGTTGCACTTGATTAGTTATGCCAATTGGGTGAATTAAGGTTGCATCAAACAAGTGGACATACAAACCCTAATTCATTTCTAGAAAGCATATAAATATCACAATTTTTAAAAGATATAAAATGTCTGGAACATAATTTCTCATCTCATCATCACATTTTACTATTCACTTGCCATTGATGAGACCACACTAGTCATCATACTATCACAAGATATAGATCATTTTCACAATATCACAGGATATCAACACTTATCAACACAAGAGGATTACACCTCATTCAGGGCTCAACCATGCCCAAAGGTCATTTAGACCATCATAATATCACATGATATAAATTCTTTTCACAATATCACTGGGCATCAACCCTTATCAACACAAGAGGGTTACACCTCATTCAAAGCTCAACCATGCCCAAAGGTCATGAAGACCATCATACTATTCCATGTAAGATCATCATTATCTTTGCATGCCTTATAACAAGGCTCAACAACATCACTTACATATGATACATCAGATCAACACAATATTGCATTAATGAGCTAGGCGATATTCGTAAACAATCATAACAGGGTTATATTCATATTAAGAACATTCCTTCATTACATCAACATGTAGGGAATCTAAATATGATTAACCCTCACCATATTCATAATGCACATGTTTAGCATAAGAAAGTATCAACCATGTGGCTATGATAACCACCAATTAACATATTAAGGTTCTGATCATATTAAGGAGATTATTTCACCATCATGCCATCATATAAGAAGGTTAAACATGAATACTCTTCTTTATCTATTTGCATTAGAGTTAGGTTCAACAAGATAAATTATATTAATGCTACTAATCATCATTCATACCCAAACCCTAACTCACGGCATCCATGTTGGATCATGGATGCATAAGGTGAAGCATTACCATCACATTCCATATTATTCTCAAGTATGAACCCATACATGAATCAAGGTGTAACCATTGGGTTATAGCATACTTGGGTTTTGACAACAGTAATAGAGTACTCCATGATTGTATTAGTCATTCAAGGACTATTCACACCCAATTACCATTATTTAGTTATATTAAAGATAGGTATAACAAGATATACCTCATTAGGGTTACCCATTAATTCATTATGGTGATTATAAATCATAATCATATGAGGGAAAGGGTAACACTACAAGTTTAAGGCATTGAACCATCAAATTCTCATCATTAGAATCATAACATTACACTACACACTTCACCTATAACAATGGGAATATTGAGGCATCAACTTCTAACCATGAAATGTTGAAAAGGTAAAGCCATTGGTCGTTTACATAAGTAAATACCTTGAATGAATCATCTATGATGTTATTGAGTTTTGATCTATAAAAGTCACCATTTAACCCTAGACATTCTTTGATTAACAACAAAAAGGGTTCTGTTGAGAGTAGGGTAAAACCCATAAATGACTGTTCATTTAAAACAAGCCATCCATTGTCAACAAGTAGGCTCCTTAAGTTGATCATATAAAGGAAACCATCTAAATCAAATTATTAGGACCAATATATTACATTGGCCATCATTCCACTTTATTGCAGGAATAAACATTAGATCCTAACCATTGGGTCAAGTTCATATGTTAAAACCATCAATTACAGTATAGGTTCGACCATTACATCAAGTGACCCAAGAAACCATTGATCTAAGGCTTAATTGATGCTACAACTATATGATTTGTGGAGACCTGATCCACCATCATTAGTGATCATTAAATCACCATAGGTTGTTAGATCAACACTATATTCATTAATCAACATCAAATATCAAACTAATATCACCATTGATTGATAGCATCATTAGGGTGCTTAGTTGTTAATCACTAGGATTCTAATTAGGCTAACACCTGACCTAAGGGGTGAATGTCAGTTGACACCCTTGGTCACCATCATCATTTTTCATGAAGGTGATACTGTCAATTGTTGCAATGGTACCATCATTGGGTCATGTGTTTATATAAGAAATCAGCTTTAAACCCTAAAATTGACCATTGGTTGATGGGTGCTTAGCACCATAGGTTGTCAAACCAACCTGATCCAAGTCATATTATACCTTAGGAATAATGTACACTTGATCATAGGTTCATCTAGAACTGAAATCAGAATAGGGAATATTATAAAAATCGAAATCCAAGTCCAGCATAACTTTTTAGTGCATGGATCATCATTTAAAAGCAAGAACATGAGCTAGCAAGCTTATGGTAAGCAATAAACGTAGAGCAGGTTCTAAAACTTGCCTCTAATTAGAAGATAAACTCCCAAACATAAGAAAACATGAGTAGGTAGGGTAGAAAATCCAAGCATAAGTTGTGAACTCGTCCATCTAGCACCTTTCTTCATTGAATGAGCAAACCCTAAGCATAAGGGGCAAGAAAGGTAAGGTTTTAGAGCTTTAGAGCAATTTATACCATGGAACAGCAAGGTTCTGACTTGGAGAAAGGTAGGAGGAAGGATAAAAAAGAAATAAATGGAGGAAAGAAGGGGATTCTTACTCTTTTCAGTCAAGATCACTAGAATGAAGCTTTTTAAACCCTAAAAGGAAGTCAATTGCAACCCTAGATTATTTTTCCAAGAAGATCCCCACTTTCTTCTTCCTTGGACAGAAAATTTACAGTAGTTGTAAGGAGGTGGGATCACCCCCTTACTAAATAAATTTGAAGAATAAAACATCCATTCCAAACACACTCAAAGGTATGCTAGAATAGGTGCAAAATTTTCAAACTTCAATAAATGGTATTCAAAACAACCAACGTATAGCAGTGGAATAAAAATAATGACTATATTCAATTTTCACAAAAGATTACAAAAGTACATCATAATATCCCATAAGGGTCTACATGTATGATACAACATAGGATCTAAGTAGAGGGAAATCTAAACCATAACAACTTTGTCTCAAAGCTTTAACTCCTTAAGCTAGTCCAAAACTTCATGCCTTATCATCCAAGTCCTTCACCTAGGGTTGGAAGATACCCCAGCAAGAAGAGAAAATAGATTATATCAGCAAAGGCTAGTATGTGCATACTAAATAGGAAAATTGAGCTATATATGGAATAAAGGATAACAAATATAAAAGGCTTCCCATAGAAAGGATAAGGACCACCCAAATGGGTATCAAGAGAAAAGGAATTGAAATCATATGATAACAAAAGAATACTTGCCATTAATAAAACATAAAGATTATGCCACACACCCCATATCATCAACCTGTATGCATGTGAGATAAAATATCCCTCGAACAATATAAACACAAAGGTGGCAAAGTCTCATAAACTTGAAACCTGATAGAGAAAGGAATATTTCCAATCTCCCAAATATATAAAACATGGGTGAAGAATCACACATATTTCCCTGGGTATGAGGTTCCTTTCCATCCCAAAAGAGCAGGAAATATCACATTTGCTCGACTGGAAAAAACACATCTGCCATAAAAACCAATGCAATTACACTACTCTAGTGCTGCTGAATCACATAGCATGTTAAATGTAGATGCAAGTAGAAAGTATAGTCAGAATATATAAACTAGTCACCACATAAGTGACCAACATATACATCCACCTCATAAGTGGGTAAAAGACATCACATGTCATCTTTTAGAGTTCCATCATGAACAACGCATAAGATAAGACTTCAAAAGAATATCCATGATAACATGATCAATATCAAATAAGGAAGTTCACATGAAACCATGATTTGCAAAAGAAAATACATTGTGTATAGGCTAATGTCCATAAGACAAAGAGAATGAATAAGCATAGGTGAATTGCTCAACATAGAAGAATAGGGGATACATCATACCTCAACGTCAGAGTCTAAATAGTCCAAGTCAGTCCTATATCAAAGCCTAGGCCTCCAAAGAACCTATAGGGAAGGTGGACAGGTCCAATAACTAAGATTTCAAGCTTAGACAAGTTGGTTTCTCCAACAAAGCTCATATCTCGAGCAAGAAGCACCTTCTCCATTTTAGAGGTAAAAACCCCTAATAAAAGAACATGGAGATGAGGTGTTTATGGATTATAGGTGGGGTTTCACCATGGAAATCCATGGTTCTGACCTGGAGGAAGGGGGAAGGAAGACTAAAAACATAAAAATAGGGAAGGAAAGGATGATACTTACTAGTTTTGGTCAAAATATCCAAAGAGGAGCTTTAGAAACCCTAAATAGAGCAAATTTGGAACCCTAAGAGCCTTATTCACCAAGGTAGGAACCTCCTTTTATCTTGGGACAATACCTTCATGGAAAAATAGAGTAGGAATGATTCTCTAAGCTAGAGGAAATAAAGGAGAGCAAGAGTTTTCAAATTGGGAGTTGGGAAGGGGTAGATATGGCTATATAAAGAAAGAGGTCAAGTATGAGGTGTCGATGAGACTTTCCATGTGTCATGTATAAGGGTGTCCATGGACATGCAAGCCTTTATGGATAAGTAAGAAGTCAAGCATGAGGTGTCAAGTTACTTTGCATCTATCCAATGCTAAGGGTGCCTATGGACATGCAAACCTTTATGGATAAGGAAGAAGTCAAGCATGAGGTGTCCATGGAGCTTTCCATGTGTCCTTAGCCTAGGGATTTCATGGTCATGCAAGAGGATAGCTCATAGAGGCTTCTTGAATATCAAATTTCAGTTTATGGACACTTGTAAGACGTTCCAACCGACCTTCAATCAAAGAAATAGCCCCATTGGTTGATAGCTACTAAAGATAAGCTCATTTATAAAGAGAGTAATCCCTAAAATGCCTTGGAAAGAAACACCTTCAAACCAAGGTGCAACTAGGCGTCCTATGGTTCAAAAACTCGAGAATGGTAAGGGAATATATAAGGATTATATTGCATGTGACAATTTGCAAAGAAAACCTCCCAATTGGGTAAATTGCAGAAAAGTCTAGAATGTACCTAAAATTCCATAACTTGCACAAACAACATCCAAATTGGACCAAACTTCATCCACAAGTTAATTTGATGTGTTGAACATGAATTTTCCATTATTTTCATATTTTTATGTTATATAATCATATTATTCATTAATTATTCCTTTTATTCATTTTCTCTCTCCTAAACTTATCATAATATTTCAATGTTGTCCAAATTAGATGAAATTTGACATGTAGGCTAATTTTGATATGTAGATTTTGAATTTGAAGTTTTTTTCCACTTTTGAGACTTATTTTTATGAGATATGTCATATGGCCCATTAATGTCCCATTATCTAAATTATTCATCCAATTAAGTTTCCTATCTTCATATTACCACCAAAATGAGTTATTTGGCATATTTTATGTATCCATTATAAACCTAAGATTAATTATAGAACAATAGGTTACATTAAGGTGATTAATGCTTGCATTAGCTCATTTGGGTTTTACTAAACATCTCTTTAGGTCTAACCTTCAACTTGTTTGGCCAAGTCCAAAATGTCAACTTCCAGGGTAGGGTTCAAGATCTAGTATGTTACAACACACCACCCCTTAAAGGGATTTCGTCCTTGAAATCAAAACAACCACATATAAGAAAATAACTTATTCACCACACCTTAAAGGAATCATCTTATTAAGTCAAAACTATTCTTTAGGTACCAAAGTTTCAACTACACTTCCTTACATCCAACTACATAAGCATCATGCAAAAAAAACATAACTTGTAAAGACTAACTATGAACTATGGGTTAACTTGCTCTTGTCCATCCTCAAACAAGTGTTTACACCTGGGAGACTAGTTAAACATATTAGGGTCCCTAAAGATAAATCATATAGATCTCTAAGGCTACTATTGCCTAAAAGCATGCTATTTTGAACAATTCATATTAGCTCAGGCCAGGCCGGTATCATATGGATTCGGGAGTCCTTGTAAACTAAGCTAGTGGTGCGGAGGAAAATCTTGCCAGCCCCCAAACCCTGATCCTTTCTGGACACCTTTTCCTTTAACTTCATGTTATATTAGTTGCCTAAAGGCCAAGAGAAACAACCTCAAGTTACTATGGTTACTTATGCATCTTTTACTTGTAAGTATTTTAAGGATCTATTCATCATTATTCTAATGTGAAACTATATGATCCTAAATCAACCCTTCATCATCTATTGATAAACTCTAGGGAAAACATGTCACTAAAAGGTAAGGCAAGGATTCTAACTAGGGAGACAAAATTGAAATAGTCAGATTCCGACTACTATGGGCTCTGATACCATGCTATAAGGAGGTGGGTCACCCCCTTACTAAAGAAATTTGAAGAATAAAACATCCATTCCAAACACACTCAAAGGTATGCTAGAATAGGTGCAAAATTTTCAAACTTCAATAAATGGTATTCAAAACAACCAAAGTATAGCAGTGGAATAAAAATAATGACTATATTTTTATTTTCACAAAAGATTACAAAAGTACATCATAATATCCCATAAGGGTCTACATGTATGATACAACATAGGATCTAAGTAGAGGGAAATCTAAACCATAACAACTTTGTCTCCAAGCTTTAACTACTTAAGCTAGTCCAAAACTTCATGCCTTATCATCCAAGTCCTTCACCTAGGGTTGGAAGCATACCTCAACAAGAAGAGAAAATAGATGATATCAGCAAAGGCTGGTATGTGCATACTAAATAGGAAAAATGAGCTATATATGGAATCAAGGATAACAAATATAAAAGGCTTCCCATAGAAAGGATAAGGACCACCCAAATGGCTATCAAGAGAAAAGGAATTGAAACCATATGATAACAAAAGAATACTTTCCATTAATAAAACATAAAGATTGTGCCACACAAGCACAAGTAAAGAATTAGGGCACACACCCCATATCATCAACTTGCATGCATGTGAGATAAACATAGCCCTAGAACAATATAAACACAAAGGCATCCAAATCTCATAAACTTGAAACCTGATAGATAAAGGAATATTGCCCATCTCCCAAATATATAAAACATGGGCCAAGAATTACACATCTTTCCATGGGTATGAGGTTCCTTTCCATCCTAAAATAGCAAGAAATATCACATCTGCTTGGTAGGAAAGAACACATCTGCCATAAAAACCAATGCAATAACACTACTCTACTGAATCACATAGCATGTTAAATGTAGAGGCAAGTAGAAAGTACAGTTAGAATATATAAACTAGTCACCACATAAGTGACCAACATATACATCCACCTCATAAGTGGGCAAAAGACATCGCATGTCATCTTTTAGAGTTCCATCATGAACAAAGCATAAGATAAGAGTTTAAAAGAATATCTATGATCACATGATCAATATCAAATAAGGAAGTTCACATTAACCATGATTTTCATAAGAAAAGACATTGTGTATAGGCTAATGTCCATAGGACAAAGAGAATGAATAAGCATAGGTGAATTTCTCAACATAGAAGAATAGGGGATACATCATACCTCAACTTCAGAGTCTAAACAGTCCAAGTCAGTCCTAGATCCAAGCCTAGGCCTCCAAAGAACCACTAGGGAAGGCAGACAGGTCCAATAAGTAAGGTTCCCAACTTAGAGAGGTTGGTTTCTCCAACAAAGCTCCTATCTCGAGCAAGAAGCACCTTCTCCACTTTAGAGGTGAAAAACCCTAACAAAAGAACATGGATATGAGTGTTTCTGGGTTCTAGGTGGGGTTTCACCATGGAAGTCCATGGTTCCGACCTGGAGGAAGGTGGAAGGAAGACTAACAAAATGAAAATAGTGAAGGAAAGGAGGATACTTACTAGTTTTGGTCAAAATAACCAAGGAGGAGCTTTGGAAACCCTAAATAGAGAAAATTTGGAACCCTAAGAGCCTTCTTCACCAAGGTAGGCACCTCCTTTTACCTTGGGACAACACCTTCATGGAAAAATAGAGTAGGAATTATGCTATAAGATAGAGGAAATAAAGGGGAGCAAGAGTTTTTGAATTGGAAGTTGGGAAGGGGTACATATGGCTTAATAAAGAAAGAGGTCAAGTATGAGGTGTCTATGAGACTTTCCATGTGTCATGTATAAGGGTGACCATGGACATGCAAGACTTTATGGATAAGTAAGAAGTCAAGAATGAGGTGTCAAGTTACTTTCCATGTATCTAATGCTAAGGGTGCCTATGGACATGCAAACCTTTATGGATAAGGAAGAAGTTAAGCATGAGGTGTCCATGGAGCTTTCCATGTGTCCTTAGCCTAGGGATTTCATGGCCATGCAAGAGGAAAACTCATAGAGGCTTCTTGAATATCAAATGTCAGTTTATGGACACTTATAGTCCATCCCAACTGACCTCCAATCAAAGAAATAACCCCATTGGTTGATAGCTACTAAAGATAAGCTCATTTATAAAAGAGTAATCCCTAAAATGCCTTGGAAAGAAACACCTTCAAACCAAGGTGCAACCAGGTGCCCTATGGTTCAAAAACTCGAGAATGGCAAGGTAATATATAAGTATTATAATGCATGTGACAATTTGCAAAGAAAACCTCCCAATTGGGTAAATTACAGAAAAGTCTAGAATGTACCTAAAATTCCATAACTTGCACAAACAACATCCAAATTGGACCAAACTTCATCCACAAGTTAATTTGATGTGTAGAATATTAATTTTCCATTATTTTCATATTTTGAAGTTATATAATCATATTATTCATTACTTATGCCTTTCACTCATTTTCTCTCTCCTGAACTTATCATAATATTTCAATGTTGTCCAAATTAGATGAAATTAGACATGTAGGCTAATTTTGATATGTAGATTTTGAATTTGAAGTTTGTTTCCACTTTTGAGACTTCTTTTTATGAGATATGTCATATGGCCCATTAACGGCCCATTATCTAAATTATTCATCCAATTAAGTTTCTTATCTTCATATTACCACCAAAATGAGTTATTTGGCATATTTTATGTATCCATTATAAACCTAAGATTAATGTTATAACATTAGGTTACATTAAGGTCATTAATACTTGCATTAGATCATTGGGGTTTTACTAAACATCTCTTTAGGTCTAACCTTCAACCTTGTTTGGCTAAGTCCAAAATGTCAACTTCCAGGGTGGGGTTCAAGATCTAGTATGTTACAACAGCATAGAGGGAGAATGAGGTTTGTAGAAGGAGGTAAGTGGTTGATAAAAAATGGATAATTTGGATGCTTAGGGATAATTATATGAAACTTTAAAATGAAGAAAAAGAAAAGGTTGAAGTTCTAGTATCTTTCCAAGTGTCCATGGCCTTAAGATATTAAGAATATACAAGAACACACAGAAGAAGCTCCCTCACCATCTATAGAGACATGATTATCCCTCATTTCTTGAATTTCCAAGAAAAACAAATAACTCATCAGTCGATAGCTCCTAAAGGTAGCTCATCCATGAAGGGGTAAACCTAAAAATACCCTTTAGGAAAAAACCTTCAAACCAAGGTTTAAATAGGCGCCCAATGGATAAACAAGCTCAAGAATGATGAGATAATATCCAAGGAACATAATACAAGTCATAAATTGCAAATAAAACCTCTCAATTTGGTAAATTGTAGAAAAGTCCAAAATGTGCATAAAATTGCATAACTTGCTCAAACAGTGTCCAAATTGGACCAAATTTTAAACTTAAGCTTGTATTAAGATATAAAAGAATATAAAAAGATTTTATTAGGGTTATAAGAATTTGATTATGATAATTAATCTTGTTTAACACTTGAAGCAAGGTTAGGGATCTCACAACAATAAACCCCTAATAGAGATTTGGCCCCCAAAATCTAAGGTACACATAGATGGTCACTTCTCATGCACGTCATCCTCAATATTACACATGGTTACATTCATCACATGATTATGTCACATCTTTTTCATAGAAGGCATGTTCTTCTCTTTTAATTCATACATATCGTTTCTTGAGTCAGCACAAAAGCCCCCCACATAAGAAGACATTTGCAAATATGGAACATAGAAACTTGTTGTGCCACCTATACAAATCTAATAGTAACTTTCCACTTTAAATTCTAGCTATCATCTTAAAATTATATCTATTATATCAACACATTACTCAAAAGTCATACTCACTGGCTCTTATCAAACATAGAACATTTGTATCTCTTATCATATGTAACTTTACAAGGTTTCATCTCTATGCTCCTTTAATGGTTGTTGTAATTAACAACTCAATCAACAATGTAGGCATCCCCTAATTTTCAAGAACTATGAGGAATATGTTTTTAGAGGATTCTCCAATCATCTCAATGGTGGACTGACCATCTGTTTGGTTGAAGAAGCATACACTTGTATGTAACTGTTAACAAATATAACTTCTTGATTAACCTTGTTAGGGGTGGAGCAACGACATTATATTCATCTTATCATGATTCACACAACATACTTAACATAGGTATCATAACTACAAGAGGATACTCTAGTCAACCCCCAACTCATTCTTGCTAGAATTGTCACACATAAGTACAATTGCTTCAACATTCTTAAGGTTTAGCAAAGATGTTAACCATGTTAATGACCATCTCTGAAATATGTTGAGATGTCATCATTCAAAGCTTGCTACAACTTGTAAGATATGACATGAACACTCTATTCCTCCTATTCATAAATTTTATTGGTACATTGGTTAGTCTACAGGACATAACCCTAAACTCATCACGGTCATGTAACTTATGTCATCCACTCTAACTATTATGCATTAATATTTGATCATAGGTTTATCTTAAAGGAACACGGTAGCACATGTCTATTGATCAACAAACCATCTATCCTTTATAGTGGTCTTGTCCAGCTATCACTGAACCATACACAACATTATAGAATCACTTTTGTTTTTTCCTTCCAAACAACATTTAGAGGGTCATCATCAAATCTCTTTCTCTCTCTAAGGGAGAGGAATACTTGGAATGTTCATTTAATAAACATTTCTAACCTTCACATACTTCCCATACGGTTGATACATCTTGGATACTACACTACTACAGAAATGGCTTATAAAGTCACTTTTCAATGTGTCGGTTGTATACATAAACCGACACCTAAACTCTATAGTGTCGGTTGATAACATAAACCGACACCTAAACTCTATAGTGTCGGTTGATAACATAAACCGACATCCAATCTATGAAGGGAGACCAGACACGGATACCGCTTTTATTAAGTGTCGGTTACTTATTAAAAAACCGACACCTAAAAGTAACCGCCAAAAATAAAATTTCCAGCGAAAAAAAATTTCCTCCAAAAATTGACATACAGCGTCGGTTTTTAATGGAGGAACCGACAACTAAAGCTTTTCTGTGAGACAAAAATTTGTATAATTTTAGTCGTCAGTTTTGTGACAATAACCGACGCCGTTGTGCTTTTGCGCTATTAACCGTGAAAATTTTCACCTCCCTTTAGTGTCGGTGTTTTGTTGTAAACCGACAATAAAAACATTCAGTGTCAGTTTTTAAAAAACCGACACCTAATGTTAACTTAAATCACACAAAAGAGCCCGACTCTTCCCCTTTCTCTGTTTCATTCATTCTCGGCTCAGGGTTTGGTCCTCCGACGATTTCTCTTCCTCCCGGTGCCGCTCCTCGCCTGCTGCTCTCCCTTCCGCAGACGCTCCTCGTCGGTGCCGCTCGCCGCCTGCTGCTGCAGTTTCTCGCCACCGCCTACTGCTGCAGTTCCTCGCTGGTGCCGCTCGCCGCCTGCTACTGCAGTTTCTCGCCACCGCTCCTCGCCGCCGCCCTCTCCTTCTCTGCTCTGTCGGCGCCCTCTCCTTCTCTGCTCGACGTCGGCGCCTCTCCTTCTCCACGCTGCTACCAACAGTAGGCCTCCTTTCTTCTTCTTCTTCTTCTTCCTTCTCCCTCTCCTTACCAACAGCAACCACGGCCGTGGCTGTGTTGGCATATCTTAATACTTTTTTGTTTTATAGTTGTATAGGGTGTTTTATGTGTGACAAGTCTATTGTTTAATAGTTTAGCTATAATCATTGTTTTATAGTTGTGTTATAAAGTATTTGGGTGTTTAGTATGGTTATTTAGGGTGTTCAGATATGTATAAAGGTTCCAAAAAGTATAGTATATATATGCATACATGTGCATTTTTTTATAAAATTGTATAGAAAATCAAAACCCGTTCTTGGTGAGAATCCTAATCACCCTTCTTGCTTAATGATGAACTGTAATGCACACATGTGACATGCTTGGAATGTAAATGATGAACTTTTCCCTAAATTGCCAATCATGCTTTTAAAGACATCAATAATCACCCTAACTTGAAGAACTAGGATTTTAGGTATAAGAATGACAACACATTATTTGTTGGCCTAGAAATCCGTCCAAGATTTACTCATTAGGAGTAAATCTTGGATAGTCCCCGGTTTGGGACTGTTCTTGAACACCTAATCTCGCTTAGGATGTAAGTGTATAATGTGTCTTGGGTTTTCAAGAAAATTTCGGTAGCATTTCCATGTTTGTTCTCTAAGTACATATGTACTTGGAGAACAGTGGGGAAATGCTGCCGAAATTTTCTTGAAAACCCAATACACATTATACACTTACTAGTGAGATTAGGTGTTCAAGGATGGGATAGGTGGTACATGTACATTTATTATATATAAGAATGACATCACATGTATTTGTTAACCCTAGACCGTAATCTTGTTGTAATATATACTTGTTTTCTCTTTGATCATAGAGCTTTACAATTTTGTTGTGATATATACTTTGTTGTAATAACGTGAACTTTACAATGTGAGCTTTACACTTTGAATTACTACTTTACAATGTGAACTTTACAATTTGAATGTGAATTTGCATATGGCTGACCATTCTCCTGATGACCGTGTTGATGACTACCGTGAGGGTGAGGACATCAATGCGCCGCCTCACAATGTAAGTTTTAAAAATATATCATATATTTATATCTATATGTCCATTTATAGTTATATCTTGTAAATGTGAATTATTTTGTCAAATTTTAGGTTGATGATGCACAGGTACCATCTGAAGCACTTGAGGCACTTGATCAACAACACCAAAAAGTTGACAAGAGAAGGGGCATCACTATGATGAAGAAGTTAATTGCGTAAAAGGGCAATGGACCCAAACTTGTTGTGGATTTCGATAATGCAGGAAATGCATGTGGTGTGAATCGCAATTCATTTATTTCATATCTTGGGTTTGTTACTCGTAGCCATTGCGGTTTTCGCTTAGATTCTTGGCATAAAGTTTCTAAGGAGAAGAAAGATTTAATATGGAGGGATTTGTGCGTGAGTTATTATTAATTTGCAATTCTATTTTGTAGATTACTAAATTTTTGGATACTAGTTAATAGCAATTCTATTTTGTAGAGTATATTTGAATTGGATGAAAAGCTGCATCGTAAATGCGTGATGCAACGTTGTGGGAGAGTCCTAAGGAACTATAGGACAAATGTCACTAGAGAATACATAAAAGAAGCCGACAAGAGGAAGAAGACAGCCACTGAACAGTGGAACTTCCTGGACAAAGAAGAATGGGACGCATTTGTCGCTTCAAGACAAACTGATGAATTCAAGGTATTAGGCGTCAGTCTCAATCTCATTAATTAATATATGTTGTATTCACTTATTCAAGATTAACATTTAGTGTTACTAACCAAATCATTAATTTGCATACTAACTAGGCCCTCAGTGAGGCACAAAGATCAAGGCGGCACTGAATGTGCATGACCACAGAATGGGTCCAAAGGGGTATGCAGGCGTTCGCCAAAGACTATAGGCTGAGGCTACTGCTGCTCAGTTTGCTGCTACTCAGGAGTCCTCTACCATAGGTAGCACACCTCTGCCTCGCCATGATGTCTGGATAGCTGGGAGGCAAAATAAGAAGGGAGAAATAACTAAGGCCGCAACTGCTGAGGCGGCTGCAAAAGTGGTAAAATACAACTCTTACAGCAATCATTCGAATATTGATTATTTGTGTTGTTTACTTAAGTACAAATTTTTGTTTTGGCGATTAGCGGGAGCTGCACGAGCTGAGGAAACAAGGAAAGTTCATCCTTGAGGGAACAAAGGATGAATTGACAGTTGCTCTGGGTAACCCAGAGCATCCTGGACGTGTTAGGGCTGCAGGCGCTGGTGTGGGCATCAAATCTTTTTTTGGGTCATCCCAGCGCAAACATGTCCCAAAAGCGGGACTTTCACAAGAAGAGGTAACATATTCTTTCTTTATAATGTTACTGTAAAAGAGAATTCAAAATTTAGAATTTGACGTTTCTTTTATCCATGTATAGGTGGATAAGCTATTTGACAGGAAACTCAAAGAAGCAATGAAAAAGTGGCAGGCATCTCAGATTGCCACTTACCAGACAATACCTACTGCAGACTCTACTCCTACTCCTACTGCAGAGGTTGGGAGTAATCCTGTAGAACCACCACCTAGTACATCCACTGTAAGTATTTTTATGACATAGTAACTAGTTTTTTAATTCAAGATGATACGTATATATGAAATTGTAGTCGTTTCAAAAAAAGATGGTATGTATATATGTATATAACATTCTTTACACAAAAATGTGTAGGGGTTGAAGCCATGCCGTCTAAAAAGTAAAGAATATGTCGTGGCAGAGGCGTCGGCTTACCCATCCCTACCATGGGAAATGTGTCACGGGTCTCCAGTACCAGCTGGTTGGATTCAGGTGAGCCCGATACATATATTCCCCAAGTGGATGGATCTTCCAATGCCATATGCCCACCCAGATTGTGAAACGCTTGGTGAGGCAGTAGGCAGAGTGATATTGTGGCTAAAAGCGGATGTCTTCTTTACTGATAAGGTATGGTAAATTTACATTACGTTCAATTGTTAGTGTGTGTGTATGCTGGCATTTGATCTGAAATTATATATATATACAGGTTAAAAAGAAGACACCCACAGCATCTAGGCCTCCACTTCCACCTCCTGCATTACCTAGTTGGGTTCCACAGGACCTACATGTCCCGTTAGGTCCTAACTGTAGGGGTATGGCAGTATGGTTAGGGGAACATGATATAAACTCCCCTATAACTGTTTCTTCTGATTCAGATTCTACAGGTCAGTCATACGAAACAAAACTATTTATACAAGATATATTGGAGTTGTTTCGATATGATTGGCTAAATACATCTGTGATAGAGCTATGGATAAGGTGAGATATTCTTTATACATCCATATACCTTGTGTATGATCTGGTGATCTGGTTTCTTATTTATTAATGCATGTGTAATTAATACATATTTTACAGTTACTTAGACAACATATGTGCAGATTTTAGATTCGAACATGTAGGGTTTTTGATTCCATCCTTGATTAGTCTAGTAGCTAAAGACCCTACATCAGTTCAACAATACTGTTGTGAGTCTTTTTCAAATTTTGATGTAAAAAAGAAGACGGTGATAATGGCTCCATTCAATGTAGAGTAAGTTTACTTTGCTTATTATAATTTGGACTTAAGAAAATTACATTTTATATTGGATTTTGAGTTATTAATTTTTAACTTTTTTTCCTCTAGGGGTAGGCATTGGGAGTTATTGATTATTGCCCCCGAGACATTCATTGTGTATTATCTAGATCCTAAGGGGGGTAAATTGAATACAAGATTTGGACACATAATGAAAATGGCAATATTTCGGTGAGAAATATTTCATTTTTCATATCCGTTAACATATGTTATTACATTACTATTTAATTGCAATGTTCTGTGTTACATTAACATGTAGGGGTTTTGAGGAGTACAAAAAGGCTGGAGGAAAGGTCCCCACAAAAAAGAACCAGCCAATAATTTGGAAGAATGTGCAAGTAAGTTCATGACTGCAATATATGTATATATTATTTATGTGAACAATGCTTAATTAGTTGTATTTTTTAATATTTTGTATGTTTGAATTTATAGTGTGCTACACAAGACAACGGATGGGCATGTGGATACTATGTCATGCGATATATGCACATGATTATCAAACATGCCGTACTGGATATCGAATGTATTGCTCAGGTATTATATAGTCTCATTAGATAATATGATCAAAATATATCAATCTTATTTATAGCTCATTAATTATATATATACATCATTCTCTTTACAGGTGTTTAAAGCTGACCCCATTACAGGAAAGGACTTACCAAATGTTAATGCTCCCTATACAATGGGAGAATTAAATGAAGTAAGAGAAGAATGGGCAACAATCATACAATTAGTGGGGGCTTTAAAATATAATTGGGATCCTGATAGCGAATAATGACTAAATAATGATACTTTGTAAATGAATTTCTGAATTATAATATATGTGTGAATGTTTCTACATGTCTGGATGTTTCTACATGTGTCTGAGTGAAAATGAATGAAAGTGTTGGTTGCTATATGAATGTTTCTACATGTGTGAATGTGAATGAATGGAACTACAGATTGCTAGCATGTGTGAATGTTTATAAATGTGTGAAAATAAAATGGAACTGCAGGTTGCATTGCTAAATGCATGTGCTACTTTTTTATTGTTAATTTTGCAGGTTTGCAGCCTGTTGTCAGCTGATATCAATGGATGTCGTAAAACCTACAGTTCATAACTGAACTGAACAGGTTTCTCATCCTGCGACCAGCCACAGCAGGTCTGCAGACTGACAGGAAAAAAAAAACCAATAGGCGTCAGTTATTTGTAAATAACCGACACATAATGATATAGTGTCGGTGTTCCTACAATAAACCGACGTCTATGTCCTTAACACCACGGCCGTGGGGCGAAGATATATGGTGTCGGTTTTTTACTTATAACCGACACTGATAGTGCCCAAGATGGCGCCCTTTCTGTGGCGCGAAGGGTTTGGGCGTCGGTTTTTAACTAATAACCGACGCTTATAGTCCCATGATGGCGCGTTTTCGGTGGCGCGCGAAGAGTTTGGGTGTCGGTTTTGGAACCGACACCTAATGGGTGGACTTTTAGTGTCGCCCACATAGGTTTCGCTTAGAAACCGACACTAAAGGCTTTAAATAACCGACACTAAAGGTAGGTTCTGTAGTAGTGCTAGGATTCATTACCTTGGTATCCACCTCATGTGCTATAAGGAATTCACATCCTTATCTCATCTACTCTTACCAGCATAAAAAATTTCAAGAAATATAAGAGGAGTGTTCCTAATTATTGGAATGCTCAAAAGCAAACTCACCACAAACTTTATGATCTTGGAACCATAGTCCAAGCAACCTTATGCTATAATAATCTATCCAACCTCATGTTTACAACGAATCCACACATACCAAGTGGCAATGATCCACTTGAAAGTTGTGCCCTAGAAAGGAAAGACGCAAAGGGAAACACACTTTCCACATCATAGCAGTACTGTTCAAGGGTCACTGGCAAAAAGGTAACCAATTCTATTTTTATTATGTAGGTTACAACTTCTTATGTATCATTTTACCTTTTTCATTTTGGGTTCCTTGCCATTAGCATAGAAATCATCATGATTAACATATCTCATTACTCCTTCCTTGATGACTATTTATCCCACTAGGTTATGTTCTCGTACTTTATTATGTTTTTCAACCACTTATTAATAGGTAAATCATCATATTCCCCATTTTCTTCATTAAAATAGGATCATCTCCCTTAATTTCTTTCACATTCCATGCTGATTTTACATTAACACTTTCTTACGCACATAGGTTGGTCTGAGATTGACTCAGGTACCACCTTATTTCTTTGTCATTGTTCCCATTCATCTTTTCATTTTATACTTATCATAGGAGTTCTCACCATCTTATGTGAATTTCATACCTTGAATCACTTTATAAGAAAAAACTTATATGTCTTTTACTTTATTATCTTCTTGAATTTCATCTTCAAGAACTCCTCTTCTGATTATTTGGATTCAAATTTAAATTTCATGGTGTTGTATCGTTCCCTTGTAGTTACCAACAATTCAACTTTTGATAGATAATGATGTAATCCCCACCTTCTCTTGAGGTAATATTGAGTTATCTGCACCATGATTTCTGATTCATTATTCTCCTTAGATTGTTTTAAAATGACTACTTGATCAGAGTAATCAAAAAGATAACAATCTAAGAGTTCCATACTTACCTTTTCTTCAATAATTGAATACTTTGACAGGGCATCCAAGTGCTGAGTTTAGGTAGTATGCACTATATTTTCATGTCATGTTCCTTACTTAAACATCATCCTAGTCCTAAGTCCTAGTGTCCCTGTAGAGTCAGTGAACCTAAATATCTAATACCAACTTGTAAGAACCCATTACACTAAACGAGATTACTCAAAACATAAAACACAATCAATCATTAATTAATTACATACCCAAAAATATGGGTAAATTAAAACCAATTTCAACATCATCACCTGCTTAGGTACATTTGCATAAGATCCCAATATCTTTCTTATATCCATACTATTCCAAGAATTTGATACAAATTGTTCTATCATCTTAGCCACAACATATATACACAGGAGAATAATATTCATATATGCCACACAAACAAGCATTAATATGCTAACAAAAGTCTAATTCATTTGAAACACCATATACAATTTTTTCTCACCCGGACCTAAGAGTACAGGGATGACTCTAGGACACACTAGACATCTAATCAACTTTCACAAAGATTCATTACTATAGCTCCTCTTTGCTGCCAGATGTTTGTTTTCATCACTTCATATTACCTAAAAAGATGTGGCGAACCACAAGGGTGAGACCCATGTCCCAGCAAGAGATATAACCTCCAACAATGCTTATTGATTACAACATTTTAAATAGTAGATAACTAAGCAATTTGAGTTTGCAATAATCAATTGAACAGATTGAACAATTGAAGTATACTAAACAGATTAAGAAAATCATCTTAGCAACAAGTATGATCATCAATGCATATATAGATAACAAATAAATCCATTTCTCTGGATAGATATCTACTCAAATTTCATCAAATTTCATCTAATAACAATAATTATTATTAATATGACTATCATCATATTCCTTGCTAACAGTACAAGCAATCTAGTAGCATAAGCATCCCTAACATCACAAATATGTCTAGTAACATAACATGGCTATCAATATTGGCATCTCAAATAAAGTGAACAG
Source organism: Alisma plantago-aquatica (assembly GCA_963693085.1). Classification (NCBI taxonomy): domain Eukaryota; kingdom Viridiplantae; phylum Streptophyta; class Magnoliopsida; order Alismatales; family Alismataceae; genus Alisma; species Alisma plantago-aquatica. The sequence continues at coordinate 230,485,831 of OY856410.1, forward strand.
ATCTATATCATAAGTAGAACTAACATCATAGCACAATTAACTGCATAGGCATGATTAGTAGTTTAAGCATTTATAATTACATAGGCATGGCTAGAAATATTAAACATAGCTAGTAGTATCATCTTAACCATCAATGTCGATATATTTGACAACATAAGCATGTTTACAACATGAGTATAACTACAACATGAGCATATCTTTTATCTCTTATTGTACTATACATGATCTCAATGAAAAGATAGCAAACAAGGGTTATCATCCAATATGAAGTGTTGTGTATAACCCTAAACAGATATGCTACACCGTTGTCTTACATCTTTTATTATGCCGTGGGGAATTTGAATTGTACCATCCAAAGTCCAACCGACCCCTACGAAGGGATATTCGATTCCGTACAAGATATAGGAGTGCTAGTTTCCTAAGATCTCTTCCTCTCGGTCAGTACGAGTAAAACGGTAGTGACATATCAGTCAAAGATGCCACCACAGTGACATATAGTCAAGCTGCTACTCACTAGTCCACCCTTGGTACATGTCACGACACTAGAAACTCGGGTATACAAAACCCTCTAATCTGAGGTACAACCACAGTTGTCCTCAATCACATCAGATGTATGAGGCATGACCATAGCCATCCTCCACAACCTGCATTGTGGATGACAAGGATATATCCTATCCTCAACTTACCACCCCCACATACTCAACAGTATGTGCTCTGAATTTCCCTTAGGAATACTCGTTTCACCATCCAGTAAGTTCTAACACTGAAGATGGCTCTACAGTACAGGCCACTACATGATTAGAGTTTCACTTGATTAGTTATGCCATTTTGGTGGATTAAGGCTGCATCAAACAAGTGGACATACAAACCCTAATTCACTTCTTGTAAGCATATAAATATCACAACTTTTAAAAGATATAAAATGTGTGGAACATAATTTCTCATCTCATCATCACATGGTACTATTCACTTTCCATTCATGAGACCATACTAGTCATCATACTATCATAATATCTAGATCCTTTTCACAATATCATAGGATATCAACCCTTATCAACACGAGGATTACACCTCATTCAGGGCTCAACCATGCCCAAAGGTCATTAAGACCATCATACTATAACATGATATAAATCCTTTTCACAATATCACAGGGTATCAACCCTTATCAATACAAGAGGATTACACCTCATTCAGGGCTCAACCTTGCCCAAAGGTCATTAAGACCATCATACTATTCCCTACAAGATCATCATTATCTTTGCATGCTTTATAGCAAGGCTCAACAACATCACTTACATATAATACACGGAATCAACACAATATTGCATTAATGAGCTAGGAGATATTCATAAACAATCATAGTAGGGTTATATTAATATTAAGAGCATTCCTTTATTACATTAACATGTAAGGAATCTAAATATGATGAACCCTCATCATATTCATAATGCACATGTTTAGCATAAGAAAGTATCAACCATGTGACTATGATAACCACCAATTAACATATTAAGGTTATGATCATATTAAGGAGATTATTTCATCATCATGTCATCATATAAAAAGGTTAAACATGAATACTCATCTTTATCTATTTGCATTAGAGTTAGGTTCAACAAGATAAATTATATTAATGTTACTAATCATCACTCATACCCCAACCCCAACTCACGACATCACCATCACACTCCATACTATTCTCAAGTATGAACCCACACATGAATCAAGGTGTAACAATAGTGTTATAGCATACTAGGTTTTCAACAATAGTAATAGAGTACTCCATGATTGTATTTGTCATTCAAGGGCTATTCATACCCAATTACCATCATTTAGTTATATTAAAGCTAGGTATAACAAGTTATACCTAATTAGGTTTACCCATTAATTCATTATGGTGATTATAAATCATAATCATACAAGGGCAAGGGTAACACTACAAGTTTAAGGAATTGAATCATCAAATTCTCATCATTAGAATCATAACCTTTATACTACACACTTCACCCAAAACAATGGGAATATTAAGGCATCAACTTCTAACGATGAAATGTTGAAAAGGTAAAGCCATTGGTCATTTACATAAGTTAATACCTTGAATGAATCGTCTATGATGTTATTGATTTTTTATATATAAAAGTCACCATTTAACCCTAGGCATTCTTTGATTAACAAAAATAAGGGTTCTGTTGAGAGTAGGGTAAAACCCATAATCGACTGTTCATTTAAAACAAGCCATCCATTATCAACAAGTAAGCTCCTAAAGTTGATCATATAAAAAAAACCATCTAAATCACATTATTAGGACCAACATATTACATTAGTCATCATTCCACATTATTGGAAGAATAAACATTAGATCTTGACCATTGGGTCAAGTTCATATGCTAAAACCATCAATTACAGTATAGGTTCGACCATTACATCAAGTGACCCAAGAAACCATTGGTCTAAGGCTTAATTGATGCTAAAAATATATGATTAACTCACCCTAGGTTGTGGAGACCTGATCCACCATCATTTGTGATCATTAAGTCACCATAGGTTGTTAGATCAACACTATATTCATTAATCAACATCAAATATCAAACTAATATCACCATTGATTGGTAGCATCATTAGGGTGCTTAGTTGTTAATCACTAGGCTTATAATTAGGCTAACACCTGACCTAAGGGGTGAACGAAAGTTGACACCCTTGGTCACCATCATCACTTGTCATGAAGGAAACACCGTCAATTATTGCAATGGTACCATCATTGGGTCATGTGTTTATAGAATAAATGATCTTTAAACCCAAAAATTGACCATTGGTTGATGGGTTCTTAGCACCATAGGTTGTCAAACAAACCTAATCCAAGTCATATTATACCTTAGGAATAATGTACACTTGATCACAGGTTCATCTAGAACTAAAATCAGAATAGGGAATATTATAAAAATCGAAATCCAAGTCAAGCATAGCTTTTTAGTGCATGGATCATCATTTAAAAACAAGAAAGACATGAGCTAGCAAGCTTATGGTAAGCTATAAACATGGATCAAGTTATAAAACTTGAATCTAATTATAAGATAAACTCCCAAACATAATAAAACACGAGCGGGTAGGGTAGAAAATCCAAGCATAAGTTGTGAACTCGTCCATCTAGCACCTTTCTTCATCAAATGAGAAAACCCTAAGCATAAGGAGCAAGAATAGTAGGGTTTTAGAGCTTTAGAGCAATTTATACCATGGAAAAGCAAGGTTCTGGCCTGGAGAAAGGTAGGAGGAAGGATAACAAAGAAATAAATGGAGGAAAGAAGGGGATTCTTACTCTTTTAGGTCAAGATCACTAGAATGAAGCTTTTTAAACCCTAAATTAGATTGTACACTCTTGTGCAAAAGGCATTTTAATCTCTGAATTAGATTTTCTTATGTCACCTCACTTGCAGCTAACAATGAGCTTCACAAGCATATGTCACTCGATCTAGGACATAACTCAATCAAAAGGTTGACTTTCAATTTATGATTTTTCTACCCATAACATTATTTGTACCCAACTCTCACACATAGGATTGAATCTTGCTAAAAGGACTCAACTCATCTACTCAGGAGTAGCCCATCTTAGGACACATCATTTTACATGTATCACATATTTTTCATATATTAGGGGTAGGTCCTATGACCCTCTCCCTGTGGGTCTTACTCTCTCTGGAGTTCACCATGTATCTTGTCCTAACACAGGGGTCCTCCTTTGTGAAAGAGCTTGAGGCTTATGCACATTCAAATTTATCTTAACTTGGTTTGACTTAGTAAGAAGGGAGTATGCTTTTTTTTCATCATCAAGAGTTAGCTTAGATTTTCCAAAATTGGATTTGTCTCATATGCAACTTAAATCCTTATAAGGAAACTTACAACATCATAGATTAAACTTAGGTAAGATTACACCTTCTTATATCATATATAAATCTGTCATCTACTCTAATTATCACATATACAATAAGGCTCTAGACATCTAATATAAATCTACTCTCTTTTCTAGACTGATGTCACATCCTTTCACTTAGGTTGTATGAAAACTTACTACTCTCCCGTGTGAGTGACAAATTTTCATATTTACATATATCTAATAAAATATTATATAATTTTTCTCTGAGAAGGCAGACGTCAGAGAAAACTATCGAGGCTCGAGCCGATTGGAAAACAAAACCAAATCAGCAAAATTGAGTGTCCCACACACAGTACATAGTCAAGTTCCATGTCACCTAGTGAAATGGTGAGAACATGGTGTAGACTAGTGTAGCTACCCAATACATATGAGCTCTATATGGAAAGGGTTTCATACACTTGTCTAAATCTAGTTCTCAAACATCTAGGTCTAACCTAGAGGCTAGGTCAAACCTTATTCCTATAGAACAACTTACTAAGTTTCTAGGGTTTTAAGTGAAAGGTGAAGTTTAGTTTTATGTTTCATGGCGAGCAATTGTCAGATGTAGCTATTTTTCATGCTCTGATACCAACTGTAACGTCCCCGGACCTTCTCAAAACCCCTTGGAGATGAGAAGACAAAATCCAAAAATGTTAAGCAATTGTATTAGAGTGTGTTGCGGAAGCAATATGCGCATACATGAACATACAACATAACATACACCATAACACATCTCAACATTCAACATGTAAATTTACAACATGAATTATTATAGCTTGGATTACATTTACATATTGAAAAATAGAAAATTACACAGTCTAAACATGTATGCTAACCAGGATCCTAGACAATAGGTAACCTGAACAACTTGCTCACACCCTGTTCTTTTTCTCCCATGCTATCTCTAAACCTAAAACATACGTGAAATAAACGAATCAACAAAAGTTGGTACATGGTAAAAGATACACTAGTAAGGTTGCATAAAGGAAAATACTTGAAGAAGGAAGAAAAAGAGAAAAACCATTTCTTAAGGTGAAAATCACATAAACATCCTTTTTTATTTCATTTATTTGATGTGGTTTTACTACACTTATCTGCACTTGACTTACATCCAGTATGGGTGAAAATTATATCATCATACATCTAACATGGGCCAAAGCATCATACATCCATGTTAGGCAACATACATCCATACCGGGCTAGGTGTACTAGTAGCTACAACCCATCCATATCCTTTTATGTTATATTAGATTTTGGCGAAGTATAACTCATAATATTTCAACCAAGCAATGAATATACAAATAATAGCATTCATGATATTACATATCATAAGAAACCAAGAAATCTAATCTTATACTTATAAGACCATGTACCTGAGTTCAGAGATTCCTATTTATATTCTGCATCATCTATATAATCTAATCATCACCTGATTAATAGAAATTAATCATGATTAATATATGTACATCATAAATAACGGTATTTGAGATCCAAATTAGGGTTTAGGTCAACCCTAGGTTTACTGATCTAGAACATATGTATTATATTTTTCTACCAATCAGGATGTTATTATAAGGGTCTGGTCCAAATTTCATATTTTTTTGATGATTTATCTATTTTCTAGAATTAATATGAGGTTAAAAGCATCTAATTCCATTCTAATATCAAAAGACCTGGTATTTGGACATTTCATTAATATCAAAGGTTGTATTTAGTATCCAAATGATATTAGTGTTCAAGAATAATATTTCCAAGTTTTATGACCACTATATGCTATTTACACTATTCAAATAATCTTAAAAGAAGCATCATCTTGTAAATGGAAAATCAACCATGATACTGCTTCAAAGGTCTGATTCAGGGGTCCTATAAGGAAGTAGATATTTTTTTGAGTCTGGGGGTATTTTTGGGGCATTTATTGAATAAGGGGTCTATTTTTAATGAATATTGCAAGACCTAAGCATTTTCTGAGTTTTAGGAAAAATATTTACCTTACTAGATCAGTAGGAGCCATCGGATCTGGAAGCCAAGTGAATCTGGAGCACCGACATAGTCCAAAAAGGTTGGGCGTAAGCCTCTGTTTGGTTGGCAGTGAGGCATCACTAGTTTGTGTTCACATATCGCCCCACACCTCTCCCTGACCTCCAATAAACCGATCAAGTTTGTGTTTCTCTTGCTGAACCGGTCCTTCTCCTTCAGTTCTCGGCTTCTCATGTTCTCCATCACTTGAGTGTGTGAGTGTCATCGCACTGGAAGAACTCCAGCCGATGAGGCTCCATCAATCTTCATCGTATGCCTCTTCCTGAAGGTGGCGCCACAAGGACTCCTGACTTCTCCTCCTCAAAAGCTCAAATAGAGCTTCCAGACAAGAACGTGGTATCTGCCCCTAGAGCCTCCTTGAGGTCTAGATCCGGCAAGCCCTCCCTCAAGCTACTACAGGATCCACGGTCGAGGATGAGGTGCTCTCTGGATTCATCTCTAAATAGAGATCTGTCTGGCCGTTATTGGTGGTGTGATGGGGATCCATCCCCATGCCCCCACCCTTTAATCCGACTACAGCAACGGAGTGGATGGCAAGGAAGGGGCAGAGCTCTGTACATGTTTGGCTTGGTGATAACGCTTATCAGTGTGCCGCTACGACCTAGATAACTTGCATAGATCTATCAAACATCACAGACAACCTGGAACTTCCCCAACTAATCAACTCTTTGTCCTTGACGACGAGCAGGTGGATCAACCACCTACAGCTTCACCCAGCAACGACTGAACCTCTCCATAGCATCTCGAGCTCTCAACGATCATTTTCATCAACATCCTTATCTTCCTCAGTCTCCTTCCCACCGCCTACAGCAACCCAATAGAGAGTGTAAAGAAGCAGCATATCCTTCTCTCCGTGTAGGGGGTGATTTGCCCCAAATGAGGGGTCTTTAAAGAGATACCAGGCTGCCGGAGCTAATGGTTCACTATATATCCCAATCGCCATCATATTGTCTCGAATATGTGGCACCAAGGGGACTTGGTATCAAAGGTACCTACTTCTCCATGAAAGACAGAGGTAGAAGGCAACAAGGGGCCATCAGATGTTCTCTGCTAAGGATTGAGATCAAGCCCTTGCCCCAGCTGAACCGGCCACGCCTAAGAAAAAGGCACATGCCTGCGTGACACGAAAATGTCACACCTAGGTATTGAATGGCCAAAGTTCTTGTCATCATATGAATAAACTAAGCATATCTTCCAAAACTTATGCAATCTAGTATAAACTTTCAAATAGGATGAAAAGTTGTAACATAGTCTTCATCGCACAAACCCTCTTATCCACAAATTTGAAACCAGAAATCCAAAATTCGGTCATCTAACTTAAATAATTGAATGTGTATAAACCTTGATCTCAAATCCAATAATAATTGAATCTTGATCCTACAACTCCTTAATGCACATTATAGTCATAGCATACATCAAGTCTCATCAATTTGCCACTTGTGTTCATTATGACTACTTAATGGACCTCTTGGTCTCCTAAGTACCCAAGTCGGTAAATAAAAAAAGCTATTCATTGTAATTGGACTAAATTGTATCTAATAATCATTCACGGTCTTCATATTCTATATGTGGTATCGGAACCCTAAAATTTGGGTTATCACAGCATACCTCAGTAAGAAGAGAAAATAGATGATATCAGCAAAGGTTGGTATGTGCATACTAAATAGGAAAAATTAGCTATATATGTAATAAAGGATAAAAAAAATAAAAGGCTTCCCATAGAAAGGATAAGGACCACCCAAATGGCTATCAAGAGACAAGGAATTGAAATCATATGATAACAAAAGAATACTTGCCATTAATAAAACAAAAAGATTGTGTCACACAAGCACAAGTAAAGAATTAGGGCACACACCCCATATCATCAACCTACATGCATGTGAGATAAACATAGCCCTAGAACAATATAAACACAAAGGCGTCCAAGTCTCATAAACTTGAAACTGATAGAGAAAGGAATACTGCCCATCTCCCAAATATATAAAACATGGGCCAAGAATTATACATCTTGCCCTGGGAATGAGGTTCCTTTCCATCCCAAAAGTGCAGGAAATATCACATCTGCTCGGTAGAAAATAACACATCTACCATAAAAATCAATGCAATTACATTACTCTAGTGTTATTGAATCACATAGCATGTTAAATGTAGAGGCAAGTAGAAAGTATAGTCAGAATATATAAACTAGTCACCACATAAGTGACCAACATATACATCCACCTCATAAGTGAGAAAAAGACATCACATGTCATCTTTTAGAGTTCCATCATGAAAAAAGAATAAGATAAGAGTTCAAAATAATATCCATGATCACATGATCAATATCAAATAAGGAAGTTCACATGAACCATGATTTTCAAAAGAAAAGACATTGTGTATAGGGTAATGTCCATAGGACAAAGAGAATGAATAAGCATAGGTGAATTGCTCAATATAGAAGAATAGGGGATACATCATACCTCAACTTCAGAGTGTAAACAGTCCAAGACAATCCTAGATCCAAGCCTAGGCCTCCAAAGAACCTCTAGGGAAGGCGGTCAGGTCCAATAAGTAAGGTTCCCAGCTTACATATGTTGGTTTCTCCAACAAAGCTCCTATCTCAAGCAAGAAGCACCTTCTCCACTTTTGAGGTGAAAAACCCTAACAAAAGAACATGGATATGAGGTGTTTATGGGTTCTAGGTGGGGTTTCACCATGGAAGTCCATGGTTTTGACCTGGAGGAAGGAGGAAGGAAGACTAAAAACATGAAAATAGGGAAGGAAAGGAGGATACTTACTAGTTTTGGTCAAAATAACCAAGGAGGAGCTTTAGAACCCCTAAATATAGAAAATTTGGACCCCTGAGAGCCTTCTTAACCAAGGTAGGCACCTCATTTTACCTTGGGACAACACCTTCGTGGAAAAATAGAGTAGGGATGATGTTATAAGATAGAGGAAATAAAGGAGAGCAAAAGTATTTGAATTGGGAGTTGGGAAGGGGTAGATATGGCTATATAAAGAAAGAGGTCAAGTATGAGGTGTCTATGAGACTTTCCATGTGTCATGTATAAGGGTGTCCATGGACATGCAAGCCTTTATGGATAAGGAAGAAGTCAAGCATGATGTGTCAAGTTACTTGCCATGTGTCCAATGCTAAGGGTACCTATGGACATGCAAACCTTTATGGATAAGGAAGAAGTCAAGCATGAGGTGTCTATGGAGCTTTCCACGTGTCCTTAGCCTAGGAATTTCATGTCCATGTAAGAGGAAAACTCATAGAGGCTTCTTTAATATCAAATGTCAGTTTATGGACACTTATAGGCCATCCCAATCAACCTCCAATCAAAGAAATAACACCATTGGTTGATAGCTTCTAAAGATAAGCTCATTTATAAAGAGAGTAATCCCTAAAATGCCTTAGAAAGAAACACCTTCAAACCAAGGTACAACTAGGCTCCCTATGGTTTAAAAACTCAAGAATGGTAAGGGAATATATAAGGATTATAATGCATGTGACAATTTTCAAAGAAAACCTCCCAATTGGGTAAATTGTAGAAAAGTCCAAAATGTACCTAAAATTGCATAACTTGCACAAACAACATCCAAATTGGGCCAAACTTCATCCACAATTTAATTTGATGTGTTGAATATGAATTTACCATTATTTTCATTTTTGGAAGTTATATAATCATATTATTCATTACTTATGCCTTTTACTCATTTTCTCTCTCCTAAACTTATCCTAATATTTCAATGTTGTCCAAATTAGATGAAATTTGACATGTAGGCTTTGATATGTAGATTTAGAATTTGAAGTTTGTTTCCACTTTTGAGACTTCTTTTTATGAGATATGTCATATGGCCCATTAACAATCCAATATCTAAATTATTCATCCAATTCAGTTTCTTATCTTCATATTACCACCAAAATGATTTATGTGGCATATTTTATGTATCCATTATAAACCTAAGATTGATGTTAGAACATTAGGTTACTTTAAGGTGATCTATTCATGCATTATCTCATTGGGGTTATACTAAACATCTCTTTAGGTCTAACCTTCAACCTTGTTTGACTAAGTCCAAAATGTCAACTTCCAGGGTAGGGTTTGAGATCTAATATGTTATAGAAGAACAGAGGGAGAACGAGGTTTGTATAAGGAGGGAATTGGTTGAGAGCAAATGTCTCGTTTGGGTGCTTAGGGATAAGTATATGAAACTTTAAGATAAAGAAAAAGAAAATGTTGAAGTTCTAGTATCTTTCCAAGTGTCCATGGCCTTAAGATATTAAGAATATACAAGAACACACACAAACATCTCCCTCACCATACATAGAGACATGATTGTACCTCATTTATGGAATTTCCAAGCAAAACAAATAACTCATCAGTTGATAGCTCCTAAAGGTAGCTCATCCATGAAGGGGTAAACCCTAAAATACCCTTGAGGAAAAAACCTTCAAACCAAGGGTTAAATAGGCGTCCAATGGGTCAACAAGCTCAAGAATGATGAGAGAATATCCTGGGAACATAATAAAAGTTATAAATTGCAAATAAAACCTCTCAATTGGGTAAATTGCAGAAAAGTAAAAAATGTGCATAAAATTGCATAACTTGCTTAAACAGTGTCCAAATTGGACCAAATTTGAAACTTAAGCTTGTATTATGATATAAAAGCATATCACAAGGTTATATTAGGGTTAAAAGAATAAAATTATGATAATTAATCTTGTTCAACACTTGAAGCAAGGTTAGGGGTCTCACAACCATAAACTCCTAATAGGGATTTTGCCCCCAAAATCCAAGGTACACATAGATGGACACTTCTCATGAACGTCATCCTCAATATTACACATGGTTACATTCATCAAATGATTATGTCACATCTTTCTCATAGAAGGCATATTCTTCTCTTTCAATTCATACATATCTTTTCTTGGGTCAGCACAAAAAAACCCCACATAAGAAGACATTTGCAAATATGGAACATAGAAACTTGTTGTGCCACCTGTACAAATCTAATAGTAACTTTCAACTTTAAATTCTAGGTATCATTTGAAAATTATATCTATTGTATCAACACATTACTCAAAAGTCATACTCACTGGCTTTTATCAAACATAGAACATTATGTATCTCTTATCATATGTAACTTTACAAGGTTTCATCTCTATGCTCCTTTAATGGTTGTTGTAATTAACAACTCAATCAACCATGTAGGAATCCCCTAATTTTCAAGAACTATGAGGAATATGTTTTTAGAGGATTCTCCAATCATCTCAATGGTGGACTGACCATCTGTTTGGTTGAAGAAGCATACACTTGTATGTAACTGTTAACAAATATAACTTCCTGATTGACCTTGTTAGGGGTGGAGCAACGACATTATCTTCATCTTACCAAGATTCACACAACATACTTAACAGAGGTATCATAACTCCAAGAGGATACTCTAGTCAACCGCCAACTCATTTTTGCTAGAATTGTCACACATAAGTACAGTTGCTTCAACATTCTTAAGGTTTAGCAAAGATGTTAACCATGTTAATGACCATCTCTGAAATATGTTGAGATGTCATCATTCAAAGCTTGCTACAACTTGTAAGACATGACCTGAACACTCTGTTCCTCCTATTCATAAATTCTATTGGTACATTGGTTAGTCTATAAGACATAACCCTAGACTCATCACGGTCATGTAACTTATGTCATCCACTCTAATTCTTATGCATTAATATTTGATCATAGGTTTATCTTAAAGGAACACGGTAGCACATGTCTACTGATCAACAAACCATCTATCCTTTATAGTGGTCTTATCCAGCTATCACTGAACCATAAACAACATTATAGAATCAGTTTTTTCCTTCCAAACAACATTTAGAAGGTCATCATCAAACCTCTTTATCTTTCTAAGGGAGTGGAATACTTGGAATGTTCATTTAATAAACATTTACAACCTTCACATACTTTCTATACGGTTGATACATCTTGGATACTAGGATTCATTACCTTGGTATCCACCTCATGTGCTATAAGGAACTCACATCCTTATCTCATCTACTCTTACCAGCATAACACATTTCAAGACATATAAGAGGAGTCTTCCTAATTATTGGAAGGCTAAAAAGCAAACTCACCACAAACTTTATGATCTTGGAACCATAGTCCAAGCAACATTATGCTATAATAAGCTATCCACCCTCATGTTTACAACAAATCCACACATACCAAGTGGCAATGATCAACTTGAAAGTTGTGCCCTAGAAAGGAAAGACGCGAAGGGAAACACACTTCCCACATCATAGCAGTATTGTTCAAGGGTCACTGCCAAAAAAGGTAACCAATTATATTTTCATTATGCAGGTTATAGCTTCTTATGTATCATTTTACCTTTTTCATTTTGGGTTCCTTGCCATTAGCATAGAAATCATCATGATTAACATATCTCATTACTCCTTCCTTGATGACTATTTATCCCACTAGGTTATGTTCTCCTATTTTATTATGTTTTTCAACCACTTATTAATAGGTAAATCATCATATTCAACATTTTCTTCATTAAACCAGGATCATCTCCCTTAATTTCTTTCACATGCCATATTGATCTCACATTAACACTTTCTTACGCACATAGGTTGGTCTGAGATTAACTCAGGTTCCACCTTATTTCTTTGTCATTGTTCCCATTCATCTTTTCATTTTATACTTATCATAGGAGTTTTCTCCATCTTATGTGAATTTCATACCTTGAATCACTTTATAAGAACAAACTTATCTATCTTTTACTTTATTATCTTCTTCAATTTCATCTTCAAGAACTCCTCTTTTGATTATTTGGATTCGGATTTAAATTTCATGGTGTTGTATCTTTCTCTTATAGTTACCAACAATTCAAGTTTTGATAAATAATGATGTAATCCTCACCTTCTCTTGAGGTAATATTGAGTTATCTACACCATGATTTCTGATTCATTATGCTCTTTAGATTGTTTCAAAATGACTAATTGATCTGAGTAATCAAAAAGATAACAATCTAAGAGTTCCATACTTACCTTTTCTTCAATAATTGAATACCTGGATACGGCATCCAAGTGCTGAGATTAGGTAGTATGCCCTATATTTTCATGTCATGTTCCTTACTTTAACATCATCCTAGTCCTAAGTCCTAGTGTCCCTATAGACTCAGTGAACCTAAAGCTCTGATACCAACTTGTAAGAACCCATTACACTAAATGAGATTACTCAAAACATAAAACACAATCAATCATTAATTAATCACATACCCAAAAATATGGGTAAATTAAAACCAATTTCAACATCAGCACCTACTCAGGAACATTTGCATAAGAGCCCAACATCTTTCTTATATCTATACTATGCCAAGAATTTGATACCAATTGTTCTATCGTCTTAGCCACAACATATATACATAGGAGAACAATATTCGTATATGCCACACAAACAAGCATTAATATGCTAACAAAAGTCTTATTCGTTTGAAACACCATATACAAATTTTTCTTGCCCAGACTTGAGAGTACAGGGAAGACTCTAGGACTAGACATCTAATCAACTTTCTCAAATATTCATTATTATAGCTCCTCTTTGCTGTCACATGTTTGTTTTCGTCACTTCAGATTACCTAAAAAGATGTGGCAAACCACAAAGGTGATACCCATGTCCCAGCAAGAGATATAACCTCCAACAACACTTATTGATTACAACATTTTAAATAGTAGATAACTAAGTAATTTTAGTTTGCAATAATAAATTGAAGAAGTTGAACAATTGAAGTATACTAAATAGTTTAAGCAAATCATCTTATAACAAGTATGATCATCAATGCATATATAGATAACAAACAAATTCATTTCTCTGGATAGATATCTACTCAAATATCATCAAATTGCATCTAATAACAAACATTATTATTAATCTGACTATCATCATATTCCTTGCTAATAGTACAAGCAATCTAGTAGCATAAGCATCCCTAACATCATGAATATGTCCAGTAACATAATATGGCTATCAATATTGGCATCTCAAATAAAGTGAACAGATCTTTATCATAAGTAGAACTAACAGCATAGCACAATTAACTGCATAGGCATGATTAGTATTTTAAGCATTTATAATTACATAGGCATGGCTAGCAATATTAAAGATAGCTAGAAGCATCATCTTAACCATCAGTGTCAGTATATTTAACAACATAAGTATGTTTACAACATGAGTATAACTACAACATAAGCATTCTTTTATCTCTTATTGTATTATACATGATCTCAATGAAAAGAAAGCAAATAAGGGTTATCATCCAATATGAACTGTTTTGTATAACCCTAAACAGATACGCTACACAGCTGTCTTACATCTTTTATCATGCCCTGGAGAATTTGAATCGTACCATCCAAGGTCCAACCGACCCCTATGAAGGGCTATTCAATTTCGTACAAGATCTAGGAGTGTTGGTATCCTAAGATCTCTTCCCCTCGGTCAGTATGAGTAAAAAGGTAGTGACATGTCAGTCAAAACTACCACCACAGTGACATATAGTCAAGCTACTAACCACTGGTCCACCCTTGGTATAGGTCACGACACTAGAAACCAGGGTATACAAAACTCTCTAATCCAAGGTACAACCGCAGTTGTTCTCAATCACATCAGATGTATGAGACATGACCATAGCCATCCTCCACAACATGCATTGTGGATGACAAGGATATATCCTCAACTTACCACCCCCAGATACTCAATAGTATGCGCTCTGAGTTTCCCTTAGGAATACTCATTTCACCATCCAGCAAGTTCTGACACTGAAGATGGCTCTACGGCATAGGGCACCACATGATTAGAGTTGCACTTGATTAGTTATGCCAATTGGGTGAATTAAGCTGCATCAAACAAGTAGACATATAAACCCTAATTCACTTCTAGAAAGAATTTAAATATCACAACATTTAAAAGATATAAAATGTGTGGAACATAATTTCTCATCTCATCATCACATAGTATTATTCACTTGCCATTCATGAGACCACACTAGTCATCATACTATCACAAGATATGGATCCTTTTCACAATATCACAGGATATCAACCCTTATCAACACAAGAGGATTACACCTCATTCAGGGCTCAACCATGCCAAAAGGTCGTTAAGACCATCATACTATCACATGATATAAATCCTTTTTACAATATCACAGGGTATCAACCCTTATCAATACAAGAGGATTATACCTCATTCAGGGCACAACCATACCCAAAGGTCATTAAGACCATCATACTATTCCCTGCAACATCATCATTATCTTTGCATGCCTTATAGCAAGGCTCAACAACATCACTTACATATAATACACTGTATCAACACAATATTGCATTAATGAGATAGGAGATATTCATAAACAATCATAGCAGGGTTATATTAAAATTAAGAACATTCCTTTTTTACATCAACATGCAAGGAATCTAGATATGATTAACCCTCATCATATTCATAATGCACATGTTTATCATAAGAAAGTATCAACCAAGTGGCTATGATAACTACCAATTAACATATGAAGGTTATGATCATATTAAGGAGATTATTTCACCATCATGCCATCATATAAGAAGGTTAAACATGAATACTCATATTTATCTATTTGCATTAGAGTTAGGTTCAAAAAGATAAATTATATTAATGTTACTAATCATCACTCATACCCAAACCCTAACTCACGACATCCCCATTGGATCATAGATGCATAAGGTGAAGCATCACCATCACATTCCATACTATTCTCAAGTATGAACCCACACATGAATCAAGGTGTAACCCTATGGTTATAGCATACTAGGGTTCAACAATAGTAATAGAGTACTCCATGATTGTATTTGTCATTCAAGGACTATTCATACCCAATTACCATCATTTAGTTATATTAAAGCTAGGTATAACAAGTTATACCTAATTAGGGTTACCCATTAATTCATTATGGTGATTATAAATCATAATCATATGAGGGCAAGGGTAAAACTAAAAGTTTAAGGCATTGAACCATAAAATTCACATCATTAGACTCATAAAATTATATTACACATTTCACCCAAAACAATGGGAATATTAAGGCATCAACTTCTAACCATGAAATGTTGAAAAGGTAAAGCCATTGGTCATTTACATAAGTAAACACCTTGAATGAATCATCTATGATGTTATTGAGTTGTGATCTGTAAAAGTCACCATTTAACCCTAGACATTCTTTGATTAACAACAATAAGGGTTCTATTGAGAGTAGGGTAAAACCCATAATCGACTGTTCATTTAAAACAAGCCATCCATTGTCAACAAGTAAGCTCCTTAAGTTGATCATATAAAGAAAACCATCTAAATCACATTATTAGGACCAACATATTACATTACCATAATTCCACTTTATTGGAGGAATAAACATTAGATCTTGAGCATTGGGTAAAGTTCATATGTTAAAACCATCAATTACAGTATAGGTTCGACCATTACATCAAGTGACCCAAGAAACTATTGTTCTAAGGCTTAATTGATGCTACAACTATATGATTAACTCACCATAGGTTTTGGAGACCTGATCCACCATCATTAGTAACCATTAAGTCACCATAGGTTGTTAGATCAACACTATATTCATTAATCAACATCAAATATCAAACTAATATCACCATTGATTGATAGCATCATTAGGGTACTTAGTTGTTAATCACTAGGCTTCTAATTATGCTAAAACCTGAACTAAGGGGTGAACATCAGTTGACACCCTTGGTCACCATCATCATTTGTCATGAAGGTGACACCATCAATTGTTGCAATGGTACCATCATTGGGTCATGTGTTTATAGAAGAAATCAGCTTTAAACCCTAAAATTGACCATTGGTTGATGGGTGCTTAGCACAATAGGTTGTCAAACCAAACTTATCCAAGTCATAGTATACCTTACGAATAATGTACACTTTATAACAGGTTCATCTAGAACTGAAATCAGAACAGGGAACATTATAAAAATCAAAATCCAAGTCAAGCATAGCTTTTTAGTGCATGGATCATCATTTAAAAGCAAGAACATGAGCTAGCAAGCTTATGGTAAGCAATAAACGTGGAGAAAGTTATAAAACTTGCCTATAATTAGAAGATAAACTCCCAAATATAAGAAAACATGAGCAGGTAGGGTAGAAAATCCAAGCATAAGCTGTGAACTCATCCATCTAACACCTTTCTTCATCAAATGAGCAAACCCTAAGCATAAGAAGCAAGAATGGTAAGGTTTTAGAGCTTTAGAGCAATTTCTACCATGGAACATCAAGGTTCCGACCTGGAGAAAAGTAGGAGGAAGGATAACAAAGAAATAAACGGAGTAAAGAAGGGAATTCTTGCTCTTTTAGGTCAGTATTACTAGAAGGAAGCTTTTTAAACCCTAAAAGGAAGTCAATTGCAACCCTAGATTCGTTTTTCAAGAAGATCCCCTCTTTCTTCTTCCTTGGATAGGAAATTCATAGAAGCACAGAGGGAGAACAATTTTTGTATAAGGAGGGAAGTGGTGGAGAGCAAATGGCTCGTTTGGGTGCTTAGGGATAAGTATATGAAACTTTAAGATAAAGAAAAACAAAAAGTTGAAATCTAGTATCTTTCCAAGTGTCCATGGCCTTAAGCTATTAAGAATATACAATAACACACACAAGAAGCTCCACCACCATCCATATAGACATGATTATCCCTCATTTCTTGAGTTTCCAAGCAAAACAAATAACTCATTAGTTGATAGCTCCTAAAGATGGCTCATCCATTAAGGGGTAAACCCTAAAATACCCTTGAGGAAAACACCTTCAAACCAAGGTTTAAATAGGCTCCCCACGGCTCAACAAGCTCAATAATGATGAGATAATATCCAAGGAGCATAATTCAAGTGATAAATTGCAAAGAAAACCTCTCAATTGGGTAAATTGTAGAAAAGTCCAAAATGTGCATAAAATTGCATAACTTGCTCAAACAGTGTCCAAATTGGACCAAATTTGAAACTTAAATTTGTATTATGATTTAAAAGCATATCAAAATGTTATATTAGGGTTATAAGAATTAAATTATTGTAATTAAGCTTGTTAAACACTTGAAGAAAGGTTAGGGGTCTCACAACCATAACAAAGGAAATGATCCTTTTAATGCTTCTCATATACTTAAGGATGCTCTTCATGGCAGTCCAGTGACTTTCACTGGGATCTGACAAATATGCACTTGTTATGTTCAATGTGTATGAGACAATGGGATGATCACATTACATTGCATACATGCTAGATCCAATTGTGAATGCATATGGCATCTCACTCATGTTTTCCCATTCTTCACAAGAATTGGAATATTAGACTTTTGAAAGACTAATCCCATGGAACATAGACAGATTTTTCTCAGATTGAGTGCTACAT
Organism: Alisma plantago-aquatica; assembly: GCA_963693085.1. Classification (NCBI taxonomy): domain Eukaryota; kingdom Viridiplantae; phylum Streptophyta; class Magnoliopsida; order Alismatales; family Alismataceae; genus Alisma; species Alisma plantago-aquatica. The sequence continues at coordinate 230,504,206 of OY856410.1, forward strand.
ATTGAACCCATTCAACATCTTTCCAATGTATGTTCTCTTTATTTAGGTCAAGAAGCCTTATAGATCTATCTCTATAGATCTTGGTTCAAATCACATTAGATACTTCACCTAAACCCTTCATAGAGAAGGTACTTTCCTTGTCAGGTTTTAATATTTGTAGTATAAGGATATTATTCCCCATCATTATGTGGAATATAAATATGAAACCACGAAATATTTTGTAATCACATGTTTCATCTTCATTTCAAATTAAGTCAAACTCTTTGACTATCTTGTCAAGTCAAAGATTCCAACTTTGAGATGCTTGATTCAATCCACAAATTCACCTTTGTAGCTTATAGACTTTATTTGCATTAATGGACTTATAAAACCTTCAGGATGTGTCACACACAAATACTCATAATTATTCTTGTTAAAGAATGGTTTTAACATCCATATGCCAAATCTCATAGTCATAATAAGCTGCTATATAAAGCATGATCCTGAAGGATTTAACCATGGCAACTGGTCAAAAGATTTCATCATGTTCAACATCTTGAACTTGTTTGAAACTCTTTGCAACAAATTTTCTCTTATAGGTTCGCACACTACCATCCATGTCAGTCTTCTTCTTGAAGACCCAATTTCACCCTATGGGTTTTACCCCTTCAATTGGATCTGCCAAGGTCATACCTTTTTCATGTACATGGAGTCCATCTTTGATCCCATGGCCTCAAGCAATTTTTCATATTTTTCCCCTTAATAGCTTCTAGTTAGGTTGTTGGCTCATCATCTTATGACCAAATCATTGATTTTGAGTTATAAGATATCATATTCTTTCAAGCTCAAGGCACATTCTACTAGCACTATAAGGTTTTATGTTACATAAGGAACTTGAGATTCCACAACAATTTGTGATTCTCCTTGTTCCTACCGCACTTGTTTAGGTTCAATGTTTTCTTGTTGTTCTCAAACTTTTTGATTTTTACTTTTCTCTCATTGATTCCTTTGGAATTGAATTCCTTGTAGGAGTAGAGCCATCTTATAAACAACACTTTAGTTGTCGGATTGGAAAAAGTAGTATCTAACAAAATAACATTTATATGATTTGTGGACAAAGCTTTGCCAGAGACTATTTTCTTATATAATCTTTCAATCCTAATCTTTCTACAGACATATCGGGACACTTCCCATGTCATATCTCATATGGTATCTTTTGAACCATTTTAGACGGTACATTATTTTATTGTAAAGCATGTGCCAAAAAGGAAAATGGAAGATTAGCTATTTTTATTGATAATCACACCATGACTTAACAGGGTGTGATTCCTTCTTTATGATACATCATTATGTTTTAGGTGGAGTTCATTGTGATACACTATCACAATCTCCTAGAAGGTCCTCATACTACTAATTAAAATATTTCAACATCGATCATATTGAAGTGTCTTAATACTTTTACCAGGTTGGTTATGTACTTTATTCATCATCTCCTTGAACACTTCAAGAGATTAATATTTGTGTTTAATTAAATACAAACTACCATATCTACTGAGATTATCAGTAACTATAATGAAGTACTATTAACAACCTCTAGCATTTATTCTAAAAGGTCTATATACATCAGTATGTATGAGCCCTACCCAATAGATAAGACTGGCATGTCTCTATTGGTTCATTAATTGAAAGATTCTAGACAACCATCATAATGGATTCTAGTAATGTAGTTTCATGTATGTGCTCTAGATGACACTGCTATAGGTATTCATTTTTTTAGTTATCGAGTCATTCATTACATGTTTTATACGTAATTGTATCTACAACTATTGGATTTAGATTATGGGACATAGGGAAATGCCATATAAAATCTCATCTTTTAAAATAAAACTTCAATTTATTCACAATATTCTTGTCCATACAAGATACATGATGTTTTCATCAATGGCAAGTACATAATAGCAATTCACTAATTCTATTACATGCCCATCAGGTTGATCAACTGTAGTAGAAGCAACTCTTACTCCATAGAGTTCTATCTTACTTCTTATCGGGTCCTAAAGTGAGATCTCTATCTCCTTCTTCTTCCTAACTTCCTCTATGTTAGGAGGGCAGTTCCTTTTCCAGTATCTAGACTGGTGACAGTGGTGGCACTTTCCTTATTTACTCCTCCCTTAGCTTTCAATGCAAAAGACTTTGGCTTTTAGCTAGCTTTAGAAATCTTCTTCACTTTGATTTTGCCCTTGGACTTCCCTCTATTGATCATCATCAAAGATTTGGGTTTGTTCTTCTTTATCTATGCTTTAGCTATCCTCAACATGCCAAGTAATTCTGACAACAGCTTGTCAAAATCATTTGTGTTACAGTTAATGACAAACTAGTTGTATGATCCTAGAAGTCACTGCAAAATCACGTGTGACCAACTCTTGGTCTAGGGAAATTCCATTCTTGAAAGGTTCTCCACGTACCCAATCAACTTGAGATGTGGGGACCTACTGGATCTCCTTCAGCCATATTACACTTGAACAATGCCTTTGAGATATCATATCTCTCTTGTCTTTCCTAGTCTTTGTACATATTCATAAGACGTGCTACCATCTCCATAACATCCATGTTCTCATGTTTTCTTTGCAACTCATCATTCATTGAGTTCAACATTAGGCATTTGACATCCACAACATCTTTAAAGTGATTCTAGTAAGCATCCTTGTCAGCCTTAGGCTCATTGAGAGAGGGTTCATCTAGCTTTGTTGTCTCTAGGACACAGAGCTTTCTCTCTTGAGTGAGAACGATTCTCAACATCATGAACCATTTGTGGAAGTTATTCTTGTTCAACTTGTCCTTCTCAAGGACATATCACAAAGGAAACATGTTTTTATTTTCCATTATATTCTACAAAAGAAATACTTGCAAATTCTGTAAAATTACTTTTGATTTGATTTTATAAGTTTGATGATATTAATAAGGCTTTTAATTAATTATCGCTCCCAATATTTTGATCAAATTGATAGACCTCACATATCAATTTGGAAGACTACAACGTACAATCTTCTAGTGAGACAAGACCCAAAATAATTGAACTATTACCTAGTCAATGCCAGTGTCCATAACTAATTATTAAGGTAGGAAACTTTGCCAATTGCATCCCATGCAAATCTTGGATAGATGGTATGTGCAACTCTTTGACATAGTCCATCTGCATGCTTCTAGGTACTTAATCTCATTAATATCACCTAGTTAAGTCTGACCCAAAATCCAACATGATAGTAATGCACCCTACTTGGCAGGCCCACATGACTACCATCACACTTCCACGAGATAGATAGTGCACCATAGTTGGCATTCCCACCCATATTTGATCAAGCTTTTCTTGTATGTTTCTTATGGAAAGCGTCTAAAACTTAATATTTGATTGAGGGATTTCATATTTTTGTGCATACATATATATATGTATCCAATCACCACATACTTACAGTACATATCATATACATGCTATATTCCATAAATGAAAACATGCAATTATAAAACATGAGTGATGGTTATGGCCATACTATTGTAATTCCTTGGACCCACTAGGAAGTAACACCACCTAAGGTCCACATCATATGTAGAAACCTATTGTTGATGAAGATCCATATTGGAACTAGTATGGGTCATTCAGTTCAACTCTTGAATCAATTGGTTGGCATACTGGTCAGTCAGTTGGTTTCTCAGATCGATCGTCTGGTCTGCGGTCCAAGGTGACATCTAGACTTATCTAGTCGATCAGTGGGCCACCAATCGATCATTCAACTTCTCCTATCATCAAGCTTCCTTGGTCCTCTAGTGAATCGATTCATCTTTCAAAATGGGTGGTTTGTTTGGTGCAGAACATCTTCTTTTCCATAACATGAATTTAAACTATCTTAATCCTGTTTAACATATTATATAGTAATAGAGAAACCTCAAGTTACATTCAAGGGGAGCATAGGAAGGAAAGAATTAATACTTTTACATATGGAAAAGGAGAGAGAGGCTAGGCATGCAAACTTCAATATAAATAGGAATAACAACCATGCACAAAGATCTAAGGTTATTGGCCATAACCAATTAACATCCACCATCGAAACAAACTTGAAGGGAAACACATGTAAATTGCATATATATGTATATATATATAGGGATTGTATGTGGTACCTAATAGGATATGTACATTGATCATTTAAATATTTGTGTCAGATGTAATAGATAAATGATAAAACCAAAAATCCAATCATATCTATTAAATTCCAAAACATAGTAAATTGATGTGGCTTTGATACCATTGTAGGGAAATATGGCATCAGATGCGACATCAGAAAAAAAATCACTGCCATATTCCCCTTAAACAATAGATCACATCAATAGCTATGTAATGGAAAAGAGGATTGCAAGTCATATACTTGGTTTTGGAGCAAGTCTATCGACTTATCTTTGCAACATCATGCTTCTTCTTCAAGTATCAGTGGAACTTTCATCAGTAATGGCCTCCTAGAGAAACACAACAGATGATTGTTGATGCATCCTCCTAGCGGGCGGTAAAGGCCTCCTCACCTCTACGTAGTCCTCGCGGACCACCAAGAACTCCCTATTGTGCTACCAGAGCCAATGTGAAGGAGTTGTTCCTTCGAGCATCAACTTGCTAGAGTTGATTCACTCTCCCATGTTGTCTCTCCCTTGTTGTCACTTCCTTTTACAAGTATGACTTGCTCGGGCTCTCTAGTTGCCACAACTAGAGAGGACAACAACTTGTTATATAGAATTGTTGTGTGTCTAGAAAGCCTCAACTATCCCTCTATATATAGGAGAATCAGGGTCAGGAGTTTTAGTCTGAGTAGGAGTTGAAGAGATAAAATTTCATGAATTTTTTGGAAGCTATGAATGTTGAACCGGTCGGTTTGTAGCTAAACTGGTCGGTTCACATGTGAGACGATTGGTTCAACCTTTGAACCAGTCATTGCACCATGTTTCCTATTTACAATTGTATTGCCATTTGATATTCGATTAATGCACAACATGATGTCAACATCAATCCTTGATCCGGTCATATTGATCGTTGAATTGGTTATTTCACATCTGAATCGGTCGGTTCACAATTTGAAATGGTCAGTTCATTACTGAACCGGTCTTTTCATGTGTTTAAATAGGCGGTTCATTTTTTAACATGACAGTTCAGAATTCTTGTTCAACCAATATATAACCAATGTTGTTTAAATTAAATATCTAAACACTTTAGTACTCAAGTTAAACCATATTCAAGAGTAAAATCCTATTCCAAGTGCATCCTATGTGTGTGACCCTATAGGCCCCAAATTACATTGGTAGTGAATGTCCATAACTTATTTATGACATCACAATCAATGAGAAGTACTAGAAACACCTCATTACTACCCAATTAATTGGAAAGTTTGAGAACAAATTCAACCTACAATATTTGATAAGTGTTACCATGATCGTATAGTTCCTTTGTCATTGATATATGAATTGAACTTGAGGCATGGAATCATCATCCTCTCAACATTCAATCCATGTTCCTTCAACTAGAGAAGACTGTCTAAGATGCATGTGCGCTCACATATCATATATTGATTCACATGAGTATGGACATACATTCCTCAGTCTTGCTTATGAAGTGGCATGGATATCAATCTCTTTTAGGAGGGACAAATCCAATCTACAACACTCACACTCAATCCCCATGTGTCACAATGCACCTAAGCACCACCTTTATGGAAACCTTTATTCAAGGTTACGTTGGATGGTGTCAAAATACATTGAATGACATGTGATAAATGTAGTGACTTCATGTCTAAGAACCAAAATCACCACTATCACTATGAGAGTTGATTCTAGCTACCATTACATGGTCTCCATGTATCACTCTCAAGGTGGGTCTCTCTTATACATTGTTCTCTAAAACATAACTATGTGTTTGGCTTTATATCACATATCATGATTTATGGGATTTTGTCATCAACCAACACACACTCTAGTTTTATGTATTATTATTGTCTATTTTTCTTCCAAAGTAATATCAGACTAGGGACATAACAAGAATGTATGCACTCTTATCATACATATGATCTCATTGCTCAGGTCCTCAATCTAAAGACATATGTCATCATGCAACATCATTCTTTAGAAATCTATTATGTCTATGTCATTATATCATGATTGATATAAAAATAATAGATGGGTTTGCCTTTATCTTATTAAATCAGGTATATGATGCCCCATTACAATCATCGTATGATTGGTTCTATGGGAATACACACCAATAATCCCCCTCTCTGCACTGGGATACTGATAGATGACTTTTATTGAGTCTCCATGCCAACAGCAAGAGCCATCAATGGGTATAATCCCCCCTTGATTGTTCTCTTTCTTTCATCAATGACCCTTAGGTAGAACCTCAACAACGTCAAAAACCCCACACAGCCTCAATTTCCCACCATCTATCAACAATGCAAGACCTTCATAGTGAGGCATTATTTCCTCCTTGAAATCACACATCCATAGTCCTACCCATATCCCTAGAAAGTTGCAACTGCTACCTACTATCAAGTATGGATAATCCTCTACACTCTCCTATGGAATGCCCAAATTCATTATTTCTTAATCCACTTTGACTATCTTATGAATCAAGGTCTAGAACTTTTGAATTAATACATGATAGAAAGTAACACAATATATTAGGAATGATATTCTTAATTTGAAGGTCAATACTCTTTCAGTATCAAACTAAAGGAGTCTTGAATTCAGATGTGGTGAAGGGCTCTTCTATTTATCAACTTCACACCAGTGTAGTAGTAGGTAAATGTGCAATAGGAATGTGCATGGTTTTGGTTTTCTTTCTTGATTACCTAGACCTATTGGGGTCCATATGTGATTAAAACAGCAACCATTCAAAGTTGGGAAGCCACCTCCTTAACAATATGCCACCTATTAGACTTTTTCCTAGACCTCAAGAGCCTTGCACCAAATGACACCATCCACCATTGAGGCTTCCCCCATTTACACCCCTACAACCACTAGTCCTTCTTAGCAAAGCCTATTAAGGAACCAAATCATCAAAGTTATCAAGAAGATATTAAAGGTAAAGAGCCATAGCGACCTAAATTAATAATTGAAACTACCTCTTTATAGCCATGTGTAAATGGTGACTTCCCTTTCACTTTTGTTACGGCTACTAGTCATGTGTTGTAGTAATATCATAAGAAATTATAAATAGAGGCCTCATGCATCCATGAAAAGGATATGTTTGTGCATTCCACAAGGTTATTTCCTCTTGCATAACACTTCAAGAAGGAATATCCATTGATCCACCTTCACTAAGGGCCAACATTCAGACCTCAAGAGGGTTAGGCTTCTGACACCTTGCACCATAGATAGTTGGGCCTTATCCTCTATCAACACTTGCTCTTATCCACCATAGATGCCAATCCTACCCTTCATCCACTATTTTTGTCCTCAACCTAGTAGTTCCTCACAAGACCATGCTAATATGAGGAAGAAGAACAATGAGAAATATATTGTCACATACCATGGTTACATTGCCCTTCCTCCTTCATGAAAATGATTTTGTCTTCTTCTTCCATCATTTATATTGATATCACAATGAGGGGAGAGTATTCCATTCACTAGAGGTGTGTTATTATCCCCACGACATGTACTTTATGATCTAATTTTTTATTTACTACTTTTATGAACCACTGATATAGAATTTATTGTTTATCGCATGTTACATGAAATGATCACTTGTGTTGCATGTCTATAATAATATAACCTTGGAAACTTTAACCTTGAAATTTGAATATTGATTAGTTATATTTGACCACTACACAAGAATATTGAATGGATGATCTCTAAGGCAATGGATACATGCTCCTAGGTGACTTTATGGGGAGCCTATAGTGATATTTATCCTTGAAATTTCCTTGAGATGAGAGGACCAAAATTTATTGGCCTCAATCTAGTATCCATATAAACACTGATGTGATTTAAGTGATTAAATGTGGGTGTAGTGATGAAACTTGATTCCATCTGTGAGTTTCCTATTGTGAATTTATATATCAATTTAATTCAATCTTTAGTTTAACTCAAATTACTTTAATTCAACAAAAACATGTTTCAGGTATAGATATTGATCTTAACCCAAACTAGATAGAATTGTCACGGTTCTTATAAATGTTGTCTCTTGTGATTTTATCCTTAACTATATTATTATAAGATCCATCCACTTGCATGTGGCATTTTTTGTACTTATTTTTTTGGTAAATCTAGGATTTCCATATCCTACCAAATATAAATGTATGCAAATATATCCACATCACTAGCCTCTCTAATCGGTTGCAACCTCTCTCAATGGGGCTTAAACCATTAAATGGCAATCAAGAGGTTGTTTATCTAGTGGAAAGGGGTAATTAGGATTAGGTTTAATAAATCCCACAACTAACCTAAATCCCACAACTAATTCAAGAAGGGTTTGGAACATGTGGAGCATGACTTGGCAGCGTCATGTATTATAGAGGCTTTTAGGCATATTTTTATTAGGCCTAATTTACTGGTCAAAGTGGGAAAGGGGGTTATGTTTTTGGTGCCCGCCCCAACATCTAAGTCTTCTAGGAGTGCATTAATAGTGTCATGTTGACCCTTCAAAAGGGGGAAGATGGGGTGTGTGCATGGTGCATGCCTCACTTTTTGGGTCTTTTAGGGTTTTGAACTGATGGACTATTGATTTGATTTATAAAGGAGTCTAACTCCCTAAGGTGGTGTGGATTCTTGATAGGTGCCCCACCTAACCAAAATCTTCACAAATAACTAATCAGGTTGAAGTGGAATACATGCCAGAGTGTGATAATGGATCACAAAAGGTGCAAGGATAGAGTACGCCACGATGGTTTGAGATAGATAGCTCATTGGGGGTGACGGTGACCATTTTCTTAGGTTGAATTTTTTGGAATCAACATCAAAGCAATGTACTCCATAGCACAACATTCATGGATTGGATGTCCATCCTGATCGGAAGTATTCCCACTACTGAAATCTGATGTCTAAATTGGGTGATTATGTCCCTATGCATGAAAGACTAAGATGGTTTTCAACTAATTCATTCAGTGACTAATAATCATAGTAGTCTTTGAATCTTATCTTGATAATTTATCATACATGAAATCAAATTCTTGTTGTTAGTTGGATTTATTGAGTATCACATTGAATCATCTCCATGTACCTTGATATTGCTTGGGATGTTACTTGTAGATCTAAGATGCTTATATTTATTTCTATGAATTTAGAATGACTTTAGTGTATCTCATACATATTTTTGTGACAACGGTTACAACAATAGTTCATTTCCAATTTTCCTCTAATTTTAAATTGTGTTTGTATATCTTGACTTTATTGTTTAATAATTTTAATTTTGCATTTTCCACAACTTAAACTCTTTAAGAAATCAAATTATTTGGACCTAGAATTGAGTATTAGTAGTTATCAAAATCATTGTACTAGTATAAGCCTTTGTATAGTTTGTGTTTGGGTTAGGCTGTCTAAAAACCCTCCATGTCAAATCTCCTCATGTTTCATACTTTGACATAATGCATTGTCTTCACCTATTATTGTAAGAACCTCATGTTGAGTTGAGAGTTATACATTGTCCATATTTTGATAATTACTTAACCATTCCCTTAATATGTATCCAATATGTTTGTTTAAGATTGATTTCAGGCATTAGGTACATGAAAAGGATCAATTTACACAAGCCCTAGCTTGTCCAAGTTCTAGTCAAAATCAATGCAAATGCACTTTTGTGGAAAACACTTCAAACCACCTTAGAATATTTTTGTAATCATTTGTATTGATGATATGACTTGTAAATAAGATGAGAAAAAATCAAGGACACTTAATTCCTTCGATTGATCGCTTAAAAATCATTTTGTAGAATTTGTCACAGCACTTTAATTGGTCGAGTTTGAATCTTGACCGATCTGTGATGGTTTTGTGGAAATGGTTGCATCAGTTGAGTTGTACACTCATAGAACTCAACCAAACAACTTACTAACTAAAGTTTATTTTAGCTGGCTGGTTGAGTTACCCCAGGAAAAACTCGACTAAGAGTTTGAAAATTAGCTTTATCGAATAGTGGATCGGTCAAGTTACCTTTATTGAAACTTGATCGAATGTATTGTACTAATAATGTAGAAAAAGTGATTCCTACTGTTGAAGAGTTGTTAGAAATGAAAATAGATCTGTTGCAAGTTGTAAAACATCTACTTTTCATTCTTAAGTGATCCCACACTCAAAGGAACACCCCAGCTATAAATAGGACCTCTTGGAGTTCATTCTAAGGTTGCTCATTCATGCTATTCTTGGTCCTTGTTATAGTTGAATGTGATACAACCCTTTTAGCCCCTTTCTCTCTCTCATTTATAAAGCACTTCATGATTATGAGTGAGTTAGGCATGTTGTAAGAGAGCCACCTCAATGTTACCTTATAAAGTTATCCATCTTTCCATCTTCTCAATCCCATTTCTCAAAGAGCAAAGGCTGAAGTGATCTTCTCTGAGTGAAGGAGAAGTTGTTCTTCTACAAGGATGAAGAAGGTGTGAAGATCTTCTCCATGTGAAGGAGAAGGACAAGGAGGAATATTAAAGAAGAGTGGGTAATCCCAGTGAGGCCAAAGACTTGATGCAAGTGTGGGTAAGTCCTTGTCGAAGGCTGAAGACATACTGATCAAGTGGGTAAGTCCTTGTGTAGGTGAAACACTCTTGTCTTGGATAGGTAAGCCCTTAGATGCAAGGTGGTCTTCTTGTATATCTTATAATAGAATATAAGTATACATGGGTTTTAAAGCTCTATTCACCCCCCCCCTCTAGATCCCTAGATATAACAAGTGGTATCAGAGCAAGGATCTTCTCCAACAAATCTCCTACAAGACAACAAGATGGGTGAGAACCTACTTGGTTCCCTCAACCTAGAGGGACGCTTCTCCTTGCTCCCATGGTCTTCAATGACACCAACTTCCTCTATTGGAAGCGACGGATGTAATTCTACATTCAAGGGATGAACTTTGATATGTAGAAAGTGATTATTACATCCTACAAGGAGCCAACCAGAGGTGCATCAACTTGGTATGAAGCATCCCTAAAGAATGCACAACTCAATACCAAAGCTATTAGCATCCTCCATGCAGCCCTCACACCATCTAAGTTAAACTACATCTCCTCATGGAGTACATCATATGATATATGGGATAAGTTGTGCATCACTTATGAAGGCACAAAGTAAGTAAAGGAGGAAAAGATATACATGTTGAACAGTCTCCTTGAGAATTTCAAGAAGGGGAAGAAAGAGGGAGTTGTCAAGATGTACTCAAGGCTCAATATCATCATCAACGGCCTAGCTTCTTTGGGACACACTTTTTAGAGAGGAGTAATCAACTCAAAGATCTTGAGGTCTCTTCCAAAGAGATGGGAGTCAAAGGTAACCTCCATTGAAGAAGTAAGAAGTCTTGGTGATCTTCCAAAGGAGGAGCTTATTGGCAATCTACAAGCTCATGAGCCAAGACTTGACAAGAAAGAAGAGGAAGCAAAGCAAGAAGAAATAGAGTCAAGGAAGATAAAAATAGTGCCTTCAAAGCTCAAGTGGATGCTCTTATCCTCCAACAACAACTTGCTTGTCAGACCCCTCCCTCCTCCTCAAGTGAAGATAATGTCCCTAGTGAGAATGAAGCCAACTTCTCCAAGGGAAAGCACTTCAAAGGAAAGCAATCTTCTTCATCTACTCTAAGGTGCTACAAGTGTGGTCAAAAAGGGCACTACAAGAGGGAATGTCCTAAGGCTAAAGTCACACCACAAGAGTAGCTCCAAGAAGGAGTAAGAGTACAAGAAGATAGCAAATATAAGAGGAAGGACAAGAAGGAGAGGAGACACAAAGACGCAACTCATGCATCTTGGGAAGGATCATCCTCTAATGGCTCAAGCTCCTATGTTTATGGAGAGTGTCACCTTGCACTCATGGCCTCTACAAGTGAAGATATTGGTGAGGTAAGTGAGGTAACTTTGCATGAGTTAGCTAAAGAACTCTTATTGACATGCTTGTTACTATCGGTTCTTCTTATTCCAAATGAAATCTAAAAAGAAGAGGTTGGGTAAAATCATTGATGACTTGTATGCTAAACTTGATATTCTTGAGCAAAATGAGAAAATTCATCTTGATAACATTGATTCCTTGCAAGGACAATTTCTTGATCTTGAGCTCCAATGCAATGGAGTTGAAGAATAGAACGGTGTCTATCTTCAGAATCTTGCATCTCTTAAGGAAGATACCAAAAGTGTCTTAATGAGCTTGAGTTACTCAAAACTAAAAATGTTAAACTTAAGATTATTAGTGATGCTCATAGAGATGAGAGGGATGTTTATCTCAAAGAAATTCAATTGTTTAAATATGAAAATGCTAGGTTACTTGGTCAAGTTAACGATTTTCTTCTAGACCTATTCTGCCTAGTAATGAAGTTGCTTCCATTAACCTTGAAAAATATTCTTATTTGACTAAAGCCCTCTGTTTCAAGGCCGACCTTGTTCATGCTAGATATGATCTTGCTAGCTTGTCTTCTACTGTTATATCTCTTACCTATGACAATCATAGACTTAGAGCCTCTCTGTAGAAATTCCTCAAAGGAAAAAACTCTCTAAATGAAATCATTGACCATTCTACCAAACAAAGTGGTACTAGTGGTTTGGGATTTGTAGGGGGGGACCTAAGGGAAAGAGTAAGGCCAAAGGTAAGAAAAAGAGTAAGGAAACTCCTCTTTTCATTGGAGAGTCTTTTGGCTCTAAGAACCCTATGATTTTCTCTCATTGGAAAAGTGATGATCATTATTCTACTTATTGTCCTTACAAGCCTAAGGGGACCAACCCAAAGATGAATTGTCACCCCAATCTAACACCGGATCTCAAAGTTTGAGTTGGGAATTGACACTCTCCCTTCTTACAGGAATAAGGAAAATGGATTGTTGATAGTTTCTGCACAAAGCATATGATAGGTGATATAAGCCATTTCAACGATTTCACAAAGAAGAAAGGAGGTTTGGTCACTTTCGGGGACAATAAGAAAGGTAATGTAAAAGGTGAGGGTGATGTAGGTGAATCCTTGTATATCAATAATGTTCTCTTTGTGGATGGCCTACATCACAATTTAATAAGCGTTAGTCAATTATGTGATAATGGTTACCTTGTGCTATTTACTTTTTTTTAATGCTTGCTCCTAAATTCCCTCACTTACCATGTCATATATAAGGGAACTAGGAATGGTGATCTCTATGCAATTGTGATTGACTCTATTAAGCCTATTGTTGGTAGAGGCCTTGTAGTAAATTTGAATAATATTTCTCTTTGGCATCGTCAACTAGGTCATGTAAATATGCATCAATTGAAGAAGTGAGCAAAAAGGACTTGGTCAAGGGATTTCCTAAAATTAGATTTTGAAAAGGATGAGGAATGCCAACCTTGCACCCAAGGAAAGAAAACTAAGTCCTCCTTCAAATCCAAAGGAGTCCATAGTACCAAGAGAGCTCTTAAACTTCTCCATATTAATATATTTGTACCTATGAGAACACAATTACTTCATGGTTCCAAGTATTGTCTTGTTATTGTCGATGATTTTTCTCGATATACTTGGACCTTCTTTTTCGTTTCTATGAGTGATCCTCTTGATGTTTTCTCTAGATTTTGCAAACGATTTGAAAATGAACCTTCTTGCCGGATTATTTCCATCCGTAGTGATCATGAGGGAGAATTTGAAACTGGTCTTTTTAAACATTTTTGTGAATAGTCTGGATATGCACATAACTTTTATTCACCTCTAACACCTCAATAAAATGGGGTTGTAGAGAGGAAAAACATGTCACTACAGGAAATGGCAAGGAGCATGCTTTTATAGTATGACACTCCAGAGAAGTTTTGGGTCGAAGCTGTTAGCGCCTCATGTTTTTTGCAGAATCAGGTTTCTACACATCCTTCTTTGAAAGAAAAAAAAACTATGAGCTATTGCATTCCAAGAAGCCTTCTATTGAGTATTTTCATGTTTTTGGGTGTCCTTGTTTTGTTTTGAACAAAAAAGATTCTCTTGACAAGTTTGATCTAAAATCATACAAGGATTTTTTTTCTTGGCTATAGCACTACTAGCAAGGCTTATAGAGTGTATAATGTTGATCTATCTAAAGTAGAAGAATCTATTAATGTTAAATTTATTGAGACTAATCCCTCTATTTCCAAGGATATTACTAATGATGATGTTACAGAAGAAGTAATTTCTATCCTAAAAGAACTCAACATCACCCAAAAGGGAAAAGAGGTGGCCACTCAATAAGAACATATAGATGGAGAAAAGAAGGATCCAACTCCACATTTTGCAAAGAATCGTCCTAAAGAGATAATCATAGATGACCCTTTTGAAAGAGTGAAGACGTGGGTTGCCTACAACAAAGAACAAGACAACAACATCTTCATCTCATAACTCAAGCCAAAGAATGTCAAAGAAGCTCTTGGGGATGATGAGTGGATCCCAGCCATGCAGGAAGAACTAGAGAAATTTTAGAACAACAAAGTTTGGATTCCAGTGCCAAGACCATGTGAAAGAAAGATCATTGGCACCAAGTGGGTCTACCGCAACAAGCTATATGAAAGTGGCAAGGTGGTAGTAAACAAAGCAAGATTAGTGTCTCTAGTATACAGTCAGTAGGAAGGTATAGGTTTTAATGAAACATATGAACCTATAGCTAGACTTGAGTTCGTTTGTATGTTTCTTTCTTTTGCTAGTTATAATAATTTCATTCTATATCAAATGGATGTTAAAAGTGTGTTTTTAAATGGTACAATTGAAGAGGAAGTGTATGTTGCACAACCTCTGGGATTTGAACATGATAGTTTACCTAACCATGTGTATATATTGCAAAAATCTCTTTATGGACTCAAAAAAGTACCTCGATCTTGATATGAGAAATTAAAGAACTTTTTTTAGATGATGGGTATATCATGGGTAAAGTAGATTCTACCTTGTTTCTCAAACACACTTCTAACTATTTTCTTATCATTCAAATTTATGTTGATGATATCATTTTTGGTGGAACTAATATTGATCTTTGTAAGGAGTTTAGTGATGTTATGTAGAGTGAGTTTGAGATGAGCATGATGGGTGAGGTTACATTCTTCCTCAACTTTCAAATCAAGCAAACAAAAGATGGGAACTTCACCAACCAAGGAAAGTACACAAGTGAGCTACTTAAGCATTTTGGGATGGAGAACACCAAGCCGATGGACACCCCCATGTCAAACACCACCAAACTTGATAAAGATGAAGACAGTGAGAAATTTGATGAGAAGCTCTATAGAGGTATGATTGGAAGTTTACTTTACTTAACTGCCTCTAGACCTGACATAATGTTTAGAGTTTGCTTGTGTGCTCACTTTCAATCAAATCCCAAGAAATCACATCTTATAGTTGTTAAGAGGATTTTAAGGTACTTAGCCAAAACCCAAAATTTTGGACTATGTTATCCCAAGTCAAGGGACTTTACTCTTACGACTTATAGTGATGTTGATTGCATGGGATGTTTGATTGATAGAAAGTGCACAAGTGGCACTTGCTTCCTCCTAGGACCATGCTTGGTGTCTTAGTTTTCCAAGAAACAGAGCATAGTGGCTTTATCAACTACTGAGGTTGAATGCATTGATGTCAGGAGTTTTTGTGCCCAGGTTATATGAATGAAGAAATGCTCCAAGACTTTAACATTTATTTTGATGATTCTCCTATCTATTGTGATAATACTAGTGCAATCAATTTATCTTATAATCCTATATTGCATAGTAGATCCAAGAATATGGAGTTTCACCATCATTTTCTTCATGATCATATTGCCAAGAAAGATTTTTATATTATGTATGTGGACACAAAAATTAGTTGGTGGACATTTTTAGTAAACCTCTATCTAGAGAGCAATTTAATTTTATTAGATCTAAATTGCTCATAACTGCTTTGGATGAGTCTGATATGCCTTATAGTTAGTTGTTATCTATCCTATATGCTTTGTTCATGTCTTAATCCCCTTGCTTACTAAAGTGCTACACATTTCATGTTCTTTTGCCTTGCTTTTGCTTATTTTGGGTATATTTCACAAGTGATGGTTTTATTGCTAAATAGTAACCAATGATGAGTGATATGCACCTAAATATGTCTAAAATGCAAAATGGAGCAGAAAAACAAATTTAATTAGCACTCAAATGGCTAGAAACTAATATTTCTAAAGTTGGGACAAAACCTTTGTCGGTCGAGTTGCCAACACGACCGATTGGTGGCTGAGAGATTTTGTAAAAAGTCATTCGGTCGAGTTTCCATCTCATAGAACTCGACCGATGGTCGGACTGGAACAAAACTTAAGTAGGGTTTGGTCGACTATTCTCCCTCTCAACTAGAGAAAAGTCAATTGATTCCTCCTCAAAAACTCCCAAGCTCTCAACCCTAGCCCCGACCTTCCCTCTCCTAGCCATAACCAGCCCTCGTTTGACTTTCCTAGCTCCTTTTCCTATCATCCCTAGGTGGTTAGATGACCTTAGGTGGGGATCCTCTCCTATTTTGGATCCCATTCTTCTCTATTTAGCCTCCATGGCTTCAAATAGAAGAAAGAGAGAAGTCCCTATTGGAGTTCCCTCATTCTCATCCAACTCTCGCTTCATTCCCTATGACGATACCTTCTTTGTCTCAATCGAAGCTTTAAATCATTACAAGGAGCTCCTTCCTAGGAACCCCTTTCCCTTCTATTCTTTGTTTGAGTCTAGATTCACTAAGCAAAAAGTCATAAATGAGGTAGCTGAGTTGCTTTATGATCATCACCTAGCATCCTTGAGTGTCGAACGTCGGTGCTTCCACAATTACATGACAAGCACTAAGGTGGTTCATGAATTTTACGCTAATCTGTTGTGGAATTATGACACTCTTGTACCCCCTCCTAATACTCAAGTGATTATCGCTTCCTTGATTGCTGATAAGAAATTCACAATCTCAGATAATACCTTGAATATGTTTTTCAATGGTATTGAGGTAACCGAAACATGGAGGAAAGACTATCCTGAGTATTTTGACCTCCTAGATCCTAACGCTTTCTACAAGAAATATGATATCACTCTCCCTGACATACATAAGTTCTTGAAGAAGCCTCAGTTTCCCTACAGGAAGAAATCCACCCTACCTTCCTATGCCTTGGACCTTAAAAATCGCATTCTATCCCTAGTAGTCAACTACAATATTCATCCAAAAAAGAATCAAACTAAAATTGTAGAGAATACTATAGTGATTATGTTTTGCCTGTTGAAAAACATCAAGGTCAAGTGGTCTAGATACATTCTTTACCATGTGGCCTTCTTCGAATCCGGGAAGAATACCCGTGGCACCCACCCTCCCTACCCAGCTTTAATCTATGGTCTCTTCACCTTTGTATCTAAGAAGTCTCTTTTTCATGATCTTCATTACAAACCTTCTAGAAAAGGAGTTTTTATTAGTGAGACCACAATCAAGAAAAGCATTTTTCCACCATCTTCTTCCACCACACCTGGAGCCTCTACCTCCACCCAGGAACCTCCACCTCAACCACCATTCCGGCCTACCCGTGCCTCGTTTCATGTATCCAATGAAGCCCTCATGGGTTACATGGTTCATCAGTAGGCATACAATTTATAGGTTCAAGAGCGTCTACATTAGGATCTCTATTCGATCATGTCTTCTATGAACCTATTTTGTTCCAATCCTTATCCTGCCTACCAACCCTACCCAGGTGGTGATTATGCTTCCTATGCATATAATCACTTCTACCCAGCCCCTCCACCTGCTTCCGCTGCTTCACCCTATGTTGTTGGTGGACCTACCCCTGGAGTGCTACATCTCCCTGCTGGCCCCATAGATACCTTACTTGCGGGATTTGGCAATTCTGCTCCCACTTTCCCTCAAGCCCAGGAGCTGAATGACCTTGGTATGTCTTAGGATGAGCAAAATGCCATGTGGCTCAGTCGTGTTTTGGTCCTTCTATTGATGAGGAGATGCCTGACCAGGTTGGTGATGAAGTTGTTGTTGCTGACGAGGAGGCATCTGAGGATGATGGTCAGTCAGATGGTACTGATGATGATGGCTTTGCCAGTACCTCTAGTGATAAAGGTGAATCTGCTACCTCTACTACACCTTCAGATGGAGATGAGTACTATGAGCTTGAAGCTTCTGATTATGATGCCAATGATGATGACCCTATGGACTTAGATATCTTAGAAGTTTAGATGTTTTAGTTTTTAGTCTTTAGATATTGATCATATATATCTTTCTAGACTATTTTGTACTTAATATATCTGGGAACATTATCTGAGTTGTACTAATTTATATCATCAAGTTGTTTTCATTGTTTTATCTTGTAGATGCTTTGACAACATGTGCATGTGTTGTAATCTTAATCTTCTATATCATAACTCTATGTATTTTCTATCTTGTGAGTTATTGGTATGTTTTCCATATTTTGATTATGAAACAGCTTGATTTTTTCTCTTTGTCTTTGTTTTATGTTTGTTGTGTGGTTGCATGTTTTTATCTTGAGGATGTTTTGGTTGTACTTGAAGAAGACCCATTTTTATGCTCTTCCCCCCCCTTACTTTTTGATAATGCTAAAAGGGGGAGAGAAGTTTGATATTTGGAAGCTCAACCATATGTTTTTACTTCCTATGTGATCCTTTTCTTGTCTAGTATAGGTTTTATCATGTTACTTGCTAAGGGACCATGTAGAATATATGTTATATAGCTTTGTGTAGAAAGACTAACTATGTAGGTAAAAGAGTAAGTATAGATTGATGGGAAACAAATTCACATTGTTCAAATTATGAATCCCCTTGCAATCCACAAGGCTAAGGTATAAATTTACATATCCTTTTCAATATGTTGAGGAATGGTTTGTCATTGTAAAAATGGGAGAATGTTGACTTGAGAGTTATACATTGTCCATATTTTGATAATAACTTAACCACTCCATTCATATGTATCTAATATGTTTGTTTAAGATTGATTCCATGCATTAGGTACTTGAAAAGGATCAATTTACGCAAGCCCTAGCTTATCAAAGTTCAAGTCAAAAGCAATGCAAATGTACTTTTGTGGAAAACACTCCAAACCACCTTAGAATATTTTTGTAATCATTTGTATTGATAATATGACTTGTAACTAAGATGAAAATAAATTAGGGACACTTAATTTCATTGTTTGATCACTTAAGAATCATTTTGGGAGATTTTTTAGAACACTTTAATCGGTCGAGTTTGAATCTCAACCGAGCAGTGATAAATCTTTGGAAATGGTTGCATCAGTCGAGTTGTACACTCATAGAAATCGACTGACCAACTTAGTGACCAAAGTTGAATTTAGCTTGTCAGTCAAGTTACCCCAAGAGAAACTTGACCAACAGTTTGAAAATTGGCTTTTTCAGATAGTGGATCGGTCGAGTTACCTTTATTGAAACTCAACCGAATGTAATGTACAGAAAATGTAGAAAAAGTGATTCCAACCGTTGAAGAGTTGTAAGAAACAAAAATAGATCCATTACAAGTTCTAAACATCTATTTTTCATTCTTAAGTGATCCCACACTCAAAGGAACACCCCCATCTATAAATAGGACCTCTTGGAGTTCATTCTAAGGTTGCTCATTCATGTTATTCTTAGTCTTTGTTACAGTTGAGTGTGGTACAACCCTTTGAGACCCTTTCTCTCTCTCTTTTATGAGTGAGTTAGGCATGTTGTAAGACATCTACCTCAATGTTACCTTGTAAAGATCTCCATCTTTTCATATTCTCAATCCCCTTTCTCAAATAGAAAAGGTGGAATTGATCTTCTCTGAGTGAAGGAGGAGTTGTTTTTCTTCTTCAAGTCTGAAGAAGGTGTGAATATCTTCTCCAAGTGAAGGAGAAGGACAAGGCAGAAGATCCAAGAAGAGTGGGTAATCCCTGTGAGGCCAAAGACTTGATGCAAGTGTGGGTAAGTCCTTGTTGAAGGCTGAAGACATATTAATCAAGTTGGTAAGTCCTTGTGTAGGTGAAAGACTCTTTTCTTGGATAGGTAAGCCCTTGGATGTAAGGTGGTCTTCTTGTATTTCTTATAATGAATATAAGTATGCATGGGTTGCAAAGTCATAGAGGTTGACCTCTCTAGGTAGTGGATTGACGGTCTCCAAGTTTGAAGATTGGAACCACTCTAAACACATTGTCTAAGTGTTTGTTTCAATCTCTTTTATCCTTACTGTGCTTGTTTAGATAGGACATCAAATTTAGTTTTAGCATTTGGTTTCAATTGATATAATTTGAAGGTCTAACTATTATTGTGAGAATTTTGAAGCTTTGTTCACCCATGTCTTGATCCCTAGATCTAACACCTCATCCTTGACATCTTTGGCCCACCATTCCATTTGTTTATACCTTCTCTGGGCCATATGTGCTCGATGGTATTGTTTGGTCGGTCCTTTTATAATTTTCTTCTTCCAATAATTTACAGCTTCACATATGTGCATGTTGAAATTTGTAGCCAATTTTTCTTATCGCACATTATTATAATTGGGGTTTGATTACATATAGTGATATTTGGGTTCATAATATGTGCCTCATGTGTCACTCCTTCATTTAAACCTATGGTCTTAGTGAAACTCCCATCAATTACTCTTTTGGTTAGAACGTCTCCAATCAGTTGATATGATCCACTGGAAAGGGTATCCTTCATGATTACTTGTCCTTTACAAGTAAATTACCTGACTCTATATTTATTTCATATTTGCAACAAATAGATTCAAGTTCCATCAGAGGTAAATTACATCTCTCTTAATACTGAGGACTTATCAGACCCCTCACAATGTATTGTTGCTCCATCATTCTTCTTGAATATGTTTGTTTTAATTCTAACAACTTAGTAGAGTTTTCCATCTATTAGACTAATAGTTACAGTCACTCAAAAGAGAAGTTTATCAAAGCATTCCCTCTCTGGACAAATGATAAAATAAGAAATTGGATTATATATCCAATCACTTCAAGTACTCGATTTTATAATGATAAGTATTTTTAAATAATATTTTATCAACAAGCAAACTCCACTCTTTGTTTCCTTTAACAAGGACCCTCCTCACATATATAGCATTCATGTTTTCCCTTTTCCTTTTGGTTCTTTATATGTCCCTTGATTTCATTGTGTCACCTGTAATAGCCAAATCTTAACCAACTAATGACAAACATTCAGATGATTTCTTGGAGGACTTTGCCTCCAACAAGTATGTGACTACCTCACAAAAATTAAATGTTGTTTTTATGAAGAGAATATCCATCACCAACTATTGAGATGATGGTGGGAGAGAAAAAAAATATGAGTACTACTTTTCCACTCTCACTGGTCTCCTCCTCTAATCAAATTAGTTCCATGACAAGATTGTAGATGATGTTGACATGGTTGGTGAACCTTGTGTCTTTTTCATGCACAAGGTACTTAGTTACTTCTATATAACATATATGTTTGGTATTGATTTTTCCATATACTATTATTCTAAAACTAGCCATAATTTATTTTGTGAATTAATCACATAATACCTTACCTCAATGGAAACCCTTGGATGAATTGTATTGAACTCCTTGCACTCCATCATTTTCCAATACACAACTGACATATTTTTTGGATTCTTCCCTTCAATCACTTAGATTATCCCTTAATGTATGAATAAAACTTTCGTTATTCTTTGTCACACACTATTACTTTTGCAAATATTTTGATATTATGAACCCGTAGTATTAGTATACGTCTTCATGACGTACATAGAACTAATGCTCATCAATTATTTCTCAACAGAGTTTCTCTAGTACCACTTGAAGTAACTTGATGATGCTTCAAACCAAAGAAATTTTTTGTGTGTGATATAGTCAAACCACATAGAAATATAAATGATATGCCTATGCCACTGTTACACCCCGATCTCACAATTTCCACTAATCATGAGATTAGGGCATAAATTGAGGATCTAACATAATACAAAGATCACCCTTAACTTTTTATTCTCTTTCAAAACTCTTTGTTTTCTCGCATTGAACCACATAAACCAAATTTACAAGGGAATCTAAACATTGATTTCTCTAATCTGATTTCAACAGTAAAAATGAATGTATGAACATTCATTATGTTCCTCATACTTTTAATCATATAAGACTTGTTGATTCGCACATATTGCTAAAAGAGGAATAATGTTATACATCATCATTTACAACTCTCTCTTATTTCTTTACAAGGACCTAGAGTGATAAGGACCGACTGAACTTAACTATACATAGACTTAACTCTTGTGGCAGATCTACTCTGATTCAATGATATCTTCTTCAAGTCCCTGTGATTTCCCTAAAAATTGTGAGTAGAGGGGTGAGCCTACTCGCTCAGTGAATGAGTACTTCAAAGAAATAGTCTAAAGCACTGATATAATTATAGATATACTTTTGAGCAATTGATATCAATTATAACATCAGTAAACTTTAAAGAGTCTAATAATTGACAATCATAAATATGGTAGGATACTCTAAATATCTATAAGGGTGAATCAATATATGAAATGCTTCATTAATCATAAAGAGAACTAATAACTCAGAAACATACAAAGAATAATTGAATAATTGTACACACTTGTTTGATCTCTCATTCATTTTATTATGCCCTGATCATATGCAGCGTACTCTACATATGAAGACTCATAGTGCACTACGATCACAACGTACAAGACTTAGCGGACACACTCGGGTAATGCTAAGTCTGACTTCGCTCCTGGTCTACAACAGGGAAATGGATCTCTGGCCTAAACTGGACTCCTCATCTAACCTAAGCACATAGGCAGAGAGTCAAGCCACCTCTTGGCTTTTCTGTACTCTAGTTCCACCAGGACTTCTGGTTGATGTTGGACACTACAAACTATAATTTAAGGAGACTTCCACTAGGGCTTCGTCCCTTGTGCCACCTGATAGCACGTTCCAACCCTCGTATACTGGACGCTGCCAGGGTTAGGTCATTTCACCCCTAAGGTGCAGACCTCACATAGGGGTTCTATGGTGTTCAGGGCTCCTAAGTCTATTATTTTATTATTCCTAGAAAGCTCTTTCTACATTGTACCCTTCTCTTACTTATACTTAATTCTAGTATCTCTATGGTGTTGCGTCTACTTATTTGAAGTTATAATACAACATGTATATCATTCTAACTTGGCAAAGCAGTATATTCAAAACATTGTAATATACTGAGTAATCAACATACTATACATGCAGGCAGACTAAAATTCTTAAATAAATAGATTTCATGTCCACTTGGCACACACATGCTAGAATCGTGCATATCAACCCAAACCTTGAGTTGTGCATCTCATAACTCAATTAAGAGTTAATTACTTATCATGACAAGAATTATTAATAATAACTGAGAACATTGATATCACAATACTTGATTCATTGAACACCCTACCCTTAGGGTTTCATTTAATCACCACAAATGCTACAAAGAAAGGTGTAATACATCTATCACATACTTTTCAAATCTTTAAAACACATGATACCTGGGATCTCAATCCCTTATCACATTACTGGGAATTCTCATCCCTTCACATTATTATCATGATTACTGGATCTGGGTATTCAAACCCTTAGATCATCACATAGCATTGTTACCTCTGTAACAGGTAACCATTACCTCTAGGTCCTTAAACCAAGGTATTCATTTCACTGGTTGTACAAGTATTCTCATGGCTTACAAGGCCATCACACATCTTGTCACCTCTCACTAGGCAACAACTTATTCACATGGCTCCCATAAAGATTTCATGAGACATAAACATTCATTGAATAAAGACTACTATCAACAAATCAGATAAAATCAATATATGTATGAAACCTTAGAACTGAGTTCAATTTGGGTTTCCATGCCATTCACTAGGATATCGCACATCAATAATAACTTTGAATAAATAAAGTCTATCATGTCAAGAAAATCCCTTCAAATGGATTTCACGATATCTATTCACAAATATCCAACTTTCCTCGCATCTAGGGTTTCACCCTCTTTACTGAGATATCAAACAAACACTATTCACTTTGAACAAAATCCAAGATAGTATCTGACATATATGTACTATGAATTTAGATAAACAATCATTCATAACCAAGGGAATCCAGATAAACAAATTTCTCTATTTAATTATACAGCAATTTCAGTCAGACAAATTCCCTATATTTCAGTTTACTCTTATAACCTCTGTGAATACTTAGGGAATTATCATTAGGATGTATTGTATACATTTCTAATATGATTTTATCATTTGAAATTAATCCAAATAGAGGAAGGATCCATTTTATATCATTTTGCAACAACTTAGAACAAATAGACAATTCAGGGTTTGTAGTCGCATACTAGCAATTAAAGATTATGGATGAATTAACCAATTTTCATGCAATATATTGTTTAAAGGAAGTTCCCACTCACCCTAAGGTGTGAAAATACCTTAAAACGCAGCTCATCCCTGAAAATCTTGATCTCATATCAAATCCCTAGCAATTCACTCGATTCTTCTTCCTTTCAACTCGGAAACCCTAAAAATGAGGGATTATGAAGAAAGAGTGAGAAAAGGGGAAGTTTTGATACCACTTTGGATCAAATCAGAGGAGGGACAAAATATTTACATGTGAGATAAGATTCACCATTAAAGTCTATGCAAAGAAACTAAACTTACATGATTGCATTATTCCTCAAACCGCAAACTCCTAGGTCAGCATCTCCATCACTTTCTCCTCTCAAACCCTAACTCTCCCTCTCTCTCTAGGATTTCGTTTCTCTGGAATGAATCATGAATTATGAGAGATCCTTGTGTGTTAGGTTGACCATATAGAGAAATTGATCTACTTGGGTCAATTGCACATTGACCCCTCACTATACTTTTTCTTATTTCAGCTAAATTTTTTGTCATAAAATTATTACTGTAATTTGTCTACTGATAAGGTCTAAACACATCCAAAAATTATGAAAATTTTACATGTTGTTTATGATTGAGTTTTAGATCTCCAGTTAACATTTCATATCATTTGGAGTTACCAATAAATAACTAAACATAAAACACTACACTGCTGAAAAGCACTCTGTCAGCATTTTGGTCAAAGTATAGTTCGATCGAGAACCACATTCAAAGAACACTAAAATATTCTAGAATTTTTCTCCAATATGAATGATTGAGTTATCCATATCATATACAAAATTAAATTAAATAAAAAATGTGTAGAAAATATGAAAAATCATTTACCACACTGCTATCCTGGTCAAATTCCATATTCATGTACTATCAAAACCCTAATTTTTGCTGATTAGGGTTTACATTTCTCAAACCCTAATTCTTCAAACTAAAATCATAGTCAGAGTTTATTCTTAGGTTTGAAATATCACAATTGATCTACTAACATTAATCAAGTCTAAACGATGTTCAATCTAATCAAGCATGTAATCATTTAGGTAAACCCTAGTTTACCAATTAAGCACAAATGTGGTCATTACAATTCTCACCCCCTTAAAAAGTTTCGTCCCCAAAACATAAATACGCAAACAAAGTACATTCAAGGTTTATTTTAAGCTTCTGAAATCTTACATGTCATTACATTCATGTATTTCATACTTGAATGTAGTTTTCAACATTAAGTCCTTCATTTCTTTTCTAATCACAACATATTTGAAATAGTTCTAAATGACAACAAAAAAATTCTCTATGCCACAATCAATCATAGAAGAGAGAGAGAGAGAGAGAAACAACCATTTCAATATTTTTTTATAGTCTTGAGGTGTTACCTCAACATTGATAATCTGATCCAACTATCTCATTCATACGGCTCAATATGTACGATTATTATGTATTACCTCTAAGTCACAAAAGAGAGTTCACCATGTTCTTTTGAATTTTACTATTATGCTACTCAAATAGCAAAATATTCTTGAGTTGGAAGACTAGATTCAACAGCAATTGTACAATACTACTCACGACATCCACATTGCATCATGGATGCATAAGGTGAAGCATTACCATCACATTCCATATTATTCTCAAGTATGAACCCACACATAATTCAAGGTGTAACCATCGAGTTATAGCATACTAGGGTTTCAACAACAGTAACAAAGTACTCCATGATTGTATTAGTCATTCAAGGACTATTCATACCCAATTACCATCACTTAATTATATTAAAGCTAGGTATAACAAGCTATACCTCATTAGGGTTACATATCAATACAATATGGTTATCATCCCTTCTATTCATATGAGTGAATAGGTAAGACTACCTTATTCAGGGTAACCCTTCATTTGTTCCATCATTTGAACCATATCACCATACAACAATTGTACAATACTAAGATGGATTACTGGTATGAATGACTTAAACTATCAGACACCTTTAATTAACATATTGCTTACACATGTACACTAAAATCATACGTAGAACCAATTTACATCCCTTAATATACCTTCAACAAATTGTACTTCTAAAAACAAATTCACATATTACTAAAAGCCATTGTTTTCTCTTATCTCTCTTCTCATTCATTACTACTTACTTTTTTCTACTTATCCTTCTCATTTTAATCATGTAGATTA
This sequence comes from Alisma plantago-aquatica, assembly GCA_963693085.1. NCBI lineage: Eukaryota > Viridiplantae > Streptophyta > Magnoliopsida > Alismatales > Alismataceae > Alisma > Alisma plantago-aquatica. The sequence continues at coordinate 230,530,908 of OY856410.1, forward strand.
AACATCCCTAAAATTGAAATGTACAAACTAAGACTAGATTATTCATCATTCTTGATATCACTGCAAGAATTTGTTTTAGATTACACTTTTCTCATCTTGCACTTCTTCTTTTGTTCAAAACACACTTGTTACATTTCAAATTTATTTCTTACGCCTTGCTCTGAATAATTTTCATATTGTTCATCAACCTTTCAGATTAGCTAGGATTACTATCAGTGCTAGTTTACTTCTCATAGTACAAATCACATGATCTTGTTTTATAGAGAAGCTAGTATTTAAGGTCAAATCACTAGTGACAGCCCTTGAACTACTACAACTCTAAACATTCTAGGGTTTGATCCTTATCAATAGCATGACGTTATTGTGGTGTGACTTTGCTCCCTTAATTTGAAAGTGAAACTTTGGATCTCACAAGTTTTACTAAAGTCTTCCTTATCTTATCAATTGAATTTTCTTTCTCTTACTTGACCTATTCAGATAGATTACATTATCAATTACCCTGCTAGGGTTTCATCATCATATTGTGTCATTATTACATTCACTAGATGTCTCTACCATGGTGGTTATGCATCATATATGATTCATTTTCTTGTCATTTCATTCCTACATTGCTCTCATTAAGGAAGATATGAAAGAGAAGATGATTTTGAGACTTAGAATTCTTATCTTCAAGCATTCACTAATACATTTCTCATATGTAGGTTTAATTAATTATCAACAAGGATACTTAACTAACTAGAACTTGATTGAATCTCCTAACCTCTTTCTTTTATAATCTATATTACTCCACTATGTTTCAAACCCTTCTTTACTTTCCATAATCCCCTTACCATATACTACTCTTCCACCTGTCATATTTAACTTCTACTTTTCTCTTATGATCATGTTGCTTATTCATGTGTATGATCATGTATACCATGTTGCACATATTTCTTTTTATCCTTCTACTAATGTGAAGTTGAAATTCTAAATCAATAATCTCTCTACTAGTATCACCTCATGTTTAATACATTACATATCCTTCATTTTAAATCAAACGTCTCATGCATAGGTCAACTTAGTTTCTCTTTCAATCAAGTTTTTCCTTCTTCAATATAGTCTACATTTGTATGACTTATTCATTTGTTAAGCTACACTTTTGTTCTTCTTTTAGAAACTAGTTTATTGTTCTATAGAGACTTGAAATTCAAAGGTAGTAAGGATAAATGTATTAAACTTATTAATAAAGGTATTCATTCCATGCTCTCAATTATATCATAACCCTCATTCCTTAATCAAGCTCATTATTTCCAACATTTCTCTTTGTTTCAACTAAGTTTCTTATCCTAGTTTTATACATGCTCATCTAGTTCTCTTCACTTTAACTCTTCTGAAGACTCTTTACTTCTATGTACTTATTGTATACTTAGTTCTTTTCTTCTATTTTCCCTTTGCTTTAGAGTACATAAAAACATTGTACTCAGTTATATAATCCATTCCTCATGATTGATTCTTACTATATTGCCCCCTTACATACTTTTCTCATATCTTTTCCATATTTCATATTTAGAGTTCATATAATACTAATAATTAATCTTAATCTGAACCTTATGTCATGTTCCTGTATTCCCAATTAAGGGTTTCTCATATGAGGCCCCAAAGTTAGATCTCAGACATCAGTTTCAACTGATTCTTAGCTATTCTAATCTTTCCCATATGTTTCAACATATAAGAGTTTTTCTACTCATCTCCAATAAAACCACAATATGAAATGAAAGTTTTGTCTCATTTTATATTTATGCTCTTAATTCATGTTACTTATCTTGTTTCTAACCCTAATATTTATAGGGTTCCTCTCTAGACCATCCTTCCACTGTATACCTGGCTAGGGTATACATGAAAGAATAGACAGAGTAGCTTGATACTGGTTGATCCAAGTACTCAGATACCGGGCCAGGATATCCAAATACTCAAATCCCTAGAGCTAACATCATAACATCTCCTATTTGCCACACTTATGACTCTAACTTACTAACTTAATGGTCCCTGACAACTCAGCCTAAGCTCTGATACCAAAGTTGTTACACCCTGACCTCACAATTTCCACTAATCATGAGATTAGGGCATAAATTGAGGATTTAACGTAATACAAAGATCACCCTTAACTTTTTCTTCTCTTTCAAAACTCTTTGTTTTATCGCATTGAACCACATAAACCAACTTTACAAGGGAATCTAAACATTGATTTCTCTAATCTGATTTCAACAGTAAAAATGCATGTATGAACATTCATTATGTTCCTCATACTTTTAAGCACATAAGACTTGCTAATTCGCACATATTACTAAAAGAGGAATAATGTTATACATCATCATTTACAACTCTCTCTTATTTCTTTACAAGGACCTAGAGTGACAAGGACTGACTGAACTTAACTATACTCAGACGTAACTCTTATGGCAGATCTACTCTGATTCAATGATATCTTCTTCAATTCCATGTGATTTCCCTAAAAATTGTGAGTAGAGGGGTGAGCCTACTCACTCAGTGAATGAGTACTTCAAAGAAATAGTCTAAAGCACTGATATAATTACATATATACTTTAGAGAAATTGATATCAATTATAACATCAGTAATCTTTAAAGAGTCTAATAATTGACAATCATAAATATGACATGATACTCTAAATATCTATAAGAGTGAATCAATATATGAAATGCTTGATTGATCATAAAGAGAACTAATAATTCAGAAATATACACAGAATAATTGAATAATTGTACACACTTGTTTGACCTCTCATTCATTTTATTATGCCCTGATCATATGCAGTGTACTCTACATATGAAGACTTGTAGTGCACTATGATCACACCGTACAAGACTTAGCGGACACACTTGGGAAATGCTAAGTCTGACTACTCTCCTGGTCTACAATAGGGCAATGGCTCTCTAGCCTAAATTGGACTCCTCCTCTAACCTGAGCACACAGGTGGAGAGTCAATCCACCTCTTGGATTTTCTATACTCTAGTGCCACTAGGACTTCTAGTTGATGTTGGACACTACAAACTATAATTTAAGGAGACTTCTACTAGGGCTTCATCCCCCATGCCACATGATAGCACGTTCTGACCCCCATATACTGGACATTTCCAGGGTTAGGTTGTTTCACCCCTAAGGCACAGACCTCACATAGGGGTTCTACGGTGTTCCGGGCTCCTAAGTCTATTATTTTATTATTCCTAGAAAGCTCTTTCTACATTGTACCCTTCTCTTACTTATACTTGACTCTGGTATCTCTATGGTGTCGTGTCTACTTATTTGAAGTTATAATACAACATGTATATCATTCTAAACTTGGCAGAGCATTATATTCAAAACATTGTAATATACTGAGTAACCAACATACTATACATGCAGACAGACTAAATTTCTTAAATAAATAGATTTCATGTCCACTGGGCACATACACACTAGAATCGTGTATATCAACCCAAATCTTGAGTTGTGCATCTCATAACTTAATTAAGAGTTAAGTACTTATCATGACAAGAATTATTAATAATAACTGAGAACATTGATATCACCATACTTGATTCATTCAACACCCTACCCTTAGGGTTTCATTTAATCACCACAAATTCTACAAAGAAAGGTGTAATACATCTATCATGTACTTTTCAAATCTTTAAAACACATGATACCTGGGATCTCAATCCCTTATCACATTACTGGGAATTTTCATCCCTTCACATCATTATCATGATTACTGGATCTGGGTATTCAAACCCTTAGATCATCACATAGCATTGTTACCTCTGTAACATGTAACAATTACCTCTAGGTCCTTAGACCAAGGTATTCATTTCACTGGTTGTACAAGTATTCTCATGGATCACAAGGCCATCACACATCTTATCACCTCTCACTAGGCAACAACTTATTCACATGGCTCCCATAAAGATTTCATGCGACATAAACATTCATTGAATAAATACTACTATCAACAAATCATATAAAATCAATATATATATGAAACCTTGGAACTGAGTTGAATTTGGGTTTCCATTCCATTCACTAGGATATCATGCATCAATAATAACATTGAATAAATAAAGTCTATCATGTCAAGAAAATCCCTTCAAATGGATTTCACAATATCTATTCACAAATATCCAACTTTCCTCGCATCTAGGGTTTCACCCTCTTTACTGAGATATCAAACAAACACTATTCACTTTGAACAAAATCCAAGATAGTATCTGACATATATGTACTATGAATTTAGATAAACAATCATTCATAACCAAGGGAATCCAGATAAACAAATTTCTCTATTTAATTATACAGCAATTTCAGTCATAGACAAATTCCCTATATTTCAGTTTACTCTTATAACCTCTGCGAATACTTAGGGAATTATCATTAGGATGTATTGTATACATTTCTAATATCATCTTATCATCTTAAATTCATCCAAATAGAGGAAGAATCCATTTCATATCATTTTGCAACAACTTAGAACAAATAGACAATTCAGGGTTTGTAGTCGCATACTAGCAATTAAAGATTATGGATGAATTAACCAATTTTTGTGCAATATACTATTTAAAGGAAGTTCCCACTCACCCTAAGGTGTGAAAACACCTTAAAATGCAGCTCATCCCTGGAAATCTCGATCTCATATCAAATCCCTAGCAATTCACCTGATTCTTCTTCATTTCAAGTCAGAAACCCTAAAAATGAGGGATTATGAAGAAAGAGTGAGAAAAGGGGAAGTTTTGATACCATTTTAGATCAAATCAGAGGAGGGACAGAATCTTGACATGCAAGAGAATATTCACCATTAAAGTCTATGCAAAGAAACTAAACTTACATGATTTCATCATTCCTCAGACCGCAAAACTCTAGTTAAGCATCTCCATCACGTTCTCCTCTCAAACCCTAACTCTCCCTCTCTCTCTAAGATTTCATTTATCTAAAATGAATCATGCATTATGATAACTCCTTGTGTGTTAGTTTTACCATATAGAGCAATTGAGCTACTTGGGTCAATTGCACATTGACCCCTCACTATACTTTTTCTTATTTCCGCTGAATTTTTTGTCATACAAATATTACTGTAATTCATCTACTGATAAGGTCTAAACGCATCCAAAAATTATGAACATTTTACATGTTTTGTATGATTTATTTTTAGATCTCGATTTAAAATTTCAGATCATTTGGAGTTACCAATAAATAATTAAAAATAAAACACTACACTACTAAAAAGCACTCTGTCAACATTTTAGTCGAAGTATAGTTTGACTGAGAACCACATTCAAAGAACACTCAAATATTCTGAATTGTTTCTACAATATTCATGATTGAGTTTTCCATATCATATCCAAAATTCAAATAAATACAAAATTTATAGAAAATATGAAAATTCATTTACCACATTGTTATCCTGATCAAATTCCATATTCATGTACTATCAAAACCCTAATTTTTGCCGATTAGGGTTTACATTTCTCAAACCTTAATTCTTCAAACTAAAATCTTAGTTAGAGTTTCTTCTTAGGTTTGAAACATCACAATTTATCTACTATCATTAATCAAGTCTAAACGATGTTCAATCTAATCAAGCATGTAATCATTCAGGTAAATCCTAGTTTACCAATTAAGCACAAATGTGGTCATTACAGCCACAGACCCAATAACCACCAAAAATCATGCAATGAGACAATAAATATGTCAAATAAGATTGTTAATTCTATTAAGCAAATTCAAGAATACTAGAAAGGCTTGTCATTCTCTCACAATCTCCACATCTTACAATAGAATTCCATAACCCACTATCATTCTCTCTTCTTTGTCTATCTATTTGGCACATTTATTTGTACCTTCCATTTTCTTTTTAATTTGATGCATTGTATTATATGATCTTAATATTAACTATAAAATATAAATAGTAAATAAGCCTAACTTTTGAATATTATGTCAAAATGGCTAAGACACAACGGGATACAACTAAACTATATGAATGGCTAGTGTGATAATACTGTGAGCTTTTCTGATATGCCATTCTCTCACTTTCATGGTTACATATTTTTTATTTGTACTACTAATGTGTGAATTAAGTATTTCAGGTGATTAAGGAGCTTAGACAAGATCCATGACAAAGAGTGTGTGATCATAGTTGTGTTTAGATGCTTGTAGATCAAGTTGTACCTAGAAACATGCTCATTATAGGTGTAGATGTACAAATGGATAGGAATTAGTAAGAACAAGTGACCAGTGGCCAACAATTATCCTAAACCTAATTTTACAATTTCATACACCCACTGGGATAGGTAGATTATTGAAAATATTTTTTAGTCATTGTTTAAATTTTTGGATTTTTGGATTAGGAAGATTTTCAGTCGAGCTGTAATTTGACCAGACAAACTAGTTTCAGATAAATTGTAGTTTTATAGAAAATCTAATTTGTGTGTAGTTTACATTTTACCCCACTAGCTATCTTATCATTGTTAGTTAAGTACTTGACTTATCTTAAACACTCTCAGTGTCTATATTGACAATTCCTAAGTGTTCTCTAAATATAGGATTGACATATTAAATCGCAATTGACACTTTATCAATTGCATCTACATGTTATTTCTCTTTGTTGGTATATTTAATTAATTGGGCTTAATCCTATTGTATTTTCCCCTATTTTTATTAGCCCACATGCTCCATGGTTCTTGTATATAGTAGACCCAATACTCTTATTTGATTTACTAAAAGCAATCTATTCTACATGGTATCAAGATCAATATCCTAAATCTCCCCTCTCCTTACCTCTCCCCACCCAACCCTCCATCTCCCTTACCTGGCATCCATTGCCTACCAACAACCCCGCCTGCCCCCACCACCACCAACCACCCCTCCACCTACCTTCCTCACCCCATCTCTTCCCAGGGGTATAGCATGACTGCCAACTGGAGTCCAGCAGCCGCTCTATGAGGTTGGCCTCTGTCAGTGGCCTTAGGCCACAAGTAGCTACGTAGTCTGGCATTTATAGGTACATCTAGTCAGATTTATTCACTGCCAGTGTAGGTCACCACCCACGGTCTCTATTCAGGTTGTGTTCCAGAAGACCCTTATCTTCTTCTTCCTTCTTTTGTATGTTCTAGATCCAAAAAGTTTCTATAAACATACAACAAATGAAGTTTCAAAAGACCTTGTGCTGGTTTATAATGCATCAAAACAAAAAGGGGTAAAGTTTTACTTTTTCTTCCTCTCCATGTGGTTCACCTAATCCACATGGTTGAGAGCTTTTCTTAAAAGTTATGGATTTTATATTCTTTATCCTACCAAGCCATTAATCCAGTATTATTTTCTATTTTCCTACGGAGATCCATTCTAATAGTGTCACTCCTATTTCTACCAAGTTTTATTCTAATAGTACTACTTTCTTCCTACTGAGTTCCATTCTGATAGTACTACTCCTCCTATCAAGTTTTTGTTTTGATGGTATTTCTATTTTATTCTTTTGTACTGCGATATATTCTGGTACTTCTACCTTTTTGTTGTACCATGCTACATTCGGGTAACTTTATCTTTTGTTTGTATCATGCTTCATACTTTGGTACTTTAATTGACATATCATGGGTGATGCTTCCAAGCCAACACCTACCATTAGCTATAATGATATGTCATGTATTACTGCTACCAAATTTAATTATGACAAATTTCTTCTTTGGATGAATGTAGTTCAAACATTCCTAAAATCATGAGGTGAACTCAAGTTTATCAGTGAGGATGCCCCTGATGAGACCAACACCGCCCAGACTATAGGCAATAGATAGGTTCTCTCTTGGATTTTGGGGTGCATGGAGCCTAAAGTTGTAGTCGAGTACACATGGCATAGGTGTGTCAAAACAACATGGGACAAAATGAAGCAGTTCTTCACTCAAGAGGACAACTATTTGCAAATCTGCAACGCCATGGACAAAATATTCTCTAAGAAGCAAGGGGATCATCTCATGTCAAAGTACTATGATGTAATCAAGGCTCTGTCAAACCAGCAGAATTTCTTCTCTCTAATGACCTTTGTTGTGGTCACCAAAGAAAGGGAAACTCTCCTTTCTGAATGGTTCCTCAACATGCTTCATCCCTACTTTTCTATGGTTTGACATCTTCTCTTGGTTGGTGCAACTCTTCCATCGATGGATCAAGCATATGCACGCTTGGCCCAGTCTCAGATGCTTTCTCCCACTGTTGCATCTGAACTTCCAATGATGATGGGTGTGGAAGCCAGAGGCCATGGTCGTGGGTGAGGCCAATGCCCAAAATCCACTTATTGTGGCAAGTTAGACCACACTAAAGAGGTTTGCCACTCCAAGAATCACTATCCAACACACTATGAGAGATGACGTGGTAGGGGCTTTGCCCGTGTTGCTCAAGCACATGCACACATTGGTCCAGCATCTGCCTGACAATTGCTCATGCACCTCCTTCACCACAAGCATCTTCTCAAACTTCCCATTTCTCATTATTCCATGAGGAGTACGAATGTTTTCACCAAGCTACACAATATTATGGGGATTCTTCCCTCCATAACAACATGACCTCATTTGTCTCTTCTTATTGTTAAGTTAAGGATTTACCTACTATTGGCTCTTCTACCCCCTAGCCACCACTTCTCAAGGTAACTTTGGGGCATCCATGTTTGCTACCAGTTTTAACTAGATTAACGATCTGGGTGCATCAAAACATATGACGAGTATGCCCATATTCTAATTACATCCATTCATCTATCCCTCGCCCCTCTGTCACTATTGTGGATGGATCGGTTAGATAAGTAACTTGGTATGGCACTGTTCCTATCTCTTCTAAAATCAAGTTGACTATTGTCTGCTTTGTTCCAAATTTTCCATAAAATTAAATGTACATAGCAAAAAAAATGATTCTCTTTGTTGTTTCATAACTTTTAGTCTATATGGGCTTTATTTTACAAGATTATAGGAATTTGACAATGATTAGGCAAGGAGTAAGCTTTGGTGATCTCTACTACTTATCCACCCCACTCTCCAGCCTACCACGAGCCCTTTTTGCATCCACAACACTTTAACTACATCTATGTCATGGTCATTTACCTTTACATAAGCTTAAACTATTAGTAGTTCTTTCTCTTCCTATAACTCTATTCCTTGTAATGCCTATCAGATAGAAAAAATTGTGTGTCATTCCCGACTCGTATTTATAAACTATCATCTTGTATGTTAGATTTAATTTGTATTGATGTGTGTGCTCCATTTAGGATTAATATTTACAATTGCTATAGATATTCTCTTACGTTTGTGGATGATTTTGTTAGAATAACATGTCTTTACTTACTTCAAACTCATGTTGAAGTTTTTACAATAATTTATGAGTTTTACAAGTTGTTTTCAGTTCAATTTTCAATGTCTATTAAGATTGTTTGAACCAATAATGTCCCTTGAGTATGCCCAAAAGGTTGTCACCTCTTTTAGTCATGACATAGGTATGATTCATCAACGCTCATGCACATGCTCTCAACAAAAAAATGACATCACTGAGCATAAAAATTGTCACTTACTTGACATTACATGCTCCCTTCTCATTCATGTCAACTCGCCTAATATTTTTTAGTTTGATGGGGTCCTCACCACTTGCTTTCTTATCAATCGCCAACCTTCCACTATTCTTAGGAAGAGCACTCATTTTTTTATTGTTTACCCTCAATCCACATCATTCTCTCTACCATTTTGGGTTTTGGTTGTGTCTCCTTCGTTTATAATTTGATCCCAAGGTTGACAAGCTCTTTTTCCGTGTTATTCAAATGTTGCTTCTCGGTTATCCTTTTTCTAGAAATGGCACAAATGTCTTGAAAATAGCTCTGGTAGCATCTATATCTCGATGTCACCATTCATGAGGATGAGATATTCTTTTCACCATCCTCACCCTCCATAGGTCATACTAATGCTATGATCATGTTGTCTGATCTATTCATCCCACCAACACCAACACCATCAACAACACTAAATAGATGCATAATAGATGAGTCACCAACTGCATCTACATCATCATTGGTAATTTTGGACCAATCCAATCTACCATGGTACTACTCAAAGGTATACGCTCTTGCACTATCAACCATCCCATTTCCAACACTTGTTGTCTAACATGTCTTTCTTCTTCTACCTTGCTACTTCCCTAGATGCAAGATACATCCCTAAGTGTCCAGAAGATGCTATGTATCATCCTAGATGGAAAGCTGCCATGATGGAAGAAATGTGGGCCCTCCACGACAACAAGACATGGGATCTTGTGACCCCACAAGAAGGAAAAAATATAGTGGGTCGTCAGTGGGTTTTTTTTTGTAATGAATAAGTCATGTGGCTATGTTAAATGACTCAAGATACGCCTGATTTCCAAAGGATTCACTCAAACCTTTGTCGTGGATTACTTTGAGACATTCTCTCTAGTGACAAGGATTGCCTCCCTTTGCATCCTTATCTCCCTTGTGCTCATCTTGACTGGCCTCTTTATCAGCTCGACATCAAGAATGCATTTCTTCACAAAGATCTCCTAAAGTAAGTCTACATGCAGAAATTGTCTGAGTTTGTGTTGAAGGGGCGTCTTCTCATAAAGTCTATCATCTTTAACAATCGCTCTATGGCCTCAAGCAGTCTCCACGTGCTTGGTTCAACAAGTTAAGTGATGTCTTTACACAGCTTAACTTTTAGAGATCAGCCACAGACCACTCCTCGTTCTTCTCCAAGCCTTCCAAAGAGAATGTTTTGTTGTTCTCTATGTTGATGACAATGTCATCACCAACAATGATATGATGGGGATACCCAACTCAAGTAGACTCTTTAGGAATATTTCAACACAAAAGACTTGGGCACCTTATGATACTTTCTCAAGATCAAAGTCCTCTACTCAACCTCAGGGGTCATCTTGTCACAATGACACTACGTCTTGGACCTACTTCAAGAACATGGTAGAAGCCAAACCATTCGCTACCCCGACGAACTATCATATGAAGCCTATGCATGAAGGAGAACTCTTTGCTGATCTAGAGAAGTATTGTTGTATATTCATGAAGCTGATTTACTTGGCTATTACTCAACTATATATTATCCATGTTGTTGGGGTAGTCAGCCAACACATGAGTGCACCACTCCAGGCCCACTAGTCCAACGTTCAATTCATTCTTCTCTATCTTCGTAGTTCTCCAGGACGAGGATTTTTCTATGGACGTCCTAATTCCAAGGTAGTCTGAATCTATGGATATGCAGATGAAGATTGGGTTGGTGATTATAAAGACTGACGTTGCACTTCCAACTATAGCATCATGATTGGCAATCACCCAAGGGGAGTAAAAAATAGATGGTGGTAGCTCACTCTAGCATCAAGTAGAATATTAGGCTAAGGCTCATGCATGTTGTGATCTACATTGGGTCTAGTCCATCTTGACTGAGTTTGGAATTCTTTTTCAAACTCCATCTACTTTATATTGTGACAACCAGGTGCCTATACACGTATCTAGTAATCCAGTCTTCCACGAGTGCACAAAACACATTATGTTGATTGCTATTTTGTGCAAGACCTGGTCAAAACCAAGCATGCCATCACTCTTCACATTATTATAGGTGATCAAGTTAAGGACATCCTTACCAAACCTCTTCCTCCTGCCTTATTTAAGTATATGGGTGTCAAGTGGGACTTCACAATGTTTACTCTCCAACTTGACGGGATGTGTTGGTATATTTGATTAGTTGGGCTTAAGCTCATTGTATTTTCCCTTGTTCTATTTAGCCCATGTACTCCCTAGCTCCTCTATATAGGAGACCCAATACTCTTGTTTGGTTTTTTGAAAGAAATTCATTCTACACTCTTAAGCTTAGAACCCTAGTTTGATATATTCAGTTGCTCCCAAGCAACTCTAAGCTTAGCCTAGCTCTAGTGTTGTACATCACTAAATATAGCATTGCCTAAACCTTATGAAGTTGATCATCACTTGTCTAATAGTGCTACATTTGTATATCTTGTAAGATTGAGTTGTAATTTTCTTCTTATATTTATGTTCCATGTTTGGTTCGTTGTTTCAAACTACATCTTGTGAGGAAGTTGTGTCAAAGAGCTCTGGAGCTACATCTTGCAAGAAGATTGCAGTCATAGTTGTTTGAGGTAGATTCCGATCTTCTTCAAAGAGGTTGATCTTCCTTTGTCTCGTAAAGAATGTGAAAGTTATCCTTGATCTTGAAAATGATGTTTACATTGTTCCACATAAGGCACTGCTAATTATGTTTTGTATAAGTATAGAAAGAATAATAAAGTTACAAATTGAGAAATCATGGTTGGAGACAAGTAAATAGTGGAGCTATGTCATTTCATCCATGAATCACTATACATATTGTGTCCTTTGTATAGATTATTTGATTCACTCTCAATAGTTTTTTAAGAATGTTGTAACTAACCATCCTTACATTTAAGTTGCATAAAATCATATTTACTAAGTCGGAGCCCACAGATTAAAACAAAGCAAGATAAGCGTCAGATGTCGAAAGAGTCAAAAAGTCACCCACGAGGCGGTTACACAATAAATGATAATAACATGATTTTGTGTCTTTACTTGAACGAGTTACGAAACAGAGAGACAAAACCTGGCTCTCTTTCAACAGAAAGGGTGAGTCACTAGGGCTTATTTCTTCTATTATTCCATAACCTACTCATAGGAAGAGCTCGTAGCTTTAGAAGACAAATAGGGAATAGTAGAAGTACCCTACGGCCCTACTCCTGCACTTTTGCAATCCCTACTGCTAAATTTGAAAAAAGGTCGTAAACCGCACTTGTGCATAAGGCCTAGTTTGGGTCGTGATCTTATATCTATTTGTAGTTGCTACAGAACGTAAGCGTATTTGTAGAGTTCGAGCTAAGTAGAGTAGGGAGCCAGCTGTATAAATTCGTCTGTCACAACAGCTAGCATACACACAGGAAAACGGGTAAAAATGCAGACACCGTGGCGGTCATAAGTTACCCCAGTTTTTAGCGTGATTTGAAATACGCAATTTCTGTTCTAAGTCATCAATCGCAGCTATGGAAAATGGTAGAGTCCACACCATTTGATTGACATTAAATTCCCAGAGCATATGTATGCTTCTATTCTGTGATTGAGATGACAAATCATGGTAACCAATGAGCCACGCAACTTTTCTTTCGTCTTAAAGCACATATTTATTCTTGCAAGAGTAAGACCTCAGAAATTCTCGACACCAGGACATTCCCAAAACAGTTAATCCAAAAGAAATAAGCACACAAAAGAAATCATTATCAAGAATAAAGAAATACATCAATAAGGAAATGTATCATGGAGAAGAATCACCTACCTATGCTACGTGTATGACAACAAAATATTTTATTCTATAATGCAATGGCAACAATGTTAAATTTAACAGTAAGAATGGAACCAAGATCAAGAAATTTGATCTACCAAAAATTAAAGGAAGCTTAAGAACTAATGGCTGCTAGCATCTCTAATCTCCTATTCCGCACTTTAGCAACTAATGTACATCTTAGAGGGGTCATGGCACTACTGTTAGACCTGCCAGCGCTGAGAGGTCTTCAAACACAGTCCTGATTTCAGGTCTCTCTGCAGCAGATCTAATGCAACGAAGTGCTACTCCAAGCATATCCTCGAGCACTTTAGGCGGGGTGTCAGTGCTATCTACCCCAGGAATTAGCATGTCAAAGCACTCAAAGGAACGGTTTTCATTAGCCAACAACCTCACCCAGTCCGTTAAATCAACTACACCGGGATTGCTGGATGCAATTTCTCCAGCACCCTTTCCGGTTACAAGTTCAAGCAAAATCACACCAAACGCATATACATCACTCTTCACGGAAGGGCAGGGCTTGCTTGTGTGAACAAACTCTGGTGGACGATATCCAAGAGCACCGGCATTCAAAACCTGTTCTGCCATGCCTGCAGGGTTCATTATCCTATGGAGACTGTAGTCTGTCAGAAGCGCATTCATATCAGGAAACTGCAAGATAACATTTGAAGATTTGAGATTTCCGTGAGGTATGGCTCTCTCATTGTGCAAGTAATCCAAGCTGCTGGCAATATCTACTGCAATACTCAACCTTTGAGTCAAAGATAAAGGAGCCAGTTTCCTTTGCTCCCACTCTACAGGAAAAAGAATGTGTGTAAATATCATAATCGAGTAATGGAATTTATGTACAGGATTGAAATGATACCTAAATGCTAATCAAAACTCTACATAATTATGTTCATATATATTCTGCCACATAACCTTTCTGTTTTCACTGATTAGATGTACTCTTATTTTGTTTTAGAGCTACATATAGTAGACACTGGGCACAAAATACTGTACAACAGCTTACCACAAAGATGTGTAGTCAAAGAGACCGCATTGATATACTCTGCTATGATTAACCTTTCATGCTCCTTTGGCCCCCAATAATAACCCTTCAAAGAAACAATACTGGGATGTTTGATGCTGCCAAGCTTCTTTGCTTCTCGGGAAAATTCTTTCTTGCCCTTTGATATACCTTCTCTCAACCATTTGACTGTCACTACATGTTGCGTGTCAAGAGTAGCTTTATAAGAGGTTCCATGACAGCTTCTGCCAATAATTTCTGCAGGTGCATGAGACAGATCTTCTGCGGTAAATATGTAAGACTGATCAAAAAGGTGAAGATCACCAGCCAGCTTGTCTGGTGAATACACCTTTAAGATAGTGGTTGGATCAAAGGAGTTGCAGTCAGTAGATCCAGATGGATCAGAAAAAATAGATTTGGCAAGTTTTTCTCCATTTTTTGGTGAGCTAATGGTTACACTATTAGTTAACTTCTCACTTGTAGCTGTTGATAATATACCTCCATATACTGTAGATTCACCTGTACTTGGCAAATTGTTTCGATGTTCTGGAACCATAGCAGAAACTGAGGATAGGGTATCTTGAAAAGCAGTTGGACCAGTCATTTTCTGATTTCTGCTAGAATCAGAATGAGGCATCTGTCGATTTCTGTTTGCCTTCCTAGTATCTCTTGTAGTTGTTCTATTGTAGACTAATATAGACATGATAATAACTAGTACAGCAATACCAACAAAACCCACAATAAGCAAATCTCTAAGTAATGTTTTCACACGATGAGCATGAGCTCCAAGATTGCGAGAGCCTGAAGCACCATGTCCTGGGGGATAAATCAGCAGGGAGTTTCCAGGATGAAACGAAGACTCTGGGAACTTCATTAAGTTATCAGGAACAACACCTGATAAATTGTTATTCGATACGTTGAAGCTAATAAGAGCATTTGGAAGATTGCCAGGAATGACTCCATCAAGAAAATTATTTGTTAGATCCAGGTACAGTAAACCACTAAGGGAGCCAATTTCCTCTGGAATTTGTCCTGAAATATTGTTATTTCCAAGGTTAAGCACCTTCAGAGCATTGAGGGAACCAATTCCTCGTGGCAAGGATCCGTCTATTGAGTTACCTGAGAGATCAAGAGAGTACAAACTCGAATTTTGGACAAATAATGGAACCAATGAAGACGGGGATATGTCTCTCATAGAGTCTCGGAGTGGGATTGCCCCAGTAAAGCTGTTTCTCGATAGATTTAAGTCTGACAGCCTGAAAGAAGCAAAAAGACTAGGTGGAAGAAGTCCATGCAGATGATTGTTGCTAAAATCTATAACACTCAATGCAGGATATGTTCCTATAACAAGGGGAAGTTCACCGTCTAGAAGGTTATTTGAGACCTTCAAAGAGTTGAGCCTTAGAAAAGATGAAGTATCATTTGGTAAAGTTCCTGTCAATAAATTTGAGCTGAGATCAATAACTTCAACAAGATTTCCCCAGCTCCTAATGCTCGATAGATTTCCAGAAAACCTGTTATAACTTAAATCCAAAGTAGAGCAACTGCCAATCCTTAATGGCAATTGACCATCTAACTTATTTGTTGAAAGATTGAGGTACTTCAGCGTTGTAGAGGTAACTGTTCCCATTGGTCCTGCAAATTTGAAGGAAAAAAGATTCAAATACTCCTGATATGAAATGCTGTCCAAGTTATTGAATAGATAGCATTTTGAAATTCTTTACAAGACTTCACATTTATAGAAAACAATAATTAAAACATGCCATAATTTTTGGACATGAAAAGTAGCAACATAGCACATACATACTTCATCTAACCACTACATATGTTTGTAACATGACATTTGTAGCATTGCAAAAAGGATCCCAAAACTGTGGTTTATGTATTTCGCGTGACATTTGGAGCATTACAAAAAGATATATATTGTAAGAGTTCAATATTGTTAGTGTAGGTTTGATTCATTAATTGTTTGAGCCATAATATGGGTATGGGCTAGTGGGCCATTGGTAACTGAATCCAATTTGTCTTTTTATTTCTCCCTGTATGCATGGGAGTAAGGTGTGCTTACCCATAATAGCACTGTCTTTTCTTATTATGTTTCTGTGTGTTATCAAAGGAAGCAATCCTAACCTAGCCTTAGAGAGATGCTGAGAAAGGTATTACCAGAATCAAGCGCCGCTGCCACTTTAATCAATACATTTTGTAGTCATCCAAGGTCTACGATCAATAATCTTTTGCCTTATTTTTAGCTTACCACCTTCCTTAAAAAACAAAAAACTTTCTTATAATCTTTGTATGGTCCTCATATCAAGTTTGTCCTCTTGATAAGATGGGGGGAGGTTGACGACTTCTACATAGGATGGCTTTATTTGTTCTCTTGTTTGAGTCTATATTTCCAAGCTGAATATGGAATTCTCACATGCTCCAGCTTCAGCAGAAGACTAAGATGAGTAAAATTGATCAATTAATTAATTTAATTGTATCATGTATTGTGGACTGGGCCAGGGGAGCTATTAGTAATTGAGTTCCAAGTCTTTACTTTTTACCTCTTCCTATATTTATTGGAAAAAGGTTTTTTTGATGATAACAGTGTTTCTATCTCTTAGTTTTTGTCTATCTTATAATGCTTGCGGTGCCTGTGGACCGTAGTTAGAGTCCATCAATCTGATCAGTCCCTGTAGGGTCTTCACACATATCGATCACCCTGTATATAGGGTGTTAGGGTTAAAATAATACAATACATGGCGTAACCCTTATGTTCTTGTTCTTTACATATTATTAAAGTACAATAAGATCTAGGCAGTATTAAAGTACAATAAGATCTAGCCTTACAACATAGAAGAGTTTTCACTGCTAGTAGGAGGCCAGCATCTGTCATGGTAGCACACATATAACCAAGTTTTGCACAAACCATCTCAACTTCTACTCCACTCCCCATCGATTTGCTGGTTATCGCTTATCACTATAATTTATTATGTGTTCTTTTGTCATGTTTTTCATCCAAAATTGTTAACTAGCATCTTTAAGAAATGAAAAGATGGCACTTATACTGTGAATGTTCTCAACATTCAACTTCTCCTTCCTCTCTCATTTTCCTAGAGGGGACAGAGAGGCAAAAAAAGAGGTCTATTAACCTTGGTTTTGCCTTTCTCAGACTATGCTATCTACAAATCAAAGAGAGAAGTATCCTTCTCCCAATCTTTTGTTCTATGCAAAAAGAAACAGAAGGATAGGGGCTTCCGTTTGTAGCAGATACAAGAACCATCCAGGGGAAACATTGGTGGTGTTGTCTGATTTGTGGTTGTTAATATATGTCTTTACTTATTGTCCTGTTATTTTATTTTTCAATAAGGGCCTACATGTAATTGTTCTACTAAGTATATATATCAGGGTACACATATTGTGTAACCCTACGCTTTCTCCATTTATTGTTTCACATGGTATCAGAGCAGATCTAGATCCGGGGCGCCGCCTCTCCTTCCCCCTCCCTCCCTTACCCTTTCTCTCTCTCTCTCACCCCCCCCCGCCGCGTCGAGCGTCACCATCGGGCCGCCGCAGCAGTAGGCCGCGGGCCGCTGCAGCCGGCCTCCTGCCGCCGCTGGGTTGCTGCCCCCGCATGCCTGGCGTGATCAAGTCGTCGTCCTCCTCCGCTCCGCTGGTCCTACTATGAAAAAATGGTTCACGAGTAGTGATGTAGTCTTTTTTGAGGATACACTATTTTATTTTGCTAAAGGAGATATGCTGAATTCTGACATAATCACAGCACCATTGCCTGTCACGAGTGATTGCATATATGAAACTTCACCTGTTGAAACTACTACTCCTCTACTTATTGTGTATAAGCACAGGAACAGGTCCCAACCTGCTCAAGACCCCCCCATGCAGCACCAATTTTCTCCTCTAGAAGGTCCTACTCCTGCTGAGGTAAACTCTGACTTAGATCTACCTATTGCTCTCAGAAAAGGTACTCGTTCTTGTACTTCTATCTGGCAGTGATCATTCTGAGATTCATGCTACTAAAACACACTTGTGCAAACATTTTGCTACTAAAGATCTGGGGAGGCTAAGATATTTTCTAGGCATTGAGGTGTCTAGGACCTCTAATGCTCTTGTATTATTTGTATTCTCCAGCGCAAAGTAGTAACAAGGGATTGAGTATGTCCTTGACCTGTTACAGGAGACTGGGATGCTTGGTGCACGTCCAAATGATACTCCTCTGGATCCCAATATTAATTGGGATGATGATTCTTCTCCTATGTTTCCGGATAGTAAAAAATATAGGAGACTGATTGGTAAGATGATCTATCTGACTGTTACTAGAGCTGATATATCTATTGTTGTTGGTCTTCTTAGCAGGTACTTGGATAAGCCTAGACAGTGTCACTGGGATGCTCTTTGTAATATTCTGAGATATCTTAAGAAATCACCTAGCAAAGGCCTCTACTATAAAAAGCATGGACACTGTTCTCTGGAAGGCTACTCTGACTCTGATTATGCTGGAAGTAAGATTGACAGAAAATCTACTTCAGGCTACTGTACTTATGTTAGAGGTAATCTGGTCACTTGGAGAAGTAAAAAACAAAATGTTGTTGCTAGATCCAGTGTTGAAGTTGAATATAGGGCGATGGCCCACACTGCTTGTGAACTCCTATGGGTACAATCTCTCTTGAAAGATTTTGGGGTTGAGTCTTTTGCTGCTATCCCTATGCATTGTGACAATAAAGTTGCTATCTTCATTGCTAATAATTCTGTATATCATGAGCGCACAAAACATATTGAAGTTGATCGTCACTTCATTCGAGAGACTATCTTATCTGGCAAGATCTGCACTCGTTTCACCCGCTTAGAAGATCAGGTTGCTGATATGTTTACAAAACCGCTGGCCAAGAAACATTTCAATTCGCTTGTGGACAAGTTAGGAATGATTGATATCTATGCTCCAACTTGAGGGGGAGTGTTAATATGTCTTTACTTATTGTCCTGTTATTTTATTTTTCTATAAGGACCTACATGTAATTGTTCCACTAGTATATATATCAGGGTACACACATTGTGTAACCCTACGCTTTCTCCATTTACTATTTCACAGTGGTTATCCAGTTACTAGAGATTGAAAGAAGACATGTAACAGAAGGATGCCAAAAGTCTAATGATTACATTAATCAGCCTGCCATCAAACGGACCCACCTATCTCTTCTATTCCAGAGATCCCACCGCTGATTCCTCCTCCTTGGTCATTGTCCATTCACTAAAGAAAGACAAATTTTGAAATGGAGAGGAGCGGAAGTTGTGCTTCTACCACTTGAAAGCCATCAAGTTTTTTTTTCGACAGGTCCCTATGCTTTAAGGTCCAGTTGCCTAAATCTACTTGCAAGTTGCAACTAAGCCCATTACGACACAAAAATCTAAACCATTGACACCCTTTGCAAATTTGATCTTTGAATTCCAGCATCCCCTATGATTTAAGACCTAGAGGAGTTGGCTCCAACTCGCATCTACCGTGTGCCATTTAAGTAGATAATTTTGTTGACTACATTTTATCATTTCATTTGGGCCCAACTATCCGGGTTGAATAAGTTGTTTCTTAAATCATTGTAAAGCTTAATTGGCGGTTTCACATCATCCTCAATAACCAAAAATAAAGTTCAACCTTTTTCTCACATACAGTCTAGCCTACGTTCTAATCCATATTTGGTCCAATCTATCCAATTAAATTTCTATACATTTGTACATGCTTGCTTTCAGTCACACATGAAGTCCATTTTCGTCAAAGTGGCCCAAAAAGGCCATTTCATTTTCTTGGAGTCTTACATTGCTATGAATCTATAACCTCGAATAGTATCTCATTTTCATAGCTATCCTTTTTTTTCATCTTTTCATCTCACTTGTGAATTGTGCAGTGTTATCAAAATCCGGTTGGACCTTCCGGTCCAACCGGTCGGACCGTGAACCAGTAGCCCTACCGGTTCGGTTATTGTATAAACCCAGTAATAGCGGTCCAACCAGTTAGGTGGCCGGTCCAACCGGTCAGAATTGATCGGTTCACTGGTTAACGGGTTGCACTGGTTTGATTAATCAAAACTTCTATCTCAGCCAATGAGTGGGTGACTATGATTTCCTCCTCACCTTTCAATACATGACTCATTTTTGGACATATATAAACAAAAACCCACACCCCTGATTTTTCCAGCCCCAACATTCTACTCCACCTGATGTAAAGGGGTCTAGTTTTTGTGTAGGATCATATTGTGTTAGTGAACATTGCATTCAGAAGTAGTGTTTTGTATGAAACATTAGTATTTTGTGATGTATAATGTTATGACTTTATTGTGGGCTCTAAGAACTCTACTTGTAACTTCATCATAGTTGAATTAGTTCATATTTTACCTATATTGTCCATATTTTTAGCATATTGATATTATTTTTTATGCATTGTTGATGCCACCAGTTGAACCGGTTTGACCACAGGTTGAACCGGTTAACCGGGAACCAGTAGCCTCACCGGTTCGATGACCAATCCGGTCCTGATAACATTGGAATTGTGATAGATCTGTCACCCACCAACCTACGTTCTTTTCTTGCTTTCTTGTTCCTTATTGCTTGTTCATGTATCTAGATATCCTAGTCCCCCACATTGTGTTAGTACTCCAGCCTCATCATTGTCCATCCACTACCACATTTCATTTATTAAGTCTAGCCATCCTAAGGTCCTGCTAAATGGAGCGATGCTACTACTTAGGCAAGATATTCAGAGAGGAGTGTGAGTGTGTGACTGAGAAAGAGATGAATAGTAGGAAAAAAAAGAGGCCAGTGAGGGGTATGTATATTCCATGGTGCAGGACTTCAACTTTGTTTCAACTTCGTCACGTGTGGAAGTGGAAGTTTGTGGAAACTTTGAGGGAGTTTTGAGGAAGTTTAAATGCAAACTTCAATAGAATTTTGATGTCATTTTTGAAAGAAAATAATGTGAGTTATAAGGGAACTTCAATTGAAAACTTTTAATCATACTATAACTAAGATAGATGTTACTAGATCTAAGGTAGATCTAACTAGATCTATACTAGATCTACTTGGATTTATCTAAAATATATAAAATCCAGCCTCTATTTAGGTTTTGCAGATCCAGACAGAGAGAGGCTTTGGAGTTAAATGATGGAATGAAGAGAAGCCAGTAGATAGTTATCTAGCAGTTCAGCGGGCAGCAACAAATCTTCAATAGTTAAAGGCTCTCAAGGCTCCAACTCCAAGACTCCAACGTCAAACATCTCCACAATTTCAAGCCTCAACTGTACTGGATATATTAAAGCCATAACTGCGGTCGGAATCCAACTTAAGACACTCCCATGCAACAAAATTAGCAGAAAATTATTTCAATGGAGTTGCTTTTGGGTCCTGCCAACGTCGACCTGACTTGGCCAACTTTGGGGAAAAGTTGACATCTTCGTTGGCATTGGGACAAACAATGTAGTGCTGGTCCGACTTTGTGGAAGCTCACCAAATGTCGATCCAACATTGAGACCAACCCAAAGTATGTGAGCATCGACTTCGCCAAGCTCGATATCAACAAAATTGGCGAACTCCGCCCAACTTAGCCGAGTTTTAGATCCATGGTATATTAAATTCTCATCATAGTCTATGTGTAAATGTAGTTCGATGCCACCCTTATTTGTGTATGAGTTTCTTTGCTAGTCTTGTCTCTAGGTGCAACACCATTAATCCATGTGTGGTACTTCATCATTTAGCATATTTGTCACTACAGTTGTCCTCCAGGTACGTAAGAGACCTCATGATCCAATAACACTTGTTTCAGCAATTGTTCAAGAACCACTTCAATCATCGGGTTGCAGTCTACGCCCTAAGGATCATGTTTTACCACTAAAAACTACAAGATATGTAGTATTGCGTTAGCACATCCAGTAGCGTAGAAATCATACTTGCTCCCCTTCCGGTTCTTAGTAATACATCCAGGTTGCTACATAGTTCAATTTATCCCTTGAATTGTCATATATAGATCCAAAGAGGTGATCTACGTAGGAACATGCCATGTTCTACAGAAATGCCAAAGAAAGCTATGACCCTCACTATATGGTAAAGAAGAAAATGTCCGATTTCAATGCCGTTTCGGTGGCCACAGAAACAGAAATTTCGACAAATTTCGACAAAAATTTCGATAAATGTGCTCCTGGCATTTCGACGGCAAAATAAACGAATTAATTTATGAAATTTTACAAGAATGATCTACTAGTGTAGATCTACTCAAATATGTAATAATATTTCATATTGGATATGTGGGGGTGGGGTCTCGTTACTTTTTAGTGAATTTACGAGAATGATCTACTAGTGTAGATCTACTCAAATATGTAATAATATTTCATATTGGATATGTGGGGGTGGGGTCTCGTTACTTTTTAGTGAATGACCTTGAACTATTTCGATGGGCATTTCGATGGGGAGTTTTGATGTCAATTTTCAATGGCAAAATCAATGAACTAAGTCATTATAGTTTGCAAACACAATATATCGACTTAAAGATCACAAAACTGTGCAAAAAAAATGCTCTAGCTAGTACATAGTTTAAAAAAAAAAGTAAAAAAATCGATGATCTGCCTGTTTTGAGAGTTTCGTCAGTCAATTTCGATGTCCGATTGCCACAGAAACAGAAATTTTGCCAAAACTTTCGACAATTTCGTAGAAATTTTGAACATTGCTATATGGACTTGAGCCTCTATTGACGGTGGTACTAATATAAATTTTCGGTGCAGCTTCTCGTCTAGGATTTCATTGTTCTAGTTGCATAGCTTCAACCCATCCAGTGTAGTTGGTTCTGTTTTGTATTATTAGCCTCAAGGGAGTAAGAATTGAGCTATTATTGAATAAGGAGTGATTACTTAATTTTATCTCGGTTCCAGCTTTATTTTTTCCCCTAATCTTCATCGGTCTAATCCTTTGTAAATCCAGCACCTTAAGGTTGTTTTTCTTGCTCCATATCTGGAGGGAGTTAGACATTTATTATTAAAAGTGTATGCTCCAGGCCTTGTGGGCCGCCATAGGAGCATGCGGGCATCAGCATCAGCAGCCTAGCAGACCGCTACCTCCGCTGCGGTACAGCAGGGGCCCAACAGCACAGCGGGTCGCAGCTACCACTGCAAGCCAGCAGCAGCCATGGAGGGCAGCAGGCCACAACCACTGGGTCTGCTGCAAAGGGAGCCCTCCTCGGTGCTGCCTCTCCTCTCTAATGACAAGAGGATGTTCTGAAGCTTGTTTATTATCCTTTTTCTCCGCTCTTCATGTTTCATGTTTCTTGCTCCTGTGCAAGCACACAACAACAAAAAAAGAACAAAAGAGGTGTTGGTCTTATAAAGTATCTAACAAGTAAAAAGGAGGCAAAGCACTAAATTTTTTCCCTCAATAAGTGGTTCCCCTAAACCACGTGACTGAGAGCTCTATATGCTAAAATTAGAAACTTTTATGCTTTAATATTCAGTGTTAAATTCATGCGGTCTCTCCCTACCATGCAAAATGTTCCAGGAGCGCTCTCTTTTTCTGTATATGTATTCCTACCATGCTTCTACAACCGATAGTGCGCTATTTATTTTTCTTTTTTTATTGTGCCTTTAGTCTGATACCATATCCATCAACATGACTGATAACAAGGCTACCGCTCCGCCCACCGTCATCTATAATGGCATGCCCAATGTTTTGGCTATTAAGTTTGGATGAATGGAGTCCAAATCTTCATTTGTGCAGTAAATTAAAATGCATCAAGGACGCAACACCAGCAAAATCTGATGATACCTGGGTCACCAGGAATTGCCAAGTTATATTATGGCTCTAGGGATGCATGGAGCCATATATCGTCATCAAATACATGTGGCATCACAATGCCAAGACAATGTGGGATGAGAGGAAGAAAATCTACACTCAAGAAGATAATTGTTTGCGCCTCTACTATGGGATGGACAGCTTCTTCTTCTTCGAGCAGTAGGGTGGCCGCCCGCTACCTGTTGGGTTTTGTGGGACAGAACAGGCAGCGGAAACAAAAATTTTATCTAACCACAAACTCATAATCAGCGGATCGCATCAACAATTATATAATAGGAATGATGGTTTAGCGATATATACCTGGACCTGAGGCTTGTTCAGCGACAATACCTCGCAGCTAGTGCGGTTTTCAACCACCTAGTCTTCGACGGCGTCTGTGCAGCTCCTGGTCTTGACCCAGACTATGATTGACAGTCGTCCACCTGAGCGGCAGAAACCTCCCGCCTCTATAGATAGTCTACACGGACCACTGGGAACTCTAGTCGTCCTGAGATGGACAGACTAGGAGTCATCCCCTTCTGTCGATGTACCAGTCACCGACACACTCTCCCACAATCAGTCACTTTTCTACAGTTGTCTTTCCCTCGTTGTTCCTCCCTGGACGGGTAGAACTTGCTTGGGCTCTCTCGGTTACCACAACCAGAGAGGACAACAACTTTGCAGAGCAACTGATGTTCTGAGTTGTGTGTTCTGAGAAGCCCCTTGTACCCCTCTATTTATAGTAGAGGGCAGGGTCAGGGTTCCCAGTCTGTGCGGGAGTAGAAGGGTCCGGAATTTCCATGAACTGATTGTATTGCGGCAGACAAACCGGTCGTTTCACAACTCAACCGGTCTTTTGGGCAGGTGAGCCGATCGGTTCACTTTTGAACCGGTCGGTTAGGATCGTGAATCGGTCGGTTCACTTAGTGAACCGGTGGTTTCACTTTCCAGACTTGCCCACAATTGACTTTCCTTATTCGTTTCTAATTAATACAACGATTAATTCTTGTCCCAATCAAATTAAACAAGTGAAACGAAAATCTTTTCTCATAAACTGGGAAACTCAACACCTGCTCGATTGGTCCATGTGAACCGATCGGTTCACTAGTGTGAACTGGTCGTCTCACTGACCATGAGCCGATCGGTTCAACCAATGAACCGGTCGGTTGGTGGTCCAGGTTGTGCAGAACTCAGTCAATGCAGTTCTCAATCAATCTGACACTCTAATCAATTGTTTCAACACTTGAACTTCATGATTCTGAGTCAAGTCTATTGATTGAATGTTTAATTGAGTACCTAAATACTTTAGTAATCAATCTAAACATCATTCATGGATAAACTCCTCTTCCAGGTTAATCCTATGTGTGTGACCCTATAGGTTCCATTTCACGTTGGCAGTGAATGTCCATAACTAACTTATGACATCACAAGCAAAGAGTGGTGCCTAGTCGCACATCAGTGCTACCCAAGTGAAGAGGAAAGTTGGATAACAACTTTTAACCTACAATCTGTTATTGGTGTTACAGTGAATGTATAGTCCCTTTGTCACTGATATCCGGATTGAACTCGAGGCATGGACTTGTCATCCTCTACAAACGTTCAATCTATATTTCTTGACTCAGAGTAGACTGCCTGAGATGTATGTAAGCTCAATATCATATATTGACCTACATGTGCATTGTCATGCATTTTTCAGTCTCACTCCTCAAGTGGCCAGGATATTACACTCTCTTAGGAAGGACAAATTCCATATCTATCACTCATAGTCAAGTCCTCATGTGTCAAAGTCACTCAATCATCACCGTTATAACAACTCATGTTTTAGGACTGCGTTTGATGATGTCAAAGTGTACCCAACGACATGTGATGAGTGCAGTGATTTCAGGTCTAAGAACCATAGTCACCACCAATACTATAAGAGATGATCCTGACTAACCAAGTGTGGTTTCCATGCATCACTCTTATGGTGGGTATGTTTGATACACTGTTCTCTAACATTTATATGTGTGCTTGGTTTGATATCATATATTATGACTAATGAGATTTTGTCATCAACCAACACACACACTAGTCTTCTGTGTTATTGATGTCTATGGTTATTTCCACAATAACAACCGACTAGGGACATAACAAGAATGTATACTCTTAACATCTGCATGATCTCATTGTTCAAGTCCTTAACCTGAAGACATACATCATTGAGTAATACGATTCTTTAGACATCTAACATGTTATATCATTATCTCAAAACATATTAAACATATAGACGGAAATTGTTTTTATTATTATTCAAATCATTTACAAAGTATGCCATTACAATCATCATATGACTGGCTCTATGGGCATACATACCAACACTGCTCTATGGGCATACATACCAACACTACATGTATACTAGGACTCAATAAAGGCAGTCGCCAACCAGTTCAACTTTTTCTCACCCACTACCTCTTCCAAAGTAACCAAGGAGAGACACTCCATCTCAAAGCGCTTCCTCAACAAACTCAATTCTCGACGTGTTGTAGTTCACGAGCTCCTGCCTGTCGATGTGGCACTTCCCTCCATGGGGCTAGGCATATGCACGCTCATAGTCGTCAAGGTGGCAAGGCAAACCTGAGCGTCTTGGTGCCTAGCGAGCCTTGGGTGCGCTAGACAACCTTTTAAAATATAATTTATGTTTATTTTTCATGTAAATACACATAATTGTCATGATTTTTATGACCATTTTCCCCCTCATTTACACCTATTTTATAGTTTTGTATGTAGGTATAAAGTCATCTACATATTAATGATTACGCCCCCATATACATCGATTTTATTGTATCAAAACGTAACCAATTACATTTCTAATTACTTCCAATTATCAATAATGTCAAAAGCAAGAAAAGAATTAATGTAAAGAATGGAAGAAACAGATAAACAAGTAAATAGATATTTAATGTCATGGATCCAAGTGTTAATCAATATAATCACTATCCTTCGTAGCATAGCTATTGAATAGAAGCTGAATGGAATGTGCAACATAAGTAAAATCAAAACATGTGTATTAACAGTACTAGATCCAAACAAAAATGATATTTGTCACATAACATAGGCAATAATCTAATTGTTTTTAACATTAGGATAGCCACATAGAACATTAAAACACACAAAATACCATTGATTCCATAACATAGGTCTAGGCAAGGGGCAGGGCAATGCACACCCCCTTGAGGTACCTTGCCGCCTAGGGTGCGCCTTAGCAACCCCAGTCAGAGACGACATCAGGCATCCCCCCACGAATGCCTTGGATGCTCAAGATTCAGTAGTGTTTGCAGCACATGGTCGTTGGCAGGGTCAGGGACCACGCTACAAATGCACTTGCAATGGCAAGCTGGGAATGTAGTTAAGAATCACCAACTTCTTGTGAAGCTTATAGAAGACACTCATATTCCTTGTTTCCAAGAGAGACATGAGAGGAGCTCCCAATGGAGGTTATAGGGGAAACATTCACTGTGGCTCGACCTTAACCAACAAAGTGCACAATCTCTTTCACGACCACAATTGCAGTGAGCTGGATTCAAATGGCAAATGTCTTCAATGTGGCCCAGCTTGCCACTATAAGTGCATTTGGGGCGTGGTCCATGTCCTCGGCCACAACCACGGGCTGCAACAACTACCGCATCTTGAGCGTCCAAGGCATCGGTGGGGGGAATGCCTAATGTCATCTCTAACTGGGACAGGTGTCTCACATCTCTCTATAACCTCCACTAGAAACTCTTGTCACATCTCTCTTAGGAATGAGGATTACGAATATCTCCTACAGGCTTCACAAGAATTTGGTGATTTTCAACTACATTCTCATCCTGCCCCCCCCCCCCACAACATATATTACATACACAAATTGGTAGTCTGGCAACTCCCTTGTTTATCATCTTAGACCTCGTCTACTCACCTCATAGATAGAGACCTAGGTAGCTCAGGGTTCCTAACCGGATTACTAATTTTGGTGCAACCCAATACATGATGGTATGCCACATCTTTAGCCATGGACTCTCATATTCCTCATTCATTTGTCATCTTGGGAGATGGATCTACTAAAATTGTCACTAAATGTGGATTTGTCCTACCGCTTACTTCCTTCATAAAGTTATATTTTGTTCATTGTGTTGTTCCACATTACCCGTACAATTTACATGTGTTGTCAAACTTGTTGATTCTTTGAGATGTTACATAACTTTTGGCCCTCTTGTATTGTTCTACAGGATTTGCAGACTATGGCGATGATTGGATGGGGAGCATGCTCTAGTGATTTGTATTACTTCCCTTCGATCTTGCATCTTCTGCCGCCTTCATCCCAAGTTCTCCGCTACATCAGCATTATCATTTTGGTCATTCGTCGCTCAAAAAGAAATATCCTAGATCCAATTGCATCATCGAACTCCTCATTATAAAAAATTTGAAAAACGCCTTAGGGTTTATTTTCCTGCCCATGGGCAAAAATCGAATGTAAATTTTTTTGATCTTAAGTATAGCAATGTTCGCGGACCTTTTTGTACTACCAATTATAATAAATTATATATTTCCTAACCTTCGTTGATGATTTTTCTAGAATGATTCTTACTTAAGAATTGCAAAGAAGTTATCCCTCTAACCAAGGCCTATCATAAAATGATACTTGTCTAGTTTGAGACCTCCATTAAATCTCTTAAAATGGATAATTCGCTTGAATATGACCGATCTGTTGTTTCTTCTTCTTTTGTGAGGTTGCGTATGACGCATCAATGGTTTTGTGCTTATACTCCCCCACAAACAAAATGGTTTTCCGAATGTAAAAATTGAAACTTGCCTGATGTACTCAGTCTTTAGCAATCCATGCTAATCGGCTAAAATGTTTTGGTATGATCTGTTTAAACATTTTTTTAATCAACCAACAACCATCTTCCATCCTCAATGGAAAACATTGTTTTTGTGCTCCATCCTTAAAAACTCCCTTTTCTATCTGGGATTGGATTTTTGGATGTGTTGCTTTAGTGCAAAACTTTGATCCAAAAGTTGACAAACTATCTCCTAGGGCCACTAGGACTGTCTTCTTAGGATATTCCCAATTATAGAATCACTATATGTGGTATGGAAGAAAATGTACAATTTTGATGCCATTTAGATAGGCACGGAACTAAATTAATTATAGGATTTTCAATTGAAAAGCATTCATTGCATCTTCAACATTAAAATGAATGAATAAATTCATAAAATTTTATGGGATTGATTTACTAGTGTAAATACATTTTTATGTAAAAATATGTCATATTGAATATATGGTAGGGAGATGGTTTCTTATATGTGTGAGTGAAGAAGACTGGAAGGATTTCGATGGGAATTTTGATGTCAATTCCATGTTGAAAGTAATGAAGTGATGATAGTTTGCAAGCACGATAGATAGACTTAAAGACACAAAATTGTGCAGAGAAATTGTGGTCTATGTGGTATATAGTACATTCAAGGGTAACAAAAAATCAATGGTAAGTGCATTTCGATATTTGATCACAAGTACAGAAATTTTGGCCGAAATTTCAATGATTGATAAATTTTGAACAATGATAAGTGTTTTGATCCAAAAACCAAACAGTGGAACATCTCATGAATGTCACTTTTTACAAGGACCAACTATTTATTACCTCCACACTCACTACTCCTCCTGCTTCACCATAGGTATTTGTTTCATTACCACTAGATTATCATTCAACTTCAACTCCAGTTGCTCTAAGTCCACCTGCATCTCCGCCACCACCTTAATTTTTTGCTAATGTTTACCAATGTAGGGTGATCATTGATTCACCATGAGCTGGTCCAACATCATCATCTACTCCAAAAGAATATGACAAACCAATGGTTTTTCGGCAAGTTCCATGCACTTGTAATAGTATATATTATATTATATTGTATCTCCAACAATGGGTGTCTTACTCTTCTATCTTCCTCCACCTACACCTTTGTTAAGTGCTCTTGATTCTACCACCATTCCTAATAAGCATGTTGTTGCACTTAGTCGTCCTGGGTGGAAAGTTGCGATGGAGATGAGATAACAACTCTTTGAGAGAATAACACCTAGGAGTTAGTCAACCTGTCCCCTCACAAAAATATTGTTGGATGCCACAGGGTCTTCTTGATTAAGCATCATTCATACAAGACAGTAGTATGCTTGAAAGCTCACTTAGTGGCCAAAGGATACACCTAGACCTTTAGGGTGTATTTCCTAGACACCTTCTCCCTAGTGACTTGCATTGCCCCTGTTCTAAACTCAACTATGTAAACTCGAGTCTCTTACCCACGAGACCTAAGTATCACATGTGCACCAAAGGTTTCCATAAAACACTAACAGATGCAAGAGTGGCTTCATCTTGCCTCATTTATAGATAGCCGGGTCCATATGCCCAATTATATTGCATGCAATTCACAACTAAAATGTCACACGTACATGCAAACCCCTTTTTGTTGAAAGGATGTGGTTCTTGTTAGAGAGTCTATTCATTCAAGTTGTTTCTATTTTAATTAAGTTGTTTTGTCTATTTGTAATATGGGTCCAAGTGTCTTGGCCCATTAGGGTTTGTCTTGTGTTTGTATGCTTCCCCCTTATCCTATTTAAGGAAAGGGTGGTTGCCTCCTATCAATAAGAAAACCTCTACACAAAAGGGGACTTTCCCTATCATATCGTTCTCCACATGGTATCAGAGCATCGATCCTAACCTAGGGCACAAAGGAGAGAGAGAGCCTCGGCCTGTGGGCGGCTGCCATTTTTTTCTTGGCTTAGCTGCCCGCCAAGCATTATCCTGACCTCCATGGTCATCTCCTTTCTTCTTCAGTCATAAAGATCCAATCTTTTTTATCCTACATTGGCGCGGACCAAGGAATAAGGTATCCGATTTCGATACCATTTCGACAGCATGGAAACCGAAGTTTATGGAAATTTCGAAAAAAATTTCGATAAATGCAATTGTGCCCGTTTCGACGCCAAAATGAACGAATTAATTTATGAAATTTTACAGGCGTGATCTCTACACCTAAATGCATTGTTTTATGCAATAAAATTTTATGTGGGGGTAGGTTAGGGAGGGGTCCTTCATGTGGGAGGTAAGGGAACTGTCCTATTTATTGAGGATTTCGATGAAGGATTTCGATGACAAAATGTAGGAATTAAGTTATGTAATTTTGCAGTTATGAGCTATATACATGCATGTACTTATTTGTGCTATAACATCACATATTCGATATGTAGGGTGTCCCCCACACATTTTACTTGGGTTGATAGTTTGTTGTTGATATTGACTCGACAGTCAACCATTTCATTGGCCCTAAGAACATTAATGCAATGTTTCCAAGTAAAATCATTATTTTTTGGTGTATTTGGCTTCCTAGGACCCTCATTGTCTAATAAACCACCACTAGGATACATGTTGTCCGCATTGAAGAAAATAAAATATAGCATAAAGCATGCATCGTATTAGTATTTGATAATTTGAGTAGCAAATATTAGGGAATGCAATGTAATTATGATATATTATAGGTACATGCTATGCATGAGTAATAAATGGAGAAATAACCCCAATCCCCCTTTAGTCCTATTCAAAAAACAACAATAACATAAAGGATTGCAATTATCGAAACTTCCATCAAAATTTTTCAATTTGTGTACAAAAAACCTCAAAATTGGCGAAATTCATCGAAATTGTCGAAATTTTTGTCGAAATTCATCGAAACCGTCGAAATTTTTGTTGAAATTTCGATAAATGCAATCTTGTTTCCAGTTTCGATAGAAATCGGTATAGTCGCATGTTTCGGTACCAGATGCTACCGAAATCGGTATTTTGGGGCAAAATTTCAGTGATTTTGCCGAAACCTCATTGCTTGGCGCGGACATCATCAATATTATCACCTAAGTTTATCTACCTCCTTAATATTTGTGTTGCATCCTCCCCACTGTTTCACTTCTCCGCATTGGGCTCTGGCCTTCAGACGACCGTCACAATCCAGATATGCATAATTGCTTCATGGACGATTGCTTCTTGTCTCGTTCACATTGTTGTGCTTCGCTTATTCATCCCCGTTGTTTTCTACTAATCATGCTCATGCAGGGCTTACGGTCCTCAAGATAGCCACTCCTTGTCTCGTCTTTAACGCTGCCAGCAATATCTTCATCAGCAATAGTGTCTCCAAGCTACTTTGAGAATGCAAGCAATCCGATCGCACTACTTGGTTTGTGTGGAGGGACGCCCATCATGTTGATCTTGTTTGATACCAGTGTTGCGTACATCACGCAAATGAGCATGATGCTAATCAAAAAGATCGAGCGAGTCCCACGTACTAATCATGATGAAGTGCAACGGCCATCTTTGCCTAACTGACCTCCCACAATATTTTCTAACTATTACACCCACATCCCTCGATTACTACTAATCATGAGATTAGGGCATAAGTTTGAGGATTATAATTAATACAAAGTTCACTCCCAACTTTTTCTTTTCCTTTATTTCAAACTCTTTATTTTCTCGCATTCAATCACATAAACAAACTTTACAAAGGAATTAAAACTTGATTACTCAAATATGATCTCAACATTAATGATACACATCCAAACATTCATTTTGTTCCTCACATTTCCATGTACATACAACATGATAACCAGATATATACTCTATCATTAAGGAAACAAAGATACAAATCATCATTAAGAATTCTCTCTCAACTCTATACAAGGACCTAGAGTGACAAGGACCGACTGAACTTAACTAATCTTATAATTAACTCTTGTGGCAGAACTACGTTGTTGCAATGACATCTTCAGTCGCTCAGTGAATGAGTACTTCAAAGAAACAGTCTAAAGCACTTATATAATTACAGATATACCTTTGAGCAACTGATATCAATTATAACAATAGTAAGCTTTAAAGAGGCTGATCATTCACATACATAAATATGGCAGGATACTCTAGATATCTACAAGAGTGAATCAATATATGAACATGATTTATTGATCATAAAGAAAACGAATAATCCAGAAACATACAAAGAATAATTCAATAACTACACACACTTGGTTAACCTCTCATTCATCTTATTATGCATCAGTAGTAATATACAAATATCTAAATATTTTTCTCATTATTCTCTTTATAATATTTCATTAACTTTGACTTGACCTAACTACTAAACTGACTACTACTATGTTGGCCAACTAAACATAACCGACTAATCTGACTACTGTACTCTTTATCTGAACTCAATTGAACTCAATTAACTTTTCTTTTTACTTTGCCCCTGAACTCACTTGGATTATACCATCCAAGCAAAAGTCACTACTGCGTGACGTACTGTACAAGTCTTAAGGTAAACCCGGGACCTTAAGACTACTATTAACTACCTCGGTCTGCAACGAGGTTGCCACGTCTGGCCTAACGGCGGCTAAATAGCGCCCGTAAACTATAGCCCCTTGTCCTGGGTACTCAGGAGTGGTGCCTCTAGGCTAAAAAGCCTTAACTCTACGTAATGCAGTTCCACTAGGGCTGACACGCAAAACGGAGTAACTACCAGAAGAAGTAGGTCCACGAGGGTTGTATACTTCAACTGGTGGGTACCACTGGATCTCCAGTTATTATTGGATACCCCTACTACTGAAATAGTACCACCAGGATCTCTGCTTATTGTTGGGTACTATGCTACTCAACTGAAGTACCACCGATATCCAATCAATTGATGTTAGATACTCAATTCCCGGCTACTTCTTCCTATATCTGATAGTCCATAGTCTGTTTCATCCATCCCAGTACAGACCTACAGGGAGGGTTCTACAGTGTTCAGGGCATCTACTATTACTATTGTAGTTTTACTGACTACTTGAGCTATTGGACTGAATTCACTGATAATACTTAGTTGAATGCATAACATATTGGTTACCCTTATCTTAGGGTTTCTCATTTCTTAGATGCTTAACATACTGATTACCCTTCTCTCAGGGTTTCTCATTTCTCATGCACATAAAAGAATTTGCATATGTTCAAACGGATATCATGTCTAATGATATAAACATTTACATTCAACATTTCTTGTTTTCATGCATGGCATCAACGACATTCCTATCTAGGGAAATGTCTTTTCTATTTTCTTAAATTACCATAACTCTTATGCATTTCATGTCAATTAACTCAGCTAGAGATTTTTGCGTCACAAATCAAATAGTGTATCCATATAAAATGATTCAATCAGTCATTGCATATGAAACCCTAGTATGAATTTAACTAGGGTTTCTAAGATATTCATTAAAATATCATGCATCAAGAATAACCTTAAATAAATGAATTTATAACAATAAAAGAATCACATCAGTTGAATTCATGAATCTATTCGCAAACTTCTAACTTTTCATTCATTTAGGGTTTCACCCTCTTTACTGATATATCAAGCAAACATTGATATCATCAAATGAAATACAAGATCTTATCTGACATATATGTACTACTTATTCTAATAAAACAATCACTTGTAACCAAGGAGATTCAACTAAACAAACCTCTTTATTCAATTATACAACAATTTTAGTCATAGCTGAAAACCCTAGATTTTGCTATTTTCATATAAACTCTGCAATTACTTTAGGAATTCGCATTTAGATAATTTGTATGCATTTCTAGTATGATATTATCAACTAGAATCCATCACAAGAGAGAAATAATCTATTTCATATAATCTTGCAAAAGTTAGGTCAAACGGGCAGTTTAGGGTTTGTAGTTGCATACAAAACAAGTAAAGATTACTGATCATTTAACTCATTTTCATGCAATCTACAGTTTAAAGGAAGTACCCACTCACCCTAAGGTGTGAAAACACCTTAAAAACGCAGCTCATCTCTGAAAATCTCAAACTCATATCAAAACCCTAGCAAATCACCGGATTCTTCTTCCTTTCAACCCAAAAACCCTAGAAATTGGGAATTATGAAGAAAGAGAGAGAAAAGGGGAAGATTTGATACCATTTCGAATCAAATCAAAGGAGGGACATAATCTTGACATGTGAGAGAAGATTCACCATGAAAGGCTATGCAAAGAAGCTAAACTTACTTGATTTCATCATATCTCGGATAAAGAAACCCTAGATCAACAATTCCACCACTTTCTTCTCTCAAACCCTAACTCTCCTCTCTCTAGGATTTCATTTCTCTAGAATGGATCACAAAATATGAGAACTACTTGGGTGCTAGCTTGCTCATATAGAGCAATTTAGGTACTTGGGTAATTTACACATTAACCCCTCACTATAGTTTTTCTTATTTCAGTAGATTTTTCTGTTATAAAAAAGTTATTGTAATTCGTTTATTTCATAGGTCAAAAATCCTCCAAAAATTATGAAAATTTAGCATGATGTCTGAAATGTAATTTAATAGCTCCAGTATAAATTTTAGATCATTTGGAGTTACCAATAAATAATTAAAAATCAAACACTATACTTCTGAACAACACTCTATCAGCATTTCGGTCGAAGTATAATTCGATCGAGAACCACATTCAAAGAACACCCAAATATTCTGAAATTTTTCTCCAATATGCATGATTGAGTTATCCATATTATACCCAAAATTCAATTAAATACGAAATTCGTAGAAAATATGAAAAATCATTTACCACACTGCTATCCTGATCAAACTCCATATTCATGTACTATCAAAACCCTAATTTTTTTCGATTAGGGTTTCAATTCCTTAAACCCTAATTCTTCAAACTAAAATCATAATTAGAGTTTCTTCTTAGGTTTGAAACATCACAATTGAGCTACTATCATTAATCAAGTCTAAACGATGTTCAATCTAATCAAACATGTAATCATTCAGGTAAACCCTAGTTTACCAATTAAGCACAAATGTGGTCATTACACTAACACTCTAGTACTTCGTTAATAGTCATCAACAATAAGCATTTAAAACAAAAAGAAAGTTGGCCACGTCAAAGTTGGTGAGGACCATGTGCTCGTCATTCATCTATTCATTGTTGCAATGATCTTCTGCAAAGTATCCCTCTAAATCGAAAAAGGCTTTGACCATTAAAGGTACCATTCACTTTAATGTATTAGTCTTTGACCGACCTTTGACCAATCTGATAAAAGCTCTCCCTAATAAAGCACTTTCTAACATTACGATTGTTAAAAAAATAGCAAAGCGTTTGACCAGTCTTTGACTAGAAACGACTTGATTATGACATAGAAAATCAAACACTCTGTGTAAATTATAAAGCAAAAAAAAGTAAGGAGGACACCATGCTATTTTTTTCCTTCCTCACTAGACAATTTCCTTCCTCCACATACTTGCCTACGTAGTCCTTGCCTCTACCATTGTTTTTTTACTTTCCACCCCAACCACTCTCTTGATTCTTTTTGTGGTTGGTTGTGAGGGGGAGAATAGAGGATGATGATGAGTAGAGAGAAGAGATGAGATGAAGGACAGATGAAGAAAGAAGAAGAAGACTTTAGTTCTACTACTATATGGATCTTCATGCTACCTTTTTGCTAGTTTGTGGTGTTGTTTTTGCTGCTATATGGATCTGTCTGTCGCTATTATTAATTCGCCTACCTAATGAAGAGCCTGAGAAACTTATTCATCATCATCTCAACTGTTGCTCTACTTCACTTCTGCTATTTATTGATTGTTTTTTAGTCCGGTGACGTCATTGTTGCTACTTGTGCTATGATTAGCACATTTTACTTACTGCTTTGTGAGCTTGTACTACTGCTTCCCGTGCTTTGTTTGTACGTTAACTCTTTGTAAGTGTCTTCCACACATCTGTTGCGATTGTGACCTAGCACTCTCTGAACTTTAACGTTTGCTACACACGATGAAAATAATATGATGAGATGATGATGTACCTTTGCTACTTATATGCTATGATGGAGCTTCATGCTTATATGCTCTTGTTGTTCATCTTGGAGATCGTTTTGTTGCTTTCTACTTCGGACAGTGGTCTTTTATTCGGCTATGTCATCTATAATCCGCTACTATGTTCCAACACTTTTTGGCTTGTTCGTGCCTTGAGCATGTTGACTCTTTTCTTGTCCATGCCTTGTATGCACGTTATCTAGTGCTTCTTGTGCTCCAGCACTCTCTGGTCTACTTGATGATGATAGTGACTGTGATGAAGACCATGATGCCTACATGTTGATGTTTTATCTGCTCCAGATGCTACTTCAGAATGATTAAGAAGCTCCTGCTACCTGCTTTTGGATTATCTGCTTGAGGGGGAGTATTTGAGAATTTGAGTGCTTGAGTTTCTTATTATAGTGTTGAGGGGAGAAATTCTAGTATGGGCTTGGTTATCTTTTTTTTTTTTTGGTCGATCTGTCTGTCTGCTTGCAAGC
Organism: Alisma plantago-aquatica; assembly: GCA_963693085.1. Lineage (NCBI taxonomy): Eukaryota > Viridiplantae > Streptophyta > Magnoliopsida > Alismatales > Alismataceae > Alisma > Alisma plantago-aquatica. The sequence goes on from OY856410.1 coordinate 230,568,463, forward strand.
TGACTTGGGATTCTCCCAAGCTCCAGCTTGAGGGGGAGTGTTAGAGAGTCTATTTATTTAAGTTGTTTCTATTTTACTTAAGTTGTTTAGTCTATTTGTAATATGCCCAAGTGTGTCTTGGCCCATTAGGGTTTGTCTTGTGTTTGTATGCTTACCCCTTATCCTATTTATAGGAAAGGGTGGTTGCCTCCTATCAATAAGAAAACCTCTACACAAAAGGGGACTTCCCCTATCAAAAAACAGCTATTGTTAGCCCCCTAGACCAACGTGTGCATGCTCTACATGCTTCGCTTCACTCACAAGAAATCCTATATAGAGTTCTGAGTTCGTTACTGATGCATGACATGACCGGCCTCTGCATACTTATAAGCGCAGACATCATCACTCTGTTAGTCGCGCCACCACTTTTTAAGAGTTTAATTTACTTGACATTGTTTTATTGAGTTATTTACCTTGCCTTGGGCTCTCTTGTAAATCCATGGGGTTTAGTTCCACATGGGCTACCAGTTAACTTGCTTTGGTTTGCAAACATATATAAAGGATGTATTGTGTCTTGTTAAAACAACTTCAAGATTATGAATAAATATCATCTTTTGTTTTAGATTGTTATTAGCTTGCATTATTTTAGTGATTAGTTCCCAATTAGTCACTCATTATAGTACTACTTTATGCCAAACACACTTAACTATGGGGTTTCTAGTGATGATCATTCAAAACAAAGGGCACATCTTGTTCTTCGGGCATGATATTTATATTCATCTTATGCAAGGCCTAGGATGATACAAAGTTGTAGCTGGATTGGCATAGTTGAGTCTTCAAAGTTGGATGCCAATGGTCTTTGTGCACTGTTGTCCATAAATGTGGGTGTGGGTCATTACTTAATTTTTTGTTGATTGCTCCTATTGCCACAACCTCATTCCAATGGATTTTGGTCATGTCATCTTATTCTACAAATCTTCAAATCACCAAATGTTTTGTTGATTGCTCCTGTTGCCACAACCTCGTTCCAATGGATTTTGGTCATGTCATCTTATTCTAAAAATCTTCAAATCACCAATACCACCATAGTGTCTATACGCACTAGTTATGTCTTACCTTGTAAGTCTAATAGATGAATAATACTGCTATCTTTGTCTTTAACATTAGTGGCATCAAAGAAAAATCTTCAATGTCGGTGATGCTCATGTCTTGTGTTTTACTTATCATGTTGGCATCATGTTGGCAACATGATCATTAACTAAAGATACAATCCTACAATGATATTTTGATCATTCTACAATCAACAAGCATGTTGACTTAGTCGTGGAGGTCATGTACATATTTCACGATCATGGAGGCTATGTACATAGTTCCACAATCGCAAAGTTTAAAGAACATGATATTATCTAGATGCCTAGATTTGTTGGGGGCACATCTACTCATGAACATGGTTACCATCTTCTGTTGTACTTCAAACTTCACCAAATTATATCCAATATAAGACACATATCGACCTTTTATATTTCCTTAAATTATTAGTTCCGAAAAACACAAGAGAGATAATCTACAAATACTATCTAAACTTTAACATAATCATGAATATTTTTTTAAAGAAAAGAAAATCATAGTAATTACATAATGAAAATTTCTGTAATTGTGCATGAATCACCCACGGATGCACTTTACCTCCTCTATGCTCCCTCCCCACCCCACCACCCATGTTATTACTGCATCAGAAACACTATACTCCTAATGCTAGCAACAACATCAGGGGTGGCAAAGGGGTCAAAGAATTGAGAGGGTGAGAAATACGAGTTGTGGGGTTGTCGATCGTGAGAGGGGAGGCGACATATGCTAGCACCATCATACAAGGGGAGGGGAAAGAGGGTAGGGAAACATGTGCCTTAAAAAGGAGTCACATGCGGTCCACTACTTAGTGGGTTTGGCCAAGGGGACACACCATATATGGCAAAGAGACTCCTTATGCAGACTAAAAGCTGCATATGCACTCGCTCAATCACATAATAAATAGACTTATTGCAAATTTATAAATGAACTCTACAATCACATGTAAGTATAACAAAATCACATTTTTATAAGTATGTCATTTGAGTTTTGGATTAGTTCATGCTTTTAGACAATCTCAATAATAGTTTTGTCATTGTCCCACCCGATTTGTCCCACACTACAATAAGATTAAAGGTTTAAATGTAGTTAACCATTAAAAATATGTATTTTTAATTACATTTATAACTTTATATGAATATATAACTAATTCTTGAAAAATCCAAAACTTCACATGCACCAAACGGTGGATACTTTCACATCTCAACCAGGTTGAACTCAACAACATCATCTGTGAGTTAGAATACAACACCTCAAACGAAATAACATGGAGATGGGGTGCGAAATATACACCCAAAGAGGCATACTCCTTCCTTTTATACAGAGGTATCTCCCCACCAAGTTCAAACGTCTGGAAACATAGATGGCCGCAAAAACTCAAAATCTTTCTTTGGCTCCTACTAAATAACAAACTCCTCACAGACAAAAATTTAAACAAAAGAGGCTTCGTTGGACCATCTAGGTGCATTCTTTGTATGAGGGAAGCGGAGACTGTGGAGCACATCTTCAACCACTGCAATTTATCGATTAGCATTATTAAACATTTCTTAAGAATAGAACATCACGATCATAACTTCATGAAAATTCCAACAGTCCTCATGCCGCTTAGAAACAATCACCAACTTCTTGCTGATGATTTCCTAGTTACCATCTTTTGGAATTTATGGTAAGAGAGGAACAACAGAAGATTCAATAATACTAGGAAACCCAAGAATATCATCATAAATTTATTAGAATCGGATCTAAATGTTATCCATCACTGCAGGTCAACAGGCAACAGAGGAAATAGTGAAAACTAATGCAGGTCAATCGGATGCGGAATATCTATGTCATCTCAAGGAGATGCTTGACGAAGAAACCGGAACTGGACTTCTTCATGCCGCTGCCAGAATTTTACCATAACCATATATTAGATCTTGTATGCTGGGGCTTGTTAAGGGGTGCCTCCCCCCATAGACATCTTACTTATGTTGACCATGCTACATTTTATTTTCTAGCTACATCAGTAGTGTAAAACCAGACATTGCAGGTGATAGCTTGCATTTTGTCAGCAAACTTTTATGGTAGTAATGAAAATGACCTTCATAAAAAAAAACCATTTACATTTTGTGGTACCCTTTCTGTCCCTACACTGTATTCTAATTCTTGGAATATTAATGGCAAGTGGGCTAATGCCTAATGGGCTAACTAACAACTAGCTAGATTATGATCTGATGCATAGATTGGCATGTTTGGCATATATTTCTTGGGACAATATTTGTTTCAGACTTGAATGTGGGACCCTTCTATATAATTAGCCCTATTTAAAAATTAGATGTTGATCACGTAGTTTGTTAGTTGACCTTTAGATTCAAGTAATAAAATAGCTAATGATAGCAAGTTTGGTCTCTTTTGTCTGTTTAAAATGATCATGAATGCATATATCATTTGGCAAGAGGTATAAATTACTTTTGATCAAGCAAACAATACAACCCTGTTACCCTGTATGACAGCTAAGGAGACATGCAAACATGTCTTTTGCCATTGAAGGAGATGGGAAATCACATGTTTGTATAACTCGAACAGGCATTCCATTGAAGCAAATGCCCAAAGGTGGAGATAGCGAGCCAAGATAATTGGCATATCTTAGTTTCGGAGATTGCTGATCGTGACTACTGGTTGTAGGCTCAGAAACCACCTAGCCGACATTGTAACCTTGCAAATAGAATGGGTTACCGCTCAGCAGGGCAACAATGTGCCAGCTCATATAAGCTTCATTTCGGCCCAAAACTCCAGATTTAGCTGTTATTTCACCATTGTGGCAATCATCAACTCCATCAGTCGAAGCACAGATTTGGGCTGCCCCAAATGAAAGGTTGATGTGTTTAGTTTTCCAAGTATGTTTTAATGTCTTCAGCAAGCAAGTTTGATACATAATTTTTTTAAATGGGGGTTAAGGAAATACCAGCATCATTGTAACTGCCGATGTATATAACAAAGGCACTCATTCTGAGGTATTGCATAAGCAAAACATTCTGAGGTAGTAATCGTGGACTAAAATTCAGCTGCCATAACCATATACTAATATAAGGCATAGATTGATGACGTCATAATTTAATCAAATGAGTCATCATTTGACTTGTTCGGTATATGATCTAGAAGCTACTTGTAATGGTGCTAATAAATTTTTGTTCAGGTTATTCTCTGATATCCTACCAAGAGCAGAGATAAGAATAGCATTATAATTTAAATGCACTACAATAGTCGGGAAAAAACTAACCTTGAAGCTGGTTGCTACTAAGATCTAGCTCTTGTAAAACCATGGAACTTTCCTTCAGAAGGGGTCCTGGAAGTGACCCAGAGAAATTGTTACTCTGGAGGCGTAGGATACGAAGAGAAACAACAAAGTGGAAGAAGGGAATTTGTCCAGACAGCTGGTTTCCACTAGCATCAAAAACCTCCAAATTATCAAACAACGGCATTCTCTCAAATAATTGACCCGAAAGCTTGTTGCTGCTGACGTTTATGTACTGAACCAAGCCGGCAAATGTTGAGTTCTCCGATAGCGAGGTAAGAGATCCAGAAAACATGTTGGAGCTGAGATCTACAAAAGCTGCATTCTGCAGTCCATCGAGAAAGCCCAGGTCACCCGAGAAGCCATTGGCGTGCAAATCCAAATACTTGAGCTGCTTGAGGCTCGTAATGGGTGCAGGTACAGAGCCTTCGAATTTGTTGAGAGATAAGTTCAGATAGACTAAGCTGTCCACTTTCATCAGCTCACTGGGTATCATACCACTGAACGAGTTCTGAGAGAGATCCAGAAACTCCAAGGACCTGAGAGATCCCATATCAGAGGGTAAAGCCCCACTCAACTGGTTGTTGGAAACAGACAAATTCTTGAGCATCTGCATACCCACGAGAGCGGAGAAATTGAGGCTTCCTACCAAGTTCATCCCACTTAACGTGATGGAGACCACATGGCCATCGCTGCATTGTACGCCGTACCAGTTGACGGGGCAGCCGCTAGGTGCAGGTACTTTGCTGGTATCCCAAGAACCGACGAGGTGTCCCTGAGGGTCGGTTTGGATCCCTTTCTTGAACTGTGCTAGGGCGTACAAGTCCGAGTAGCCCTCCGCACGGCTTAACCAGAGCAGAAGAACCCACATGAAATGCCGCATTTTTCGACACATGACAAGGTGGAACAGCAAAACCTCAGAATGGTGGAGCGTACAAGGTAGAGACGAACTGGAGACCAGCTTAATGACAGGTAAAAGTACAAAGTCGAGGTTGGAGGAAGCAATGCAGCAAGGAGCTCGAGCAGGAAAAGTCGAAGACGAGTAAGACAAGCTGAAACTAGATATCTAAGAGTCGCCTAACCAACAATGCTGAATTATGGCAATAGAGATGCGAGATCTAGCTTAAAACAGAAACTACCAGAAACAGAGGGGAGACGAGATACAAGAACGAACAAAAAAATAGATAATTTTCCACAGTCCTCAAGATCCCACAGCCTTGGGAAACTTTACAACAGGCTGAAGAAGGAACAAACAAACACACAATGTGAATGTAACCCAGTATCCCAACAAGAACCAATTAGTCTCTGAGGGCAGAATCTGAGAAAAGAACAATGAAAAATGCTTTGCGAGATGGAGGAACACAAAAATTGACGACCTTCAAATCCCAATTTGCAGAGAGAGAGAGAGAGATGGACAGACAGAGAATTACAGCAAATGGAGTGGGTGAGGAAATAAATAAAACCAAGTTGGCAAAACAATACGAGAAAGCAGATGGAGGAATGCTTCACCAAATCGAGTGGATTATGAGAATTGGGTAAAGGAAAAACACGCTGGCGAGGTGACAGACACCAATGCAGTGCAGGTGGCAAAAGGAAAATAATAAAGGTCGTGAGCTTTTTCTTTCTCTCTCCTTCTCCTTTACTGGGCATGAGGAGTGCGAGAGTGATGCAGTGAGGACTTTGCGGGGACTTTCCCAGGTCGGGCTTACTTCACTGCGCAAAGATGATGATGGTAGCGGAGATGAAAGAGCCTTTTCCGGGAAGAGGAATTGGCATCATGCGCTTTGCAAATGTGGGCTCTCCCAGTAGCAGCCTCACCGGGGAGCACTGGTGGCCGGTGGTGGGGTTAAGAGCGAAGAGAAACAGTTGGTATTATATTTTATACTGTTTTGAATTCATCAAAATCCATTGTCGTCTAGTCCGGTTAGGATATCTGGCTTTCACCCAGACGACCCGGGTTCAAATCCCGGCAATGGAAAAAGTTTTGTTTTTAGACGGATTAATTCTACTTAATTTGTTCGGACTTCTAATCAGCGTCCAAATTTAAGTAATTCTTCATTTGATGAAACTATCGTTCCATTTCAAATTTACGCTTTCAGGTGGTCATCTAAACTTTACTATAGTTGTAATACTTTGATGTTTAATCACATAAAACCTTATTGATGCCATGTTTGGTAAGATCATCATAACAATGATGGAAAGTGATAGGTAGTGGTGGACAATGCTTAAATCGCTACCAACCCCTTTTGTCATTTGTTTGACCGGTAATCATTTCCATTATGCATAGATTTGCTCCACTATAATAGTCAAAGATTACCACCAACGATGATTTCTCACCATGAGAAATGTCTTCGTGTGGGCAACTAACAGGTGATGGGAAAAAATGTTTTCTAAATGCTCAATAAAAATGACATCATCATGTATGACAATCATCTTTTCCCTTTATCTTCAATAAAAAATTAATTTTGATTTTGCACATTTCACGATTTTATTTGCTAAATTAGAATTACACTTGAGTATTGTACTTTTCCCGTAAATAATGAAGATAAGTCGTCGCACCACCTTTCCTCTACACTAGGTATAGGTATGAACCTGTGCCATGCTTTCTTATAGCAGCCATCAATTTCCTATATTGTATACTCATATGATGCAGAAAGTAGTCATATTTTATAGGCATATGTCCATTATTTAGAAATTTATATTTAGTTGTTTGACTCTTGCGTCCTGGAGAATTAAGTTTGTCGAAACCAAACAAGTTCAATAAAAATATCATTTCCAACACAGAAATCTCATAAGTTTATTACATCAGCGGACACCCCCGTTATTTGGAATGTAAAATGAACAAGCACGCATAAGGCTTTATCAATATCCCATTTCCGGTTTTGAATCTAAGGACCAAATTAATAAGAAGACACGTCGCCCAGGATTGAATTCCAGCAGCCACATCATTTTTTTTTAGTGCATATTTAAATTTCCTTCATTGTAGTGTTTTCTATGACTATGGAATCTGTAGCAAATGAAATCAATCAAATGTTCAGATTTTAAAGACTAATACAGAAGATACAACATTGATTTATACATTATATTCACATGAAAAAAAGTTTAGTTCAAGAAATGAAAGAAAGGGGATTTTAGAGACGTTTCCTTACAACAAAAAGGAAAGGGTGCAATAGCTAACTTTTGGCGTAGTTTATAACATACATTTGATAAGCTTTCTTTAATTCAAGATTATCTGTTGGCATATAGTCTACAACATCTTTGGACATTGGGGAATAACTTTCCAAATTGTTCATCATACCAGATATGCCTTCTTCCCAACATCTTTTCTCTTATCAAGCAAGTCTTTCAATAATCAAAAATCTATGACGGATAATCATAATAGCAGTATAGAATACATGTCATTCAGTATAATAATGTTTCAATATTTAATGCCTATAAGAAATATTTTCTCACAGGCCTATAAGGTGAGCGTGAGTTTATCTTGTTTTTCTGTCACGCCTTAAGTCATAAATAAAACATGATAAAAAAACATAAACAAATACATGATGCAAAAAACATAAATAGATACATGATAAAAATATATATGAATAAATATAACATCGATGAACCTACACCTTGGAGATTTATCAGGCCTAGCGCTTAGCAATAAGTTTAAGTTAAAATATTATTAAGTGGAGCAATCAAGAAGACTTTACAAATATCACTAGAACCCATAAAATAAGTATGTCTTTAAATCTAAAGATATTTTGTTAGAGGATGACGGCATACCACTACCAAAACATAATAATAAACAAAATACCACGTTTAAAGACTGGGAAAATCTTCCATTGTGTCATTGTAAAGCTATATAACCCATATAGAGTAAAATGAGAAGATATAGAAAGAACTTTATGTGATGAGAGTTCTAGAAAAACTGATAGGAAGAGTGTTAAAATAGATTGCATGAATCACAATGATCATTGAGCTGGTCATTATCCAGAGCATCCCGGCCTTCAACTACTATTTAGTTGTATGAAAGAGACAATAATATGATTTTTCTAACAAAAATCTCATCGTGTAAAATGAGTATCCTAAATATGAGATTGCAAAACATCTTTCCTAAATTATATCCATATAGAGTCTAATTGTAAGAATCTTTGAAGATTCTTTAAGAAAACTAACTTGTCAAATAAGTTTCAATAGATACACTAGAAACAATATCTTTATAAAGCTTGCAACAAAGAAGGATAGTGCAACAAGTATATTTTTGTAAAGAACATTCAATACATGGCTTCTACGAGGGGAACCAATAATTATATATTGCCCCACTATTTAACCTTGAACAATGTCACTCAAGCATAAAAGTTCATACTTTAAACCATCAAGTGTCTAATCTAGCATAAATCGATCCCAATGTCGATCAGTTAGAGATTGACTCTAGTATTTATGGTGTCCATGGTTGTTGCCTCCACTACTTTCACATTTAGAGTGCTAACTAAAGCCTTCTCTCGGTCAGTGTGGTCCATATAAATGCACTTTTGAGCTTCCATTTTCATTGTGCAGCATTCGCAAGCTGACACAAAGTATAAATGACTTTTTTAACAACTAAGAAAACTTATTTGAGCAGTTTCAATTTGAAGGTTGCAACATGTGAGGGGACTAGGTTGTTGCTACTACATATGATAAGGCTACTTTCTCATAATTTCTGAAGAAGTGTTTGGCCAGTTTGTGATGAGACCTACCATGATGGTTAGGTCATAAATGTGGACGTTTTTGCCATGTGGGTTGCTTGGAGAAGCTGAAGCAGCAGAAAAAGTAGAAGCAAGAAAGCAAGCAGGCTCGATATGATCTCACATGGGTTGAAGGACTCTTCTTTGTTAATAGGTTATAGATAAGAAATAGAAGGCCGAGTAGGTCATGTTATTTCCTTTAGAGATGTATGTACCCCAGTAAGGCATGCATGTTGGGATTTATTGTCTTCACTATGAAATGAAGTCAATTTCAAAATTATTTAGACAATCTAACTACTCGTCTTAGTTTTTGAAAAACACTGAATTAGGTCCTTAGGTCTTTAGTTGGTCATGTTGGATCATTGTTCTTATTATGAGTTATCTATATTGAGAAATTAAACATATGGTGGAAGCACTCTAATGCATAATATAAACTAAATATAAATATTGGATTGCTTGAATTTTCATGATAGTAAGAAACTACAAAAGAGTGTGCAATGTAGATGGGCATTGACATGATTAAGACATCCTTTTTAGTGAAGGGAAATGTTAATAATGATAGGCTGTTTGCTCTCTTGATGTTCTCATCATTTCTCATGTTGGTGGAAAAATCAAGGGCTTCTCCTCAACTTGTCTAGTTCCAGAATTGGTTAGAGTGATGAAGTCCATAAGTGTAAGACCCTTGACCTGTGTTTTTGGCTAACCCTATTTGTTTGGCTTGATTAAGTTCTTATCACCTTGCTCTAATCCTTTGATATGCTTTTAGAGCTTGAGGAAAGCTTAAGTTTTTAGTTTGAGCTTGTTTGGATGATGGTTGTGCTTTATGTGCTTATTTTAGGTCAAATTGTAATTTACCCAATTGTGAGGGTTTTCTTGAAATTTGTCACACATAGTGTGTACCTTCCCTTCCTTGGCTTCATGAGAGAGTGTGTGATTCTTTGGGGTGCCTTGGTTGGGCCTTGGATGAATGGTGACATCTCTAGAGGTGATTAGGGTTTCTAGGGTTTGGTTTGGTTTGGTGTTGACCATGTGAGCCTGGTTGAAGTGTAGCGACCTTTGTCTCGATCTTGATGGGTGTTTTGGGTGTGTCCCTATAACATCCCAATATTTTAAGGCTAATTTAAGTCTAATAATGTAATAAAAATAGTTGAGGGTATTAATGCAAAAAGTCCATGAAGTGGTATTTCTTATAAGAAAATAAATTTAAAAAATGGGATTCAAAATGCAATCTTATCTTTTATGTGCATTATGTGTTACAATCAACTTAAAGGTGTAAATGTGAGTCTTCCCCTTATCCTTTTCCCTCTCCTACTCTTGAAGATACCTACAAGAAATAAGAAGAAAGAGAAAAGGCGTGGGATTTGAATTTTTACATATGAAATAGGCAACTTGAGCAAGAAGTGTTCTTTTTTCCCTTTTATGGCTTTTAAATAAGAAGAAAGTATCATTTAAACTCTCTTATTCTCTCTCTCTCCTCCAACAAAGTTGCCCAATAAGGAATAAAAGATATTTAAGATGACCTTTGAATGGGTAATAAGTATTTATCCCATTTTGGAGTCAAAAGAGTAATTATAGAAAGATGTTACACATTATCTACTCCTTTAATGTATAAAATCAAGATTATACACATTATCTACTCCTTTAATGTATAAAATCAAGATTATTGACAAAATATAAATTATGAGAAAAAGATATGTAAAACTCAATTTTTATTGACGAAGAAGGATCTAGACATCCTATTTAAGTGTGTGGTTAGATTTTGGTGTCATTTTGACTTGGTTTGACCCCTCAAAACCATTAGGGAAGGTTTTCATATAGTTTTATTAAGAATTAAATATGAATTCAATTATTACAGTCTATAACCCTATAGTTTCAGGTTTAATGCAGCTGTCACGCTCCCTTTTCAAATCTTTCCTTTTCTCGCATAATCCAACGACTAGGATTGCATTAATCGCAGATCGAATGGCCACAAAGTCGACTCCTTCATCCGCCTTTCTCTCTAACCCAAGTCAGTTTTGGTGCATTTGTTTGACAGACTCTTTCTCTCTCGTCTCTACATATCTTCTCGATGTTTCTTCACCTCTGGCTTCATATCTCTTTCCCGATTCAAACGAGCCCTAGATTTCCCCCTCTCTTGACCTATAGAGAAAATGCTTAATTATGGCTCTCATTCTCTCTCTGCCATGAGTTGCAACTTCCACTAGAGTGCTCCCCTTTCCTATATGAGACATTCTAAAGTACCACCATGTGTTGATACTCGCTCCTCCTCCATTAATTGGAACCCCAATGCTCCCAACCTCTCCCGCCTTCTTCCACCTTGATCCCGCCCTGACATCCTCTACCACCTATGGTCCAATTGGGCAATCGATAAACTTCCCTGACACTTGCTCTTTGTTTTCTCACCTTCAGTTTTCCACACATCATCCCCAAGTGCCATACCTTATAGGGCCCGATACTTGTCCACATCGGGATTTGACGCCATGGCACCACAGTGCTCCTCCATCCTAGGGATCAGTTCCCCTGACCTTCGTCTGATCTTCACAATAGTTTTTCAACTCTTAATAGATGTCTTTCATCTCGACTTCTATGGTCTTCACATCTACGACCCCTCCCATGTTTCACAGCATCCCCGACATCCACTAATGTTTTCTCGGGCCAGTCCCTTCTCACAGAGACACTCTTGACTTTGGTTCCTTTGTGGGGTGACTTTTGTGATTTTCTCCTTGTCTTCTCGTGAGTTTTTCCCTTAGGCCCCAGTGTGTTGATGTGCTTGGGTTTGACCGGAGTTGTCTTTGAACTCCTGTGATCCCTACAACACCGAGCTATGGCTCTTCGACATCAGGTTGGTGTGAAGAAGCACCTGGCAATATCATTTTCTTATGAATAACAACTCATTACGAGCTTAGATCAGAGTAGCACCTCCAGGGATAGCGCCTTGTTCCATGGACGAAGGGGAAGAAACTAAGTCATCAAATGACCTAAGTGCCCCCACTTTTGTAATTGAGTAATTAATTGTACAAGGCCAGTTTTGGGTTTTTACTCGCCTCATCTCGTTTGACCAGGGACCCATTGGAGCGAAACTCCTTACCAGTTGGCCGACCTTGATTGGTCCACCTCAGAGCCGACCCACCTCCTGATCGGGCCATTGGACCCAGACGTATTCACACATGGCTTTTTGACGGTTTTTTAACTGGGTTGTTCTTTGGAAATTCGTCATAAATCACTGGATTGTCAGAAAAATACAAAAAAATACTCGTTGGAAATGATTTTTAATTTTCTATCGATTATAGTTGTTTTCAGAGTTTGTTTCCCTTTATTAAAACCCTAGTTTGTGAAGGATTTGAAATTAGGGTTCAGGGTGATGAGTGGAATGCAAAATGTTATGCTTAATGTTATGAACACTATGTTTAGGGTGCATTGAACCCCAAGAATGTGACCAAGAGTATCTTCAACTTAAGGAGTACATAAGGGTCTTCTCTAAATAAAAGTAAGTGGTTCATGCTCATGAGTATTTACAATTTTCCAACCTAGTACATTTATATGCTTCTTAAATAATACCTTCATGTCCAATATTCTAAGTCAAGATATGCAAGCAATATTTGATGTGACTTATGATTGTAGAATTTCATATGATTAATACCTTAAGTAGTGATGTGCCATGGAATGACTAAAGTTCATGAATTAAGTACATTTGAAGGATAAAGAATATGTATTTCTATCATATTTATTAGTAATGTCTCATATGGATGTTCAAGGGTACAAGATGAGAAATGCCAGTAAGACTGCCACACTGCTATGATTATGTGATATAACCATGTATTAAGAATTTAAATACAAACATAGTAGGATTCCCATATCAATAGATATATCCATATATTAAGATTTTAAGAAGAGAAACATTATCTAAATTTCTTATATATGTATAGATCTAAGAATTAAGAAGTTAAATAGATTCCTTATAATGATTAGTGTCTGAAAGTTAAATACTATGTGAGAATATGAGTGTTGAAGATGGTAAAACATGGTCCAACTTTCAAGATAAAGGTACTATTGGGATTAGAAAATATTGTAATATGAGTTCATGATGATATTATCAAATTATGAGACATTAAGTCATGATTAAGTTGCAAGATCAGATTTTATAAGGTTCCTATTGTAAGACCTAAAGTTTAATATGTAAGTTCATATGAAAACATTAAGATTCATGGTAAGATCAAACTTAATGATAATGTACAGAGATTAAATCATCTTGTCAGAAAGCATGATTTTAAACATTCTATACTTAAATTACTTTCATATACCATACTTAAGTTACTTTTTGTATACTCAATATCTATATATTCAGATCAAATCCCCCTTCATAAGCATTGAGACTTAGTTCTTATATTTAGTATTGATGAAGTCATTCTATCAAATCAGAATTTCAAAATAAGGTTTACCCAGAAAATAAGAATATCAACTTCAGATTAAGACTTAGACTACTCATTGAGTGAATAGCCAAATTTTGAATAAAGATACATGGTAAGGGTTTCAGACCTAAACTCAATTATGTAGTAATTCAGATCAAGATTTAAGAATAAGATATTAATATTCAAATTCAGAATTCAGTACATGCTTAAGTACTCAGTAATGAGTTTCAGATAAGAAAAGTAATCAGTATTTAGTTTAATATAAGATCAGTTCAGATTCAATAATGAATAAGTTTAGACTTAAGATAAGTAGTTCAGAACTTTCACATAATGCATTATATGATAAGTCCTCATTCAGTTAGTCGCAGGATGATTCAGAGGCATATGTTGCCAATTCAGAGGAGTGTTTACTCCAATTCAGAGGTACTTCAGGTGCAATTCAGGGTGTAGCCATGCCAATTTAGAGACACCTCGGTGTCATTTAGAGGCATGTAGTGCTAATTCAGAGGTACGTACCTTGGTACCAATTTAGGGCATAGATATGCCAATTCAAGAGGACTTATTATATAATAACGGCCATAATCAAATAAAATTCATAAATAAGCTGACAAGGAGTGGCTCAAGTGGTCAAGCACGGTGTCTCCTCAGGAAGGGACCCGAGTTCGAATCCCAGTTGATGCCTTAGTTTACCACCCTCCCGGGCGTTCGGCCTCCACCACAGGCATGGGAGAGGGGGGATAAATCTGTCTTTCTTAATCCCAAATTCATAAATAAAATATACCTTAGTTTAGAGCATGTGTATAATCTCGTCCATGAGGATGATGAGAAAGAATCATATAAGATAAGTATGACCCATACACTTTGGTGTAGGTCAGGAGACCCATGTGCTAGGGTACATGTCTCCAGAATTGATAAGTTAAAAGGGTAAGAATTCAGATTAAGAAATAAAATATCATATGTTTTAGATTTTATTCAGAGTTTGATGTTAGTTTCATATTTATAATGTCCAATTTTAGTTCTTTAGCAATATATATTTTAGAATATTCATGCCACTTACTCTAACGACTGTTTTTTCCCATGCATGGTTGGGGATGCAATGTCTGTAGGTTTTGGAGCAATTGAAGAACAAGAGGACAAGCAAAGGACTAGGAGTTTTTCAAACATAGCCTGGTGGGGTGCCTTTTACCAAGATGATCCAGAGTTTAGACATCTTTTTATCATGAATAGTTTTACTATCAATTAGATTAGATCTTATGGACGAATATGGTGTAGTTTTCCAATTGAAAATAACTATGTATGAATCAGTTTTTAATCAATGCAAAGTGTTTTCATTTACTTTAGTTGCCAAGAATAGCATTTTGTGACACCATTCGGTGATATTCATGTGATGTGAAAATATGGGTGTTACATTATGGTATTAGAGCAATTTGGTAAATGGCCACTAGGAAACTATGATTCTCATAGTCACCCAAGAATAAGGATATGAGATTAGGGATAGATTCCAAAAAGAGTATACAGTGACCTAGAATGACTAAGATTTTTCACCTCAGAAGAGATAGAGATTCTAGAGATAGATGTTTAACTATTTTAGATCCCCAGTATCCACCTAACCCTAGCTAATGAGATCCCTAGTATCCACCTAACCCTAGCTAATGAGATAGATGTTTAACTATGTACACCTAGTGTTAGAGAGACATGATAAAATTGTGGTAGATGCTCTAAGTACAGTGATAAGTTTGGTTTCACAAACCCTACACTTAAGTTAAGAAGAAGACCAAAGTAATAGATAATCCATGTTCACATAATTACTTTTATGAAATTTAGATGCCATATGTTACATATATATTTTAATGCAAAATGTTGAACATAAATGAATCTTGTAACGTTAATTGTAAGTAGGTAAGCAAAACCCTAAGGTGGGTAGTAACCTAGAGAAATTTCAAGGACAGAAATTATTTTAAGGTGGATAGAATTGTAACATACCAATATTTTAAGGCTAATTTAAGTCTAATAATGTAATATAAATAGTTGAGGGTATTAATGTAAAATGTACATGAAGTGGTATTTCTTATAAGAAATTAAATTTTAAAAAATCGTATTAAAATGCAATCTTCTCTTTTATGTGCATTATGTGTGACAATTAACTTTAAGGTGTAAATGTTAGTCTTCCCCTTGTCCTTTTCCCTCTCCACTCTTGAAGATACCTATAAGAAATGAGAAGAAAGAGAAAAGGTGTGGGATTTGAATTTTCACATATGAAATAGGCAACTTGAGCAAGAAGTGTTCCTTTTCCCTTTTATGGCTTTTAAATAAGAAGAAAGTGTCATTTAAACTCTCTTATTTTCTCTCTCCTCCAACAAAGTTGCCCAATAAGGAATGAAAGATATTTAACATGACCTTTGAATGGGTAATAAGTGTGTATCCCATTTTGGATTCAAAAGAGTAATTATAGAAAGATGTTACACATTATCTACTCCTCTAAAGCATAAAATCAAGATTATTGACAAAATAGAAATTATGAGCAAAAGATATGTAAAACTCAAATTTTTATTGACTAATAAGGATCTAGACAGACTATTTAGAGTGTGGTTAAATTTTTGTGTCATTTTGACTTGGTTTGACCCCTCAAAACCATTAGGGAAGTTTTTCATATAATTTAATTAAGAATTAAATATGAATTCAATTATTAGAGTCTATAACCATATAGTTCCGGGTTTAATGCAGCTGTCACGCTCCCTTTTCAAATCTTTCCTTTTCTTACATGATCAGATGACTAGGATTGAGTTCATCATAGATCAAACGGCCGCTAGGTCGTCTCCTTCCTCCGCCTTTCTCGCTAACTCAAGTCAGTTGCAATGCATTTGTTTGTTGGGCTCTTTCTTTCTTGTCTCTACATATCTTCTCGATGTTTCTTCACCTCTGGCTTTGCATCTCCTTCCCGATTCAAATGAAGCCTAGATTTCCCTCTCTCTTGACCTATGGAGAAAATGCATTTAATTGTGGCTCTCATCCTCTCACTACCATGAGTTGCAACCTCCACTAGAGTGCTCCGCTTGCCTATATGAGACATTCTAAAGCACCACTGGCTATTGATACTCGCTCCTCCTCCATTAATTGGAACCCCAATGCTCCTGACCTCTCTTGACTTCTCCTCCTTCACCTTTGTCCACCTTGATCTCACCCTAACATCCTCCGCCACCTATGGTCTAATTGAGTGATTGATAAGCTTCCCCGACGCTTGATCTTTGTTTTCGCACCTTCGGTTTGCCACACATTGTCCCCAAGCACCATACCCTATAGGGGCTGGTACTTGGCCACACTGGCATTTGATGCCATGGCACCACAGTGCTCCTCCGACCTAGGGATCAGTGCCCTAACCTTCTTCTGATCACCACAAGTGTTTTTTGACTCTTAGTAGACGTCTTTCACCTTGGCTTCTATGGTCTTCACATATACGACCCTCCCCTATTTCACGACATCCTCGACAACCACCAGTATTTTCTCAGGCCAATCCCTTCTCGCAGAGACACTCTCGACTTCGGTTCCTTTGTGGGGTGACTTTTTTGGTTTTCTTCTTGTCTTCTCATGAGCTTTTCCCTTAGGCCCTAGGTTGCTGATGTGCTTGGGCTTGACCGGAGTCTTCTTTGAACTCTAGTGATTTCTGGGATCCTGAGCTATGGCTCTTCAACATCGGGTTGGTGTGGAGAAGCACCTGTCGATATCATTTTCTTATGAACAATAGCTCATTACGAGCTTTGATCAGAGTAGCAACTCCAGGGATGGTGCCTCGCGCCATGGATGAAGGGGAAGAAACTGAGTCATCAAATGACCTAAGTACCCCACTTTTATAATCGAGTATTTAATTATACATGGGCAGTTTCAAGTTTTACTCGCCTCATCTCATTTGACCAGTGACCGCTGGAGCAAGTCTCTTTACCAGCTGGCTGACCTTGATTGGTCCACCTCAGAGCCGACCCGCCTCCTGACCGGGCCAATGGACCCAGACGTATTCACACGTGGCTTTTTTATGTTCTTTGAAAATTTGTAATAAATTGCCAGATTGTCAGAAAAATACAAATAAATACTCGTTGTAAAGGATTTTTGATTTTATATCAATTACAGTTTTTTTAGAGTTTGTTTCTTTTTACTAAAACCCTAGTTTGCTAATGAGTTGAAATTAGGGTTTAAGGTGATGAGTGAAACATAAAATGTTATGCTCAATGTTATAAACATGATGTTTAGGGTTCATTGAACCCCAAGAATGTGACCAAGAGTTTCTTCAACCTAAGGAGTGCATAAGGATCTTCTCTAAATAAAAGGAAGTGGTTCATGCCCATGAGTATTTACATTTTTCTAACCTAGTACATTTATATGCTTCTTAAATAATACCTTCATGTCCAATATTCTAAGTCAATATATGCAAGCAATATTTGATGCGCCTTATGATTGTAGAATTTCATATGCTCAATATCTTAAGTAGTGATGTGACATGGAATGACTAAATTTCATGAATTAAGTACATTAGAAGGATAAATAATATGTATTTCTATCATATTTCTTAGTAATGTCTCGTATGGATGCTCAAGGGTACAAGATGAGAAATGCCAGTAAGATTGCCACACTACTATGATTATGTGATATAACCATGTATTAATAATTTAATTACAAACATAGTAGGATTCCCATATCAATAGATGTAGCAATATATTAAGATTTCAAGAAGAGAAACGTTATCTAGATTTCCTATATATGTAGAGTTATAAGAATTAAGAAGTTAAATAGATTCCTTATAATGATTAATGTGTAAAAGTTAGGTACTATGTGAGAATATGAGTGTTGAAGATGGTAAAACATGGTCCAACTTTCAATACAAAGGTACTATTGGGATTAGATATATTGTAATATGAGTTCATGATGATATTATAAAATTATGAGACATCAAGTCATGATTAAGTTGCAAGATGAGATTTTATAAGGTTCCTATTTTAAGACCTAAAGTTTAATAAATGTAAGTTCATATGAAAACATTAAGATTCATGGT
This sequence comes from Alisma plantago-aquatica, assembly GCA_963693085.1. Lineage (NCBI taxonomy): Eukaryota > Viridiplantae > Streptophyta > Magnoliopsida > Alismatales > Alismataceae > Alisma > Alisma plantago-aquatica. The sequence goes on from OY856410.1 coordinate 230,587,000, forward strand.
AAGATCAGACTTAATGATAATTTATAGAGATTAAATCATCTTGTCAGAAAGCATGATTTTAAACATTCTATACTTAACTTACTTTCATATACCATATTTAAGTTACTTGTTGTATACTCAATAACTATATATTCATATCAAATCCCCCTTCATAAGCAGTGAGACTCAGATTTTATATATATTATCAATGAAGTCATTCTATCAAATCAGAATTTCAAAATAAGGTTTACCCAGATAATAAGAATATTAACTTTAGAATTAGACTTAGACTACTCATTGAGTGAGCAGATATATTCTGAATAAAGATACATGGGAAGGGTTTCAGACCTAAACTCAATTATGTAGTAATTAAGATCCAGTTCAGGATTTAAGAATAAGAGATTCATATTCAGATTCAGAATTCAGTACATGCTCAAGTACTTAGTAATCAGTTTCAGATAAGATCAGTCATCAATATTTAGTTTTAATATGAGATAATTTAGATTCAATAATGAATAATTTTAGACTTAAGATAAGTAATTCAAAACTTTCACATAATACATTATCTGATAAGTCCTCATTCAGTTAGTCCCCAGATGATTCAGAAGCATCTGTTGCCAATTCAGAGGAGTGTTTACTCAATTTCAGAGGTACTTCAGTACCAATTCAGGGTGTAGCCACACCAATTCAGAGACACCTAGTTGTCATTCAGAGGCATATAGTGCCAATTCAGAGGTACCTTGGTACCGATTCAGGGTGTAGATATGCCAATTCAGGAGGACTTATTATATAATGGTGGCCACAGTCAGATAAAATATTTAAATAAAATATACCTTAGTTTAGAGCATGTGTATAATCTCACCCATGAGGATGTTGAGAAAGAATCAGATAAGATAAGTATGACCCATGCACTCTGGTGCAGGTCATGAGACCCATGTGCCAGGGTACATGTCTCCAGAATTGATAAGTTAGAAGGGTAAAAATTCAGATTAAGAAATAAGAGATAATATGTTTCAGATTTTACTTAGAGTTTGATGTTAGTTTCATGTTTATAATGTCCAATTAGTTCTTTAGCAATGCATATTTTAGAATACTCATGCCACTTACTCTAATGACAGTTTTTCCCAATGCATGGTTGGGGACGCGATGTCTGCAAGTTTTGGAGCAATTAAAGAACAAGAGGACAAGCAAATGACTAGGAGTTTTTCAAGCATAGCATGGTGGGGCTCCTTTCACCAAGACAATCCAAAGTTTAGACATCTTTTTATCATGACTGGTTTTAGTATCAAATAGATTAGATCTTATGGACGAACATGATGTAGTTTTCTATTGACAAGAACTATGTATGAATAAATATTTAATCAATGAAAAGTGTTTTCATTTACTTTAATTGCCATGAATAGAATTTTGTGACACCCTTCAGTGATATTCATGTGATGTGAAAATATGGGTGTTACAATCCCAACCGAAACACCTTCCCTAGGTGATTTTTTGTTGACCATGATGGTCTTGGTGGGGTTAGGTCGAGAGAGTTGTCTTCTTGTGATGTGTTCGACCTTGTGTGCTTGGTGATCCTTTTTTTTCTTGACCATGTTGTGTATGATGCTCATTGTTTCGACCTCCTTGAGGTGTTGCAACCGAAACCAAGTGTTGGGGACCTAAGTGGTCAAAACCCAACATTGATTGTATCACCATCTCATGCATGCATGCATATCGCGGTTGCATGTTGGTTTCTTTTGTGGACAAGTGTCTCTTTGATGGTCTCTTGTGTTGACACCTCACCCCTACCCTACTTCTCTTCTCCTCAAGTATATAAATCCTCTTCTATCCATGCAAGTGACCCTTTATGATCCTATTACTTCTCCTTCCTTGCTTTCTCATCCTTAGAGCCTTGAGGAGCTAGAAGGACTGATCCTTGGAGCTTTGGTGACTGAGATCCCTTGCATGTGGTGAATTTTAGTCATATTCAACATAGGTAAGTGTATGCCTTTCTTCAATGACATTTTCCTTGGATCCCCTACCCCATCTTCTTCTCTTTTCTCTGCCATACACCATGGAACATCCATGGTGATCGTTTTGGAGAGAAACTCATCATTAGGAGGTCATAGGCCATGTTTTGACAAGGTGGTACCCAAGTGTGAGGAAGTTTCCTTCTCTCTTTCTCCCTTCTTCTTTTGGTTCGTCCTAGGCTTTATTCCCCTCTTTTCTTGAGAAAAATTTGACCTTGGTATCTTCTTCTTCTTCTTGAGGTGATCTTCTGGCTGAAAGTGGAGCCTTTGGTGGAGCATCATCATCATCATTGGTGATAGTATGCTTGGAGCTTGCCTCTACACTTCAGGTGGGTTATATACCTCTCTACCTTCTTCTATTACTTGCACCTTAATCATGTCTGCATGCTACTATTTTGATCTATAATCTTGATGATAATATGCTATATGATGTTTCCATGATCTAAGGTTTAAGACTTTGTAGTTTTCTCATGTAGATTACACTCTTTCTTAAACCCTAATTCTTGTACCCGATTTGTTAGGTGATGGTTGAGGTGATAACCATACATGCATTATGTTTCTTGGCTTCATTACCATGATTTGCTTCGGCCTTTGTGTTTTATTGAGGTTTTTGAGTTGGCTTTCTTAAGGTTGAAGCTTGGTCTTCTTCCACCTAGTTGGTTCTTGAAGGTGTTTAGGTTGAAGTTTGGTTTTCATGGTTTTGATGTGCTTATTGCATGGAGTTTTTCCACCTTGTTGATGATGATCTTCATTAATGTTCACTTCTATTTTGGATGAGATTTATCTCTATTTTGATGTTGGCTAAGTTTAGTGAGGGTATATTGACCTTGGTGGTTGCTACACCTTGATCTTGTCTAGGTCGAGACATATGTGTTGTTCTTGTCAAGAACCATGCTTTGCTTTTGGTCAAGATGCATGACTTTTTTTTATCATGACCCTTGGTTTTGTTGGGGTCCAGACATGCCCTTGATGGTGGTCGAGACACCATGTTAGTTGGTGGTCGAGACATATGTGTTGTTCTTAGTCGATATCCATGTTTTGCTTTTAGTCGAGATGCATGCCTTGTTTCAGTCATGACCCTTGGTTTTGTTGGGGTCCATACATGCCCTTGATGGTGGTTGAGACACCATGTTAGTTGGTGGTCAAGACATATGTGTTGTTCTTGGTCGATACCTATGCTTTGCTTTTAGTTGAGATGCATGCTTTGTTTCGGTCATGACCCTTGGTTTTGTTGGGGTCGAGACATGCCCTTGATGGTGGTCAAGACACCATGTTAGTTGGTGGTCGAGACACCATGTGGGTAGAGGTCAAGACACATAGTTTGTTGCGGTCGAGACTCTTGTTTTATGGGTGGTTGAGACATGTGTTATGGTCATGACCAAGACACTTGCTTTGTGCTTGGTTGAGACACCCTGATGGTCGAGACACATGCCCTTATCTAAGTCGAGACACCTAGTTGGATTGAGGTCGAGACACTTGAAAGTTTTGTGGTTGTGACACATGTTTGCTTGGGTGGTCGATACACATACATGTCACATGGTAGTAACACATGCATAACACAAGGATGTGGCACACATACACATGTACATGATGTTGATACTTAATGTTGTTGACATAATGCTCTAATCATAATTAAATTATGATGTTCTCTCTCTAGTATACTCCAAGAAAGTGGGAGGTGACATGATTAGGGTTCGGTGATTGATTCATGATGTGAAACCCTAATCGGCTAAGTATGGAACCCTAACCCTAATGTTGAAGAATATGATGTGTTTGCTTGTCTCATTTGAAGCGATACCCTCATTATGATGTTTTCTCTCTCTTGTTTATGAACCCCTAACCTTGTAGGTGGAATATATGCCATAGATTGTGTGTGTTATGGTGGTGATCATATGACACAGGGTGATGGCTATGAGCCTTGATGAGACATAATGGGATCATATTGATGTGATGGGTCCTATGACATGGTGAAGGATTAATGCCTATTGCGAGGTGATATCCTCTAGTGATATGATTGAGGGATTGATATCCCCTAGTGATGTGACATTGATGATGGCCTTGTGAAGGGCAATGATATGAGTACCTTGTGGTGATGATGTGACAAGTTCACACCTTATACGTTTTATATCTTCTACAGTTGTAGTATTCCCTTATCTTTTTAGAGTTTGTTTTGCATTTGTAGGTTGTAACTTGATTGATGCTAAAAGACACTCAATTAGCATAACTAATAAAGTGAAACCCTAATCATGTAGGTGCCCACTCCCATAAATCCATTCCAATGTCAGTCTTAGTGTTCGATGGTGGAACGAGTCATTCCTATGGGAAACTCAAAGCACATATCTTTGAATATGTGGTGGTGCAAAGTCAAGTATCTCCTCGCATCCACAATTACAGGTTGTGTGAGATGTCCATGCATGAGCTTATCTCCTTGTGATATGGTTGGCCATGTGTGATCCAATCCTTCTTTTTAGAATGGCCATGCGTGAGCCTGTTCTTCTAGCATCGTTACATGTACCAAGGTGGACTATGTGTTTATATATGGATGGCCATGCGTGAGCTAATCCATCTACTTGAGTATATGTCATTGTTGCAGTTGACGGATATGTCTCTGTGGTGTTTTCTCTTGTACTGACCAAGAGGTGATGGGGAGGTCATGGATTCTGGCTCTCTCGTTGAACTTGTATGGCAACGATTTCTACTTAGAAGTGGTTGGTTGGGTTTTGGTGGTACCACTCAAATCCCCAGGGCAATAATAAAAGACTTAATACATCCATTTAGTATATTTTTGCTTAGGGTCAAATGCAAATAACAATGGTTGAACCTTTTGCCTTATCTTTGTACTGATTTCTTGAATTATAAGAGGTAAGAGAAATCAATTGTTATACATGTTCTTCATATTCCTTCTTAGAATATTAATTGATCTACTGCTCAATTGTAATAGCCTAATTTTGTTTAATACACTCTATTTGTTGAATACATATCATTTAGGGTAATCTGTTCAGCCTATTAAGTATGTTATCTACCTGCTTAGTTATCTATCCTTTTAATAGATGTTGGTGGAGAGTTATATTACTCGCTGGGATATTTGGTCTCACCCCATGGGTTTCCACATATTTTAGGTGGTCGTGCATGAAGAGGTAGAGATCGTGCAGCTAAGGAAGAGTAGTAGCTAATAAGGTTGGATGTGCTGCTAATCTTTTAGTGATAGAGTCTTAGATGTCATTCTTGTACGCTTAGGTCTTTGGGGTTATTTTCGATGTGTTTTGTGGTTATGTTATTTATATGAGGTTTTGGGCTTGTGAGACATGTATGTAAGATATGGCATGTGTATATGTTTATATGTGGAACATGTACCTCATGTAACAGATGGACTACATGAATGATACTACACGATGATGTAAGCACCTTGTGATATGACATGTAATGTGTGTGGCAGGCTATGGACTTATATGTAATAAGTTTTTTGCTTATGGATCTTTTGCTAAATTGGTTTTAATTTCCTATGTTGTCTGGTAATCTGCTTGCTTAGTTATAATTCCATGTTTGGTTTTGAGTAATCTCACTTGTGGCATGTCTGGGCGTCACAATAACCGTGAAAAAGATAGGAGTGAGGACCATAATGTGAGAAGGAAGTCACATGATGTATGATTTGAATCTATACCTAGGGTCTAATTAATTGGTGACACCAATTGTAGAAAACATCCATGTGGGATAACTCAAATTTCTTAAAGTATAAACAACAATCCAACAGGATGTTGGCATGTATAACCAAACTTACCATCCCTTAAGACTCTGGAGAGCTACACAAATTTTCAACTAAAAAGAAATTCCCTATGAATTGTATTTTAAGATAAATTTAACACAAAAACATATAATAATAATATAAAAATATTACTAAGCACACTCTTGATGGAACTATATGTTCTACAAGGGTGAAAACTACATGTTTTTCTTTACCAAAAATGTCTAAATTCCCTCTGTAATGTAGTTAATTCTGATATATGCATCTAATTACCTAACAAATGACATAATCATATGACAACGTGCTAGAGTTTTAAAAGAAAATTTCAACTCACTTATCACCTGCAAGTGTACGGGGTCAATTGTAGTCAAGTGTCGAACTCAAGGAGCTAGGTTAGCTAGGCGCAAATTTGTTAACTTTCATTAATCTAAGTCAGATTATAGAAGTTGAGTTGATTACAGATAGCAAAAAGACCGGTGACAACAAAAAGAGCTTAAGTTAAAGGTAAAAATCAAAATTTAGAAAATCCCAGATATAAGATTTCACTACCACACCATCACATCATGCATTACTACAAAATTAAATCATGCAACCAGTTTGCAAGGAGATTGTCATCATCATGCACCTCCCGGTGACATGAGATGATTCTCTTCATCGTGTAACACTCCCGTGTATATGTTAGATTCGAACACAATCTAAAACCCTCAACATACTCCATCCATTCCCATGGTCAAGAGCATGTTGCCATGAATCTTACTCCCTACTTCCTCATACATCCCCCTGAATACCATAAGAAAGTATAAGACATGTATAAAAGGTGGCCATCCAAGCATACAAGCAACAAATCACTGTAGGCATCCATGGAGAAGAAAATTAACTAACATTCAATATAAATTTTGAGTTCTCATGAGTAATGGCATGGGAGCTACTCTCCTATACCCAAGAAAAAGGTTCTACTCGTCCATAACAGAGATGCACAAACACATTGTAGAATTTTCAGAGTTTTGCATCGCTAAAGAGAAGAAAAATCAAGGGAACACAATGGTGAAGTGAAGAGAGGTAGAAATCCAACCATAGGACAAAATTCCACACTTAGAGCTGCTTCAACTCGACCAATCTTCCCTTCTGAGAGGCTTGAATGAGAGGAAAAGCTATGCTACACCTTTAGACTAAGGAATGGTGAAGAATGGAGGTTCTTTCACAAGAAACCTCTTCTTCCTCTCCAAAATGACAAGTTATAATCACCCAAAAGTTTAGACTCATGTTTTAAACTGAGGGGCGGTTGATATTGATTTATGTAGAAACTTATAAAGACATGTTGTCTCTTTGAGGAGACATGTCGTGTCTCGTCATGTAACTCGTCGAATAACCACTACTGCGTGAGAAATACACAGTGTGTCCCCTCATAGACATATCGTGTAGCTGCTACTGGAGTCGCACTGGGCATAAGGCACACGATGTGTTTGATTAAATACACACCCGTGTGCATTGGCAGCAAGTTGGAGTCGGTCTTCAAATCGTGAGGAAATGTCGTGTCTTAATAAGGACATGTCGTGTCGTTTGCTTTGCAATTAGGGAACTAAGGCCGTTGGAAACTTACACGCCCGTGTGTTTAATAACACACAACGTGTACTTTTTTGTGTGAGCCTTTCTGGGAAGTTACACGTCGTGTCTTAAATAAGAAACATCATGTTCAATGTTATTTCTTCAAAAATGAGCTCTGAATCAACTGCAAATCGAGTGGAGGTCCCATTGAGGTCGGATTTGGGTTGGTCTATCTCCAATTTGGCATTTCCAAATTGTGTCTGCGATCAACATAATGCAACAAGTAAAATAACTAAAAGATGACAAGTTAAGTATGATTGGTGGCTAAATGGAAGGGAAAATGAACTAAATTTGTGTGTGGATGTGTGCAAAAAGTTGATATGAAATGCGCACATAATATCCTCCTAAGCTTGAACTATTGCTTGTCCTCAAGCAAAAAGAGCATAAACCATAAATGAAGGAATTGCAAAGATCATGTAAAGATGAAATGAAATGGAAGATATAAAAGAGATCAAACCAACCATAATCATATGATTCATACTCATAGCCTTGATTTCAGCTTAGACATCCAAGAAAGAAAATTAAGCTCAACAAGAATGGTAACACATTAAATGAAGTAGTCAACTAAGAAACACTAGAAGGAACTTGGATGACTAGGCCAAACAATTAATGAATATGCAAAAAAACTTTCAGCTATTACTGATGCAAATGATGGAATCTTAGTTAATGTTAGAAACTTTAGCTTTATCTTCTTGTTTTCCCAAAAGATATGATATGGGATTGGGGATTCCGACATTCGATTGCTAATGTAGACTTATGCACACAAGGAATGCCAATTGGGGCGTTTTACCCTCTTTTTAGGACATTTCACCTAACCGTCGTAGCCTGGTCGAACTTGCACTAGGTTAGTATGACATGTGGGCAGGTTCAACCATCTTTTATGCGATGATTAAAGTGAAGAGAACCAGGATGTAAGTTAAATTGGTGAAAGGTTTCACTTATATTCCCCAGAACAGAAGAGAGTTAACCAAATTGTAATATCACCTGGATTCCATTCATTTGTTTTTTTAAAAAAATCATTAAAAGGGGTGGTTGTAAAATCACTAAGAGTTTGACAAAATCATCCCATGTTCTAAATAGTGTCGTAAGGTTGACATATTCATAAAGTTTGTTACCAATTATATGTTTTAGGCAATCCAAGATGAAAAAGATGAAATGTAACGACCCACGCTTTTGAGTGTCTAAAAGACCTTAAAGTTTTAGATCATTACTCATAAATTCCAGGATCAGATTTAAGAAATAATATAGAATAGTAAACAATTTCCATTAATGAACAAATAATTACTTATTTGCATAAAAAGCTCCTCTAAGGAGTTACATAAATTTTAGAAGAATTAATTTGTACATGTGTGAAGATATACCACTATGACTAAACCTTCATGAATAACTTTAGTGTCTTTAACATCTTTAACCTCATGTCCACAAATCAAGTATACCTGATACCTAAAACACTGACAAACAAATACATGGTCAATATATTTCTATACTGGTATGTGGGTTCATCCAATAATCACAAGTACAAATATAAGCAAACATCCTTTATTTGAAAATAAGAACATAAACTTGCTTTCATATTCTAACCCATATCTAGTCTACTACCTCAGGTGTAATCACTGTCCCTCCTAGACTCGTGTGCATTACCCTTAAGACCAGTCTAACCCAGGGTTCAGAATATTGTTATTTACTTAACATGATACTCATAGGAACTTTATAATTTGCATGAAGTAAATAAACAAGTAAGCAAATTATCATTCGTTAAATCTCATCGAGAAACCTCGGCAAACTCAGAATTCGATACATGTATTCATAAGAATAACCACATACCTTTGCCATGCAGATTATTCAATTATACTTCAATCATAGTCCAATCAAGCAAGCAAATCAAGCAATCATCATATAATCTACATTACGTAAATTGTAAAGTGCCGTTGAACATATTAAATACATTAAACCCTACTCGGTCCTGAACTAGGGTTTAGGTTTCCTTGGTATGAGTTATTATTGTGATCATGTTTGATACCCCCAGTTCCCATGTTCATGGATCCAATGACTTAAGAACCCTAATTTATATTATGTGTATCCACGATCATCAAATCTATCATCTTATGTTATCATGATCACTAGACTCGATTGTGTCCTTTTGCAACATTGCAAAATATGATCTTTAACCCTAATTATTCACATGTATGGTTAACCACTTTAGAAACACCAATATTATCATCATTATCATGGTCGTCATGATTTCTCATCTTATTCAACAATATCACTAAATATGGCAATGTAAACATTTTTAGCATATTCAATCATCTTAATACACAAATCTAGGGTTTAAATACATTAATTATGATTTTAGCACATATTGTACTACTTTTATAATATAGAGCATAATTAGACTTTAAAAATATTCTATTTGGATTCCTCTAGTTCTCTTGATCAATTTTCATATATCACATGTCTTAATTTGAGCATCCTAGTAATTGCTATGATTTTTACAAGATAAAATAGTATTCTCCAATCAGCGCATGCCACGTCATTAAAGATGACAATGACCATACCTTTAGGACAAAAAACCAAAATAGCACACTTTAATAAAAATATGTACTGAAATAGCACCAAAGCCTTTTTATTTCCTGAAATAGCCCAATTTCTGGTGAAAGTGCCAGGAAGTTGGGATTTTCAGCTGAAAGTGCCAGCAAGTTGGCATTTTCAGCTGAAAGCACCATTAAGTTGGCATTTTCAGCTGAAAGCACCCACAAGTTGGCATTTTTAGCTGAAAGCCTGGTGACCTAAGATGGAAAGCACCTAAACAATGGCGTTTTAGATCCACAACTTAACAACAAAAAAACACATCTTTGAAAAGATGTATATTAAGTTTGGCACAATATATAAAGAAGAAGTTGGAGTGTGCATTTAACAAAATCAGTCCACTTATAGAAAGAAGAACAAATTCTTCTACATTGTCAAACATTCAACGGTTCAACAAAAATAGAAACAAAGAAGTTAGCATCTGGCATCTGATAACATCAACCCTGGCATATGATAACATCAATACTGACATCTGATAACATCAACCCTGGCATATGATAACATCAATGCTGGCATCTGATAACATCAACCCTGGAATCTGATAACATCAACCCTGGCATCTGATAACATCAACCCTAGCATCAAAATAAAAATAATTATTTAACTACATATAGTTCTCCTATAAGTAAAGTACTAAGAAAAATTATGCATACCTAACGTCTCTTACTTCCTCTACCTTGGGTTCATGGACCCGAAGAACTCCCTGGGTCTGGAGAAGCCTCAATTGGACTCAACTGTGACTATTGACCTGCACGTGTAGACCTACTTGGAGGGAGTGGTGGTGTTAGTGGATGAGTTCCTCTACCTCGGGTTCGTGGACCCGAAGAACACCCTGGGTCTGGAGAAGCCTCAATTAGACTCAAATGTGACTACTGACCTACACGTGTAGACGTACTTGGAGCGAGTGGTGGTGTTAGTGGATGATTGGATGGCATAGTTGTAAACATTGGAGGTGATCCTAAAAATGAAGAACTAGTTGATCCTGAAAATGAAGAAAAAGCTGCATTTTGGTATTGGCTAAAAGTTGGGTGGGTCCAAGATAAGCTGGAAGGAACCCCAAAATGACCAGATGATGATGAAGGATAAGAATAAAACATTCCAGGGACTGAGGAAGGTGAAAATTCCCTAGAGTGTCCTGCTATTTTGGACTATCCTAGTGATGTGGAGTGTCCTGTTGGTGTGGATTGTCCTGGTGAGGCTGAGTGACCCATTGGCATGGAGTGTCCTACTGGTGTGGAGTGTTGTGCTTCCGTGGAAGATGGAATAGGAGAAGCACTAATTGAAGTTGTCACAGGATATGAGAAACTCAAATTGGGCTGCAAGTGACTCGACATTTGTTGAAACCATGCACTCTGAATATTGTATATTTTGTCACGCGCGCTCATCCAATCCTCAACAGGTGTCTGATCTGTTAATGTTTGCAATGATCCCCTGATATCCATTTGACTCTGGACCTACAAATAACATAGTTTACTTTATCATATTTCATATACAAAGACGTATAGTTATTTATGTTAATGGATACTCATTACTTACATATTCTCACTCCACATAACCTCGAGGATAGTAAACATTTTGCGGCTCAGCTGGTCGTTGTATGTGATACTCATGATTGTACCAATTAGGTACTTGTGGCACAGCTGAGGGGTCAAGAAGATGAACTACATGAGTTTGCCTATCATTCCATATGTTTAGCTCTGTACTGTATTGGTTCAACCAATCAATCGTGCTTCGACCTCTACCATCAATTCTTTGGTATTCTGGAAAAGGTTGGGGTTGAGGTTGGATACGAGCACCAAACTATTTTAGTACTCTATCAGGAACATGCCATTCTATTATTGTGAATGATATCATAGGAACACAAGCCATCCAAATTTCTCTGCCTTCATGACATATGACTGGCAAAGTTTCCAACAATTCTTCACTATATGGTGTCCACATTAACTGCATTATAAGTTATCGTTACCACACAAGTTTCATTAAATGCTAAAAGTTAACTTTTAGATAAAATATAAATTCTCACTTGACTAGACTCTTGTGTATCAAATTCATTAAGGTAGAATCTTACAGTCCCTTTTGGAACACGTACATTCTCCATGAGATGGTTCCATCTATTATCATGTTTGAAAATATGATTAGGAGATGAAAACTTTTAATAGAATATATTCAACATATAGATGGTAGCGAAAAACCTGTATCCTAATGGAGCATCTTGTGGCCACTCATGATCTTAATCCATGATCACTCTACCTGGTCTACCATTATACAATCTTTCTCAAGACCACAATTATAATAGGTGGACACACCCTGAGATACACTTCTTCTTAGAACCAGGATGACATCTACGCAACTGACGATATAGAATAGCTAAAACTGCACTCCCCCATGAGTACATGCTGCATTGCTCAAAATTAACTAGAAGTGGAAGGTAGTGAAGATGGACTTCATTTCCAGCACCGTCTGGCACGAGGAAGCAACCAATTAGGTATAACAAGTATGCACTGGTGTACCGATGCTTGACCATGTCATCTGCATTTTCCAAATTCATATTTGAAAATGTGGAACACAACCAACTCAGATGAACAGAACCTTGATCAAGTCCATCTGGATGTGACCCTAGAATATCATCACAAAGGGTCGTCCAAGAACTATATTGGTCATCATTTGACCCTATAGGATAGTGCGCTACAACAACATCACCATTAACCTATAAACCTAACAACACTGTGACATCTTGTAGAGTGATGGTTAACTCTCCTAGAGGAAAATGGAATGAGTTTGTGTTTGAATTCCATCTATGAACAAGTGTTGTGACCAAGGAAGAATAAAAAATGACTCTAGACAATTTCCTGACAGATGCAAATCCAGTTGTGTGTACATAACCCAAAACATCTACATCCGTCAACTCCCACCTGCCAACCTCAATGGAATGACATGTGATCCGCAAAGTCCAATTGTCCTTCACCATTCCTAGAAAATAGTCAAATAAAGGAGACCTTTAGTGAGCATAAATTTCAAATAAATATTATTAGCAAAGTTAAATTTCATACATCACCCTCTATTGGGGGAAGTCAGGAGGCAATTTTATTCATCCCGCCCTCCTCATGCAAGCAATAAAAGTAGAATTACATTCATGGGTTTTACATAATATCCTATCCTACTACTAAGTAGGATTACATTCACGAGTTTTACATAATATCCTATCCTACTACTAAGTAGGATTACATTTATGAGTTTTACATAATATCCCATCCTACTACTAAGTAGGATTACATTCAAGAGGTTTACGAAATATCCTATCCTACTACTAAGATTCATAAGCATCATTTGTTTTTACAAGTTCTTTCATTGTGGCCACGACCCCCACATTTTCCACATTTGTATGTAGCTGTATTGGGATCAATATCCATATTAGTCTTCCTCCTCTTCATCTTAGGCCGCCCAGCACGTGGAGTGAAAATTGGCGGTAGTAGAGGAACAACCCCAATGGATGGCTCAAAATCAAGCCAATACCTCTTATCAAGAATGCCTCTAAATTGGGGAGCATATGTCATTCGATATTTGGTTATAGTATACCAAGTACTGACTAACTGATGATGTCTGTAATGTATCGATTCAGTGACTGCAAGTACATGTGAGCATGGCAAGTGATAAACTCGAGGTGCACCACAAGTACATAGACAACCAATGGGATTTTGGAAGAGATGCACTTGATAGTTGTTTTCATATGTATCTTCAACTGTAAAATCAAACTCATTTATCCTACAACTAACTGATAGTTTCCTTGCCTTGGTCTCCAATTTAACCAATTTAGCAGATATTTTTGGTGTGAATGAACTAGTTAACTTTGCACCTAAGTTTCTTCTTTGAAAGAACATTGCTACTAAATGATAATATGTGCTGCAAATATGGGCTTGAATGGGAAGGTTGCGAGCATGCTTCAAAACTCCATTTATTGTCTCTGAATAATTGTTAGTTTTTATACTATATCTCAGGCCACTATCACAGGAGAGAGCCCACATTCTTGGGTGTTCTTTTAGGAGCCAATTGAAAGAAGATGGGTCAATGGATTTTTTAGTTGCTAAGAGCTTATCAAACTCAACCATTTTAGTCACCTTACCAACCTTCCACATTAAGTTGTACAACTTAGTGGACTTAAATTTCTTATGGAAGTTGTCCCTATAGTGCCTCAAACAAAACTGTTATGTGTTGAGAGGAAAACCTTGTTAGATTATTCCTACGACTGACTATTGGAATTTTTTGCTCCATGCATCTCAAGAACCATGTCCAAGAAGATTTGTTCTCCTTCTCAACATCTGCAAAAGCAAAAGGAAACAATCCATTGTTCATATCAATCCCAGTCGCTATAAGTAGTGTCCCTCCATACTTACCATATAAGAAGGTACCATCAACACTTAGTACTGGTCGACAGTGAGCCCAACCCGCAATACATGGCCCAAAACTCCAAAACACACATTTAAACCGATATGACATTCCATCATTTGTTGTAGTGTTTTGAAAATTGTATACTGTTCCCGGAATCACTTGGCATAAACATTAGAGAAATCTCAACACCGAGCCAAATGACTCCTCCCGATCTCCAAATATTGCAGAAATAACCTTTCTTCGTGCATGCCAGGCTTTTTTATAGGAGATAGTAACATTCAACTCTGCATTAACCTTTTCCATCACTTCTCGAGCACTCATGTCAAGTTTTTCTCTCAACATCGGCATTATCATCCTCGCAATATATGAGGACTTGCATTGTGAGTGATTCTTATATAGGATTGCACTATGGCATGTGTGTTCACCACTATAACTTGTGATTTTCCACAAACCACCAACCCTCTTAGAAGAACATGCATGAAGCCTCCATGAGCACTACTCATTGTGTCAGCATATTAAAGTGAGGTAAGTCTTATTGGATCGCTTTGTTTGGTATTGGACATTATTGTTGATTGACCATGACTGCAACCTATGAACAAGATTTGCCTTTGTCTCAAATATTTCACCTATACTAAAACCATGCCCCACAACCACTTCAGCCTCTTCCATGTCAATAGGGACTTCATATTCATCAACCCAACCATCTTCTATGAAGTATTCATAATTATCTTTATGTTTATCATCTAACCAATCATCCTTCCATGTTTCAGGATCAATAAAAACTTCATGGTTACTATCATCAATACGCAGTTGCAGCAATCTAGTGTCATCATTAATATCAATATCCTCATGCTCATCATCATCACTTTCACCATAACTATCATCATTATCAGCGTCACCATCATTAATATCACCATCATTATCATCATCATCAATAGCAGCATCATGATCATTTTGGAATTGACTCATTCTCTCATTTGGTAGATTATATCTCTCAACATAAAGGTCAATATTCCTCCCTTTTGATATACTAAGAAGGGTTTTCCAACTATCCTCATCAACTACATCAATAGGAAATAAGTCATAACTAGGACATATATCTTTGGGAAAGTTATAGCTTAGAAGAAGGTTGTACATCATTGAGTGTATATCAACAATCTGATGTGTGTATGCCATCATTTCAGAAAAAGTGGTTGTTGTGGCTATTTGAATAGGCATGCAGACCTCATTACAATACGACCTATCAGCCAATAAGTTGCCATCATAACAGATGACAAAGTTGGTTGAGACATTGGCCATTTTCCTGAATATTTTCAATAGTGAATGTTAGATATAATGACACAATTATTTGAAAACAAGTTAATTATGAATTGAAATATGTTATGGAGTTTTGAAAAAGATATTATTATAATGTTATGAAGTTTTGAAAAAGATGTCTATTATAGTTTTGTCTAGATGGTTAGTAATTTTGGCATTGGGATAAATAAGGTAAACAAGATGTGTTCTATAACATCTTGTACCCCCATTGAGTCATGTATTCGTATGGAACAACTTCCTATAATTTAATTTGAAATATAGTTTATTTTGAATTATAGTTTATTTTCCTGAATAGTTTGTGTTGAAATATAGTTTATTTTGAACTTTTACAAAAATAACTTGACACAATGCATTGAATTTGGTTCCAACTGACTGAATGATACTATTGCACTACTATTCCTATCGCACCCAAATTCTACCAATTTGTTAAATAGTAGAATAACCAATATGATTACGCGATCATGTCTAGTTTTGAAAGGGAGTTATATGTTGTGTTACACTGCTATTCCTACTCCTACTATGAAACAGTTTACAGGCCCTCTAGTTGTTTGGACTTCACATTTTTCAAAAAATATCCAATCAAGACTAAAAAATCAGATAAAATTTCCGATTTTCAAAAATATCCATTCAAGATAATAAAGTCACAGTTTAAACTACACAACCACCATTCAAGACTAAAAATGATCATCTCTACTTTTGAAAGGGAGTTATATGTCGTGTTACACGGCTATTCATATTCCTACTATGCAACATGTTACATGTCCTCCGGTTGTTTGGACCTCCAATTTTCAAAAATATCCATTCACGATAATAAAATCACAGTTTAAACTACACAACCACCATTGAAGACTAAAAATGGTCATCACACACATAAGATATAGATAAAAAAGCAAATAAAAAAACAAACAAATATGTGCAATTCTAATAAAATACAGTCCAAATTAAGTACAGTCCCCAAAGTAAGTACAATCCAAATTAATTATAGTCCAAATTAATTACAATCCAAAATATAGAGTTCAAATTAATTACAGTCCAAAATAAAGAGTCCATATTAATTACAATCCAAAATAAAGAGTCCAAATTAATTACAATCCTCATCACATGTGTATCAAAGCACCAAATAATCACAATAATTCCAAAGCACAAAATAATCACCATAATTCTTACAAAAATATTAGCCTAAAACGATTAAGTAAAATATAACTTACCCTTTAGAGGAGAAAGATGTCTTCAAAGAAAATCAAAGTACTCCTACAAAATATGTAACAAATAAACAAAAAATATGATAAGAAGATGGTATAAAATAAAAATACAACAAAACTAAAGAGGAAAGAAAACAAAAAAAAAACAACAAATGAGTAAAAACAACAACATATGAGTAAACAACAAAATAACTATTGGCGTACAGATCTGATCAGTTTAGATGCCATGGGAAATTAACCTTTATGTTAACCTTGTCTAAGGCTGTGTTTGGTACACAATTGTGATGAACTTAGTTGCCGCAAATAACTAGACGAGTGGTGTGTTAACTTTATGCAACATAACTATTGTTTGGAATAATGACCTTAACATTAAGATGTTCAATATTTGGTAGACAAGTAAAAAATCATTAATTGTGTGAATAGAGTCTATAATACCCTCCGTCCATGTATTAAAAAATCAGTTAGGACTGGGCAAACAAACTCAGCCTACGATAATTATTATTTGGGTAGATTAACCTGCCATAACCCAATCTCTCAAACTTGGTAAGTAGTCTACTGCAATTTAGGGCTTGAAGATAAGAGAATGGAGATTACTATTATGTATGTAGAGAATGATGATGCTAAAAGAGTCAAGCTCTGGGATGGTTCGTGATAGATTAAATCACAGTTAACACTAAAAGACATTACAGATGAAAGAACAGTAGTTGCATAACTACTGTGGTTTTGTTATACCTGTGAGCAAAGAAAAATGAGAACAAGTGAAATGAGAACATGTATTGTGGTTGTACCTGTGAGCAAAGGGCATACGAGAACTATTGTGAGAAGGAGAAGGGGGAAGGAGACAACAATGGATAAAGGAGACATCAACTGAAGGAAGCGCATACGAGCCCCTAGGCACAAGCCACATGGCCAATAAATAGAAGATTAAAACTAACCAAACTAACTGCCCGAGCTGCTAGCATCTTCTCCACGCAGTTGTTTGCGTCGCTCCACTGTTGACCCATCTCCAAGCTCTGCTGCTCGTCACCAGGCTGTCGACAAGGGAGGAGGAGCCCTTAATCAGAAATTATGAAATAACTAAGCATGAGGAAGAGGAATAGTAGGAGGAAAAGGAAAAAAGGGGAAGAGGAAAATCGTCCAGAGGAAGAGGAAGAACAGAGGAAAAGGGGAAAGGGGAAGAAGAAGACTTACTTGTAATCAATAGAAACTAAGAATGAGAGAATAGATGGGGGTGGTTCGTATTTATAGATCCAACCACCCCTTTGAAGTCCAGCTACCACCTTAATGGCGAGGAAGCGTGAAAGGCAGAAGCGCAAAAGGCACAGAGAGGGGTAGAGGGAAAACGCCAACTTTCTGGCGCTTTTAGTTGAAAACGCCAAAACCTTGACGCTTTTTGTTGAAAACGCCAAAACCTTGGCGCTTTTGCCTCGCTTCCTTGAAAAATGCCAAAACCATGACGCTTTCAGCTGAAAATGCTAGACCTGTTGGCGCTTTTGCTCCCAGATTCGGTAAAATGCCAAAAATGTTGGTGCTTTCCCCAGAAAGTGGGCTACTTCGGGAATTAATATGGCTTTGGTGCTATTTCAGTACATATTTTTATTAAAGTGTGCTATTTTGGTTTTTTACCCATACTTTTATTCAGGCCAGCTAAAAATACATGAAATGACCTCTGTGTCCTTCACTTTGTACACGTGTCGGGGGGTTATTTGGGTCTTTTGACTCCAACCCTTTCCTTTCCTTGCCCTGGGTCATGCTTCTGTCCACACGCCGCACAAAAGAGGTCGTGTTCACGCCACTGCCGACGCCGCGACGAGGTTGCCCAGCCTCTCAGTCAATGAGGCGTCATTTGCATACCCTCCCTCCTGTTAGATAATTTAGGTGTAAACGTCGTTACATGCAACAACAAACAGTTGCAAATAATTAACAATTGCAGGAGATCAAGATAAGATATGCAAGAATAAAACATTGTACGAGAACATAAATAAACGAGTAAGAAACTCCTGACCGGATCGTCTCGTTGAGAAACAAGACATGTATATTTGTATATACATATGTATACTTAAAGAAATCATTGCCTTGTAATCCTTTGGATAAGCGATGTTCTTCCAGTCCATCCAGTCATTAAGAATGTAGCAAGTCTATATCTTTGGATCGTCTCGCTAATGCTTGACGCCAAGTCACTCCGCATGTCGGCTTCCGTTTAACGTCGCTCTTACGACACGTCAATTTGACGCCAAAAAAAATTTCACCACCAGTACAGCCCAGTGATCGCAGGTACCACCACCATGCAACTTTTCTGAATACTCACTTCGTTCTGAAGACAACTCTCCACAAAGTAGCAATTCAGATGGGTGAAGAGAAAGAAGAGAAAAACTCCGTCAAAGGGACACATCTCTCGTCTCTTGCAAACGGCGGCTGACGGCTGTGCGTTATGCAGAGAGAGACTAAATTCGTTATGTGTCCAACTCTATTGACATATTTCCCTTTTTATAACCCTTTCATGCCCCACGTCCTAATCCTAGACGGACACGATCACTCGATCACTCTTGTACACGAAACGTACATGTCTTTTCCGTTAAGGAAAGGAGACCATTAATTATATATAAATAATTAACTTCATCTCTTATTTACATAACGGAAAGTTGTTGAACTGTTTCAGATTTGTACACGAAACATACATATCTTAATCGTTAAGGAAAGGAGACCATTAATTATATAAATAATTAACTTCATCTCTCATTCACATAACAGAAAGATGCTAAAATGTTTCAGAAAGATACAATTAATTAAATCAATAATTAATAACGTGATTATCCTTTTATACAAAAAGAGTAACTTACGTTCCTTTCCATTATGTACTGGCTGCGTAACATTGGGCTTAACCCATGCTAAATAATAGTTGTAAAAGCTATATATCTAACAATATCCCACAAAGTCCAATGTGTAGTGTCCTGCCAAACAGTCCTCCATACTATGCTTTCAGTAGATACCTTTCAGTTTGAATCTACCTGAGTTATCCAACGTAGACTCCCACAGGAACTAAGTGAACTAAAGTCTTGAACTTGAACCTTGGTTGCAAGAGTATCGGTTGGTAACAACATAATAAAGACATGGCAGTAAAGAAGTAAAACGATGCATTAAAGGACATGCATCCAAATCAGGGAATCATGATTGATATAGGAAACAACCCTATTCCTTGTTGCGGCCCACACAACATCAATCACTTAGTTGAAGTCTCCAAGGATGTACTACTAGCATCCTGTCCTAGGACTTGACTCCATTCAGAGACTAATCTCTTACTAACTTGCAGCTTATGACACTAAACAGGTTTTTAGGGGATAGACACACAGATGCATGAAGCATCAAACATAAATTTATATAGTGTCATCAATTCACCCGACAGCTTGTTATTACCACATTGAACCCAATTCGTGGGATCTCCACTCTTTTGGGTTGGGTTGCTACTGCCTATGAATAAGAAGGGGTTTCAGTCCCATCCCCAACCTGAATTTCTCAACTAATGCCATATTAAGACATATAGTCAAAGGATTGGCTTAATAAGAAAGGTACCTACGTAGTCAAGCCTTGACCCCACAAGACACTAACTCCCTCACAGACATAAGTCTGACTTGGATGTGTCAATGTTGTTTTTATTATACTTGTCCATCTTTATATCTTTTATAGTTGTACTGTTATTAATATGAAATGAAATTATAGGAATCACATTTATTTTTTTAATGGCTAACTTAGATTAAAATTTATGCAGCCATTCAACTTCCAATTCAATTTCATATATAAAACACCCAACTAAGCTTCAGAAGAAGACCAAGATAAACCATAAAAAAACACATTTTCTTATTAGGAAAATACATCACAAGACACCATTACTCCTAGAGTTCATGACAAACTGGCATGCATTATTATATCCTTCTACTACCAAAGGATATTTGTCATAATGAAGTCAAGGTAACGCGTTCCCATTACAGACCTCAAAACTCTATCAAGAGATTTCTAAATGGGTCTTAGAATGATCATTGGTGTATCTACTCAACTTGCATATAACAAACATAATGTATGTACATGTGTGGTTCTTAAGATACATCAAACTTCCAATATCCAAAAAGTATCATAATTAATTCATTAAAGCTTCAGTCACATTCTTATACAAGACATTTTGATGAGTTCATATAGAGTCTTAACATGGTTGCATGATGTGTACTCAAACTTCTCTAGTATCCTCTCAACATAATGAGACTTTTAGAGAGTAATACCATTAGTAAACCTCATGATTTTAGGCCTTAAAATCACATAAATGACTCTTATTTATATTTCATCTAAAACTTGTTACATAAGAATGATAGTCTAATTAATTACTTTTATATTGGAAAGAAAACATCATCTATGTATAACAACATGAATCAACCATCGACGATTTTTATACAGTAGATACATTTATCAAAATTATTAGAAATGAAGCATTTCATTGATATTACTCTATCAAACATCTCATATCATTGCTTAGGAGCTTGTTTCAAGTCATGCAATAGCTTTAATAAAATTACACACTTTTATGCTCATTCCTACAATGCACAAATCCATCAGGTTGTTCCACACATATATATCTTCTCGTGAATATTACCGTGTAAGAATACGAAATTCTCATTCGTTTATTGAATATGAGATTATATGTGACAACCAATGCCTTAAGCATTTAGATTGTATTCATGTAGGAAACATAGAATATGTATCAAAATACATTATTCCTTCAGGGTGTAAAATCCTTAGCAACTAGCCTAGCAAAGTACATTATTGATTATCCAGTCTGAATTTATTTTCATCTTAAGGATCCATTTACTAACAACTTTAGAACAACTAGAAGACAAATCTATAAATTCCTACAATTGATTTGAGAGAATTCATAAGATTTCTTTGTTAACAAATTCTTTCAAAACTAATCTTCTAGAGAATCCATAGCATATTTTGAAAGGAACAAGATCATCTTTGATATTATAAGTGAGAAACTCACTTCTATCATCCTTGAAAATCTTAGTAAGTTAACTTCTCCTTTGTTCAGCCATTTCATCAGAATCAATAAATTTAGAAATAGAAAATTCTAAGTTTCCCCCACATTTCTCATCCTTTCTTCGTTCTCGAGAAAAGACCATGTGTATAATGAATCATTATGAGACATTTATTTAGATACACTCATTTTTCATGAGAAACACATTATCATAGAATGTCGTACGTAATATCACAATTGTATAAACCTTATAGCCTAAGATTTCAGATTTTACAATCATAAATCTAAAGGCGTAACTTGTTTTTACATGACCCAATAAAATGGCATCAATCATTTTTCTAATTTCTTTTCTTTTGTGTTCAGAGACATATACCTTAGTAAAATTCCCCCACATTTGAAGGTATTAGAGAAACAATTCTTTCTCAATCAATAACTCAATCAGGTTACTCTTATTATGTCTACAGAAAACTTTATTCAAAAAATGGCAAGCCATAGTCAAAGTTTCTTCCACATATGTATGAGTAAACTTGAGGTCTGGAGAAAGTTATTAGCCATTTAAATAAGGAATTAGATTTTATGTTTTACAATCCCAATAAACCGTGGTGTATATGGAGCAACAACCTTCATGAACTACACAGTGGAGTTGTCAAAAATTCCAACAAACAAGTTCAAGGTATGTCCTTCTCCCCATCAGACCTTAATCATTTAAGTACCTTACTAGTTTGAGTTTTAACTTCCATCTAAAAAATTTTGAATTTTCTAATGTCTCAATTTTACTTTTAAGTAAAATGACATAACAAAATCTACACAAATCATCCACATATGTTATAAAATAACAATTTCCAGTTCCTATAAGTAACTTCATTAAATTCACAAATGTTATGGTGAACTAAATCTAGAATTTCAGAATTCTTATTATAAAAAAAAATTCTTCTAGACAATTTAGTTTACATATATATTTTACATCTTTCAGAATTAATGTCGGAATTTCAGAACCAATTCATGATTCATCATTTATTTCATCGAGACAACAAAATATGTCTCAAACAATAATGTTATATATTAGATGAAATAAGATTCATGCATACAGAACTATAGTCATTCAAATATTAAATTATAATTTGAAATATGTTTAACAAGAATCTTAAACTAGTTCTCCACAAATATCACTTGCTAAAGAACATAGTATCATGAAGGTATGTAATAATAACTTATTACAGTCTATTACAAAACCATCTCATTTATTAATCGAGATTTCAGGTTTTAAAGACACATACCCATCATTAAGGTTCAAGAAAATAATTATCTAATTATAATCTCCTTAATTTTAGATGTGGCAACCTTCTATCCTTTGTATATAAAGGACATACTTTATTCTTAGCCATAGATATATGTACTATCTTTAATTTCTTATCTTTGGTCTTAGCACTAAAATTAACTGTCGGGTAAGAACTAACATGTAACTTGACATTTGTATCTTTCAGGTGTACATCTTGTTTATTAATGTCTAACATGAGACCGCTCATTGACATTCTCCTTTATATTTGAGATATATGTCAAACGACTTCCTAAAATATTAGGAATATCTCAACTATAGACATAACAATAAAATTATCAAGTGTACATCTTATTTATTAATGCCTAACATGAGACCTCTCATTGACATTCTCTTTTATATTTGAGATATATGTCAAACGACTTCCTAAAATATTAGGAATATCTCAACTATAGACATAACAACAAAATTTTCAAGCATTTAATGCATGCATCCAAAATTTTGTACACCAAGAATTAAAACAGTAATTACTTGTTCAAGAATAGATTTACCTCTACTAAATAAAACATTTAGAAATATTATAAACTTTGAAACGCAACACCAATTAGTACCTTTATTCTCAGTTTTATATTTTATTTCTACCATCCCTATACAATGTCATGGAAATAAGCAATACTTGCTAAGAGTATAAATTATACAGTTTGTATTTTTAACACAAACAAAATTAACTCTTGGCATCTTGTATAAGCCTTTTTCCAACTAGAAATAATATTCACATTGTTGGGATCAGTCTTATTTAGTTCCGGTTGTTCCTATTCTTCATACCCATATATTATGCCAATTATATATTCAACATTGCTAATATACAACGTTCAAAACAATAAATTTCAGGCATATGTATATTGTTAATTTTAGCGCACACACCATGATCTACATTGTTAATTAACGACAAAGACTGATTTCTTTAAGATTGTTAGATAATTTAGGTGTAAACGTCGTTACATGCAACAACAAACAGTTGCAAATAATTAACAATTGCAGGAGATCAAGATAAGATATGCAAGAATAAAACATTGTACGAGAACATAAATAAACGAGTAAGAAACTCCTGATCAGATCGTCTCGTTGAGAAACAAGACATGTATATTTGTATATACATATGTATACTTAAAGAAATCATTGCCTTGTAATCCTTTGGATAATCGATGTTCTTCCAGTCCATCCAGTCATTAAGAATGTAGCAAGTCTATATCTTTGGCTCGTCTCGCTAATGCTTGACGCCAAGTCACTCTGCATGTCGGCTTCCGTTTAACGTCGCTCTTACGGCACGTCAATTTGACGCCAAAAAAAATTGCACCACCAGTGCAGCCCAGTGATCACAGGTACCACCACCAGGCAACTTTTCTGAATACTCACTTCGTTCTGAAGACAAGTCTCCACAAAGTAGCAATTCAGATGGGTGAAGAGAAAGAAGAGAAAAACTCCGTGAAAGGGACACATCTCTCGTCTCTTGCAAACGGCGGCTGACGGCTGTGCGTTATGCAGAGAGACTAAATTCGTTGTGTGTCCAACTCTATTGACATATTTCCCTTTTTATAACCCTTTCACACCCCACGTCCTAATCCTAGACGGACACGATCACTCGATCACTCTTGTACACGAAACATACATGTCTTTTCCGTTAAGAAAAGGAGACCATTAATTATATATAAATAATTAACTTCATCTCTTATTTACATAACGGAAAGTTGCTGAACCGTTTCATATTTGTACACGAAATATACATATCTTAATCGTTAAGGAAAGGAGACCATTAATTATATAAATAATTAACTTCATCTCTCATTCACATAACTGAAAGATGCTAAAATGTTTCGGAAAGATACAATTAATTAAATCAATAATTAATAACGTGATTATCCTTTTATACAAAAGGAGTAACTTACGTTCCTTTCCATTATGTACTGGCTGCACAACATTGGGCTTAACCCATGCTAAATAATAGCTGTAAAAGCTATATATCTAACACCTCCTTCACGCCACTACCCCGAGATCATCTCCATGCCCCTCTTCTTCTACCGTTCTTTCCCTCTCGGCCTCCCTACCTGGCTGCGTAGTGCCACCGCTCTGGTGCAATAGCGGCCTTCAGTGTCGAGCCTCTACAAAGCCGAGGGCACCGTCCTCCAGGCTACCACCTCGCCTCCAGGTTGTTGGTACAACCTCCTTCTCCAGCGCCATGCTCTCATCCCCTACCCTCGTTGGCTATGTGCCCCCTTACGCGGACACCTCCACACGGTGCCACCGTCGAAACCACTTCCCTTCCTTGCTGGCGCGGCGGAGCGCTGAAGAGGTCAAGGAGACCTTTAGGCAATAAGTTCAGATACTGCAGAGGGTGATGGAAGTTGAGAAGGGATTCTGTCATCTCAACGTTCCTATGGGCCTGGTGATTCACCTAGTTGTCTCAGGGCTGCTTACAGTTAGCAGCAGGAGCCGATTGTTGTGTCTCTGATTTATGTGAGGGTTCATATGTTGTCTACATATATATACACCCTAGAATCAACCCTAGGGGTTGCAATGGAGGGTGGATGAGAGGAATGAGGAGAGCCAAGATCCTTTCCTCCTAAACTCATGGATAGGAGAGACAACATGAGTCGTAATCTACCGATATGAGAAGGTTCTTTCTACTTACTTTAAACACCTTTCCATAATTCCTTTTCGTTTCTTATATCCTTTCAAAAGTGGCAAGTTGTATATATCATAATCACCTTTTCTTAAAAGGATGTTTCTTTCTTTGACCTTCCACTAATGGTAAAGTATTTTTCAAAACTAGTTACTCCTTTTTTTCCCACTTGTATTAAAAGGATATTCCGTTTCATTCAACTACTAATATTATGGAAAGAAAGGAATAATTCTAGAAAAACAATACATTCCTCCTTCAATCCTTTTCTATAAAACTCTTTCCTTTTATTCTTATTAATCTAAAAGTTACAAAAATGCATTACCATGTTCTTATTAAGATTTTGGTTTGGCAACAAAAAGCCATTAAGAAAAGGCACACAATTACATATCACATTATGAGATAATTTGATTATTCTTTTTCTCTCACTTGGTTTATTCCTTCAAAATAATATATAAGAATCCACTAATGTTATCTCAAAGTATCTCTAACATCGTGTAATTCATTGGGACATCTTATATATAAAAACTTTCTCTTTTAACATTTTCTTGAATTTATTAGCAACATCTCATTGAACATCCTTGTTCTCCAAATATTTATAATCTTCTTATTTCCCTTATCAATAGTTCATAAAACCATTGCTATTTTATTTGTACACAAATATTCTTATTCCTTTGTCTTGTGCTCCAAGAACAAATTTGCAATGGAAATAGTCACATAAGTAATATTATTATTCTAGAAATCATAATTTCATTGGGAAAACTCAAATCAATATTTATAATCCAACTTTTAACAAAATTGAGGATATAACATTAACCCCTCTTTAAAAGGAATTTTGTCCCCAAAATTCAACCGGAGCAAGCTTAAGTTGAACGATAACTCATCTTAGTTTCAAACTTTAGGATTAGCAACCCTACTTAGGTAACTGCAACATCCTTTAATAATATGCAAAAAACTCACATCATTACTAAGATTGGTACTTGAATAATTTCAAGGAATATCCACATCCTTATTATTACATAAGTTCATCTCTTGGTGATTACATTTTCCATTTATTATTTCAATTTCACTTGGTGACTATCTTTTCACCTAGGTTTCCAACCTATTACTCATTTATTTCCACATAAGGGTGAGGTAACACCTCAAACCCTAGATCATGTCAACAAATTTTCAACTTAGGATATTCATTCTCATGCCTCAATTTTAAGCATAATATGTGTCTACCCAATCTCTCTCCCTCATAATGAAATGAAATAAGCATTTGACTAGAGTCCAAACACAAAGTTCATTCCATTCCAAGAGCGAAGATGGTACATCCACACATTACCTTTCAATTTCATATATTAAGTGGAATCATACTCGATAAGACTCTAAACATACTTGTTCTTGATTTCATAACATTCTTATATCTCATGGAGTCAAGTGTCCCTATTCTTACTCTTAAGTTAGGGCACAACTTCTCTCAAGTTTCCATGACTTCATTATATCTTTTATATTTACACCTCACATGTTATAAGTCTTAGCCATTTCCTTAAGGTCTCTAGGGGTATAGGTACTTTTGGAGTGATATCATCCTTATGCATCAAGGGCGTGCCTTTCACATTCACCCATTAGGCTACATGATCCACATGGAGGTAGCTAATCTCCTGAGTCATGTACCTTGGGTAAACCTAGCTGTTACCTCCCGACCACATGGTCATGTGCATTTAGGGCATATCAACTCCCAACCCATTGGTCCTATGTAACTCTAATACACCCTACTTGACCCTAGGATTGCATTATGACTCTACCTTTCCTAAGGGTTTCTTTGAGATGCCACATCTTTTAAGCACATTATTCTCTTATTTCATTCTTTAACCCAGATTGCCTTCATCTCTCTATTCTAAGTACACATTATGCAATATAGTCCTAATATTGGGCTCGAGACACCTTCCCTCCAGAGCTTGGTGCCATGTCGATCTTCCATCCTGGACTTGACCTTCTGTGATCTTCCCCTCTAGGGGCTTGATCCTAAACATCTGCACTGTGAACTTAGGCCACCTTCCCTCTTGGGCTTGGTGCCTTACTGGTCTTCCCTCCTAGGCTTGACCATTTCATGACCTTACCTCCTGGGCTTGGTCATCCACTCATACCACCTTCCCTCTTGGGCTTGGTTCCTTACTAGTCTTCCCAATCCTAGGCTTGACCAGTTGTGTTACTCAGAGATGGCATACTTGGGCTCAAAGAATATAAGTGCTTTCATCCTTATATCTTTAACTCTTCACCCTTATAGGTGAGGATTAAGGTTATCTCAATACTTAAATACATTTATTCACTTACCTTTTAAGGGAGTGTCCTAGCCTAGGGTGCCTTCTTGGCTCATAGGAGGGGGTTAGGCTCTCTAGCCACAACCTGATCCCAAGATCTAAGGTTTTGCCTCCCTCATTGGTCATCTTCCCACTTGAGTTGATCCACCCCAAGTTGGCACACTAACCCTAAAGGTTTCATAGATATCTTTTTTTCATTAGGTATAACTTTTTATCATTATAACTTATCAACCCATGTTTGCTCAATTTCTGGAATACCCCCTCATGATTTTTGTCCATTCAGTGAACTTGGGTCACCTTCCTCTCCAGGGGCTTGGTGCTACATCGACCTTCCCCTCCAGGGGCTTGGCCACCATCACTAAACTTCTAGAGACAACATGTGGGGTTTGAGCAAGTTATATTCAGATTCTCATTTTCATATATATATATATATATATATATATATATATATATATATATATATATATATATATATATATATATATATATGGCCTATCTTTATTGCCCGCGCGGGTAGCTACCCGCCCCCCCCTTCCAACCACTTTTTTGAAAAAAAATTTGCAATTGTAGAGGAGCATTTTGTCTAGCTCCCCAAAAAAAATCATCCAAAAATAATATCATTTACCCCACCAAAATAAAAAAAACCCGTCCTTATATATATATATATATCTGTTGTATATTTTGTACAGAGTTACTCTTTTAGTCGTGTAGTTACTTTCTTATCACCATAGTTACTTTTTTAACAACAGAGTTACTTTTATGGCCAGAAGAGTTACTTTTTTGGCTGTCGGGTAGTGAAATTCCAGGCTACCCGCGCGGGCAATGAATGAACACCCATATATATATATATATATATATATATATATATATATATATATATAGAGAGAGAGAGAGAGAGAGAGAGAGGGAGTCAAGCTAGAATACACTCGAGTGTACATATCACGTCGTACACCCCAATGGTGTTTGTATATCTAGACCATGTTTTTCCAAAATCTAATCCATTGATCTTCATGGTTACAATAATAGTAGGCCACATAAAAAATTTGAACTCATTTGGATGAGTGTAAGCTACTCATACAGGACAACAAAATCGATGAACAAAACTAATTTGAAATGCATGATTTTTGCCTCCTTTAGATGCATGACCTATAAGTGTCCAAATGAGCTAAAATTTAGTATACAATATGTTCTTAAGATAATTAAGAAGATCAATGGTTTAGATTTTTCAAAAAGTTACTACATCTTCAAAAATTACTGAGGTGTACGGTGCCTCCGGTACACTCGAGTGTACACTAGCCTGACTCTCTCTCTCTCTATATATATGTATATATATATATATAAAACTATTGGGTTCATATATTTCTTAAAACCTCTTACATAAGTGTTATGCTCCTCGTGCACGCATGCATGGGAGACTGGGTCACCTAAACCCATCCCTTTATCTTTCTTATTCCTGATTTCAAGTTTCACATGGGTGGTGTCCCATACCACCACACCTTTTTCATTATTTAAGATTAAGGTTTTAGGGTTAGGGTTAGGGACTATACTCTACCTCTTAGATTTTCCATATCCCATGACTTACTAAAGTTTTCATACCCTAATGGGTTATCTCAAACCAAGTCCTTCCTCTATGAAAGGGCTTACCCATACTTGTATCTTTCTAGCTTGTATCTTTGTAGTGTTTACCCTTTCTAGAGGGACCTACACAAAAGGTTGTATCTTTTCACATTTAGTTCTCTAATTAATAATTTCTTTTCAAGGATTATTAAGCAAAGAGGTGAGAATTAGACGAACATGTGAGATGAGAAACCTAAAAAATACATTATACCAAATTTCTTTTTTCTTCTTATATTTCTAAGGATGATTTGAAATTATAAACTATTATGTATTAGTTGATGAATCTGTGCTCTAATACCAAATGTAACGACCCACACTTTTGAGTATCTAAAAGACCTTAAAGTCACAAATCATTACTCATAAATTCCAAGATCAGATTCAAGAAATAATACAGAATAGTAAACAATTTCCAGTAATGAACAAATAATTACTTGTTTGCATAAAAAGCTCCTCTAAGGGGTTACATAAATTTTAGAAGAATTAATTTTTACATGTGTGAAGATATACCACTATGACTAAACCTTCATGAATAACTTTAGTGTCTTCAACATCTTTATCTATAACCTTATGTCCACGAATCAAGTATAACTGATACCTAAAATGTCAACAAAAAATACGTGGTCAGTATATTTCTATACTGGTACGTGGGTTCATCCAATAATCACAAGTACACATATAAGCAAACATCTTTTATTTGAACATAAGAACATAACTTGATTTTGTATTCTAACCCATATCTAGTCTACTACCTCAGGTGTAATCACTGTCCCTCCTGGGCTCATATGCATTACCCTTAAGACCAGTCTAACCCATGGTTCAAAATATTGTTATTTACTTTACATGATATTCATAGGAACTTTATAATTTTCAAGAAGTAAATAAATAAGCAAGTAGTTTATCATTTGTTCAATCTCATCGAGAAACCTCGACAAACTTAGAATTTGATGCATGTATCTATAAGCATAACCACGTACCTTTGTCATGTAGATTATTCAATTATACTTCAAGCATAGTCCAATAAAGCAAGCAAATCAAGCAATCATCATATAATTTGCATTATGTAAGTTGTAAAGTGTCACTGAACATATTAAATACATTAAACCCTACTCGGTCCTGAACTAGGGTTTAGGTTTCCTTATTATGAGTTATTATTGTGATCATGTTTGATACCCCCAGTTCCTATGTTCATTGATTCAATGACTTAAGAACCCTAATTTATATTATGTGTATCCACGATCATCAAATCTATCATCTTATGTTATCATGAGTATTAAATTCGATTATGTCCCTTAGCAACATTGCAAAATATGATCTTTAACCCTAATTATTCACATGTATGGTTAACCACTTTAGAAACACCAATTATCATCATCATTATCATGGTCATCATGATTTCTCATCTTATTCAACAATATCACTAAATATGGCAATGTAAATGTTTTTAGCATATTCAATCATCTTAATACACAAATCTAGGGTTTAAATACATTAATTATGATTTTAGCACATATTGTACTACTTTTAAAATAGAGAGAATAATTAGACTTTGAAACTATTTTATTTGGATTCCTCTAGTTCTCTTGATCAATTTTCATATATCACATGTCTTAATCCAAGCATCCTGGTAATTGCTATGATTTTTACAAGATAAAATAGTATTGTCCAATTAGCACATGGCACATCATTAAAGATGGCAATAACCATACCTTTATTCAGGTCAACTAAAAACACAGGAAAAGACCTATGTGTCCTTCACTTTGCACATGTGTCGGGGGATTATTTGGATCTTTTGACTCCAACTCTTCCCTTTCCTTGTGATGGGTCGCACTTCTGGCCGCACGGAAGTGGTCGTGTCGCACCACTACCGACGCTACGATGAGGTTTCCCAACCTCTTAATCAATGAGGCATCGACTACACAACCTCCCTCCTTTACGTCGCTACCCAGGATCATCTCCAGGCCCCTCTTCTTCTACCGTTCTCTCCCCCCGGCCTCCCTACCTGACTGTGTGGTGCCACCACTCTGGTGCAACAGTGGCCTTCGCCACTGAGCATCCACGTAGTCGAGGGTTCCATCCTCCAGGCTACCACCTCGCTTTCAGTTGTTGGTACAACCTCCTTTTCTAGTGTCATGCTCTCATCCCCCGCCCTCGTTGGCTATGTGCCCCCTTACGCGGACACCTCCACGTGGTGCCACCACCAAAACCACTTCCCTTCCTTGTTGGTACGACAGAGCACTGAAGAGGTCAAGGAGACCTTCAGGCAATAAGGTCAGATACCACAGAGGGCGATGGAAGTTGAGAAGGGATTTTGTTTCCTCAACGTTCCTATGGGGCTGGTGATTCGCCTAGTTGTCCTAGGTGTGCTTATGGTTAGCAGCAGGAGCCGATTGTTGTGTCTCTGATTTATGTGAGGGTTCATATGTTGTCTACATATATATACACCCTAGAAGCAACCCTAGGGGTTATGATGAAGGGTGGATGAGAGGAATAAGGAGAGCCAAGATCCTTTCCTTATACACTCATGGATAGGAGAGACAACATGAGTCATAATCTATCGATATGGGAAGTTGTTTTATACTTACTTTAAACACCTTTCCATAATTCCTTTTCATTTATTGCATCCTTTCAAAAGTGGCAAGATGTATATATCATAATGCTCTTTTACAATTTCTTCAAATGATAATTCGGATGAGGCAGGACAAGATAGTTCAAACTTGTGAAGAAAGATAGTTCATTACATAAAATGAGCCTCACATCATACTAAACTTACCAAGAGAAGAACATAAACTAAAAATAGAAACTAAAGACAAGAATTGGAGAACTAGAAAATAAAAAACAACAAAACAACTACATTATCAGTCGGTTGCACTCCCCTTAGGTTTGAAATTTGTAATGTCCTCACTGCATCAATTAAACCTAAGGAAGAAGCAATCATGTACATGTCATGGAAGGTATCAATAGGAAGGGTTTGCACCTCCATGACCAATAGTGAAATACTAGTTGACCAGATCATCATCATCGAGAACATCAATTGACATAGGCTGTGGAGTAGGCTTGGGCTGCGACGGTGGAGGTGCAAGGTGGTGCGGTTGAGGCATTGGATAGTGGCCTTGAGAGATATGCCGCATATCCATGTGCTGGATCGTGTTGTGCATCATGGAATACTACTAACCCATTAGGTCAACACGACCGTCTGGATGGTCAAACTACTGTTGAACATAGTCGTAAAGATGCCTAACATCATGCATTGCCCAAATGTACTCAGTCTGAGTGTTAATGGAGGGAGGTGGTGCTCTGTGTTGCAGAGAAGCTAGAGTAGCTTGATCTTCAGGTGCATTAACATCATCACCTTGGCCACTAAGTTCAACCTTCCAATTATCCTTATTTGTCAAAGTGATCTTCTCCCAGTCAGGTAGGTCTATGTACTATTCATGGTCAAAGTATTGTCTAAACTTGGCATCATTGTCGAGGACCCTAGTAATCAACCCTACAAAGATCATATATTGGATATCCACCAGGTTCCTACCTTGTGCATCTTCTAGACTGGTTAGGTTCACGTCAAGCTTGGTGGCCAAAAGGGTAATTAATCCCCCACACATGATGTCCCTAGATTCTCTTTTCTTGATCTTCTTGATGTCCAAGAACTAAGTGAGGATGAAATAACCTGCATTGATCTGGTAATCATAAACCATACCCCACAAAAAGAACAAATATTATTTCCCGCACACACATTGTGTTTCTTTCTTGGTGAAGACACATGTGTTGAGGAGGCAATGGACATATCGGAAGATGGGGTTATAGATATAAGAAGCCCTGGCCTTTGTGGCATCATGTCTCTCTTCATCTGTGATCTCATTCTAGAAAACATCACTTTCAAAAAGTGTAAGGGTAGGCTAGAGAACCCTCGTAGTTGCACTCTAAAAGCTCACAAAAATCCTTAAAGGTGATTTTGTAGCTCTGGCCTAGAAGACGGAAGTGAATCATGGCATATGGTTTGAGCCTGTGCTTTGGGTCCTCCTCAACCTTAAGAGTAGTAAGAAATTCATAGACAATGTGAGGGTAGGTTTGTCATTACCGTGAAGTAGATGTACTTGAGACCAATGTCTTTAAGGTTCTCCTTGACCTCGTTCTTGAACCCCAGAGTTTTAATGGTGTCTTTACAAGAGAAGCGGGTAGGGAGGACCCTACAAGAGATGAGGAATTGATATATCAAGTCTTCCTCCATGGTCACCCTGAAGTGGGTCGTGGAGACGTAGGTGGATGCGAGAGATGAGCTCAGTATGTGCCTCCAGTTTGATGTCTTCTTCACCGACGCTATTTCTACTTTTGATGTTACTGAAATGGTCTTAAACATGTCGTGTCTAAAGAGGGACATGACATCTACATAGACATGAGGGCTAGCAAAGTGAGGCAAGTATACGTCGTGTGTTATGGGAAACACGACGTGTACCTGGAGCATTTTGGTGGCTGGAGGTTGGGGATGATGGCACTTTCATACAACGTGAGCTCAGTTGCTCATGACGTGTCTTTTGAGTAGGTGATAAAGAAGATGACGGTGGAGGCATTGCTCATGTTGCTTTGCTTGCTAAGATGGAGGAGGTGCTTATTGCGGAGTGGAATCATAGTGGTGGAAGCTTCCTTATAGAACAACGGTGGCACCAACGACAATCAAAGCTTGATCCAAAGCAACGATGGGTGGCGGTGGACTTGGAACTTGATTGTAGAGCAACGGCGGTTCTTGGAGCTTGATTCTGGAGTGGTAGCGGAGGAAATGATTGAGAAGTCACACATGGCTAATAGAACACGGCTGATTGAGAGTGAAAGTCGGGGAGGCATCTTGGGATTAGGGTTAAAAACCCACCTTCTCATCCTTAGACACAACATGTCTTTTTGAAGTTACGGTGTGTTCTTTTACAGAGGTTCTCTGCTTCTTTTCGAACATGCCTTGACTACAGAGGACACGTCATGCATGATTTAAAAGATGGCATGTGAGATTCTAGAAATTGAGGTTGTAGCCACCTCACTGATAATGACATGTTGCGTGCAAATAAAGACACAATGTGTGATTTTATAGAAAGATAGCTTTGTTTGAATGAGTAAAAGGACACACCGTGTTCGATTTAAAACATGACGTATGATTTTCTAGAAAGATACATGGTGCTCTCAACCTAATAACGACATGATGTGTGCAAATATAGACACGTCGTGTGTTGTCCCAGAAAAACTAAAGGCACATGAAAGGCCTCATGGACATGTCGTGTTGGATTAAAAAGACACCATGTTCAGTTCCAGTGGATGTCATATGTGATCATACATGCCATGTTCAAAATATTAAGAATCTGTATAGTCGTCCCTTCTGTGAGTAGTCACATGACATATGCAAATAAACACATGTCGTGTCTTTATGAATTTCTATAGAAATTGTCTTCTTTAATTAGCTCCTACAGAGATGATGATATGTATCTATGAGGGTCTACATTATTACATTCAACCATGACAAGTTTATTTTGGGAATAAAAAAATATTCTTGACTGAAACTAATTAATGAAATATAACCTCATGTGGGGTCAACTCCCACAAGTTCCTCCATTTAAAGTATGAAGTAAGACTCTTCAACTGGTTGATCATGCATCTTGGAGGGAGTAAGAGGCTCCCTTGTCAATTTCCTCTCCTATGGTATACAGCTTGCATCTTTATCCATTAACCTTGAATGTTGATTACATTCCTTATAGATCCATTGTCCCGTATGTATAGACCTTCAAGACTAAGAATGGTCCAGACCACTTATATCTCTATTTCCTTAGGAAGAACATGCGTTTGGAATTGAACAATAGAACTTGGTCTCCTTCTTTGAATTCTTTAACCTTGATTCTTTTGTCATGCCATCTCTTTGTCTTTTCTTTGTAGATCTTCACATTCTCATATGCATCCATCTTGAGTTCTTCGAGCTCCTAGAGCTACAACAATCTTTTCTCTCCAGCTTTCTTTAGGTCATAGTTAAGGAATTTGATCACCCACAATGCCTTGTGCTCTAATTCTATGGGTAAGTGGCATGATTTGGCATATATTAGCTTGAATGAAGTTGTCCCAATTGGAGTTTCAAAAGTCATCCTATACGCACATAGTGCATTTTCTAGCATCAATGCCCAATCCTTCCTTGAGTTGGAGATAATCTTTTCTAGAATAGCTTTTAGTTGCCCGTTGGAGATCTCCACTTGTCCTGATGTTTGAGGATGATAGGGTGTGGACACCTTATGCTTCACTCCATACTTGCTAAGTGGGTTGTTAAAATTCCTTTCATTGAAGTGGCTACCACCATTAGATATTATTGCTCTTAGGACTCCAAACCTAGGAAAAATAATATTTTGGAATAGTTTTATCACAGACTTTATATCTAGTGCTTGAGTGGGGATTGCCTTGACCCATTTGGATACATAATCATAAGCTAATAGGATGAACTTGTAGTTGTACAAGGATGGAAAATGACCCATATAATCTATGCCCCACACATCAAAGACTTCTATTTCCAGGATTGAATTCAATGGCATTTTGTCCTTCTTTGAAATTCCCCCAGCTCTTTGACATTTGTCACAAGCCTTGATTAATGTGTGCACGTCACAAAATAGACTTGACCATTACAAACCTTCTTGAAGAATCTTGGTTGTAGTCTCATCTGATCCAAAGTGTCTATTGTAGAGGGAGGAATAACAATTTGAAATCACACTTGCAATCTCTTTATTGGGAATGCATCTCCTAATAGCCCCATCTGCACATTGCTTAAACAACATGGGATCATCCCAATAAAAGAATTTGACATCATGAAGGAACTTTTTCTTTTGCTGGTATGTGAAATCGGGTGGAAGGCGTCTGGTGGCAAGATAAATCACAAAATCAATGAATCACAGTAGAGCAAGAGAGTTTACCACATAAAGCTTCTCAATAGGCAATGTGTTGTCAATTGGAACCTTGCCTTCAACACTAGTAGATGGACGTGAGAGATGGTCAACTACATTATTCTCGGTCCCTTTCTTATCTTTGATTTCCAAGTCAAACTTATGTGATAGTAATATCAAGTGGATGAGGCAAGGTTTAGCATCTTTCTTGCTCATAAGGTACCTGATTGCATCATGATCTGTGTACACAATGACCTTGGAACCCACTAAATATTGTCTAAATTTTTCAAAGGTATACACTATAGCAAGCATCTCCTTCTCAGTGGTAGCATAGTTGATTTGTGCATCATATAGGGTCTTACTCGTATAGTGTATATCATGGAGTTTGTTTTCTTTTCTTTGTCCCAAAACTTCTTGTATAGCGTAGTCACTTGCATCACACATTATTTCAAAAGGAGCACTCCAATCTGGTGGATGGATGATGGGAACCGAAACTATGGCATCTTTTAATCTTTGACAGCAATTTGGCAATGATCATCAAACACAAACTGAACACCTCTGGCTAGCAAGGAGCATAGAGGCTTTGCAATCTTTGAGAAGTTTTTTATGAATCTTTTGTAGAACCCCGCATGTCCCAAGAAGCTATGATTTCTTTTACATTGGTTGGAGTTTACATTTTTTCAATAGCCCCCACTTTGTCGTTATCCACTTCACTTCCCTTGCTTGGAATAACATGGCCTAGTACAACCCCTGTTTGCACCATAAAATGGCACTTCTCCCAATTAAGCACGAGGTTGACTTGTTGGCATCTCTGCAAAACTTATGTTATATTTGACACACAATCATCAAAGGAATTTCCATAAACACTAAAGTCGTCCATGAATATTTCCATAATCTTTTCAATGTAATCAGATAAAATAGCCATCACACACCTTTGAAAAGTGGCGGGATCATTACAAAGCCCAAAGGGCATCCTCCTATAAGCATAAGTTCCATAGGTGCAAGTAAAAGTGGTCTTTTCTTGATTGGGTGGGTAGATGGGAATCTAAAACAACCCATTGCACCTACCAAGATAGAAAAAGTAGGAGTGATGCGCAAGCCTTTCTAACATCAAGACAATAAAAGGTCAAGGAAAATGATCCTTTCTTGTGGCTTTATTTAATTTTCTGTAATCAATGCACATTCGCCAGCTAATGACGATTCTTGTTTGTATTAATTCATAATTTTTACCCTTTTATTATAGTTGATCCTCTTTTCTTGGGCACAACATGTATATGACTCACCAAAGGACTATCACTTATTAGATAAATAATTCTGACATCTTTAAGTTTTATAATTTCCTTTTTTACAACTTCCATCATATTTTGGTTTAGTTTCCTTGGGGGGTCTATGCATGGTTTGGCATATCTATAGATGGGTTAATTCCTTTGAGGTCATCAATTGAGTACCCTATCACAGATATATAGCTTCTAAGTTCATTTAAGAGTTTTTCTTCTTTATCATCATTCAATTCAACATTTATTATAGCTGGAGAGGTGGATTTTGGGCCTAAGAAAACTTACCTTAACCCCGCTGGGAGGGGTTATAATTCTACCTATTTTTTTGGAGCCATGGTGTTAATTTCCTCATTCTTCTTTGAATCTTCCTCACTTGGTGGAATATTCAAGGTTTTAGAAATTTCCTCAATGAAAGTTACTTTTGCATCTTCTTCTTCAAGATCATCAAGAGTAGTCTCAATAGAATTCTTTTCTTCCTCAAGCAGTGTATCAATAGTATCAATCAGACAAAGGTATTCCTTGGAGTTGGGTGCCTTCATGGCATCATAAATAGAGAATACACGTTCTTCATCTCTAACTCTGATGGTGAGTTTTCCTTCTCTAACATCAAATAGACATCCTGTAGTGTGTAGGAAAGATCTTCCAAAGAGGACTTGATTGGTTGGGTCCTCATGCATGTCCAAGACCACAAAGTCACAAGGAATGAAAAACTTCCCTATCTGTACGAGGACAATTTCTCCTCTATGATGTTTTATCAAGAGATCAGCCAACAGAATCGTCATTGACGTCAGTTTCAAGTCTCCAAATTCCAACTTTTCCCAATAAAGAAACATGAATCAAACTGATTCTAGCTCCAAGATCAACAAGGCCTTTATCAAAAGTAGAGTCTCTGATCTTGCAAGGGAGACTGGAAGCACCTTGATCATCTAGTTTTTCAGGCACACAGTTCTAGATGATAGAGCTTAGCCTTTCAAATAACATAACAGTTCCAGCTTGACCAGATCTCCTTTTCTTTGTTAGGATGTCTTTCAAAAACTTAGCTTGACCAGATCTCCTTTTCTTTGTTAGGATGTCTTTCAAAAACTTAGCGTCAATTGCTTATTAGACAATTGGTTAACTAGCGCTTCTCTTTCACCCTAGTGCCGCTAGGGTTTTTTTCTTCCATAGGTGGCTGGCTGGGGGGAGGGGGTTTAGCCGCCGCAAAGTGGTGCCCCGCTCCCCCTCGGCCTCTTCTCGCCCGTGATCAGCAGGGTTTCTTCTTCGGGAGGTGTGTGGGCATGGTGTCCTTGGAGGCAGCGGTCTTCTTCCTCCCTATCGTTGAGCCCGGTTGCGACGAGTTTCCTATCCCCTTTCTCTTTTACTGGCTTTCTGTTTAGATTGTTCTCTTGTTTTGTCTATCTCGTTGTTAATCAGCGCTGCTTTATCTTCTTGTGGTAGATTTTTCTTTCTCGTTCAATTTTGTTGTGGAGTTTGTATGGCAGCAAGTGCAGGGAAAATATCCTTTTGGAACACCGATTTGGTCCAGGTACTCTACCACATATACATACTCAGGTTGAAGGTATTCCTCATAGAAAGCTGCCTTAGCCAGCAAAGGAGAAGAGGGATCTATACATCATTGTCCTTATCAAATTCCGATATGAGTTTTTGTGGTGGTTTGTATCTGTTCTTGATCCGTATGTGGTCTTTTAGTTTATTTTTCTCCTCATGTAGATGCCGTATGGCTCCTCCATAATGAAATTTGTCTGTTTAACTTCAAAAAAAACTTAGCGTAAGAGGGCATTTCAACTATAACTTTGACTAGAGGTAGGTTCACATCCAACTTGTTCAAAATGTCCATGCACTTATTGAACTTAATGCCATCTTTGGTATTAGCAAACCTGTGAGCACTAGTACAGAAACAACATTCAATGTCACTTTTCTGGGCGTCGATTATTTAGGAAATCCGACGCCTATAACATTCAACGTCGGTGATGTAGGTCATCCGACGTCTATAGTCAAGACACGGGTACCACTTTGTATTCAGCGTCGGCTGGGTAACAAAAAACCGACGCCTAAAATCGCCCACGAAATCTAATTTTTGAGCAAAAAGAATTTGGCCCCAAAGTTTCACATACAGCGTCGGTTTTTTTACCATCAAACCGACACCTATATAAGATGAAAATTTGCACAAAAAGTTCCAGCTTAGGTGTCAGTTATCCTTTGATAACCGACGCCGATAATGGTTCCCGCCAAATTATTTAGGGCAAAATTTGTCTAATTGGACGTCGATTGTTTAAGTGGAACCGACGCCGAAGACTTTAGGTGTCATTTATATTTGATAACCGATGCCTTTTACCAACTTAATAGACCCACGAACAACAACTGTTCCCCTTTCTTCTATTTCATCGTCATCTGTTTCATCGCCCGGTGCTGCTCGTCGCCTGGTGCTTGCTGATTCTCGCTCACCGCCGACGCTGCCTGCTGCTTCCTCGCCGTCGATGGCACTGCTACTGCTCTGCATCGCCGCCGCCGCCTTCTGCCTTCCTCCTTGCGTCGCCGCCGCACTGCCTTCCTCCTTGCTCACGCCCTACTGTGGCTCCTTCCTCCCTGCGTCGCCTCCGCTGCTTCTTCCTTGCCCACCGCCTGCCGTCTTCTTCCTTGCCCCCGCCCGCTGCTTACTGCTCTGCTCTTTAGGTATTAGCCATAGCCTGTTTTCTTATTTCTCCCTAGCTCTTTACCTACAAAAAACACGGTCGTGGCTGTGTTGGCCTACCACGGCCGTGTTTGCTGTTGGTAAGGATATGAACAAATCTATATGTAATGCTTTATGTAAATTCTAGGATACAAACAAATCTTTTGCTTGCATATATTTGTGCTTCTAATCCTAATGCTTGACCTAATTCAGTAAATTTTGATGCATGTTGAAATAAGATTTAAACTTGTCCATTCTAGCATCCTAATTTGATTTGATTAAACCCTAACATCAATTGTGATGAAACCCTAACATGTACATATCTATTATTGTGTTTGTTGGCCTAGAAACCCGTCCAAGATTTACTCATTAGGAGTAAATCTTGGATAGTCCCCAGTTTGGGACTGTTCTTGAACACCTAATCTCACTTAGGATGTAAGTGTATAATGTGTATTGGGTTTTCGAGAAAATTTCAGTAGCATTTCCGCGTTTGTTCTCTAAGTACATATGTACTTAGAGAACAGCGGGGAAATGCTGTCGATTTTTTTTTGAAAACCCAATACACATTATACACTTACTAGTGAGATTAGGTGTTCAAAGATGGGATAGGTGGTACACATTTATTATATATAAGAATGACATCACATGTGTTTGTTGGCCTAGAAAGTGAACAATCTTGGATAGGATGTAAATGTATAACCTAATCTTGTCCTAATATATACTTGTTTTCTCTTTGATCATAGAATGGATAGATCATGGATGTCCATTCGCAATCGCTGCACCCCAGAGTTTATATATGGTCTTGATCAGTTTATTAGATTTGCCGAGGAACATAGGAAAAAACCTACAAATAGGTTCTACTGTCCATGTAGGCATTGCGGTAACAACTTGAAAGTCAGCACTGGTGAGGAAATCAAAAGTCATGTCATGTGCAACGGGATTGTACAAGGCTATACAGAATGGCACTCGCATGGAGAGATTTCAAACTTGAAACCAGTAGATGTCAATAGCAGTGCTTGGGTGGAAGAAGAAATTGCCTCCGATGACGTAGATGTGAACGAACCAATTCCAGTAGACATTGTTGATGCGATGCTGGATAGTTGTAGGGTAGAGCACACTGATCCACCTCCTATCTTTAGAAATATTGTGCATGATGCTGAGATACCGTTATAGACAGGATGTGCTAAGTTTACGAAGCTTAGCGCTGTGTTGAGATTGTATAAGTTGAAAGCTAACAATAGATGGAGCGACAAAAGCTTCACTTCATTGTTGACTTTGTTGAAAGAAATGCTTCCTGAAGGAAACAAGCTGCCAATCTCAACATATTGGGTAAACAAAATGTTGTGCCCAATGGGAATGGAGGCCAAGAAGATACGCGCATGCCCGAATGATTGTGTATTATTTTAAAAGGACTATGTAGATTTGAAAGATTGTCTAAAATGTGGTGCATCACGGTATAAATTGACGACTTCGGGGGAGTCCAAAACTGGTTCTCCTGCCAAGGTGTTGTGGTATCTACCTATAATATCACGGTTTCAACGCTTGTTTGCAAATCCAAAAGATGCAAAAAATTTGAGGTGGCATGCAGATGTTAAGAAAAATAATGATGGGATCCTACGACATGCGTCTGATTCCCCACAGTGGAAGAAGATTGATCTATTGTACCCCAAATTTGGTGAAGAAGATAGGAATCTAAGACTTGGGCTTTGTACATATGGGATGAATCCGTACGGGACATTGAGCAGCCAACATAGCACTTGGCCAGTCATGCTTGTTATATACAATCTTCCTCCATGGCTGTGTATGAAAAATAAGTACGTTATGCTGTCGTTGTTGATATCGAGCCCTAAACAACCCAGAAATGATATCGATGTTTATCTTGAACCTCTGATTGATGACTTAAAGAAACTTTGGGCTGAAGGTGTGATGACCTATGATGCTTCAGGAAGAGAGACATTTCGTTTGCATGCTATGTTGTTTTGCACTATTAATGACTTTCCAGCATATGGGAATTTGTCTGGATATAGTGTCAAAGGAGCTAAAGCATCTTCTATATGTGAAGAAAACACTGATTCAATAAGACTAAAACATGGCGGCAAGACTGTATATCTTGGTCATCGAAGGTTTCTTTCAAAATTCCATCTGTATCGTAGGAAGCGTAAAGCATTCAATGGATGGAATGATGAACAGAGTGCACCTAAACCTATACCAGGGGATGTTGTTTATGAAAGAGTAAAAGATAAGAAATCACAATGTAGTGTGGCCACACGGAGTGACAATTCTTCATTCAAGAAGAAGTCAATATTTTGGGATCTTCCTTATTGGAGTTCTTTGACAGTCAGGCATTGTATCGATGTAATGCACGTTGAGAAAAATGTCTGTGATAGCATCATTGGTACTCTGTTAAATATACCAGGTAAGACTAAAGATGGGATAAAATCCAGACTGGACCTATGTGAAATGGGAATAAGGTCAGAATTAATAGAATTACGTGAAATGGGTAATAAAAGAACATACTTACCTCCCGCTTGTTACACGTTATCTAGAAAGGAGAAGAAATCTTTTTGTGAATGCTTGGTAAATGTTAAGGTGCCACGTGGTTACTCATCCAACATCCGTAGATTGGTATCAATGAAAGATATGAAGTTGATAGGTCTTAAATCTCATGATTGTCACACTCTAATGCAACAAATATTGATCGTGGCAATTCGATCTATATTGCCGAAGCATGTAAGGTTTGCAATCACCAGACTTTGTTTCTTTTTCAACAGTCTATGCAGCAAAGTTATTGACCCTGATACTCTTGATAATTTGCAAAGAGAAGTGGTTGTTACCCTATGTCAGCTTGAGATGTATTTCCCTCCTTCATTCTTTGATATCATGGTACATCTTGTTGTCCACTTGACTAGGGAAGTGAAAATGTTGGGACCAGTTTTCTTGCATTGGATGTATCCCTTTGAACGATACATGAGTGTTTTTAAAGGTGATGTTCAAAACCGTTATCGGCCTGAAGGGAGTATTATTGAAGGTTATGTGGCGAGAGAGGTTATGGATTTTTGCAATGACTTTCTGAGTGGTAATAACACTCCTGTTAATGACAAGAATATTGAGGAGGGAAAAGGAATTTTGGGATCACGGGTGAAAGTAATCAATCGTGAAAAGTTGGAACAAGCTCACTTGTATATTTTACACAACATGGACGAAGTGAGTTTTTATATCGAGGAACATACCAATTTCATCAAGAGACAACATCCTCGAGCAAGTTCAATGTGGCTTGCTAGAGAGCATAATAAGACTTTTACTAAGTGGTTTGAAGATAAAGTCTTACATCAACTATCTCAAACACCAAATGATATTATAGAAACTATCAAATGCCTCGCCTTTAAACCAAAACCGAATGTTATGTCTTATGAAGGGTTTGACATTAATGGGTTCACATATTACACAAAGTGCCAAGATGATAAGAGTGTCGTCCAAAATAGTGGGGTCACTCTTCAAGCGTCGACTATGTATTTTGCAAGTGCAAAGGATAAGAGTCCACGTGAAGCTAAAATGTCATATTACGGTGTCATTGAAGACATATGGGAGTTTGACTACATAGATTTCAGAATTCTGCTCTTTAAATGT
Source organism: Alisma plantago-aquatica (assembly GCA_963693085.1). Classification (NCBI taxonomy): domain Eukaryota; kingdom Viridiplantae; phylum Streptophyta; class Magnoliopsida; order Alismatales; family Alismataceae; genus Alisma; species Alisma plantago-aquatica. The sequence continues at coordinate 230,631,190 of OY856410.1, forward strand.
AATTGGGTTGATAACACCAAAGGAGTTATAGTGGATGAATTGGGTTTCACTTTGGTGAACTTTGAAAAGATTGGCGAGAAGGGTGAACCATTCATATTGGCATCACAGGAAAAACAAATATTCTATATCGATGATCCTGCAAATGATAAATGGTCGGTTGTTCTTCATGGTAAAAGACAGTTCATTGAAGATCCTATAGATGAAGAAGAGTACTATGATAAGTATGATGACTCCAATCCATTCTCAGTTGGGTTGCCAACTCCACAAAATATTGAAGCTAATGATGACTTATATGTGCGCGGAGATCACAATGAAGGATTGTTAATTGATAAAAGATCACAATTTTAGAGGCATGTATGTTTATATTTTTTATTGAAGCTAAATGTTTGCTTTTTTAATATCAATATCATTTTCAGATTTGATTTTTCATTATCTTCTAGTTAATACAAATGCTAAATGTTTGCCTTTTTCTAGTTAATACAAATGCTAAATGTTTGCCTTTTTCTAGTTAATACAAATGCTAAATGTTTGCCTTTTTCTAGTTAATACAAATGCTAAATGTTTGCCTTTTTAATGACATTTTCAAATGGCAGACCATGATGAGCATGATGTCCATGATGAGCATGAAGTCCATGATGAGCATGTTTTCCATGATGAGCATGGCGAGGATACCAATGTAAGTTCTAAAAACATATCATGTATTTCTATAAAATTCATTATCTTCTAGTTATGTCATATATCCCATATTTCTATATTGGGCTAATTTAGTGTGTTTATTTTTGTCAAATTTTAGGTTGATGATGCACATGTACCCACTGAAGCACTGCAGGAACTTGATGCGCATCACCAAAAAGTTAACAAGAAAAGGGGCATCACTCTGTTGAACAAGTTAATAGCGCTAAGTGGCAGTGGATCCAAATTGGTTGTGGAGTTTGATAATGGAGGAAATGCAATTGGAGTGAACCGCAATAATTTTGTAAACTATCTTGGGGTTGTCACTCGAAGCCATTGTGGTGTTAAGTATGATAATTGGCATAAAGTTCCTCAGGCGAAGAAAGACTTGATATGGAAGGATTTATGCGTGAGTTATTATTATTTGTAATTCTATTTTGTAGATTACAAATTCTATTATTTGCAATTCTATTTTTGGATACTAGTTAATAACAATTCTATTTTACAGAATCTGTTTGCATTGGATGAGAAGTTGCATCGTAAAAGCGTAATGCAACGCACTGGAAAGATGCTTAGGAACTATAGAACAAATCTCAACAGAGAATACATAAAAGATGGTGATAAGAAGAAGAAGTCAGTCCTTGAACAGTGGAACTTCTTGGACAAAGAAGATTGGGACAATTTTGTTGCTTCAAGAAAATATGAAGAATTCAAGGAATTAGGCGTCACTCCCAATTTAATTAATATACGTTGTATTCACCTATTCAAGATTAACATTTAGTTCTACTAACAAAATCATTAATGTGACTAACTAGGCCCTCAGTGAGGCACATAAAGCAAGGCATGCACTGAATGTGCATGACCACACTATGGGTCCAAAGGGCTATGCAAGCGTTTGCCAAAGACTACAGGCGGAGTCTGCTACTACTCAGGATTCTACTGCTACTCAGGAGTCTGCCACACCCATGCCTCGCCATGATATCTGGATAGCTGGGAGGAAAAACAAGAAGGGTGAAATAAAGAATCCCGTAACTACTGAGGCGGCTGCGAAAATGATAAAATACAACTCTTAGAGCAATCATTTGAATATTGATTATTTGTGGTGTTAACTTACCAATTTCTATTGATGGTGATTATCGGGAGCTGCACGAGCAGAGGAAACAAGGCACGTTCATCCCTCAGGGCACAAGGGATGAATTGACAGTTGCTCTGGGTAACCCAGAGCATCCTGGACGTGTTAGGGGTGCAGGAACTGGTGTGGGCATCAAAGCATTCTTTGGGCCATCCCAACGCAAACCCAGAGCGGTACTTTCACAAGAAGAGGTAACCTATTCTTTTTTTAGAATGTTACTGCAAAAGGGAATTCAATAATAAGAAGCTAATGTTTCTTTTATCCATGTATATGAGAATAAGAGAGTCAAGGATATAGTTGCCAAGAAGGTCAATGATATAGTTGCTGAGAAGGTCAAGGAAGAATTGCTGCGGTGGCAGGCATCTCAGGCTTCCAATCAGCCTATGGCGACCCACTCTTCTCCTGATGTACATACTATAAGTAATCCTATAGACCCACTGCCTAACACGTCTGTTGTAAGTATTGTTTATGACATTGTAGTTAATCTTTTCAAGATGATATGTATATATGTATAATATTCTTTATGTAAATTTGTAGGCATTGAAGCCATGCCGCTTAAGAATGCAAGACTATGTTATTACAGAGGCGCATGCTTACCCGTCCCTTTCTGGAGCAATGTTTCACAGGACTCCAATGCCACAGGGCTACGTTCGTGTGAGCCCGATACGTGTGTTACCCGATTGGAGGGAAGCTACATTGCCATATCCCCACCCGGATATTGATACACTTGGTGAGGCAGAAGGCGGGGTGATATTGTGGCCCAAAGCAGATGCCGTCTACACTACTGAAATTGTAAGATAAATTTACATTACTTTAGATTGTTATGTATATATGAGGTCAACTGATCTGAAATTATATATACAGGTTAAAAAGAAGACACCCGGAGCACCTAGGCCTCCACCTCCACTTCCTGCATTACCAAGTTGGGTTCTAACTGACCTAAAATACCTGTTAGGTCCTTCTTGTAGGGGAATGGCATGTTGGCTACGAGCACATAATATACATTGCCCTATAATTGTTTCTTTAGAAGCAGATTATGCAGGTCAATCATACGATAGCTCTTTATTTATACAAGATATTATTGAGCTGTTTATGTATGATTGGCTGAATACATCAATGATAGAGACATGGATAAGGTGAGATCTTGTTTATACATCCATATACCTTGTGTAAGATCCGGTGATCTGGTTTCTTATATATTAATGCATACGTAATACATGTTTTGCAGCTACTTAGTCGAAGATCAATGCAAACAATTTGCATTTGATCATGTGGGATTTTTGATTCCATCATTGATTAGTATGGTAGCTAAAGACCCTGATAGTGTTCAAAAATACTGTATAGATGCTTTTACAATTTTCGGTCAGCAAAAGAAGACGATAATAATAGCTCCATTCAATGTCAAGTAAGTTTACTTTATTTATAATTTGGACTTAAGAAAATTCCATTTTATTGTGCATTTTGAGTTATTAATTTTTAACTTTTTTACCTCTAGCGGTAGACATTACTAGTTATTGTCCCCGAGACATTCATTGTTTATTATCTAGATCCTGTGGGAAGTACATTGAACACTAAAATTGGACACGTAATGAGAATGCCATTATTCTGGTGAGAAATATTTCATTTTTATATCCGTTAACATCTGTTATTACATTACTATTTAATTATGCAATTTACTGTGTTACATTAACATGTAGGGGTTTAGATGCATTCAAAAATGCTGGGGGAAATATCCCAAGGAGAAAGAACCAGCCAATAATCTGGGAGAACGTAAAAGTAAGTTCCCGACTCCAATGTATATATTATTTATGTGAACTATGCTTAGTTGTATTTTTTAATATTTTGTATGTTTCAATTTATAGTGTGCTACACAAGACAACGGCTGGGCATGCACATACTATGTGATGCGATTTATGCAGATGATTATCCGACATGCCGCATTGGATATTAATACCATACATGAGGTATTATATATAGTCTCATTAGTTAGTATGAAATATATCAATCTTATTTTTATATTATTACTTATATATATATACATCATTCTCTTTACAGGTGTTTAAAACTGACCACACTATAGGTAAACGCTTAAAAATGTACATGCTCCATATACGATGGAAGCATTAAATGAAGTAAGAGAAGAATGGGCAAAATCCATACAAGCAGTGGCGATTGTAAGATATAATTGGGATGCTGATGGCGATGCTGAATGATATTTTGTAAATGAATATTTCTGAATGTTTATACATGTCTGAATGTTTCTACATGTATTTGAATGTTTCTACATGTATGAATGTGAGAATTGAATTGATGTCTGAATGTATCTACTTGTGTGAAAAAATATTTGTTGATTTTGTAGGTTTGTGGCCTGTTTGTAGGCTGATATCAATGGATGTCGTAAACCTGCAGTTCAGAAAACTAAACTGTAGGTTCTCATCCTGCTGACCAGCCACAACAGACCTGCAAACTGATAAGAAAAAAAAAATTAAAATATAGGCATCAGTTATTTATAGAACACCGTCATCAAAGGCCTACAACGTCGGTTATTGGATAAAAACCGATGCCTAATATGACAAACAACCCGACCGTGCAGGAAAGCACGGCCGTGGTGGAAAAGGCGTCACTTATTCGTATAAAATCGACACCTATAGTACTAAACACGGCCGTGCAGCGAAGCACGGCCGTGTCGTCTGGGAGTATGGCGTCGGTTGTTCAGTTGTTAACCGACGCAGAAAGTGTCCTAGGTGGTGCCCTTTTTTGTGGCGCGAACCCTATAGACGTCGGCCAACTATATATAACCGACACCTATAGGTCATATAGACGTCGGTTAGAAAACTGACGCCGAAGAGTTCGACCTTTAGCGACGCCCACATAGGCGTCACTTGAAAACTGTCGCTAAAAGGGGTTAAACAACCGACACCAAAGGTGTGTTCTGTAGTAGTGGAGGGAAAGGGGCATTAGGCTTGCTAGAAGAATCACCTTCATGCAGATTTCCAACATATTTCTTTCTTTGATTTTCAATAGTCTCCTCAACAGTAGTGTCACAACCTCCTCATATTTCCTCTTGGAAGGTGGTGTAGACCCTCCTATGACTTCGCCACTCCTAAAAGTTATAGATTTGTAAGCCTCCTTGGGATTCATAACTGGTTGACTGGGCAAAGAACCTGAAGATGTTCCTTGGTTGTCTAAAGCTTGTTGAGCTACCTGGTTCTCCAACATCTTGGTGTGGGTGAAAATCCCATCAACTTTAGAAATCAATTGTGTGATAGCATCCTTCAAGAGATTTCCATGTCCCGGAACTCATCATTCTACTAGATTTGTGTAGTCACAAAAGTATCAAGGAGGCTTTCCAAGATGGATTTTTGTGGTGGTTGAGTCATTTGTTGAAATTGATTGAAGTTCCTATTGTTGTTGCTATTATACCCTGGTGGCTATTGACGGTTGGCATTCATTGGCTGGAGATTTCTCATAGGTTGTTGACCTTGAGCTTGACCTTGTTGCTGGTTCTGTGAGTTGTTGTTCCTGGAAGAAAAGTTTGGATGGTCTCTCCATCTTGGGTTATAGGTCTAAGAGAAAGGATTGTAGGCTTGTCTGTTGTTGAAGTTTCCTACAACATTAACTTGTTTTGGCATCTCAGTGGCATTCAACTGTGGTGTAGAGTAAGAAGAAGAGTTGTGGCCGGATTCTCCACACACCTCACATACTTTCTCAACTACTTGAAGAGAGTGAGTAGTCAGCTTTTCAAACTTCTGAGTCAAGGCATCAAGTTTTGCTGCAATCAAATCCACGACGTCTACAGTGGGCTTCCCACTAGACTTCTCACTTGAGCTGGTAGAAGAGAAAGGTTGAGTGGTCCTTGTAGAACTCCACTGGTTGTGGTTGAGTGCCATATATTCAATGATGATATGAGATTCACTATAGGACTTGTTCATTAAGGCTCCATTTGCAGCGACATCAATAGACATATGGGTGTTGTAGAATAACCCGTTATAGAAAGTTTGAAGTAGCAACAAGTCTGTCAAACCATGATGAGGACAAAGGCACTATAGATCCTTAAATCTCACATAGGTTTCATAAAGCGTCTCATCTTCTTGTTTCTTGAAGTTTGTGATTTGGTTCCTCAACTGGGCCGTCTTTCTAGGAGGGAAATGCTAAGTGAGAAAAGCATTGAGCAGCTCATCCTAACTCTTGATGGAACGATTGGGCAATAAAGAGATCCACGCATTGGCCCAGTCTCATAAGGTGAATGAAAACTAGAGTAGGCATACTCCTTCATTTGGAACATCGTTGATCTTAAAGGTGTTCATATACTACAGAAACTTTTCTATGTGAATATTTGGATCTTCTATAGGAGTTCCTCTGAAGTGGTTTTCTTGGATCATCTGCATGATTGTAGGACTAATGGAGAAGTTATTGGCTTCTATTGCTGGATGATCTATGGCTCCACAAATATTGATGGCAGCTGACACAACGAAATCCTTTACCAGACAGTTGTCCTCCATTTCGGATTCTTGAAGAGGATTGGGTGAAGGTGGTGGTTAAGGTGAAGAATGCATTAACAAAGGATGTGATACCTCCAATCTTGAAGAGTTATCACTCCTCCTTGCTCTCCTACGACTACTAAAAGTTCACTCTTTTACTGGGTCTAGAAAGATTGATGTCTATAGACCCCTCTTAGAACGACACATGCAACCTGAAAAAGAAAAAATTGAGTGAGATTCACAAAATCAAAGAGGTACCATGATATGGGATATGAAAATTATGACTTAGTCTCAAATACTTGTTAACTCTTCTACTCTAACTAAAATTACAGTAGCTCCCCGACAATGACACCAAAAACTCGTTGGAGTTTTTAAAGAAAATCTCAACTCACTTATCACCCGCAAGTGTACGAGGTCAATTTTAGTCGAGTGTCAAACTCATGGAGCTAGGTTTGCTAGGCACAAAACCATTAATTTCATTAATCTAAGTCAAATTACAAAAGTTGAGTTGATTACATTTAGCTAAAAGGCAAGTAACAACAAAAAGAGCTTAAGTTAAAGGTAAAATCTAGAATTTATAAAATCCCAAATATAAGATTTCACTACCACACCATAACATCATGTATTACCACAAAATTAAATCATACAATCAATTTACAAGGAGATTGTCATCATCATGCACCTCCAAGTGACATGAGATGGTTCTCTTCATCGCGTAACACTCCTGTGTATATGCTAGATTTGAACACAATCTAAAACCCACAACGTCCTCTAGCCATTCCCATGGTTAAGAGCATATTTCCACGAATCCTACTCCCTACTTCCTCGTACATATTCCCGAATAGCACAAGAAAGCATAAGACATGTATAAAAAGTTGGCCAGCCAAGCATACAAGCAACAAATCAATGTAGGCATCCATAGAGAAGCAAATTAACTAACATTCAATATAAATTTTGAGTTCTCATGAGTAATGGCATGGAATCTACAAAGGTTCTACTCATCCATAATGGAGATGCACAAACACATTGTAGAATTTTTAGAGTTTTGTATAGATAAAGAGAAGAAAAAGCAAGGGAACACAAAGGTTAAGTGAAGAGAGGTAGAAATCTGGCTAAAGGACGAAATTCCATCCTTGGGGCTACTTCAAATTGACAAGTCTTCTCTTCCGAGAGGCTTGAATGAGAGGAAAGGGCTCTGCTAAACCTTTAGAAGAACGAATTGTGAAGAATGGATGTTCTTTCACAAGAAACCTCTTCTTCCTCTTTAAAATCACCTTCCTCTTTCTCTGTAACTTATCTTGCTGGAAAGACGTCCAAAATGACAAGTGATAACCGCCCAAAAGGTTAGACTCGTGTTTTAAATCGAGGGGCGATTGCTACTGATTTCTATAGAAATTGATAAAGACACAACGTGTCTTTGATGAGACACATCATGTCTCATCGTGTAACTTATCGAATAACCGCTGCCGTGCAAGAAGTACATGATGTGTCCCCTCTCAGACACATCGTGTAGCTGCTACTGGAGTCACACTGGGAATAAGGCACACATCGTATTCGATTAAATACATGCGCGAGTGTGTTGGCAGCAAGTTGGAGTCAATCTTCAAATCACGAGGACACGCCGTGTCTTAATAAGGACACTTTGTGTTATCTTCTCTACAATTTGGGAACTAAGTCTATTGGAAACTTACACACCCATGTGTTTAATAGCACATGACGTGTACTTTGTTGCGTAAACCTTTTTGGGAAATTACACATCGTGTCTTAAATAAGACACGTCATGTTCATTGTTGTTTCTTCAAAAATAAGCTCTGCATCAGCTGCAAATTGAGGGGAGGTCCCATTGAGGTTGGATTTGGGTTGGGATATCTCTAATTTGGCATTCCAACGTGTACCTATGATCAACATAATGCAACAAGTAAAATAACTAAAAGATGTCAAGTTAAGTATGATTAGAGGCTAAATGGAAGGCAAAATGAACTGAATTTGTGCGTGGATGTGTGCAAAAAGTAGATATTAAATGCGCACATTACAACGTAAAATAAAGAATTAATGTATAGGTTTTATAGGTCACATAAGTAATAAATAATAGCTATATAATAATAATTAAGTCCATGAAATAAATAAATCAAAAACACCCTAATTTAAGTCAATTGATTATTTCAATCCCTTAAGTGGGTTCCCAACCCTAATGACAAGCCAGACCTATAGGTTGTTCTATATTACTCCCCTCAAGTAAGGAAGACAAGAATGATGGATCAATTGAAGAATTGAACACCAATCTAAGTTGATGTAGTGTTTATATATCATAGGGTGTATCACAAAGTTTTGGCTAACTACAAATGTAGGGTTGTAAAAGGGTAGGTTACCATTCATTTACCCCACTACTCATACCTAGAGTTTATTGCAGGATAGGATAAGGGCAAGAATATTGTTTAGCCACCACTTTTAATGCCCTTACCCACTTTGTTCAAACCTAAAAGGGTTGCATTATTAGAGAAGTCTTAAATTACTCTCTTCACATGTTTACTCACTTATATAAGAATGAATCTAATAATTTAGAGTTCAATACATCTAGGAAGAGGAGGATAAGGAGAAAGAATAAATATGAAAGATAAAAGAAGGGAGGAGGAGGAACAATCTTGTGAGGTAGAGGAAAAAATGGAAGCTATAAATATGGGGGATGAAAATGGTGACGTCTAGAAGAGGGTGACAATAGCAAACTATTTAGGAACATTACATGAGATCTTGTTTCTTCTAGTGGGTGGAGGAGAGGAAGAAGGAAAGGTCATGTGTGATAGAGTCAAAGACAAAGGGAGAAGATCTAGAGGAAGAAACCTATGTCTAGGAGAGTGACACTGGAATATTGTTAGTGACATTACATGAAATTTCTTTTACTAGTGCATATTAACAAAGAGGGTGAAAATACATTGTATCCTTCTTGCAGTGCAATAAAATAGTTTATAATATTGTATTTAAAAAAATTAGCTCATACAATAGACTACAATATTGATGTATCAAAATAAGAGACAATATCAAGTTTTCTAGTTAAGAGCTTTATTAAAATATTACAATCATCATGATATTTTGAAAGCATCTTATAAGATCACATATTTCATTCAATGCAAAAACATGAAAGTAAAAAAACAAAGAAGCCTTGGTCAATGCTTGCCTTTGGAGAATTTGAGAACTTAATTTTTATACCATACTCAAGTATTGTGAGCCCTACCTCGAACCAAGAAGACATTATTTTGCACATCCCTCTAAAGCTGGTATGAACATATGAGTTAATAAAAAAAAATTCATCACGAGGAGAAGTTTACTAAGGAATCAAAAATAAAGAGTTGAATATCTTCTAAAAATGGGGGGGAAATGAAATCATGGGTAGAATTCTAGCATATTCATTCAGAATGTGCAATATCCATACACAGTTTCATCAGGCTTCATCCTCATGATCACATAGTGACCCTCTGGAATAATATATAAATAATAAGCCACATAGAAATTCTAAAACTGAAGTTGAAGCACTATTATGCATTTTTTGGCATCAAGTATAAGTAATCTTCTATGTCAGTGAACAATCAAGGAATGGCAATAGACAATAAATATGAGGTGTACATGATGATACCAATGCTAATAATCTTTTTCCACGTTCCTCATGTATCCCCAATTGCCCAACAAATCATCAACCGCCTCTAGCTTCTTCGCTGACAAAACCCTAACAACTAGCACACGGAAAAGCATTTGTGCAAAGGATTGAGAGTAGACTACAATTAAAGAATGGAAATTATAAATCTACTCCTGGATGATCTTTCTCGATAGAACCAAGTACCATTGCATAAAAAAAAGAGGTAAAAACAATTGCATGGAAAACCCCAGATAGGCTTCCCATATAAATATAGATGTTTTAAATATCTATGTTATTACGACGTCAACTTAGGAAAAGAGAATTTATTTATGTTTTAAATGAACATTTATTATGAATATAATCATAACTTATGTGGGTGGGCTCGCAACACTCACATAGATTTGTTATTTACAAGCAAGCAAATTGGTGGTTACCCACGTGGAGCTCAAAGATAGAGTTGTTGGATATATTTTTACTTGGAGGTGTTTGCCTTATTTGGAATGCTACTATAGTTATAATTTTCGCATGGTATCTCCACAATCGTAGTTATTTGGTAACATTCTTAGCCCTAACAATGTAAGAAATAGTAGGATATGTGTCAAATCTAGTCCAACTACCAAGTTTAATGGTTGGTTAGAGTTGTTTAGTAGAAACACAAGCCATCAATGAAAGAAAAAGTAGGATACACATGGTTCCATCAAAGCTACCCAGTTAAGTGGTTAGTGTCTAACATAAGAGCATGATAGATATCAATGTCCACATGACACTTCATGATTTGTTATCTTGAGAAAAAGTGGTGTAGCACATGTCTATAGTTGCCATATATCTTTTAAGTCATTTTTCTCGCCAAGATTGGATCTTAGAAGTTTTTCCACAAGGTCCATGTGGTCTGGATTATTTAATTTGGCCTCAAATTTCCTTGCCATATTGTTAATCATATTCATATTAGACCGTCTTCTGGAGAATAAAATTGAGCATGGCTCAATACATTTGTACCATTCAATTTGTAAGTCAATACTATTTATTCATTTCAAAAGTAGAACGAAACCTGACCTATAGTAATATTTGATATTCATTTTGAATGTTTATATTAAGTGAACTCATAACTTATACTTAAATGCATGTCCCCTTGGGAATAAATCCTTGAAAAGTTGTGTCACCCTAATCTTAATACCCAATTCAGTGAACAAGGTTAGAGTGTGCTAAAATTGACTTTAACTATTACACAATTTCTTGGTATTTTCCTACAAATCTTACAAAGATCTTGATCTTTTTCTCTTGTGAAATCTTTTTGATCATTAATTTTTTTTGATCATTTTTCTCTTGTGAAATGTGAAATCATGCATATGTCATGTGAAATAACTAATATATTTAGGACTTTATATTCATATAAAATATGCAATATGAAAAGTAGTTAGGGAATTATAACCTTAGAAACTTCTATGTATGTTACATATAATCACCTCTAAGGTATTATTACATTGTACTTATGATTTCATATAACTCACTTCACAACATAATACCAAGAGTGATAAGGGACCTTGTATTAACTAATGTGACCACTATATAAAGGATGACTTCTCTAATCATAATTTCAACTTTATATCATTCTTTTCTCCCTATATTTATTTCTTCTACATGAAAATGGTGTTTAATAGAGGTCTTGATATTGGCTCGATTAGTGGGGATGTACACAACATGTAGAAAAATCAACGATACTAGAATAAATTTGTAAACATTGTAACCCCATACTTTGTGTTACAACATAGGCCTTGACAGTAAATAAATAGTTGAGTGACCACAACTCACCATTCAAAATAAGTAACCTTATCAATGTAATACAAAGAGAAATGGTTAATAATATACATCAAGTTTTCAAATTCTAAGTTTGATGTTGTTCCTTTCATCTTTATTTAGACTGCATTCATGAGTGGCCATCCTAATCTATAACCTATGATTCAAACTTCTCTTCTACTTTATCAAATTATTACTTTACTTGTCTATAATTCCACTTGGTAGTATTCCCAAATGAAGTATACTAGGATGGCCCCAATGACCCACTCTACAAGTCCCACTATAAAATGGGATCTTAATACTAACAAGTTTACCTTAGTCTTACATGAGGTTGCCACACATGGCTATGGTGGCTCTAGGGTGTCTGATTGGATGCCATGTGTCTGGGGTACCCATGAAAGGTGCCTTGATCGTAAAAAATCACAACCAACTTAGTGGTGAGGGTTTTGTTGGCACAACCATGCCACTTTTCCCAATTGAAATGTTTTCCAAGGTGTGCCTCTTCATTGTTCTAGCAACTAAGGTACCACCAGGATTTGAGGTTGATGTTGAATACCAAGTGAAGTAAGGATATGATTTCCATTAAACAACATGATCCACCATGTCATTTGTATGACACTTGGTCCTAAGATCATGTCTAATTGTGTCCATGTGTCAAGTCCATGACTTAGATACAATGATAATAGAAAACATGACTCAAATATATCACTAGGACATTAAATCTAAAGAAAATATGATTATTTTTTCACTATAACAAACTTTAAACAAAGCACAAAAAATCATTCGTCTCATATTAGTATTTATCATAATGTTGATTGTCATATATGAAGCACATATATCACATTACAAAATGTCTAATGACTACAACATTGGTGATTTGTATTACCAAAAAATCTTTGCCGACCAAAATCCATTTTGAGCATAAAACCACCATGCTTGGTACCTAAATGTACAAGTATGACTCTAAACCAAATACTAGAATAATATCCCACTTCACTTGAGTTTTATAATAGTAATAGGTCCACTACATTGGTGAATCATCACCTAAGTGTATGTGATACTATTCTTGAGGACCTACAAGTGTTTCAATAGCTCAAATGAGTCACAAAGTCCTAGTGAGTAATATAACACAACCAAAGAGATATAAATTCTTAATTATGCTTAACTGTGGAAGTAGGTCATAGAATATATCTTAGTTGTGTATAGTTAGGAAGTGACATTCAATAATGAATAAAATCAGTAACAAGATAACCTAAGTAGTGAAGGAAAATGTGACAAAATAATTGAAATCAACATATAAATAAGTAATGGTACTTAATACATTTCTTATTCGTATGATTGGCAACATTGTATTTTTTTTGTTGATTAGACGGGGTTGCACATACCAAGCTATAACTAAATGTATATATTTAATTATCATATTAAAAAGCCTTAGGGTTACCGATATTACTAAGGCCGCACCACACCTCATTTTATCTAAGAAATTGTTGTAGGGGCTCAATGACTTGTGACCAACACAACATTTTGTTTGAACACGGTACTCATAAACATGCATAAATAAAAACAACATGATATAGTGAGGTTAAACTCAAAATTACACTAAGTCCTCAAACTTGGTGAAGGTGGTATAGTATCACATTCTAGAAGTATAAATTGGTAGGATTATTATCTAGAGATATGGTTTCATCCCCACTCTTGGTCAGGTACCAAACTCAAGATATAGATGGTTCTAGTGAAGATATGGACACCACACCAAGTAAGGATACACATTCTCCCACATTAACTCGATGATCAAATGATTTTGAGAAATCTTGTAACACCACCTATGTTTCCAATAGAGATTTTTTTTCATTTCCTAAATACAAGGAGCTAGGAAACTTCTAATATCTAGCATGAGTAGATATTTGTTTTGATATTAATACATGTTACTCACCTTTAATCATTGTATATCAACTACACAATATGACATAAATATCTCAAAATGAAAGCAATATGAATATAATAAGCATGAAAATGTTATCCATACCAAGCCACAAACAAATATTAGTATGAAAATTCTAATTATATGCATAAATTTGGCTAAAAGAATATATCTCATGCATAGTTTAAAATAATAAAAAATCACTATCATGATAATATAGTAATATTCATACATTATGATATGTAACTTGACGAAAACTCTTCTTGAGTCTCATAGAAGTTCATTTTCCATGGAATCAATGATTTTCATCATATGATAACATTTCATAATTGTAGCTCAATAACTAGAATTATATTCATAAATATCAAAACATGCATTTATCTTTTTTAAAATTGGTGATTTATTCATCCCATCACATGGGTTTGATAGTGTGACCCCTCAGTCGTACATCCACACTTTTACCAACTGGGTGCCACATCTTTGGCCAAAACCTGCATATATTTAAGTATTGTAACATTTTCAATAGAAGATATGAACATGAAAGCTTATTTTAGCTCAAATAAGTGTAGTCATCCATTGTTTATCTTATAAGTAAATAATATTAATGTGGTTCAAGATCATATTGACGTATTTTCTTATAAAGGAGTCACATACCATTAATATAATATAACAAGATCTTAATTTTTATTTTAACTATCTTGCAATCCAATTTCACCCATATCCCTTCATTTTTAGAAATAGACTCAATAATAATGTTTTGATTTGATTTAATGATTTTTACATGATTAGATATCTAAAACAAGGTTTGGACCACTCACCTACATCCTAAGTACGTGAAATTGAGAAAAACAATCCACCCCACATTGCATTACAGTGAAATTTATCCACAAAATTTCTAGCATTGATCTGAATTTTGGCCAAAAAGATGAAATCAAGGAATGAAAATGGAAATTAGGATTTCATTGATAATTTCTAAAGAATTTCAAAAAATAAGGTTTGTTCTACATAAATGGAGGAGAATTGTGAATGAATTAATAACATACCAAGTTTAAATAAAAGTATAATGAAGGACTACAATTCTAGGTGGAATTAGGTCAATAACCGTCATTCTTCCTCCAAGAGTTGAGCTCCAAATGGTGGAATGGTATTTTGAGATATCAAGGCTCTTACTTGGTATATATAAATCATTAGATGTGTTTGTACATGTTAAATTTTACAATTTATGTATTTTATTAAAGACCTTAAAGGTCAAGCAACTATCTTGAAGGTCATACCAAGATTTAGGAAGTATGTGAATGAACAACTGCTAGATTATATGGGGTCGTTGGAGACCCCAAACAACTCAGTATGTTTTGACCACTTGAAAGGGTCTCTCAACTTAATCAAATGTCGAATCAGCCTTTGAGTTACAAGAATAGACCTTTGTTATTGACCCTATGGTCATTGGTGACCAAAAAGGTCAATCAACATATTATAAGAGTGACTGTCATCAAGCCTTTATCAGATAAAAACTCAATCTACCTTCCGTGGAGACCACCTAAGACCTCAAAATAAACCTTAAGGGTCTCAAAATTCCAATTAGGTTCTACAAAATAACTCTACCCACTCTTAGTTATAGGAACATATTCTTAGTGATTTTTATAACACTTTGACCAAATTCACTTATTGTCTAATAAATTCTCACTTGAATCCCTAATTCAACATAAAATAGTGTTTGTCTTCACCAAAACCTAACTAATAAACTATGTTTCATATAAATCATTTAAGTAAGTTTGAAAATCATTAAGAATTAATATGATCTTATTGAGTAAATTATAAAGTTTAGTCTTTAAAGACATACTACAGTTAGGTTCATGGTCTCACAACTCACCGCTCGTTTAGGGATTTTTCCCTAAGATCTTACAAAGGACTAGTGTAGCATAGGAACATATGCTCTTCAAGATCCTATGTGGATTCTTCTATACTATGGTGGTTCCACAACATTTCCACTAGAAATATCCCCTTCTTCCTCAAATTTTTTATCTATATGTCAAAAATTTGTGTTGGCCCTACTTCGTAAGAAACATCATTTTAAAAGTTTACAACTAATTATTGTACCATCTATTTGTCTACAAATGACATTTTCTTAGAATGGATGCATGGAGAATATTGTGTCTTGGGTGATTTCTCTAAGTGATATGGTACTTTCCCAACATGATATTATATGCTAAGGTTCCAATTTATTTAGGATCCAACTTACCCTTAATCCCAAAATAGACACACCATTCCACAGTAAAACTTTTAAGAAAACCTTGTATACAACTTGTAATTTAAGTGATATACTATGTCTATCAACATAAAAGTCATGTGTATTTTGGATACCTTATAATGGTTTAATGATAGCCTAGATTTTCTATTTCAATTGATGTACAATACTAAACCATAACAACACATTTCTTCTATATCATACCAACACATAGGAAATTTTCATTGTCTATTTCATATGCATCATATAATGCATATATATGTTCTATTGTTATCTATTAGTATAATAAACTCAACCAAATTTAGATTAGTATCTCAACTAACAAGAAGTTGTCAAATAAAATAACTCATGATATATTCCATTTTTTGTATAGTCTTATCAGATTGATAGCCTATATATGGATGAAAGGTTGCACTAAAACACATATATGTATCCACAACATCATCTATCCTAAAATCTATCAGTAAACTACAATCTTCTATCTAAAATTTAAGATATATATATTCCATGAACATGAAAAATATTGCAAGCACCCAATTGTGCCAAACTATTAACAAGAAAGACAGACTTGACTGATATGGAGCACATTCATTTAATTAAAGAGTAATACCAATATCTCAAAACATATCATTTGGTTCTCTTTGATAAACTGACCATAAAACCCACACCATGTAGTTACTAATAAAGGCTAAACAACACGATTCATTTCATATGCTTGACCAAAAGATCTATGGTGTTTAGGGAAAGTATTATGTTTTAATACCACATTTTCAATTTCCATTTTTTCCATATATATTAGTCCAATAGTTTTGACATATATACACACTGCTACAAAATTCCATCTCTATTCTCTCCCACCCCAACTAAGTATTTACCTCGCTATTGGATTTTCTACCACCATACACAATATATATAATTTCAATGAGCCAATATCAATATTTGTATTTTTTCATAACATATAATTATTTCTCAATAGTATTTCTTTATTGAGGCATGTGGTCCAAATGGTATTCCCATTAATGTATGTAAGAATATGGGGATGAAGGAACTATGCTGTTAATGAACTTATTCAACAACATTATCAAGGCAAAGAAGATGCTAGATGAGTAGAGAAATAGTATTATAACCCCAATCTATAAGCACAAAGGAGATGTTCAATATTGGATAAATTATAGAGATAACAAGTTAACGAGTTATACTATGAAGATATGGGAGAGGATCATTGACAAAAGGCTAAGTTTGATAACATAGATTTTAGACAACTAGATCAACGACATATGCTATTTTTCTAATAAGGAGGCATATGGGGAAGCACAGAGAAAACAAAAGAGTTCTTTTTATGGTTTTTTATTGATCTAGAAAAGTCCTACGATCGAGTATCTAGGGAAGTGTTATGGAGTGTTTTGAATAGAAGGTTATGCTAGTCCACTAAATTGACCTGATTAAAGACATGTATGATGGCTCAACTTCAACATTTAGGACTCCTAGAGGAGAGACACCTACTTTCTTATCAACTTTGGGGTACATCAAGGATCAACACTCAACCCCTACCTATTAATTCTTGTTATGGATGAGTTGACAAAGCACATTTAAGATGATATCCTTTGTGCATGTTATTTGCTGATGATATCGTGTTGATTGATTAAAGAAATGAAATATGGAATAATAAAGTTGAATTTTGGAGAAATGCTTTAGAATCTAATGGATTATGACTAGTAGAAGCAAAATCGAATATGTGCATTACAATTTTAGCCGATCTAGAAATAGGAATGGTGGAGTTAGGTTGGATGGAATGCATGTACCAATATATGATAAGCTTCATTACTTAGGCTCAATTATTGAAAGGGAGGGTGTTGTTCATGATGATATTTGTCACATGATCACATCATGTTGGTTGGAATGGAGGACTGCAACTTGAGTAGTATGCTACCAGATGATCCCTCTCATATTAGAAAGGAAGATTTATAGAATATCTATACAACCAGCCATGGAATACGTGAGTGAGTGTTGGGTAGTGAAAAAATAAGGTCTTAACAAGATTAATGTGGCAGAAATATGTATGCTATGATGGATGTGTGGAAAGACAAGAAAAGATCATTTGAGGAACGACTATATCAAGAACAAAGTGGGGGTGGTGAGCCTTGTGGACAAGTTGCGTGAGAGCCATCTAAGATGGTATGGACATGTGCAACATATACCAACAAATGTACCTATTTGAAGCAAGTTTATTGAGCCAAACAAAATTAAAAGAAGTAGGGGCAAAGCTAAGTTAACTTGGGATGAGATTATAAAGAGAGATTTTGAATCTTTACATTTTGATTAGAGAATGATGCATAATAGAGATGCTTGGAAAAGAAGCATACATGTAGCTGAACCCAACATGGTTGGGATTGAGGCTTAGATGATGATGATGACATTTGTTTCTTGACCTAATCCATTTTAATATTATATTTATGTAAGAACCACCGTTTGAGTTTAGTAGTAATGTCCACCATTTGGATTTTCTTTAAACTAAACCCCATGTAAACTATAACTTTTTTTTAACTAGAGACATTTCATCATTTTTAAATAATCATTTTTTCTTTTATTAATCAAACCAACCAAAGAAAACCTATAGGTCATATCGATCCAATATTGTCAAAGTGAAATTTGAATGTAAGAGCACTAAATCCATATTTATATTTATGTATTTAACATGAATAAAACATCTTAGTACAAACCCAACACAAATATTTTGTATTATAAATACTCATATATTTATTAGACTTGGCGTATCCAGTGGATGGGATTATACACAAAAATGTAAAACAACTTATGAGAGACTCAAAAGTCCCATTCTATGGATAAGATCCCACTCCATATAGATAACATATATTAATAATGTTTTTAAACATATTATAACTAAGTAAAATAGTAGATTATTAAAAAAATACCACACTAGATACCACTACCTCAAGATGAAGTTTTTAATAACAAAATAAAATAGTAATCAATTACCAAATGATCAAACTACTCAAATGGATGGTAAAGATTATTTAATTTATGTCAATTAATAGTCATTGCAATCATGTTAACTACATACATTCAATTAGATGTCATTATTATGATATAAGAAAAGGCATTTAATTATTGCAACTATCAATTTAGGACTATGACTACTGATGAGTATATCTTAAGCACATATAACAAAAAATTGAAGCATAGTCGTTAAATTTTTTATTAAATTACACATGGAGGGAATATTTGGAACAAAATAAATACAATTATCTTTGCTTCTACTTGGCTATATAGTTGTACTTAATGACCCAATTAACTTATCTTGTAACCACCAAGTTTAAACTAAGTCCAGAAGCCCATTGTAAGGTCTTAGGTTACAAGTCCCATTAGATTGTCCCAACTAAATATATGAATCTCTCTGAGGCTTCAATATCTAGAATATGGGTAGAATGTTATGTAACCTTTGAATCTCTTAATGAACCCTAGGTTAAGATCAGCTGTATTTTATGTAACATTCTTGACTCTTGAAATGTAAAAATTAGTGAATATTATCATTGAGGGTTTGTAAGATTTATATTGAAACATATGGTTAAAACATAATGGGCTAAGTTTAGTAATATATAGTCCAATAAACTAAAAGATACAAAATATGGAAATGGAAACACTAATTAATTTTCATCAATTCTCAAAGTAGACTTAGGTCCAGAGATTATAACATATCTATATATACCCTAGACTAGAATTGGTTTAATACCTTAATAAAATTAAGGGTTACTGTATAAAGATATAATTTTTGGAAGAAATAAAAATCTAAAATGAATTTTACTATTTAAAATTAGTCATAAAACTTAGCACACATTTTATCCAAGACCTTAGATCCTAATCCGATGCCACATAGGTTATCCCTAAAGGTTCCATAATTTACATTCCCAGTCCCTCGTGCATTGAGTTGATGGCTAGGGGATTGTCTTATCTATTTCAGTTACAATGATGGACACTTGTAAGAGCTACTTGTGACATGGATATGAAATTGAGGCTGTGATATCCTCTTCAGCCCAAGGATATGCCTTTGCCTAAATCTCTTGAGGCATATGACCCCCAAATATATCCTTTGATGTGCATATGAGAAAGATCCACACTCACCCACAATCCTTGTATCCACCACCATAGCGACCAACATGGTCATGACTCCTAGGGCCTATATAACCAACCTTGAGACATAATGAGCTCTTAATTGTACTACCCTAACCCAACAACAAAATCCCCAAGTTTTCACACCATATCTATTCCTCCTTGTCATGTATTAACCTCGCCAGAGTTTCTCCTAAATGCTACGACTTACTCTGAGATCAATGAGATCCAAGCTCATTTGGTTGGACAACACTGGGGTGGACAAATGAATATGCACAACCTAACCCCCTGTACCTGGGCTTTTTTTGTTTCCACGACCTCATTCTGATCAAGATATTATAAGTAGAACTAGAATTAATATCACATTCATGCTCTCATGTGAACTTAAGTTGCCTTTTAGATGTCTTGTATTAGATCGGCAACCAGGTCTATGATCTTAAACGCCCTTTTACTTCTCTTTTTCTTTGGAAATAATTTATAAATATCATTACTATAATTTTTTTGTAAGTTATAGAAACTAATATATAGATTAGAAAACAAATAGGTTTTTGAAAAAAGAAAGATACAAATATAAATGCAAGATTATCTTTTTTAGATTTTCTCATGACATTAGGATTAAACTATGTATTATATAACTTGGGTAGTTAATGTTGGTATGCATGCCTAGAGAGCCAATCATATGATGATTGGGATATTGCATTAGATATATGATTTGATAAAAATAAAGACAAGCTTCTAATTTATTTTGTATATTCAATTATGAGATAATGAATTACATAATAAATGTCTAGAGAATGATATTACTCAATGACGTATGTCTTCAAGTATGTGACTTGGAAGAATGAGATCATATAGATGTTAAAAAGTATACACATTCTCATTATGTCCCTGATCAGTTGTTATTGTGGAAGGTAGATAGATAACAATAACACATAAGATCAGAGTGTGAGTTGGTTGATGACTAAATCTCATCAGTCATGATATGGAAATATCAAACCAAGCACATAGATGCATGTTAGAGAACATTGTATCAGACAGACTCATCGTGAGACTGACACATGGAAGCCATCATCATGGAAGTTATAGTCAGGTCTCACAGTGATGGTGGTGGTTGTGGTTCTTAGACCTAAAATCACTACACTCATCACATGTCGTTGGGTACACTTTTACAACATCAAATGCAGTCCTGAAACATGGGTTGCTATAACGGTGATGGTTGGGTGACTTTAATACATGGGGATTGACTGTGAGCGATATATATGGGATTTGTCCCTCCTATATGGAGTATGATATCCTAGGCCTCTTGATTAGAGAGACTGAGAAAAGTATGGTCATATGCATGTGAGTCAATATGTTGAGCTCACATATATCTCATGCAGTCTGCTCTGGTTCAAGAAACAAGATTGAATAATAATGAGGATGACTGATCCATGCCTCTAGTTCAATCTGGATATCAATGACAAAGGAACTATACAAACACTATAACACCATACACAGATTGTAGGTTGATGTTGCTCCACAACTTTCTATTCACTTGGGGTAGCAATGATGTGCGACTAGGCACCACTCATTGGTTGTAATATCATAAGCTAGTTATGGACATTCACTACCAATGTGATATGGGACCTATAGGGTCACACACATAGGCACTCGTCTAGAATAGGATTTTGATCTTAAATGATAATTGAATTGATTACTAAATTGTTTAGGAATTTCAATTCACGCAACAGATCAGCTAACTAGTATGGCAAAGGATCAGTTCAAGTGTTGAGACTGTTGTTTGGAGTGTCAGGCTGATTGTATTGTGCATTGGTTGGAATTCTGCCTGACCTGGGCTGTGAAACGGCCATCTAGCTTGTATGAAATGGCCATTTGGCTTGGTGCGAGATCCCTGTATCACTTGCACCAAATGGCCTTTTGGTTTAGTGGGAGACACCCGTCTTAGTTGCACCAAACGTCCGTTTCGGGGGTACGTCAAGTTGAGTACTATTTGGAATTGAATTGCCAACATATGTGCAGGAACTGAAAGGTGCAAAACAATCATTTCACTAAGTGAAACGACCATCTCATGTGTGAGAAGAAAAGATCGCTAGGCGAGACGACCGTTTTGTCGCACACAGGTTGTGAAACTTTTAGAAAAGTTACAAAAATTCAAGATCTACTTGTCCTTTCCATTCCTGATTTAGTTCTGCAATGCTCGGGGATTGGGAACCCTGACCCTAACCCCTCCTATATATACTTCCCAAAACACAACTACTACATAGACAATAGAGAATTAGTTGCTCTGACAAGTGTTGTCCTCTCTGGTTGTGATAACCATGAGAGCCCAGGCAAGTCCTACCCGACTAGGGAGGAATAGCCACGAGATAGAAACAACTGAGGATCATTGTTGTGGGAGAGCATGTTGGTGACTAGTACACCAATGGGAGGGACAACTCCTTCCTATCCATTCATGCAGGACGACATGAGTTCTAGTTGGTTTGTGTGGACTATTCTAGAGGTAGGAGTCTATTGGCTGCTACTAGGAGGACAACGTCAACTCACAGTCTGTGGTGAGATATGAGGAGTCGATGTAGTAGTTGTCTGAGTTTGATGTCTGTGGAGGAGCAGTTAGATGAGCCTGAGTGTGACTAGGAGCTACACAAAAACCTTTCAAGACCGAATGCACATCTACATTGACGAGGATTGTCACTGGACTTGCTCCAAGACTAGATATATCTTCGTGAAACCATCCTTCCCATTGCATAGTTATTGACACGATCCACTGGTTAATGAGAAATATGTCAGTAAATTTTTTGTTTCTAATGCCTATCTAATGCCGTATTTTCCTACAGTGGTATCAAAGCCACATCAATTAATTATATTTTGGTATAATCGATATGATGTAATTTTTGCTTTACCATGTTTATTTATTGCATACAATGCGAATATTTAAACTGGTTGATGTGCACGTCCATCTAAATCACCACATAAAGAACCCAAACATATATATATATATATATATATATATATATATATCTGTGTGTGTGTGTGTGATATGATATATATGCAATTTACACATGTCACCATAAAATTGGTTTTGATGGTTGATGTGAACTATGGTTATGGCCAAAACCACAGATTTGTGTGTCCATGGTTGTGGTTATTATTCCTATTATTAATCAGTCTACGTACTGAGCCTCTCTCTCTCTCTCTCCTTTCTACATGTAAATTAAACACTCTTCTTCCTATTTCCCCTCAAATGTAACTCGAGGTTTTCCCATATATAATGTAATAAGAAATAGGATAGTTTTAATTTATGTTTCGATGTGAGATGATGATCTGCATAAAGGAAAAATGACCGACTCATGAGACGACTTGATCAACTGGAGGATCGAGAAGGACATATGATAGGAGGACAAACCGATTGACTGGTGGGCCAACTGACTAAGTGGAGGTGTCCAGATACTATTTAAACCTGAGAACCAGATGACCGGTTCAGAAGTGCCCAATTGATCGACCAAGAGGCGACTCAACTAGTTCAAGATTTGAACCGATCAACCCAGATGGGTTCGAACACATATCATCACCAATAACAGGTTGCATATGATGTGGACCATAGGTGGTTGTAATTCCTTGTGGCTCCAAAGAATTACATTAGTATGTCCATAACCGTCGCTTATGTGTTTTATTTATTGCATGTTCTCATTTTTGGTTATAGCATGTATATGATATGTACCATATATGTGGTGATTGGATAAAGTATATGTATTTATACAAACAAACTCCCTCAACTTAAATATTAAGTCTAAGATGCCTTCCATTAACAATACACATGAAAAGCTTGATTGACCAAGCATAGATTTGCACAAAGCATGGTGTGTTGTCTATCTCGTGGAAGTGTGATGGTAGATATGTAGATTTTCACAAAGCATGGTGCGTATCTATCGTATTGCTATTGGGTCAGGATTAACTGGTAACTTAGAGAGCCCAAGCCCAGAGGCATGTAGATGATCATGGTAAAAAGTTACGCATATCATCTATCTAAGAGTTGCATGTGATGCAATTGGCATGATGGCCTACCTAAATAACCAGGTTGTGGGTGATCGGCAAAAGACGACTCATGACCTGATCAAATATGGATCTTGGCCCACTAGAATATTGTACAACACAATATTTCGAATTGATATTGAGGGCTATCAATTTGAATAAAATAGTGGGAGCGATAATAATTAAAGACGTAATTAATATTGTACAAATTATCAAATCAAACCAAATAAAAATGTTTTGAAAATGTTGCAATATTTCTTTGTAGAATCAAATGTCAAACACAAACATGTTCAAATTGCTATTATTCCTTGAGAAGGACAAAATGGGATAAAGTTCCATGATTTTTTAAGGACTTTGAGAAACGTTCTCATCAATGAAAGAAAGTTCTATGCCCTTGATAGACCAATGCGAGAGGAACCAACTCCTAGTACGCCTAAGACTAAATGGATGCTTATTGGAAGCATGTCAATGATGCCATAGACATTTTGAATACCTAGTGCTATGTTGTATGAACTATGAGTTGCATGAATAACACAAATACATGGACATTCTCGAGATGGTAACACATCTCAAGAATCATGTAAAGAAAATAAGGTATAATGTCTCCAAAGTGCTAATTGAGTGCAAACTGACAATGGGAGGTCCAGTAGAAGCCCACATGCTCAATGTGATTGGACATGTGGAATGATTGGGATTTCTCTTAGGTCAAGAGTTGACCATGAATATGATTATGCAAGCATTGCATGAATCATATAGTTAGTTTATCAAATGTTTGGCATGTTGATGCCAAATCAAAGAAGAAGAAGAAGGACAAATTCGTGATGGTGATAAGTAGAAGTGAGTCCTAGGGAAAAAGCAAGGCCAAGAAGTATTATGAGGCTAAGCTAAAGCCCAAGTCTTTTGCACTCAATATATGGAGAAGGGTAAGTGTAAGAGGAATATGTCCTTTTTCACTTAAAGGATAAAGAAAATAAAGTGCCACCATTGTCACTTGTTTGGACATGGGAAAGGAATTATCCTCTTCATAGAGGATCTCAAGAAGAAGATAGAGATAGAGATCCCTACTTCAAGACCTAAGAAGAAGTAAGCTAGAACTATATGGAGCAAGGGTTTCTGCCACTATAGTTAAATGTTGTCATTCATGGGCACATAATAAGAATTAGTGAATTGCTATTATGTACTTTCCAAACATCATATGTTTTGTATGATAAGAACATTATGATCTTCTATGGTGATGCCCTATGTATCATAAACTATACTTGATAGTTGAAAAGACAAATGTGTATGACACATATATTGAATGACTCGATAACTTAAACATTGAATACCTATAACACTATCATCTAGAGTGAATAAATGAAAAATGCATTTCTAGAATATGTATGATGGTTATCTAGGCTCTTTTGGTTATTGAACCAATAGAGACATGCATGTCTTATTTGTTGTGCAATATGATAAGAGTATCTTCACTAGATGTAGTGGGAGATCGACTATTCCATTAGGACTAGTACAAACTGATGTACATAGACCTTTTGGATGAATGCTAAAGGTAGTTACAAGTACCTCATTACATTTATTGATGAGATCGGTAGATATTTGTATTTAATGAAATACAAGTATGAATCTCTTGAAGAGTTCAAGGAGATTATGAATGAAGTACGTAACACACTTGGTAAAGTATTAAGATACATTGATATGATCGATGTTGAAATACGTAAACTAAGAGTTTGAGGACCTTCTGGGAGATCATGATAGTGTATCATAATGAACTCCACATGAAACATACTAATGTGTTAGAAAGAAGGAATCACATCCTGTTAAGTCATGGTGTGATTATCAATTAAAATCTAGCTGGTCTTAAAATTTCTTTTGGGCACATGCTTAAACACTAAACAATCTACCGTCTAAAATGGTTTAAAAGAAACCATATGAGATATGGCATGGGAAGTGTCCTGATGAGTCTTTTATAGTGATTGGGATTGAAATCTCGTATAAGAAAATAGTTTCTTAAAAGTATTTATCCACAAATCACATGAATGTTATCTTGTTGATTGCTACTTATATTCCTACCCGACAATAAAGAGTTTGTTGCTAGGATGGATGAATTCCTAAAGGGAACTTAGTTCCAAAGGAGTCAGTGGGAGTAAAAGTAGAACTCAAAATGTTTGAGACAAACAAGAAAACATTAAACATAAAAAGGTACAATAAGGAACAAGGAAAATCACAAATTGTTGTGGAATCTCAAGTTCCTTATGTAAACACAAAATTCATAGTTTTAGTAGAACGCCTTGAGTTTGAAAGATTATGATATCTTATAACTCAAGAAGGTGGTAAGTTGATCATAGCGATGAGTCAACTACCTACCTAGAAACTATTGAGGAACCAAACTCTGAAAAATGGCTTGAGGCCATAAGATCAATGATGGACTCCGTATAAGCCAATAAGTTATGACCTTGGTGGATCCACTTGAAGGGGTAAAACCCATTGGGTGTATTTGGGTCTCTGTAAGAAGACCAACTTGGACATGTAGATTGGTTGCAAAGAGCTTCAAACAAGTTCAAGTTGATGAACATGATGAAGTCTTTCACCAGTTACCATGGTTAAATCCATCTGGATCATGCTTGCTGTTGTAGCTTATTATGACTGTGAGATTTGGCATATGGATGTTAAAACTACATTCCTTAATTGGAATAATTAAGAGGATGTATACATGAAACAACCTAAAAGTTTTATAAATCCATTAATGCAAATAAAGTCTATAAGCTACAAAGGTGAATATGAGGATTGAGGCAAGCATCTCAGAGTTGGAATCTTCTATTTAACAAGACAATCAAAGGGTTTGACTTGAGTCAGAATGAAGATGGAATCTGTGATTACAAAAGATTTAGTGGGATCATATTGATATTCTACATAATGATGCATAATAACATCCTTATCCTATAAATAGTAAAACCTGACAAGGAAAGTACCTTCTATATGAAGGGTTTAGGTGAAGCATCCTATATGATAGGGATCGAGGTCTATAGAGATAGATCTGGAAAGCTTCTTGACCTAAGTAAAAGCACATACATTGGTAAGATGCTGAAGGGTTCAACATGCAAGACTCAATGAAAGAAAACTTATCTATGTTCCATGGAGTTAGTCTTTCTAGAGCCTAGTCTCATGTCTATAGGGGACCTTTCCTTGATCTGGCCCAAGTTGGAGAAATGACCCGCCAACATTGGGAGGTTGTTGGTGGAAAATGACGCGACGCGGTCGAGGTGGGAGAGGGAGCGGCAGAGGTAGAAACCCTAGAGGAGGCGAGAGTGCTAGAGACGGGAACGATGCTGGTTGCGAGTCGGCATCGACTCCTCCGAATGGCTCAAGTGTGGCTACCAGAGTGGAAAGTCCGCCTTCGTCCCAGATTCAAGTCGATTCGAAAGGTCCCTCGACCTCGTCATCACCCCCTCCATCTTCCCCTACCGTAGATCTGCCGCCGAATGGAAATGAGTCCTCACCATCTGATCTTCCCGAGTGGATGCAATCCAGTCGTCCAGGTAGATCGTGTGAGGTTCAATCCATTATCGACTTCATCGAACCAGCAATGAAGAATGGCTCTAAGTGCTTTGCCTTCTCAAGCAAGGATGAGTCCGCTCCAAATTGGAAGGATTTCGTGTTGGTCCGTTGCACTGGAAGGAAGCCATATAAAGGCCAGCTCCATGGGTGGATCAAGAGGAATTGGTTCCTGAGTGGTGACTTCCAAGTCATCATGGAGGAGACAGAAGGTTTTGTTGTTAAACTCCCAACTGCCAAGGAAAGGGAGAGGATCATCGACAAAGCCCCTTGGATGATGGATGGCTCACTTGTGATTGTCCATCCCTGGGAGCCAGGCGAACCTCTTTCCCAACTGTCATTCCAGAGGCTTCCGGTATGGGCAAAAATTGAAAACCCAAGGGTATCTTGGACGAAGGCGCGCCTAGGCGGAGTTGCGAGCTTGCTCGGTTGACCACTAGACTTTGATGAAGCGACGCTTTCTGCCAACTGCCTCAAAGAAGCAGTGGTATGTGTAGAACTCTGCTCCAATTCTGGTTTCCCTAAATGAGTTTCCATTGAAGTAGATGAATATCCTAGGCCTCTTAGTGTCGAGTACATCTCCAGGCCCCTTCTGTGTTCAAAATGCTCATGCTTTGGCCATCGATTTGTGTCCTGTCCCTCGAGGAATAGGCGATCTCAGAAAAGTGACCTGAAGATTCGTGTAGGGAAGATGGCCGGTACTGCAGGTGCTTGAAGGTTTGCTTCTGAGCCAGGCAGTAGTGTGAACGACAACCCAATTCCAGCCATTGCATCCCATTGCAATGCAATGACTCCTACTGAACCAGACATGTATTGCGATTCCCCCTACATGGTGGTGGATAGCCTAGACTTAGAATGGTAGTTATCCTTCTCAAATCTAAAGATTACCCTGCAGTGTGTTAAGAATCTGGTACATGATACTGGTATTTCTCTCGAGTACTACATAGCTTCTGAACATGTATCCGCGGATGAGTCTGCAAGCTCCTGCGATCTTGAACAATACCCAATGCTGGGTTTCAAGCTTAGTGAGAGTCCTAGACTTAGGAAGAAAAAGAAGAAGGTGAGGAAAGTAAGATCAGATGAGTCGATGACTCTATCTAAATTTTCCAGTTTCTCCTGTCTTCCCCTGTATTATGCTTTTGCTTGTTAGCTGCTGCAGACATTTTAGAGCTACTTCTTTATCAATTCTAGTTTGAGATTCAGCTCCTCCATAGATTTGTTTTGCATTGGTCCTTGGCTTCCACAATTTCTGGGTGTGGTTAATGATAGTGGCAGATGAGGTCGTTCTCAACATGTCTTACAGGATGCGTGGAGATCTTTCTAGCTTTGGCAAGGCTGAGTTGTTCTTACCGGATGCATGGCAGGGAGTTGCTTTCAATAGCCAAGTTTTACATCTTCTTGTCTATTGTCTTAGAGAGGCATAGATGCTTACAGCTGGTCATAGTTTCTGAAAGATGGATCTCACAGATTGCGATTTCTTATTTGCTAGAGTCTAGTTCTCACTGGTCGTCAGATGAGTGCTTGTAAGATCATGGAAAGGGGCACACTTTATGGGTGAGCTTATATGTTTGTGTCTCTTTTGATTTATCTTGTAGGCCCTTTTTGTCTTCCATGGGTGGGTTCTCTTCTGTAGCATCATGCTATGTGTCTCTAGGTTTTCTGTCTTTCCTAGTTTTTGTGTTTTGGAATGGAACAACTCCTGCGTGAGCTTGTATTCCATTTTCTTAAGTTTTAGATTTAGGGGTTCTTGTACTGTGCCCAAAGTTTTGGTTTTTCAATACAACAACCGGATTTTTAGCCGACCAAAAAAAAACATTGGGAGGTTGCTTATTGACAAGCTATCCATTGCAGTGGGACAAGAAAACAAGAAGAATACAAAGGACTACTACATGGGAGGGCAAATCTCACTAATAGAATTCCACTTCATCATCCTTGCAGAACTAAGATAGAATGAGGAAACACAAGGATACAGTTTGATAGATGTCAAGTACCTCATAACTGTTGGGATACATGCAAAGAAAGGGAAGAAATTTTACTACATACAAGCCATGTATAATATGCTACTCCCCCTCCCTGAAATGAGCCATTATGACTCTCCTAAGATGAGGCCAAACATAGATGAAATAGACATGATGATTTCTAGTACCATAGAAAGAGATACAAACCCCCTCACCCACCACCATCTTCCAGGAATAAGAACAAGAGAAAGTGGCAAGACCTGCAAAACCAGAAAAGAGCAAGAAGCTATCAGTAAAGGTCCACAAGGTAGTCTCCAAAGTACTAACACTAGTGACATGACCAATCCAACCACAAGTAAATGAAGATCCTAGGAATGAACATCCTACTCCAACAACACCATCTGCTCTAGATACTCACGAGGAAGAGGCCGACATCTGCACCAACCAACCACCTTCAATAATTGATATAGGAATCCCAGAAATGCTTGAAAACATGATGGAGATAGACCATCTGTAAGTATGGATGAACAACAAAGGGCCCCTGAATATGTACAAGTGAAGGCACCTCTATCCACAACCAAGGGAGGTGTGAGAAATTTGAATGAACTTGAGAAACCGTTGCAAGATCAACAACAAGACAAGTAAGAAACATTGCCACAAATAATCTTGTTTCGACAACGTTTTCATTTGGTGATAAACTTGGGGTTGAGACAAAGGCTTGGAGAGGTGCTTTTTGACTTGGTCGATGCTCTGCTAGGGTTTGCTCTCCGTCTGGTGGCGGCGCCGCCTGTTCCACACCTCGGCTAGGCACCCCGCCTACCGGGGGCCACCTTCCTCGGTTTCCACCATGATGCCATCCCCGTTCTCTAGAAGGATCACACGGCAGAGTGCTCAGGCCATGAGGGCCCAGCAAGCGGTCCAAGATAGACGCCAAGGGTTCGCGGCCCTCGCCACGCCGATTGACGAGATTATCCAAGATGTTAGGACTGTCGTGGGATCGCCGACACATCGACCGTCTGATGATGATCTGCAGACTGATCCGGTTGCTCCTGATGACGAGCTGCTAAACCCTAACGACCCTTCGTTGGAGATGAATAGCGCTGGACAGAACCATACTGAAAATCCAGAGGCCTTAGTTGATGGTCACCATGATGATGTCCCTCCCTCGACCCATGATAGGGCCCCGCCGACTTTTGTGAACTCTACGAACCATGAAGATGTACCTGCTCGTCTTGGAGGATCTCTCGGAGATTATAACACAGAGCGGCCTCTTGCGGTGGAGAAGAACCCTAGGAGTCAAGACGCCAGAAGAATCGAGCACAGGAATTATCAGCAGGTTCCGCGGGATCAGCCTGTGAGAACCCCTTCGCGCCAGCCATGGATGATGGACATCCCTACTGACACTTGTTATCATTGTCTTGGTAGCGAGGAGATGCCTTGTCAGACCTAGTGCTCCCCCGCCTGATATTTGCTCTTATACTGAATTCCTGGTGATGAGACCTGCCGTTCCTGCTCGTGGTGGTCAGATGCATATCCCCAAATGCATAGCTGTTGATTTGGGTCCGGACACGGAGGAAAGAAGAAGCAAGGCACAGGCGCTGGCTCGAGCGGTGGAAGTATCTTGGCCGTCACGTTTGGCTTGGGAGGAGCTTTGCCCTGAGCTCAAGAGAAGGTGGCCGCATGCTACTGATATCTATCGACACTCCAAGAGAAAAGTTGTTGCTTTCTTTGCTAGACAGGAGGAAGCGCGTCAGGCTATTGTTGATCTGTCCTTTGTGTTTAGAGATACGATCGTTAACCTTAAATCCCTCGAGGAAGGTGAGTCCTGCTCCCGCAAACAAGCTGTTTGGTTCTGGATCGCGGACCTCCCGATTGTTTGCCGTGATGATGATGCCATAGACAGCTTAGTGAATAGCTTTGGGAAGCTTATCGTTGTATCTGGATGGATACGTAATCCTGATGACATCTCAGGAATCCTAGTGCTTGTGGAGACGTTTAATGAGGATATCCCACAGTATGTTTCTCTGACTTATGGGGACAGAAGATCTGATGTGAACTTGTACATTGTTTCCCGAGGGAAACCAGGTTCTAATCTATTCTCTCGAACGGAGATCGGTGAAGAGCTATGCATTCCGATGGAAGCCTTTGCTACTCATAGTTCTGCTGCTACAGAATTACCTGTGAAGGATATGATGATCCCTGTAGAGTCTTCTTCACCTCCTGATATGCCCGTGTTGGATAACCACAATCATGATGCTATAGAGCCCCAACCCGACGTAGTTTCACAGCTGCAAGATGGCAACAGACCTCGTAGGTTTGTTTTTGATGATGAAGGCAACAGAAGACCGCTTCATCGGCAATGCCTTACTGATTTTATCCCTTCAACATAGTAGCTGTACAACTCGCTCCGCAAGAGAGGCACCCAACATCCTTCGTCCAGTAGGCAGCATGAGGACGACACATCCCTCACCCAGCCTGCTTCTCAGCCCGTCGGCCACAGGAACTATGCCCATAGAAGGAGGCTTTCGGATGGACAAACCCCTTTTTCTGATGATGAATGGGACTATGGAGGTCGTGAGCGCTTCTAACTGGAGTCGTTGTCTTTGAGAACTCAGTCTCTAACCTAATGGATTCCAACTTTCTTTTCTGGAATATTAGGGGAGCGGCCAACAATAAAACCAGGAGAGTGCTTGGTCGTTTATGTAGAAGACATAAACCCATGGTTGTTTGCTTGTTCGAGCCTTTCTTACATGCTGTCTCAGCCGATGAGTTACTGGACATCGTTAGATTAGACTGGTCAGTTACCAACTATGAGGAGTCTGGAAAGATTTGGCTATATGCGGATAACTCGCTTCACCCGTCTGTGATGAGAATACACAATCAGCATATCACGATTAAGCTCAGGGATGCTGATGACATGGTTTTCTACATTACCGCGGTCTATGCGAGCTGAAGTGCTTCTCAGAGAAGATCTTTATGGGAGGACGTTGCTGACTTATCCGCTCACATTGGCGATGCTTGCTGGCTCGTAGCTGGAGATTTCAACATCATCAAGCATCATTCTGAAAAAAGGGGTGGGCTCGACAGACCTTATCAGGAGATCCTGGATTTCAATTCCTTTATGCATGACGTTAACCTGAGAGAGGCCCGTTTTCTTGGCAGCAAGTACACCTGGGTTGACAAGCAATAAAATACTCCCACCATTTGGGAGAGGCTAGATAGAATCCTTCTTAGTGAATCATGGGGTCTGAAGAGACCAAATGCGGTCGCCTCACATCTCACGAGATATCGGGTTTCTGATCACTGCCCGATCTTGTATCTACCTGGTTGCTTGAGGATGTTCAATAGAAGGAGACCCTTTTCTTTCTCACAGGTATGGCTTGAATATGAAGATTGCCGGCATATCATTGATGATATTTGGGAACAGGATTTCTCTGGCTCTCCTTCTTTTATCTTCTACTCCAAGTTGAAGATGGTTAGAGATGCTCTGAAGTCTTGGAGCAGAGATACCTTTGGTGACACTAGCCAGCGGATTAAAGACCTTGAGGATGTGGTTTATACGACACAAATGGCATATTATGAAAATCCCACCCTGGCCAATGAGATGAACCTCAAGATTGCTGAGAATGAGCTCCAACAACTTCTTGATCTTGAGGAGAAGGTTTGGAGAGAACGATCCCGCATTGACTGGCTTCACGATGGTGAGAGGAATACTAAAGTCTACCATGCGGTAGTGAGGTCGAGGAGAAAGGTCAACCGTGTTGTTCACCTTCAGTTGAGTGATGGAACGAGGATAGAGGATCCGATGGCCATCGCTCATCATGCTGCTGCCCATTACGCAAATTTCTACAAGGAGGATCCTGGTTATGATGATGGCTTGCTAGATGATATGCTGACATCTATTCCTGGCCTGGTTACCCTCGATGATGATGCTTCCTTGACGGACATTCCAAATGAAGAGGAGGTGCGTATGGCTCTAGATCAGATGGACAAACATTCTGCACCTGGACCGGATGGATTCACGGTGCATTTCTTTTGTAATCTCTGGAACACGGTTAAGGATGATTTCATGAAGATGACGAGATCCTTCTTTAGTGGGCAACCATGCCACCGTAGTCTGTTTTGCTGTAATATTCTTCTTATTCCCAAGGTTGAGAACCCCTCTGACATTAGTAAGGATTTCCGACCTATCTCTATTGAGAATGTGGCCCTGCGTATCTTGGCCAGAGTCATGAGTAACCGCATGAAGAGTCTTATGCCTAAACTCATTTCTGATAACCAGGAAGCCTACGTCCAAGGAAGAGAGATTACACACCACATTAGATTGGTCAAAGAACTGGTTCATGATCTCTATCAAGGCGACGAGTTCCCAAATTTGATGGTCAAGATTGATATGTCGAAGGCGTTTGATCGTATCAACTGGGAGGTCCTCAAGAAGATCATGTTGAGTTTTGGTTTCTCGGAGGGTTTCATTAAAACTGTGTTGCATTTTTTCATAGACACCTGGGCTACAGTCTCTATTGGAGATGCTTCTGATGGTTTCTTTCCTATGAAACGGGGCCTGAAGCAGGGTAACACCATCTCGCCCCTCTTGTTCATCATCTTCGAAGAACTGCTATCCAGACACATCCTTAGAGTGGATCTTCAGATGCACCTTGCGAGATTTTATACTCGTGGTCATGGAGTTGCTCCT
The DNA here is from genome assembly GCA_963693085.1 of Alisma plantago-aquatica. Classification (NCBI taxonomy): domain Eukaryota; kingdom Viridiplantae; phylum Streptophyta; class Magnoliopsida; order Alismatales; family Alismataceae; genus Alisma; species Alisma plantago-aquatica. The sequence goes on from OY856410.1 coordinate 230,665,423, forward strand.
TTACATCTGTTATATGCGGACGATATTATGCTCTTCCTCAATGCTAATCCGTCCACGCTGGCCTTTGTTAAGCAGATCCTCATGAACTATGAGCAAGCTACGGCACAGATGATCAATCGAAACAAGTCACAGTGTGTTGTGGGTAGTAAATGCACTGTGATCTCTAGTGATGTTGCTACGACCCTTGATATTGATAGTACAGCGGAGACGGTCATTTACCTTGGTGTTCCGATCAAGTTTGGTAGGAGCACGCTGAATGACTTTGATTACCTGATACAGAAGATTAACCAGAAGATTGCCTCCTGGAAGTCGAGGCTCCTTTCCTTCTCTGGCCGCAAGATGTTAATCGCTCATGTCCTCTCGTCCACCACCGTGTACACTGCTGCTGCCATTGGTATTCCTCGTGGGACGATTGACCGCATTGATTGCATGCTCAAGAAGTTTCTCTGGGCGGATCGGGATAATAATCATAGAAAAGCTTGGGTGAGTTGGTCCAAGGTGGCCAAGCCTCTCGAGCATGGAGGTCTGAACCTGCCGAATATCCGTGTCACTGTTGACGCCTTCGTGGCCAAAGCCTGCTGGGAGCTAATTGCAATGGATTCGTTGTGGGCCAGGTTCTGTAATGCAAAGTACTCCATACGTGTGCCTAGTAGGGCAGCCAATTATCCTAATCATGTCCAATATAGATCTACGGCCTCTCCATACTGGAAACAACTGTGGAACGGCTTCCCATCCGTGGTCCCGTGGTGTAGGTGGATTCTTGGCAGAGGTATGATCCCGTTCTGGGACGCTATATGGTGTGAGGTTAGGCTGTTCGACTATGCGAGATTTCACAGTGACAGAAACCACACCTTCTTTGTCCGAGACTTCTGGATTGACGATGAAGGGTGGGACTGGTTGGCTCTCCGGCAGGTCCTTACTGATGATGGCATTGAGCTGGTCAAGCAAGCAAGGCAAAGGATTACTGATGATGAAGACAGGATTGTGTGGAGTCCTGAGCGGATGGGTGCGTTCACTATCAGATCAGTCAAGAAGATCCTCACTGCTGGTAATGCGCCCTTCGGTTGTGCCTATAGCAAGATCTGGAGTATAGATTCCCCAAAGGAATGCGCCTTTATTTGGAAGATGATGAACCACGCAGTTCCGACGGATGACAACGTCCGTAAATGCCATGTTCAGTTGGCATCTAGATGTGAGTGCTGCGTTGAGCGCTGCACGGAGGACATCGATCATGTCGTTTTCTTTGGACAGATGGCGTCCAGATTCTGGGAGGTGTTCGAATCGATTACAGACATGATGAGGCCGCTGAGTAGAGCCGAGCTTGTAACCCTTTGCGCCTATGGTAGATCTGCCGACGTGCTCAAATGGACAGCGGCCTGTTTAGCGACCCTCATCCCATACTGTTTGTGGAAATGGAGATGCAGAGCTAGATTTGATGGTATAGCTAGACCCTTTGAGAATGTGATCCGTTTGATGACTGACCAGCTGAATATCATGCTTAAGAAGAAGACCTTTCGTGCCTTCGCTGACCCTGAGGTTCATCTCAGATTTCATGAATACGGTGTGGCCGATCCTAGATATGTGATCAAGGAGATTGCTCTTCTGAGATGGAACAAGCCAGACATTCACAACCTTAAGCTAAATATAACAGTTGGGAAAGATAGAGATCCGGTTGGAAGTAAGAGATGGTGGATGGCCAGCGTTATTAGAAATCATCACGCGAAGGTCTGTCAAGTCACTAGGTCTTGGCTTACGGCTGAAGACCTTGACAATGCTTTGCTTCAAGCTATTGTGGTTAGTCTCAGACTCGCTGAGTCCCAGAATTTGAGGATTACTACTGTTGAGGTTGACAATGCTCTTCTCTTCGATCTTGTGTGGGGCACACATCCCATCCCTTGGAGGTTGGCTTCTGTGGTAGAGGAGATCAGAAGTTATGTTGAGGAGGAAGGCATCCTGGGTTCCCTTGTGCACAGATCTCTGAACTCGATACCCAGAGTTATTGGCAAATGGGGTAATCGTCACTATGAACCGATTGTAATCTCTGATCCGAGAAGATTGCCCCCTAGGATTAGGGGTATGCTTAACCTTGAGAAGGAAGAGACCCCCTATGTGGTGTTGAGATATACCTGATTGATCTTTCTTGTTTTTTCTGGGTGTGTTTTGTTTGCCTTGGTGGGCTGTCCTTTGTGTTGTTCGGGTCATCACCTGCATCTTATAAGCAGGAGCTGTACTTTTTGATCTTTGTGCTCACACGAGGAGGGTGAGGTGAATAGATGACCTCCTGGCTTGTACAAAAAAAAAATTGCCACAAATAATCGAGTTGCCAAGTGCAGATGCAAAAATGACACCCCCAGGAGAACAACAACAAACATCAACTCTCAGAGAAGAGTTGAGGCATCAATTTGATATCATGTGTAAACAAATCCAAAACTCTTCATCCAACTCCATTCTTATTTCCTCTATCTTGCAAGCCCTAACTATGTAGGTAAATTGCATAGACGAGAGGACGACAACCCTTCCCCATTTCATGCAAGACATCATTTCCAGTCAGAAAACAATGATGCAAGCTATGCAAACAATGGTGGATGAGATGGGAAAACTCAGATAGGAAAGGGACACAATGCACAGGGAACAAAAAATCATGAATAAGGAGGACATCAAAGAGGACATGAAGGAGATAGAGGAGGAATAGAGGCTCATGGAGGAGTGGCAAGCCATAAGAAGGTCAAAGTGGATTGCCAACCCGTCATCTTCACATGCATATTCAAGCCCTTTGAACTAAGATGAACACAAGGAAGAAGAGGTTGCAAGCATACATCTAGTGCCTAGGGAGGAGCCAACCCAGGAAGAGGTGCAACCACAACCTAAAGAGGCATTTGTAGCCAATCTCCATGCCATGGTGCAAGAGTTTGATCTAAACTCTTCACCGAATGTGGATGAACTTGTCTTAGAAGACCAACCTATAAGAGAAGTTGTTAGGAAGGAGGAAGCAAGTGCTAAAAAGTTCATATCTTATGATGATGCAACACTCAACTGGTATCTAGACAAGATGAATATCTCTATGGACATCTACCTACAAGATCCACACCATGATAGGTAGAATTGTAAGGACCCTAACCTTCATTTTGGGTTTACCCTGTTTGATTTGCCTAAACCTTGTGTTTAGATGCTTGCTAATCACCTCAAATGGTGATTAGGGTTTGTTTGTGCTTTGTTGAGAGTTGGAGGTGCAACTTGCAAATAACCCAAGTTTAGGGTTGATGTGCAAGTTTGACACCTTGAGAGATGTTTCTCTCTCTCCTTGTATCCTCTAGGGTTGAGAGGATGGGTTGGGTTTGTTGTTTGAGTAGCTTTGGGCTTTGTTTTGCCTTGTTGAGCCTTGTTTGGGCTTTGCCTAGCTTTGTTGGGCCTTGTATCGGGCAAGGGTGAGCTTGGTGCCTTGTGTCGGCCATGGTGTATCGGCCATGTGGTTGTGTCGGGCAAATGGTGTGTCGCCCATGAGGTGTATTGGCCAAGTAACATTCTTTGACCTAGCATCGTTTGTGTCACCCCCCTTGTGGACACTTGGTGCTTGTTGCTTGCATGTGGCAAAAGCTTTGAACATGTGGTGGTGGGTGAGATAGTAGGTGGCTTTGCCCCATGGACAAGTGTCCCTAGGTTGGGCGACACCTTGCCTTTTCTCCCCTTCACCCTCTTTTATATATGTCTCTCCTTTCTCTTGCTTGGGATCCCTTTAGTTCCTTAGTTTCCTTCCTTTTTCCTTGGTGGATGATACCTCTCCTTGGTAGAGCTTGGTGGCCGATCTCCTTGGTGGAGTCTTCTTCTTCCTCTAGTGGTATCCAAACCCTAGAGTGTGTCTTGCTTCTCTGCTTGTGGTGAGCATATCCCCCTCTTTCCTTGGCACCTTCTTCTTCTTCTTGCTTGTTCTTCGGCCATGGTGGTTATAAGCTTTGTTTTTCTTCTGGTGGTGGTCGAAGGTGGTGCTTGGAGCTTGGAAGCTTGGTGCTAGGAGCTTGGAGCTTGCTTAAGGAGGGTTACATAACTCCTATCCCTAGCTATACTACTTTTTCATGTTGCATGTTTATATGTCATCTTAATCGGCCATGCATCTTGTTAGATATGTTTCTTGCCCTAGTATGTACCCTTTTATCTTGTTATATATATAGTGGTAATGTTGTGGATGCGTTCTTAGACCTTGTGGCCGAACCTTGAGTTTAGGGTTCCTTGGGCAAAACCCCTTTCTCTCCCATTTGGTTTTGAGAAGTGAGTTCGAGCTCTAGTGGTGTAGGTAAAATCCATCTCTCTTGGTTGTTGAGAGGTGAGTCTATGCTCTAGTTGCTTGGGCAATACCCTTCTCTCACCATGGATTTGAGAGGTGAGCCTTGGTTGGACATTGACCTAGTGAAGGTTGGAATCTTGACTAATAAGGGGATGACCCACCTTGTTGCCCGATATGTGATTGAGGTTGTGCAAAACCCCTCTCTCTTGGTTGTTGAGAGGTGAGCCAACTCTCTTGATCTATTAGGGTTTGATGATGGTGATCTTGAGGTTGATGATGACCAAACTGATATGGTCCTTGTGCCTTGCACGATACCCTTTTATGGTGCTTTGCATGAATCCCCTATCCTAGGGTTGAGTCTTAGGCGATATGCTAAGAAGCGTTCTTTGTCCCTTTTGCCTGATATGAACTCCTGCCTTAGTTGGTGCTTGTGGGCGTTATGCCTTTGGCCGACATGATGCATGGTAGACATCTCTATTTTTTGCCTTGGGTGATATGGGTTGGTTTTGGTGTTTCCAGATATGGTGCTTGGGTGGTGGAACCCTAGTTAGGTGCCCTAGTATTGACCGATACGTGGTGTCTGCCTTGTGGGGCGATATGTTACCTTGGGCGCCATGGTGTCGTTTGTTAGTTGTGTGCTTGTTGGGTGATACAGTGGTGACCTTGGGTGTCATAGTCTTGGACGATATAGTTGTGGATGACATGACTTTGCTGGTTGCCTAACATAAAACCCTAACCCATGATGGGCGATAGGGGGATGGCCGATATGTGATGCCCATATGTTGCCCGATATCATCTTGCACCTGGTTGCCTGATATCCTTAGGTGCATGATACACTTCTGGACCCAGTTGCATGATACACCCCTTTCTCCTTAGCTGCACGACACAACTCTTAGATCAGGTTGCACGACACACATCAGGTCTGGTTGCTCGATACCTCCTTGGGTGAGGAATGGCACTACCCGCCACACCTTTGGTGAGGGTAGGCGGTACCTTTGGTGAGGGTTATGCCTAGCTCAGAAGCTTAGGTTGATGAGTTTGTTATCTTGTGCCCGCATCTTTGTGGATGATGAGTTATGAATGATAGGTTGTAACCAATGATATGTTTGACACCTAAAGTTGGTGCTAAGTAAGATGATAAGATAAATGTTTATGTTCATAAGATAAAGGCATAATGTATGCTCATGGTTTGATAACAATAATGTAATTTGTCTACAAATACAGCTTGTGCTTCATGTAACTATCATCATGGATGTTATTCCAATCATGTACCTTCAACCCTAATAGCATGATAATCATAAAGATCTATGTTTGGTGATTCAATTATCTCTCTTGATATGCATACTAACCATATAGGTGAATCAAGTGAATTCATATCCAGGTAAGAGATATGAGGTGTATGTGTTCTATATAACATTGAATGATGATAATCCTTGTTGATGAGATAACATGTATCCCCAGTATGATGTGAAAAGGTCTGTTGACCTGATAAAGGCTGAGTGCCTAGTTGAGGTGTTATCCTCTGATGTTGAGATAAGGGATTGCTATCCCATGATGGTGAAGTATGCCTTGAGAGGCAGTGGCATTCTGTGATGAGGGATTGAGATCTCATGGTAATAATGCAACTCAATGTTGTTTATGTTTTACAACTTGGTTGCCTCAAAAATCCACTTAAAATATACTAATTAATTATAGTGGAACATATCATGTAGTTTTCCTTAGCCAAAGATCCATCATCATTAGTAGTTGGTGATGGTGAAACGAGTTCTCTTGTGGGTTAACCCGGAAGCACATATTTTTGAATATGCGTGGCTGCTCCTAGCCAAAAATAGGAGGATTAGAGTGCAACTTTGGTTGTAGACTCCAGAGTGCAGTTTTAGGCCTGTGGCTCAATATGAAAGAGCATGGTGAACATGCCCATGGTTCAGGATGTGTGATAAGAGCATGGTGAACAAGCCCATGGCTCAATGATTAGGGAGCACGGTGAACAGGCCTGTGGCTTAGATCACTAGTGTCGATACCTATACCAAGGTGGGCTAGGCAGAGGGTAGCCTGACCCTATGTGGTTGTGGCCACCTAAGCATGAGACTGCGGTCCTGCTTATTAAGTACTCGTGCACTGACCACGAGGTGGTGAGGTCGTGGAGTCTGGCTCTTCCATTGACCTTGTATGGCATCGACTTTGGGCTTCGCAGCCGATGGTTGGATTTGAGCAGTACGACTCACTTCCTCATAGCATGATAATATGTAATCCAACCGAATAGTATATACTACTTAGGGCAAAACACAGAACATTGATTGAGGCCTTGCTTGTGTAGTTGATCTAATTATACCTTGCAGTTATATGTACGTTCCTTATGTTTTGTGATAAGTTCTTATAAAGCTTATCTTGTCAATCATGTTCCATAAAGAATACTTGGTTATATGCCTCTTGGATACCCTGGTAAGATTGCTAATAAAATAAGTTCTGCTAAGGATGCTACTCTTATGATCTGCTGATATCAGTTATCTGCTTTACCTGCTTCTTTTGAGGTTTTATAGTTTTGGCGGGGAGTTATGTTTCTCACGGGGACTGTGTGTCTCACCCCATTGGTTTACAATCTTTTTAGGTGATCGTGCTAGACGTGGTGGTGGTCGTGAGGTTGCGGCCGAGCAACAAGAAGAGTAGTAGGAGTCAAGAGATGGATATGTTGTTGTTTTGGTTGTTTTGTAGTAGAGTCCTAGAGTCATCCCTATACTCTCAGGTCCTCGGAGGTGTTTTGACAATGTTTTATGATGAATAGTTGATGTAGCTTTGTATATCCTACTGCTGGCCTGATGTGGCCCGTTATGTATGTATAAATAGGTGATGAACTTTGGTGCTGACAGGACAGCTGGTTCCTATAGGATGTGGACAAATATCAAGGCTTGTAAATATTTATATAACATGTTTCCTTTCAGGATGAGGATCTGGATGTAATAGCTTTCTTTTATCTACTTTCCGCAATTGGTTTTAATTAACTCGTGTTTTCAGTAATATGTGGTTTTATGGTGGTTCCATGCATTTTCGCGTGACGTCTCATTATCTGTGTCATGGCTGGATGTAACAAGAATGATGTAGTGTATAATGGAAAAATGGAAGCTACCCTTGCAACGTTAGATGCAATGATGCTCGAGATGACTGAAGCATCAATGCCACCAATAGATGTTGCATCTATGACAACAATGCTACACTCACTGGAAATTCCATCGTTACATCCACAAGACAAGGTGCTGACAGTAACCATAATGGCAGAAGGAAAGGGGATGTTAGATATAGATGAAGGTGGCCTTGCCTCTTTCTTCATAGGCATATCACTAAGAGAACAGAGTCCACCACCAGAGGAGGACACTCACCAGAGAGCACTTTAAGGGAATGTTCCTATCAAGAGCACGGGTACATAGAAGACTATTCAAAGTGTTTTGGATAATGTTACTAGAGGAATTCCCACATGCCAATAAGGTGCAACCTATATTCAACAACACGACTTCCTTACCAAGACAACTTTGGAAAGACAACTTTGATTCTGAACCTGTCCAAGAGCTACAACACGCTATTAATAGAGAGCAAACATGGTTCATCACTTTGCTTATCAAAACCATTAAACACTGGGTGTTGATCATGGTGGATCTTTACAACCGCCAGATGACGGTGTACAACTGTCGTAGTGTTGAGTTGCCCAACACTTCTCTTGTATTTAAAAGAAAAGAAGAAGATGCTATTTTGAAGGTACCAATATGCCTCTGACATGCCATCCAGAAGGCCGGAACAAGACTTATCTCTTACTGAATGAACTTCACAATAAACACCAAGGTTCCATAATAAGTACAAGGGTCGGGGGATTTCTCATTCATCTCACTATTCCTGATTGAAGCAGTCAATATAGTCATCCCTTTTGACCATGTTCTCTATGGTCGATGATGTTTTATGTGTGCCTAGTGGTCTTTACGGTCAATGAGCTCATGACCCTCTTTAGTCGCTAAGAAACCCTAGGGCTTGGTCTATGCAGTCATTGAGTTTTGATCATGTTTTGGGTCGATGAGAATCTCTTCGACTGAAGGCTATTCTTGGAGTAAGTGGTCCCTGGTTTTTCTTGTTTTTGTCACCATACTTGCATGTGTGAGTGTGGTGCTTGCATGGGTGAGTTTTATTGGACACATGTCATGTGTTTGCATGACATCTAACCTCCATTATCTCTCTCAAACCCTTGGTTGTATAAACCACCCTCCTTGCATGAAACTAAACCCTTTGCACCCTTTCTTTCTCTCTTCTTTCTTGGAGATCGTCCCCTTGTCATTAGTGGTACTTGATCTTGGAGAAGGTGGAACTCAAGTGGCTGATCCATCTTACATGTTGAGTTAGGGTTTGAATCAACCCTTCCTTGGTGATTGTTTGGTGATCCTTTTGTCTTGGTAAGTGATCTACCTCTCTTCATCTTCATTTTCCTTATATACCCTCTTCTTCTTTCTCTTCTTCACTGAACACATGGAGCTTCTATGGTAGTGCTTAAGTTGGGCTTGAAGCACTTCTCTTCTTTACCTTTGTACCTAGGGTTTTGCTCTCCTTCTTACTCTTTGACCTAGGGTTTTGTTCTTTTATTGAAGGTGGTGCTAGATTAGCCAAGAAGTGGAGATCAAGCTAGGGTTTTCCTCCCTCTTCTTGGATCTTCCTTGTTGTTGGAGTTGATCCATCTTGGATAAGGTGAGTTATATAACTTTCTCCAATGTTATTGCTTACCTTTACCTTGCATGCAAGTTATCTATCTTAAAAACATAGTTACATGTTGAAATATGATAATTGCAATCTAGGGTTTATGCTTACATGTGGATCTTGAGTAAACATCTCCCCTTTTCTAAACCCTAATAAATGAATATGCTTACATATTTCATGAATATTTACATGGACTTCGAGGCATTTCTGCAATGGAGTCATCAACGATTGTTGTTTGTTAAACAAACCAACGATTCCCCCTGATGCGGTGGCTCGTAGACTGTATACGGGTGTGCCACTACCAGAGAAGCAGCCCTAGCGTCAGCACATGCGAACCCTATGGAAAGACCCTTCTGATCCAGAGAGGGTGTCAAAATGGAAGGTCAGTTGGTAGGAAGAGGAAAAATCTCAAGACGAGGGTTGGCCCAAAGAGGAGGCAGCTGAAAAACAAGCAACCCTACTCCATCCAACCTCAGTAACTCCAACCCCAATAGAAATTCTAAAACTTGCTAAATAACCAAACACGATTATGCATGAAGAAGGTGAGATCAAAGATGAACAAGAAGCAAGGCCTGAAGGGCTAGCTCAGATGATAGATGCCAGCTTCCCAGATTTTGGCAGATGGTCATCTGAAGACCTATCTATAAAGTCGCTACAGATAATCATGAAGGACTTGAAGGTAGATGACAAACTAGGGGAAATGTTTTTTGGGTGAGAAGAGATCTGTGTCCTAAAGGATGATTTGTTGGATTCTCTATGGCCTAATGGCTACATGGCTGTCAGTGTGATGGCAACCTACCAATCCATTCTAGGAGATAGAATGCCTAATACACACATGGCCTATTTCATGCTGGTAGAAGATATCATTCACAACAATGTCTTTGGCGTGAAGAAGCGATTACAACAACACCTATAGAGTTCACTGATAGATTTTATATTCCTATCCATATTGCATGACAATCAGTGGATGCTCTTGGCAATAAATATTAAGGCAAAGACCACAATCCTTTACAACAGTTCTGATGCAGATTTCTCTATGAAGAAGTACACGAATGCAACATAACCAAGGAGCATCACAGAATAGAAAGTGCAAGCCTCTGTAGAAGCAATAATCACAATGATACAAGAACATGAGAGAGGATACAATTAAAACCCTACTAAATAATTCAATAAACCACCATTCTTCCATAGAAGCCCCTAATAGATTCAGCAATCCAATAATTATGGTTTCCACTACCTCTACTAGATGGCAACCTTAGTCGAGCGAGGAGTAAAGAAAGAAAGTATGGGTTCGAGCGGTACCACATGATCTGGGGTGTCTATGTCGAGATGCTTCTACACTCTAGATGGGAAACCACATATCCAAAAATGAACAACAAAATGAACCAATTTATTTCCAACCTCTATCTTTGGCACTCTGGGACAAAGTGCATGATAGGTTTGAGGGGGGGGGGAGTCATAAACATGCGTGAAAGGTACCTCTCTAGTACCCTCTTCTCAATTAATGCTTCTACTTAATTCCCCCCCACATTGCAATATAGATAATTTTGATCTTGAATACACTCCACCCCAACCCCTTTGAGAGTGGAATTTTGAAAAGTTTAAAACTTTTTGACAATTAGAATCAAATACAACAAGCACAATTTTGGATCCAATTTTCTTGGATACAATATGACTCCCATTCATCAAATTTCTTGTCTTCTAGATAACTCTTAGCATAATTATGTCAAGAATGATAGATCTAGGCTTTTTAATTAACCTAAAAGTTTGACTGTGACAATGTTGCAATGTCGACCTTACCTCAAGATAATGTGAAATGAACAAGAGATGCCTATCTTCCCAATATGAAAACTCCAAGTAAGAAGGACTCAGTCAAATACTCTCCTGAATGATCACCCTGCTCCGAAGTACATGTAAGAAAACACACAACCCTGACAAGGAGGAACAACTACCCCTTCTAGTTCAAAAATCCTCGCTTCAGGATCAAAAGAGACTTGGAAGCCCAAAACCTCCTTGAAACCCTATTATCCTCAAGCCTAAGAGTAAGAACAAAAACCGAGTGATATAAAATCATGAGAGTTGTTTTGGTAAGATGTCGAAAGTCGTCACCCGACCTGTGTATTCCTTCACTCAAGAATGCATATATGTTGCACTCGGTAGTGAGGATTAGAGGCCAAACTTTTACACACCTGCCTTTATAAGGAGACCTCACATAGCCACCTGACATTACATCAAAACCCTATTGGGTAAAACTATCACTACATCAATAAAAATGACTGAGGAAACCTGATAAGGATAGGAAGCATGACAACTTTACCCTACCCCATCACAATAGTTAGGATTTTCAAGAAAATAAAAGTTGGGTGTGATAGCTACCTCAACTAGAACCTTGCACAAGTACTTCATGGGAAAGGATCATGAGTGTATCACGATGGAGAAATACTTCATCCAAAGTAGTTCGTACTAGACAATGTGAGTATCACAACTCCTGATCAGAGAGAGAGTCATGTGATTGATAACATCGAACCACAAAACATATATCTTGACTTAAGGCTAACATAATGACATCATTCACACTCACAAAAACAATAACTTAATGAAGCCCTTTGAAGTTATTTGATGACTTAATTCTACTTGTTATCTTGAGGACAAACTAGACCCTAAGTTTGGGTAAGTTGATAACATCCAATTTTATGGATATTATAGTGCCTATTTTATCCTCATATTATTATATCTCCCATGTTTTTATAATTTTTTTGATGAGTTTTGATATAGCTACCTAAACTCACCCCTTTTTCCTAATTTGCATAGAATGCACATCTTAGCAGTCATCAAACCTAAAGTGAAAAGGTCACCAAGGTTCTAACACCTTGGTGACCAATTAAAAGTGCACCAAGTCAAACGATCACCGATCTTGCAATTCTTAGTGACCACTGTACTTCCTCATCATTGGTAACCGATGGGTTCTGCACCATATCTGTGGTTGATGACCATGTTATCCCTACGATTGAAGGACAAGTCATCTTAACGACTGATGAAGATCACCCCTTCAACGATCACTCTCATCGACCTTTCTCAGTGACCATGAGAGTTGAGCATCCTCTACGATCATCACTCTTAGCCGACCGTTGAAACTCTTGACCTTGGCGACCGATGAAGGCTTTCCACCTCAATGATGGTTGGGGTTTTAAGTCGATTGCCAATGCCTATAAATAGAGACCCACTTCATCCATGAAAGAGGTTGTAAAGTAAGATAGATGATGAAGTGTTGTGCATTTGAAAAACCTCCTTCCATCAGTCACCTCATCGGTCTTAGATATCTGAAGATGAAATTCCAGAGGAGACAGAAGATCCATGCCATCACCAACACCCTTAGCCTATTCATGGAAATAAGGACTAGCCGCTTCACCAATCCTGCGCCCGATCCAAATCTGAAGTAGATGTGCATACGTTTCAGTCATTTTTTTGTCCAAGTTGGTGTACCCCCTTCTTCCCCTCTAGATTTTTTCATCCACATTCATCTACTTCATTCATTTTGTTATTCTCTCTCATGTCTCTCCACAGTTGTAAAACTATAACGATGCTCATGAACATGAGTGACTAAACATCTAACTTGGGTTGGGAGTATCCACTAAGGCTCTATCAACATGTAAATACTTATACTCATTGAATATATGCTCTTAACAAGGATTATATCCATACTCTTCGTCTTAATGCTTCACTTATATGATTAACCACCATTTCCTGATGCTTGATTGTTAGTGCCTCGAAAAAGTAGTGCTAATCTCATCTAAGTGTTGTGGAGTTGCATGAATGCATGAGAATGTTGGAATGTTTAAGCTAAATGGTCATATGGTTGTATTTGAGATTGTTTGCTTGCCATCTCGAGAGAGAGACAACCTTATAATCTTGTCCTATCCTAAGCTCAAGAGAGGAGGGAATAGACATATATGATGACTGCTTGTAATCTTGCTAAGGGTATATAATGGGTGTGAGTATTGCATGTTGGGGAGAGACATTAGACGGTGAAACCCAATCCAAGTTACCAACCATACTTGTTATATTACTCTTTGTTTATCTTTGTTCTTTGTTTATTTTTGTACCTTGTTTGCTTAATTTTGTTTAGTTGATCGGTTGAAGTAACATCGCCCCCTAAGGGACACCAAACTTAATCTCACTCTTTGGTTGGTGTAACTGAGCCAAGGTTCCACGTTCTTATCACTTACTACTCCTTGTTCCTATGGATCGACCCTGATTTACTTCATCGGGCCCTGTATAATAGTTGTGGGGGCCTGAGTGTCGGGTTATAAATTTAAGAGTCCGATTACTCTAGATCGGATCCTTTTTGGATGTGCAGTTTAGGCCAGTCAGACAACGTCAATATCAACCTCCTGGTCAACAACCTCTTGGTCAATAACCATGAACAACAATTGACCTCGTCCTCCTAGCAACAGACAACAACCTCCTTGCCTCTGTAGTAGTCCACACGGACCTTTGGGAACTCATGTCATTCTAGAAGAACGGACAAGAACAAGTTGTCCCTTCTAGTCAGTGTACTAGCACAAAATTTTTCTCCCACAATTGTCTCTCCCTTTCTATCCCTCCCTTTGACGTGTAGGACTTGCTCGGGTTCTCTAGGTTACCTCAAATAGAGAAGACAACAATTGTCAGAGACAATCAATGTCTCTGAGAAGCCCCCAATACCCTCTATTTATAGGAGGGTCATGGTTAGGGTTCTCAGTCTGAGCGAGAGTCAAAGGGGAAGGAATTTCATGAATTTTTGCATCCTATGGTGACAAAATGGCCGGTTCAAAGGTGAACATCAGTTGGCATGTGAGCCGATCGGTTCAACCCTTGAACCATGTGTTTCATCATGTTTCTCAATTGCAATTGAATTGGCATTTAGTACCTGATTAATGCACAACATGACTATCAACACTAATACTTGATCCAATCAAATTGATTAACCAAACGATCGATTCACAACCTGAACCAATCGGTTCATGAACCTGAGCTGATCAGTTCACTTCCTAAATAAGTTATTTCATGATCCAGATTGCCAATTTTTGTTCAATTAACCTAAAAATTTGAAATGATCAGTTCAACACTTGAACAAGCCATTTCACAATCGAGTCAGTCAACATTTAACTATAGTTGTTTAAATTGAATATACCCCATAGTAATCAAGTTTAAACCACATTCATGAATAATCTCCTATTCCAAGTGTATCCTTTGTGTGTGACCCTATAGGTTCCAAGTTATGTTGGCAATGAATGTCGATTACTAAGTTATGACATCACTAGCACTGAGTGGTATCTAGAAATACAACATTGCTACCCAAGTAATTTGGAATGTTGGAGAACAACTTCAACCTACAATATGTGATTGGTGTTATAGTGATTGTATGATTCCTGTATCACTGATATCTATATTAAACTCAAGGCATGGAATCGTCATCCACTCAACATTCAATCTATGTTCCTTGAACTAGAGCATATTGCCTGAGAAATATGCGAACTCAATATCATATATCGATCTACATGTTCATGAGCACACCTTCCTCAGTTTCTCTTATCAAGTGGCCCAGATATCCAACTCCTGTTAGGAGGGACAAATCCCATCTACATCACTCACAGTCATCCCCATGTGTCACAATGCACCTGAGCACCACCTTTATGGTAACTCTTATTCAAATTCATGGTGGATGATGTCTAAGTACATCAAATAATATGTGATGAGTGTTGTCATTTCAATTTTGAGAATCATAATCACCACCATCACTATGAGAGATGATTCTAACTACCAATCATGGTTTCCATGTGTCACTCTCAAGGTGGGTCTGTCAGATACACTATTCTCCAACAAGTATCTATGTGTTTGGCTTGATATCACATGTCATGAATGATTATATTATATCATCAAGCAATACACACTTTAATCTTATTTGTCATTGATGTCTATGAGCCTTCCACAATAACATCTGACTAGGGAATGAATAAGAATGTACCTACTATTGAAAATTATATGATCTCATTATTTAGGTCATAAACTTGAAGACATACACCATTGAGTAATATCATTCTTTAGACATTCATTATGTTTCACCATTATCTCATAATTAAATAAAACAAAATAAATTGTAAGATTGCCTTTATTATCAATCAAGTAGTTTACAAGATATGCTACTACAATCATCATATGATTGGCTCTCTAGGCATACATACCAATAGTAAGGAGTATAGAAGGATGACATGTGGCATTCATGATGATTATTCAAAGAGGAATACTTGATAGTATCTAAACAATACTCTAGAGGTTTGAAGAGACATATGTTTTTTGGGTCACATAGACAACAATTGTATTAACAATCACAACAGAGCACCAATATATCCAAGTTTCTATAACAACCACAATCACAATAGTCTCCAAATAAGCATAGAGGCCAAGACCTTCTATTGTTTAGAGCCTATACTATAGGATAGATGTCAGTGATAGGGCCATATGGGCTATTGTGATGTCCCCGGATTTTCTAAAACTTAATCTGATGTGTGACGTCCAAATTGAAACCCTCACCTCAGTGAGAATCCCAATTCAAACATCACACACTAGGCTAAGAAAGAGAAAATCAAGAGAGTCAAAAGGTAATAATCAGTAACACATGCACATGAATAATAATAAAACCATACAACACATGTTCACCATTCAACATATAATTACATAATGAATTGTTACAACATTTGATATGACATATTGAACAACAAAATTCTACATATACATGTACTACCATTAAACTATAGGATCTTAAGACAACATGTCCACCTGTACATCAGCTCACCACACAACTCTCAACTATCTCGATTCTTCAAGAGCATAACCACAACCTAAACAAAAGATTACATGTGGTACACATGAGCACAATATTCAAGAATATTGTACCGAGTATGCCTACATGTCTTTTATATACCTCTCTCATATCTTGGCAATAAGATAACACTAGAACTTGGAAGTTATAAAGAAATATAAGAAAAGTGTATACTTGCACAAAGATGTTCATTAACAAAAGAGAACACATATTTTAGCATGACTTTCCATTGTATGTAAAGTTGATCAACCACATGCACTATTCTACCAAAGAGATTTAGTGCTCACATGTATTATTCTGCCAAAGAGATTTAGTACTTTCATCAATGCACTATTCTACCAAAGAGATTTAGTGCTCACATGTACTATTCTTCCAAAGAGATTTAGTACTTTCATCAATGCACTATTCTACCAAAGAGATTTAGTGCTATCATATAATGGATCAAATATCTTATGTTTCATGTGTTCATAGCCATAAGTATGAAAAACTCAAGAAACATAGCATATTAGAACAATCATTTCATCCAATATCATATGCCAAGTATTTGACTACACATATAATGCAATCATATTGTATAATAAGCCAAGTAAGAGGTAATGGCATACCTTGATCACAAATATACTAATCACATATTCCTCATATCATCTATTTCTTTATTAAAACTTATTAAGACAAGATCATATACTATCATCATATTCTCATCATCATACATCTCATATTAACCCTAATCATGTTCATTAGGGTTTCACTTAGTCATTGGGATATGTGCATCATTACTTGCATTCTTGTCTTAGATTTATCTTACTAATTTCATTTTGTAGATTATGGTTCATTATCTGAACATTAGGTTCTAAATCCTTTTTGTACATATATTAACCTTATACATTATTCAAATTAGGGTTACAATGCATGCATTAAGGGTCATCTTCATATAACATGAATTTTGTACACAAAATTGATCTCATACTTGCATATTATCTTCCATTTACTGATATGAGGGTATTCTGTAAATTTCATCATTTATTGAGATCACATGTATTTATTGCATTTTATATAGGGTTAAAAGCCCTAATTATCCATATGGAGCAAAATACATGATTTCATGCATCAACATCATAATCACTGACATCATATGGATTCTAAACATGATTATAGACTTAGTGACATATTCTCATAATTTTAGGCCAACGTTTGATATTTATTATCCATTAAACAAGCATTACACATCTTACATGATATCACTGATATTTAAGCATCAAAATCCTAATATTATCATTTTAATGTGTTCTACTCATTTTTACGAGAATTTTGGTATCTTATTTGTATTTTTCTGATACTCAAGCTAATTTCTACGAATTATTGAAAACTAGGTATTTATTGAAATATTCTTACCTTCCAGCCAATCGAGATGTGCCAGGTGGCTCTAGGGAGGTGCACAGTTCTCCTACTTGCTGGTTAAACTAGCGGTTCAAGGGTTTTGAACCTGGTTCTATTTCATTTGGCCGATTTAGGGTTTTCTCCCTCACTCTTCTCCTTTCTTGCGTTCCACGCAAACCCAGCGCAGCGCTGCGCCTACGTGCGTGGGAATTCTTCCGCCCAAGCCACCACCGACATAGGGGAAGGTCTCTGGGTCGATCTGGATCTATTGCAGCATTCTGTCCGTGAATGCCTTGGCTCTAGGCCCTGCCAGTACCCGATCCTCTCCACGACTCCTCTTTCACTCCTACTGGACGTCGCCAGTCTCCTATTAGTTCCTGGTGGGATACCGACACCGCTCTGCTTGCCTAGGATCTGCATCTACCACCGTCTCCTGATGATGGCAACACCACCACCAGGCTGGGCAGGGTGGCATCTCTGGCCTCAGGCAGGTGATAGGACGCTGACTTCTCCTCCTCATCAGCATAGCACAACCCTTTCTTCCCAAGGCGCCGCCACGAGGTGATCCTCCAGCATTTGCCATCGCTGCTCAGAGTCCTACGCCTGCGTGTGTTGTCCATGGGTTCTCAACCCCGTTTAGGGTTCTGCCATGATGGTTAGCTTCTCCATCCGCACGATCTCACCACTGCTACGATCCCTTCAGCATCCGCCGTGACTCCTGAGTTGTAGCGGGGCAACTTTTTTAGGACGAGACTCTCTATTGTGCGCTCAGTTAACTTCCTCCACCACTGATGATGGATATGCTAGATATAGGGTCAACTGATTCAGGTCATTGGAAGCGCAAGGAAAACCACCCACTTCTTTTCCTTTGCTAGGCCACGACCACGAGGTAGGGCAAGTCGAGGCTTGCCTGGCTGATGGTGCCCCATGATCTCTCAGATGGTCTATCAGACTACTGGATTTTGCCTCTGCATAGACAATCTGTGGCACTCCTCAATGAGAGAAAAGGCTAAGTCATACGTGTATGTAAAACTAATATAACAAACCAAAACCTAGGCTACAACTTATATGTGTTGACTCATCATCCATCGATTATGTGTATTATTTCACAAAACTTGAACTTCAATAACATCTTCCACAGACCTTCAGACATTATGAAACTTCTACTACATCTTTATCATAAATCAAGGTACATTCCATTTTGGTCCCTAAACTCAACTGTATGACCAGTCAATCAAATTCCCAAAAGGACATTAAATATAGGGGTCTTAATCATGATATAAACATCAATCACCTTCCAAATCTTATTAAAGCACTTGTAACATTTAAGATAACTCAACATGAGATAAAATCACTTATGTCATCGGACATTAAAGGATTCCAAAAGTCCACTCCATCACAGCTGCAAAACCCCCTATTATGAAGTTTTTACACTATGACCAACCTGGATACATAAGGATATTTTTCCTAGAGTTGAATCAAGAGGTCCCAATAGTAGAGACAAAGTTAGTAGAGCTCATAATATCACAATGTTGGTGGTGGTAGAGGGCGTGTCCAGAAATCACAGGCAGGGTCATTATGATCCGTAGGAAGAAGTCAAGGTCAAAGAATATTGTAGGATACAATTCTATTCTTACTATGTGTCATCTGACATGAGTCGTCAGTCCATGGGCCATGATAGGCTAAGTGGAACTTTTTCATCTTGACTTATTTTTTTTCTATGTATGTATCCTTTTTTGTTGACTAGGCTTTGGTGCACACATTTTTCACCAGAAAGATTTTACAATGTAATTTTCTTATTAGTAGTAGATATGACCATTGTTTTCTTGAACCCCTTTGGTTGGTTCCATAGTTTTGTGAGAAATGTGTCCATCTTGTGTTCTTATTTACTCCTCATAAAGTAGTTGAATAACTAAGGTAGAATTTGGCAAGATGGTTGGGTGTTGCCATCCTCCATATTTTTAGAGACCAAGGCAACTGATAATGCATTGTAGTTCTACTTCTAGCATTGATGTGGTGTGGTTTGAGAGTCCTTGCCCCAAGATAGTCCTTCCTATTCCATTGACAACATGAATTCTGATCCCTTCAACCTTTGAATGATACTGGAAGGTTGAGTCAACAAATAGAATGAGCTGACATACATCTCGTGGTCTAGTTGAGCATGACACCCCAATTTTGGACTTAGGGTAGGAAGGTTAAAGATATCCTTTGAGCACTCCTTAATGAGGCCAACATGCACTTATGAACTTTCTTTCTTGCCATAGTGTATTGTCTCATGTAGCATTCAAGTTGATTTCATGCCACTTTACATGCACAAATTTAGGTGGTATTTGGAATTGATACCCTAGAGAAGTATGAGGTGGTGTTGGATTACAGATAAATGTTGTAGAGTTTAGGGAAGAGTATGTGTTTTGGACTTTCAAAGGAGATTGGAAGATTCTCCTTGTGTGTCTTGTATCAACAAGGATAGCTGAGAAGTTGATGAGGCAAGATTTTAAAGCATTCTTGGAATATGTGGTGGGTATTAAGGTGGTTAGTCCAAGTATCCACAATGTACCAATGGTACATAAGTTTGAGTATGTCTTTGCCAATGAGTTTCTTGTCATTCTACCCCTTCAAGAGATTGACTTTTAAATCTTAGATACCTACTATTCAACCCATAAAAAAATCACCTTATAGGATGGCACCTACAAAAAGGAAGGAGTTGAAGAAGCAACTTCAAGATTTGTTGTATAAGGTCTTCATACAACTAAGAACGTTCCCTTGGGGTGTTATTCTCTAAGAAGAAGGATATTTTTATGAGGCTATGCATAGACTACTGATAGATGAATGAGTTTGTAGTAAAGATCAACTATCATCAGTTGAGGATTGATGATCTCTTTTTCACTTGAAGGGTGTTGTTGTATTTCCATGATCGATATGAGGTCATTATATCATAAAGTGAGGACTAATATGGAGGATATACCTAAGAAAGTCTTCAGGACTAGGTACAGTCACTACAAAATTGTGGTTACTCCATTTGGGTTAACCAATGAACAAGTAGGTTTTATGAATCTGATGAATAATTTTTTTAGAAAGTATCTAGATCAGTTCATTGCGGTCTTCATACATCATATCTTGATCTATTACACGTATATGGAGCAACATGAGAAGCATGTCCATTTGGCATTAGAGATGTTGAGGTAGAATTAGTTGTATGTGAAGTTTTGTAAGTGTGAGTTTTGGCTGAATGAGGTGTCTTTTCTTAGTCATGTCATATCTGAGATTGGTTGTGTAGATCCGAAGAAGGTAAATTTGTGTTGTTGTGGGAGAATCAAAAGACACCAGTCGAGGTGCAAACTTTTTAAGGTATACCCGGTTACTATAAACAATTTATTAAGGGCTTTTTGTGATATACCCTTACTACTGACCAAACTAACCAAGAAGGATGTACCCTTTTTGTGAACTTAAGCAATCAAAAAAGTTTCCAATTCTTGAAAGATAAGATAAAGCAACTTTAATGTTAGTTTTACCAAAACCTAAGAGCGTGTACATAGTTTTCTATGATACTTTAAAGAATGGGCTTGGATGTGTGTTCAATAAGGAAAGGCATTGTATCTCTTTTGCTTGTTCTCATCTTAATAATCACAAAGAGAATTACCTAACACATGTGTTGGGACTAGTAGTAGTGGTCCCAACATTAAAATTTGGAGGCAGTAGTGGTCATGGCATTAAAAGATAGTGCTATATCTTCACTGATCACAAGAATTTAACGTACCTCTTTTCAAAGTAAGAGATAAAAATGAGACAAAGGAGGTGGGTTGAGGTAATAATGTATTATTATTGTATGATAGAGTATCATCCTTGGAAGTTGAATGTGGTGGTTGATGCATTGAGCATGAGATCATATTATCTTCAACACATGCATTATAGTTGTATTCCATAGCTTACAACAAGAGGGACATGTTTGTGTCTTTATTACAAATGAATGTAAATATGGAAGTTTCCTTTCTTGATGGAGTATTTCTTAATTAAAGGTCAAGCCAACATGGATGCAACAGATCATAGAAGCATAATGGATTCATACAACTATTTTTAGAATATCAGTTCAATGACCATAGAAAGGAAGCATGATGGGTTCCACGAGTTAGGGGACATGATAGTGTATCATCACAATAAGATGGTAGTTCCTGATGTTGATAATTTGAGTAAGATGGTACTTGAGGATGCACATTTTTTGATGTATGAAATGCATCTTAATAGTACAAAAATGTATCACAATATCAAGGGTTTGTGTTGGTAGACATGATTGAACTATGATGTGGTAGAGTTCACAGTGAAGTGTCTTTATAAGGTAAGGGAAAAACATTAAAAGCCTACATGGACGTTACAACCTTTGCTAATTATAGAATATAAGTGGGTCACGTCACCATACACTTTGTGGTTGGTCTTCCTAGGAATAAAAAAAGGTATGATTCCATCTGGGTGGTCATTGTTTGATTGACAAAAGTAGCCCACCCTTTACATATCAAGACTACCCACACTACAGAAAAGTTGACACATATCTACATAGGCGAAATAGTTTTTCTTCATATTGTTTCTCTAATGATAGCATATGATATATATCATAGGACCACAATTCACAAGTAGGTTTCGATATCACCTACGTGCTTATTAGGTCACACAATTAAAGTTTAGTACATTATTTTGTTCACATATAGATGATTAGTCTAAAAAGACCATACATACATTAGATGATTGTTGAGATCTTGTGTAATCCTATTTATGTAGAGTTGGTATATTCTCCTCATCTTCATTGAGTTCACCTAAAACAACAATTATCACAAAAGTTTAAACATGGCATTATATGAGGCTTTATATGGAAGGAATTACAATTCGCCTCTTGTTTGGTATGGGGTAGGTGAATAATAGTTGTTAGGTCCTTAGTTAGTTCAACATACTATAGATGAGATAGGGGTGATCAAATAATAGCATATGATAGGAAAATGTTTTATGCAGATAATTGACATAGGTTGTTGGAGTTTTATTTGGGAACAAGGTATACCTAGAGGTGCCACATTGGAAAGGTGTGCTAAGGTTTAGTAAGAGGGGTAAGTTGGATCCTTGGTTTATGATACCTTATCCCTATAATAGATCATGTTTACAAGTTGGATTTTCTACCTAAGTTTCATCTATTGCATAATGCATTCCATACCGTGTTGAGGAAGTGTCATCCAAATACAATATAACTATTTTTCTAGTTGAAGTTCAACTTTATGATGATTATATCATGAAGGGGGTCCAGTGTTGATCTTGGACAAGCATGTGCAAAAGTTTAGGAAGAAGTATGCAGTGTTGGCGATGGCATTTTGGCATCACCGTGGTGTAGAGGAAGCCATGCTGGAGCTAGATGAGGAGATGTATAGGAACTGCCCAATTGTTTTCAGATTTTGAGGGAGTAATCCTTGTTATATGTTTATGATTATAAGATCCTTGACTTGTCTTAACCATTAATATTTGATATCATGTTACATACTTGGGTGCTTTAGTTGCATGCTTTATGTTGATATGTAATTAGTGGGTTGATGATATGCTCATGTGGGTGTATGTGCCAGATGTCCATCTTGGAGGTCCCTTTTGTAATCTTATTGTAGCATGATTTTCTCTTATCTTCTCTCTCTTTCTTGAGCTTTCTTTCCTATGCCTTGGTTTCTTTTTCAACTTCCCGAACCTTCCCTCAGTTGTGCATAGTTTTTGGCCGATGAAAATGTCATCATTGCCAAACATCTAAGTTTCATAGATAGCTAATCTGTCTACCAAGAGAAAGTGGGCATGGGGTCCGACCGATGAGAAATACAACTCCTTTTTTCCTATTGAAGTTCCATTTGTTGTTGGATCTGACACCAAGCAATGAGAAGTGGATCACCCTCTACTGGTGATTGTGTCTCTTCACTAATGGAAATCCTAGCCCGACGCCTACTGATGGAAAAGTTTTTCACCACCTACATATGATTTTTCCATTCTTGCAAACCAATGAATATACAGATCTGTGAACGAACGACAAGCACTGATGGGACACTACTTGTTTTGCACCAATGAAACTCTACCTAGCATCTACTGATGTGGAGCCTGAGTCATCTACCAATGAATTTGTTGGTCGATGAAGCAACATTTCCAACAACTAATGGCTTGACAGTGCTGACCTTTTCATTATCTCCCCTTTTCTCTCTCCTCATGAGTCTATAAATACCCCCTTGCTCCTTATCCTTAACCTCATTTGCATGAGTTTCTTGTGAAGAGATGGAGTAACTATAAGTTAATCGATTGAAGATGATCAATAAGTATCTACTTCCTTCGACCATTAATGAAACCTACAATTTTCTCTTCGTGTCTTCTTCATTGTAGACTGATGGCTCTCCTTGCATCTTATGGACTGGATCTATGTAAGTGAACTTCTTTTCTTTCATGTGTTTTTGATGTTTCCCCTCCTCTTTGACGTTACGCTTTGTGACTTGATGTCTTCTTACCTAGGTTTTTTGAACTTGGTGCTTAAACCCTATTTTCTTCTTCCCTTTTGCCATTGTTTCCCTAGGATTGTGTAATAAGCAATTATGAGCTTTAAAGAAGGAAAGCTAGGATCTTTCTACAGATTGTGGTGTGCTTGTTTTTTTTGGGAGTGTTGTTTGAAGCTTCAAGAGTAAAACTTTAAGCTTTTCATTTTCACCAAGAAGTGAACTTTTTCCACTGTTAGAAGGCGAGTGATACAACATATGATGTATTTAGTACCTACATGATACATGCTAACACTAATCTTGCTTCTAATACCTCTAATATACTAAAAGATGGAATATCATGCTGATATATGAAAATAAAAAGGGTATATAGACTTGCATGTTTGCCTTGATCTCTTAAATAATTCCTTGATGCTAAAAGAATGTTTACTTTGGTATGCATGTACATATTCAAACTGTGATGGTATACGATCTTAAAGGTGGCACCTTTATGGTGTTATTATATCACATAACGTGAAATATGAACTGAATGATATCTCTTACTATTGGGGAGCTCTTCCAAAACAATATTACAACCTTTTAGCCACAATTACAACTAAACTTTTGTTAACCTCTATGTAGAAATAGCTCATATATGATTAGTTTGGTCTTCTTTTTGCACTTATCTTGAAAATAACATAACCCTTCCATTTTTTGGAGTTTTAATATGAAATTTTGGGTGTTGTCATGTAATTTGTAAAATTAAGTGCCAAATTTTCAGTTGACTATGATGTTCCTGTGTGAACTTAGCCTTGTGACAGCTTGATATGTTATCTCGGAGAGGATTTGACCTTGGAATGATATTTTATTAATAATAGGGCCTTGGTGCCCTAATCCTAATACATAGACTTGATGGAAATTGATGGTAATACATTTTATATCTTCTGAACTTGAATAGAATTGATTAGTATATTCATTATTTTTTATTAGTTGCAAATAAATTAGTCATGATATCATAAAATGAGTAGTTGATATAATTATTCAAGTGTATCTAATAATGTAGTGTCTTGAGTCTATAAATCTATTTCCATGGGTTGCGGGAGAAATAGTGAAATGAGTTAATCTTGTAGCAATATGAATTTTTTTGGAGAAGATGCTTGAATCCATATTTTAGTGAATATATGGGGATGAATGGGGTGGTATACCCTAAAGTCTTAAAATATTGTTGGGATTTAGTTGCAATATATGGTCCAATGATATGTGATATGTAATGACAACTAGTATGATTGTGTCTCATGTTTAACGCGGTTTTGATACCCTGGTTAGTGTTGTGGCCCATGTAATAGGATGAACTTGTGATATGTGGATCCACTTCTGAACAATTCCATAATAGATCCAACCTTTGAGCATTCTATCTATGTTACCATCACTTTGACCCAACGTGTGTGATCAGATATATTGGATCCAAATATCGGAAGATCTGATACAAATTGCTATAGAGTCTTTGCACCAGTTATCTAGTAGTTTGAGTGATATACCTCAAGCTACCCTGAGCATAATAAATTTCTAAAACCATTGGTATTACATATCTATTTAGATTTAACTAAACTATAACATGGATGTGCTTATTTTATATTTCACTTATTTCAAATATTATTTGT
This sequence comes from Alisma plantago-aquatica, assembly GCA_963693085.1. Classification (NCBI taxonomy): domain Eukaryota; kingdom Viridiplantae; phylum Streptophyta; class Magnoliopsida; order Alismatales; family Alismataceae; genus Alisma; species Alisma plantago-aquatica. The sequence goes on from OY856410.1 coordinate 230,690,800, forward strand.
GATTCATACTACATGCATGTATGTGTATCGTTCAAATATAACATAGTGTAGCCTTTCTTTATGATAGACCACATGCTATGTAGATATAAATATAATGTAATATTCTTAAATAAAAGTTTATTTTAAGTGATAAGTGTTATCAGATATTATATTATATCACTGGGTCTGAGAGTCTCACCCTATGGTTTTCCACATCCTTTTAGGGGACTAATCGAGATTCCCATCTCATAGTGGCAAGGACAAGCCTTTTTGAGGACACCAGTCACCTGGAGGTAGGTGACATTTGTGTGTCCACATGGTGGTAGGTGATTTTGTGTGTGTGAAGAGTAGTTATCCATGTAGTCATTCCTATACTCAAGTCTAGACGAGGTAGGTTTGTAAAGTTGTTTCAATTGGCTTGAGATTTTGGCATGTGTTCCTTGTGATGGTGTATCATTTGTACATCTTATAATATGTGCTCAGGCATACTATTCCTTTTTAGTAAGGCATATCTATGGTCACAAAATCCATTGAATGTAACCATAAATGTGGAATATTAACCTATTTGCAAAGGCCCTGTTGATGTGACCTTGTGGTGATGATCCAAATTTTAGTTCATGATGTTTATGTGTAAGCTTATGTTATTTATGGTTGATTAAAGTTAATCATTGTTTTGTTTCGAGTAATCTTGATCTTGTAGAGGTGGGGCATCACAAGTTGTTTGGCATTAGAGCCTATGTTTGCTCAGTCTATAGGGACATAGGATTAGGTTGTTGTGTCTATAATTATGTCCACCATACCTAACCATTGGTTATGGTTATGTAGATAAGGCTAGACAATGTGAAGATCATGCAAATAGTAGTTTTGTCTTTCCAGGGGGTGGAGAGAGACAATGAGTACTCGAGGATAGAGTACATGACATAAGGTTGGAGAAACCCATTCTAATATTGTTGGATCATGCAACACCCATCCATCTGACTTTCCAGGCCATGTCCACATTAAATAGTTGTAGGCTTACAACATTGTGAGCAGAATTTGGTTAACAAAACAATTAAATGTATGGTTCTTCCTATATCACAAGGAAGATTATAATGGATATTGTTGTCTTGAATATGTTCAGGAATTTCCCCTTTCTTCCTCCAAATCTGAAGGGTTTCTCAGACTGGGGGCCAGCGGAGGAACGTCATCCTTGTATTCACTTCTTCAGTAACCCTACCAGATCTGTCTGCCATATCTACTCACAATTCTTAGCTACAAGATAAAATCATTTCATTATTGCCCTCAAAAAACTAGGGGAATATATACATAGACACAAGATTCTACACTAATTAGGGTTACACTTAACTAATTAGAGAATTTACTCATTTTATGATTGCATCAATCAAGTTGTATTCAAACAACAACAAAAATATTTAAAATATTAGTCAAGATTTTGCAACTTCAGAAGATATGAAAAGTATTACCATCAAACTCTAACTACCCATAATAGGGTGCACTATAATGCCCCTCAGTCACATCAAGTTTATATATTAGGATCAAGGCACCACAAGGTGCTATTATTTGTCAAAGACCATACCGAGATCCAATTCTTTCAAGGATATCATATCAGGCAATCACAAGGCTAATCTCACACATGAACATCATAGCCATCTGACAATTTGACACATTACTTTATAAAGCCATAATAAGACATCACCCAAGATTTCATATAGAAACTCTAGAGAATGCAAGACTTATACTATACTCAAGATTAGCGCATAACAAGACAAAAATACTAAGTATAGATGAGCTATGGTTCTATTTACACAAATTTTGAGCACATAGAGGCTAATAAAAACCCTTAGTTGTTGTAGGAGAGTTCCCCAACACGAAGAGACACTTTGTTGTTTTTATTTCACATTATGAGGTGTAATGACACCATAGAATGCCACCTTTAAGATCATTTACCATCATAGTTCGAATCTAAGAATGTGCAATACCAAAATAAACATGTCTTTAACATCAAGGAAGTTATCTCAGAGTATGAGGTGAACATACAAGTCCAGATTCCTATTTTATTTTTTAGACCAGAATAAATATTCCATATTAGCATATTAGAGGGAATAGAAGCAAGGATAGGGTTTAAATATATCATGTAGGTAGTAAATGCATCATATGTTATATCGCTCGCCTCATAATAGTAGAAAACATTCCACTTATTAGTGGAGACAATTACTTTGAGCTTTACTCCTCAAGCTTCAAAAAACACTCCAAATGTACAAGAAAGCTACAAATCTATACCAAGATCCATGATTTAATTCTTCAAATCTTATAACAAGCCTTTTCCCAAAATCCTACAACAACTTAGACAATAAGAAGAGGAAAATTGGGTTTAAGAACCAAGGTTGAAATCCTAGGAAAGAAAACATTAAGACAAAAATCTCAAGGTAGAAGATTGAGGTAAATCACCACAAAATGGGAAGAAAAGAAGATCACTTACATGAATCTAGGTCCAGGAGATCTAAGGAGAGCTATCAATATACAAGGAAGAAGAAGGGAAGAGTAGATGGAATGCTTTGTCAATGGTTTATGGAAGTAGAAAATCATTGATTGTCATCAACTAATGACAACTAAAAGCTACTCAGGCTCTTCACAAGCAACTGACATGACTGAGGTCAAGTAGGAGGGTCAAGGGGGTATTTATATCCCCAAGAGGAGAAAGATGGAATAGGTCAATGTTGTTGAGCCATCAGTCATCACACATGTGGCCTCATTGACTAGTGAAGATTTTGGTAGATGACTCAGAATCCTCATCAGTTGTTGCTAGGTAGAGGTTCAGAGGTGAAGAACAAGTAGGGATCCCATGGGTCCTCATCATCAATTCACATATAGGGATATTCATTGGTTTACAGGCATAAAAAATTTATCGACAAGTAGTGGGCAAGTTCTTCATCAATAGGTGTTAGGCCATGATTTCCATCAGTCAATGGTCACCATGTCTCCCATCAATAGGAGGCAATCCACTTCTCATAGGTAGGCATCATATACATATATTGATGAAACTTAATTGATCAACAAGGAGCTCTAACTCCCATCAGCCAAGCCCCATACCCAATTTCCATCAATAGATGGATCAGCTAGGGATGCAAACTCAATAGTTGACCAACGATGACATTGTCATTGGCCAAAAACTATCCACAACCAATGGAAGGGCTGGAAGTTTCTAAAGAAACCAAGGCCTACCAAACCAAGATCGATAAAGATAGATAAAATAAGAGGAGCAGATGCTATGTAAAAATTGCAAAAAGACCTCCAATTGTGGATAATTTGCAAATACACCCTCAAAAGCATAACATCAACCAACTAATTAGATATCTACACTAAGCATGAAATTAAAGCACACAATCACATACAAAACTATCAAAACATGTATTCAGGGTAAAACTTATGTTCTGAAAACCATAAATTATGAACAATGATTTTTCAGCTAAAATCCCATAAAAACAAAGTTGGGTACTTCTACGTGTATCCTCCTCTAGCTCCCATGTGGATTCCTCTACACTATAATGATTCCACAACACCTTCACCAACAATATATCCTTCTTCCTCAACTTATGTGCACACTTGTCCAAGACCAACATTGGACCCTCTATATAAGATCTATCATCATCATGTTGAACTTCAATTGGTTGGATATTCTGTTCTATATCTAGATGAAGTTTCCTCAACATGGAGACATGAACATGTTGCGATCAGTGCAACTCAGGTTGCAACTCCAACTTCAATTTGACCTTCCCAACACAAGACATGACAATGTAAGGTAATATAAACCTAGGATCCAACTTACCCCTCTTATTAAATCTTAAAACTCTTTTCCAAGGTAAAATCTTAAGGTATACCTTGTCTGCAACCTAAAAATTCAACAACCTATGTTGATTATCCATATAATAATGTTGTAGGTCCTATGCTACTTCTAGATTCTATTTGATCACCTCCAAATCATATATAGTCTATTAAACTAACTCATGACCTAACAAGTGATATTCACCTACATTTTACCAACAAAGACGCAACCTGCAACTCCTTCTGCACAAAGCCTCATACAATTCCATGTCTAGACTTATTTGATAGTTGTTCTTGTAGGAAAACTCGATAAAGATGAGGTGAATACCCCATATTCCAAGAAGCTAGAATACACAATATCAGAATAACCTCTAGTGTTTGAATAACCTCTAGTGTATGTGTGTCCTTTTTAACTAACCATATATCTATGAATCAAACATTGGATTGGAATTTAATTGTGTGCCTAAATATGCATGGAGGTGATCTCAAAGCCTTCATGAACTGTCATCCTTTGTTAGATATTATCATTTCAGGAACATCTTGTAGATGAACTATCTCATTTATTCATATTTGTGCCAAATTTTATATAGTGTAGGTAGTTTTTGCTAGTAAAAGGTGGGCTACTTTAGTCAATTGATCAAAAACCTCCTAGATGGAATTATACCCTTTAGAAGTTGTAGGAAGACCAACCACAAATTTGATGGTGACGTGCTCTCACTTCCATTCCAGAAGTTGTAACATTCATGCAGTTTTATAATGTTTTGTCTTGACCTGTTGGAAAATTTGACACTTTACCAGGAACTCTACTATATCATTCTTTAATCATAGCCACCAATACAAATCTTTAAGATTGTGATACATATTTTACTACCAGGATGTATTGCATACATCAAAGAATGTGCATATTCAAGAGTCATCTTCCTCAAACAGTCAGTATCATGAACTACCATCACGTTGTGATAATAAATTCTCTAATCTTATGACTCATGGAACCCATCTTACTTCCCGTTGCCAATCTCTAACATGATATTCTATATCAAAGTTTCAACCATTTTTTCTTCTCTGATCTAATATATCAATTCCAGTTTGACAATTAACTAATTTAATAGTTTGCCAAGCAAGGAAACTTACATATGTACATTCATAAAATGCAGAGACACTAACATGTCCCTTGTGTTGTAGGATATGGAGTGCAAATGTGTTGTCTCTACTAAAGAATAAGATGATCTTCTACTCAATGAACTAGCTACCACATTGGCCTTCCTAGGGTGATAATCTATCATACAATCATAATAATTTGTCATCTCAAGACACCTATTTTATGTCATGTTCAATTCTTGCTTTGAAAGAGGTACGGTAAATTCCTATGATCTAAAAATATCAGACACTTCCTTCATATAAGCAGTGCCTATAAATCTTTAACAACAAGACCACCACTACTAATTACAAATCATGTGTCAAGTAATTCTTTGTGTTTCTTAAGATGATGAGAAACAACAGAGATTATTTGATTGTCATGCATCCACACACATCCAATCCCATTCTTTGAAGCATCACTAAAAACTAGGTAATCGTTCCCAAGTTCTGGTAAAATGAACACTAAATATGACATTAGCTTCTCTTTCAACAATTGGAAGCTGCATTGGCGTGTCTCTATCCACACAAAGGGTACATCCTTATTAATGGTAAGGCTATATACTGGAAGTCCTTACTAAACTATATATAGTAATCATATAGACCAAGAAAACTTTGTACCTCAATCAGATTCTTGGGTTTCTCCCACATCAATTCCAACTCAAGCTTCTTGGTATTTAAAAAATCCCATTCTCATGTATGACTTGACCAAGAAAAGAAACCTCGATCAGCAAAAACTCATACTTACTAAACTTTGCTACAACTGGTGTTGCCTCAACAACTCTAATGCCAAATAGAGATGTTTCTCATGTTGCTCCATATCCTTAGAGTAGACTGAGATATCATCTACAAATAATACAATGAATAAATCCTAATACTACCTAAACACTATGGTCATGAGATCCATAATATCTGTCAGTCCATTGGTTAGCCTAAATGACATAACCAAAAACTTGTAGAGACCATACCTAGTCCTAATGGTTGTTTTGGGTATGCCCTCCATAATGATTCTCAAATGATGATAACCTAACCTTGACTCTATCTTGATAAATACTACAACACCCTTCATCAAAGATATCATCAATCCTTGTAAAAGATATGTGTTCTTAAGTTTTACCATATTCTACTATCGATAGCCTATGCATAGCCTCAGAGAACTGTCCTTCCACATTATGAACAACATTAAAGCACCCCAAGGGGACGTGCTTGGCTTGTTAAGCCCTTATCTAACAACTTGTAAATCTACTTCTTCAACACACTCATCTTTTTAGGTACCATCCTATAAGTTGATTGTGCTATGGTATCATATTGATCTCAGAGTCAATCTCTTTAGGGGGTGGACACTAGGAAAATCATCAAGAAAGACATTCTCAAACTCACACACCACTAGTACATCAAGGATACTAGGAATCACCAACATACTCTCTATGATGTGTGCTGAGAGTGCTTCACAACCTTGTCTCATCAAATTCTCATTTATCTCCACTGACAGACAACTTATAGGGAGAATCTTTCATATCCTTGGAAAGACCCAAATACATCCTCATCCCTACATTGTGCAACCTTGGATCCATAATTCAACACCACCTCATACTTCTCTAGCATATCCATTCCAAGGATCATTTTGAATCCGTGGATGTCAATTGGATTGAGATCCACTTGCATGTTGTGTCCAGAGTAAACAAGAATGTAAGATGGACACACCTCCCCTAAAACTATAAAACCAACCAAAGGGGTTTGAAGTAAAAGATGAGCAACTCTACTACCAATAGGAAAATTACAATGTAAAATCACCTCTCTAGTGATAAATGATTGTATTGCACCCAAGTCAACTAAAACAAATACTTATGTTGAAGAAAATAAGTCAAAATGATAAAGTCCCATCTAACATATCACAACACTTGCATTGATGACTCCCTTTGGCTGACTCATAATGTAGAATTGAGTTGTTGCATGCAATCTTACTTGTCCTTGACTTCTTCATGTGTATCATGATGATGCTATATGTGATGTCTGGCCTCATCCTCTACCAACACCACCATTGTGTTGCTATGAGACCTTGTAACCTTGTCTTGTTGAGACATTTTTGGTTCAACTATAGGCAAAACATCCTTACATGTTTAGGTTGGTCACAATGGAAACACTTCTTTTGAGGGGAGTATAGTGACCTTGATGGCCCTTCACTAACAATGAGCATGAACTGTAGGCTCCATATGATGGAAGTCCTTGGTCTTTACCCTTACTTTAAGACCAATAATAATGTGAATGTGCTTGTAGATCAAATGTAGTAGTGCTTTATTGTGACTATCGGTGCTATTGTTGTCTCTATGACCTAGAAAACCTCAGTCTCTTCAAACCTTTAGAGTACTATCTAGATGATTGTGTATCTTTCCTTTTAGCATCATGGTCATGAATTCCACCCATCATTATTTCTTTCCTCATAATAGCCTTCACAAAGGTGGAATACTTCTCATGTGACTCCAAAGTAGATGCTAAATTGGCCAATTCTACACTAAACCATTTCTCAAATGTTCTTCTCTTTCCTTTCCCACATATTTCATGTGAGTATGAAACCTCAACATCTCCATATATCACGCCTCATATTCACTCATTATCATCATTCTATTGAAACTACTCGAATTGTGTTATCTTATCATCAATATAAGACTAGGGGAAGCATCAGATATCAAACTCCCTCCTAAAATATATCCATATGATCATCTCATAGGGTCATTTACCCTCTTCAATGGCCCACTAGTTGCCAATATTAACCTTCAATAGGTCATCCTTATATATTTCCTCCTCTGAGATATTCAACAACCTGAAGGCCTTTTCTAGATCCATCAACCGCAAACTAACAACTGTCAAATATGAAGTACATGACCCTATGCGGCTCCAACACATTGAAGGCTCTTAATTTTCTTGCTAAACCCCAAAGGTTCAACATTTTGGAGATGTCATATTGGCATATGGAGTCAATACCTTCTCAACAAATTGAGAAAACATCTACATCAGTTCTTCAAACTAGAGGATTCTCAACTATCACTGAAGAAAGTATACGTTACAGTGAAAGATGGTAAAATCATTTACCTAAAGGCTAAAGCCCTAGAGAATGCCAAAAGATGGAGTAAATGTCTCATTGGGTACATTATCGATTTCAGACCTCACCTCCCTACATTGGAAAATTATTTGGCATGGCTTTGAAATCTACATGGTTTGGTGGAAGTGCTCAACAAAGGTGATGGTGAATTGTTACTGAGATTTTTAGATGTCCTGGAATTGAACTTTGCTCTATCGAGGACCTAATATGTGAAGAACAAATCACTGATTCTAGAAAAGTGGAAGCAGGGAGATATCTTCGCCAAATCTAAATTGAGAAACATTCCTATATGGATTCACATTTATAATCTTCCACTTGATCTATGGGATGTAAAGATGTTTGAGAGAATTGGGTTGCTGCTAGAGACTCCTTTGAGAAAGGATGAAGCTACAAAATATTGTTCTAAGATGGAGTTCGCCAGAATCTAGGTTCTATTTACTGTGGAAGATAATTTCCCGTCTTCTAATACCTTGTCTAGCGATGATGGTGAAGTGTATCTTGTGGATACAACCTATGACTGGATTCCTTATAGTTTGTGTTGTGGGTTATATGGACATGATGACTATTTCTTTCCTAGTAGTGATGAGTCTTCTAAGCAGATATGGGTTGAGAAGAGTAATGACGTTCATGTTCACTCTTCATTTGTTGATGATTCTTTCAAGCCTTATGTCTTGAATAGGATTGGGATGCAACATAACGCCGAGTTAATAGAAAATATGCTTGGTAAAGAAAATCAATATGTACCTTTGACCCCTATTCCTATGTTCTCTCAAAGCCGTTCAAGTGATTCTAACACTGATGAGAAGTATGAAAATGGAAGCAAGCCTAGTCAAATAAATTGCAAGTCCCCCAAGGTGTACTATCAACATGATGTGGGCATCTTTCATAGGGTGACCAATTTGTTGTTTTCTCCTCTGTAGAGTAGGCTTGGAGGACTGGAAATCATAAATGAAAATGTTGAGGCTACCAACTCAACAACCCAGGTTATCAAATGAATCTATCCTTAAACATATCCTCCCATAACGTTAGAGGAATTTCTAATAAATCTCTGAGCATTCAAGGAGAAGTTACAAGGTCTAATAGTAATATTTTTTTGATTAATGAATCTAAGCTTTGCAGAGGGAAAATCAATGGGTTTATGAACAAGTATTTTCTAGAATATAATTGGATCTCGAACCATGACTCTCATGCTCTGGGTAGGGTTCTTGGTTTATTAAAAGAAGTGGTTTATCAGATTTTGAAAGTGGATGAGTGTGATCAAGCGATTCACTTCAGAGTTTTTGTTGAAAATGGTTCTTTATCTATTACTACGGTATATTGGCATAATAAAGATTCTTATAGAATAAGTCTCTTGGATTTCCCACTGAAGATTAACTCTAATATGTTTGAGCATTGGGATATTTTAGGTGATTTTAATTCTGTGAGGAAAGTCAGTGAGAAAATTGGTAAGCAACTTCCAACTAAGAAATCTATGGAAGATTTTAATGCTTTTATGTTGGATAATGGTATATATGAATGGATTTGGGTGGTCCTTTATTTACTTGGGGAAACACTCAAGAAGGTGATGGTTTTGTAACATCCAAGATTGATAAAATCCTTTACAATGATAATTTCTTATCTGTTTTCAAACATTATGGTGGGGAGTGTATATCTAACACCATCAGTGATCACAAGAGAATCTCTCTCGCCATTGGCAATCCAAGGAAAATATTGTCACCATTTAGGTTTGTTAATGCTTGGATTACTATTGATGGTTTTTATATTGTTTTGGAGGAGGTGTGGAAGCTTGAAGTTAAAGGTTTTTCTATGTTTAAGATTTACATGAGATTATGGAACTTAAATTAGACATTAAAATACTGGAATAAAACATTTGTGGGTATATGGTTGAAAATGCTAATATTGCTCGTCTAAAGGCCTTGGAAGCTCAAAACATTGTTGATCTTTCCCATTAGATGAGTCTTCTAGAGATAATGTTAAAATGTTGAAGATGGAGCCTAAAATGGTTAGCGATATACAAGAATCCTTAATCAAACAAAAATCAAGAATGCAATGGCTAAAATGTGGCAATATGAATACCAAAATTTTCTATTCCTCTCTCAAAACTCATCACAATAGAAATAATATTGATTATCTATTAGTAAATGGTGATCACATTCATACTCAGGATGATATTAAGAATGATGTTCATATTTTCTATTTTGATCTTTTCTATAAGCATGACGATTTCAAGAAAGTATGGAATGGAAAGTGGAAGGGTCTACTGTTTCTATAGATCAAAAGAACAACCTCATCACTAAAGTTTCTAGGAAGGAGATTGAAGATGTATTCAATATTCTGGATGATGATAAATCCCCTGGGCTGGATGGGTTCAATGGGCACTTTTACAAGAGAGCATGGAAGGTCATTTAAGATGATGTGGTTGATGTTGTTTTAGAATTCTTCAAGAATGATTGCCTTTTGAAAGAGACCAAAAAAACTTATATAACCTTGATCCCAAAATTAGATAAATGCAGTCTACCTAATTGGAGACCGATCTCTCTGTGTAACAACCTTTATAAAATCATTTCAAATATTCTCTCTAATAGACTTTAGTTGGTCCTACTGACTATCATTGATACCGATCGGTGCATTTTTATCAAAAATAGATGCATCAAAGATGCTATTATGGTGTCCAATGAGATTTTGAGTTGCTTCAAAAAGGATTCTGGGTCTTATATGTGCATTAAAGTAGATATTACTAAAGCCTACAATTAGGTGAATTGTCTCTATCTCTATTCTATCATGTACAATATGGGATTCCCTTCTATCTGGATTCATTGGGTTGAAACTATTTTTAATTCAACATCCTATCAAGTACTTATTGATGGGGAACCAACAGATGCTATTTGGCCTAAAAATGGGGCCATGCAAGGAGACCCCATTGCTCCTTATTTGTTTGTTATTGTGGTGTATGGATTTACAGAGATGATTAAGAAGAATGTTTCTGATAACAATATTCATCCTATTTTTGCTTCTAAGAACTTGAACTGTTCTCATCTTATTTTTGCTGACGACTTAATGGTGTTCTTGAAAGCTGATGATTATAGTGCTACCTTTTTGAAGAAGACATTTGATGAATTTGGCAAATCTTCTGGTCTGAAAATCAATCATGGGAAGAACTCAATCATAATAAGTAAATTAGATGATGTAAGAAGGATGTCTGATATCCTTGGTATCATCATTGTTTCTATCGACAATTCTAAGTATCTGGGTATACCTTTGTTCCTGGGTAAAATTACCAAGAAGCATTGCTCATCTCTGGTGGATAAAATTAAAAAACATATGGAAAGTTGGAAGGAAAACTTATTGTCCCTTGTAGGTAGAATTGAGCTCATAAAATCCACTCTATCCTCTATGTATATCCATTGGGTATTCTCCTTTCATATTCCTAGTGCTACTCTTGAAGAGGTAGATTGTATTTGTAGAGACTTTCTATGGGGTCGAATTGAAAGCAAAAGAAATTTGCACCTGATTAAATGGGAGACTGTTACTCTCCCAAAAAAAGAAGGGAGACTTGGGATTAGAAAGAGTAGAGAAATTGCAAAGTCATTCCTTATTCTTAATGCAGGAATGTTTCTAGTAGGAAGGGCATACTTTGGGTGAATTGGATTAATGTAATACACTTGAAGAAAGGGACTTTCTGGACTGTTGATGAATCCTCTAATTACTCATGCTTATTCAATAATATTATAAGGATGAGAGAGTCCATGCTTCCTTTAGTTTCCTTCAATATTGGATGGGGATCTTTTAAATTGTAGCAAGACCCTTGGTGTTCTTCCAAGTTTCTTGGGAGATTATAGGTAAAGAAATGATTATTCGTTTAGGTTTACCACTTGATTCCCCTTTTGAATGTGTTTATCTTTTATATAAGATGGAGAGTTCTTTCCTATAGATGGTCGCATATCGTTACTAATGCTCTATCTCAATTCTTTCCTGGGTTATTTGACCATGATTTTCTATCTATTGATGGAAGAAGAGGAAGTTAATGTTTGGGTTATACAGGAGAATATTAGATGTAAAGGGGTTGAGGACCCTGCTTTTGATTGGATATGGACTTACAAAAGACAAATGAACTACATTGTACACTTATGGAAAGCCAAGCATAACAAGATCCCTACTTCTAATTATTCTAGAAGAAGGGGTCTACCTTTAGCATCTATCTATTGTTTATGTATGAATGGATATGAAGACACTCACCATGTCTCATTTGAATATCCTTATTCTAAAATTTTGTGGAGCCAGGCTAAGTTTGAAAGTAAGATGGAGTCTATTCCATCATCATGAGAGGAGGTTACTATTATGAAGAATCTATCTACTAGAATCATTTGTCCTCTCAAACTTTATTATACTTGGCTGGAAATAAATAATTGAGTTAATCATGGGATCTATGTTGATGTAGAAATCTTATGGAAGAAAATTCTAAAGGACTTTGACATTTTTTGGTGATGTCTGTTGCTGACCTTATTTTGCTATCCGATGGGGTTGGATTCTTTATTCTAATGCCTGAGTTATCAATCTTAGACTCTTGGGATTTCTTTTTGATATCATTGTTGGGACTGAGGTTTCTTTTATCAAAGTGATCTGTATATGATCCCGTGCTGAGAAGAATTTTATTATACAGCCTATGTTCTATTTTTGCTGGCTATGGAGCTGTTCTGTTTAGAGTTCTGGTTTTGATCAGCTTCTTATGAACAAAATTTTCCTTTTTCTCCTATTCAGGGGAAGGGTACGTTTCCTTCATTTTTGATGAGGATGTCTACACAGTTTTATGATTTGTATTCTTTGGATTACAAGCTGAGTTGATAGGTTGGGATCCCAAGATATTGTTTGCAATTCTATATATAATCGGATCACATGGAACTATACATGTATAGTTATGCTTTTATTTTTCTTAGTCAGCTCTCAGTTTGGGAGTTGACAAGCATTGAATATACCACTGCTTTAGAAAAATGGAAAAAAATCAACAGGAGTTTTAGTCAACTAAAAAGAAAGAATTATGAGAAGATGCTCAAAGATATATATTAGAGAATATATGGGGTTGATTGGGGTTGGTGTACCCTTATATCTTTAAATCATGTTTAGTACTTAGTGCTACTAATGGTCCAATGATATGTGATATATGATGGAGAATGGGTGTGGTCATGTCTATATTTAATGGATTGATACCTTGTGGTTGGTGCCATGGCCTGTGTACCTAGGACATACTTGTAATATGTGGAGCTTCTTTTGAGAAATTTCATGGTAGATCTTGCCTTTGAGCACTCTAACTTTGTTGCCCTTAGTTCTGCTTGAGGTGTGTGAAGAGATCTAACAAAATAGATATATCCTTAGATCTTGTACATGTTTCTAGATATGCTTCACAACATCTAGCTAGTAGTTTGAGTGGCACTCCTCAAACTACCCAATGAATAATAAATTGTGTGGAAAATCTGTATAACACATTTGTTTGTGTTTCTATGTTCTATATCATGGACACTTTTTTGTTGTGGTTCAGTTATTGAAAATATAATGCATGATCCATACTTTGTACATGTATGTGTGTGGTTCAAGTCCGCAAACTTGGTGTACCCTTTCTTTATGTTGAACTACTTGTTATCTAAATATGAATATTATCTACTCTGGTTAACTATCCATATCCCACTGTAAGTAATAAATATTCTCAGCTAATATTGCTAGAACTAGGGGTCTAATCCTATTGTTTTACATCCTTTTAGTGATAGGTTGAGCTTCTAAGATTGCAGTGGTAAGGACCAGTCTTTTGAGGATGTCACTCATTTGGAGGTAAGTGATGTTTGAGTTTTCACCTAGTGGTATGTGATGTTTGTGTTTGGATGGTTAGTCCTAGACTCATCCCTATACTCAGGTCTGGGCGGGAAAGTTTTATAAATTTTTATCAAATGGCTTGAGATTTTTACATGCATGCCTTGTAATGATATGTCAATTGTACATTGTGTATTATCAATTTAGGCATACGATTTCCTTTTGTAATCATGCATGATTGAGATCAAAATGCTCCATTGAGTAATAACCGTAGCTGTGGAGTATTAATATACATGCAAGGGCCTATTATATATATCTTGCAGTTATGATTTACAATTTTATGTCATGATGTTTATGCACAACCTTACTTTAGTGATGGTTGATTACAGTTGATTGATTTTTTATTTTGACTAATCCCAATCTTAGGTTGGTGGGTCCTCACACCTATACTTACAAAATCCACTTATCCAAGAGCCTTCCTTTGCCAATGAAGCACTATAATCACCAAAGTACACCATTCCTTGATATGTGTTACCTTCCACCAACTCCACTTCATCAAGAGACAGTTGCATTCCAAGGGGTGAGTTTCTTTGTCAATGGTTGACTAACCTTCATCCTCTCTTAGTAAAGAGAGAGAAGTAATATTCAAGGGAGTAAGAGGCTGGGAGGTAGGGAATGAGATATGCACATGATATAAAATATAGATATGGATCTTTTATAGTGTATTCCTAATTAGTGAATATACTTAAGTTATAGCAAACTCAAGAAGGAACTTTATGGTTCTTTGGATCAATATCTTTATTCTATAGCATTTTTCTACTTGGAAAAGCCATTAAATGTCTTCTAGTGACTTTATATATAGCTATTTTTCAAATAGGAGGTATAGTCCATGATGATCTATTTTTACTTTTTTTTTCTCCAAAAACAACTACTTCATCACTTTTGGAAAAGTGATTTTCTTGGTCTGACTATAATCATTTTTCTATTCAATTCCATCTAGCACTAGGCTGTGTATGTACAAGAAACATTTTTAGCTAGATTTTTTAAGGAATCTTATTAAAAAAAATCCTATTTGAGATTTTAAGAATCATTTTTGGAACATTCCTAGTGACCTCCGGTCGACAATGCTTTCACACCAAGGACAAATCAATATGGCCGATTGAATTTTTCATGGGTAATTTTAGACAATTATATAAGTTGTCCCTAGCAAATTTCCATCACATAAAATCCATGATGCTATTCATAAACCCTAATTGACATTACCTCTTGATATTTGTATGTTTAAAACCAAATAACCAAGTCAAAATTGAATTTATAGATGTGTAACCAATATCATATTTATCATCTTAACGGATACATCTTTAGCATATATAAGGCACTACATACAACGAACGTATTACAAGATATGATAACAAAATTCTTTGATGTTCTTAAGACAAGTTTATCTTTGTTGTATGACTTATTGAATTTCTTTAATTAAGGTCCGTCAAATTGAGTGCATGAATAGTGTCCATTCTTCTAAAATAAGTCAAATATATTAATTAGATACAAATAAGTGAAATAGTTGAGTCATCATCAAGGCTTGATATTAGTCTATGTAGCCCATAAATCATCATCTAAGGTACCTAGTCCTTTTCGATGCATCCATCATGAAAGCAAATATTAGGATGCATTCTGCTTCGGGCAGAAATGAAAAAAAAAATAGGGGACTGGTATAGACGATGAAAGGTGGGCTGCTTGAATGCATTCATTGGAGGGGCGGCAATAAAAGTGGAATAGGAAAGGGGCCAAGGAGGATGAGTTTTGAAATGGAAAAAGGGTCTCATTTGGAGTGGAAATGGCTGTTCCCAAGTATAGACAAAGAAAGATGAGAGGGGACAAACTGTCAGAGGTTGCAGTGGTCCCCCCAAAGGAAGCCCGCCCCCAGCAAGTTGTCTCTTCTGACATCTCTTCCTGACCAAATTAGGCCACTACATCGGGACGGGAATGGGTCAACCCACATGATGATTTGATGAATCCAATCCAGTCGCCCTTGATCGGTGGCTTGTCAACCACTAGGGGATACTCACCAAATGTTGGGTTGGGACAACACATCATATGAGTAGTTCTCTCGACGAACCCCACCTCTTGAGAGAAGGATGCTGGCCGAGATGGAGCTGGGGTGCCCCCTGTAAATGCCTTGTTCCAAAAATTGAAGGGCTGGCGCTGAAAAGGAAGCAATCCAGCCTTTTCTACAAAAGCATCTGTTTGGTAGGCGCAACCTACTCACCATGTTCTCCACAAGTAATTCTCTTCACACAAAAGAGGTTCCCTTTGGATCATGGGCTTCCCCCTTGGGCAGCGCCCCAGAAATAGCACAGACAAGCCACATGTAGGGAAACTTGCACGTGTGGTTTTGGTCGGAGACCTTGCTATATTGTACTAATATGTGTAGGTCCCTAAGGAGAATGATAGAAGAAGCCCTATATCTAGGGATATAGAAGGATGAGTCCTCATCTTTCCCAGACTTAATAAGGACGCTATAACCAAGTACAAAACATACAATGGAGCCGCAAATATGAACATTTGCATACTAGGAAGTACATATATGAGAAGGTAGTCAATTTATTTTGCAATGAGATATAATTTGTTTTCGAATACCTTGATGGACTACCTTAGCAAACCAAACAACTACCTACTCAACCAAATGTCTCACTAGTTCAACATCAACTTGTACATTACTAAGGTAGGGTTTATGCAATTAGTGTAAAAGAAGCTTATTCCAATGGCAACAATGTCATTGATGGTAATTATAACATTATATTAGTATTTCTTCCATGAGATTTAATTATATGAGATCTTCAAATAGAAAACCATGATGTAGGTATAATAATTTTGCATAATTTCACTATCATAGATCCATTCAATTGTATATGAACTCATAAATTTATACAAGAAATTCTACCTTTGTGATCACATTAGGAAACAATGATTGGGTTGTGTCTTAGATGTATCTAAATCTTGTAGAAAATTTAATTTCTTGCTATTATAAAGCTTCATATGACTTTTGGTGATCATCGATTACAATTTGTTGTCATTATTCTTGATATGGAATATTTTGGCCTAATATTGTGGATGAGTTGGCTTTTGTAAACTATTTTTCATTTCCATGATAAGACTAGATAAGGGCTCCATATGACATAGTGTACCTCCCTAGGATACACATATTTTAATCAAGAAATGTGGATCTATCGAAATGTCTGTCAACTATTGTATGATCAAATAATCCACCTAAGAAAAATACAAATAACCGCCACCAACAATGAATGAATTATTTGATCAACTTCAATGTGCCCGTATATTCTCCAATATGGGCCAAGGATCAAGCTCTAATCCTATTGAAGTGTAAGAAAATATGTTATTCGTCAATTGGACATATAATCAAGTTATTGGAATTTCTAGTGATGTTCTTTATCTTAACTAATGTGTGAGGATTATTTATGAATCTAATGAATAATATTCCTATATTAATGGGTTTGTAGTATATGTCAATCATGATATTTTGATATACTCATACATACTGGTAAACATTAAGTACACGTCTACAAGTCCTTAATGTTATAAGGTCCCATGATTCTATATCAAGTAATCCAAGTGCAAGTTTCATAAAATGACTCATTGTTGGAAATGTTATATATAATGGGAATATTTTCTTCAATTTGGTAAACTCTACCCCTTTTTTTTATCAAAAACCCCATCAAACAACACTTCTAAAATATGGAGCTTTCATAGTCTTGTTGGTATTATAGATGTTTTGTCCCAACCTCATCAAGATATTCATTCCAATGAACAAAACCACTAAAGAATGTGATGTTTGAATGGTCATCTGCATGTCAATATAGATTCCAAGAATTGAAGTGGAATTTGAACTGAAAATGTGTTCGCACTCTACCTTATAGGATTCATGATCTACTTTGTTGCTTCTAAATTGGGTTTATATTTTTCTTCAAGCAACATGGAAATGTAGTTTCTTATGTATCCTATTCCTTGAATCCTAATGAGATGATTTTGAAGCAAAATGATACCAGGCATGTTGATTTTTATCTCAGGAGTTAATAAATGAATAATATTGTGCCTTATTTGATATATTCATGAATAAAAAAGTACAAAATATATCTTGACGCAAAAGGATTATGACCTCCCCATTTCCTTTCGTCTTAGAAAGGTTAATGTTGTATTAGATGCCCATAGTTAGAAGAAAGATATATGTGCATCCATCCTTGTTTCTGATTGAGAGAATCTTGATATCTAGACTCTTCCACATGTTGAGTAAATGATGACAAAACCAAATTGGTTAATATCAATAAAATTTTGAGGGCTCATTATGAGCTCATGACTACACAATAGGAAACCCTAATATGAACTATAACTAACTTCTATGGGAAAAGAGGAAGTGAGTCCATATATGTAATAATGCTTTTCCATGATCATGAACAACCCTAATTGTTTGGGGAATCATATATGAAAAAAAATAGTTGACGAAATCACTATGTTCCTTGAGACCATAGTTCAAGTAGAAGGTGGTAGACATTAAGGAATCGGTCAACCTTAGCATCCTGAAGTGGAATAACTTCCTTGAGACTTAGCAAAATATGAAGTCAAATTTAAAACAATGGAAGAGAAGGAGGATGAACAAGAAAAGAGAAAGCAAATCCTAGACTTGAAGTCATGATGTCATCCATTGATCCTAGTACTGAGACACAGACTCAAATGGAAAGAATTTTTATAAGGAGAAAATCATATTTTAACAAGTTCTTCAGTGATCAAAGAACCATGTATTTTGAATGTGGAAAGAATGAGTACTTCATAATTTAATGCCCCAAACTAAAAAAGAAAAAGAATGAAGTACAAGAAGAAGATATGTGAGGAACTAAAAGAGAACAACACCGTCATACCCAATGACATTATTTCAAGTGACATGTGTGACTTTTAATTCATGAAAGAAAGTGTAAATGAACATAAAAAATAAGTTATAATGATTTAAGCAAATAAGAAATGATTGTTTCCTTACATTCCATACTGTGAAAGTTGTACACTTACAAGTATCAAAAGAACATATCATATATGATAGTAAATTATTTCAATGAGGAACTTGATGGTCTTTAAAATTAAAATGCGCTATTATACTCTTCCATAAAAAGAATTGTGAGTTATTATCTATGTAAATCAAGTTATGCTTCATAATTTCCATGCATATTTACAACAATCACGGATTTCACTAATTGATGTTACTTTTTAACAAAATGATTTACACTCATTCCTAAGGGACTTGGAAATTTAAGTTTACTATGCTATAAAACATCTAACTTCTTTTTCATGGGATAACATTGTACCTATTAGAATTATAAATTTTTAAATTTCAGTGCACATACTTCAAGGTGGTAGAGATTCTTGATGATATTTTACATAGACAAATTTTTTTAAGTTGGTATATGTGTATATGTGCATAAAGGTTTACGGTCTAGTTTACCATTCCATTTGTAATCTCATAACTTCGTCCTAAACCTAAAGTTAATTGCTTGAAATGTTATTGTTTCAGTCATTATTCTCATAATTATCACTATAGAAAGTGTACACACCAGAAGGTAGTTTGGATATCCAAGTTAAGCTACAAGGACCTAGATTGAAGACCTAAACTCTTTATAATTTCATGCAATTATGATGTAGGTATTTGGCTTTCAAAACACATGAATGATTACAATGTTTTCAAATCCTTATAACATAAAAGTCATATTTGGTGACCAACACAAAGGAGAGGTGATGGGTATATGTAAAATAATGGAACCCACTCAAATACAAAATGTAATACTTTTAGAGAGGTGGCACAACAACCATATATGCATAAATCAACTACATTTATATATTAAATTCATTTCACCAAAGTAGGTTGTGTTATATTGATTAAAATATTCCTGTCATATTGTGTACAACTAGAAATGTATATGTATTTTATCTATAATTGATTAAATTCAACTAGTCTTCTCTAGCAAAACATTCATTAGTTCAAAGTGAAACCAAAACCTATAATGTAAAGTTAGATCACAACATCTTACATACACTTAATAAACTGGTCAAGCACAACCTTATTAGAGGGCTTCCCAACCCAACATTTAATATAGAGAAAATTTATAAACCTTATATAGAATACAAATAAACAAAGGCTTCCATCAAGTCATAATGTGCCATTGTGTCAAAGGTGCCTCTCCAACTTATACACATATATCTATTTAGGCCAAAGGAGATGAAATCAATAGGTGGTAAGTTTTATTGTTTGTTTTTAATTATTGACTATTCTAGATATACATTGACCATTCTATTGCTACCAAAAGGATACAACTGCTAGGTCTAGAATGGTTTCCAATAAAGTAGAAGATCATGATCATGGCAGTTAGTTTTTTTTGTTTGTATAATGCTAAATATACTTATACATACACTTTTTTGCACTTATTACTCCTAAAAAGTGGATAGGGTGTAGATGAGAAATAGTATTTTTCAAGGATCTTACTAATAATTTCATTCTTTGTGGTATAGGTTACAAAAACAAAGAAAAGACTTGTTATGGTGATATAGCAATAGTGATTTTGCTTTTCTACATAATATAATTCAACTGATGATGCCTTGTTAGATTATAACATGAAAATATTATACAAAAAGAATAAAATTTGTTTAGACAAAATGATGTTTGGCATCTTGTTACTAAGTCTCATTGATATTATACGAACTAAGTAAGTTGTTACATACCACTTATACAAATATATATATGTTGTTAAAATAAAGTTATACTTGTTGCACAAGGTCATAATCAACACTAAAGGATTAACATAATGAGACATATTCTTCAATATCTATCCTAGAACCTATTAGGATTTAACTTACCTTTCCATCCTTTCAAAATTAGGTTATATCATATGAAAGTTTAAAGTGATTATAAAATGGTAATGTTTATGAAGATGTATGCTATTGCACAATTGTATTGTTATGTTAATATTAAGCTTCCCAACAACCTTTTTAGCTTAAAAAAGATTCATATGGTTTGAAGAAAGATTTAAGTGCTTCATATAAAACCATGTGATTGGACATTTTTATTCTAAGTTGTTTAAAGGTAGATGTAATTTTCTTTCTATTACCATAAAATATGTTGTGATGAAAAAAAAGAAGAGAGAAAGTGTTATCTGATTACCATCTAAATAATATTTGATGACATTAACATTGGCATAACTAATGACTCTCTATGGGAGAAATTTGGCAAGTTAATGTAGCAATAGTTTTGGGTCATGACAGGTGAGTTGACCTTCTTCCTTGGCTTCAAAGTAAAAAAAAAATTAAAATCGAAATTTTGTTATCTAAGGTAGGTACGCATGGGATTTTCTAAACAAGTACAAATTGTAGGAGTGCAAACTCTCCTCTACACCTATGTACACCTCACTCAAACTTGACAAGGATGAAGGGTATGATCATATATACAATCAATCATCTAGAGGCATGATTGGAAGTTAGATATACTTAACTACCTCTTCTTATAACATAAAATTGACTACTATTTGATATACTCAATATCAAATAGATTCACATAAATAACATCATATTACAATGAAATAATATAATGACAACTTTCTTGGAATATACACATTCGTTTATGACATCCTAGAAATACTTTCTTCAAGTTACTTGCTTTTACCTATGAATATTTTTAGAGAAGTAAAAAAAACACTGGTGTAGAATTCTTCTTTTTACTTAAATCATTTTTAGTTTCATGATTCATTCATAAGTCAAATAGAATCATACCTTTTTAAGTGATGAGGCTGGATATATGCATGTATGACATTGTTGTGCAAAGAACTTAGGATGATAAGGTTTTATCAAATAGTGGTTTATCTTCAAAAAATATTCCTACATATACTTATATTAACTATATTAACATGTATTATAATCTCACTTTATACAGTCATTGTAAATATAATAATATTTGACATCATTTTCTTTTTCATAATATTATCAAAAATGATATTTTGCTTGAACATGTCACTGCTAAAAAGGTTTTTGACTATTTACAAAGACATATATAGTTGAACACACAATAAAATAGAGATAAACTATTTATATTTAAAGTTATCTAAGTCCACAATAGTTGTATATTTATCATGCTCTTTGATATTCAAATTGTAGTACATGCTTTCATATAATGTTTTTATTTTTCAGTGGTGTGATCTTTCACAAGTAGTTCTTATGAAGTTTTCCTAAATTTTAAAGTAGATACTGATATTGAAAACTAATCATAAATGTTAAGTGTTTCATCCATTTTAAAATTAAATACGACATCCTTGTCAAACCAACAAAACATACAAAAACCACTTCCATGATTTCCATGACCATGTAACCATTAACATACTTGAGCCTAGTAGTTTGATTTATGTTATACAAGTAAGGTTTCAAAACTAAAAACACAAAATATGACACATAAATTGACTTCAACTTCAAAAATGTATCAAAAAATCTTAATCATATTGCATATTTACTTCATAGACTCAACCTCAATTCCAAGTTATTAATACAACACATATACTTTTTTTCACAAATGGATATATCAACACCAAAGCTACTACCTAGTCACTTAATTATATCCATCATCTATAATGAAATATTTTTTTTGAAGGATGAACAGTCTTGCAAGACACAACCCCAAGATTCCACACCAAAGCAAGATAACTCAAACCAAAAACACTGACACGGTCAAAATTTACCTCATAAATCATGATGGTAAGAAATCAAAATATAAATTGCAACCACTAGTCCTCATATATGTACATAAAAGGGTCACGAGATTCATTATTAACAAGTTATTGTACATGATTTACCATTGGTGACCACTATCACAACCTATTTATACAAATAGTGTGGCCGCAAAAGTTTATAACTTGGGGGTATATACATGGCATGCAAGCCAAACATTGAGTAGTATATACATAGTTATATAAAATATTGTTCCTATATTTGAGTGGAGATGAATGACTATAGGCTTCTCCTAAGGCCAAACACCAACCTTGAGGTGATGACCTTTCAAGGGAGGCCCCTCACCGTTGTAACCATGGGTACGAGGTTAAAAACCTAAAAATGTGTATACAACTAGAATTGTGAGATCCATTTCCCAAGAATATGACACAACAACAATAAGACATTCTAGGAATACAAACCCACTATTACAATATTGATTAATATAATTAATAAAAAACTTCATATGATATAACCAAGAGTTGACGTAGTACAAAAGAAAAATAAGCAACACTAGCAATGCATATAAGATTACTAAAGCATTACAATGTGAATCACCAAGATACTTATACTGACATGTCTACTCATCTGGATTACATGTGTTAATGTTAAAGTCCTGGGTAGTTTGAGATGTGTCATTCAAACCACTAGCTGGTGACTATGAAGTCCCCTTGCTCACTTTATAGGAACCATAAGATCCTACCATGATTTGATTTCTGTGAGTATAACAATCATGGGCTTATTAGATAACAACCTACATAACAAATATAAGTTGGTGTTGGGTATGGATTCCACAACACTTATATCATGGATATAAATACCCATATAAATCATAATGTCACATTTCTCATTCACATTGTCACATATAACCAAAACACAAATTTGACCACACTCATATACATAATTTGCATTAAGGTACAAAGGAATCTAACCCCATTTACCCACATATACTCAACAATATACAACTATAGGTACCTTCGCTTATTCTAAAATTGCACAAGGTCACCCATTTAACTATTATGACTTACAAAACTAGTATAATTATATTTTCATGGGGCAGTACATGATTTTTGTTTTACATGACAAATTTATCATCTTACACATCTTTCATGTGGAAACTAAGGTATAGAACAATATATAAATTCCAACTATGACATTAATAAAGCATGAGAAACCTTAGAATCTTCATAAAGCCTCACATCATGTATTAAAGTGTACATATTTTAAGCCCATCCTCCTATTATCCCTAAGAATGAGGACTAGAGAAGAAAAGATCGTTAACTGGTATTTTCAAGACCATATTATCATAAATAACTAAAAATGACCAAAAATCCCATTAATAAGATAAGGTAAAAGATGTCTAGTAAAGTTGGGCTTAAAATGCAGCTACATAATTGGGGTTCTAAAACTAGAGTTAAGAATCGAAATCTTCTAGGAAACTTGAATAAAAATACTACTATCTAATCATCCAAATTTCTTCATAGCTTCATAATTTTCCTTTTGTAGAATCAGACATAGCTTCACATTTGGATCTTTAGTTTAACCTAAAATCTCAACAAACAATGAGTTAGTATATTGCTATTTGTGTATGTGGGTGAAACTACACAAGACATGTAGCAATAAGAAAGTATAGGGTAATAGATGGTCAAATATTTTACAAGTAATGAATGTCACAATTTATTTTATACTATTAAAAGTATAGGGTAATAGATGGTCAAATATTTTACAAGAAATGAATGTCACAATTTATTTTTATACTATTAATCCATAATAAGTTATCTCTCTAGGAATAAACTAATGTTTCTTCCAACAGTAAACTTCATATCATGTTCTAGGAATGGACTTTATTCCGTGTTCCGACAATGGACTCTATATCATCTTTCAACACTAGATACTTGTTCTTGGTTACTTGGAAGGGGCATTCTAGTATTGATTCACATTCTTGGTGATAATAGGTTATGAGTTAATGATGTCACTTTCAATGATTATTATAGTTTAGTGATTCTCATCTTATTAGCATTTGTAGAAATGAAGCAATTTATACGTATTCAACAGTAAGTAACAATGTCGAGAAGTACAGGAAATAGACCACGATTAAGGGGATGAACCATAGATAACCCACATACCTTAAATCACTGCAAGTATTATGCAATCATGATATCCATTGAAGAATACAATCCATGTGGTAATAAATCACTAAATAGTTACTACCAAAACCATAGAAAACCTCAACTAGGGTTTTAGGGTAATTGGTCCAGGGTTTCAATATACTTAGGGTGAATATAAATTTCTAGTGTTTCCATACCTTTGAATCCCATCCTTTGAAAGAAACATTGTAAGTGATTTTTTCAAGCCCTTACCCTTATCATACATATAGAGTTGTCAATTTTGTCACAATTAGTAAAGACAAACTTTTAGTTACACCAAAGATACTCTTTTTCAAAATGTGTTAGACATTACAATTTAGCCCAAGATGTTACTCATATTAATTCATCACTTTGGGGTTCATCACCTCAAAATTCTTACATCATATCAACATCAGTACCCTTATGATAAAGAGTATATAATGTGACTCAACATCCATGTAATCTCTACATATCATATCAGCTTTTGTATTATGAACATTAATAATAAATATATATTTTATATTGTAACCATTAAGTTGCTGATATGGTCATATCTGAAGTCGCAAGTCATATGAAACAATATTAGGTTATTAATCAAATTCATATCATCAAAGAAGATGGTATTTGAGATAATAGTAAAATAGGAATAAAATGTAGTCTATGCAAATATTTATAATTAATTCCTATCATTTAAAAAAATGGCTATCTATACTTAATATTTGGCCAATGGAATAATTACATATGATTTTTTTGATGATTCTATCATATAATTGATTAGTTTTCATAGAGAGGTAAAATTACCTTAAACTGAAAAATTAGTGGCTATTGATTGCAGGACAACTATAGACCATGTCATAGTTACATAGATAGGCTTCGATCACTCCACTTAGGTATGTGAATGGGAAAGGGGAAGCTAACTCAGTGATATCAGACATTGGATGAAGACCAAAATGAATGAGGTGAGACTAGATGGATGAGTATGGGGAGAGTGCGTGAGAGATGGGGGAACGAGTGGGATGGTGCATTTGCACCTTCTGATCTTGGTCTTAGCTTGTCCAATTGGGTGTATGTCGTGGGTTCTCTTCACCTCCACTGATGTGCATGTAGACGATCAATGGTGTTGTGACCACTTCTCACTAGAGGAACTAGGGAGGGAGATGGAACTAGGGTAGGATAGGCATCCATTTGGGATCGGGTGGGGTTTGGAATGACACTATGGGTGGTGCTTATAGAATGAGGGGTGAGAAGAAAGGGTTTTAAGGGCTAGGTTTTGGGGATTAGATGGAAATCTCAGTGAGGGGTTGAACTTGGGGGCTAAGGCATAGAATGACTTTAATCCGCCCATAAACCAACTCATATTGAAGAGTGGGAGTGCTTGAAAGGGAAGAAGACTAAAAAAGGAAGTCCCATGAGGGTAGGAGAGGGGGAATGAACCCATGATCAATGTTCTAAGTTTCCTAAACTGGTTGGAGGTGGACGATGACCCAACACCATTGGTATGGGATCCAAATGTCATGACTCATGTGAAAAATGTAGGGGACGTGTCCCACTCCCTTTCTAAGCTCCGCGTTCCACATTGATTTATTAATGTATTATATACTTACCAAAACAATTTTCTACATATAAAAATCTATAGAACTTTCATAAATTTAGGCCATTGTATAGGTACGATTACGTTGAAATTTTAGGGTATCCTTCCCATCACTCTCCAATTTCTATGATAAAAAGGTGGCAATGAAATAACCTTTTTCTTTGACTTCAAGTTATCCTTTTATTTATTCAAATTCATGCTCCTAATTCCAAATAGGAAATTCTAAAATGTTCAGAATCCAGATAAGGCTCCACAATGCATTTTATAAGTATTACAATCATAATTAGATGACATTTGCACCATGGATCCACAAGTCCTTGAAATATAGCCCCAAGGGACTTAAAAGCAAAAGTGAATGAACATAATTTATTCAAACTTCATTATATTAATTAATATTTTTAGTTACAACTTCTACTTAAAGGAGGTGGAAAATCCATTTCTCACATCCCCTCCTTACAAGAAATTTTCCCTAAATTTCAAATTAAAACATTTTTAAGGTAGATGTTAAATTCTTATTAGAACTACAATTTCTAAGTCGTACATGATTCTAAGCATGCCATGCATTTAGGTCTAGATTAATCTAATACTATTTAGTTACATTTTATACATCAAAATGCTAGATAGAGTGAGGTATTCAACTTAAAATCTTCCCTTATTCCACCATGATTGCATTTCTCAAGGCTTCTGAATATATGATGCTCACCATCTGCTGATAGTCAAAGTTACCCTATGATGTATTGGGGGATGAGCCCCATAGGATCAAAACATTTAAGGTGAAGTCTATACTAGCTAATTACTTCAAGTTCCTTTTTTTAGGTATAATAATTTTCACAAAAAACCTTTTTATTCATTATGTAATACATTACATTCTTTAAGGGCTATTGCGGTGACCATGTTTCATTCATACTTTTGAGAGTTTTTAGCTTATGCCTCACCTAGATACAAAGGTATTACTAACCTCTATTAATGCATCTAATCTTTCTTAGGAAATGTAGGGTTCATATCATCATGAGGAACTTACTCCTTTAGAGGAGATCATCTCACCTACTTAAGAATAGACTAGACTAGGACTATATATATTGAAAGAATGATTTTGTCAACTCGAGGTCTCTCCTATTCTGAGGCTTGAGACTTCCTTGTCTTTGGATTGCCTTCCATGAACTTAACTGGAGAATATTGTCCCAAACTGGCTATCCTTTTTCCTAGGGAGAATGCAATTTATGTTGGCCTCACATCACATCACATCACATATCTCACTAGATAATATATATTGTTGTATGTTCAAGTGTACATGTATTGAATCAAAATCCATAGTACCACCAAGGCTCTTTGTTAAGATGATATCACACATGTATTGTTCATTCTATGTAACAAAACCTACAAAGGGGTTCACATGTACCATTGGGGGTAGAAAACTGTAACGACCCCGCCTCCCGGTAACCCCCAATTAAGGGAGACCCGAAGGTCAGAGCCGTTAATCAATTTACAGGATCAAAGGTTCAACATATAATCAACAATAATTATGAAATTCTACTAACTAAACTAGAATTGGGTACAAAAATTAAAACTTTTACTTACCTTTATAAAACTTGGAAATCTAACTATCCACAGCTTGAAATACTCTATCTAATCCTCCTTGCACTTTATTTCTTAATTTCACGATGTGTCACTTTACTGTTTGTGTTTTTCGGGATCTGACCTGTTAAGCAGATTTGAATGCAAAAATAACCAATCAATCACATTTATTCCTGCAAAGAGGATGCAGAGGGACAGAAGTGTAAAAGGCCCGCAATCTTCTTCTTCCTCCTCCTTGCGTCGAGCAATCCGATCCAGTAGTCAACTCGAGGGTTGACTTCAAGCTCCAGACCTCCTGCGAGAAAGCTGATGGTACAGGGAGCTCCGTCTCCCTCGGCCGAAGTCGACGACGCCCTCAATCATTCACTCGAGCCCCGCCAAGCTGCCTCCCCAACTCGCCAAATTCCGACGAGGCTAAGCCAAAGGAACGATGTACAAGTTGAGGCGAATTACTCAATTGGCGGCACAAGAACATCTCTTGCGACTATCCACAGGTTAGGGTAGGGTTTATTTGCGCGCTGGAGTCCTCACAAGCCCCCCCTATATATAGGGTCGGAGGCAGTCCCACGTAGATTGGGAACTTCTCCAGTTAACGGCCAATCCCCACAAAAGTTGGGTTACTCCTGTGCGGTTTACCTTCCTGAATGCAATGGAAAGTATTGCAGGCCCACAT